>CM060130.1:9410389-10722889 GCA_030522415.1 Channallabes apus
TCAAAATGTGGAAGGGAAAAAAGATTTAAATAATGCAAGAAAATCTGCCCCCCCTGATGGGAATGAGGTATTCACTGATAAACAGGCAGAGAAAATAAGAGCAAATTTTTGTGTACACAAGCAGGTCTTAAGAACTATTGTATTAGCACTTGTTATAGCAGGGCTGTTTGATATAAACTGGTTAGCAGGCCTAAGACAATTTTCTCTGTCAAGAAAAAAAGGCAAGAATGTATTTCTTTTTTTTTTTTTCATTTTGACACCTTTATCAGTTTGCTTTTCTGTTCAGCATGACAGACATAACAGGAGACCACCTGAGCTTTACAGAACAGAGAAAAAGCAGAAATGCAACGGGGTTCGCTCTCTCTCTCTCTCTCTCTCTGTATATGTGCTTGTGTTTCAGTAATGTCATGTAATACAACTAGTATCTTCAGTCAGTAAGATCAGTAATCTTATCTTTCTCCAATTTCTCTGCGTTTCTGAATCGTGTGGGGTAACACACTTTTGGTTCCCTTTTTTCATTTCACTGTTTAGGGAACTGCAACATGGACCCATGAGACTGAAGAGGCATTGGGATTCCAAATAATTGGCAATCTCTAGGGCACACTACTCTTCACATTGACTGAATGAAAAACATTGGCACCCTGCATATTAATCGAATGCTGCTCCTCTAGTAAAGAAGAATAATTTACTAATTACATATGCATGTTCAAATTCAAAGAAATGAAGTCTAGTATAATTAAGCTGACCATCAACTAAGGAATAATGAGATACACGATATCCAAAAAAAAAAAAAAAACAGATTAACAGCATACTGTAAACTTAATGGTTAGCATTAAGTTGATTTGGGTTCTCTTTTATAAAGCTTTGAGACTGAGGCTACTCTTTGTAAATGTAAATTAAAATATACAGGAACTTTACGTTACCTGCTTCCCTGGACAGATGCTTTTCTTTTATAAACAGACCTGTTGACTACAGCCTTATTTATACAGAAATTGTACTCCAGTGTTGCATGAGCTATGCAACCAGGTAAAGCACTGCTTAATTAACTGGTCTTAGTCACTGATGAGCATTAGCTGAACATCTGCTTAGCTGTAATGAAAACCTGCAGCCAGACATTGGCCCTCTGCAGATGTGTAAACATATTTCATTTAAAGTGTAACAGCGCCCCCAGCTGGATAATGTGCAAAATCTATAGAAATTGAAATAAATTATTTCTCAATATTCAGGATCACCTAACTTAAACACTGCCTGTTGTTTGTTCTGTCGTAGGTTTGGTTTATGTGCAGTTTTGCTGTTTTCACTTGTACAGTACTGTGCAAATATATTGAGCCACCCCTCATTTCTTCATATTAAAGTAAATTAAGTAAATTAAATGAAAGAAATGGGGGGGAAATATTCTGTGACAGGCTATAAAATGCCTATAGATACATTTTTTAAAAATTGGTTCTTTATGTAGGAACCTCAGCAGCAACCTCATTTCCCCTCTCCTCCATTCCAACCACTCAGCATTCAGTATCACCAGGATAATAATCGGCCTGATCATCTGTCATCAGCTTCTGTACCTGTTTCTCACTGAAAAAAACATTTCTCTCAAACTGACTGAACTGAAAATTAGAGCCAATACAGTGCTTCAGAAAGCCTGGAGAACTATTTCTCAAGACTACATTAAAAATACAGGAAAATCACTAGAAATGAGAGGTGGCCAATACTTTTGCACAATACTGTATTTTGTGTGCATGTTTGTTGTGGTTTGCATACTTTTTCATATAAAAAAAAAGTTGAATGCCTTCTCCAAGTCCACAAAGCACATGTAGACTGGTTGGGCAAACTCCCATGCACCCTCCAGGACCCTGCTAAGGGTGAAGAGCTGGTCCACTGTTCCGCGACCTGGACGAAATCCACACTGCTCCTCCTGAATCCGAGGTTCGACTATCCGACGGACCCTCCTTTCCAGGACCCCTGAATAGATTTTCCCGCGGAGTGTGATCCCTCTGTAGTTGGAACACACTCTCCGGTCCCCCTTCTTGAAGAGGGGGACCACCACCCCGGTTTGCCAGTCCAGAGGCACTGTCCCCGATGTCCATGCAATGTTGCAGAGACGTGTCAACCATGACAGCCCTACAACATCCAGAGCCTTGAGGAACTCCGGGCGGACCTCATCCAACCCTGGGGCCCCGCCACCACGGAGCTTTTGATCATCTCGGCGACCTCGGCCCCAGAGATGGAAGAGTCCACCTCTATTCAATTCAATTCAATTCAATTCAATTCAATTTTATTTGTATAGCGCTTTTAACAATTGACATTGTCTCAAAACAGCTTTACACAATCAAAAAAATTATTTGATTTTGTATGGAATGTGAATGTGTATGAATCAAAATGGTCAGATAGTCCCTGATGGCCGAGGGAGATGGTAATAGGAAGAAACCTTGAGAGGAACCAGACTCAACAGGGAACCCATCCTCATCTGGGTGAAACAGATAGTAGGAAATGATCTGCATTTATACAGTGTGTTAGGTGGCGGGCAGTTCAGCTATAATAGTTGATGTTAATTGATGTTAAAATGGAGTCCAGGTAGTTATTGGAGACTCAGATAGACTTGTAGAAAGTTCCAGTCCTGAACTATCGAATTGTCAAGTCCTCAGAGAAACAGCTGCTAACACCAGTCGAGGCCAGAACCATCTTCTAAGTAGATAGAATCATCCCCAGACACCAGACGCATCCCAAAGAGACACACGGGGCATCCATGAGACGAGACCTCCAACCAAAAACGGGGCACCAGGATGGATCAGACAGGTCCGGAGGGCAGAGGGAGTCTGGATCACTGGCAGCTCAGGAATGACATGTGTAGCTCGACAGAGAGAGAGAAAGAGTGAAAGGGGGAGAAAGAGTGGGAGGAAGAGAAGAAGAGGAGAGATGGCAGTTAGGTATGGTCACAGTCAAATAATGTATAATGTGAATGCATAGCAGTGCAAGCAGGGACTCCGGCAGGACTAACTATGACAGCATAACTAAAAGGGAGAGCCAGAAGGAAACACAAACATGAGGGCTCCCTGAGATGTAAAGCAAACAATCACCTCACAGTCAACAAACCTGAGTGATCAAATGAGAGTGAGGAAGACAGCATCTAAACATACCAGTTCACCATAATACTCTACGTCCATGAGTCCCTCAGATCTGCTCCTTTACCCAAGACAAATCTATTTATAAAAATGCTTGGCTAAATAAATAGGTTTTTAGCCTAGACTTAAACACTGAGACTGTGTCTGAGTCCCGAACACTATTTGGAAGACTATTCCATAATTTTGGGGCTTTGTAAGAAAAAGCTCTGCCCCCAGCTGTAGTTTTCATAATACGTGGTACTGACAAGCAGCCTGCATCCTTTGATCGAAGTAGGCATGGCGGATCGTAAGACACTAGCAGTTCGCTCAGATACTGCGGCGCGAGACCATTTAATGCTTTATATGTCAAGAGTAGTATTTTAAAATCAATGCGAAATTTCATGGGGAGCCAATGTAGTGAAGATAGGATAGGGGTGATGTGCTCATATCTTCTGGTTCTAGTGAGGACTCTCGCTGCTGCATTCTGGACTAGCTGAAGCTTGTTTATGCACCTAACTGAACAACCAGACAGTAAGGCACTACAATAGTCCAACCTAGAAGTGATAAAAGCATGAACTAGTTTTTCTGCATCATTTAGCGACAATATATTTCTTATCTTGGCAATATTTCTGAGGTGAAAGAATGCTATCTTGGTGATATTATCTACATGAGCTTCAAATGAAAGGCTGGAATCTATAATCACGCCAAGGTTTTTTACTGTTGCACTTGATGGAACAGAAAGGCCATCTAAAGTTACGGTGTGATCTAAGATTTTACTCCTAGCTGTATGCGGTCCTATGACTAGAACTTCTGTCTTATCCGGATTAAGCAGAAGGAAGTTAATTAGCATCCAATTTCTTATGTCCTGCACACATTGCTCAACTTTAGTAAGATGGTTTTTCTCATCAGGTTTTGTTGAGACGTATAGCTGTGTGTCGTCAGCATAACAATGAAAACTAATACCATGCTTACGGATTATGTTGCCCAGAGGAAGCATGTAAAGGGAAAAAAGCAGTGGGCCTAAAACTGAACCCTGCGGAACGCCAAACTCCACTAGAGAACATGCAGAATTATCACCATTTAAGTCTACATACTGATAACGATCGGTCAAATAGGATCTGAGCCAGGAGAGGGCTGTACCCTTAATTCCTACTACATTTTCTAATCTGTGAAGAAGAATAGCATGATCAATGGTGTCAAAAGCTGCACTGAGGTTGAGTAATACAAGCATAGTTACACAACCCTGATCAGAGGCTAATAGGAGGTCATTTACTACTTTAACGAGTGCTGTTTCTGTGCTGTGATGAGGGCTAAATCCTGATACAGTTCATGTATGCCATTTCTATGTAGATATGAGCTATGTAGATACATGTATGCCATTTCTATGTAGATACATAGCTGCTCCGCTACTATCTTTTCCAGAATCTTAGCGATAAAGGGGAGGTTTGATATTGGCCTGTAATTGGACAGCTGACAGGGGTCGAGGTCAGGTTTCTTAATTATAGGTTTGATAACTGCTAATTTAAAAGATTTTGGAACATAACCAATGCTGAGTGAGGAATTAATTATTCTCAACAGCAGTTCTGTTATTACTAGTACTATCTGTTTAAGAAAAGGTGTCGGAATAGGATCTAATATACAGGTTGATGAATTTGCAGAAGAGACGAGTGAAATTAGTTCATTCTCTTCAAGAGGAGTAAAGTATTCTAGGTTCGAATCTGACATGGCTAGGTTAACATCTGTATCAATTAAATTGTTTGGTTTGAAAGCCTCAATTTTATGCCTGATATTTACAATTTTATTATTAAAAAAGTTTATGAAGTCTTCACTATTGCATGATGTTGTGGAGATTTCTGTAGTGGTCTTATTTCTGGTTAATTTGGCTACGGTATTAAATAAAAATCTCGGATTATTTTTATTTTCTTCTATAAGAGTGGAGAGATACGTTGATCTAGCTACACTAAGAGCTTTCCTATAGTTCAGGATGCTCTCTTTCCATGCTATTTGAAATACTAACAATTTAGTTTGACGCCATTTACGCTCTAATTTCCGAGCAGTCTGTTTTAAAGTGCGCGTGTGATCGTTATACCAGGGAGCGAGTTTCTTATCTCTAATAATTTTTCTTTTAGCTGGAGCTACATTATCTAAGGTACAACGAAATGTCGACTCTAAATATTCAGTCGCCTGATCGAGTTCTGTGGGATCAGACGGTGATCTAATCGAAGTTGGTAACTCTGGGAGATTACTGATAAAACTCTGTGTGGTAGTTGATGTGAATGTACGTTTAATACGGTAGCGCGGTACTGTGCGTACATTATCACTGTGACACACTTGAATGGAGACAAGATAGTGATCTGAGATAATTTCAGACAGTGGAATTGTGAATACATTTCTTATACTTAATCCGAAGAATATTATTAAATCTAAAGTGTGACCTGCTTTATGAGTGGGTCCTACTACACACAGATTTACGCCTACGGAGTCCAGTATGGACATAAATGCTGTTCTCAGAGGGTCTTCTGGATTCTCAAAATGAATGTTAAAATCTCCAGCAATTAACACTCTGTCTACAGATCAAGTCTTTTATTGTGTTGGATTTAATATTAACTGTCGAAAATATAATGTATTCAGGGGGGCACTGGTGGCTCAGTGGTAGGTGTTTCGCCTGCCATGCGGAAGGACCGGGTTCAATTCCCAGCCAGTGCCCAAACCCCAGCCACTGGATGCAGTGCCGGTCCCAATCCCGGATAAATTGGGAGGGTTGCGTCAGGAAGGGCATCCGGCAGAAATACGGCAGAAATTGCCAGTAGAACCTAGTCTCTCTAAATGAGTAAAATTTACAATTTTTACAATTTTTACTTTTTACAGTGTACAGTAGGTGTTTTTCAAAAATTTCCACACATATATAAAAACACAGTACTGTATTAGTAAAAACAAGTATCACCTCATTAAAAAAAAAACTACACAGTTAAAACTCCCTGAAATGGCAACAGGAAGAAACCTTGAGAGAAACCAGACTCAACAGGGAACCCATCCTCATTTGGGTGATAACGGATAGAAATGATATAACATCATGTGTGTTATGCAGGTGAAAGTGCAATATAACAGAAGTTTTTTAAATTAACATGAAGTCCAGTTCAGCATAGGGACGAGACAGCAGGTGCAGAGGGCAGATGAGGTCTGGATCACCTGCGGTCTGCATGTTTAGTTTACATGTTCTCTCTGTGGTTGGTGGGTTTCCTCCAAGTAAACCAGTTTCCTCACACTGGTTACAAATTTGCAGCATGGACTGACTTGCATTTCCAGATTGGCCAGTGTGTGAGTGTGTGTATGCTTGTGCCTTGTGATGAATGTGTAAGTTTACTCGAATAGGCTTCAGGGCCCATGTGACCCCTAAACAGGATAGTTTTAGATAATGGATGTTTTGTTATTATTATTATTATTATTAGTAGTAGTAGTAGTAGTAATAGTATTAAAATATGCATACTCTTGTCTTATATTATTTAAAGAATGCCTCTCTGTAAGAGAGTCATGTGATTATTTTATGCTTTTGTGTCAGGCTTGTGAGCACCGCTAAAGGTACTGTATTAGCCAATCAGCCAGGTTTGCTGCACCTCCTCTCGGATTCCTGTGTTACTTTTTCTACCAAGTTTTTGTGAAAACTAATACAGTACTTCTGTCAGTCTTATTCAACCATTTGATTGACCACAAGATGCATGAAGCTGAGCAGTGCTGATGATGGTGCAGCAACACAAGGTCACCAATGTTAGGTGTCTAAAGTGTAGATGGAAGATAATAAACTTCCCAGCCAAAAAAAAGGTCACACAATATTATTCATATTCTGAGTCAAATTCATTTTTTAAATAAGATATTGTATTGATGTTTGAAGTGTTAGACAACTGTGTGAAGTCTTCTGTTATACATCCCGGGGCAACAACAGAGTCAGGACTCTGTGGTGACCAATCCATGTGTAAAAATTCTGCCTCATGCTCCCTAAACCACTCTTTCAAAATTTGATCCAGATAAATCCTGGCACTGTTATCTTTGAATATGTCCATGCCATCAGGAAAGAAAAAAATAATCCATTGATGGAAAAATGGTCATTCAGTATATTCAAGTAAACAGCTATAGCAACCACAGACCATAATATTATCCATGCAGGCTTGTGTAGGCAATAGTAATGATGGTTGCATCACTTCATCTGTTCTAACCCTGATGCACCTACAGTATTTCTCTGGATGTATCTGGCCCATATAACAACACTTTTGTTGTATATATCTGCTTACGGGTAGCTTACGGTTACAACAACCTAGTTGCTGTATCTTATAAATTACATTCTTAGCTTACGGTCAAAAGCTTGTGTTTCCGTAGCCTTCCGCATCTAAAACTGACTTTTCTATCATGCGACAGTCATACAAATACATGTCATAGTGGAGTGACATCACAGACCAACTTACGATTGTCAAAATGGATGCATAACTAAGAACTTTAAAGCTTATGGCTTATGTAATAAACTTAATGCTTGATGCTTAACTAATGAACAGAATAAGATAGAATAAATTAAATAAAACAGATAAAATAAAATAAACACAACAACAAATTCTGCAGATCCATGTTACATAACAAATATGATATGGCTCTTACAATTAGTGTAATTTAAGGATGTTTAAGAAATGAGAAGCTACTCACTGCATCAGTTAGAGTTAAATAACTTGTTACCAGCTGAGCCATATTAATCACTGCAGTAATTATCCACTCTAACTAGTTAAATCCAGGTGGTGACTTCTTTTGGCCGGGCAGTGTGCTTAAAGTTCACGGATACTGATTGTTGAAGATGAAAAAAGAGAATAATGTTCTTGATCAGTCTGAGGTAGCCACATTCCAGCCCTGAGCAGCCCAACGTTGCTAAAATAATTGAAATAAATTTCAACCTTGAGTAATGTGTACAAAAGGATACACAAGCAAAAGCACACAGACTGGTTTTGTACTATGGAGCAAAACCCGTATCAACAAGTGGAACATACAGTATGTGTGTATTCTACATAGGGTTGTTCCGATTCCGATACTGGTATCGGAAATGCTACCGATACCACAAAAAAATCTGGTATCGGAATCGGCGAGTATTTGAGTCCACGTACCGATCCGATACCATTTTCCTAAACATAACCTATTTATGCCCGCTAGTTTTGCTAGCTTAGCTTACTTACAGAGTGTCACGGCGTGCGCCTGTGATGGACGTGCGTCCAAATTGATATTGCTCCTCGCTCACTAGTTAGGCGGCCTCCCCCCCCTTTAGGTATGTGAAGGAGCAGGGCCGCATGACCAGGCAACGGCCCATGAGCTATCGCCGCTAATGATCCCGGCGCTATAAAACACAGCGGGGAGTGTAGCTCGGTGTCTGACTGTTGGGAAGCTGGACTTTGTAACGCGGTGGATTTTATGAAAGACAGTGGCACAAGAGCGGGGCGATGTGATGCGCCCAGAGACTTTAAAAAGGGGGGCACCTTTGATCTCCGCGAGAGGAGCACGTGAACGAGCTGCGCGAGTTCCCGTGGCACCTTCACTTCCGCGTAGAGCCCGCCTTCGCATCCCTGCCGCCGAAGTGGAAAAGGCCGCAGAGAGCCTTTAACCCTTTCCTTACCCATTTTTCAAAATAAATTACCCTTTTTCCTGTAAGGCCTCGTCTCGTGTCCGTGTTTCATGGTGTCGCCCGTGCACTTAGGGCCGAACCTGTTACACAGTAGCATACTAGTAGTATTTTACTTAAAAAAAGAAATTATATATATATATATATAGCATTTCTTTTTTGATATATATATATATATATATATATATATATATATATATATATATATACTGTACAGATACACACCCAGGTATCGGGTCAGTACTCGGTATCGGCCAATACCCTGTGCCCAAGTATTGGAATCGGTATCGGGAGGGGAAAAATGGTATCGGAACATCTCTAATTCTACACAGCATTTATTTGGATGAACAGAAGACTAGTACAGGTTGAGTCATCAAAAAAAAATTTTATTTACAAGCTCTGGACTTAATTATGTTTTAACTAAAGATAAATCCACAAGACTGTTAAGTAGAACTGGTTTGGTTTTTCGCTGTCTGAGTAAAGCAGGAAAGTGTTTCAACAGTTATGAGTCACATGACTATTCCCAGCCCAGAAGAAGCCTCACCTAAAGTTTCACAACAGAGAGTCTCGGAGAAGTCTACCATACTACAGTCGGCATTGTGAAGCCAGCAGCTGATCACACCTTCACTTGTGATCAGAGCGATACAGAACACATAGTAATAATAAAGAGGTGGAGCTGCTTCCTATGCAAGAAAAACGGATAAGGTTGGTCAGACACTGTGATCTGATTTGTTCAGTACTGTACATGCTGTACACTTAACCATTTCATTACATCTATCAAGCTGGATGCAAACCAGTTTATTCATGAATCTTTCATAGTAGCATGTATTTGCAAAAATACGGTTTGGAAAATTGTTCTTCTGTTATAAGAACCCTAGCGTTTTGTAAATGTATAAATTAAGTGATGTGAACTGTGCTTCATAGAATATTTTCATGTTTTTTCTGGTGATTAGTCCATAGATTTCAGTTGCACACACAATTTAATCTTTGATTAAAAGATTTGCCCTAATCCTGCATTTCAAGTTCATAAGTTACCATTTTAAATTAACTTTATAAGTAGACCTTAGGCTGTATAAATGCATTTTTTTTATATAAACAAATTAAATGCAGACAACATGCTATGAGCAACAAGAGTAAATACGTTTTTAGTTTTTAGTGATAGATCATAGTGATTATAAAAGGTACATTTTCAGAAAGATATATTGTCTCCGTCTCAACAATTTATATTTTAGTTATTGGGAAAAGTCTGTGGATAATAAAAAAAATCTAACCAAAATTTGCGGGGGAAAAAGTTGTCATATCATGACAGGGAGGACCTTTTTTTTTTTTTGGTTAAAGTTAACATTTAATTAGCACATGGTGGACTTTCATTTAGCAGAGTGATTCACTGTTGAAGGTGACTGTACCAGATTGGTGTACCTCACCTCATTGGCTCCAGGCCCTGTGACCCTGTAAACATGGATAAGTCATATAGAAGATGAATAAATGAATAAATGAATGAATGAAAAAAATCTTAACAGGTGCTAGGGAGGTAACCTCAAAAGCAGGGATCTCACGTGACTGGACAAGTTTGTCAGGAGCGCTGGCTTGGAGGTTGGCTTGGAACTGGACTCTCTTGAGTCAGTACTGACAAGGTAGAAATCAAACTAATTGCTACCCCCCCGTGACCAACTCCAACCCTCCTAGTATTTGTCAAGCAGAAGTATTTGTTCAGTGGAAGCCACCTGTCACAGAGCTGCTGACAGACTCAGAAAATCCTTTGTCCCCAGAGCCACATGGCTTTCTAAATCTTCTATACAGGGGCATGGGAACATGGATTGGGAGGTGTAGGTTCGAGTACCTTCTGCCACACCTATCCTTCTAACTTATCACAATGCTTTGCTACTCAATTTTGATACTGTTGTCATTTTTAATTGCCACATATAGTTATAATCATCAACAAGTAGTTTTTAATGTATTATTAAACAATATTTATTGTTTTTTAAACCTACAAATGTGCATTATTTTCCTACTCACTGTTGGTTGTCAGACATTGATATACACATCACATACTGTTCACAACAATGAACACTTTATCAATTATTTAGAAGAATGTTTTAAATGAGGCGAGACGAGAGCTAAAGTTCAGGAGTTATGCACACCTCTGGGATTTACAGGATGGAAGAGTAGTGTGTGTGTGTGTGTGTGTGTGTGTGTGTGTGTGTGTGTGTGAGAGAGAGAGAGAGAGAGAGAGAGAGAGAGAGAGAGACACACACAGAGATCATACTGTTCAGTTTGATTGTAACTATTGGTGATGCATTCAAGCCGTTTCCAATATGTGCATTTTTTATGTTAAATTCAGTATTATGTAATTTGTAAAGTAATAAAGATATGTATTAAGACAAGCAAACACACAAACCATAACTTGAACAGCTTTGCATTTTGGAGCAATAGGAATAAAAGTGTAACAGATTATCAATTAATTTTCTTTGGACTGCCAGATAAGGCCGGTCCGTCCAAAGGCCAGTCTGTCATCTCCGGCCATGCAGAAAAGTCAATGCAGCACAAATTGCTGAAGAAAGTCAATTGTAACAACCTTTGAAAAGCACCAGAACACCCATTGCACCACAGCCACACATGGGGCCCAATAAGCAAAGAGGCCAAAGCCGCTGCTCCAGCCTGCAAATCCCCCGATCCCCCCCATTTGAGCACCCATGGAATGCACTGGACAAACAAGTCTGATCTATGGAAACACTCCATATCCCTCAACGCCCAAAGGATCTGCTGCCATCATTCTGATGCCAAACTCCACAAGACCTTATAGAGGCCTCATGGAGCCATGCCCTGAGAAGCCAGAGCTGCCCTGATGGAAGGGGAACCCAAATCCTAGGTGGTTTTAATGTTAACGTTATGGCTGATTGGAGAATATTAGTCGTAATAATTTTGCGCAAAACAGAAAAATTTAATATGTCGGTGAAACTATATGGTACATCCAGTAATTTTCCTATGATTAGTCAGAAATGACAGCATTTGTGCTGTATGGCATGGATGTGATCTGCCTGGGCCACTTCTGAGACACTTGGAAGACCAGATTTCTTTGATAGTAGCCATCAGCTCATCTGTACCATTGGGTTGGGTGTTTCTTATTTTGCTCTCGACTTTATCACGTATATTCTCTGTGGTGTTCAGTTCAAGCAAGTTGGCTGGATAATCAATTACAGTAATATCATGGTCAGCAAACCAGTTAGTGCTAGTTTAGGCTGGTTTGTGTTTGGTGCTGTGGTGGGGCCATTCTGGAGAAAATAATTGAAATTAAATTGTATTTGAAAAATAAAAATAGAATAAGATTTTATTGAAATAATAGAAAATAAAATGTGAATCTAGTCAATGCTAAAATGTTTAAAGTATAAAAGTACAGTAGATGCAGCATAATATCGCATTAGGTGTGTCTACTGAATGTATAAACTTTAATTAAAAAAACATTATTATTTATTAAATTATACATAAAAAAACAGGCTATAATAAATTACAAATATGTATATTTGTATTGCCTGTGAAAGTCACCAAGCTCATCTTGCCCTCTCTAAGATGGCGGCGCCGTTGACGGCATCTTTCATCTTTTCCTGTTTCTGTCATAGGAAGTATTCTGATTGGCTGAGCTGTCAAGGGGCGGTACCAAGGAGTCTACTATATTGACGCTCCGGTCGCATGCATGCAGTCACCTGATAGTGCGCGGGATCTTGATGGAGACAATGCGCGCGCTAACGCCGATCGTTTTGGGGACGCTGTTATTAACGGTTTCTCTCGCTTGGCTGCTTGATGATGTTGGGGAAACACAGCAGGAGACAGACGGAGACTCACTTTGGCCGCTGCCGCAGAAATATCAGACTTACCCGACTACATTCAAACTCAGCGCTTCCAGCTTTCACATCTATCACGCTAAGGAGTCTTCGGCGGGACCGAGCTGCAGTCTGCTCCAGAACGCCTTCCGCAGGTCTACTTACTGATATACCCGTACAATTAGCCACTGCTGTTTCGTATATGCTGTTTCCTGAGTCAAACGTTAAACACTGGCAAACCGGAAGTGGTGTGTGTATGAGCGCTACATAAATGTGATAGTTTTGTTAATGATTGAGTCTGAGGTGAGACCCTGAAATGGCATGTGGTGGAACATTAAGAGCAAGAAGACTGATCTGTGTGTCTCTGGATAATGAGATAATCTGAAAATCTTCAAACACTGCAGAAATCACAATAACTGTCCATTGCTTGTTCCAATACACAGTAATAGAAGAGTAAATTCACTAACCAGATGAAGAAAGGTTCATGTGTTTAAATAAATAGAAGTTGCTATTTCAAATAGGACTTGTGGTCTTGGTAATCCACTTCTGCTAATCCACCGATTAACTACACCTTAATCCAATACATCACATCTTAAGAGCTTTAACCAATTTGCAGGATGCTCCTTTTAAAATCATGTAGTTTTATCCTCATGTAGATCTGACGTGTTCCATATACAGTGAACCTTGGATTACGGGCATAATTCGTTCCGAAGACAGGCTCGTTTTTCAAATCACTCGTAAACCAAATCGAATTTTCCCATTAGAAATGTTGACTATACCAGTAAGAGATGAGTACTCATACCCAGCAGGGGAGATGATTACCCACAATTCTGCAGCACGAGAGAGAAAAACGTGTCTGTGGTTAAAATCTCTATGCAAATAAAACCGAAACGGAATGTTACAAGTACCTTGGTACATCATTGATCTACTTTGAGAATAACCTCCATTGAATAGAAATCTTCATGTCTAGTTATACCTTTTGTCTCTTTAGAGTGGTTGTCACTTGAACATGTTAATCTGCGTTCTTTTCTTTTAGGTATTTTAATTACATCTTTGACTTTGTAAAGACTCACGGGAAGAACAAAAGGAATGCGTTGGATTCCGAGCTGACAGAGCTTCAGGTGCAGATCACATCCCCCGATCCGGAGTGTGACGGGTATCCCAGTCTAAAAACAGATGAATCCTGTAAGTTCCCTTTTCTCTTCTTGTCTTTCCACTTCTGTGGAAAAGTGTGATCCATACTTTTTATTTCTTGTTAAATCCACTGTAAGGGGAAAAAAAACATTCATAATATATATGCACATATCTTGTGACATTTATAAAATTGCATGAATAAGCTGCATTATACACACAGCAAATAAACAGAAGTTGCTATTTCAAATAGGACTTGTGGTCTTGGTAATCCACTTCTGCTAATCCACCGATTAACTACACCTTAATCCAATACATGACATATTAAGAGCTTTAACCAAGTTGCAGGATGCTCCTTTTAAAATCATGCAGTTTTATCCTCATGTAGATCTGACGTGTTCCACGTGTACAGTGAACCTTGGATTACGGGCATAATTCGTTCCGAAGACAGGCTCGTATTTCAAATCACTCGTAAACCAAATCGAATTTTGCCATTAGAAATGTTGACTATACCAGTAAGAGATGAGCACTCATACCCAGCAGGGGAGACGATTACCCACTATTCTGCAGCACAAGAGAGAGAAAAACCATTGGCTCAGTTGTGATCACGTGACGCTCGGCGTCAAAACAAGAAGCGCATGCGTGATGCATGATACTCGGGACTCGTAAACCATGACGTGTTCATTTTCCAATAAAAATGTATTAAAGATCTTTTCTCGTCTTGTGAAACAGTCACAATCCGTGTTACTCACAATCCAAGGTTTCGCTGTAGTCCTAAACTTGTTGTATAGATCAGACATTCCCAAACTTAATGAGGCCGTGACACAGTTTTAATTGCAAAAATCTGCTGCAGCTCAAACTTTTCATGTTAACTCTGATCAAGACACAAGCCTAAATCTCATGGCCTTGCTTAATTAGTTCTGGTCACATTAAAAATGTAAATATTTGATCAGAAATATTTTATGGGTGCTTATTTACATAACTGAAAAACCTTTTCCCTTTTGTTACTGCAAGCTGTTGTTACTATGCATGCATATGTGTGTTCATGTGCTTATATTTCTACTTGCAATACACCACTGTACAGCAGAACTGCATGAACCTGCATGCAAACGCGGCACTGCTGTGACACGAGAAGAATTTGACACACTCACACATACAGTGAGAAACCTGCTAGGCTGAGATGGCAGTTGAAATGTACAGTCATGTCCTGTTAAGAAAGCACATTGTAGCACATGCTCTGTTGTGTTATTGACATGTTCTGTGCTATTTATGGGCTTTTATGCAGTAGCTTTACTGTTCTGCTTGAGATTAAATTAGGTTCTATTTTTCATATGAAATACAATCTGTGAACTGAAGGTAAAATATCAGTTTAAAATGGATTAATTTTTATTTTAAGGTCAAAGTTCTTGATAAAGGAGGGGAAATAATTTTGAATTATTATTATTATTATTTTTTTTTTTCTCAGAATGAAAAAGATTGTACGTACAAATGCTGTTGCTGTGTGCTTATGATTTTATTTAAAGTCACCAGTATGCAGGAATCATTGTCTTTGAAGAGCTCAGGTTTCGTGTGTGGAAGCCACAGACGCGTCTTCCAACTCGTGGACAATTCACAGGAAGTCAGTTATTTTGGATTATTTGCAAAATGCACTTGGTGGATTTTTAAAAACTACTTCTAGTGGGATTTATACGATCGTCATCAAACCAGGCTCATATGAGCTCAAGACATTAACAAGACATTTGCAATGATGCAAAGTTGTGAAGAGATTTTTGATACAGTATCTCCAATGTTTCAGCTGTGGTATGGCCTTAACAAAAAGTGGCTAATAACTTCCTTACCCATATATAATTATATAGTTATAAAATATCTTGTCATAATGATAATCTTAACAAGCTCAATATGATGTCCATCATATTAAATGACTTAAAAAAAAAAAAATATATATATATATTCCCGCACCGCTTGTTGTAAATCGTGCACCTTATTCGGGAATGTGGTGCTATGATTTTTCTAAGCAACTCAACACGAGGTCAGATATTTTGGGTCATTTGCAAAACGAACATTTATGACATTATTTAATACACGTACTATATACTGTATTACACACAAACTACACATCCTACACAATGTGTATTTATAACTATATTATAGCTATTATGTTTATGATTATTTAATTGTTTTTATTTTTTTTTTTGCCCACAAGTCAACACCATTTAACTTTGCTTTAACAATTTTTTACAAATTCTCCAGTGTTATTGGTCAGAAAGCGTTCATTTGTATACTGTAACAGCAACGCTGGTAATATTGTTAATTTTTATTGTAAATCACTATATTAATGATTTGGGAGGCACGGTGGTGTAGTGGTTAGCACTGTGGCCGAGGGTTTGAGTCTCGTCTCATGTCTGTTTGCATGTTCTCCCCATACTTGGTGGGTTTTATTCCATAGGCCAAAGACATGCAAATTAGGCTTATTGGTTTTTCCAAAGTGCTTGCGTGCGCCTATGTGTGCGCATGCCCTGCGATTGGCTGGGACCCATCCAGGGAGTACCCTGTCTCGAGCCTCCTGGGATAGGCTCTAGGCCCCTGTGACCATGTACAGTCTAAGTGGTTTAGTGAGTTAATGATTTAAACCTGTATGGAGGATTTACCACATGAATATTTGCTACAAATAATTTGCAACCTGACATTTTTTTTTTTTTTAAGTCTTCATTGTTTAAGGTTCATTTGTTCCTTTTCATTTTTCTAACATGGGAAAGTCTGATGTACTGGGAGGTTTGGCTAAGTAGCAAGAGATATATAAAAATGAGTGACAGGCAAGGGGAGAAATAAAGTGTCATGAAGGCTCTACACAATTAGTGGATAGTCCTGGGGGATAAAAAGAAAAACAGCTTTGATTAACTTAGATTATGATGTGCATTGTGGTGGCCAGTTTGTGTGTGAAAATGATTCCTCATATTCTCAGAAATACTCTTTCACTTCTTGAATCCTGGAGTAGGGTCGTCATCAAGAAAGAAAATGCGGTGATGTGATAATTTGTTGCGTTGATCAGCTGACTTGATTTTATTTCCTTATAACCTCACTGAGTATACTGTAGACCTGACTAACTGGAGAAACTCCAGATCATAAAACTGCCACCAGAGCCTTGTACACCGAGCACTACAGTATGCGTGATCGTGTGCTTCGTTTCTTTCATGCCCCTTCTTACCCTGACGCGCCCATCGCTTTGGTATAGGGTCAATCTGAACTCCTCAGATCATGTGACCTTTTCTCCATTGCTCCGAAGTCCAATATTTATGGTCCCTAGGAAATTCAAGCTGTTTGATTAGCCTTACTTACAAGTGGTTTTCCTATGGTTTAGTCTCAATTCTGTATTTCACTATTAAACTGCTGTGATAAAACATTTCTTTCACAAAGTTGACCGTTCAGCACTCTCCTTCCAGGTTTTAATGTTTTGGATAGTTATTAACTCAAACCCTATCATCCATTCATCTATCATCTTCTCTGTAGTAATATTTTTGTTTGTTTGATAATTTGACCCTTCTGAAATAACGACTTGTTTTTGTTTTCGCCCAGTGAGTTCTGTTTAATGTTGTAACAACATTTCACCTTTTGATGTGTTTTAATGTTTACTTAGATCAGCTCTCGGTGGATAAACCCACAGCTGTTCTTAAGGCCTCAAATGTATGGGGAGCTTTGAGAGGTAAGCTGACCTCAGTCTGATATAAATATTACTGTTATTCCGAGTTTGCTGTGTGTGAATGTAATTGCATAGACAAAGGAATTATGACTGTAAAAACATTCTGAACACATTTATGATTCAGTGTTGTGCATAAATTGTACTTGGTAACCTGACTAGATTTACAGAATACTCAATTTTACAGCATGATGTCATCAGTATATGATGTATGTGATTAATTTGCATGGAGAGACTCCAGGATGTGGGGAAGCTTGTCTTTTTATAAAAATGATTTAAAAAAATGCATGCCTTTTTGTAAAATTTGGGTTTTTAAACACATCCTATCTATGACTTTACTTTTTGAAGGACTTGAGACCTTCAGCCAGCTGGTGTATGAAGATGGTTATGGAGCTGTAAGTTTATGTATTTGATTTATACTTGATGCTTGTACTTATTTTCAGTAATGAAAATCATTAAAGATTGTACGTTTGACATCTCGTTGCCTCAGGTTACAATCAATAAGACGGAAATTTCTGACTTTCCTCGTTTTGCTCATCGAGGCATCCTCCTGGACACATCTCGCCACTTCCTGCCTCTCAAAGTCATTCTGGCCAATTTGGTAAGATGAATCTCTGTACCTATTGAAGTGTGTTTGAGCATTTATGAAGCAGATGAGTAGGAACGCATCACACCACTCCTTTATTTTCTCTAACAGTCTGCCAGTCATGTTTAATTCTTAGGTTACAGTTCCTTGCAAAAGTATTTACACCCCTTAAACATTTCCACATGTCACGTTACAACCTCAAACATACATGAATTTTATTGGGATTTTATGTGAATTGGAAGGAAAATGATAAATGGTCCCTCCATCTTCCCATCAACTCTGACAAGTTTCCCTGCCCCTGCTGAAGAAAAGCATCCCAACAACATAATGCTGCCATCACTATGCACAGGGTTAGTTTTCTGCCACACATGGCATTTTACCTTTAGGTCAGAAAGTTAAATTTTGGTTCCATCTGACCAGAGCACCTTCTTCCACATGTTTGCTGTGTCCCCACAAGACTTGTCGCACACAGCAAACAGGACTTCTTATTGCTTTCTTCCTTCCGGTCTTCCATAAAGGCCAGATTTGTGGATGTCACGACTAATAGTTGTCCTGTGGACAGATTCTTTCACCTGAGCTGTGGATCTTTGCAGCTCATCCAGACAACTTCACCACAACTTTATCCCTGTCTGGTGGTTTCTCTCAGGTGGGGACTCACTCACTCCTCGTCTATACCACTTTATTCTGTAATCAGGGGAGCTGGAGCATATCCCAGGAGACTTGAGGCGTGAGGCGGGGTACACCCTGGACAGGGTGCCAATCCATCACAGGGCACACACACCGGCACACTCATGCACACACTATGGGCAATTTGGGAATGCCAATTAGCCTAATCTGTAGGTCTTTGAACTGTGGGAGGAAACAGGAGTCAGGTGGGTACCCTATTTACTAATTAGGTGACTTCTGAAGGCAATTGGTTCCACTTAATTTTAGTTAGGGGTATCAGAGTAAAGGGGGCTAAATACAAATAGCACTTTTCAGATTATTTTTAAAACAATATATTTTTTTCACAATTATACACAACGTTGTGTTGGTCAGTCAAATAAAATCCCAATAAAATATGCGTATGTTTGTACCGTAACATGACAAAGTCCAAGGGGTGTGAATTCCAAGGCATTGTACAGTTGTAATGATGTAATGTAATGATCATCAAGACTTTTGTTACAATGAGAAATATTAGGGTGGGGTAATTGTATATAAGGCAAGGGAAGTTGCAGGTGTGCAGAACAAGTGCATGCAGGTATGGCTGTGTGTGTAGTATATGAAAGAATTATATACGCTATATAACAAACTATTTACAGTCGCACTGGCAAATAATTGAACTCAAAGATAATTCTATCACTGCACTCAAGTTCACCTTTGGCGTGATCAGCCATAAAGTCAGTTTTACAATATAATTTGACTAGTGATGGTCATGAGTTAATCAGCGTCCTACCTCACGTGTGTTAACCGTTTCAGGGCTGCTGGTTACTAAGCATTTAGTTAGAAGGATCATGACGTCCCCCACAATTCCTTTTTTTTTTTTTTTTTCTTAAAAATCTGCACATTTGTCACCAGTTGTACATGCAATCCTTTTCTTAACACATCTATTCTCGGTTTCTTCAAGTCTACACGTTGCACCTGTTCAGTAGATTTACCGGCTAAACTGGTTCTGCTGTTTACTAACAGTTGCCTTTCTGTCCGTGGAGTATATTATGCACCTCTCCTTAATGATGATCACATGTCCACCGTTAACGGCTCTTATGACTGAACACAAAATGTACATCATAAGGTCTGGGTTTAGTTTCATCATGAAAACGGACCAAAGTTAAAACTAGGCAAGATGTCAGGGCGGTTTGCAGTGTGAGTGTGGTTTGACAGTTAGCTGTAGCCATCTAAATCTACCATAAAAATGGTTGTAAAGTGTCTTTGTCCTACCAGCTAGCGTTTAAGGTCTTGGGAATTGACAAATGAGCAAAAGACCCTCAAAGTACAGAACTAGGCTAATGTATAAAAAGTATGTACTGTAGAATAATTTCATATTTTTATCTTTTGACAGCGAAGACATGAGAATAGCAGACAACTTTTATTTTCTCTATGCCGTTTTAAAATGTTTCTTACTAAATGCATTGTGTAACCAAATGTTCTCATGATGTCTTTATAGGAAGCCATGGCGATGAACAAGTTTAATGTTTTCCACTGGCACATTGTGGATGAGCCTTCCTTCCCATTTTTGAGTCAGTCTTTTCCTGACCTCAGTCAAAAGGTGAGCTGTTCGGGGAACTGATACGGCTTCAATGCGTTAGATGTAGGACACTTATGGAGCCGATTCATTTGCAGAAAAGTGGTCACACTCGAAGCAACATGCACTATGCACAATCTTTTATTCTTAAAAAAAAAGGCGACTATGTTAATGTAATAACCCCTTTCGCTTTCATCTGTGCCTTAAATGCATTCACAGCCCTAAGCTGTACTGCAGATGTGGGATCTGAAAATGATTTTCCTTTAGGTGTCATGATCTGTATATTGAAACACAATTTACTGGTACATTGTCTCTTCTCTTACCGTACTGACTGCTTAAAAAGGTGTATTAGAATTCTGACTACAATATTATATAAATGTTAGTATGATTACAAACTACTTTCAGCTCACAAAAGACCCCTAGGCAGTCATGTTATCAAATTTCAATAAAGGTTTTTAAACAAACACCTCAACAGTATATTCACTATTTAAAGTAGCACAGCCTCCACATGATCGTTTAGTCATTACTTAATTATCGTCTTGAGAAAAGCAGGTTGAGCAAGATATTTGTAAATTGGAGTTCGTTTGAAGAACAATTGCTTTTTGAGGTTTTGTAACAACAGTTTAATTCTAATAAACTTTTCTGTAATTTAATTGTGAGCATTTGATTCACTTTGCCCCACTGCACTAATTAGTTTCCCACTTTTTCTGTATCTCTGAAGCTTCATGTTTTACTGAAGCTGATGTACAGTACTGATGATAAAGAATATTATGAGTTTGCTTTCTAGTTCGTAAAATTTGCTCACCTCATTCCGTTCGTTTGCTGGACATATAATAAAGACAATAAAGAATCCTTGAATATATACACTAAAACAAGCTTAAAGAATTAGGAATAACATTGTGGTTGCAGCAGCCTGATCCTCTGGTCTGGTGTAATTTCCCTTTATTGTCTTAATTTCCCTTTTTCTCTGCTGATTAGTGCACTTATTTCAAGTGAGCTGTGTTTCTTGGCAGTGTCTAATATATTACGTGTTGTGTTGTCAAAGGGAGCATATCACCCATACACGCATGTGTACACACCGGCTGATGTGAAAATGGTCATCGAATTTGCTCGTATGCGAGGCATTCGAGTCATTGCCGAGTTCGACACTCCGGGCCACACCGAGTCATGGGGAAAGGGTTGGTGAAAAGTTGTCATAATCAGTCCTTTTAAATTGTATTAAATTAAAACAATATTTTGTCCGTTAAATTCAATATAAATGAGTTCTTTGTAAAATTTTTCATATGCTACAAGGTAAACCAACAGTAAATGAATTTTAGTTTAGTTTTAGGAAGTTGTTGAACTTTGTCATATGGTCCAGTTCCCAAAAAATATATTTAAAATTTACACATTTACTTTAGTGAATTAGCTTTAATTGAATGGAAAGTTTAGAACTAATAAGCTTACTGGATTCTTCAGAAATCAGTTAAACTGTAGATTGTGCGTTTGTTTGTTTATTTATTTATATATTTTATTAGCTACATATTAGAAATAACCCCCACATGCTTCCAGTGTGATTGATGATGATTATGCTTACACATACACACACGCACTAGTATTTTGTCATTTACTCCAAATTGAATACACGAGATGCATATGAATTGCAATGCTAGAAATGAAAGGCCTTGTTTTCTTTTCAACTTTGCAGGTCAGGCTGGTCTTTTGACTCCGTGCTATTCAGGCACCACTCCTTCAGGAACCTTTGGTCCAGTGAACCCCATTCTCAACTCCACATATGAGTTTATGACGCGCTTCTTCAAAGAAATCGCCACCGTTTTCCCTGATGCCTACATCCACCTTGGGGGAGACGAGGTCGATTTCTCCTGTTGGTGAGAGAAGATACTAGCCTTTATTTGTCACATTACAGCACAGTGAAATTCTTCGCATGTCCCAATGTAACTGGGGTCAGAGCGAAGGGTCAGCCATGATACAGCGCCCCTGGAGCAGTTGGGGTTAAGGGCCTTGCTCAAGGGTCCAACCGTGGCAACCTGGTGGATCTGGGGATCGAACCGCCGATCTTCTGATCAGTAACTCAGTGCCTTAACCCTCTGAGCCACCACTGTCCCCTATTTATTGGTCATGGAAAAGATGACAAGAAGTTTAATGGCAATGCGCTGCACTCTCTTTTTGCAAAGCATCATAAGCACGAAAAAAAATATTGTGCTCTACTACTATTCTACTGTCTTGTACTTTTAAATTTCTGTGAAATATTTGGGTTTTATCCTTTACCTAAAGTCAAAACTGCATATAATACATGGTTTATGTTTGAGTTCTGAGACACTTCAATCCTTGGGTCTTGTTTCTGCAAACCAAGGAGAGAAGATTAAGTAAAACCTGCCGAGAAGAGAGTTTAAATTTTTCTGTCTTTTTCTATTAACCATAAGGAAGTCAAACCCTGACATTCAGAAATTTATGGAACAGCAGGGCTTTGGCCAAGACTACAGCAAATTGGAATCCTACTATATTCAAAGGTAGATCTCATCCTCTTGATGATTTAGTATGTAATGTCTCCAAACAAACATCACTAATTTATGATGTTCAATTTGAATCTAACTTTAGGCTGCTTGATATTGTGAAAGCCACTGAAAAGGGCTACATGGTCTGGCAGGAGGTTTTTGACAATGGTGTTAAGGTAAGCGATTTTACTTTTTATTTTAACTGCAAAGAATTTATGTACTCGAGAAATATCAAAATGCCAAGCTATGAATGTCATTCCAAGCAAAATCACTGGGTGTCAACACCGTCACTGGTATAGTAGTATGTTAGAAAATGTGAGGTCATGGTGTTGGTTATGAGTATCAAAGTTAAAAGGACGTGTCATTTATGACATTGGTTCCTCTTTTTGTGCTACACTTTATAGGTTTTACTTACAGATGGTTCCAATTAGTTGTTGGACATTTGAAAATCTTCTTCTTTGTCTTTCGGCTGTTCACAGTGAATCATCTGCCTCCATCTAAGCCTATCCTCTGCATCCTCCTCTCTAACTTCATGTCCTCTCTCTCACGGCATCCATAAATCTCCTCTTTGGTCTTCCTCTAGACCTCCTGCCTGGCAGTTCCAACCTCAGCATCCTTCTACCGATATATTCACAAACTCTGTTGGACATTTGAAAATACTATTCTAAAATATGCTTAGGACATTAAGTGAAGAGTTTTCTTCTAATAACACATTTTGTGACTAACTTGCAAGTGCTGTTCTGTTGTTCATATAGCGCTATGCTTGCACCACATGGTACTATGTATTAAATGGTATAAATAATGATTTGCTCTCATTATGAGCTTGCTAGCTGCAGTGCCAAGTATGCATGCTTGCTTACCTCACTTTGTGTTTGCTAAACCAGCAGCATTTTTTTTTTAATTTTTTTAATCAGACTTGTTTTAGAAACCATCCAATAAGTTGTGTGCTTGTTGCAGCTGAAAGCTGACACAGTGGTGGAAGTTTGGATAAGCAACAAGTTGGAACAGGAGCTTCTGAACGTGACTGGGGCAGGTTTCAACACCATTCTAGCTGCCCCCTGGTACCTGGACTACATTAGTTATGGACAGGACTGGGAGAAGTACTACAAGGTCGAGCCGCTCAGTTTCGATGGTTGGTGCTTTTAGTGATTTGTGTGCAATTATAGACTACCTAGAATATAGATTACCCTATTTCTTTCTTTCTTTCTTTAAGTTGAATTTATCTTGTCACCTGTCTGCAAAAGGATGACTCTGTTGTCTCGCCTGAACTAATCGTAAATGGAATTTGACCAAACTAGCACAGAACCGTTTTCAGGAAATATAGATGCCACTAGTTAACGTTTTTATCTATACTGTCCAATGTATTGTAATAGTCACAATTTTTATCAACTTGCCACCCAAGAATTATGATAATATTGTATGGGTGATTCCCATCCCTAGTGGATAGGTTTGCTCTAACGATCCGTATATTATTTCAACATCACTGCTTTAATTAGCACCACAGTTTTGGAACATATTAGACAAACTGGTTTTAAACTCGCAGGAAAAATAAACATACAATCTGTCTATACAACTTTTCAAAAGTTACATTCCTTTTATTTTTTTTAGTAAGCCATGCAGTTGTTTGGGTTTTGTGGGGATTTGGGCACTTTGTAGATGCCTTACATCTAGTGATGTTGGTCTTTTCTGTGTCCTCTGCATACGCTCTGTTGAGTGATTCGTATAGCCGCTCCAAACCACGTGACCCCAGCGACCGCATCCCTTTTTTTTTTTTTTTTCCCCCGAACTGCTTGCTCACGCGTCAGTGGGGGTGGAGTAACGCACTTGGAAGTGTCCGCTCCTTCCTCTTGCGTGCGCTCACAGATGCCCCTGATTGGCTGTAGAGCTGTAATTAATGTGAGTGCACCAAATACCTCTCATCCCTCCCTTCAAAGAGAGCTCGACCAATCAGCTCCCTTTAGGCCTCCGGCTGCGAGAGGTTACAGCATCACCCGGGAATCGAATTAGCAATCTCCGGATGATAGGGCGAGCACTTTACCACTGCGCCACTCTTAAATGCATTTGATTTAAGAAGAGATGCATCTGCTGTGGTAACTGTACAGTACACAATCATACACCACTTGCATGTTACAGGAACTCAGCTGGGAGTTATTGCCACATCCCAGTATAGTCCTGAGCCATTCCACCTGCTTGGACCATTCAGTTGTCCCAAGTCAAAAGTCCCATGAATGCTTCCAGACTCTCTTGTTGCTGCTGATTCTTATGCATGCAATTAACTTTCATGCCTTATTGAATACTTACACAGTACAGTACATTCACCCTAGTCAAGGTTAATTGCTGAAGCTTGCAACAAATGGCCAGCGTGTGGTGATCTGGATTAAGGCAGTGTAGGCTTTAGTCTTTGCTAAGACCTTTTTAAAATTCACCCTGTACAAACACTGTCTAGTCAGTGTTTTGATAAATTTTTAAGAAAATTAAACTTTACAATTAATTTTTTTTGTACTGTAGAATTTGTACATATAATTAATTGGTGGGTTTTTGCTTGTAGGACTTGATGATGCTATACTGTACCTTTTAACCTTTTGGTGCTAACACTCTTTATTTTAGTACAAGTTTTAGTAGAAGCAGAACAAGCAATACACACCCCTACTCTCACTCATATTAGCCCAGTGCTTTTGCTTGGACGAAAAAGTTGCATGCTGTTTGCAAGCGTGATTTGACTGTGTGTGTTTCTGCGTAGCTGAAAGCAGACACACAGATCCACGTGTGGAAGATGAAGCCCGACTACAACATTGAGATGGCCAAGATAACTGCAGCTGGGTTTCATGCCCTACTTTCTGCTCCCTGGTACCTAAACCGAATCAGCTATGGCCAAGACTGGCTAGACATTTACAAGGCTGACCCTCAGAGTTTCGAAGGTGTGAGAGAGGATGAAACTGAAGAGAACTTTTAATGTATTGGATGAATGTAACCTATATAGTTGAACCATGTCAAGGCTATGTAGAATGGGGAAATGCTTTGGTAACATGAAATTCAGATTATGATATGTTCCAGCTTGTGATGCATGAAACCCACTGGGGGAAAAGAGACATTGGTCAAGCTTTGTCACATATAAATTACAATACAACAAAATACTTTTGCAAATCCCAGCTTATTATGGGGTTCGGGACAGAGTATCTAGTCAGACATGCTACCCCTGAAGCATATCTAGTTAAGGGCTTTGCTTAAAAGTGTTATGGCTTGAATCCCTGCTCGATCTGATCGGGTAACACATTCCTTCTCCCATGATCTGTTTGTGACCACTAAGATAAATGTGTGTAAAAACTTCTCATAGCAGTGAACCTGAAGGAATGTTGGGATGCAGGTAGAATGGCATTGGAGAAAGAAGGAAAGAGTCTCCACAATACAGTAGGGTGGGAAAAAACTAAAAGATAACCAAAGTCACTTCAGTGCACTGTGTGGAGGATTTTATCTCTTCTAACTTGGGAGTCACAAGGCTTTTATACCCATGATGAGTGTACTTTGAACATCCTGTATCACTATCACTCACCAGGAAAGCAAAATGGAAACAGGCATGTGCAATTTTACAACTTTCCTAAGGTCAGACTGATCACAAGAGTTTGATTCTCAGTTCCTGTTGTCCAGGAAAAGTATAGCAGCTCTTATCAAATCAACTGTCAGAATAATTTTTCATGGGCATTCGAAATAATAAAACAGACGATTACAGTGATAATAGACGATTAAACAGATAATAACACAGTGTATTACAGTGATTCAGACTGAGGGATGTTCAGTGAAGCAAGCTAGAGCTTTGTCGTGAGTTTTGTTTTTGTATTTATAAGGTATTTATGTTAATATTAAATGAGCATCTCCCAAATCCCAAAGATCCTCAATGGGTCTGATGCCTGGCTGCTGTGAAATGTGCTGGATAGGCTGTGTGCATGGAGTTTGCATGTTCTCCCCGTGCTTGGTGGGTTTCCTCCGGGTACTCCGGTTTCCTCCCACAGTCCAAAGACATGCAGGTTAGGCTAATTGGCGTTCCTAAATTGCCCGTAGTGTGTGATTGGGTGTGTGTGCCCTGCGTTGGATTGACACCCTGTCCAGGATGTACCCCGCCTAGTGCCCGAAGTCTCCTGGGATAGGCTCCAGGTCCCCCGCGACCCTGAACACAGGATTAAGCGATATAGAAATTTAATGAATGAATGAGGCCTTTATTCAGCAGTAAGACTTTCCCATCATCAGGACAAGATCTTGGACAGAAATTAATGCGAGTCTGGAAATGAATGTTACGAAATTGAATAAGCTTATCAGGAGGATGCCACGGCTATAATAAAAGCAATGTTCATTGCTGCTCTGCGACAATGTCAATTGTTAAAATCGCTATACAAATAAAATTTAATTGAAATCAATTAAATATTAGTGAGCGACTAATATAGGCGTGATTTTATATATATATATATATATATATATATATATATATATATATATATATATATATATAAAAAATTCTATAAAAACCATAATGGTATATGAACTGATTTATTTGTATTTAATTCAATGCTTTTTCTATGCCGTTCTTCAGGCTCAGCAGAGCAGAAGAAGCTTGTGATTGGAGGAGAGGCATGCCTCTGGGGGGAGTACGTAGATGCCACCAACCTCACCCCACGTCTATGGTAAGTTTCACATTATGATCTGTGTACAGTGTTTACAGTAATTTTCACTGTTTTATTTCAATTAAGTGCCTGATGCTGAAAGTTTCTCCGCTTGCTCAGTAGTGTGTCTCTCTCTATAGAGATTGCAAACTAGTTAGCTCAGCAGCTTCCATGTCACTCTCTGCAGTAGTCTGTGCAAGTGAAACACTGCTGCAGTACAGTTCTGTAGAACAGCAGGCCTTTGTAACATCTTGCTATAGATGTTCAGCCTCTGCACAGAGGTGAACATTTCTAAATGTGTTAATGTTGTGCGCTGGGACTAATTTGACCCGTGTATTAACTCGATATTGCAGGCCACGGGCCAGTGCTGTAGGTGAAAGGTTGTGGAGTGATGAGAGTGTGAAAGACATCAGCAAAGCCTTCTCTCGCCTGGTCAAACATCGCTGCCGTATGCTTAGGTGGGTCTCAAACACAAATTTGAAAAATTAAGGGGATATTACGGCACCTTTTAAAAAAAATATCTACATTTTTTTAAAGCAAATATTGAAGCAGCTTATTGTGGCAAATGTCTAAATTGTAGTGTTTCCCCTCTTAGGAGAGGCATCCCTGCAGAGCCTCTGTTTGTGGGCTCCTGTCCACATGAATACAGTGGCCTGTGAGCTCCACAACACCAGATTTATACCAGCATTGTAAAATTTCTACAGGACCATTTTGATCAGGAATGGCAATTTTTCTATATGCACACAATAGGACAATTTTCCATTGTAAATTTATCAGATACATTACAATTCTCTTTTTTTTTTTTTTTTTTTTTTTGGGTTATGTAACATTTTGTTTCCGGTTTTCTTTTCAACACTGAAATAACTGACACTGAATAGTTATCCTATTGATTAGTAATTTCTGTGACGATGACTTGAAGATGACGAAAAACTTTAATGTGCACTTTTTTTTTTTATATATATATATATATATATTTGAGTAGGACAAATACATACTTGTATGACAGGGAAACAATTGTAACAAGAATCTGTTTATAAAAAGAATAAATAAAAACTGGAATCAGTTCATGAATCAAGCTCATGCCAGACCGGCCATTTTATTGAGCAATGCATTCTGGTCCTGAGGGTTCATGGGGTTGTAGCTGGCCAGCTCGAGTGAGAAAGTAGCATTTCCTGAGGTCAAAGTGCGCAGTGCAGTGGAATAGCCCTGGAAACGCCACACACGGCAAATTAATTCCATATCACCTTTTCACATTTTTAAATTCTCAACGTAAAAACACTCACCATCATCTCTGCAAGAGGTACAGTTGCCAAAAGCACCTTGCTGTCATGGCGACTTTGAATGTCTTCGACTGTTCCTCGGCGCTGAGCGAGGTCACCCAGCACAGAGCTCAGATACTCCTCGTCCACCGTTACCTCCAATGACATCACAGGCTCTAAGACTTGTCCTCCTGCCTGTTTCAGCCCCTACACACAGTCACATGTCCATCATCCAGTATATTTAACCTTTTTCATACCATGACAACCATGAAACGCAGACTGTTTAATATGTGGAATACCTTAAGCGTGCAGCGAGACACACAGGCTGATACCATGGCCAGAGAAGTGCCGGGTTCCACACACACACTGCGGATCACAGTGCGGACACCCTGCACAGGGTAACCTAGCACAGGACCTGCAGAACAGAGCTAGTTACATTAGTGGTTAAGTCTGTACCAGCATGGAAAACTGCCTCCTCTCAAAGCAAAGTGTGACTTCGGTTTAATGTACAAGTATTAATGCAATTACAGTTTAGATGTTTTCTTAAAGCTTAATATCTGTGGTGGAACTTGAGGGCACTAGTACAGCTAATCAGTATTTTAGCTCACGCTTTTGAAAACTTGGCTAAATAGGTATTTGAATGCTTATTTTCCAAATTAAGTTAATTTGTAATTGTACACTAATTATGCCCAATTTTAAAATTGGCATGACAGCAGGTGAATGTGTAATGTGTGTGTATACAGTATATTATAAAACAATGTATATTTACCCTGGAGATAGGCACTTTGAACGCCACTCCCTACTGCCTCTTTAAGGTCAGCTGAAATCAGGACCTCGTCTTCATAAATCATATCACAAGAAGCCTTTCCTGGAGCAGACGCTTCCCAGGGACTCACCGTCAGCTCCACAGTCACGACATGCCTCTTTTCACCCAGTGTGCGATCCAGAGTGTCTAAAACATAAAACAGCTTTAAGCTATTGTTTCATTGATCCCTAAGCACAACACTTATCCTGCAGTTTTATTATTATCTATAGCAGCCAGGGGCCAGAATTGTGTTTCACTTTACTACAGGTTATTTAGTGTTCAGTGTAGATTGAAATCTCTTATCAGTTTTACTGACAGCAGAGTTACACAGTACATTCCATGTAGAAAATGAAACTGCTGCTATTAAACCATATAACCAGGAAATAACTATATAAAAAGGACACACCTTTAACCTTCCTAATATGTAGAGTTTTTTGTTTTTCCCCTTTTCAAATCAAACTATGAAGTGCAGTGAAACATTTGGATGGTGTAAAACGTTTTAAAGAACACAATGTCTGAATGGAACGTCTGATCCTTAAATCAATGATGGATAACTTGTCACCAACTTGTGGAAGCGATACATCTGTCTGTGGGAACTGTACACACAATCATGAACACGTTACAGGAGCTCAGCTGGAAGTTGTTGCCACATATTCCATACAGTCCTGACCTCACTCTAACCATTTCTACATGTTTGGGCCATTAAAGGAGGTTCTGGGAGGCCAGTGTTTTACTGTAGATGTGAAGCAGGCCGAGTCCGATTGTATGTTGATGGTGTCCAAGCACCAGAGAAACACTAGGATAAGTGCATTCGTGTAATGGGAATATATAGAGAAATTAAGGGAGGTTTTTTTTTTGTTCTGTGTTCTGTTATTCTGCACAACAAAAGTCCCGGTTGGACTTGAACGGCCATTGTAGATTTCAATAGTACAATGATTTTTAGTTTTGTATTAAAAAAAAAAAAAATATTGAATTGAATTATTTTATTTTCCAAAATATCTAAAAACAAGTGATTTGCCTTACTGGATAATGCAGTTACTTAGAGACGGATAAATAAATGTCTGAAGCCTGAAATTCTCTTTTTCGTATCTCTCACTTCAATTACCTTTCAACTTTCTGTTACTCTAAAAAGCTCACTGTGACATGACATGACATGCTTTTAGTTGAATAATTTCCATGAATGTGTGTGATTGGATAAACTCAAACTGAGGATCTGTTACAGAAGCTGAGCCGGTTCATGTGAGCATATAGAATTAAAATAAATATATATAATCTATAAGCTTACTGTTGTATTCTCCGTCGCATTTGTTTAGACTGTAGAGTCAGGTGTGTTAAAGGAGATAAATAAATTTTCAAAAGTCTTACCCGTTACAGTCACTGACTGGTTGATGGTCTCTCTGTAGGCAACCTGCAGCGGTCCCAAGTGCGTTTCAAGGTTGTACTCTCTCCTAATGCGATCATGCAGAATCTCGATGTGGAGCTCGCCCATACCACACAAAACTGTCTATTCAGGTGATTAAGGAGACAAAGTAAGAATACTGATAGAGGAAACTAACACTGTCCAAAATATTAGTAAATAACAGACAGACATTTGAAAATTGTAAAAGCAAAAGCTTACGTACCTGTCCAGAGTCAGCATCTGTCCTGACTTTCAGACTGGGGTCTTCCCTCTGGAGGCAGTGCAACGCGTGATCTAGATCTGCAGCGACAAGCAATTATATCACGGATAAAACCAGTGCAGTATATAGTCAAATAAACGACACATTTATAATAGTGACTCTCTGACAGGATAGTATCTTAATAATGTGTTCAAACATCGTTTCTATATTAACAGCTCATTCAGAGGGAGGAGGACACTGGATTCTCCACATGAACAGATTAAAAAGAAAAAATATGTAGTTTGGTTCCATCCATCCATCTAGAAACCTCTATAGTCCAACTAGGGATCATGATCTACCATAGGTTACCACCCTTGGCCTCCATGGTCCCTAGTTGAGTTCAGTACTACAGACACTAGAAAGACTTCAACATAGGATGCTTTGTGCTTTTTTTGCATTTCCTTAAAAAGAATAAAAAATCCAGGAAAAAGAGAAGCCTGTAATATAATGACTTTTTAGAGCCGTCATAACATCAGCCTGTTGTTGATTATTTTCTCTTAAAAGCACAACCCCTTGTGGTTTCATACCTTACATACTAGATTGAAGTGAATTAAATTGAAATACTGTATCTTAAATATAGTACAACTTATCAAGAATTGTTCTCCTGTAACACTACAATGAACCAAAAAATTACCCCGGAAAATTAAAAGACTTTTTCACGATTAGTCTCACACGGGTTCATTATACCCACACAGCAGTTTAATCCCAATCCTGCGAGTTCTCGCCACAGGAAACATTTCACATTAACATTAGTTATTCTGACTACATTTCTTTAGTTAAGTTGGCACCATCCTTCTAGGTTTTAATAATGTGTCGGACAGTCCACTAAATTCAGAAAGTCTCCTTAGCTGGTGACAGAAACCTCACCTCGCTATTGCTTTTGTACTGTTTTGACCCACATGAGCTTTAAAATCAAGGCTCTTCTAGTCTAGTTAGTATTGGACTAAAATGTTGTGCTAAAATGTGCTTCATAACCCTTAAGCTACAAAATAGGTACAAGACATACTGATCACTGTCTCAGTCAGGAGACCTCAGATGTAACTTTCTGACGCAATGCATCCTCAAATCCTACATGAGCTTTTAGGTACAATACTGACCTTGAGGAAAAGGATCAAAAGGTGGTGGAGTATTTCTGAACAATTTAGTTTCAGACACGTGTACAAAAAGGAAATAAATAAAACCTGGCAGCCTTGTCGTGTATAAACATGCTCAAGCTTATGTTGAAGACTTTGTGGTTGTAAATAGGTGAGGTAAATCGGTACCTGCTTGTTTAGCCATGGAGGGAGGCTCTATAGAACAGAAGAAGACGGGCTCAGGCACCTCAACGCCAGCCAGAACCAGACTGTTCGTCTCTCGGGTAGATGCTTTTTTCTCCTCCGCCTTGTTGTGTGCGCGGCGTGCTGCGGCTGCTGCTGAGGCTTTAGATGAGACGATGGTGTCACCGGTCACCGTCTGAGTGAGCACAGGATCGTAACCAGTTTAAATTACCGTACAGTATATCATGAAATTGGCTCACATTCAAAGCATCACTGTCACTCAAAATGGATATGTCACATTTTAAAGGAGTGCTTTAAGAACTTTGTTTCTAGTACACGAATGCAAGAGAAAACAGAAGAAGAGTTGACAACGTAAAAAGGGTTTGTTTGACAGCACACTGTGCAATGGGAAAGTCAGAGGAGCTCAGTACAGATCGGAAAAAGAGGAGGGTAGAATTACTCTCCTGGAGACATTTCTAAACAAATACAAATGCTAAAATTATTTTAAAAATGTATAAAAGTTATTGAGAGGTGAACAACTTCGCCCAGATCTGGAAGGCAATCCAAATTGTCCTACTCAATTGAGCATCCTCAGGCCCGGCATAAACAGCACGCTGCTGGAACACCTCTGTCACTGTCTCTGGTCAAGTGAGCTTTACTGTACATCACCATGAACAGCTGACATCCACGCAATAAGCCACTGTTGTAAAATCCACATGAGTTTTACAGCTGCTCATAAGGACGAGAAAAAGTAATTCTGGAGAAATGTTTTGACCAGAGGTCTGTTTGGAGAACAGGGTTAATACCCCTATCTCACCTATGCGGTTTGACTCGCGGTGAGATGTGGTGTTAAGCACCGTGAGAACCTGACGTTCTGTGAAGTTCTGCAAGGTCCGCAAGGTTCCGCGAGGACCGCCAAAAAAATGTAACATGTAAAGTGTATATAATTTTTTTTTCACACAGAAAGATGGAAACGTAATCGCAACGCCAAAACTCGCGGTGAATGATGATGAACCGTACTTCCGGCCACCGCGCGAAACCGCGTAGATGAGACAGGAGTTGGAAAAGACCAACTTTTCCTAATGGACTCTGGCACGGTTCCTAAGTGCGGAACGGTTGCGTTCCCACTGATCAAAATGAACCAAACTTTGTGGTGAAGTGTTCTCGAAAACCCTAATGTGAAAACGCCCTGGAAATATCATTTTAAATGAAATCATTGTAGCTACCTGAGTTCACCTGGTTACGTTGTGAAAAGGATAAAATTTTGGCTCCTAATTATTAGGTCTACGAAAGTTTCCTAAAGATTTATGTTTGGCGCCATGTGAAGTGTAATAGTAATACTTTAAAATGACACACAACATATTAAATGTTCCAGAGGGAGAAACGACACAGGCCATGAATAGACACTGTACCTGTTTGAGGCCAACAGTGAGCGCGATGTTCCCTGCAGACAGTGAGGGAATTTCAACATGCTGATCAGCAAATGGCAGCAGGAGTCGACTCATTCTCTCCCTGTTACAAAAATGAATAGAAAAAGAAGTTAATATGCTCTTAACTGACTTTCATGTGTCTTTATACTTAATTAACAAACAGAACAGAAAGAGTGTGTGGTCCAGATGTGCTTAAGGAAGCTTTTTGACGTTAGCTGTGTGGATGGTGCTCAGTACTTTGCGATAGACCTACGTTCCGTTCCGGTTGATGTTGTACACTGCTGACTGTGGTTTCATAGAGCCAGAGTAGATCCTTAGGAAAACAAGAGGGCCTCTCTGTTTGTCGTGGACCACCTTAAACGCCAGAGCACACAAGTCGTCCTTATACCAGCGTCTAAACACACAATAAAAGGTAAGATGAACCATTCAAGTTTGTTGTCAAAGTAAACTAATGTAATGTAACGAATAGTAGGAAACGATATTTATTTAACATCATGTAAAATTATAAATATATTTTTTAAAAACCTTCAGGAATATGAATTTGAATTAGAGCCCAGTGTATTTTTTAGCCTACTATCTGTCATAGCATCACATTTTTTTTTGATACTTTTCAATACCGTCTCTCTGCATGCAAATCACAATTTGTTGCTATATTTCTTCTGTAGCTGTTTGCAGATAACAATTTGCCGTATATATATATATATATATATATATACAGTGGTGTGAAAAACTATTTGCCCCCCTCCTGATTTCTTATTCTTTTGCATGTTTGTCACACTTAAATGTTTCTGATCATCAAACACATTTAACTATTAGTCAAAGATAACACAAGTAAACACAAAATGCAGTTTTTAAATGAGTGGTTTTATTATTTAGGGAGAAAAAAAATCCAAACCTACATGGCCCTGTGTGAAAAAGTAATTGCCCCCTGAACCTAATAACTGGTTGGGCCACCCTTAGCAGCAATAACTGCAATCAAGCGTTTGCGATAACTTGCAATGAGTCTTTTACAGCGCTCTGGAGGAATTATGGCCCACTCATCTTTGCAGAATTGTTGTAATTCAGATTTATTTGAGGGTTTTCTAGCATGAACCGCCTTTTTAAGGTCATGCCACAACATCTCAATAGGATTCAGGTCAGGACTTTGACTAGGCCACTCCAAAGTCTTCATTTGTTTTTCTTCAGCCATTCAGAGGTGGATTTGCTGGTGTGTTTTGGGTCATTGTCCTGCTGCAGCACCCAAGATCGCTTCAGCTTGAGTTGACGAACAGATGGCCGGACATTCTCCTTTTTTGGTAGACAGTAGAATTCATGGTTCCATCTATCACAGCAAGCCTTCCAGGTCCTGAAGTAGCAAAACAACCCCAGACCATCACACTACCACCACCATATTTTACTGTTGGTATGATGTTCTTTTTCTGAAATGCTGTGTTACTTTTACGCCAGATGTAACGGGACACGCACCTTCCAAAAAGTTCAACTTTTGTCTCGTCGGTCCACAAGGTATTTTCCCAAAAGTCTTGGCAATCATTGAGATGTTTTTTTAGCAAAATTGAGACGAGCCTTAATGTTCTTTTTGCTTAAAAGTGGTTTGCGCCTTGGAAATCTGCCATGCAGGTGGTTTTTGCCCAGTCTCTTTCTTATGGTGGAGTCGTGAACACTGACCTTAATTGAGGCAAGTGAGGCCTGCAGTTCTTTAGATGTTGTCCTGGGGTCTTTTGTGGCCTCTCGGATGAGTTGTCTCTGAGCTCTTGGGGTAATTTTGGTCGGCCGGCCACTCCTGGGAAGGTTCACCACTGTTCCATGTTTTTGCCATTTGTGGATAATGGCTCTCACTGTGGTTCACTGGAGTCCCAAAGCTTTAGAAATGGCTTTATAACCTTTACCAGACTGATAGATCTCAATTACTTTTGTTCTCATTTGTTCCTGAATTTCTTTGGATCTTGGCATGATGTCTAGCTTTTGAGGTGGTTTTGGTCTACTTCTCTGTGTCAGGTAGCTCCTATTTAAGTGATTTCTTGATTGAAACAGGTGTGGCAGTAATCAGGCCTGGGGGTGACTACAGAAATTGAACTCAGGTGTGATAAACCACAGTTAAGTTATTTTTTAACAAGGGGGGCAATCACTTTTTCACACAGGGCCATGTAGATTTGGAGTTTTTTTCTCCCTTAATAACGTAAACCTTCATTTAAAAACTGCATTTTGTGTTCAATTATGTTATCTTTGACTCATAGTTAACGGTTTTTGATGATCAGAAACATTTAAGTGTGACAAAATCAGGAAGGGGGCAAATAGTTTTTCACACCACTGTATATATATATATATATATATATATAGAGATAGTTATATACTCAGCAAAAAAAGAAACGTCCTCTGACTTTCAAGTGTTTTTACTTTCAGTAAACTTAATGTGTAAATATTTGTATGAACACTAAGAGAGTCAACACCATAAGACATAAAGTAAAAATGTTTCACAATGTGTCCCTGAATGAAGGGAGGCTCAAAATCAGTCAGTACCAGCCAGTATCTGGTGGCCACCAGCTGCTTGAAGTACTGCAGTGCATCTCCTCCTCATGGACTGGACCAGATTTGTCAGTTCTTGCTGTGAGATGGAGGGATTGTGTGTTCCTGGTGTGACTCGGGCAGTTGTTGTGGCCATCCTGTACCTGTCACGCAGGTGTGATATTCGGATGTACCCATCCTGTGCAGGTGTTGTTACACGTGGTCTTCCACTGCGAGGATGATCAGCTGTCCTTCCTGTCTCCCTGTAGCGCCGTCTTAGGCGTCTCAAAGTGCGGACATGGCGATTTATTGCCCTAGCCACATCAGCAGTCCTCATGCCTCCCTGCAGCATGCCTAATGCACGTTCACGCAGATGAGCAGGGACCCTGGGCTTCTTTCTTTGGGTGTTTTTCACAGTCGGTAGACAAGTCTCTTTAGTGTCCTGCGTTTTTAGAACTGTGACCTTAAATGCCTACTTTCTGTAAGCTGTTAAGGTCTTAACGACCATTCCACAGGTGCATGTTAATTAATTGATTATGGTTAATTGAACATGCATGGAAAACATTGTTTAAACTTTAAATAATTTTTACAACATTATTGTTGAAATACACAGTCCTGAAAAAGGGGCGTTTCTTTTTTTGCTGAGTGTATATATATATATATATATATATACAGTAAAACATTTTATACATTTTGACTTGAAAAACGAGCAAGTCTTGCTCCCCGAGGCGGGAATCAAACTCGAACCCTGAAGATGCAGAATCAGGATACATCATTGAATAAATGTTTTCCCCATCTCTAGTGATCAGTGTTCGAGAGATGAGACCCAGTGGGCTTTAATGAGAGAAAATGTAAAAACATATTCAGTTGGACTTGTTCCACTCCAGAGTGAGAAACTCCACATTTCGTAGTTTCATTTTGTGTCTTTTTCGCCCCCTTTATAACCAAAATATTTTAGTTCGGGTCACATGTTTGCTGCTGCCATTTCTTCAAGTCTAGTTCACGAATAAAAAACGAAAAAGCGCTTCACTGTCTCTTCACTGCTTTACTGTCACTTGTGATTCTTTAAATGCTTCCTGCAGCTCATTCCTGCTACTTCATACACACGTCACTGCTGTCAGCACTGTGCTTAAACACACAGATCCCTATTAGTCACAATACAGACATATACATAATGAATGCATTGATTATTTCCAATCTAAATACTCGCATAATGCTGTTTTCAGTTTTCTAAATCCTACAACTGCTGTACTTTTTTAGTACCATAATAGCGTGCAAGACTGAAGCGAGCAGACATACAGAGATGAAGTGAATAAGTACAGGATCAAAACAGTGGTGAGCAGACTCACAGATGAGGAGGAATAGTAATGAGAGCGGAGGAGTACAACAGACTCACACCAGGTCGTGGTTCCTTTCATCAGGTGCAGGGAGGTACGCTGTGATGGCGTCTAGCAGAGGCTGAACTCCTTTATTCTTCAGTGAACTCCCGCACAGTACGGGCACTCCTTTCCGAGACAGCGTCACTCTCCTCACTGCCTCCTGCAACTGAAAACACATTCCCATTGCTTTATTATATCTACCATATTCACGACCTGATTACATTCAGCGATCAACATCAAAAAGCCGCCTTGCAATAAACTTTCCGAGGAAAATTAAGGACTCTAGTCAGACTATTATTTATCACATGTGAGTGGAGGACAGAAGGTCAAACTGCACTGATCTCTAAACCAGGACGGCAAAAATATACTGACACTTTTGACGATTTATTTCAGAATTGCGTCAGCATGGCGTAAAAGAACTACTGAAAACACAAACACACACACAGACACCGACACTTAAATACACACAACCAAGTGTGCATAATAACATACTTTCCCAGCAGGCACTGAGTCAAAGTTGTCAGCGTGTTCTCCAAGAACCAGCTCGGCAAATTCGTCATCTAAATCTGCAACCTGCAAGAAATATGACGAAAAATATTTTTTTTAAATTTTGGTTTGCATTTAGCAATCTGCCTTTAGATGAATGTTGTGTTTCACCGCACAATACCTGTTCTATGAGGGTTGCTCTGGCTTGCTTGACTTCATCAAGGAATTCTGGGTCATCTGTAGGCTGGACGGCTCTTGTCTCAAAGGCCCGCCCATCCTCTGCCCATGACTTTCCCTGCCATGTCATTCGCTGCTTGGTGATCAAGTCCACCAATCCGACAAATCCCTTTCCAGAGCCGACAGGCAGCTGAAAAATATATATTTTAAGAAAAGGATCCATAAATGACTGATTACTGTGATGAACATAAATGAATGAGGGACTGAAGAGGAGAATGCTTACTTGAAGAAGTATAGGGTTGGCCTTCAGTTTTGTCTTAATGCTCTCTACAGAGTAGCTGATGCTGAGAGAAGGTATTAAAAAAAGAGCATGGTTTATCTCCTGCTAAAACCATTACAATGTAGGGTTACATGCTTTGAGGTAACTTGTGTAAGTAATGTGTATAGACAAATCTTGTTAAAGAAAAATGCAAACAGTTTGAAACAAAATATATCACTTCTGTGAATTATTTAGTATCAGTCATTACTTTCATTCTGCTGCTGTGAAATGATTCAGTAAATCCTTTATATGTTCTTGTCGTCTTCGTTTTAACCTGCTAGTGTTTTTGAAACTTGTAAAAAACTTGTAAAACTTTGTAACTTGTAAAAAAAAAAGTCTGTAAATTTTAATACAAAATGTCTGGAATCATTGATTCAGACCTCTGAATAACTGAATCAACTGGCATGACTAAGAGTCAATCATCTTTTAAAAAGAGGGTCAGTGTTTTAACAATCGGGTCGCTATAATGAACGAAGAGTACTTTATTTAAACATTTACAGTACCTAGTGAAATCCTACATTTCCATTTGGGTAACAATAAAAAAAGTACATCTACCCATCTATCTATCTTATCTGGGCATCATGATTTTTCAGTGCACGCACTTGCAGTCTGTGTTATACTGGGTGTAAATTATTTTTGCTGAAAGAATTGCTAATGATTATTCACGATTCAATTCAAGATTCAAATGATACTATGATACTACGGTCTACTATTGATACAATGATATTATATTATTGCATATAATAAACCATGCGCAGCACAGATGATGAACAAAAACTGATTCAGTTACGTATGCTGATCTTTATGTATGACAATACAAAATTATACACTGTACACACACAGGCACAAAACATTTATGTCCATTTCAAATGAAAAGTATGTGGCTCTTTTCCGACGGTCACATGATCGAATAAACGATGCTGCGACTACTGACATCTTTAGATGAGGCATATTCTTACACATTGCTGCCGTAATTCAATTTGAGTTTTTAAAAAAAGGGCATACATAGGGCATAAATGTGTTTACACTTTTTAGGCTCCTCTGTATACTTGCACACATTTGAGGTGGTGAAATGTTGCAGTTCTAAATTATTAACACACTGGCAGGCGGTACAGCATCCTGTGTGGATTTTGCCAGGTTTGTTTAGAATTGTAACAAAATCTAAAAAATATATACAATATTGAATCGGGATATTTATTAAATCGTGATGCTAACATTGTGATAACATATATCGGGCGGTCCCTGGTGATTCCCGTCCCTAATGCTCGGGCTAGACACGTAGCCAAATCATGCAACTGCACTTGAACAACTCATTTGGACTGAAATGAAAAAACGTATTTAAAAAAAATAATGCGCAGGTTTGTATGTTACCTGGCTGCAGGTTTATCCATCTTGTTCAGGAAGCAGATACAAGGTATATTGTGTTTCTCTGCCTGTCGCCACACTGTCATGGTTTGTGCCTGCAATTAATTCAAGAAAAAAAACAAATCCTAGTTATGTAGTCAACCTGCAAGGAGATTTTTTTTCAAAAAATAGTTTACTTGAACCTCGTCAATGCCAAAACTCTCATGTGCTGCAGAACCAAAAGTCCAGGGGATTTAAAACAAGATGTTTTACAGCATGGATCAACAAAGTTAGCAACACAATTATCCAACCACAAAGTGGTGGAAGCTGAGAAAGGAAGAATGTTGTGTAGTCTTTAGGGAGGAGTTGAGACAGACTATGGGTGGTCAGAAGGTGCTTTCAGTTGACTGGACAACTACAGCCAATGTCATCAAGGAGACAGGTAGGAGGGTACTTGGTGTATCATCAGGTAAGGGAAAAGTGGACAAGGAGACTTGGTGGTGTAACGAGGAAGTCCAGGAGTGTATACAGGGAAAGAGGCTAGCTACTGTAAGAAGAAGTGAGACTCTGAGAGGACTGAAGAGAGTAGACAGGAGTACAGGGAGATGCAGTATAAGGTGAAGGTAGAGGTGGCAAAGGCCAAACAAAGAGCATATGAGGACTTGTATGCTAGACTGGACAGTAAAGAGGGAGAGGTGGATCTGTACAGGTTGGCGAGGCAGAGAGATAGAGATGGGAAGGATGTGCAGCATTCGAGGCATTCGACAGGGTGCAGAGAGAGGAGCTGTGGTGTTGTATGAGGAAGTCTGGAGTGGCAGAGAAGTATGTTAGAGTGGTACAGGACATGTACAGTATGAGGGCGCTAAGACAGTGGTAAGATGTGCTGTAGGTGTGACAGAAGAGTTCAAGGTGGAGGTGGGTCTGCATCAAGGATTGGCTCTAAGCCCCTTTTTGTTTGCTCTGGTGATGGACAGGATGACAGATGAGGTTAGACAGGAGTCTCCATGGACTATGATGTTTGCAGATGACATTGTGCTTTGTAGCGAGAGCAGGGAACAGGTGGAGGAAAATTTGGAGAGGTGGAGGTACGCTCTGGAAAGCAGAGGAATGAAGGTTAGCCGCAGCAAGAAGGAATACATGTGTGTAAATGAGAGGAACCCAAGAGGAACGGTGAGGATACAGGGAGCAGAGGTAAAGAAGGTGCAGGATTTTAAGTACTTAGGGTCAACAGTCCAGAGCAACGGAGAGTGTGGAAAGGAGGTGAAGAGGCGGGTACAGGCAGGTTGGAATGGGTGGAGAAAAGTGTCAGGTGTGTTGTGCGATAAAAGAGTATCGGTGAGAATGAAAGGAAAGGTGTACAGGACAGTGGTGAGACCAGCGATGCTCTACGGCATAGAGACAGTGGCACTGAAGAAAAGACAGGAGGTAGAGTTGGAGGTAGCAGAGCTGAAGATGTTGAGGTTCTCTTTGGGAGTGACAAGGATGGATAGGATCAAGAATGAGTTCATCAGAGGGACAACCCATGTGAGATGTTTTGGAGATAAAGTCAGAGAGGCCAGATTGAGGTGGTTTGGACATGTTCAGAGGAGAGATGGTGAATATATCGGTAGAAGGATGCTGAGGTTGAAACTGCCAGGCAGGAGGTCTAGAGGACGACCAAAGAGGAGATTTATGGATGCAGTGAGAGAGGACATGAAGTTAGTTGGTGTGAGAGAAGAGGATGCAGAGGATAGGGTTAGATGGAGGCAGATGATTCGCTGTGGCGACCCCTGAAAGGGAACAGCCGAAAGACAAAGAAGAAGAAGTGTGCTATGTTCCACACCAAGTAATGCCCTTTACCAGAAGTTTGAGAGATTTGAGATTTCATCTTGTGTTAGAAGCTAATTAGCATTAGCCCTGAAACACAACATAGACAGTTCAAAGACTTTGAGATTCAGAACAGCATAGAAGCAATCGAGGCAAAGTTATGATGTTTAAGATGACACAACCGATACGTCATCTGTGATTGACAGTTTTGGCAAATAATGTCCCTTTTGGCAGGAAAATGACACAAAAGGTGCAAAAGGTTACCAGTCAGTCTGGGTTTTGCGAGATTTCCACAATAAAAGGTAATGTTCTTACTTCTACATTTTGTTAAAAGTCTTTTTTCTTTCATGTATTTAAAGACATATTTTTGTAAATGATAATGTTTTTTTCCCCCATGTATTTTTTTCATGCGCCTTCCAGGTATGATAGAAACCGTTTAAAGCAGTTTAAGGACTGGAATCAGTTTTAAAGCTCCTCACCTCCACACCTGCCGAGGCATCAAACACAGCCACGGCTCCATCCAGCACACGCAGAGCTCTCTCAACTTCCAGAGTAAAGTCCACATGGCCTGAAACAAACCCACCGAGCTTGAGTATCTGTATAAATCAGAGAAGTGTGACTGTGTGTGTGTGTGTGTGTGTGTGTGTGTGTACCTGGAGTGTCAATAAGATTAATCCTGTAATCCTTCCAGTCGAAGGTAACTGCAGCTGATTGAATTGTAATTCCACGTTCTCTCTCCTGAGCCATATAATCAGTCACAGTGTCTCCATCATCTACATCTATAAAACATAACAGGCGTTACTGCAAGTAATTACAGCTTTATTACATACAGCATATGAACATTCGATTTCCGCTCTGTGGAAGCGAAAATGCTTGGAAGAAACTTTATTTTTCAACAGGACAACAGTCCAAATTAACACCGTAACCTTGATCACGATATTACTCATCATTTACTCAGTAATATTCACAACATGTTATACATTAAGTGCACACCAAAAGTATTTGACGGCTTTAAAGTTTGTTGAATTTGTCTGGTTTGACATGAAGGAAATGACACTTACGTGGAGTGTTGCACAGTTTTATTGCTCCAGTGTACAAACATGTACTTATTTAGATTCATCACTATGGCTTAGACATAACTGTTTAAATAAATAGATATATGATCAATTTTGTCATCCGTAGTATGATGATGGAGGGATTTCTGGGTTTGGGTTACTGGTTCTGGTCATACTGTATGTGAGATGCTAACACTTTGAGCTTACCTCCAAGTGCACGCGTGTACCCAGAATAATAGAGCATCCTCTCAGTGGTGGTGGTCTTCCCTGCGTCTATGTGGGCCATGATGCCAATGTTACGGATTCTAAATAATAACACACATGTACAATAGTTGGAGAGGCTACTTTAGGCAGACAAGACCATACCACAGTGAATATGGCTACAGCTCTGCTTTCCTCATCATTAATACATGAAAAGCCAGACGTATTTCTGGTCTTCTTATATTCCCACTTTTGTGTGTTTCTTATCCTCAGTAACCAGAGTCAAAAAAGTCAGAACAAAGGTGATAAATGCTAGTGTATAAATAAAGACAAGATTCAGTAGAAGGCGGCGCGGTGGTGTAGTGGTTAGCACTGTCGCCTTGCACCTCCAGGGTCCGGGTTCGATTCCCGGCCAGGCTCGATTCCCGTCTCTGTGTGCATGGAGTTTGCATGTTCTCCCCGTGCTTGGTGGGTTTCCTCCGGGTACTCCGGTTTCCTCCCACAGTCCAAAGATATGCAGGTTAGGCTAATTGGCGTTCCTAAATTGCCCGTAGTGTGTGATTGGGTGTGTGAGTGTGTGTTTGTGTGTGTGCCCTGCGATGGATTGGCACCCTGTCCAGGGTGTACCCCGCCTAGTGCCCGAAGTCTCCTGGGATAGGCTCCAGGTTCCCCGCGACCCTGAACACAGGATTAAGCGGTATAGAAAATGAATGAAGATTCAGTAGATTTTTTTTAGACGGATTTTTCAATAAACAATTTGATGAGTCTTTTCAACTGAAGTCTTATTACATCTTCTTCAGCATGTTCACACAACATTAACTGTTCACATTTTCTTCTGAGATTGTGATTCAAAGCAGATAAATGCATGTGTTACTCGAGTGACAGTCAGTGAAAGGGAAACACCTTAAAATCCCATGACTGTCACATGGTCCAGTAAAAAATAAACACAACTCCAGTTTGGCCAATAGCAACAATAATCATAACGATGTCATTATCAGACTTTATTACACTTTAGAGCTCTTACTTTGAGATGTCAGGGTTAACCACGGCTCGAGGCGACTTAACATCATCTGCAAAACAAATGCGAATAGCGATGGCCATTTACATTTATGACTGATTGTTTTCCTACTACAACATGTCCCATAGTGCCTTATTCCTATTACACCACTGCAATTTGTGCAAGATTACACTTTTGTTAATATACTCCATTTACTGAGTGTTGATAATTGGTGTTGATCATTTCTTATAATTGAATGAAAGCAGATAATAAAAATAACAGCTTTTTATTTAAACCGTCTAATGCACTTACCCAGGGACTTGTTACCCAGACAATCCACAAAAGGTCTAAAAATAATAATACATCTATAACAAACTAAATATGCTTAATATTATATTTAAAATATTCATACAGTGCTGGGAAAAATTTATTGTCCCTGTAAATTTATTTATTTATTTTTTGCATTTTTGTCACACTAGAAAAACTTATTGTAAACAATTAATTGCAGTTGTGGCCACCAGGGGGACCCGACTAGGGCAATTACTTTTTTCACATTGGTCCAAGTAGGTATGGACAGCTTTTTTCCCTTAAATAAAGAAATCATAAAAGCTGCATGTTGTTTTTACTCGGGTTATCTTTGTGTAACATTACAATTTATTTGATGATATCAATCATTTAAGTGTGACAAATATGCAAATAAATGAAAATCAAGAAAGAGCAAATACTTTTTCACAGCACCGTATAACTTTCATTTAACATTTATGGAAGAAGTCAATTGTTTCTCACCATAGGGTGGTCTTCAGATTGTTTAACTTTTTTTTAAAGCAGCTGTTTATTATTATTATCATTATTATTAGCTGTAGTAGTAGCAGATGTAAATTCCAGTCCCTGTTAATTGGTTGTTGCTATTGCTATCAATTACCACCCGATACGATATTATCACGATACCTAGGTGCCCATTCCATTAATACTGCAATTTTACATCACGATTTTATAAATATGCCAATTTAATATGGCATTTTTTCCGATTTTGTTAACACCTGAATTGAATACGCCTAATTAAATGTAGGCCTAATTAAATGTAACATTAGTTTTCTCTCTTAAAAACCAAATGCAGGATTTAAACAATGCAAACTAATTTCAAACAGAAGAGTTTAATATTTAACTTAAAATTAAACTGCATTTTTACTGAGCAGCACATACATTATAAGGTCCAACCGCCATAATTACAGTCTTTTGGCACACTGACTTATGAAGGTCATTGCTCCCTGTGGCTGTGATTGACGCCTTGTGCTGCCCCCTGTTGGCATGTTACAAAACTTTTTGATACAACGTTTAATTGCTATAACATTAAGAGAATATTCCAGATCTTCTTTGCAGCATGAACTCTTGTCCACGCCCCCTGACCAATCAGAGTGGAGCATTCGAAAGGGTGGGCGTATAAAACTCACCTTTAAACAAACTGTAATTCCTTTTCCACTGGACACTCTGTGCTGCAGATGATGAGCAGCAGCTGTGTCTCACACACTAGAAAAGGACAATTTGATACACAGTTACTAACTAGCCAGCTAAATGTGTGTCCAGGCAGAATAATAATAATTAATAATAATAATAATAAGTCTTACCCCACGGAGGGCGCTAACCCTCAGTCTCAGCAGCATTGTTCAACCTGACATCAGTAATATAACCTGTGATTACAATATCGTGTCCATTTCACTGTCAATTCATCTGTTTCTCCAAGTTAATAAAGAAACACACCGGTAATTATCGATACTCATCATGCGCGTGTAAATAATAACACAAGCATGTCGTTTATTTATAATCTCACTGCTAACTTAATGAAAAGAATCTCATATTCTCAAATTCATGACATTCTATTAGCTCTAGGACGCACGCGATGGTGCAGCACCTAAATGAGTCCGCGAGAAACAAGGCTAAGCGTGATAGTGTCCTATGTTCTTTGCTAATCTGTGAGAACACCCATAAACACAAATTGAATCAAGAGGGAATTTGATTTTATTTATTTAATTATTTATTTATTTATTTTTACTATAACTGTCATTTTGTCTAGTTTTTGTTTAGCTTTTTTTTAGTACTAACAAGAAAACATGCATTGCCAATAGTCATCGGCAGGGGGCAGCACTTCGTACTGCTAGTAATATGGACTGATCAGTTATAACGTTATGACCACCCGCCTAATATTGAATAAGTCCCCACTTTTCCACCAAAACAGTAATGCCCTGTGTGTTCTTACATCGTCCTCACATTAACTATACATACCATATCTTGTTACAAAGGCAGGGGAAAGTTGATGTGATATATTACTTTTAACACTTTTCCTGAAGTTGATTTGTTGGAAGCAGAAAAAAAAATGGGCAAGCATAAGGATTAGAGTGACTTTGTCAAGGACCTGCTTGCAATGGCTAAAGGACTGGGTCAGTACTACTCCAAAACTGAAGCTCCTGTGGTAATCCATGGAAGGAAAACCGGTTAACTGGTGACCGGGTGGCCTAGTCCCATTGATGCACACGGGGAGTGAAGGCTGGCCTGTGTACTCAGATACATTAGAAGTGCTTTTTTTTTTTTTAAATCAAATTGATGAAAATGTTCATACTGGTTGCGATAGAAAGGTGTCAGAATACAAATAGCATCACTGTTCTGGTGATAAAGGTGGGACCTACTTGATATTAGGTGGTCATATTGTTATGGCTGATCAGTGTAGTGTATGTGTGTAAATCAAAGAATTCTGTGTCATGGCTTCTGACTCATAAAGGTATAACAGCTTCTCATAAAAAATCTTCTTATTAATGCAAGACAAAAAAGAAGCATGCTCTGATATACGTTTTCAGATGCAGAAAGTAACATTTATTTATATAAGTAACAAGATATCTCTGAAACTTTGGTGGTTTTCTCTGCTAAGCCCTCCCAGTTCCCGTCCCTTATAAATAAAGACGGGATAAAGCTTTTTGTTCAACCATAATTTTTAACCCCTAGACAAAGCTGGCTATTTAACAAGTTTGGATTATTACACATTTGTGAGATTCCCGAAGCCCTGCAGAAGAATATCTCTCAGTTCAGATGATCGGTTTATATGTGCTCCTGAAACAGCCTGTAGTGTGACGGGTTGAGCAACAGGTGGTGAGCTTCTACTTGTGTGCCAGCATTGGTGTTGTTGATGTTTTCCGAAGGGTAACAGCGGCAGGACTGATCAGACAGAAGCGATACGGCTCTAGGAACAGATAAGAGATCTCATGATGAGCTCGGAAATATGATGAGGGAGAAGTTTTGGAGAAAAAATCTAATCATACAACAGCTGTAACAGGCTCACAACTACAATATTTAAAAATATTGAAACATTAGATGACTGGAAACACATCCAGGCTTTTTATATGGACGTCCAAGCCATTGTTTTTGACACATAGATGTCTTCTCTTTATTTTTTTATTGCCTTTAAATGCATTTACTAGCTGTGATAGCTTACAGTTAAGTTAAACACAAGCTTATACAGTTTATGTTCACCTGAAATATATTGTCAGTGGAAGGTGGGTGGTCTAGACAGCTCCTTAGTGAGCTGTGAGTCTTACTAAGTGGGAGAGTGCTGAGAATGTGGAGGAGGGAGAGGAAATAAAGGTATGTGATGGTTGAGTTGATGCAGGTAATGACAGGAAGACTGCTTTTAGACTTGATTATTTCTCACCCATTGATCTTGTGTAAAAGCTCATATTAAACCTACTAAGACTTGACTATTGCTGTCCTGTGGTGGCATCTGGTAGCTCATGGTACTCAGACCCTGAACCTCACTAATCTGGTCCAATGCTAAACTGATCAGGACACCCATTTCCTGTACCTGATAATGATTCCCCCATGGAGTTCTAAAACATTTGTATGAGACAGCTGGCGTGATCATTTCCCTTAAACCTTGTTGAAATGTTCCCAAAACATTGTACAAAAACATTCCCAGAACATTCCCAAAGCATCCCCAAAGCAGTAACCAAAATGTTCCCAGGACATTATTTAAACATTCTCAGAATATTATCTAAAACAATCTAGGAACTCCAAGAAATCTGGACAGTTTAACGTTCTAGGAACCAAAGATTATAATTTTCTAAAAGATGTTCTGCTAGCCTAAAATTGTTATCTAGGGAGCTGCCTGGCATGTAAAGTTGCTTTGTGACAAAAACAATTGTTAAAAGTGCTATACAAATCAAATCGAAATGAACTGCCTAAAATGGTTCGTATAAAATGAATAATATTTTAATATATCAAGCTGCATAGGAATTTTTAGTTAATTAATTTGAGTTAGCAGGAATATTTTTTGTATGATGGCTTAGGCGGCATGGTGGCTAGCAGTTTGGTGTGCACTGTCGCCTTGCACTTCCACGTCCCGGGTTTGATTCCTGCATTGGGTCTGTGTGCATGTATTTTGAATATTCTCCCCATGCTTGGTGGGTTTCCTCTGGGTCCTGTGTTTTTCTCCCAAAGTCCAAAGAAATGGTTAGATGGACAGATTAGGCTAATTGTCATTCCCAAATTGCCCATAGTGTGTGTGAATGAAGAAATGAGGAATAATCAAGAAATTATTATTCCTCCACACTACTACTTTTCTTTAAGTCAGATTTTTTGTGACATTACACAATTTTTTTTAATTTATTTATACAACCTCTGTCCTTTAAATAAACTTACAAAAATTACTAGATCATTTCATTTATATTCATATGATTTGATTTTGCATTTATATAATATGCAACCCTGGTTACAGGTTTTAAAAGAATGAAAATTAATGGATTATTTTCTAGAGGAAATGAAATAACAAATACACCGCTCACCGCATTCTCCAAGCTGTTTCCCTTAATACTATTTATATTGTGGTGATAAAATCTAATTTATATTTGCCTAGCTGTCAAACCAGGATATTCTGGATCTTCTGTGGTTTTGACATCAATGCGAATACAGAATTAATTTTAAAATGGGGTAAAACATTTACAAGTACTCTCTCATAAACATATTTTATAAAGGCTTTTATGGGGTATTTGATTGTCTGTTGGTTCTTTGTGGAACCAAACAGCATTTTTATGGACAGAAAGAAACCAAACTGACCTTTTCTAATGAATCAGGCTGTAAATAGTGCACATGTTACAGGTCAGTTATACTGAAGGTCAAAAGCTCGATAATTCAAAAGTTCCACAATATTTATTGACTTCCTAACTGTATTTAATATGTATAGTATGCAAGCAATAAATACACTATAATAGAGTAGGGTTATCCATAAATTGTAAACTTAATTGAATTAATTGAAAGAGTCACTTAAGATTGATCCAAATCCCAAATATAATAATGGCGACATTTGCAGAATTCTTTTATTTATTAAAAAGATTGGCAAGATTTAACAACACTGGACATTAACAAGGTTGAAAGAGAGGCATGATCAAGCAGTGCACGAAGTATATCAGGGATCATGACAAAATTACAGTCATAAACAAGTCAAAAACAGAAATAGCAATGACTGCAGTGGCGATGAGTCCAACCTTTATGAAAATCAAGTTTTTCCCCTTTCTTTGGGTCATTGGTTATTGGCCCAGGATTTCACAAGACATGCAGAGTAGGCTAAGTGGCATTCTCAAATTGTATGCGTCAGCACATTGTGTGTTCGGAGGTTAACCCCTATCAGCTATCCAATTACAGACTGATATCAAATCTCCCCTTTATATTTAAGATCCTGGAAAAGATAGTAGCACAGCAGCTATGTTCATATCTACATAGGAATAGTATACATAAACTGTATCAGTCAGGATTTAGGCCTCACCATCACAGCACAAAGACAGCGCTTGATAATAAAGTAAATGACCTCCTATTGGTCTCTGATCAGGGTTGCTTGTGTTACGTGACCTTAGTGCAAATTTTGACACCACTGATCATGGTATTCTTTTTCATAGATTAGAAGGTAGTACGAATTAAGGCAACGGCCTCTCCTGGTTCAGATCCTATTTGACTGATCGCTATCAGTTTGTAGATATAAATGGTGACTATTCTGCAAGTAAAGTTTGGTATTCCACAGAGTTTGGTTCTAAGCGCACTGCTTTTTCTGAGGACTTGTGACTGCAATTGCTTAATAGTCCAGGACTGAAATTTCCAACACTCAACCTGACCCTCCAATAAAGAACTGGACTCCATATTAACATGTTATATCCAACTACCCAACACACAGCATGACTGCAAAACAATCCCTGCTACCCGTTATCACCCAAATGAGGATGGGTTCCCTGTTGAGTCTGGGTTTTCTCAAGGTTTATTCCTATTGCCAGTCTCATATTTGTATATAAATACAATTAATTTAATTTGAATTGATATTTATTTGTTAATACACCACATCCTATTCTTCTTTTTTATTTTCTTGTTGTGTGTTACTGTCACCAAAAAAAAAAAAAAACCTTGTAAGTGCAAAAGTACTTGGCAATAAAGCTCTTTCTGATTATTTTTCTGTGTGCCCTGCGAAGGATTGGCACTCTGTGCAGGATGTACCCGTGACCCGAGATCTACGATCAAAGTCTCCTGGGATTGGCTCCGGACTTCCCGCGAAATTGTACAGTATAAGCTGTATAGAAAATGAATAAATTTATTAATAACATAAAAATAAATCATTTAATAACTGAAAGTTTGGGCTCAAGCATACAAGATATGGAGGGGCACTGAGTCTCTTCCTGTCTTTCAACGTCTAACAATGTTGGAGACACTTGCAGAGAGATAATGTTCCATTAACACCTTTTCAGTTGAGTACATGATTGTTGTGAAGTACTGTTTTTCTCTACACATTTCTGTGTTGATTTTGTTAGAAGTTCTATCTACAGCCCAAATTAAACCTTCTGGCGAAAGTAACGAGCTTTGACGGTAACATACTGTATCATTGCACTTCCCTAAATCTACTGGATTAGCCACCATAAAGCAAAACTTTTGTAAGAACCTTGGGTTACAGTTAGTAACACTTCCATTCAGTGTGTTAAATAGGTGACAAAACTTGGGAAATTACTTTTGATTTGCATAGAGAAAGAGAAAATATAAAAAATATTTTAAAGGAGCTCCAAGCTGTTTACTGAAACATAGATAAATAGTTTCACATGAATGGAAAATTGTATTTGGTAAAGCTTATTTTATGGTGGCACAGTGGTTTAATATTTAGCACTGTTGCATTACACCTCCAGGGTCAGGGGACTGAATCTCCTACACCTCCAGTCTCTGTCTTTATTAGACTTTCTCTGGGGACAATCAGAAGATGTGTTGTGAGCTGATTGGCATTTCAAAATTGCCCACAGTATATGAGTGGGTGCATGACAGGGTCCTCAGCAATATAACTTCCCCTTAAAGCAATGACTGATAGTATGAAGTCATGGGTCAATGCAGCTGACCATCCTTCAGGATGATGTGTTGAAATGATGGATGGTTTACTTTACACAATCGTTATTGCTCCCTCTCTCTCAGACATCCAAAGGGTGCCCTTCAGAATTAGTGGCACCTTCAATATAAAAGTAACAACAATTTTAAGACCTGAAGGTCAGCTAGTTCAGCTTTTAAGACCTGAAGGTTAGCTTGCAAGAACAGTATTGTCAAGTGCATTTGCCAAACTCATCAAGTAACAAGATGAAACTGGATCTCATGAAATTCATGCCAGGAAAGCAAGACCAAAACTTAACTCTGCTACAGAGACGTTCATTTAGAGTTACCACCTTATATATGGATGCCACTAATTCTGTATGTATTTCTTCAGTTTCTTTCACTATACAGTATAATCTGTTACTTTATGAATGCACCTATCCCAGTGTTTCACTAGTGCTTGGTTGCCATTGATGTAGAAAGTTTTCTCAGTATGCTGGAGCCATGGTCTGACGATCTGCATCAGATCTAAAAAGTTGGCCCCGTAGGAGCTCCTCTAATAGCCCAGACATGTAGAAATGGCTTAGAGAGAGGTGAGGACTATACAGTACAGTGGATGCGGGAGTAACTCCCAGCCAAGTTCCAATAATGTGCAAGTGGTGTTGGTGAATGATAGTGTGTACAGTCCTCACAGACCGGAGCGTCTGTTCAACAAGTTGATGACAAGCTATCCACCAATTTTCAAGGATCAGGAGTTCCACTCATGTGTGTACATGGGAACGCTTGCAATGGGCTTCGAGCCACCTCAGCTGGAATCGTCATTCCCCCAATATAGCCTTCCTTAAAAACGTTTGCACATTTCAAATGTTTCACCATTGCTAAGAGTCTCGTGACTCTACTGTGCTTGGTTACTGAGTGAAAATGAGTGGAAATTTCATGGAGTCTGAATTCTCTCGACTATTTATGCTTAGTTTATTTATAATTGATGTCTTCTTCTGGTCATATTGTGATCACACATCATTGTGTTCATCTTTGTTATTGTCTGTTAACTGAAATGATCTTGTTATTGTAGATATTCATGGAGTTTGCAATTGCATTCAATTTTTCAAACATGCTATATAAAGTCTATACACACATGTAGGAATGAAGCCATTTGGGCCCCACGCCTGCTGTGATCTTTATTTAACTCATTACATAAAGTATCCTCAGTGTCTGTAAATCCCAGCTGTTCCTTTAGTCGTCTCACCTCTTTCTCCACTTGTGGGGTCCTTTGAGGGGTTGGAGAATGGAACAAGTAGACTCTACAAACACTACAAGCTCATTATTATACCAGTGAGCATTTCTTCGCTTGAATGCTGTTTATTGTGCTACCACTAGCATTTTCCGTGTGCATTCTCACTGACAATTGTATCGCATGAAGGCATGTTAATTGAGGAAGGGAAAGTCCAAACTTTCAAAACAGAACAAAGGCATTCAAGAACAGATCCTCTTTTTTAAAGTTCAACACGGATGTTTAAAGGAGAAGCTAGGAATAACCAGCAGTCATTTAAGAGTCACATTTTGCAAACCAGAGGTTCAAATGATCAGATTTTTACAAACAATAACTGAACAAAATGTGTGCTTTAACATCCATACATTAATATAGTATCTCACAAAAATTAGTGCACCCCTCACATTTCAGCAACCACTTTATTATATGTTCTCAAGGGACTATACCATAGAAATGAAAATTGGATATATTGTACTTTAGAGTAGTCACTTTTGTGAGTGGGTGTACATACTGTACACCATGACAAAGTCAGAATATCACTGTGGATGAAATGCTGTTACAATTTAAACATTTTTGACAGTGTATGATGTTAAAGATGTCCAAATCATCTAATACAGTACAAATTGTCACACATGCACAATACGACTGTAATGCAATTATGCCATCTGTGCCTGTATTTGCATTAAAAATCAACAAAAACTAAACATGCAGTCATTGTGCGCCAGAAACACTGTAAAACACTCTAAAAACCCATATGTAGCAATACAAACAAGGTCAGCATATGTGTGAATTTCTGCCCTCACCCTGCATTGCTTCAGTAACTTTATGCAATGTCTCCTATTTCCTTCCAGATTTGCATTATATTTGGAGCAAAATTTTGTATTAATGATCTATTACCACATAACGTTGCCGAGTCTAAACCTGACCAACTGAAGCAATCCCAGATCATTACACTGCTCCCCCCAGAGGCTTGTACGATGAGCACTATGCATGATAGGTACATCACTTCATGCACTTCCCTTCCTACTGTACCCTGATGCACCCATCTCTCTGGAATAGGATCAATCTGAACTGATCAGATCACATGACTTTTTCCACAAGTCTTTATGCTTTTTAGCAAATTGAAGCCTTTTATTCTGACTCACTAACATGTGGTTTTCTTATTCAATTTCAAATGAATAAAATTTTTTGTGTATATTGTTTTTGACAATGGTCATTGTTACAAAACAGCTTTACGGAATCAAAAGAAAATCAGGGAAATGATTATGAAATGCGTGGGAAAATGTATAAATTAAAAATGATCAGATTGTCCCTGATGAGCAAGCTGAGAGTGACAAGGAAATAGGCAGTAGGAAGAAATCTCGAGAAGAACCAGACTCAAGAGGCTGGTTAATAGAGAGCAGCCATAATGGAATCATACCATATGTTACAGTTGTTACAAAATCGGAGCATCGTATGTAACGTCGCCGCCGCATTACGGCATGTGCATTTGCTGTGCATTTGCTTGCTTTTACCACTGAGTGGCGCTATATAACTACAGACTGACGCATCATGCCTTACATTCTCTGTCTCATTAATGAGACGCGTCCCATTAAATAATACACGTAGTAGCCCATAACATCAAGTGAAACACTGTAGTTGATCGAATTCATAATCACAGTACTATAATTACAGTACAAATGTAGAATTCAAATTAAATCAAATCTTATTAAGATCAAATTTAAGCACAATAAATATTAACACAGTGAGCCTTTAGATTTTATCACGTGTAATTAGAAAATAAGTGTGTAGGGTTTTATTTAAATATAAATTTCTAAACCAATAAGATCAAATAACACCAAGTTATTATTATAACAGGCTTACTTCGTCACTTATCAAAGACGTACACTTGCTTTCAAAGAAGTCGAGTGGCTTATTAACGTCTCTGGTGTGCATTGTCTCTAAGTGGCCGCTTGGTGTAGCGGGTAGAACACTCGACTAGTGATCTACAAAGCGCCAGTTCGAATCCCGAGTGATGTTTTAAAATTGTTTTATTTTAAAACTAAATAAAATGTTTTAAGTGCGCTTAAGGTAGAGTCTTATAAAGGCTATGTAGACTTATATAGTTTTGTTATATATTTTTTGCACATTAATCTGAGTCCTCATCTGTTAGATCTGTTTAGTTTTTTTTTTCCTGCCGGGACGAATGCGCGGTTCCATCCCTTTCCCGCCTATTCAGGGAGCCTACGGAGTGAGCGATTAACCATAGTCGAATCGATTGGTGTGCGTCCAACTCACGTTACTCGTTTGCTATTCATGCCGGCTGGTGATAATTAACGTTAATATGATCTCGGGCTTGCTCACGATGCTCAACATCTATAAAAATAGCAAAGTATTGTGTATAGAGTGATTAAAAAAAACTATCTAACGCATGTTAGAAAACATAATTTCCTGCATTTTTTTCTGCTTCAGGAGTCAGTCTGTTCTGAGACAGTGAGGGTAGAGGAAGGGGCAGATTCAGGACCAGGGAGGGAGCCGGAGACAGCAGAACAAAGAGATGATATTGCCAGCACCAGCACAGGGAGCACAGTTTTTAGTTTAGATCTCATGTTTACATTTTATTGTATGTTGATGGCTTGACTGTAAACAACATAAACAATGCAATAAATTTATAAAAATATATATTTATTGTCCCCCCTGCTGTTAAATGAAATTTGCGTTATTTTACGTTAATGTTACGTTATTACATTATTAACGTCGACAGAATAAAGTAAAGTTTTATTTCTGGAATTGATGCACGGGCTTCATCTTAGGCTTTTTTTTCTTTCGGTTCTTTCGTTTCTCAGCGCCGGACTGTTGATGTCTCTTTCCAGGACCAGGCATATCGTTCAATTATTATAAGTCTTTTGGCCAAATACTGTAGGCAGCCGTAACAGAGGTGAGGGCGCGCGCGTCATCACGTGTGCTTAGCCGACTCTGCGTTCACCGTAGACTTCAATATAGACGTTTATATTTTTGTTTATTTGTATATGTATGTTATTAATATTAATTTTTTAGAGATTGTGTGTGTGCGTGCACGGAGAGTTTGTGTTGATAAGTGTATGTCGATAAGTTGATAAGTGTATCAGAAAGCATTAAAATGTTCATTTGAATTAAAATGACACACACACGTCTGTATATACAGTATATCAATTACATATATATCAATTTCATTAGTTCGTTCATTCTATTTGAAGCTTCGGATGTTTTTTTTTTTCTTGGTTTGGTTAGATTAGTTCTGAACTCGCTTCCGTGAAACTATCGCTAAAACAATGTGTGTAAAACAAGAGTGTCATAGTCCATTGTTAGTTTTAATGATTTGGCTGAAACTAATTATCACTACATAAGTACCCTAACACCATTGATCATGAGTCTCAGCTGAACCTAATTCTATACTTGTAACAGAAAATGTAGATGCAGATTCCAAATGTGTATTTATATAATAGATAGATAGACAGATGTGTGTGTGTGTGTGTGGGCTCTACGCAGGGGCAAGAGAGGGCAGCGCACCCTTAAATGTCTGCACATGTTAATATATTCCTAAAATGTATATATTACAAGTTGATAAACTGATCTGCGGTAGCGGAAAAATCCGCTGAAAATGACAGGCTGCAGCGCACACACACACACACATACACACGCGCGCGCACACACACACACACACACACACAGACACACCTCCCTTGAGCCCTGCGTCTGTCGGATTTCAGCTGTCACGGGGTGGAAAGACTTTGAAGCAGTTTATATATGAATCTAAGCTTGAACTTATCAGCATTGTAAATATATAATACTTTTCAAATAAAATCGCTATTACTTTGACCCTGAAGTTTAGTTTAGCACACACAAAAAACAGAAAAGTCATTTCTGGTAAATCAACGGAATGTGTAGTTTATTTACAGTAATTCATTAAAAAATGAATATACATTGTACAGTACACGGTAAAGATTACAAAATGAAAAAAAAAAAAACAGTGTCTACTTTATAAACAGCTTAGTATGTGCGTCGAGATGCTGAAATCCCTTGCATGTTTTTGCTTCCAAGTGGAGAGATATTTGACCGATAGCCTAGAACAAAAGATCTATAGGTGTGATCACAACCCCCTCCGACCGACCGTGCCATCAATCACTGACCACCTCAGAAGTTCCCTCCAATGTATGGCTGCAATACTTGTTTTGCAAGTATTTTTAACACCATTCAAAGGCTTACAAGTTCCATTCAACATATAATGATGTCTCCACATGTTAATATATTCCTAAAATTTATATATTACAAGTTGATAAACTGATCTGCGGTAGCGGAAAAATCCGCTGAAAAAAGGACAGGCGCACACACACACAGACACACACACACAGACACACACAGACACACCTCCCTTGAGCCCTCGGTAAACATCCAAGCACTGAGGCACGCAAATCCCCTGACCACAATAAGGTGGCAATCCCAAACAGCAAACAAAAAAAATTATTATTCAGAGCACGATATACAACCGTAATGAGTCCCGTAACCGGCTTATACAGCTGGCATGTGACCAACGTATTTAACCGTGAGGAGTCCATAAAATCAGTAGCAGCTAATAATTACTAATTACTTTAGTTAATGCTGCTACTGATTTTATTCCAGTTTACCTGTTCAGGTTGATTGCGATTCTTTTTAAAATATTGTCTCAGTTTTATATGTTGTTCGTCTTGAGGTTTGTCTTCTTTTCACTTGGCAACACTCAAATGCAAATTATTCACCGTGAATCAGCTGTTCTCACCTATACATTCAGAGAAACTGAATGAGCTGAAATGAGCCTTTGTTTCACGACCGCGACACCCCTCTCTCTCACGCACATACAGTACAGAGTAGACCAAATCATTACAGTACATACTTTATCCAACGAACATGAAAAATATCTACATAATGATGAGTTAAGAAGCATTGCTTAATTCTCGTTTAGACAGACTGTTTGTATCTGATTATTGGTATTATTAAAGAACAGCAGCACAAACAACAACACAAGGGCTTGTACAGCAAGGCACATTTTTATTATTTTGCAAAGAGTTAAATTTGTAACATTAAAAGGCATCCGAATTTAAATATATAAATTACTAGAAACAAATTGAGCACACTATCAGAATAAAAAATATAACAAATCAAATGTAAACTTTAGTTTAAACGTCTACTTGAGACAGTGACCCTCGGTGAGCGTAAAAATTCATTTATTCGGTCCTTGATCCGCTTGCTGTCACTGCTAGTCATGGTGGGAAACTTCTGGGCCACTGTCCTCATCAAAAAATATCTCACGTTTACTGGCAGTCCACGTTTGCCTCTGGAACCATCCCAGTTTGTTGTGGACGCCCAGTTTGCATAGATCTCCTGCGGCACCACATTGCGGAACAACAAGCAACCAAGCCGATCTGGACGCCCTTGACACTGAATCATCAGCGACTCAAGAAGCTCCGTAGTGGGAGGAGTAAAAGGAAGTTCTGGGTGGTCGCCTGCAATGTACGCTGTGGCTGGAGACATCGTTTCTGCAGTACTCCTGGTCGGTGTTAGAAAGTCTGGGGTTGGGGTGTGTTTTGTTGTACTCAATAATATTTATGCAGCATAAAAAATCGCCCTACCCTAAAACCGCCACTGATGGCAATGTATGATTCTTTTAAAATGAACGTTGAAGCACATAAATGAATGATCATAGCGTGAGACTAATTACGTGTATAAAGTGGAAATTAAGTTTTAAAACCACACAGTAGTATAAAAATATTTCACAATACAAAAATGTTAATTGGGCTATTACCTGATCGGTAATCAAAAAACGGGTTTTTTTTTTCAAATTATTAAAATTGTGTTTTTTAAACATTCAAGAACTACGTACTGTACTGTAAGTGCGCGACTGTTAAGCATTAATCCATACAGTGTGTTTTAATCCCCAAAAAAAGAAGTAAAGAAGTATTTTTGAACCCTAGTATCTATACTTCTACTGACATCACTGCTGGATTATGAAATGTGCACATTTCATTATTTATAATAACGCAAAAACAATATTACAATATTTGTTATTTTAATATAAACTCGTTGTCCTCCTTGTGTATGTGTGTAAAACATTTTATTTGTTTATTTTGTGGTTTTTAAACATTCAAAAACTACGTAATTGCGCGACTGTTAAGCATTAATCCATACTTGATAATCTATTCTTCGTTGTAATCGCCCTAGTAATCACACAATTTATAGTGTGTTTTAATCCCCATGCATTCTGCCAGGGTGTAATCGCCATATTGTTAACACCCATCCAAAAAAGGAGGAGGAGGAAGAAGAAAAGCAGAGAAGAAGGTAATATATGAAATAAAATAAAACTGGAATAAGCAATAGATTGCATATACACTCCCAAAAATTACTTGTTGAAAGAACACACAGTACTTTTACTATTATACTTTAAGTTGTTTTGAAACCAGTACTTTTAAACTTTTACTTAAGTAAAAAGCTTGGGTTGATACTTCAACTTCTAAAGAAGTATTTTTGAACCCTAGTATCTATACTTCTACTCAAGTAATGAATGTGAATACTTTTGACACCACTGCTGGATTATGAAATGTGCACATTTCATTATTTATAATAACGCAAAAACAATATTACAATATTTGTTATTTTAATATAAACTCGGTATCGTTGTCCTCCTTGTGTATGTGTGTAAAGCATTTTATTTGTTTATTTTGTGGTTTTTAAACATTCAAGAACTACGTAATTGCGCGACTGTTAAGCATTAATCCATACTTGATAATCTATTCTTCGTTGTAATCGCCCTAGTAATCACACAATTTATAGTGTGTTTTAATCCCCATTCATTCTGCCAGGGTTTAATCGCCCTAATATTAACACCCATTTATAGTTCGTTTTACTCCCCATGCATTCTGCCAGGGTGTAATCGCCATATTGTTAACACCCATCCAAAAAAGGAGGAGGAGGAAGAAGAAAAGCAGAGAAGAAGGTAATATATGAAATAAAATAAAACTGGAATAAGCAATAGATTGCATATACACTCCCAAAAATTACTTGTTGAAAGAACATAATTGAATCATGGAAAGAATTTTACTTAATATAAATATAAGATAGTATAAGTTCTTATATGTAATATAAGAACTTAATAGCATTAAGCAATTATGTTGGCCCAACTTAATGTTCTTACAGTAGGTTCAGTCAAATTAATTGTATTATGTTCATTTAACTCACTTACACTGTAAAAAAATTCTTGCTACTCCAACTAAAAAATTTCTAGTGACCTGTTGCATCTAAAATTTTTAGTTGGCTCAATTTAAGTTGTATAAACTATTTTGTTTTTGCTGTGCTGATTACCTCAAATTGAAATATAATGTTGTGTCAATTAAATGTTCCAATGTTGCCTTGATGAAACTTTCGTAGTTGAGTAATGAAATTTATATTAGCCCAACATATATTTCTTTTTTCCAACAACTATTTTCAGGATTTATTTTTTACAGTGTACTACAGCTGCGTCCAACCTATTTAATACTGTTAAGATGAATTAATAGGGTTGGGACAACAAATTTTATTTGATAAGACATAAGACAAAGGGGATAAAACGGAGATTTGTATTTTATATTTAATAAAAAACACTGTTTTACACCAGCAGCAACTTACAAATGAGATCTCAATTTGAAAAGATGTACAGAACATAAATCACCACAAATAAGTATTAATCATAGAAAAAAAAGATAAAGAAAGTTAAAATGTGAACTTTCTTGCTGAATTGTAATTTTAGAATTTGAAAAGTGACTGGATCCAATACTGTATCACTGGTCCTAAAAAGTGGGTGGGTCCTGTCCCCCGTCCCACCCACAGGCATTGGTTTAACTGCTGCGTGGTCTCTTTTTAAATGCTAGTCCATAATTTTTTTGAACTCACGCTTTCTGCCGCACTATCGACCATGACGAAGATTTCCCCTGAGATGAGCATGAAAATCAGGTCTCTATGGATAGGGACACGTCATCACTAGTATCAGGACATTCTTGGAACTGTCAGGTGTTCGTGTCTCCGACAACACAATCAGACGGCATTGTCGTTCTCGTGGCCTGATTCCGGCAACTAAACCACCAAATGCATTGAAAGTGACCAGGTATGTTACTAATTGTGGTATGTTATTAATTGTTTTGTATAAAATAAATTTTTTACATTAATCTAACATGGAATAAAATGTACTTTTTATTTGTATAGTCCTGTACTTCAGTGCATTGAAGAAATGCTGCAAGAGAATGATGAACGGTCTGCTAAACAGATTCAAGACGAGCTTCAGACTCGACTGCAGTGTAAACTATCACTTAACACCATTAGAACATCCATAAAGAAACTTAAATGGAACTATGGCAAAGCCCGGTAAGCGACTATGATAATTTTAGCGACTATTCATTTATATTTACCTTTGACACACACGCACGCACGCACACACACACACACACACACACACACACACACACACACACACACACACACATAGAGAGAGAGAGAGAGAGAGAGACTTGTTAATTAATTATTTTTTTGTGTTTTTTTTCTCTCTTTTAGAACCGGCCCTATGATTCGGGACGCCAACAAGGCCTTGCGTCTTAGCCAAGCTCAACAGTGGATGGCTGTCAAAGAGACCTTTGACAATGTAATCTTTGCTGACGAAACAACTGTGGCTTTGGAACGCTTTGCATTGATGTGCGGGGTCGGCACGTAGAGAAACCTAAGGCCAAACATCCCATAAAAGTTCATGTTTGGGGGACCATATCCCGTCAGGGACCAGGACCAATAGTTGTCTTTGAAGGTTAGTTCTATATATTGTAGAGCACGTTTCTACTTAACAAAATAGAATAGCGGAAAAATTGATTAATATGACTGAACATGACTTTAAAATTTACAGGAATTATGGATCGGCTTTATTACGAAGAAAGCATAATAAAATCTTCGTTGGCGCCATACATTCAACAAGACTTTAAAGGACCTCATCGCTTCTTCCAAGGTAAAAAATAACAAGCATGTGATATTTTGTAATTTATGCTAGCAAAAATAGCTTTAAGGTTTCTAAATATTCTATGTGTTTAAAAACGTTTCTTTTAATAGACAATGACCCAAAACATACAGCGGCGAGACATTGTATTGCTGAGGCGGGGATCAACTGGGTGAAAACACCAGCCGAGTATGTTTCTTACATTCCGTTCCATTAGATGAACTGGATTATGAAATGTGCACATGACAATTTTCTCTAACCTGTATTCCTTACATGCAGGTCTCCTGATCTCAACCCGATCGAGATGGTTTGGCATGCGCTGAAGGAGTTCGTTAGACGTGAGGCCAAACCACGGAACAAAGATGAGCTTATTCAAGCCATTGTGACTTTCTGGAGAGACCGCTTGACCTTAATTTCGTGCAATAAATATATTGATCATCTTCAGAAGGTTTTGCCGATGGTGGTAGAGCGCAACGGGTGTGCTACTGGGATGTAAATATGTTGTTACAATGTTTTCTCTTATTTATTAAAGAAAATTATGATGACCGTAACAGCCTACTGCATTTCATTATTTATAATAACACAAAAACAATATTACAATATTTGTTATTTTAATATAAACTCGGTATCATTATCCTCCTTGTGTATGTGTCCATTTGATTTGTTATATTTTTTATTCTGATAGTGTGCTCAATTTGTTTCTAGTAATTTATATATTTAAATTCGGATGCCTTTTAATGTTACAAATTTAACTCTTTGCAAAATAATAAAAATGTGTCTTGCTGTACAAGCCCTTGTGTTGTTGTTTGTGCTACTGTTCTTTAATAATACCAATAATCAGATACAAACAGTCTGTCTAAACGAGAATTAAGCAATGCTTCTTAACTCATCATTATGTGGATATTTTTCATGTTCGTTGGATAAAGTATGTACTGTAATGATTTGGTCTACTCTGTACTGTATGTGCGTGAGAGAGAGGGGTGTCGCGGTCGTGAAACAAAGGCTCATTTCAGCTCATTCAGTTTCTCTGAATGTATAGGTGAGAACAGCTGATTCACGGTGAATAATTTGCATTTGAGTGTTGCCAAGTGAAAAGAAGACAAACATCAAGACGAACAACATACGTATAAAACTGAGACAATATTTTAAAAAGAATCGCAATCAACCTGAACAGGTAAACTGGAATAAAATCAGTAGCAGCATTAACTAAAGTAATTAGTAATTATTAGCTGCTACTGATTTTATGGACTCCTCACGGTTAAATACGTTGGTCACATGCCAGCTGTATAAGCCGGTTACGGGACTCATTACGGTTGTATATCGTGCTCTGAATAATAATTGTTTTTGTTTGCTGTTTGTTTGCTGAGCAAAATTAAAATAGAACAATTTTTTTAAAAAAGCATCATCCAGGATTCGAACCGACACTTTGTAAATTGCTGACCGAACGCTCTAGCCGCTACGCCAACCAGGCACTAAGAGACAACACACCTCCGTGATGTTAATAAGCCACTCGACTTCTTTGAAAGCAAGCGTTAGATAAGTAACGAAGTAAGCCTGTTATACAATTATACTATTTGCACGTGTATTTTATCTGTTTTAAACTTGGTGTCATTTGATCTTGTTTAGAAATGCCGCACTTCCGCGTTGTTGCGCGGGCATCGCAATCACACCGGGTAGTAAAAATCCCCTGTAAACCAACAAACCCCGAGTATTTTATAGCGCGGGGTGCAAACCGGAGAGCTTGCCAGCCAAGGATAAAAAAAGATGAATTGGGCACACGCCGTGACAGGCTGAAAAAAAATTATTGTTATCAAAAATGTAACAGATGTAACACCGGACCTCATTACCCACAATGCATCTCCCGCACTGGACTACACTGCCGTAAACAGCTGTCGTAAATCAAAATGGCCACCACTTTTCATCAGTATAATGACACACACACACACACACGCAGCAGCAGCAGACCGATCCGTCACTCCCCTAAATTTAAAGAATACAAACTGGTTGCGTGCGAGTTTGCTGTTTTTTCTATAGTATACTGAAGCAAAATCAAAATGCAACAATTTTTTTTTATTTTAATTTTGCTATAATTAAAATAAAAAAATTTAAAACATCATCCCTCGGGATTCGAACCGGCGCTTTAAATAACACTGACCGTGGGCTCTAACCGCTACACCAAGCGAGCACTTAAAGACAATGCACCCAAGTAACGTTAAATAAGGCAAGGTTAATAAAGCAAGCGCTGGATAAGTAACGAAGTAAGCCTGTTATAATAATAACTTGGTGTTATTTGATCTTATTGGTTTATAAATTTATATTTAAATAAATAGTAAACTTGGCCGATTTCGTTATAATTTTGTTTGATGAGTGGGGCTTGAAAATTCTCTTGAAAAATATGGTCATTTATTTCAGTTAATAAATCTACTATAATTTTTCTATTTACTCATTATTGTACAGTACACATTAATAGCTCTGGTTCAGATTTGTCATGTTTGTTGTGGAAATTACCATCACTGTTGTATTTACTGCGATGAATGAAAATGTCACTTTGCGCCACCTGGCGGCCATTTTACGAATGACTTTGAAATGCAACTGATTTATTTTGGCCGCTGTTGCCTTTAAACGGCGGTATACGCGGCGAGATCGCCATTCCAATTTTGTAACCACTGTATGCGGCAGGTAGTATAACAGATTTTTTTTACGTTAATACGGAGTATTACGCAGTTTCGTTATTGGAGGGCCAGGAATAAAACTAAGAAATTTTGTCCTGATCTAGAGAACAGCTGTCTGCCTCAGCTACCAGAACCGTCTTCATGGTAAAGTGAAACCGTCTCCAGTCACCACATGCACCCTAAGCAGACCACATGGGGGCGAGAAGATCTTAAACCAGAAGCGGGAAAACAGAATGTGTTAGACAGATCCGGAGGGCAGAAGCAGTCTGGATCACTGGGAGCTCAGGAATGCCATATGTAGCTTGACGGAGAGAGTTTTCTTATGGCCACACATGGTCGGTTCTTGCCAGTGAGAACTGCCATAAGACAGTTCTTAAGCTAATCTCATTAATTGTTTTCTTTGCTTGATGGGGACAATAATTGAGACTTCTGAAACACACTTTTTTTTTTCATCACTATGTTACAGGAGGTCATTGCTGGAAACCTCAAGCTCAGAGACTTAATGGCTAAGCCACCACAGCTCACATCACTTTATTACAAACCATACACAATGAAGTTTCACAAGCAACTTCCGGTGTCACCATAAGATATTTATTTCCTTTGGTGTTTGCACGAAAAACAAGGTTTAAAAAAAAAAAAAAAAAAAAAAAAAAAAGTGAAATACAGTATAAAAAGCCTGCATTCTTTATACTGAAAGAACTAATAACAGGAATGTAAAAATTCTAAATTAAGAGTGCAACTGCTAATTTAATTTCCAAATTTTGTGCTTTAACAGGAATGAAAAAAAAAATTATTACATACATAGACTAAACAACAACAAAAACCCACAATGATTTGAAATACATGAGCCTATAGGCCAAGAATCAAGACATGAGAAATGTGGAAAGAAAGTCGTTCACTCAAATTCAGCCTCTCGTTACAATTAGTTAGGAACTACTGATATGTAAAGAATTATGAAATAAATATTACAAATTGAAGCATTTAAGAACATAATCAGCGAGTTAGACAGAAGATGCATGTGGATGTGAGCAACAAATTTAAAGATGTGCGCACAAAACCATTACATACACAATGAGCATGAATTGGCTACATCAGAACTGTGAGAGGCACTTGGAAAGCCTGATTTTAACTCAAGTTACAGTAAGCTGAAGGTGACCCTGTATAAACGAATGTAGAAATATGGCATTTTTTCCAAGTGTGATGCATCAGTCTCGAATATAAAAGAGACCTCTTAATCCTTTGATGTGGGAAACAAACTATACATTGTCGTGTGATTTAGTGAAGTTATGTTTCAGTAAAATAACTAAATCACATTTTAACTAAGACAAAACACATTGGTTGGGGGCGGGGCGGATGAACAACGAATGGATGGCTATGAGGTATTTAGAATAGAAGGTTAAAACCTGCTACTGATGCAGTTAGTAAAAGCCTGTGAATCCCATTCCTTTGCTTTCTTGGACCCTTTTTCCAATGGAAATTCAGACCACAAAATAATAAAGGAAATCCTCGTATTAAAAAAAAAAAGCATGAATGGATACATACACTTAAATAGTGAACACTCGTTAATGCATAAAATCATGAACATACAGGCAACAAGCTTAAGTTTGCTTAAGCTTAGGAATGAGTAAAACTTGCAAGCTAAGTGACAACCCATGCCATGTTTTTGGAGTTGTATTATTTCAGAATCTGTTATTGTAATATTCTGGGAATTTCAACCCAGGCCATGACAGGTAATAGCCATGACACAAACCCAGAAATTGCATACTTTAGAGAAAATGCCACCCCTGCCAGTTTTTGGGTTACCCTCAGATTCCTGTTCTTTTCTGCTCAGGACGGTTATAAAATGTGGTTACTTAAATTATACAACCTTCCTGTCATTCAAAAAAAATAAAAGATTTTTCTATTAAATTGGCCAGTGAGTGTAAATTCTCTGTCTCACTATAAAATGGCCTAAAAGTCTTATTGGCGTTACCATACAACTTAGATGATTGGATATTGCAGCTAAAATGTTAGTGATGCATTTAAAAGTTAATAAAATTAAATGTTTTAATTTAATTAGACTTACCTGGCTAACTCAAAAATAAACATGTGGAAAGGGAGATCTTAATCTTAATTTGAAATTAAAATCTTGTAACATTTTCGGGAATAAAATGGTCTTATCTCACACACTAAATACATGATCAAATGTTACACACTGCACTGTTAACAAACACGCTTTGTTCATTTTCATGAAACGACCCCATTACAAGGAATAAGTACACTTCAAAAGACCTACTTCAATATAAATATATACATTTCTTGACTTATAAAAAAGCTAATTAGCAGTTTGAACTCTTCACAGCAAATTTATATAGATATCTCTGTCTTTTTCCAACTTTCTCTAAACCTCAGATTTTCCCTTAGGTTCTTAGAAATGATGTTGGTTAAGGCTATGTACACTTAACGCACTAGATTTGTAATGGGTGGGGACTGGTGATCTCTACTTTCATGATGCTTTAGGGTAGGCTGGTGATGTCACGTTTTGGTGGAGGACCATCTGGTTTGCAGGCCGGGCTGTTCGCCTTGTCTTCGAACATCATCACCCTGAAACGAGAACGGATGATAAGCAAAGTGTGTAAAACAAGACACTGAAATGAAATCACACGGGGTGTGTTGCTGATCCAAAACGATGTGGCAGTTTGGAAGCTGTATAATAACAGAATGGAATACTATGTAATTAACTGGTGACAGAGCAACAAATAGCAATCATGGAAGAAGTGGCCTCAAGTTCTCAGGGACAACATAAAAACGCTTGAATGGCAAAAACTACAGAGTTAAAGCAAAGACCTTAAACATCACTGCCAAGACAAGTGGTGTAATAATATGGAGGTGGAATGTTCATGGAACCAGAGAATCATCTGTAGACAGGTGTGCCACAGAAGATTTCTGAACGTGCTGTCAGACTAATGATAAGGAGGATAAGAAGGACTTCAGCAGTCACTTTTTCACAACACTAAAGCTCATGACGTTTGGACACCAGCCCTTACAGTAAGGCATAGAGGTTGGAGCATCATAATACGAGTCTACTTCTCATCAAACAGTACTGGGACATTGCACATATTGAAGGAAACCTGAATGGAGTGATGAGCCGGGAGATATTGGAGAATTTAATCCCACTGGCTGAGAATCTGATTCAGTAGAGAAGAGAAATTTTAACTAGACAGTGACCCCAAACATACAACCAAAATAAATAAGGAATGACCTAGCGAAGCTCCTGCATTACGCCTCTCTAATGCAAGTCTGCCAAAAGCACAATAGTGACCTTGGGGAACTGAAAATGATGTGCCAAAAGAAACAGGTCATAACTGACCCAAAATACAGCAAAAAGCTAGTTGCATCTTACTGTACATGGCTCAAACTAATTAGTACAACAGTACTAATTTTGCTAATCTGCAGTAGTGTCTGAAATTTTAAATGTATTTATATTAATAACAGTCTTATCCACTTTAATATACACCCACAATCATTGTTAAATTGCCATCTTAAATGCCTTTGATTTGCACACTACAGTACATGCGTCTCTCATTGTACAGCAATGACCCTGAACCAAATTAGCTCAGCACCCTACTGAGTGACAGTCAGTGTCTCTCTCACTCTCTCCCTCTCACACATCCTGTTCTGTCACCATTCATACAACTCTAGTGGCAAAATTAAGCTGAGACAAGGGGTTGGCAGGCATCCACACAGTTTTGACTACTTTAGATAACGAGATTTATAGCATCACGTTAAACAGATAACAAGCAAGATTTGTGGCAACAGTTTGGGGAAGTGCAATATATGGATGTGATACGTGTCTTCAAATGTTTTGACCATACAGTGCATCATGTAGATCATGTAGTGTAGCTCTTTGTGAAATTCATACCAATAAAATCCCACGTAAAAGTCCAGTTGCCTTCACAGCAAATATTACCCCCACACCTTCAGTAATGATCTGAAGGTCTGCAATTGCTCTTGTATGGACTAAGAGAGCAATGTAACCGATGTGAAGCTTCCTTGACGGATCGATTCAAAGGTGTCTTCACTCCCTTTCTGTTTAATCAATGATAATCTCCTCTAAGCGCTTAACAAGCCCTGTATCCAAACGACAGCCAGCAGTATTTGTCCCTCTCCATACGAACATGAATAAAGATTAAAGGTAGAAGTCCTTTAATCGAACAAGCCCTCAGTGAAGTATTCTATTTCGTAGATACACCTACAGGTACTAGACAACTTGGACTAAAAATGAAGGTTATAATCAGAATTTATTAAAGAGTAAATGGTTACCATGAGAAAAGAGTTTAAAAAGGTCTTACATAATGCACCTTATGTACTGTATCACAGAGCAGTTGAATACTCAAAGATAATATCAACATTCATAGAAGGAGTCTCCAGTATCAGCGCTTTTGAACAGTCAGTGCATTTCCTGATGTGGGAAATATGGGCGGTTTTGTGGTTTCTTATTGGATATTTTTGTCTTTCATATGAACAGAGAAAGAGAGACACACACAAAGAGAGAGATAGAGATAAGGAACTACTATTTATATCTTACAATGCAAGTGATAACAGGAACTGACATGCTTTGAGGTTGCTGCACGACATTAAATGTAACTGAACAGCTTAAAAATTGGTTCTTCAGTTAAAATCTAGGTTTGTTTCTTGCATCTTGTATAATACCATACTCCTTATTTTCCCCTAATAATAGCTTTTGTGTCAGTGTTCGCTTAAATCTGAAATACCTCCTAGTTGAGCACCGCAGGGCTACTTAAAGCTGTCCTACATTCCTTCTCTGTCCCAGTTCACTCTTCTTAAAAGGACTGACTCCATGGGATCTGACATGTTACCTTCATGTGGGTCAATGGAAAGGATTTACTCTTACCAAACTGCTCAGGTGGAAATTAGGTCCTTTGGGGTGCTTTCTTGTGCTTACTGAACAACTTCACTGCTGCCTCAGTAAATGCTGAGGGAGTCACAAGGACAGCACTGTTATTTCATTTGACTTTTGCTGACTTATAAGGAAATATTTATAGAAATAGACTGCTCAGAATGTTATTAACAGAACTGAATGTCAACACCCAGAATAAGGAACGATTAATTTCCTTAAAAAACGCTAACCAGTGATGAGTTCTCTTAAATCATTTTTGAAACCCAAAAGCTGTTGCACTACATAATAACATGAGGGATAAGATAATGAGTGAAGCTGACGGATTACAGAACTTACAATCTGACAGCACAATGCAAAGGTTAAACACTGTAAACATTAGAACAGTATTTTACCTTTCACATCAACCTAATCTCAAGCTGTCTGCATGAGTCAGTGCAGTCAGAGTAAAACTAGGCTGAGAAACTCTGACAGCCATTTTATGTTACTTTCCTGTCAGTCAGGATTGTTTGAGTTTTTGAAACGCATGGAGAAATAAATGTCAAAATGGAGCTCCACTGAAATTCCGCCTCCCCCGAGTCTTCCTCTGCACACAAACACACTGGTTCTTACTAGTACAAATAATGTAGAAAAATAGATAAAAACGTTTTTTTTAAGTTTAAGTTTCAGAACACAGCTGGAAAACCCCTTCTCCCATCAAGAATGTTTTGCTGTATTTGGATTACAAATAGAATATTCGTAAATCAGTATAACGAGGAGCTGCATGTTTAAAGAGATGTAACTTTTACTGCACATAATAATAAAGAAAAACAAACACGCATGACATACTGTACGTATGGCGGATTTTTACACTCAAATATATGCACATATTTGCATATAATCAAACTACTTAAAATTTTTTTGCACATAATATCCTGTGCCCCCCCCCCCTCTCTCTGCAGATGCAATTTCAGTATTTCAACATTACTACAGCTGTGTCCTTTGGCTCTGTTTGCTACTGCAAACCCAAAATATGTTTGGCTCACTTCCTGGGTTTATTTAGGGTCAAACTGGTTTTTCACAAGCAACTCAACACAATCTGCAGTAGAGTTCACTTGGACAGCACATGAGTGTGATTCATAATTGCCCCCAAGCCTGGCACAAACCACGACTTTTTTCATGGTTCATCTGTATGACTGCAGCTCCTCCAGCTCCTTGGCAAAATAATGTAATAAACATTGTATGCTTTGTATATCTAAAGTTAAAGAATGTCCAAAGAATATAGCAAGACTGGCCAACTCACTTATTAGATACACCCTACACTGCTACAACAGCTGAGGAACTTGGCAGAAGTTCACAGTTTTCCTTGTATCAACAAGATCTTTTTTGTAAGCCCAATCGTCTCCAAGACTTTATCTCTTCCAAAGAAAACACAGTAGCCAAAGCCAGTGTTTTCTGCCCCTACATCTTCTGTTACTGTTGCTGAAAATAAAAAAGAGGAATGGGCAGGGGGTGGAACAACTTTGGCCCAAATGGAGTGTCTGTAACAGCATAAACAAGTTAGAGAATTGTATTAGAGAGATATCCGTCTTGCACGTAGTTATTAAGAGGATGGACGGCAACTTTCTGTAAACTATACTTTAACAGCATGTCTTGTTTATTTATGCAAACAAAGTAGGTTAGGTTTCCAAAAAAGGCATCTTAATGTGCCGAAAAAAAAGTGTGATTAGACACTACATCTGAGTCTACTAACGAACGAATATACTTTTTCTCTCACATGTATGCTATGTAAAACTGAGCAAAATGTATAAAATTCTTGATAAATATTGCAATGCGATATTTCTTTCGAAAACAGGACTAGGCCCACACACCCCCTTTTTTTTTTTTACATTTTCTTATTATAAAGTCATGTAATGAAGAATTCACAGACATGGTACTGTATGTGGAAAAACGATGATGCATGTCATGACATCCCAGAGATAACGGTTGTGATAAAGGTGATGTGATCACATGAATCAGCAGCAGATTTGCTGACCTGACTAAACATGCACATTTCCTACAGAGAGCCCTGCCAAGCAAAAACAGTCAGCACAAAAAAGTGCCCATGCAGCAGATAAACTTACAATTTCAGCACAGCTGAGCGCTTCCCCAGCATCATCTTGACAAAATCTCCGTAGTTGATGGTGTCGCTGATGCCGCCAGTCACCTCCGAGATCATTTTCTTCATCTCCAAGTGAGTCTTGGGCACACCAAGCTTCTCCATCATCCTTTTCAGACCCATCATATCTGCATGACAAAAACAAGGCAGGTTTTTACACAAACCATCAAAGAGTACTTTGACGAAGGTGAAGGAGACAGATACACAATTACTTCTCAATGAAACTGGCTTAACATGCAGTGCAGCTTTACAAAGTGTAGGGTCTGCAGACTCCTTATGAAAAAACATCTTCCTTGCAGCTGGAACAACTGTTATAGGAAATAATTTAACTATAATTATACATTTGCTATGAACTGATCATAGCAAATCTATTAATCAGAGCGTTCAATCTTAACCATTTTAAACTAGTACGGCTAAAATATATAGAGCATGCTGGTCACACCACTGCGTTCTTTCAGGAGGAACACAGAAATTGGAAAAGTTAGCTGACTTTGGAGTGCTATTTTAGGTTAAACCTCTCAGGCACTGTGACAGAACTCTTGTTTCAATTATATTTCAGACAATCTCCCCCGAGACAGGGCTTAGTAAATTACTTGGAGAAATTTCTTAAGAAATTTATTTACTTAAAGATATGGTAAAGCTGGCATATACAGTATGGGCTTAACTATATTAAAACTTCTGGTCATATTTTGAATAGATTATGTTTCAGAAATAAAAAGGGGCCTTTCAGTCCTAATTTCCCTTCACTCGCTTGTTGTGTTCCAACATTCTTGAATTACTGAATCAAATTAAATAACAATAATAATGAAATGCCCTAAGACGGAATGGACAGTCTACCTATGATGTATGGCTCTGATTTCTAATGCAATAATCTAAATTGTGAGGAAAATCTCTGATATTTTTTCTGCAACTTTATAGAAGGTGCCAAGACTGCACTGTGATTAATGTTGTTGTTTTTTGTTTAAACTTCAGAAAGACACTCATCTTCTATACCGCTTTATCTTGTATTCAGGGTTGCGGGGACCTGGAGCCTATCCCAGGAGGCTTAGGGCACGAGGTAGGGTACACCCTGGACAGGGTGCCCACAACATTAATGCAAAATGTTTATGAACAAATGTTTCATAATTGTTGAACAGTACATTACTGATTATTAAAGAGAAACATTGCTTAAAAAAAATATATATTTTTTTACAACCTTTATGTTCACAGCAAGAACGATGTAAAAGTTATTTTACCTAATGATGCCCGAGGGCGAATGCTGCACGATTTAACTGCACTGAAAAACAAATCAAGGTTGCTTTTAATTAGATTTTGACACAGCCCTTGGTAAAAGTACTTCAAAAACATGCAAATAAGTCCAAATATAGAACAACCAGATTAGACTAATGCACATTCTCTTGAACTCATTGTCGGTGCATATACACATCAAGAGAAGTGGTATAAAAATACACCACTGCAGCTCACCTGAAAGCACAGTGGGAAGATCAGTAAGAAAAAAAAACAGTCCACACTTCAAGATCAACCAAGTCCTCTGCTAATTAGCGAGTTCTTCATGAGGTGTGTTTCAAAAGGGCTTCACTTCATCTCCCTCAGGCTTCCATCTTGAGAGTGTGGAAATGCTCTTACTTTCACTATTCAACAATTTGATCTTCCATCATGCTCATTCAGGATGTTTTTCTGACCACATTTAGTAGTTTTTTAAGCAATCTCCTTAGCTCTTTTCTTTGCTTGATGCAGGACAATAATTTAACCCTTCTGAGAAACATCTTCGCCAGGACCATAGGATGTGTCTTCTGACATGGTTGTGTAAAAATGAGACGCATTGGCTCACTGCATCAGTTAAAAAATAACCTGTTACCAGTTTAACAATATTAATAATTGCAGTAATTATCCAATGGAAGGCGCTTAACAAAATCAAGATTGATGCTTAGTTAAATCAAGATTGTGAGGGTTTTTGGCCATCAAGCGTGAAAATTGTACTTTCAGTGTACTTAATCCGCAAATACAATTTACCTGAAACACTGTTAAGGTAAGGAAACGTTTCTGAACAAAAGCAGTCCATTTGTTACCATGTACCACAAGATGTTAAACTGTCTTTCAATTAAATATTCAAGCCATTTGCATCCTGAAACTAGGTAATACTTGCAAGTAATTTGTACATATTTAGTTGCAGAGATTAAAAATAAATAAATATACTGTAAAGACAAAAGCATGTGGTCACCTGATCATCAGGCCATTTGTGCTTTTTCAAAGTTAAAACAATAAAAGTGTAGTGTAGCCATTAAAATTTAATGTCGATTTCAGGGAATTTAACCGCTCAAGCGCTGACAGTCGCTTCACAATCATGAAAATGGGTGTTCCCTAAGGTGCATTCTAAACCTTGCTGTCAAGATTCATGTTAAAAGGTTACTGTTGAAGGACATAATGACAATGCAGATTTCACATGTGTGTTTAAACAGTTGCCATTTGCAGCTGTTTTCTTTGGGACAGGTGGAGTGTACATGCTGACATGCAACATGGATAACATCTGCTAGATAACTCCTGTTCTGCAGTGGCAATTGTTTTTTAATTTTTTTTAATGCTGTGATAAACCTGATAAACAGTAAAGTTATCATTCGAATTATGATTACAAATTGCAGCTTTGTGTCTCATAACATATACAGTAGAATTAACTGGACAATAAGGCTGGGATATACTGTAACCTTTTTCAGTTTCAACCTTGTCAATTACTATGAATAATTTATTATTGTTTTTGCAATTGGATGCATTTATTAATTTTTTTATTATAATGATTTACTGCATTGTGCTAAAATAGTAACACTATTTATAATGTTGTTTGTCAAGGCATCAACAAAAACAAAACTGAAAAAATAATCTTAAGTGTCACAGCTATGGCAAATAGTGATCTTTTAAACAGCCTTTACACATCCTTTAATAGAAAAGAACCATTGTTTGCACTACTTAAATGGATATAAACGATGCTGTTACACTTTTAGACAACTCCCTCATTGTTGACAAAGTAAAAGAGGATCATGTCGTTCCTAACCTAAAATGCAGTCAACTTGAGGTATTATTCTCAAAGTGTAGCAGCTTCCCCGTTTTTTCAAAAACTAATGCGCACAACATTAGAATAAAAAAAAATAAAACTTCACTTTTAAAAGTAATACTTATTTTTAAGCGAGTTATGTCATGTATAAAACAAACACTGATGGTATATATTTTGTTGTACGAAAGGTGAAGAAAATTTCCAATAAAGGAAGTCATGAAACCAATCACAACTCAATGTGAGCCTCATCACAGTATTGTACTTGAAGTCTTCTGTAAAACATTTAAATGCAGCAAATATTTTAAAGGCCATACATCCGTAAAAAAAAACATTTCAATTTATATTTCCATTTTAATTAGTTAGTGTGTCTTTTGTACAGATATAGTTTTTATATTTCTTATATATTTTTGAAAATTGCGTTTTGTTCTATTTTCTTATAGTGTCAGCTATTTATTTCTTGCTAATTGTTTTAAAAAAAAATTTAAGATCACAGAAGATAATATAAGCATTTCACTGCATATCGTATATAGTATGTGACAAATGAAATTTGAATTTAAAATGATGATCCCGGCCAAAGCGGCTTACCAACTTTTGGAAGAGACACATCTGTTTGTGGGAACTCTACACACAATCATTCACAAATAGCAATTTCAAATTCCAGGAATTTGGCTGCAAGTACAAGTCATTGTACATCTCCGTATAGTTCTGACTTGTCCTGATATGTTTGGGATGTTAAAGGAGTTCCTGGGAGGCCAGTGTTTCAGATACAAAGGAGGCAGTCCAATCATGGCTCTAACCTTGTTGTTATCCAAGCACATACAGTATGAAATGCTGGGATAAGTGCATTAGTGTAACAGGGGATTATTAAGAGAAATAAAGGAGTCTTCACTCTCATAAATAATTTGTTATTCTGCACAATCAAAAGTCCTGGTTGCCCACCTTTACATTAGCTAAAATTAATTAATATCATTAATTACATGTTGGTAGCTAGTTTAATAAAGTGTATTTACAGAGAGTAAGGTAGATGAATGAGTATATGGCTATAGTTATAATTATGTAGCACATCGCATTGGGAACTTGGACAAAAAAAGTTCATCCCCTTCGTTAATAAGCTATTGTTAAACTATGATGTGATTTCTTGTAGTAAGCAGGATGCAAAATCTGTTTGTCCCAGGCAGCTACTACTGATTTGTTCACCCCTGAGACTATACTTGTCCACAGCAGCTCATACTCCATCAACACGTACTCATATTTCACAGTGTCCCTTTCACAATGAACATGAAATCTAGACTCTCATTCAGCCTTAATCACACATACTTACCAATCTCTCCCTGGTCGTTCAGGTCAAATTCTGCATATTTGTCTGCAAAATAAATGTAAAGACAGCAAATTAAATAATGCACAATGTCCAATATACTGTATGCTCTTTGTAACTATACTCCTTCACTGACTCGCTCACTCACACAAACAGCTGGCAGTAACAGGTGAGTGCAAAAGCCCAGGTCATTACTATGACAGCTGGAGCTGAGACAAAGAAACGGATCGCAGCAGGTGGACCTCAGTGCTGAGGCTGAAACAAAATGGTCAAACTTTTTTTTTTTTTTTTAACATCAAATCATTTCTAGGATTCGATTTCAGTGCCTCCTTTACTATCTCTACACTCATGCCGTCTTTCCATCTGTCTCAGTCTCTGTCTGTCTCTGCATCACAAAGACAGCGCTGTTGGAGCGGGGATTGTAACGGTGTCTCTGGGAGAGGAGGAGATGCAGTTACAATGGCCCCCCTTGTTAATTCCTTTCCCTGAAACTCAGGACTATTCACAACAAAACTGTGTGGGGAGGAAGAGAAACAGGAGTGGGGGTAGACACTGAGAAAGAAAGGAACAGACAGACATGCTAAGTTGATTTGAGGCCCTACAGAGAGTCCAACACTGGTAAGTAATCCTTAAAAACATTGGATGGGGCAAGAATGCCAAAACCTGCTTTAGTCCAATTGATTTATAAGCAACCGGCCAAGTGCACAAGATTACTTTATACAACTGTAAAATGAAATCCAAGTTTGCTTTGTGGTTCAAATCAAAGTAGCAGACAGCAGTTGTAAGAAGACCCACTGGGTGTTTAAATGAAAGATAAAAGCTCTTATACTTAAAAACAAACTTCTGAATTTCTCGTTATTGGCACGTGATACTACTGATTCCCATGGCATCAACAATATTGCTCAAATCTCTCTCTTGATTGACAAATGATTCTAAATTAGGGAATCACATGCAGTCCTGCAGAAAAAAATAAAATGTAGGGATAACTTTAGCTAGCTACAGTACCGCCCCCATGCCACAGATTTAGTAAAACTATAGTGACTGACAGCAGAAAAGGAGAAAGCATGCCATCCCACGCACCCCAGACAGCATGACCAATCTTGTTATATTGGAAAAGGAAATGTGTTTTCATTTGGGGTCTACAAGCTGACTTTCTTGCCTCTTTCAATGAACTTGTATTTTCCAGGCATCCACAATAAATATAATAAACACATACAAGGTACAGTATACACATGCTTATTGCTGGCTAAATCAAATACTGTATGCAAGCCATCTATGGATCCTTCATATTAATAAATGCAAATCATTCTACATTTAACCCAGTCAGTTAAATGTTAGTGTGACACCCAGTTAGTGTGTCTGTAAATACCAAAGAATTTCCAAGTTCCTCCACAGTGTGGTATGGTTGATCAGTCAGTGGATATTGTGTTCAGATTACAGTATTAACTCATTACAGTCTATTCTGAGGTTTTAACAGCATGACCATGTTTGGTTATCATGCTGGCTGTCTCTCTTTTTTTGTTGTACAACAGGAAATCAATGGCCCTCTATTGCCATACTTCCTCATTTTCTCTCAGAGCTGAATTAAAAATGGGGGAGGAAAAAAAAAAAAAAAAAAAAAAAAAACGCCCCCAACAAACACAAGCACAAGGCCTTAGGACATAGTGAGTCCCAAGTGAGAGTATACTGTACTTCTGTGAACCATAAATGAAACAGACATTTATAGTACAACATCCAGGCAAATTTAAATGTCTTAGTTTCATTTATCTTGGTTTTCTCTTCCCGTTTGATATGAGCTGGGCTTTTGCACTGTTTTGTTCTTTAATTATCCATAAGCTTTAATTTTTCTTAATCTGTAAATAATCACACACAGACATGCGCATGCCACAGTTTCAGGAATAGAAAGTGGGGGTGAGAAAGAAAGTGAAAGAGACAGGCTTTGACTCACATGACTGAAAATATTGTTCACATTTTATATATAAAATCTCTCATCCACAGACATGCTCAGTTACATTATTTCTTTCTACCAGTATTCTCTCAAAATACAAGCAAGCATTTCTGCAGAACCAGACTGCAGTGATCTCCCCAGACACACGGCTATCCTTCTATAAACAAATTCACATACAGTATTCATGCATACTGTACAACACGCGTGTGTAGGAACCTCACAGAATGTTTACACTTTAAAGATATTCATAAAGAGCTTTTAGTCTTCCACACTTACTTTTGAAGGAATCCAGCTTTTCTGCCAAATCCTCCTCATCACGGTACTTCTGATCCTCCATAAACTCCTGCAAAGGGAAAAAAAAAAAAAAAAAAAAAAAAGTGATGTAGTTAAACTATTCCAATTATTCTCTAAAGTTATGTCCAAGCACACAGCTCTGTATACAGATGGTAACAGTTTGTGTATGTGAGTTTGTTGTAGCAGATTTCCAACATGTCTTTCACATTTGTACGTAAAATAAAATGTAATCCCAGTGACTATGCAAGATAAAAATAATAAATGACAGAAGTCACAACTGTTTCCCACCTTTATTCAACTTGGGCATGACATGCTAAAAAGACAAAATGCTAAAATTATGTTCTTTGTGGTGTTAATTTAGTTCTCCACTCCAGCTTTATTAGTTTATCCCTGAAATCCTACTGTCTGATGGCCAAAAAAGCAAGAAAACCCTCCACTTCAAAAAGAGACATTTGGAAGAAAAATTTAACTTGAGAATATGATGCAAAGGTCCTTGCTGCCTCTGGTAAGTTAAGCTTGTTTTGCTAACCTGATAAGACAACCAATTGCAATTCATAATACTGATAAATTTCATTGTGAAACAGGAAGTGGAAGTGACATTGCATTGAAGCACTTGGCTGACAACAGAATAGTACGTATTTGATATAAGCCTCATTGCCAAATCGAAACAATCCTGACAATGGCTAAATTCAGAGAACTTAATAAAAGGCTCCAATAAATGCTTTTTAATGTTAAAGGCAAAAAAAAAAAAAAAAAAAGTTGAATAAAATTGGAAAAGTATTTGTGCTCAGTCTGGGGTTCTAGCTCTGAAGAAACCCAAGTTGTTAACCACTTCTCCAATTATAACCTGCTATTTATTTTCTACAAGTAGTGATTACAAAACAGAACAGTGCACAGAAAGATGCGAAAAAAAAGGGCTAGAAACTATATAACACACTGCCACTGTCCAGCAAGACCCGCCTACAAGTGTGAAAAGAACAGTACATGGTTAAAAAGCGATTTTAAATAGATGACAAAATTGTGCGTAGCTATAAATCTTTTTTCATTAGACGCTTGTCCTTAACTACTCGTGTTCTTTTTTCATTATACTAGTTCCTGAACATCGACACACAGTTAAGAGTCTGTGCTGTTAGTCAAAAGTTCAATTCAATTTATACAGCACTTTGTAAAATTAAAACCAATTATGGAAATTGAAAATTATTTGTTACAAATTAACTTTTACATTTTATTACAATGCATAATGTGATAAAATGTAAATTATTACCCCACCCAAAAGATAAGGTTTTTAAAAGTGGGTTTGACATTTGAGCAAATCTCACTCATGTTCCTCAGGTGGCCCATAGAGTCCCAAAAAAAATCTAACCAAACCTAGAATCCTGGACCGGAAGTCTGCTTTCCAGCTATTTAGCATGATTTTACGACATAATCCTTAATTTATCTCAAAAAGCATGTTCTACTTACTGTAACTTTTTGTACAAGAGATATCCTTTTAATTAACTACTGCAACTTTAATGCATTATAGCTCCAATGAAAAATAAAACAGAACTTCAAAGCGTATTATTTATAGACGTGAACTAATTGCTAATTGGTTTAATATTAAAGGATTGGTGGCATTCAGCCTTGTTTCTTGCTTATTTGTTAAACTCCTCTGCTTCATTTGGTAAAACTAGTGGTGTTCACTATGCCATTAGAAGAGGATAGTGTTTCTTCTGCAATTTGCTTCCAGAAAGTTTTCAAATGCAAACTAGTCCTAAAACAATCATGTTCCTAAACTGAAAAGTGTCCAAGCAAAACACAATGGATGTTTCTCAACAGGTAGGTTTTTCAGCATTGTAACTATTTCACCCTTTGGACATTGCTGACCAGAATAAACAGTATTAGCCTTCTTTTCCCAAGGTGGAAAAAGAAATAATCTAGCTAACAGTAGAGTGTGAGTGACAGCTTCATGTTTGCTAGCATTTAACAACCTCTTTTTTTTAATCAGCTGTTTTAACTTTCATTGAGCTTTTGCAGCTTTAACAGGATTATACATGGAGAAGGATAAATGTGGTGCATCATCTAGGAACCAAACAAAACATTTTATCATTTCAGATGGTATGACATAGGAATAGTCACAATTATAACCCCAACTTTCCTGACATATTATAAGTACATTAGAAGTCCTATCAGGTGATTAGTCACAGTGGGCGTCTTTCATAAATGTCTGTTTATCGCAAGCAGCTAAGCGGCATGACCTATGCGCAGAAAATAAACCTCTACGCATCTATATAGAGCACCGTTTTGCACGTCTAGACATTTTGCACTCTTATTCTAAAGCAAGATGTAGAATACACAGTGCACTTAAGACAATACTTTGCGATAACAATGTACAAATTATGTAACCAAATGAGAAGCGTTTCCATGGTAACTGAAGTGAACAATCAGGCACAATTTCAGACTTTTGGAAAGTTGTGTGTATTTGTTATCATGCACACACACCCACTCTCACACACCATCCTGTATGGGGGAAAACCAAGTACAGGACAAAGAAAGAACATGATGGGGAAGACTGATAATAAACAAAGTTGAAGGAATAGAAACTTAAAATAATTCAAATTAAGGTCAGAGGAAGTGAGACTGGACCAAACTAGACCTGACCACAAAGCACTACTGAAGTGCTCACTTATCTGATGATATCATGTAGGCTAAACGTTTAGCAGTCAAAGGTTATACTTATTACAGAGGGGTGACAAACACATGGCGCAGCACCAGCCAGATGAAGGTCCTTATTTATGCAATCAACTTTATTTTATTATTTTTTTATTTAAAAGGAATCTTAGGTGCTGAAGTGGATAACCTCACTGTTGAGATTATTATTAAATAATCATAAATATCTCTTTAACCCAGAAAAAGTTCTGGGCTACTTTCTGCCACCCTGTTATCAAGGCCACCAAAACATGTTCTAGAATTTGACACACAAATGTCTAAGTGATAATTATAGGTAGCAGCTTCAAAGACAACCCATATGCAGCAGTGCTTTATTACTATCTCCAGGTCAGCTCTACATTGTTAAACACTCACTGCTCAAACAGACCAGCTTCTTAAGCTTATGATTTTTTCCCCTTAATTCGGTTAAATGCTAAATGTAAAATGCCCCTGTGAAAGTCCAAATTAGAAACAGAATCATGTTTCAGGGTGTAAACATGTCCAGTTGTCCCCATCGCATTAACTTGAACAAAGAATGTGTCACAAATATGAATACTTAAGGGCAACTTGTTGAAGCCATACTTCAATCAATGTGGTCAACTTGAATTTGGAGACTAAGATCTTTTTAGATGTTGGCCATGTTCTGCACATGATACAGCTCTCCATTTCACATCCCTCTGCTGGCTAGACGAGTCAAGAACTCATGACCACTCAATGTGTAAAGCTTGACTGAATTGAGAGTGCATGAGTGTTTCCAACGACTAACCACTAACTTACTTACACGTCCCACCCATGCAGCGCTTTTTTATTTTTATGCAAAGTTAGAGTTATGCTGCAACTCGCCTCCAGCCAGTAAATGCCACAGATTAGAAATTGCAATGTATGAATTTTGTTCACAGAGTTTTGGCTCAAACTGTGAACAGTGTAAAATACACATTTTCTATGTTTAAATTTTGGTTAAATCTGCAAGTTAGGATATACTACTCACTGTTTTGAGAAAGTAATCATTAAACATTAGAGCTATTACGCATATATAGCTACCATTGGCTGGCTTATTCTTAAGCTGCATGATATTGTCTGCTGTTCAGTCTAAAATGACGCATGAGCGTTTGAAGTTTACTATAGATAATAAAACTGAAAACAATAACACCACCAATAGCCAGTCTTGTTTTCAAATCTAACCATGTGCTTTAAATAGCTTCCTAGCAAACAAGACACTGCGTCATGGAGACATCAGTCCCCCCCTCTCCACCTTTACACATCAGTGATGCAGAACTGGGAAATTACATCGCTACTACTGGCAAATGACAACATACAAGGAACCTTGAATGTGTCTTAGCTACACTCAGTGTTTCCCACAGGTCTGAAATACATTTGTGGTGGAAACCACCGGAGCGGGCTGGAATTACCTGCCAGCCCAAAAGTGGTCTTACTAGGTCTAAACTACTAATACATATGCCCTTTAATCCAATAAGTTGATTAGTCTTATATTTCTATTAATTTCACATTTTACAGATCTAACCTACTATCGCTTCCTTCTATCTACCCATACGTGAAATGTAAAACAAAGGTGTTCACTATTTGGTGTTCAAAGATGCAGCATCAGTCCCATATTCTGGAAGTATTTAAAAGTACATGTTTTATTCCTTATTCTGGAAAATGCTGTATTTACGCCTCTCAGGACACCGCTCTCACGGTAGCAGAATAAACAGGTACAGGAGTGGGAGCACTAGAGGGAACTGACTGCTACTAGTTTATAGATAGTGGATGGCATCATTCTCCTGGACAGATGAGTAAAAAGGCTGAGTGAATATACTTGTGTGTCCATCAGTACACCTGGCCTGAATAATAAAAAAAAAAAAAAAACTTGAGCAATAAAAACATTTCATGCCTTACAAATCTGTTCGCTTTGTGTTAGCCTGGTCCCTAATTCTCACAATTAAAATTTTTTTTTTTTCAGCATTTTGGAAACAAACGTGCATTTTGTTCTTGTGTTTGTCTTTGTAGTGTGATGATCTAAAACGATTCGTGCTCTAAATTTCTTTGGTGCGCTTTTGGTCCGTGTGCATGGAGTTTGCATGTGCTTTGTAGGTTTCCTCCAGTTTCAGAATAATTAATGCTTTTATACACCGCGTCTTTGCGAAAACAGTAAAAAAAAAAACCTCCTTTTCTTCACGTAACAAGTTTTTATATGCAAATGAGCACTTAACGCCGTACAGCGCCACCTAGCGCAACAGCTACATTTCTGTCCACCTGAAAAGAGTTTAAACAACGGTTTCATTCATTCTGCCAGACACACCTGATCTAAACACGCCGGCGACAGCCAGGGAAATGCGCCTTATATAGGACGGCTTAAATAAAATGACTCCGTGTATTTATAAATAGGGCTTGGGTTTGCCATTTGTGCCTTTTAATCGCTTTAAAAAAGATTTGAGATTTGTGTTCGTTACTATAATAATTATATAACTCCATGAATACAAGCCTGCACAGACACAATAAATATACAACTGATGATAAAACAAGCCTATACAATAAACGTATTTATTAAAACTATTTTCCTACACTTTATTGTCAGGTCCATTAACTGTAAGAATGTAAGCTCTGCGCACTGATAACCGAAGGTCAAAGCCAAGTCCAGTTAGCTGAGCTAGCTAACGTTTCCCACCGCAAACAATGTAGCAACAACCGCTATACACCATTCATCCTTTTACCTTGTTCACCTCCTCGAGCTTCTCCCTCTGTTGCTCCTTCAATAAGCCAAACGCTTTTCCACCTGGAAAACACACACACACAAAAACACGTCCTCATGTCGGTGCACTTGCTGTTGCGGTAATAAAGAGCAGCGGAGAAACAATGTAGCGTTCCACACCAGGCAGGTAGGCGCGCGCGCGTAAAGCACACAAAGAATTAGCGATACATAAATAAAATGTGTAATAATTATTATTATAAAGATTTTACGACTTACCTTGTACATTCGACGGCATGATTGGACGGATTGGTGCGGCTCGGAGAAACAGCGGGACTCCTGGTCTCTCTTGAGGAGGCGGAGAAGAATAAACGCAAGTCGCAGGACTTCAGTGTGGGGCGTCCGCCACTGAATCGCTCTTTGTGTTTGAACGACTCAAAGTGTCGACTCAAGAGAATCGATTCTTAAAATCAAGCTGCTCAAACGTTATCCCAGAATATTTAGATATACTGTATTTTCTCCGCGTTGTCGTTTTTGACGTGACAATCTTACACCTTTATTCTAGAGCAAGATTATGTGTTTCTTTCTTTCTTTTTTCTTTTTTTTTAATGTTGAATGTTAAATCTGACTGCAGCCAATTTATTATTACATAGACTGAAATACTTGTTACCTGGATAAACATTAGATAGATACATGCAAAACTACAGTAATTGTCATTTCCCATATAGCATTAACTACTTAACTATAAAGTTTTAAGATTTCTTTGAAATCAGTTCAAAATTCGGCTTGTCGACTCCTTTAAACAAGAATTGAATCTTTAAAGTGACTCGCATTAACGGAATGGCTGAATGTGTAATTCAATCAAACACTCGGAATCTCGATTAATTTGAACGAGAATCGAATCCGTTAAGTAATTTATAATACCCGTCGACTTATCTTTTGGACTCCCTGCGCCATCGTGCGACCAAAATGGGAATAGCAAGAAAATACAGGTTAAAAATATTAAATTCTATTTCCTAATTTTGGAAGAAAAACAATCTGCATTTATATGGAAAATGCATTTAGCATCGTACAGATTAAGGCCTGAACAAAGTAAGAAAAAATACTATATGACTTCCTGCATCATATTAATGGAAACTTAAATATTTTAATTTTGTTGTTACTGTACACAATATATCCTGCTACAGGATAGCAGGTAGCATGGAGCCTACCCCAGGAGACTTAGGGAATGAGGTGGGGAACACACTGGACGTGTTGCTAAACTATCGAAGGGCACACACATACAGTACTGTACAGTAGACACACTCGTTCACAAATTACGGGCAATTTGGGAACACCAGTTAGCCTAATCTGCATGTCTTTGGACTGTGGGAATAAACTGGAGGAAACCCACCAAGCATGGGGAGAACATGCAAACTCCATGTCCACAGACCCAAAGCAGGAATCGAACCTGGAGTCTGGAGGTGCAAGGCTCTGGTGCTAATCACTACACCACACAATATACTGTACAGTTAGACCAAAATTTAATCACTGGCCCTGCTTCATGTTTAAAAGACTCATCTGAATTCAATATTTTTCTAAATGAAACTTTTGGTTTGAAATTGATCAAAAGAGACACTTAATAGAACTACAAATGCTGCTATGTTACAGATCATATTTGCATATTGCAACACATATGCAATGTTTTGATGCATGGACTTTCAATATATTTGTCCATTTGGATGGTGTTCTAGAACATGTTTTTGAGTATAGCTTTACTGACTATTAATAGCTTCCTTTTTGCTTTTATTTTAAATTTTTTTTTTATTACACAAACTGTATGATCATAGCACTGTACAGTTCTTGCTGGCAATATTGCTCACCTCTGAAACCTTAGATTGGACTTTGACCAGTGCCACCCCTATGTAAAATTTAGAAGGGATGAGCTTATGAGGTTTGTAAACGATGTCAGTGGAGGCTTGGGGAGGTTGATCAAGCACTGAAATGTGTATTCCCATAGTAGAGTAAATGTGATAAAGTGCCATCTATGGGGCCCCTATAATGCAGCAAATATGACACAGCACAAAGGTCCTCCTTTGTTGGAGCCAACATGAAACCTGCTCGCTTAGGCGCCCTCAAAGTGTCTAAACAATGGGAAAAGATATCAAACTAATGCCTGTCTTAGTAATGTGTAATAAAGGAAGTGTACAGAGGTACGTGAGGGTACAGAGTTCCTATATACAATAGAATATACAATCATTGGACATAAACATGAATTTCATGGTGATATTGAGCTTTATGTTTTTAATGAAACAAGAATTTGGACCACATGTGTGGTCAAGTAGTGAAATGTCTTTTCATTTGACAAGCCCAAGTGCTCTCAACTTCCTGTTAGTGATCATGATTGACCACAACTGATAGCTTCTCTGTACCAAGATAAAAAAGGATGTGTTTGACAACAGTCCCTGGATTGACCAACACACTACAATGGGAAAGTCCAAGGAGCTTAGTGCAGATCTGAGAAGGAGGATGTTAGATTTACACAAGTCAGGAATGTACAAGTTATAGGGAACTGTAACCACTTTACCAAGCTTTACCAAAGAGTTTTACATAATCATAGACCATTCTACCACAGACAGAGAAATAACTGAAAACCCAATATTGCCATGAAATTCATGTAGTTAATGAGTGTATGAAACTTCTAACTGAACTATCTAGAATGTGGCAATCTGAAATAAAGTGTGCCTATGGGTGACCTTTTAGTTAAAGAAAATGTGATAGCACACTGTATGTGAGAAATGGTTAGGAATGTGAGGTTTGGTTAGGAAATATGAGCCACCACTGTAATATCCTGTGCTGTATGTTCTGTTTAGCTTCTAGTAAAAACTAATAGAAAAATCAAGGTGTCTTTAATGTTAACCTACTGACATTCATACACATTGTCCTACTGTCCTCAGGTCAGTGCAGTTTAAATTTCAGCATTGATCGTAATGCAATTCGTGAAGTAGTAGGTCTCCATCGTGAAAAAGAGGGTGATGAAATGGTAGAATTAACTACTGTTAATTAATTCATTGCAGGTTCACACTTTACAAATTACGCTAATTTATGACTGAATAAATCTTAAATATTATTATTATTATTATTATTATTATTATTAAATAATATAAATGTTGCTTTCTTTATTAAGTGAATGATTCAGAGCCTATGATAAAGATCCTTTGATTTTCTCATCACATTTTTAAAAAGTATAAATTATGTTTAGAATCTGCTTTTGCTACTTTGTATTATGGACTGTATTAAGACTACATTTTAGATCTAAGGTTTATAAAGATAAAAAGGAGATGAATATGTCGAGTTAGTGTAAAGTGTAAATGTATGTAATGTACTATAATTATATTTAAAAAATGTAAAAAGAACAAAAATAGACACCAGAAATAAAAAAAAAAATAAAAAATACTTATAGTGCATGCTCATATAATTTTTTCATACAACGTTTTAACAGTTAAAACTTTTCCCCTAGAGTTTAAAAAAAAAGAAATAGGCCAGCAGACACACATTTGTGCCACTGGAGCATCAGATATAGCTGGATTTAGTTAATAGACTCTAAATTGAGACTAAAAGTTACACAATTTGGTACATCATAATATAAACAAATAACTAAAAAGACATAATAAAGACTTTCTCTTTTATTGAATTTCAGTATGGTTTATAATGCATAGGTTGCAATTCAAACATGTATGGTTGTACTGTATATGTAATGTCAGAAACCAAACTTTTAATAGTGCTTGTACACCTGGTTGTGTGACGTGGAACTGCATGAATGATTCTCAGTGAGCACACCTCACTCCCACTAGATCCAGATAATATTTATATAATCAAATATTTAACAATGAGTGTGCCAGATATCGTTTGTCTTCCCTAGCCTCTTTTATTTCTCCCCTCTGGGCATTGTTTGGGCAGATTCTGAGCAATATCATTCAGGCTGTCCTGCTCTTCTTGGATGTCCTGCAGATTCTTTTCAAGCTCCACCAGCTGCTTTTGTTGAGCCTCAGCAGCTCCAAGAAGTATCTGGAACTTCTTGGTCAGTGCTGGGCTTTCCACACTGCCTCGGAGTACTCGGAGACGTGCAGCTGTCTCATTCAGCACGCGGTCGTACTTCTCCACGTCTGTGTTCCTTTCTGCTTGGTGTGAGACATGATTGAGATGCAAGTGAAAAAAGGAAATAAGAGTTTGCAAGGAAATATTTATACAGCACAGAAAAGAATACAACAAAGAAAAGGTTGGGAAAGATATGTTGAAAACAGAAGAGTCAGGGACGTCCGAAGAAATGTAATGTAGGAGTAAAAGAATGCTTTTGGAATGTACCTATCTGACCAAGCATCTCGGCCAGCATGTGAGTAAAACCCTCCAGCTGGCTCTTGGCTGACTCCATGCTGCCCATCACTCCATTTAAAGAAACATCAGCCTGTGAAGCAGAAATGAGCAGAGAATTCATAAACGAGAGTGAATGAATTAAAAAGTTAAAAGTTATAAAGGTTCTGGAATCCCAGTCTAACACACCAGGGTCAGTATTCACAAAACATATTAAGCCTAAAAGTTGCTCCTAGTGATGAAATTCTTAGAATTATGCCATTTTCTTAGATTTCTTAATTTCCCCTTAAATTTAGGACTAAATCTTAGTAAAGATCATGAAACATCAATCTGAAAGAGATAACAAGTAATAAAATCAGTATGGTAAATTAATGTAAGAATTTAAATATACTAAACTGCAGGGAAATTTGTTTGTTTCAAAAATATATAAATTTTCAACATTTCTTAAATTTTATAAAAAGTAGCCTGCATTCATTATTACACAATTTCTTCTAATAATTCTATTATCATGTATACTCGATTTTCACAAAGAGCGCCTTTACAGATTTTTTATCAACCAATCACAGTGCTTGAATTGCTGCATTATCCCTAACAACGGGGTCAACCACACCTCCTCACTAATATAAAGGTTTTTGTGCTTTCCTTACTCAGTTGCTCTGAAAAGAGAGCTGCTCTGAGAAGTTTCTTAAATCCCTTTTAGTCTAAGACCCCCAGATACTGTAGGTCATTTTAGGCTAAGATAGGAGCTTTCTGAGAGAATTCTAAGAAGCTTTTTGAATACATGCCCTGATGTCTTATGTCTGTGCCACACTCAAAGTTGTAGAATATTTTATAACAGTTCCAAATGCTTATTCATGAATGGTTATGCATACAGCACAGAGGATCACATACAGTACACAGTTCCCAGTGTCAGTGAAAACCCCTTACTCAACGTCCAGCAAATAATAAATACAAAACATGCACAATATTAAAAACTCAACATCCTGCAAGATGGGGAAAGAAGTCCTACAAGACGTCTTCCTTGAAAACAATTAATTTGACAATCTATACCCAATAACAGCTGAGTTACTGTACATGTTCATCTTATATGCTTAACCTAATATGAAGTCCTTGAATTGCTGCAAGGAATTGCATAATCTGAAAATGTTTGTTTTGATCTGACCAAATCTTGTAGTTTGTAGATGTATTCGCAAATGAACCCAAGTGAATAATTTTCAGCATTGGTTAGGATTGAGCAGTGTTAAATTCTTGAATTAGATTAGCAAGAATTGAATTAGTCAACTTAATTATAACATTATCATTTCTATAGTACTGTAACAGCTCATTCACAGAGATTTGTGCGGCAGATGCATCACAAAATCAAAGTATGAAAATAAGTGGATGTAAGGCATGCTTAATTCAATTTAACATAGAAAAATTGATAGAGCTGAATAAATATGATCATACTTGATATATTGTACACTGCCTAGCTTCGGAATGGTCAAACTATTGGCCTATATTATGCAAAGAAACCAACTAAGGAGACTTTGTGAAGGAAATGTGGTAAAAAAAAAAATCATGCATGGAGATCACTTAAAGAAATTGGCACAGTGACCATATTCCAGAGTGATGGATGCATCAGGGATAGAAGAGAAGCGTATGAAGCGATGCACAGATCATGCATAGTGCCCACTGTACAAGCATCTAGTGGTAGTGTGTTGATCTGGGATTGCTGCAGTTGCTCAGGTTTAGGCTTGGTAATGTGATATATCAATAAAAAGAAATCAGCTGATGACTTGAATAGACTGAATGACCAGGGTATCACATCTATGGAGTTTTTCAAAGAGTGGTTCAACCAGCCACCTCTTCATATCAGTCAGTAATGTTTTTCACATGAATAAGCAGTTCACAGCTGATCAATAACTGGCATAACTAATTAGCTTTATAAACATTCCACAACAATAAATGTAGCTACAAATCATTAAAAAAAACTTAATCAACAACAACATCATGTCATGTAAAAGGATAAAACATTTTATGTGTTGTATATGTAAAGGTTTCTCAAGCTATACTAAGAAACTACTCATTGAATTTTATTCATGAAATAGAAACAAGTTATAGAACACATTTGTTCACCTCGTCTGGCATTTCTCGTGCCACGTGAGAAGCTAAGTCCTCCTGCTCTGTCAGCTGCTGCACTGCTGAAATCACACCATTCTTCAGTTGAGCAGACACCTTCTTTATCTGCTTTGCTTGTGACAGAGATGCCTTAGCATCCTAAAAGAGATTAGTGTATGGATTTAGCTTCCTCTTCCTTTATCTCGATGAAACACGGGTTATAATCCTAAGTAGGTTATTATCACATTTACTGCACACAAAACATTTTTACGACACATATCTGATCATCTATACCTACTACTGCTGAGGCTTAGTTTATTTTTTACTCTTTTCATATTTCCATATATGTATACATAATAGCTGTAGATGATTGGAATTGTGATACCTTGAGAAGGTTAATTTTCTTAAATAAGCTTTGAAATATTGGTCACATCCTGCATTACCTCTAATACCGCGCTAAGATCTTTGCATATGGGAAAATAAGTATTTCGGAAACTTGTCATTTGCATGAAATACCACGTCAAGCTTACCTTAGCTCCAGAATTAGCCGTCTTCTGAGTCTGCAATGCTTTGTCTCTTGCTTGCGTCGCATTCCCCAGCGCAGGTCTGAGCACTCTCTCAGCATGCCTCACCTTCTTGTTGACATCCGTCAGGATCTTCTCCCCCACAATGCCCTCTCGCTTCAGAGCTTCACGGGTCTTAGTGTGCAGAACAGGCCACTCCTTCTCTATGCCTGTTGTAGAGGCGGAACTCGTTACAACTTTTTGTTTATTCCATTTAACATGAACTGTGTTAGCATTTTCTATACAGTATGTAAGGTAGATCATTAAGGTTCCATGTCATGCAAAAATATGTTGATGTGATGTGGCCTAATGTATAATGACTATTATAAAGCGCTGACACTGGAGACTCCTTCCAAAAATTTGAAATAGACAAAAATCTATATATATAATCACATTTTTTTTTTTGAAGAGGTAAAGCTGTAACTATTCCAAAATGCAGACGATAGGATGGAAGGATATAAAAATTTCTTGGTTAGCAAGTGAGTGAACTAATGTTCCCTTTTCGAGGCTTCACTCAATGCTGCGTTAGAACGCTTATGGGAACTATCTTGTCGCATTGCCGGCCATGAAGCATGTGTGGAAAAACGCCATTATCTGGCTACATATAACCTCGGTCAGGTGACGTCATCTGATTAGATCAGGTGGAGGTTATAAATACCGGAAAGCCGGCAACAAAACCTCAGATCATTTGTCTTCATGCCGACTTGTGATCGCATGTGTGCAGCAAGCATTTAAAAAAAAAAAAAAAAAGATATATAAGAAACCATTCTTAACAGAGAAAAAAAAAAAAAAAAACTCACCAGATATAATGGCTGAGTTCAGTGTTTCATGCCCGTGCGGTAACCGTCTTTCTCAAGACGATAGCCATAATCTCTGTTTTGAGTGTTTGGGTGAAAGCCACGCTCTCCTTGGACTTGAAGGAGAGTGTGGGCACTGTGATAATCTCCAGATGAAAGTGCTACGAGCGCGTCACGCGTTCTTTAGGGAGCCACGAGCCGCTCTGCACTCCTGGGGCTCACAGGTTGATTTGGCCGAGGCACGAGAGACGGAGCCCCTCCTTTCTCTCGTCTCCTCCCCCGATCTCTCTCTCTCTCTCCCCACTTCGCGAGCGCACTTCGGTGCCTCTCGGGAGTGTTTGAGGGAGACTCACTCTCTTGCTTCAGTTGAAATGGATGTAGCTACCTCAGAACGATCCTCTAGGGATGATAGAGAGTATGAGGAATTAATTGAGGTTATAACACTCGCAGTTGAACGTTTACATATTGACTGGCCACAAGAGCAAGCTCATACAAAACGTTCCAAACTGGATGACAGATTTCTGTCGGGTGGCCAGGAGATGGCGTCACAACGCCGTTCTCTCCCCTTTTTTGATGATCTCCACAACGAGTTATCTCGTTCATGGAGACGTCCCTTTTCTTCCCGTATTTTTGTACCTTCAACTTCATTTTATTCTAATATTGTTGATGCAAAAGCACAGGGTTATGTGATGATGCCCCAGATTGAGGAGACGCTCGCGGGCTATCTCGCTCATGGAACATCATCTTCATTAAAAAAGCCAACCCTTCCCTCCAAGGCATGTAGAACTTCTTCTACCCTGTTAGGGAAGGCGTTCCAAGCAGCTGGTCAGGCCGGCGCTTCCTTGCACACCATGGCGGTTTTGCAGGCGTATCAGGCCGACCTGCTGAATGATCTGAGCACGAGCGGCAATATGAATCAGGAAGCGTTCATAGAATTACGCCGGGCTACTGATCTGTCCCTGTGTGCGACGAAACAGACAGCCCGTGCTATTGGCCGTTCTATGGCCTCCCTGGTGTCTGCAGAGAGGCACCTCTGGCTAAATCTAACTGGCATTAAGGACAAAGATCGGGCATTCCTTCTCGATGCTTCCAGTGCTCCCAGTGCTCTCGGTGCTCTCACCCTCAGGCCTATTTGGCGAAGCTGTAAACACTGTCGCTACCAGATTTAGAGAGGCCAGTCTCTATGAACAAGCTTTTGGGAAATTTATCCCACGCCGTGCCCAGGTGTCGAGGCCATCGGCCACCCAACCTCGACCCGATCTCAGTCTCGCTAGACGAGAGGCGCAGAAGGAAAGCGTCAGTAGCCGCGCACCCCCCGTAAGGACTGGGGTACGGCTCGGCGCCCCCCTCAGGCCGCCCCCAAAAAAATAGACCGCTCTGTCTTCTTCGCGAAGAAGCGTCCCTGATAGCAGAGCTCAGGACCGTGGGGGTGACCCCCCTGGGGACGGGCACATAGGAGCATGCCCCCCTGGGCACCCCCAGGAGATCGATGTTCAGTTTCCGCCGCCTTTGGTGTTTCGGACAACACCGGTCTCCGACACGTTAGTCCTTCGGTCGCATCCTGCTATATTCCAGGACACCGAACCACTAACACCCCCCAGCCCAGTAGTACTTGCACCCCTTTCGGAGAAGCTGGCAGCGTGGAAGCTACTGCCAGGCATAATCCCCCTGGGTTTTAAAGACTGTAGAGAAAGGATACAGGATCCAGTTTGCATATCGCCCTCCGCGTTTCAACGGCGTGGTCTCCACTTCCGTGATACCGGAAAGGGCGCGTTTTCTGAGTTCCGAACTCCAGAAATTACTGCAGAAGGGAGCCATAGAACAGGTTCCTCCTCCAGACATGGAGTCAGGTTACTACAGTCGGTACTTCCTGGTCCCCAAAAAGGACGGGGGTCTGCGTCCAATTCTGGATCTTCGCGGTTTGAACCGCTATCTCAAAAAATGCAACTTCAAAATGTTGACCATAAAGACTATTGTTTCACAAATCCAACCACAGGATTGGTTTGTGACAGTAGATTTAAAGGACGCATATTTCCACATAGAAATTTTGCCACAGCACAGGAAGTTCCTGAGGTTCGCTTTTGGGGGAAAAGCCTACCAATTTCGGGTTCTTCCATTCGGTCTAGCCTTATCACCCCGCACATATACAAAATGCATGGATGCAGTTCTGGCTCCTTTGAGACTCCAGGGCATCCGCATTCTGAATTACATAGACGACTGGCTAATACTGGCCCAGTCTCAGCAGCTAGCACTTCGACACCGAGATGTCGTCCTAGCTCATCTTCACTTGCTGGGATTGAGACTCAACGCCACGAAAAGCGTTCTCTTTCCAGCACAAGTGACAACCTACTTGGGCGTCAAGTGGAATTCGATCGCTATGCAGGCACATCTGTCTACTGCTCGCGTCGAATCCATAAACAACGCTCTGAAGGAAATCAGACTAGACCAAGAAGTGACTGTACATCACTTACAAAAATGTTTAGGCCTCATGGCAGCTGCGTCCATGGTGATACCCTTGGGTCTCCTGCACATGAGAGCGTTTCAGCTGTGGTTAAGAGCCAGGGGAGTTCACACGAGAACAAATCCCCGAAGGCGGATAAGGGTTACGCGCAAAGGACTTCGTACCCTTTCTATGTGGTTCAGACCCCGGTTTCTCGCCTTGGGTCCCACTCTAGGTCCATCTTGTCGTCGCAAAATGCTAACGAAAGACGCTTCCCTTACCGGCTGGGGCGCGGTCTTGGATGGCCGTCCAGCCCAAGGGGTCTGGAGAGGCCACCTTTTCGCATGGCACATCAATTGCCTCGAAATGATGGCTCTATTTTTAGCTCTACAGCATTTCCTCCAGCAGCTGAGAGGCTACCATGTCCTAGTGCGGGTGGACAGCACATCAGTAGTCTCCTACATAAATCGCCAGGGCGGCCTGCGCTCGCGACGCTTGAACCAGCTAGCACATCAGGTTCTGCTCTGGGCTCAGGACAAGTTCCTGTCCCTCAGGGCGATTCACATTCCAGGGTACAGGAATGTGGGAGCAGACTTTGCTTCTGGGAGTATGTGGGAGTACTCCCCTGCAACAAGTGTGTGACGCAGCGGGTTGGTCCTCTCCGCACACATTTATAAGATTTTATAGTCTGGATGTCCATGCCACCCCAGGCTCACGAGTCCTCGGTTCAGCTTCCCGGACATGAATCTGAGACCTTCTCGGCCTTGTGCACACACGCTACACAACCTTGGGGTCCAGACACCTGTAGTGCGGCGGCGTTGGTATTCTCGTTCCCATAAGCGTTCTAACGCAGCATTGAGTGAAGCCTCGAAAAGGGAACGTCTCGGGTTACTTTGCAGTAACCCTGTTCCCTGAGAGGCGGGAACGAGATGCTGCGTCCGAACGCCGCACTACCATGTGACCGGACGTCCATTCAGACAAATAATCTGAGGTTTTGTTGCCGGCTTTCCGGTATTTATAACCTCCACCTGATCTAATCAGATGACGTCACCTGACCGAGGTTATATGTAGCCAGATAATGGCGTTTTTCCACACATGCTTCATGGCCGGCAATGCGACAAGATAGTTCCCATAAGCGTTCTAACGCAGCATCTCGTTCCCGCCTCTCAGGGAACAGGGTTACTGCAAAGTAACCCGAGACGTTTTTCTCGTGAATGTTCTCAAGGAACTATAAATGGATAAAATGTACAGCATGTTGTTCTTTAATAAAGAAAAAAAAAAAGAAAAATGTTAGAGTTGGCTGTATTATAAGATAAATGAAAACATCTGTTATTAGAAAAACAGCTTCAGGGTGGAAACAGTAACTCCACTTCATGCTGTGCTGCAACACGCTGTCACGCATAGGAGTCAGAGCAGATACAAGTGCAGAGTGAATTTTAATAAAGTGCTTTACAACAATACATAATCTAAGATGCAAAACAAGAACGACATTAGCAGGGAAACATCACAACGTGTCGTAACCACAACAACAACTAACAATAAAAGGAATATGACCCCAAGACAATATTTTAAATACTGGTGATAGTTATTATACATACCTGTACAAAAATGTGTTTAAAATGTGCAGAGACTGATGGGCATTGCCTTGTCATGCTTTATTCATTACATATTCTCTGTCCACTTCTCCTTGCCTGTATTTTGTTATACTCTATATTTTATTCTTTCTATCTCCGTTGGCTTCATGTAGCTAAATATTTAATCCTGCATGATCATTAAATGGAGATAGAATTTTTTTAATATATTTTATGTATACAGTATATACAGTATGTGAAGGCAAAGGAAAGAATAATATATCCATCAGACATTGATGTTAAATAAGAAGGCCTGGATCGCAGTCTTTGCTCTAATTCATCCCAAAGGTGTCCATTGGGTTGAGGTCACGACTCTGTGCATGCCTGTCTCATCCATTGCTTTGTGCAAAGGATGTTGGAACAGGAAGGGCCATCATCCCCAAACTGTTCCCACAAATTTGGGAGCATGAAATTGTCCAAAATGTCTTGGTATGATGAAGCATTAAGAGTTCCTTTTACTGGTTCTAAGGGGCCGAACCCAACTCACAATGCAGTCAGACAAGTACCGTTCTCCTGGCAAAGGCCAAAACCAAACTCATCCATCGGATTGCAAGACAGAGAAGAGTGACGTGTGCTCTAGAGATCAGTGGCGGTGTGCTTTACACCACTACATCCAATGATTTGCATTGCACTTGGTGATTTAAGGCTTGGATGCAGCTGCTTCTATTCCATGAAGCTCTCTGTGCACTCTTCTGGAGTTAATCTGGAGGTCTGTGGCTATTGACTCTGCAGAAGGTTAGTGACATCTGTGCACTATGCCTCTCAGCGTCCATTGACCCTGCTCCGTGATTTTACATGGGAGTTTCTGTCGTTCCCAGTCAATTCCACTTTGTTATAATACCACCAACAGTTGACTGTGGAATATTTAGCAGCGAGGAAATTTTCACGACTGTACTTATTGCACAGGTGGAATAGATCTGTTATATAATATACCAATATATCCCTTCAGTTTTTATTCTATTCTATTAACTCTATAAAATATCCTACTCAATCCTATGATAATGTTTATAATTGTCAATTCTTTCTTTCTTTCTTTTTTTTTTACATTCCGTTCCAGAAACCCTGCTTATAAACAGAGACTGTTGGACATTATGCTATAATTAACAGTGCGGAGTGTTGTGATGGAATAACAAAGAAATAATATGTGAATTGTGTGTGGACTGCATGGTTAAAAGTTTTACCCTCGATATGTTTATGAAGAGAGGACGCCTCTGATTCTATCTTCTTTCCTTCCACCACTGAAGTGAGGGCTGCCTCTTTGAGCCCCAGGACAAGATTTGTCAGCTTTACAGAGGCAGATGACATGATGGAAAGACAAAATGTTAGCAACTAATCCCAGCAGTGACAAAGTTGTCATGAGAAACTTATATAAACTATTATATAAATCATAGAGCTGTTAGACACTTTGTGTTCTGTTAGATGAATCAGTTCCTTTTGTATTTGTATAGTAATTTTATGTTTTATAATATTGTATATGTTATTCAATTTAATTGTTCATTTTAGTCCCACCAAAATACCAATGTAAGATATGAGTGAGCAACCAATCTAAAATATTTCAGCATTTAACATACAGATAAATATAGACAACAACAGTTTTCTATGCTATTACCTTTAATGAATATAGAATAAAGGAATAAATTAGTCAATATTTAAATGTTTTAATAGATGGATAGTTGGATGGATATACAGTATAGTACAGTATATACAGTATGTGCAGCATATGTTGGCTGAACATACTATACTGTGTATATATACAGTATATCCATCCAACTATCCATCTATCCAACTAGGAGCCCCTGTAGTCCAACTAGGGCCTGTGGAGGCCAATGGTGAATATTGTATTTATTCCTATTTTTAAAACCATGATAGGAACTCTGGTCAAAATTCACATTCACACTATGGGCAATTTGGGAACTTCAATTGACCTAATCTGCAAATGTTTGAACTGTGGGAGGAAACTAAAGTACCAGCAGGAAACCCACCAAGCATGGGATTGAACACCGATTTTGGAGGTGCAAGGCGACAGTGTTAACCACTGAGCCACCGTGCTAACATTACCGATATATACCCATCATATTTAGCGATTTCTGCATTTATTTGCAGGCTACATGTCATCATACATAGAACTAAACAATGCACTACAAAAATAATCCAGACAGTTCTAACTGGAATTTAATGGCAATTACATAGGCTGTTCATACTCTGTAATGTAATGTTATGTACTGTAAGCATCATAACTGTTATTATAAGGTATACTGTGTAAGGTAGAGAGTGTGTGTGTGTGTGTGTGTTTGGGAAGCCGAGAGGAGGAGGGGGTGGGAGGGGGTCTGTAAAGGCGAGTGTGTGTGTGTGTGTGTGTGTGTGGGTTTGTAATTATCACGTTGTGGGGACACCGTACTGTTTACACACCAACATCATGGGGACCAAAAACCTTATGGGGACAAAAACCCTGGTCCCCACAAGGGTGACGCATAGACACATGTTAGGGAGGCTTTAAATAGGCTGCTGACGAAGTTTTAGCTTAGTACCTATAACGAGCGTTTTTTAATATCTGTGTGTGTGTACGATTTGCTCTATGTCTCCCCCTTTAGTCTGGAACAGAGAATGTTTTGGGCGGGGCTACTCACACAGACTTATATGCAAAAGTATGCAAATCATGGTACTGCCCATTTAAGTGACTACCCACTAGAATTGTGGGTAATGTGCACATGCGCAGTAGCTTTACTGGCATTAGAGGTTGAAGTAGTGTTAAATCGAAGAGGTAAGACTATATGTATTTAATTTTGTTTAATTAGGCATAAGCATTGTTAATTACATATCATTTAATAGTTTAGAATTTTTATAGAATATGTTCAAATAAACAGATTATGTAGATATGCAAAAAGTTTATGGCCAAAAATTGTTAGATAACAGTTAAATCATTAGCAAAATCTCTACAGTAATAACAAACAGAGAAAATAAAATTTATATTTTTTATGTAATTTATGTACTTAATAATAATTAATAAATTTGCGGAGTGTGGTTATGCTTTTTAAAAATCTTTAAACGGTGAATGAAGCGCCCGAGGCCGAGAATAGTGGATTGTAGTTTTTTTTTACTGCGCGATTGGTCCGTTCACGCTACACAGGAAGAGAAAAAGAACTACAATACCCATCTCCATTGCTTATCCTGCTAAAAGGTGGAAGCCAAAGGCTATCGGCCTAATGCGAGATTCTACGGTATTCCGCGCTGACACGAGGAAATGCATCTAAATACCACGAAAGGTATGTTTGTTTTTTATATCTATGGGTAACATGTACCGCTTGTAATAGTTTTTTGTGTGTTTTAAGGATTTTATAACTAACTGAAATGTAAACGCGGCTGCTATGCTAGCGGACTTTACCATAGATATATATATACTGACTAGAAGTCGCCTTGGGCCTGTGAGCACACGGCAACATCGCCGCCATCTTGTGTCGGGGGAAGCCGCGTCCACTCTGCATTAGTTAACATTGGCAGAGAGACTAACAAGGATTAAAATCACCTTCATCTGCTTAATTTTCAAGCCGTTTGGTATATTATAAATGTAAGACATAATAATAAATTATTTGATATAAGTAAAATAATGAATTAATCTATGTTCTATCATAAATATGTGATATGTCATACAATATAATACTTAGACACACCTACATAACTAATTAATTTGTTCTACAATTGCACAAAACAATTACAAGGATGCTGATACTGATATGAAAAAAAAACATGAATAATAAAAAAAATAAAGTCTATATAAAATATAAATAAATAGATAAATAATAGAGCAAAATTTAAATTAATAAAGGCATGAGTTAAACAAATAAAGTGGGGGAAAAAACTATTATGGACTTCCTGACCATTTTACGCTGGTCATTGTATTGCAGGCTTGCGGATGTACAAAATAAACCAGTACAATTCAAATGTTTTAATTAACATGTATTTTTAAGTATGGATATCACACCAGTGTAGCCATTGTGTGTGCAGTAGACTAGGCTAAGGTAAGTAACAATAGGTAATTTTAAGTTCACTGAAGTGGCAGAATAATAAACTTGCACCTAGTTTTGAAGTAGATTAATATCAAAAGCTTAAAATTTCTCTTTCTAAGTATTGTATTGTATATGATATATCACATATTTATGATAGAACTTAGATTAATTCATTATATTATAAATATATGTCTGACATTTATAATAAACCAAACGGCTTGAAAATCACTTGAAAATTAAGCAGATTAAGGTGATTTTAATCGTTGTTAGTTCTCTGCCAATGTTAACTAATGCAGAGTAGACACGGCTTCACCCGACACAAGATGGGGTCCGCGCTGACGCATCTAGTCAGTGTATATATCTATGAGACTTTTCTAGCCAACTGGGTTAGCATACACCACAACCTGTCTAGCAAACTAGAAAGTCCGAAAAGTTATTAAAACTAAGTCAGGGTATTCAGTTGGGTGACGGGTGTAGTTTATAACCTCTGAAATCGTGGACAGGGCTGGGTAAACCAGTTAAGGTAATTATGAATTTATTTTTTTAATCGAGGCCACAATTAGGAGGATTCCTAAGGCTCGTTTAGGTCTCTTTTTGCCCGATTGGTTAGGGGAAAATGTACAATTATTTTACTTTCTTCTAAAGTATCCATTCACAAGTCATCTGACAGCGTAGAATAATTTTGCAGATTAAAATTGCACTAATTTGCATTAGGGAAACATACGAGATGCAGGATATATTAATATAAATTAAAGTAATATATTATATATTCAGACCTGAACATCACTGGGCACTAAAAATCATATAACTATACTGTGTTTACATTTTCTGTAGAGTTAAAGATGCCACGAAGGATCAGTCCCCGTGCTGATGCTGTGCATTATGTAACTACAAACAGTGATAAGACATCAAAGCTTGATGTGAAATACATCAGTCCAGAGAAAGGTGAGCTCGATCAGTTTCTGTTCATTATGATGGATTACAATCTGACTAATTTTATATTTGTCCAGAGTTCTCTTGACTTGCACAGACATATTTTTGTATAGAAATTGTTATTGAACACAGAATGGAGGGCAGTGAGTATTTTGGCGCTTTTCCACTGCATAGTACGACACGACACGGTTCAGTTCTACTCACTTTTGGGGGGTTTTCCACTGGGACAGTACATAGTACCTGGTCCTTTTTTTCAGTACCACCTCAGCCGAGGTTCCAAGCACGCCGAACCGTTACCAAAACGTGACGTGTAAACACGCTAGTCACTGATTAGCCGGAGAAAATCGTCATTACTGCGTCACCGAACTTGCGACACGAGACACAACAGAACCGATATATTTAGAAACAGCCAGAGAAGGATCGGACGCACCTTTTTGTATTAACCGTCGGCCTCTTTTGAAACAAACTCCTTCGTCTCGCTGTTAAAAACATCCACATGCCGAGAATGAAGAACACCATGCCGTCGATATGCTCCATTGTTGTGTGTGTGTTTGTGGCGCGCTTACGATGACGTCACGGCAGTAGCGGCGCCGCGCGCGTGAGTAATCCCGCCCACGCTAAAGCGTTACTACACTGCAGTGGAAGAGCAAACCGAGCCAAACTGCGCCGAACCGAAGTGAGTTGAACTGAACCGTGTCGTGCCGTACTATGCAGTGGAAAAGGAGTATTAGAATGATGCTATTGTCGATTTAGAATGCCTTATTGCCTTATTATTATTATTATTATTATTATTATATTTTTTATTTAATTAGTTTCACAGAACAACAGTTACAATATATACATACACATATACACACACATGTAAAACTCAACAAAGTAAACAGAAATGAAACAAAATGGGAACTAACCCCCTCCAGCCCTCTTACTCAAAATGGTCTATGTCTTGAGAAAACTTAAGAATAGTAAGTAGATTGAAAAAAAAAGTTAAATAAATAATAAAGTAAATGAAATACACAAAAAGTCTGCACGACTACATGCGGCTGTTTAGAAAAAAAGAAATACAAACATTGTCAGCAGAGGGTGGGTTCATCCTGCCCTAAGCTACAGAATGAGTCGTCGAGTCATTGATATAAGAAAGAAAGAGCTGCCACGTAGTATAGAATTTCTCTGTCGATCCTCTATGGGACAATTTTATTTTTACTAATGCAAGGAAGAACATATTATGACCTGTCAGACCCTGACTGATCTGCGGCTACAGTGGCTTGCAAAAGTATTCGGCCCCCTTGAACATCATAACTTTTTCACATTTTGTCACATTACAGCCACAAACATGAATCATTTTTATTGGAATTCCACATGAAAGACCAATACAAAGTGGTGTACACGTGAGAAGTGGAACGAAAATCATACATGATTCCAAACATTTTTTTTTTACAAATAAATAACTGAAAAGTTGGGTGTTCGTAACTATTCAGCCCCCTGAGTCAATACTTTGAAGAACCACCTTTTGCTGCAATTCCAGCTGCCAGTCTTTTAGGGTATGTCTCTACCAGCTTTGCACATCTAGAGACTGAAATCCTCGCCCATTCTTCTTTGCAAAATAGCTCCAGCTCAGTCAGATTAGATGAACAGCGTTTGTGAACAGCAGTTTTCAGATCTTGCCACAGATTCTCGATTGGATTTAGATCTGGACTTTGACTGGGCCATTCTAACACATGGATATGTTTTGTTTTAAACCATTCCATTGTTGCCCTGGCTTTATGTTTAGGGTCGTTGTCCTGCTGGAAGGTGAACCTCCGCCCCAGTCTCAAGTCTTTTGCAGACTCCAAGAGGTTTTCTTCCAAGATTGCCCTGTATTTGGCTCCATCCATCTTCCCATCAACTCTGACCAGCTTCCCTGTCCCTGCTGAAGAGAAGCACCCCAGAGCGTGATGCTGCCACCACCATATTTGACAGTGGGGATGGTGTGTTCAGAGTGATGTGCAGTGTTAGTTTTCCGCCACACATAGCGTTTTGCATTTTGGCCAAAAAGTTCCATTTTGGTCTCATCTGACCAGAGCACCTTCTTCCACATGTTTGCTGTGCAAACGGGACTTCCTATGGTTTTCTGTTAACAATTTCTTTCTTCTTGCCACTCGTCCATAAAGGCCAACTTTGTACAGTGCGTGACTAATAGTTGTCCTATGGACAGATTCCCCCACCTGAGCTGTAGATCTCTGCAGCTCGTCCAGAGTCACCATGGGCCTCTTGGCTGCATTTCTGATCAGCGCTCTCCTTGTTCTGAATGATCGCTTGAACAGTGGCTCCGTGGGATGTTCAAGGCTTTGGAAATTTTTTTGTAGCCTAAGCCTGCTTTAAATTTCTCAATAACTTTATGACCTGTCTGGTGTGTTCTTTGGACTTCATGGTGGTGGTGTTCTCAATATTCTCTACAGAGCAGCTGTATTTGTACTGACATTAGATTACACACAGGTGCACTCTATTTAGTCATTAAGCACTCATCAGGCAATGTCTATGGGCAACTGACTGCACTCAAAGGCTGAATAATTACGCACACCCCACTTTGCAGTTATTTATTTGTAAAAAATGTTTGGAATCATGTATGATTTTCGTTCCACTTCTTACATGTACACCACTTTGTATTGGTCTTTCATGTGGAATTCCAATAAAAATGATTCATGTTTGTGGCTGTAATGTGACAAAATGTGGAAAAGTTCAAGGGGGACGAATACTTTTGCAAGCCACTCTATGCAGCCCCATACACAACAAACTGTGATGCACTGTGTATCTGACACCTTTCTATAAGAACCAGCATTAACAACTTCAGCAATTTGAGCTACAGTAGCTCGTCTGTCGGATCGGGGCCAGCCTTCGCTCCCCACGTGCATCAGTGAGCCTCAGCTCACACTCCTTCCTTGGACCACTTTTGATAGATACTGGCCACTGCAGACCAGGAACACCCCACAAGAGCTGCAGTTTTGGAGATGCTCTGACCCAGTCGTCTAGCCAGCACAATTTGGCCCTCGTCAAACTCGCTCAAATCCTTACGCTCGCCCATTTCTCCTGCTTCTAACACATCAACTTTGAGGAATAAATGTTCACTTGCTCCCTAATATATCCCCCCCACTAACAGGTGCCATGATGAAGAGATAATCAGTGTTATTCACTTCACCCTGCAATGCTCAATGTTTTGCCTGGTTGGTGTATAAGCACAGACATAAACTTATCATTATTAATGTTAGGGGCATAAACACAGGCCACAATGACTGTTATGTGAAAAAGCGTACCTGATACAACAATATAGCACTGCTGCCCATAAGAGATTAGTTTCTCTGGAACAAACTGAAGCTTTTTAGATATCAGTATGGTAGTTCCCTTAGCCCTTGAATTAAAGGGTCACCACCGAAAGTTATGCCATCCTTTTGGTGACCTACCCCAGCGAAGCACCCACTCCTTATCCCGGTAGTGGTGGAATCTAACGATAATGGCTCGTGGGGTTTTCCCCGACTGGGCTTTGGCACTGGTACCCAATGCGCTCTGTCCAGTTCCAGTGGCCTAGGGAAGGTCCAACCATGTCTTGGAGGAATTGGGAAACAAATTTCAAAGGTGAACTGTCTTCCTCTCCTTCAGGTAAGCCCACTATCCTTCGATCCTGTTGTCTGGATCGATTTCCGAGGTCTTCCACTTTGATAGCAGCGCAATGTTAGTTTTCTCGAGTTGCTGGAATCTCGTAGTCAGCTCGGTTATTTCTTCTCGGTTGCGAGTCCGGTCTCCATGGTTGTTGTCTGCCGACTGTGCAAATCTAACAAGGAGCTGAGAGCATCCAACTTCGTATGTATAGGCAGCTCTCAGCTCTGCCAGTGAACTTTCTTTGTGTTTGTCTAACTCTTGCGCAAAATGAGTCAAAACATCCACCATTGCGGTCCCCGAGGCTGGTTGAGATGAAGTGGCTACCCCTTTCCCTTGCCGCAGCTTTCTCGACATGTTATACTAGTTAGGATAGGACCAAACTATTTAAAACTTTGCTTGTACGACAAGAGGAGGTAAACTGGTAAATCGTGCACAATATTACATGAAACGTGCGGGGGCAGCTTAAATATACATCTGTTCTCTACATCACCAAACTGGATTTAATGCCTAATTAATTTAACACAATGTAAGTCTTTTGTTTTTTTGACAGGCCGTGGTATCTTTGCACTAGCATCATTTTCTAGAGGCGATTTTGTGGCTGAGTACAGAGGAGAAATTATTGATTTCACTGAATCTCAAAGAAGAAGAAGAATCTACCATGATAAATGTGCTGTGTTTATGTTTGACTTTAAATGGAAAGGAAAAACATGGTGGTAAGATAAATTACTTCATATCTGCACATCATCTGAAATACACAGAATTAAATGATTAAAACAATGATTAAAATATAATTATAAATATTAGTAAATTGTTCAATGAATGGTATGTTTTATTTCTGAAAATAACCTTAAACCCCTAGTAAACCTTACGTAACACTCATAAAGCACAAGTTAATTTCAACATAATCTTTTAAAATGATATATTTTACATCTGTCCAGTTAAACATTTACACCTGACCGTTAGATCTGAATATTCTGTCATGCTTTGCCTTTTTTCGGTGTGTGTTAAGCATTGATGCTGCAAAAGAAGATGGATCTTTTGGTAGGCTGGTTAATGATGACGACAAACATCCAAATTGCAATATGAAGAAGATTGAAGTGGATGGAAAACCCCATCTTTGCCTGTTTGCTGTAACGGACATCAAAGAAGGAGATGAAATAACCTACGATTATGGAGGAACAGACTGGCCTTGGCGTACAAAGGTCTGCAAGGTATCTGACTCTGTTCAGCATTGTTGTTTATTGTCCAATTTAGTTATTTAAACTGCTAACAGTTGTAAGACTTTATGAATATTTTTTGTGATATTTAAATTCCTGAACATTGTCACTTATCGGGCGCACTTCATTTTAGTTATACACAATTTTGAGAAAAGTTATACATTTATTGTACTAAAACATTGCAGGTAATAGTAACCTCTGAAAAGATTTTACTGCTATAAATAAATGGTAAATACATTAGAGCACCGTCTTTATCTACTTTACCACCTGATGAGCATGCCATAGAGCACTAACTGTACATTATATACATCTCCAGTGTGCATGACAGTGAACATAGAGCAGACAGGCATTACATTAGTGATATTTGAAGTGTCACAACTCTACCTTTTTTATAATATCATCTTGTTTAAGAGTTTCTATACGGGGTCCCCGCAAAGTAGGTTTTCGTCATGTATGTGTGTGTGAGAGAGTTTGTGAAAGGTGAACATAGATTTTTATTTAGAACAGTGTCCCCACAATTCACCAAAACCTAATCTGTGTTAAAGGTCCCCAGAAGGTATGTATTAACTGAGATTTGTGTTTAAGCTATTTTTTGTTGCTATAACTAAATGTTAAATACAAAACTGTGTGTTATTGAGCACATCATATTTACTTCATAACCTTCTAGAATTTGCTGTGTCTAACCCTGAAATCATGCACTTCATTCCTATAGTGAAGTAACGTATTTTAGTTCCAATTAACTGCTGTTTTTATTTTCCATTTGCTTCGTCTGCTTTTTAGATTGGATTAATTTTTTTTTTTGCATGTCCCAAAAAAATGCAGGTGATGAAGGACACTACTGAGCACACTGTGCATGAGAAGCAGCAGCATGCTCTGCAGTCTACAACTGGTCTAGACAAAAACACTGACATGGCTTCATCTGTAACGGAGCAGGTAAACCTCTTCAATCCCAGTAGCACTTTTTATTAGAGCACGGTCTCTACTTTATCTACTTTACCACCTGATGAGCATGCCATAGAGCACTAACTGTACATTATATACATCTCCAGTGTGCATGACAGTGAACATAGAGCAGACAGGCATTACATTAGTGATATTTGAAGTGTCAAAACTCTGCCTTTTTTATAATATCATCTTGTTTAAGAGTTTCCATACGGAGTCCCCACAAAGTAGGTTTTCGTCATGTATGTGTGTGAGAGAGAGTTTGTGAAAGGTGAACATAGATTTTTATTTAGAACAGTGTCCCCACAATTCACCAAAACCTAATCTGTGTTAAAGGTCCCCAGAAGGTATATATTAATGGAGATTTGTGTTTAAGCTATTTTTTGTTGCTATAACTAAATGTTAAATACAAAACTGTGTGTTATTGAGCACATCATATTTACTTCATAACCTTCTAGAATTTGCTGTGTCTAACCCTGAAATCATGCACTTCATTCCTATAGTGAAGTAACGTATTTTAGTTCCAATTAACTGCTGTTTTTATTTTCCATTTGCTTCGTCTGCTTTTTAGATTGGATTAATTATTTTTTTGCACGTCCCAAAAAAATGCAGGTGACGAAGGACACTACTGAGCACAATGTGCATGAGAACCAGCAGCATGCTCTGCAGTCTGCAACTGGTCTAGACAAAAACACTGACATGGCTTCATCTGTAACGGAGCAGGTAAACCTCTTCAATCCCAGTAGCACTTTTTATTAGAGCACTGTCTTTATCTACTTTACCACCTGATGAGCATGTCATAGAGCACTAACTGTACATTATATACATCTCCAGTGTGCATGACAGTGAACATAGAGCAGACAGGCATTACATTAGTGATATTTGAAGTGTCAAAACTCTGCCTTTTTTATAATATCATCTTGTTTAAGAGTTTCCATACGGAGTCCCCACAAAGTAGGTTTTCGTCATGTATGTGTGTGAGAGAGAGTTTGTGAAAGGTGAACGTAGATTTTTATTTAGAACAGTGTTCCCACAATTCACCAAAACCTAATCTGTGTTAAAGGTCCCCAGAAGGTATGTATTTACTGAGATGTGTTTAAGCTATTTTTTGTTGCTATAACTAAATGTTAAATACAAAACTGTGTGTTATTGAGCACATCGTATTTACTTCATAACCTTCTAGAATTTGCTGTGTCTAACCCTGAAATCATGCACTTCATTCCTATAGTGAAGTAACGTATTTTAGTTCCAATTAACTGCTGTTTTTATTTTCCATTTGCTTCGTCTGCTTTTTAATTTGGATTAATTTTTTTTTTTTTGCATGCCCCAAAAAAAATGCAGGTGATGAAGGACACTACTGAGCACAATGTGCATGAGAAGCAGCAGCATGCTCTGCAGTCTGCAACTGGTTTGGACGAAAACGCTGACATGGATTCATCTGTAACTGAGCAGGTAAACCTCTTCAATCCCAGTAGCACTTTTTATTAGAGCACGGTCTTTACTTTATCTACTTTACCACCTGATGAGCATGCCATAGAGCACTAACTTTACATTATATACATCTCCAGTGTGCATGACAGTGAACATAGAGCAGACAGGCATTACATTAGTGATATTTGAAGTGTCAAAACTCTGCCTTTTTTATAATATCATCTTGTTTAAGAGTTTCCATACGGAGTCCCCACAAAGTAGGTTTTCGTCATGTATGTGTGTGAGAGAGAGTTTGTGAAAGGTGAACATAGATTTTTATTTAGAACAGTGTTCCCACAATTCACCAAAACCTAATCTGTGTTAAAGGTCCCCAGAAGGTATGTATTAATGGAGATTTGTGTTTAAGCTATTTTTTGTTGCTATAACTAAATGTTAAATACAAAACTGTGTGTTATTGAGCACATCATATTTACTTCATAACCTTCTAGAATTTGCTGTGTCTAACCCTGAAATCATGCACTTCATTCCTATAGTGAAGTAACGTATTTTAGTTCCAATTAACTGCTGTTTTTATTTTCCATTTGCTTCGTCTGCTTTTTAGATTGGATTAATTATTTTTTTGCACGTCCCAAAAAAATGCAGGTGATGAAGGACACTACTGAGCACAATGTGCATGAGAACCAGCAGCATGCTCTGCAGTCTGCAACTGGTCTAGACAAAAACACTGACATGGCTTCATCTGTAACGGAGCAGGTAAACCTCTTCAATCCCAGTAGCACTTTTTATTAGAGCACTGTCTTTATCTACTTTACCACCTGATGAGCATATCATAGAGCACTAACTGTACGTTATATACATCTCCAGTGTGCATGACAGTGAACATAGAGCAGACAGGCATTACATTAGTGATATTTGAAGTGTCAAAACTCTGCCTTTTTTATAATATCATCTTGTTTAAGAGTTTCCATACGGAGTCCCCACAAAGTAGGTTTTCGTCATGTATGTGTGTGAGAGAGAGTTTGTGAAAGGTGAACATAGATTTTTATTTAGAACAGTGTCCCCACAATTCACCTAAACCTAATCTGTGTTAAAGGTCCCCAGATGGTATGTATTTACTGAGATGTGTTTAAGCTATTTTGTTGCTATAACTAAACGTTAAGTACAAAACTTTGTGGGTGTGCCTAACTGAATCTAATTTGATGCAAGGTTTTGCAATATGCACACTGAAATTCTAGTCTATATTTCAGTGTCTGTTTAAAAAAAATAGATTTTAATTTAAATGTGTTGGTTATTACAATTTATACAACATTGTAAAATTTACATACAGTAAATTGTATTTTTTGTGTGAGTGTAGAGTTACAGCATTACTGAATTTATCTCTTTTCTTAGTATTGTGTGCTTTCTGTGATCATTTGTTTCAGCAGTCTTTATCAGAAGACTCTGAACAAGATATGTGCATACCAAGGTTACGGAGGACCAAAAGTATCATTGTAAGTTTTTTATGGTTAACATTTATATTACCAATAGAATGTTCCTACTGCTTAGTTTCCACAGCATATCAGAACATTACAAATCTAAGACATTTTAAATTCTAAGACATGTTTTACCTGCTAACAAATTGTAAATACAAAAGTATTGGGATAGACCTTTTAAGTGTAGGTGTTTCAGTTAGATCCGTTGCCACAGGTGTATAACCTAGCCTTGCAGTCATCGCCAGTTATACACATTTGTAAAACATAATGGGTCTCGAACTTCATGACTTCAAGCATGGTCCTGTTATAGGATACCACCTTTCTTTTCATCCCTGCTGGCTATTCCACGGTCAACTGTAAGTACTGGTTTTGGCAAATGGAAGCGTTTAGAGTCAACAGCAACTCAGCCATGAGGCGGAAAACCAGCAGCCGTGTGCATACCATCCAACACCTTTGAGATAAACTGGAACAGAGATTGTGAGCCAGACCCTCTCGTCCAACATCAGAGCCTGACCTCATAAATGTTTTACAGAATGAACGGCACAAATTCCGACAGAAACGCTCCAGCATCCTGTGGAAAGCCCTCCAAGACAAATGGAAGCTGTTCTAGCTGCAAAGGGGGGGGTCAACTCCATATTAAGGTCTATGGATTTGAATTCAATGTCATTAAAGTCGCTGCTGGTGTAATGGTCAGGTGTCCCAATACTTTTGTCTATATAGTGTATATAAAAATTAATAGTGGGGCAGAGATTGTCAGTACAGCACTATGCAGGGTCATTTAAAAAGTATTTTTGGGATTGTTAGTCCTCAGTGGAACACGTTTTGTATGTATTTTACAATTAATTAAACTGTTATTGATTTTTAGATGAAAGATTCAATTCCTGAGGCTTCAGACGAGCTCTTTGATAGTACTTCAGGCAGTGGAGAGGAATATGTCCCAGACTCCAAAGATGAAAATGAAGAGAGTAGTTCAGGGAGTAGTTCATCCATTAAACCATATCCAGTGCATCGGTCAGACCCAACTTCTGTTCAAGCCACTAGTTCTGTCCCCGATAGCACCACCCATGAAGAAAGTGTTCTAGAAAAGAACAGTCAGGAGACCATGGAGCTAAGTGAATATTCTGAAGACAGTTCAGACAGTGATGCACCAAGCAGCAGTTCTCAAAAATCAGCACAGGTAATAGTCAGATCTGTTAAAAGAAAAAGTGATGGTGCTAGATTATATAGCAAGAAGCACTACTGCCTATTTTGTCTCAAATCTTTCTGCAAAATGGCAAGACATTTGGAATATGTGCATTCAACTGAAAAATTAGTAGCTACTGCGTGCAATTTTCCAAAGGGTTCTAAACAAAGAAAAACGCTTTTTGATGATTTGCGCCACAGAGGCAACTTTGTACATAATGCAGCTGTGATAAAGTCAGGCAAAGGGGAGCTAGTTCCAATCAGACAACCCTCCAAAAAAACAAAAGGCACTGACTTTATGCATTGTGCATATTGCCAAGGGCTGTTTGACCGGAGAGCTCTCTGGAGGCATATGAAAAGCTGTAAATTAGGCCCTACACATTCCATTCCAAAGCCTGGAAAAAACCATGTCCAAGCCCTCTGTACATATGTGCAACCTGTACCTTCCAACATAAGCAAATCACTATGGAAGACAATAAGCCATATGAGTCCAGATGAAGTAACAGCTGCTGTAAAAAAAGACACCTGCATTATTCAGTTGGGCGAACACTTGCTTAACAAAGGTGGATCATCTGCTAAGAATGAGGCGTATGTCAGACAGAAGTTGCGGGAACTAGGAAAGTTACTGATCAGTGGCAGCAAAGTTGCATCTTTGAAAAAGATGGAAGATTTCATAGATCCACACAACTATATGAAGACGGTTCAAGCTGTCAAACATGCATGTGGATATGATGAAAAAAACAATATGTACAGAACACCTTCTCTTGCAAAAAAACTTGGAATAAGTCTAATGAAGATTAGTAAGCTCACAAAAGCAAAAGCTTTGATGAACAAAGATCTTGACTTGGCACAGAAAGTCACTGACTTTCAAGACGTGCATAAAGAAAGGTGGTGTGATTTGATCTCTGCAACAGCTGCACGAAATATGGAAGAAATGAAGTGGAATGCACCAACACTGTTGCCTTTTACAAAAGATATACAGAAGCTTCATGCCTTTCTCAACAAAACACAAGATGAATACTTTCAACAGTTATCTTCAGAGCCTTCAACAAAATGCTGGTCTGAACTTGCCAAGACCATTCTGACTCAAATCATCCTGTTCAACCGTCGCAGAGAGGGTGAGGTGTCTAATATGCCTTTATCTGCATTTTTGACCAGGGACACCACTAAACCACATGCTGATATAGATTGGGCACTGTCTGAGGTTGAGAAAAAATTATGCCGGCATTTCTCAAGAATTGTCATCAGAGGAAAAAGGGGACGTCCAGTTCCCATTCTGTTGACACCCAAAATGATGGCTGCTTTGGAGTTGATTGTAAAGAATAGGGAGTCTTGTGGAGTGTTAAAGGAAAATGTTTATCTTTTTGCCCGGCCAACTGCAGTGTCCCATTACAGAGGCTCGGACTGTATCCGCTACTTTGCCAAGCATTGTGGTGCGGATTTTCCAAGTGCACTTACATCCACAAAATTACGAAAGCAAGCAGCGACACTTTCGACAGTTCTAAACTTGAGAGACACAGACCTGGATCAATTGGCAAATTTTCTTGGACACGATATTCGAATTCATCGGGAATACTATCGCCTTCCTGAAAAGACTCTACAGCTTGCAAAAGTCAGCAAAGTCCTTATGGCGCTAGAACAAGGAAGAGTTGGCCAATTTAAGGGCAAGAATTTGGATGAGATCACTATTGACCCAAATGGTATATAAAATACATTTCATTAATTTTATTATTGTTAATTACAGTAACTCAGCTACTTGTCTTGGTGTATGTTTGGATATTTATTTAATATAAGCCACATTAAGCATAAAAAGCCTATGGTGTAAGAACTGACATTATGCATATTTATCATATTTCTTTATTGCAGAGGAGATGGAGTTAAATAATGAAGTGATGAGCGAGGAGGGTGAAAACTGTGAAGAACACGAAGGTATTAATTTTTTCCAAATTGATAATAATCATAATGTTATTACACATAAAATGTTGGAGAAAAAAAATTGTAACAAGTAAAAATGACAGTTATGGCTTAATTGTGTCTGCAGATACACAGGAAAACGTGTGTGCACCACCATTAGACACTGAAGTTGTGACCACAGTGAATATGAAAGGTCTTGAAAGGTCTTCTGCTAAAGGTGATCATACTATATTAATAAATTTGCTTAGCTACAATGCCTATAAAAATAGTCACCCTTTTATTGCCTTTAGAAATTAAATCATGGTCAATACAATTTGGCTTTTTTGACAACAATTTGCAAAAAAATAAAAAATCTTTAATATCAAAGTGAAAAGATATTTTTGGCCAGCTCTAGGCAGGTTTATACAAGTGCTATACTCCTTTCTTAATGATGTATTTAACTGAACTGAGTTATAGGCAGTTCACTATATCTACATGTCTTTGGACCGTGAGAGAAACCGGAGTTTTTAGATGTAGTTAAACATAGTATTTGCATATTAAACCAGAATCATGTATATATAATATATATATATATATATATATATATATATATATATATATATATATATATATATATATGTGTGTGCATGCATGCATGTGTGTGTGTGTGTATATAGCCACTGTACTTGCAAAAGTATTCGGCCCCCTTGAATTTTTCCACATTTTGTCACATTACAGCCACAAACATGAATCAATTTTATTGGAATTCCACGTGAAAGACCAATACAAAGTGGTGTACACGTGAGAAGTGGAACGAAAATCATACATGATTCCAAACATTTTTTACAAATAAATAACTGAAAAGTGGGGTGTGCGTAATTATTCAGCCCCCTGAGTCAATACTTTGTAGAACCACCTTTTGCTGCAATTCCAGCTGCCAGTCTTTTAGGGTATGTCTCTACCAGCTTTGCACATCTAGAGACTGAAATCCTCGCCCATTCTTCTTTGCAAAATAGCTCCAGCTCAGTCAGATTAGATGAACAGCGTTTGTGAACAGCAGTTTTCAGATCTTGCCACAGATTCTCGATTGGATTTAGATCTGGACTTTGACTGGGCCATTCTAACACATGGATATGTTTTGTTTTAAACCATTCCATTGTTGCCCTGGCTTTATGTTTAGGGTCGTTGTCCTGCTGGAAAGTGAACCTCCGCCCCAGTCTCAAGTCTTTTGCAGACTCCAAGAGGTTTTCTTCCAAGATTGCCCTGTATTTGGCTCCATCCATCTTCCCATCAACTCTGACCAGCTTCCCTGTCCCTGCTGAAGAGAAGCACCCCCAGAGCATGATGCTGCCACCACCATATTTGACAGTGGGGATGGTGTGTTCAGAGTGATGTGCAGTGTTAGTTTTCCGCCACACATAGCGTTTTGGCCAAAAAGTTCCATTTTGGTCTCATCTGACCAGAGCACCTTCTTCCACATGTTTGCTGTGCAAACGGGACTTCTTATGGTTTTCTGTTAACAATGGCTTTCTTCTTGCCACTCTTCCATAAAGGCCAACTTTGTGCAGTGCACGACTAATAGTTGTCCTATGGACAGATTCCCCCACCTGAGCTATAGATCTCTGCAGCTCGTCCAGAGTCACCATGGGCCTCTTGGCTGCATTTCTGATCAGCGCTCTCCTTGTTCGGCCTGTGAGTTTAGGTGGACGGCCTTGTCTTGGTAGGTTTACAGTTGTGCCATACTCCTTCCATTTCTGAATGATCGCTTGAACAGTGGCTCCGTGGGATGTTCAAGGCTTTGCAAATCTTTTTGTAGCCTAATCCTGTTTTAAATTTCTCAATAACTTTATCCCTGACTTGTCTGGTGTGTTCTTTGGACTTCATGGTGTTGTTGCTCCCAATATTCTCTTAGACAACCTCTGAGGCCGTCACAGAGCAGCTGTATTTGTACTGACATTAGATTACACACAGGTGCACTCTATTTAGTCATTAGCACTCATCAGGCAATGTCTATGGGCAACTGACTGCACTCACACCAAAGGGGGCTGAATAATTATTTGTAAAAAATGTTTGGAATCATGTATGATTTTCGTTCCACTTCTCACGTGTACACCACTTTGTATTGGTCTTTTACGTGGAATTCCAATAAAATTGATTCATGTTTGTGGCTTTAATGTGACAAAATGTGGAAAAGTTCAAGGGGGGCTGAATACTTTTGCAAGCCACTGTGTGCGTGTGTGTGTATGTATGCGTATATATATATATATATATATATATATATATATATATATATATATATATATATATAAACGGTTTTCTGTTGCGTCTCTACTGCAAATAAATGGCTCTTCATGTTATCATATTATTGAACTCTGTATATGTCTCGAACATTTACAGTTTGTTAAATTAAACTAATGTGCTTTTGTACATTTAGGTAAAACATCTGTTGCAAAAAAGAAGAAGGCCTGGCAAGTAAATGAGATCCATGCAGTGGAGAAACACATGATGACATTCATCACTTCATGCCTCGTACCAGGGAAGTTGGCCTGTGAAAAATGCATTAGATCAGAGCCATTAGCTCTTAAAGAAAGAGACTGGCAGAGTGTAAAATTTTATGTTTATAACCGAATTGTGGCCTATAAAAGAGAGATTAACAAGAAACAATGAATAATGAGAATATTGACAGTGAACATTTTCTTTGTAAACAACTGAAAGTTTAGTGCACCTTACTGTTTTTAAGTTATTGTTATAGAGCGTATCTAGAGCATATCTAATTTTCAGTTTGTAGCCTTAAAAGATTTTATTTTGGTAGATCGCAAAATCGAATTCCGGTGTTTACATGAAGCCATCCCTGTCCAGAAGCTCCTAGAGAGCAGAATGGGCCTGTGCTCTTTTAGGAACGGAAGGGCGGTAAACATTTACTCGGTAAAGAGCCAGAACCTAGAATTATTTATTTTCTTGTAATATGTAAGGTGTGAGATTATTACATACTCCTTATACTTTATAATTTAAAATGATTGAAGTTAATCTATAAGCCTGACGTTTTTATTTTATGCTCAGTGTTCAGAATGCTCAACATTCTTGTCATACAGTATGCATTTAGTTATGTTAATTGTGTTTAAGAGCAAAATATTTCTCAGTCAAAGGTTCAGTTGTGGCTGATGAAGACTGGTAGTGTTGCACTTATTTTTTGGGCAAATACGTGTAGAATTTTACAGTAATTACAGCTCAATATATGTGACTAAACTTGTCAATGGTCAATAAACGCTGTTTTTGTATCTAACTGACGTCTGAAGTCCCAGACTTATCATGACTAAGTACTGATTTTTATAGCACTGCAGGGAATATTACTAGTAGTAGATGTATAAAATTTGGATCCAAGCGCTCTGTAAAAGAAGGGGAAAATGATTTTCCCTTGCTTTTGCCTTGCCTTACTGTAATAATTTTGTATGCATAATAGTGATGTTCCCACAACAACATAAATACCAGTTAATTGTGTGTATGCAAATGAGGCTACTTCAGCGATGTCCCCACAGCAATATAAAAACCAGTTAATTGTGTGTATGCAAATGAGGCTACTTCAGTGATGTCCCCACAACAATATCAATACCAGTTAAATTTCTGTGTATGCAAATTAGGTCCCTATAAGTGACAAGTTCTCGTTATGTCCCTATAGGGTGTTAAAAAACCAAGCACAGAAACTTTGTGATTCAAATTAAAAATTTGAGGTGATATTTGTGTTCCCGAACTTAAATTATATCTGCCTGATTTTTTTCACCTCTGTAGGACCTTGGGAAAGTGGTGTCCCCACAATACATGGGTGGGACTACTGTCCCCAGAATGTAATAATTACAAGAATGTGTGTGTGTGTGTGTGTGTGTGTGTGATTTGTGTGTTATTATTATTTTTATTAAAAATCTTCTTGCGGAACACTCGTAAACCGCGTTACTCGTAATCCGAGGTTCCACTGTACAATTTTACCTATTAAATGATTAAATACATTAAATGTTTATTTCTTTATTCTATATTTTAAAAAAGTAATCAGTCTCAACCCCTGCACATTTGAGCAATTTATCAGCTCCCAGCACACCTGATTTAAATAATCATTGAACTTTAGCAGCCTTTTCTGAATTGAAGTGCAGTGATGCAGGGGCACCACTAAAATGTGTAGGGAAGGGGGTCCTTCAGGACCATGACTGAGAACCTCTTGTATAGAAGACCATAATAATATAGGCTGGAGAATACAGGCCCATGTGTACTGTGTATTTGTTAACATTTGACTGTAACACAGTTTGTGTTAATTGTCAACAGGACACTCGAATTTCAAGGTACTTTTCTAAACTCACCTGGTGGAACTCTTCAGTGGTGTTTAGATCATTGAGTGCATTTGATAGTCTTGGTTCTAACTCCTGCCTGGTCTTATTTAGCAACTGGTCCTTGGACTGGATCAGCAAATTCAACTCCGCCGTCCTGTTGGCCAGGTCTAGGCTCTGAAACCAAAGTGGTTGTTTTATCTTACAGTACTTTAAAAAGCAACTGGTTCTGATGGCTGATGTACACAATTTAAAATGTTCCTCTCTCCAGTTATTATAGCGCTGTAAAATAATTTGACTTTCCATTGCCTTCTACAAAAACCATTTTGGTATAAGCTATTAATGATTTAGTTCTCTACAGCTGCTTCGGTTACAGGATTCTTATTAATATTGCATGCGTGTGCAGCTCACAATTCTGAAGGTCTGTTAGGGTGATTAATTAACGTGTTGTGTATTTTGTCCTTCTAAAGTGATCTGTGATTAAACCTGGATCAGCTGTGCATCCTGTGTTAATGTATTATCTGCTTCACTGAGCTGCTCTGCAGAGGTTGCGTTCAGGGGTTTGTTATTTATGTCCTTGTGCTGCTTGGGGAGATCGTCTGTAACATTTTGTAAAATGGCCTCTGCTTCTTTGTTCTGCTCCTCCACTGACAGGTAGGTGGCATGGGTCTCATTTGCCTGTCGTGTAAGATTCTCCTTCAGCTGCTGCATCTCTGACAGTCTGATGCAAGCATGTGCGCGCACACACACACACACACACACACACACACACACACACACACACACACACACACAATCAAAATGATATTTACTTAGTAAAAAAAAAAAAGAAAACACAAAAAAAATAAAAAATCGAATAAATCGAATGCTCTGTAAGTAAACTTTAAGAACAAAATGGGCTAGGTATTGGGGACATTTAATACACCCTTGATGTTAATAAAATTTTTTTTCCTTTGCATGTCTTTACACAGCCATCATCAAGTCCTACATGGGGTGTTAGGAGCATGTATTGTGTGTTATAGAGTCTCACTGACTGAAGCTTAAGGTATGGTAAACAAAAGAAAGTTCAATTAATTCCAAGAAAAAAATTTCTTGTAATTTTTTTAATAAAATGTATAAAATCATGTAAAACATTATCATATTCTTGAGTGCTGTCACTGGAAATATATTTCCCCAATGTTTCACCATTTCAGCATGTTTATAATTTACACGCATTATACTCACCTCTCAGTAAGCTCTTGTAAATGGTGCTCTGTTGAGTTATCCTCCAATAGATCCAGCAATATCGAATAGGTTTTGTTAGAAACTTTTAAAGCCTCTCCTGCTAGCCCTTCAATCTGAGCAGCCATTTTGTTTTGACTGGAAAAACACCACCAACAAAAAAAAACGTGTCTCAATATCAGGTATTTCCCCAAAATGCTTAAATTCCAATCATTTTGAAGTGCTCATTTTTAAATCGCTCATTAATATACGAAATGTTATTGCATTTGTTAACTAAATATCAGTAGGTTAGTATTTTTTCTGACACCTCTGCATATGTCATGACTGATGGATGCAGAAATGACATGTTATTACTGGAAGATAACTCATTTTCCAACTCACACATGCATTTATGCTTGTTATTTATTTACTCAAGATACAGAATACAGATTCATAACCAAATACGTCTGCACAAACACTAGTGTCAAAACCCAGATGTAGAAATTGTCAACACTGTCATTTTTAAGAGGCAGTTAAACTGTGAACAAATGAAAGAACTGTGAATGTGGTGCTTTGTGTGTGACTGCTCAAACACGCATTAAAATAAAACCTCCTGCTTGAATGATGTTTCTGTTACGTTATGTGATGCCAGTCTGTTTTTGAGTCTGTTTTAGGACAACCTAGTTGAACAGATAAAGAAAAAAAAAACATGCAAATGAATATGTGAATTTCAATGTTCTGCCAAAAGCATACTGTGTGTTGCATAGCATTTTATTTTCTCGTTCACACCTTGGGGTGATATGAATATTTTGAGTTGTGGAATGAATCATCTGAGTTTCCATTATTTCTTGTTGGGAAATTCACTTTGATATACGAGTGCTTTTATATATACAGTGGGGGAAATAAGTATTTGATCCCCTACAGATTTTCTACATTTGCCCACTTACAAAAACATTAAGGGTCTATAATTTTTATCATAGGTTTATGGTACAGGAGACAGAATATCAACCAAAAAGCACATGATCCAAATGTTATGGATTAAGTTGCATTTCAATGAGGGAAACAAGTATTTGATCCCCTACCAACCAACAATAATTCTGCCTCTCACAGACTGGTTATGTGCTCTTGTGGTACACATATTAATTTAATAAAGTGCTCCTAACAACAATGTGGTATGTGTATAAAAGCCACCTGACCACAAAATCTCTGTCTTCCATTCAAACCCCCCCCCCCCCCCCAATCGGCAAGACCAAAGAGCTGTTAAAGCAAGTCAGAAACAAGATTTTAGACCTGCACAAGGCTGGAATGGGCTACAAGACCATCAGCTAGAAGCTTGGTGAGAAGGAGACAACTGCTGGAGTGATTATTTAAAAATGGAAGAAATACAAAGTAACCATTAATGGCCCTACTGTATATGCAAGAATAATCATGAGAAAAATGAGGGACCAGCCCAGGACTACACGGGAGGAGCTTGTGAATGATCTCAAGGCAGTTGGGAGCACAGACACCAAACAAACCATTGGTAACACAATACACCTGCATGGATTGAAATCTTTCAACGCAGCAAGAAGACACATGTACAGACCCGTCTGAGGTTCGCCAATGAACAGAGAAAGATTGGGATAAGCTGCTGTGGTCACATGAGACCAAAATTGAGCTCTTTGTCATTAACTCGAATTGCTGTTTTCGGAGGAAGAAAAAATGCTGACTATGGCACTAAGAACTCCACAGTCCCTTCAGTCAAGCACGGAGGTGGAAACATTATGCTTTGGGGCTGTTTCTCTGCTAAAGGTACAGACTGACTTTGCTGCACTGAGGGGCCAATGGATGAGGTCATGTGTTGTAAAATTTTGGATGAGAACCTCCTGAAGATGGGTTGTGGATGGGTCTTCCAGCATGAAAATGACCCCAAACATACTGCCAAGGCAACTAAGGAGTGGCTCAAGAATAAGCACATTAAGGTCATGTCTTCAGATCTTAATCCAATAGAAAATTCACGTAGAGAGCTGTAACTTCGAGTTGCCAAGCAACAGGCAAGAAACCTTAAACATTTAGAGAAAATCTGTAAAGCATAGTGGATCAAAATGCATCCCAAGGTGTGTGCAAATCTGGTAAACAACTACAAGAAACATCTTCACACTGTGCTTTCCAGCAAGGGTTTCTCTACCAAGTACTGTTTAAGTCATGTTTTGCTTGTGGATCAAATACTTATTTCCCTCATTGAAATGCAACTTAAATCATAACATTTGTATCATGTGCTTTTTCTGGATTTTTGGTTGATATTCTGTCTCAATCCTTTACCATAAACCTATGATAAAAATTATAGACCCTTCATGTAATTGGGCAAACTTAGAAAATCTGTAGGGGATCAAATACTTACAAACCGGATTCCAAAAAAGTTGGGACACTAAACAAATTGTGAATAAAAACTGAATGCAATGATGTGGAGATGGCAAATGTCAATATTTTATTCAGAATAGAACAGATGACAGATCAAAAGTTTAATCCGAGAAAATGTATCATTTTAAAGGAAAAATATGTTGATTCCAAATTTCACGGTGTCAACAAATCCCAAAAAAGTTGGGACAAGTAGCAATAAGAGGCTGGAAAAAGTAAATTTGAGCATAACGAAGAACTGGAAGACCAATTAACAGTAATTAGGTTAATTGGCAACATGATTGGGTATAAAAAGAGCTTCTCAGAGTGGCAGTGTCTCTCAGAAGCCAAGATGGGTAGAGGATCACCAATTCCCACAATGTTGTGCAGAAAGATAGTGGAGCAATATCAGAAAGGTGTTACCCAGAGAAAAATTGCAAAGACTTTGTAGGTATCATCATCAACTGTGCATAATATCAGCCAAAGATTCAGAGAATCTGGAACAATCCCTGTGCGTAAGGTTCAAGGGCGTAAAACCATACTGGATGCCCGTGATCTCCGGGCCCTTAAACGACACTGCACCACAAACAGGAATGCTACTGTAAAGGAAATCACAGAATGGGCTCAGGAATACTTCCAGAAACCATCGTCAGTGAACACAATCCACCGTGCCATCCGCCGTTGCCAGCTGAAACTCTACAGTGCAAAGAAGAAGCCATTTCTAAGCAAGATCCACAAGCACAGGCGTTTTCATTGGGCCAGGGATCATTTAAAATGGAGTGTGGCAAAATGGAAGACTGTTCTGTGGTCAGACGAGTCACGATTCGAAGTTCTTGTTGGAAATGTGGGACGCCATGTCATCCGGACCAAAGAGGACAAGGACAACCCGAGTTGTTATCAACGCTCAGTTCAGAAGCCTGCATCTCTGATGGTATGGGGTTGCATGAGTGCGTGTGACATGTGCAGCTTGCATGTCTGGAAAGGCACCATCAATGCAGAAAAATATATTCAGGTTCTAGAACAACATCTAGTCATCTCTTTCAGGGAAGAGCATCAAAACATTCTGCATCAATCACAACATCATGGCTGCGTAGGAGAAGGATCCGGATACTGAAATGGCCAGTCTGCAGTCCAGATCTTTCCCCTATAGAGAACATTTGGCGCATCATAAAGAGGAAGGTGCGACAAAGAAGGCCCAAGACGATTGAATAGTTAGAGGCCTGTATTAGACAAGAATGGGAGAGCATTCCTATTTCTAAACTTGAGAAACTGGTCTCCTCGGTCCCCAGACGTCTGTTGAGTGTTGTAAGAAGAAGGGGAGATGCCACACAGTGGTGAAAATGGCCTTGTCCCAACTTTTTTGGGATTTGTTGACACCATGACATTTTGATTCACCATATTTTCCCCTTAAAATGATAAATTTTCTCAATTTAAACTTTTGTTCCATGATTTATGTTCTATTCTGAATACAATATTGACATTTGCCATCTCCACATCATTGCATTCAGTTTTTATTCACAATTTGTTTAGTGTCCCAATTTTTTGGAATCCGGTTTGTATTTCCCCCACTGTAAGCATGCTTCCGGAATGAATTATGCTTGCAATCCAAGGTTTAACTGTACTCGCATGGACATTCACCCTATCTGCATGCCTTTGAACAGGTTACTCAAAGGTAATTCACAGGAACATAATAATTAAATGTAAAAGAACCGGTAGGTATGAGGCAGGAATGCCACAGATTGTGCTGCCCTGCTAAACAAATTAAACATATAATATTATCAGTACTGTCAATTATCCTTTAGGCAACTCTTCAGAATCATATTTTATTAGACACTTGTAACATTGGTGTAATTTAATCAGCTAAGAACATGTCACCCTAATCAGTCTGGCGCCTTTTATTCCAGTTGATCTTAGGTCATTTAATTCAAATTGCTGTCTGAAAACCAGGAATAGTCAAGAATCTCATTTCTTCTATTTAGCATTTCAAGACCCTTTGTGAAGCCAGCAGTTTTAAGAGCCCTTATCTGCTTCATTACTCCAAGGCACACATTCCACTTTTCTTCATTAGTCACTTATATGAATGGTAGACCCTAATGAGCTGACATGATTGCATTTTAATTGCAGTTTAATTTCCCAACCTACCTCTTCACCAAAGCTTCTGATTCATTCACAAGGGCATTCCATTCCGTTGGTCCTTTTGGGATAATGAATGGAATTACCTGAGACAAGAGAAGGGAAATTAACATGGATATTATGCTTCACATTTAAACTACATGACAACAACTTGACAATGTGAAACAAATATTAATTTAAATTGTCAACACTGTCAGTGTGACATCTGTGCCACCACGGCTCGAGGGAATAAGATCTGGGTCTCCGGACTACTGAGCCGCCACTTTGTCCCCCCCTAGTGTGTCAGTGTTGGTATGTTTTGACAATCACAAATCATGTACACCTGTGTCTTGCCCCTGTGTGTCTCTATATAAGCCAGCCGAACCCGTAGCATCCCGTCCATTCACCGTCGTCTTTTCATGTCTGTTTGTGTGTGAGTCTCGTGCACCGTGTCGCATTATGTGTTCATATCTTCTCCTCAGCAGTAAACTCAGCAGAGCTGGTGTAAAGGACTGGAAGTACAGGTGGAAACGCCCACCTTACTGAAGGTGAACCTGTTCGGGACTTTAGAGGCGTGCATGGAATATCTCCGGTAACCGAGTGGACGGCCTATTGAACCGGGCTGAGGAGATCAAGTTTTATTTGTTGTTCTTTGTTTCGGTTGGGTTTTTTTGAGTTTTCGTTCAAGTGCAACAAGAGACTTTGAAATTCTCAAAAGAAAGAATAAAAGACGAGCAAAGAATTCCTGCATCTGTGTCTGCTTTCTACACACCAGCAACATGACACAATGTTAGTACTTGATTGTATTTAAAAGGTTAGAATTACTTTAATGAAACAATGTCAGAATAATGTTGACAACATGACATTGGGACAGATAAAATTTCCTTACATATATATAATAATAATAATGTTGAGAAAACAAATTTCTAACCAAACTGATGGCCTGAGCAGGTCTCCAAATCCAGTGGCTTTGGTGTGAATGCTTCATGCTAACCACTGGACCATAAGGGAACATGCTGTTGTAAATTGTCCATACAAGACAGCAAGCATCATAATCACCATGTTACAGTATGGTAACTTGGAAGCTACTGTAGGATGCACTACCCTAGTTTCAGAATGTTATTCTAAACCCTGTTAGAAACTTAAGCGACACTGTGTGGATGGATCTTAATCGGCATAAATGCTCCACATAAAGGTTCAAATTTCATTGCTTTGAGATTTTATGTGCAACATGTTGTTTGGGCCAGTCATTCAACATTATCTCAACATCATTTTATCAAAGTAATTTCTAACTTCGAGGCAGGGGTAGCTTAGTGGTTAAGGTGTTTGACTACTGGTCGGAAGGTCCCAGGGAACCACCAAGTTGCCACAGGTTGGCTGTTGAGATGTAAAATGAGATAAAAGTTCTTCTGGATAAGGGCATCTTCCACATGCCATAATGTAAAACTTTCCAAAACAAAATTATCTCATTGTCCCAATGGTAGGATAGAAGTCATATACTGTAGGTAACATTTTCGCCACCAAATTACAATGGTTATCAAACATTAGTGTTCCTGCTGCCAATAGTTAAAAAAGGGAAGATATCTATCAATCTACACTATCTATCTACAGTATGGTGAGATAGTTAATTCAAGAAGGTGCAAGAAGGGCTGCATATAAGATAGCCAACCGCAGTGAGCAGTCAAATATACAACACATTAAGCCTTTACAAAGAACACATTAGATTCAAGGACAAGAATATTTGTGTTCAGGACTGGATAAGACTTTTTCCAGCTAATCTTTATCTCTTTGGCCTTGTACCTATTAATTCCGTGATTCTCAATCTCCCAAAATGTCATTTGCCAGACAGAAGGCCATTAAAATTACTGTTAGTGATCATGATTGACTACAGTACGCTTTTTTGCCTGTAAAAGAAAAAAAAAAAAAGATTTATTTGACAGCACTCACTTTGTCAAGGTTTTGGAAAAACTGAAACTGTCACCCTCAGCTAAATAGAAACTGGTTTAGCTGGTCAACAACAACCAAGAAAACAACAAGTGACAGGTCTGCCATGAACTGGAAGATTCTGGAGTCACTGTCTAATATCAGAATTTTACATTGGCATTAATTATAAGGAAGCCATCAGAAAACAAGCCGCTGCTAAAAAAATCAAATTCTTTAAGCTCAACTAAGATTTGCGGTGGACAAAATAAATAAATAAATAAAAATAACCTTCAATTTTTTAATTTTTTAATAATTTCCAGAATTCATTGAATTCATGATAAATGTTCTGACTCCTACTTTTAGATTATTGACTTGTATAATTCATATTAAGTGTATAATATTATAAGTACAGTATATATGAAACACACATAAACATAATGTATGCTTCATATACTCACACAATCTATACTCCTATTATCATATTATTCTTTTATCATCTAATTTTACCTTTACCTACTTTACTGTGAGTTCTCTCTTTTTTCTTTAAAATTACTCGACTTTATATTTATTCATTATATTAAAGGCACTGGAACACCTCATGAATGTAACAGAATGTAATATGTATGCTTCACACATTGTGAACACTTACTAGACTGTTAAGGTCTGAGGTCATCTTCTGAAGCTGTGAGTGCGATTCGGTGACAGCAGCAAATGTGTCCACAAGAACTCGGCACTTATTTATTGCCTTCAACGTCATATTGCTTTGCTCACGGCCGGCACTTCCTTCTTCCTTCAGGAGGTTGCAGTTAATTATACTGGCAAAGTAATGCAGCTGCAGCTGTAGGGCTTGTGCAGATGTTTCCAGCTGTGTGAGCTGGCTGATGAAAGCATCTCGTGCCTCTGTACAAAAAAAAAAACATAATTACTATTGCTACACTGAGGCAGTTGAAGCTGAACTTTCACAGGGACTTTTTCCCCTATGAGCAAACCCATGAGACAGTGACATTTAAGTTGTAATCTTCCTTTAATTAATCTTTCATTAATTAATCTACCTTTCATCTTTACAGCTCACAAACCCTGTGAGATAACAGCAGAAGTCTAATTGCCTAATAATTAAAAACGCTCCTAGCACACATTTTTCGGGTGAGTAAAAAAGTAGGCAATTTCACCGTTTTACCTTTTATGGCTTTTCATTTATTTTACCTTGGATGGCTAGAAAATCCTCCAGTGCATTGGGTAAGTAATCCTCGCCTTGATGCTCATGCAAGTGATTGTCGAGCCTGTGACGCTGGCGCATGTGATTTGGACGCACATAGATAAGTTGCCTCATGCCTGACCTCCTGCAGTCATAGTTGGAAAGCAGTCTCTCTAAACTGTACAGCTGGCTTTTAAGTTCAGTCACCTGTGGGGAAAAAAAGTTAAATAAATGTGGTGGTGCATTATTATTATTATTATTTTTTTTTTTTTTTTTATGAACTGCTCATGTTTAATTGACATCAAATAATCAGCTTCGAACCATATCAAAATCAAATATAGATTTTGCTTTTAACAATATTATAACAATATATTGTAGTTACTGTATAATCAGCCTATTAATTACTAATAAAAGTAAATACTTTATAATTGCTACAAGCATCCACGGTACATACTGTAGCAAGTTGCATATGAAAAAGGTTACATGTATAAGGATACAGGCAGAGTATTGATTGTTTTGTTTTTGTGTTAAACAAAAGTAGTGGTAGTTCAGGGTTTTAACAACCCCTCAACCTTTTTTCTTTTTGAGCAAAAGATATATTCAACGCTTTTGTAGCATATACAGTACAGCCCAAAGTCAGAGGATTTGAACATTTGCTGTAAATTATATATTTAATACAATTTTGCCTATGAATAAAGTCTAAGTATCACACTGTGCAACATTGATTTATGTATTTTTTTAAACACTACATAGAAGATAAAAAAAGTTTCCAGAAAGTTCCACAGTGCACCTAGTAATTGTTATGTTAGAATCTGTGAATTAAAATTGCTTCTTATTCCAGTGTTTCAGGGGTAGATCAGAGGTTAAGGCATTGAACTATGGTTCAGAAGGTCCCAGGTTCAAATCCATGACCACCAAGTTGTCCTTTTTGGGCCCTTGAGCAAAGCCCTTAACCCTCAACTACTTAGATGTATAATGAGATAAATGAAGAAATTTCCCCACTGTGGGACGAATAAATGTGTATCTTATCTTCTAGTGCATAGTGGAACAAATAATACAAAAACAGCATTTCAGGACTTTAAAATGTTCATATATCATACATTCAGACACTGGTATCACTTGCATGCTACAGTATAACATGCCAGTTTCAATAAAGGTGATATGATGCCTAAAATGAACGGAATTCATTCTCACAACCCGAAGGTTGATTTTCATTTTTAAAACATGTCCCATGCATCTACTGTGTATAGTAAGTGTTTCAGACTGTAATTGCTACCTATAAGATAACAAAGAAATCAGTAATCATATTAATGGAAATATTCGCCATACTAGCAGAGTTCACATACTCTATGTACTGTAAAGTGTGAAGGTGTGAAGAAAATGGTAGCTCAGTAAAAGAATGTCCCTCTACCTGAGACCTGATTCATGTTCCTAACTTTTGCCTAATTCTAATAGCTGTTGATAATTTTAAGAAGATAATTAGACGGGAATTCTGGGGGGAATGTTACTGAGGTACTGTACTGTTCAGACATGTTAACAGATTTATTTTAGTTCACCTCCCTAAGTGAGCTGGTTGTGAAAAACATTATTGCATTTAAATAGTAATCGAGATGATTGAGATAATGGTGATTAATGATTAATGTTTGGTTTAACACTTACCACATAGCTGAAGAAACTACATTTACATTTTAATAATAAGAAAATACATCTTAAAAGTACGAAAGCGCATTGCATTCACACAATAAAAAAAAATCACAGGACTTATGTCATAATTATGACTTATTATCTCATAATTATTGTCCCTGTCTTCTCAGAACCCTAATAATTATATGTAATAATAAGTTATAATTATGAGATAAGGATGTCATAATTATGAGATCAGGATGGCATAATTATGAGATAGTAAGTCATAATTATGAGATCAGGATGTCATAATTATGAGATATTAAGTCATAATTATGACATAAGTCCCTTGATTTGTTTTTTATTGTGTGAATGCAATGCGCTTCCGTATAAAAGAGCTTTGATCCTTTTATCCTTCATCATTTTATGCACAATACACCACAATGACAAACTAAAAAAGATATTTGAGTGTTTTGTTAATTCCTTTTAAACAAATCTCATTTAAATAAGTATTCAGACCCATCACTTAGTACTTGGCTAAAGCACCTTCGGCAGCAATGACAGCCTTCAATCTGCATGTGGATCACTATACAAGCTTGGCACACCTTTCTCTTGGGTTGTTATGATGTTATGCTTCGGGTTGCTGTCTTTGTAGAAACGTTGCTCTGTCTGAGACCATGAGCACTCTGGAGAAGGTTTCCACTTAGGATAGATCTTTATTTTTCAGCATCCTTCTCCCCCTCTATTCTGACTAGCCTCCCAGTCTCAGTTACAGAAAAAAATAACTAGTTAAATAGTATAAATAGTAACAAATAATAAACTCCTAGCTGGCGGTCATGTGCTTTTACTGAGGACTGGCTTCTGTCTAACATACAGTAGAGGCTTCTCCCATCTCCACAAGGGTCACTGGATCTCATTAGTAGTGACCTTTCTAACCAAGTCCTTTTATCCCTAACTACTCAATTTGGCTGGGTGGCCAAATCTGACTTTCTCTACCCTCTGGACCTGTCTGACTCATCATGGTGCACCGCTTCTGGTTGGAGATCTCGTCACATGGATGCCCTGTGTGTCTCTTTGGGATGCGTCTGGTGTCTGGTGATGGTTTCACTCTACCATGAAGATGGTTCTGGCCTTTACTGATGTTGAAAGCTGTTTCTCTGAGGACTTGACTTGGCTGCAGTCACTCGATAGTTCAGGACTGGAATTTCCTACGAGTCTACCTGAGTCTCCAATAACTACCTGGACTGCATATTAACATCAATTAACAACAACCGTTATAGTGAACTGCCTGCCACCTAACACACTGTATAAATGCAGATCATTTCCTGCTATCTGTTTCACCCAGATGAGGATGGGTTCCCTGTTGAGTCTGGTTCCTCTCAAGGTTTCTTCCTATTGCCATCTCGGGGAGTTTTTCCTTGCCACTGTCGACCTCGGGCTTGCTCATCAGGGACTATCTGACCATTTTGATTCATACACATTCACATTCCATACAAACTTAAATAATTCTTTTAATTGTATAAAGCTGCTTTGCGACATTGACGATTGTTAAAAGCGCTATACAAATAAAATTTAATTGAATTGAATCTGGGAATACTGTTGGTTGTTCCAAATCTCTTCCATTTGAAAATGATAGAGGCCATCCTTTCCAAGGTCCTTTCCAATGTGTCTTGACACCATCCTGTCTCACATACTGTGTCTATAGATTTTCATTTTGACTTGCTGTTTTCACTCTGACATACTGTACAACATCTATTGTGAGACCTTACAGTGAAGTTCATACATTTTGGAATCTTACAGAGAGGTCCATAGTTTGCCAATTGGCCTCTGTACACCGCCACAACATTACATTTGAAATGAAACACTACATCTTTGCGAAGTGAAGACTTTCAGCTTTAGTTCAAATTTCATAAACTCAAATTTCGTTATGTTCATGGGTTCCAGATTTCAGGCTGTCATTGATTGCAAAATATTTCATCCAAGTATTAAAGTCAGTCATTACATTTGTAATTATGTTAGTATGTTCTAGTATTTATGAGCTCCCAAAATGGGTGTGATAAAAACAGCTGTAAACGTTTAAATAAAAGCTGAAAGTATTAACGTTTATGATGTGAGTGTTTCGTTTCAAAATCTTTCCTAATTACGTCCAAAGAATTCAGTTATGCACAGGTGGATTCCAAGTTATCAAGGACCATTTGATACAGTAGGAGTTGGATGCACCAGCATGCCGTGTCATTATTGGAAGTGTCATATCAATAGGTCAGAATACTTATGTAAAGGTAAATGTGATATTTATTTATTTAATATAAATAAACAAAACACTCCAAACAACAACTGTCTTTACTTTGTAATTGTGGAATATTTTGTGTATAATGATGAAGGAAAAAAAGGGTATGAATCCATTTTTAAATGAGTATGACACATATGAAAATGTGGAAAACGAGGGTCTGAAAACTTTCCATCAACACTGTAATTGTTTAAATCCCAGTTTAATAGTCTTTATTTTGGACTGGCTGCTTTCACAAAACAAGTGCGTCACTTTTTGTGCTTCCATTCTTAAGCATCTAGAAAGCCTACACCATTATGATCACATTTATCACTTTTTCAGTGTTCCGGGTAAATTGCGAAATGGTTTCTCTAGCTTTGCATTCCTGCTTGCTGTTTGGCAAACACAAACCACCTTGGCATGGGCTTTCTGTTTGAATGGAGAAATAATGCTACATGCCTCAGTAATTTTCTACTGTTAGGAGTAAATTGAGCTTGGTTGGAAAGCACTCTTGGCAAGATATGATAGTGGAATCAGAACAGTGCAGTGGGAAACTAGAATACACAGGCAGGACACAGAGATAAAGGACTGAATGTGTTCAATGGTGGTTCAGTGGTTTTTGCAATAAGGTCAAGCATCTTGTATGAGTCACTTTCAAGTACAGTATGTTTATGTCTAACAGCATTAAAAAATCTGAATATTATATAAACAATGGAGCCTGAAAGCTGTAAAAAGGCTTGGGACATATAATTTTATATACATATTGCAAATAATTTTTTTTTACATTTATGATATGAGTTTGCATTGTTGCAAGCTTGACCTTCCCTTTCCTCCCACACAAACATTTTATGTAAATTCGGCCAAAATATTCCCAGGAAATTTTTTTTTTTGCATTGCCACATGGTCTGGAGTGTGTTATTTCACGTATACCACAGAAAATTTGCCAACAATTACAATGTTTTATTTATTAATGACACATAGAGACATGAAACATTTTAATGATTTATAGTTGGATTAAGTAATTAGAATTAATCAAATATTTTAATATCCAATATGCAATGTTCTAGCAATGATAAACAGCCGTGAACACTGCATTAGATTAGTCATGCCCTTTGTCACCCATGTAGAGCCAGAAGAACAATGAACAAAAAATAACAAGAAATATCACTAAACTGAAAACTTTATTTAAATTAATTTAAAATAAGGAAATTAATGTTAAGGTAAACTTTGTATGTTTAAAAAAATAAAGAATCTACAGTAGCATTTCTGTTTATTTTAGCATTTTTGTTATTTTTTCTGGTTTCTCCAATTTACCACAGTGGATCATTTACTGTATTATTACCAATTTTGATTTGGCACAAGTTTTTCTGCCAGATGCCATCCAAAGGCAACCCTCTCATTTTATATGGGCTTGGGACTGGCACAAAGAGTGTGTTGGCTTGTGCAACCTTAATGGCTCGGTTTGCTGCATTAGCCAGGAAGCAAACCTACGCCTTTTGCCTGGCAGGCGAGGACAAATGTAAAACCAAAAACATACATAATGCTCCCCAGCGGATGGAAAAAAAAACATGCTACCATCACCACTCTCTTTCATTGTTATATTACACATTGCTTAATCTCTGTTGAAATTTTTTTGTTGCTCATTCTTACTGTAATCAACTTTGTATTTTTGTTAGCTTCCAGTACCTTTTCCCAAAGACAATCTCCTACAGCTACAGTAACTCACTTGCAACATGCCATATAGTCCCATATGGACTGTGGGTTAGAGAAAATCCTTAACATTAACATTTTACAAGAAAAACCCTATGATCTCAAAAGGATAAGGACATTTCTTAAAATCGTCCATTGACGATATGCAGATGTATCAATGTTCAGTAAATCTACACTCTTGCTTGTGCAGGACTGCTTATAGATTATAATAAAAATAAACAATTTGTTCGGTTTTACAGACTCTGTTTGGTATAGAATGTTCAAATATATGGGAATATACAGAAATATACTCAAGGGCCATTTCAATAAATACAATTTGCTACCGTAGTCCTTGGTTAGACCATCTTTTGCCCTCAGAACTGCCATTCTTCATGGCCAGAAGTGTCAAGTAACAAAGTACAAATACTTCGTTACCTTACTTAAGTAGAAATTTTGGGTATCTATACTTTACTGGAGTAATTATTTTTCAGCCGACTTTTTACTTCTACTCCTTACATTTTTAAGCAATTATCTGTACTTTCTACTGCTTACAATTTAAAAATGGCCTCGTTACTCAATTTTTATGATCAGAACGTGCATCCCCCCCGCCCCCCACCGGTCGCATGATAAGAATGCGCACAACGCCCGCACCCCACGCGTGAGAAGAACGCGCACAACGCCGTCGCACCCCTTACCCCCCCCGTCGCAACCCTCCACCCCGTCGCATGATCAGAAAGCGAGACCTTAATGCTTTTGTCGCCCCTCACGGTACTTTTACTTTTACACTTTAAGTAGTTTTGAAACCAGTACTTTTAAACTTTTACTTCAAGTATTTTTGAACCCTAGTATCTATACTTCTACTCAAGTAATGAATGTGAATACTTTTGACACCACTGTTCATGGCAAGGTGGTGAAAAGTGTCCTTAGAGATTTTGATCCATATTAGCATGATAGCATCATGCAGTTGCTGCAGATTTGTTAGCGGTACAGCCATTATGTGAATCTCATGTATCATCCCATCCCAAAGGTGCTCTATGGGTTTGTGACTGTGGAGTTAATTTGAGTATCAATCTGAACCAATCTGACCATTTTCCTCTGACCTCTTACATCAACAAGACATTTTTGCCAAGAGAACTGCCACTCACTGGATATTTTCTCCTTTGAGACCATTCTCTGTAAACCTCCCATTAGGTCAGCAGTTTCAGAAAAACTCTTCAGAAAGGCACTTGTTATGATATCTTTCTTTATTTAACCACTTGGTGATCAACAGTTAGTGACAGTTAGTCTTGTAATTATTATAAATTTCTCTTTATATTTCCATTTATTATACTTTAGTATACCATCTCTGTTAACTTCCGGTTTTTCAGAGTAGTTTTTGGGCAGGCAGCTTCTCTCTCCTCAGTATGGCGATCCCCAAGGAAGGGGGAGTAATACATACTGCTTCTTGCAAAAGTATTCATATGCCTTATAAACTTTTTCACATTTTGTCACCGTAAAATTACAAATGTATTTTATTGGGATTTTGTGTGTTAGATCAACACAAAGTGGCACATAGTTGTGAAGCGGAAAGAAAATGATAAATAGTTTTGATAATGATAAAATGAAATTTTTTTTTACTAATTAAAGATCTGAAAGGTGTGGCATGCATTTGTATGCAGGGGTAGCTCAGTGGTTAGGGCATTGGCCTACAGTCCAGAAGGTCCCAGGTTTGAACCTCATCATTGCCAAGTGTCCCCTGTTGGGTCCTAAAGCCCTTAAACTTCAACTGCTTGGATGTATAATGAAATAAAAATGTTAGTTGCTTTGGATACGGGTGTCTGCCAAATGCTGAAAATGCCTCTATTCAGCTGCCTTTACTCTGACATCTCTAACTAAAATCCAATGGAACCAATTGCCCTCAGAAGTCACATAATTAGAGTCCACCTGTGTGTGATTTAATCTCAGTATAAATACAGCTGTTCTGTTAAGTTTGTTAGAAAACATTAGTAAACAAACAGCATCATGAATCTCAAGGGACACACCAGAGGTCAGGGATAGTTAGTTGTAGAGTACTCGTAGTTTAAAGCAGTGTTGGGTTATAAAAAATATTCCTTTGAATAGCTCATGGAGCACTGTTCAATCCATCACCAAATCTACCAAGACAAGGCTGTCCAATTGAACTTAGGCCAAGCAAGGACAGCATTAGAGAAGCAACCAAGAGGCCCATGGTAACTCTGGAGAAGTTGCAGAGATCCGCAGCTCAGGTGAAATCTGTCCACGGGACAACAATGGAATAGTCTTAGTCTTAATAGCCTTAATGGAATAGTGGCTATAATAAAGCCATTGTTGAAAGAAAGCCATAAGAACTCCTGTTTGCGACACACCATGTGAAGGACACATGATAAGTTGTAGTTTCTTTGGTCAGACCAAAATGTACCTTTTTGACCAAAATGTATGGGGAGCGGAAAACTAACACTGTACATGATGGTGGCAGCATCATGTTGTGGAGAGGCTTCTCTTCAGCAGGGACAGGGAAAGCTGGTCAGAGTTGATGGGAAGGTAGATGTAGCCAAATACAGGAAAATCCATTTGAGTGCGAAAAACCTGAGACTGGGGCAGAGGTTCACCTTCCAACAGGACATCGATCCTAAACATACACCCAGAGCTACAACAGAATGGTATAGATCAAAGGATATTCATCTAAGTACATGACCTAAATCCATTCGAGAATCATTGGCAAGACTTTGAAATTGCTGTTGCTGTTGAAATTGCTGTTCTCTATCCAGTCTGCCTGAGCTTGAGCTATTTAAAAAAATTTAAGAATTTGAATACAAATGCACTCCACATTTTATGTTATGCATTTAATTATTATTATCCTTCCATGTCACAATTATGTCACTTTGTGTTGGCTAATTACAGAAAATCCTGATAAAGTACATTTACACTTGATGTTGTAACATGACAAAATGTGGAAAAGTTCAAGGGGTGGGTATGAATACTTTTTTTTAAAGATGCAAGCCTATGTATACCCTGTTAATTCCCCCCCAAACCCCAATTTGCATGTTACACATGTATTTGTCAAACCATCAAGTACAGTGATATTTGGCACAGAAACTGCCAACGTTACTCTGCAGTGCCAAAAGCAGTCTCCTGAACACTATATTCATATTCTCTCATTTACTGTTTAATTCTTTCATTTACAGTTTAATTCCTGTTTAATTTTCTTGCTCAATATAGTTGGAATTTCTTACCAATCACCTCATTGTTCCTGACTCCCCTGATGATTTTATTACCTGTTCTATATTTAAATTTTATACAGTATTATTCAAAGTGTTTAACTACCAAGAGTTGCTATTTTTGGTTGTCTGCCTGTGTAAAATTCCTGTTAAAATAAATTTGAATTCTCTCTCACTCTTCCATCTGACAAGATTCTTATCTTATTTTAAACAAAACTGTATTTGTTTTTGTAAGATCTGAAACTCACATGGGCACACACACACACACACACACACACACACGCACACACACACACACAACACACACACACACAACACACACACCACAAACTACCTGGTCTCTGATGAGACTGTAGCACACAGGGCACTCCTCACACTGGTGGGTCAATGGGTTTTGGTAGTGATTCAGCTCGCACTTGTCACACTTGTAACCCATAAAACCTTGGCGACACAGGCACGTTCCGTTGGCATGGCACTGCATGGACACTGATCCCATTGGGTCACAATTACAGGCTACAGGAAGTCCAAAGAAATAGTTTTAAGATATGTTTGCATAGTTACTGGTTTCTGTCTGAAATGCTTTTCATTTTCACATATACAGTACCAGTTGAAGTTTGGACACACACCACCTAATTCAGTGTTTTTTCTTTAGTGATTTATTTTCTACATTCTAGAAGAACACTTGAGATTTCAAAAATATGAAATTACACATATGAAATTCATTCATTCATTCATTTTCTATACCGCTTTATCCTGTGTTCAGGGTCGCGGGGGACCTGGAGCCTATCCCAGGAGACTTCGGGCACTAGGCGGGGTACACCCTGGACAGGGTGCCAATCCATCGCAGGGCACACACACATACACACACTCACACACCCAATCACACACTACGGGCAATTTAGGAACTCCAATTAGCCTAATCTGCATATCTTTGGACTGTGGGAGGAAACCGGAGTACCCGGAGGAAACCCACCAAGCACGGGGAGAACATGCAAACTCCATGCACACAGAGACGGGAATCGAGCCTGGCCGGGGAATCGAACCCAGACCCTGGAGGTGCAAGGCGACGGTGCTAACCACTACACCACCGCGCCGCCATACATATGAAATTAGTTAATTAAATAACAACAACAACTAGTACATTTAATTGTTATTTTAAGACAAAATGTCATCTGTTCTAGAACAGTCCTTTCAAGAACAGTATTATCTTTTTGTACTTGCAAAACTCATCAAGCACCATGATGAAACTGGGTTTCATTTAGACCACCCCAGGAAAACAAGAGCAAACGTACCTCTGCTGCAGAGGAGAAGTTCATTTAGAGGTACCAGCCTCACAAATCATCAATTAACAAACGGCACCTCATATTAGAGTCGTTATGAAGGATTTACAGAGTATAAGTAGAAGACACATCTCAATATTTACTGGTCAGTTGATGCCTTCAACTTTGTGTTATAATATAAAAGAAATAAAAATCAGGAAAGGCCGTTGATTTAGAGGGTGTGCCCAATCTTTTGACTGGTAGTGTAAGCTACAGTATAGTAATGTCAAGTGAAGTCAAAGCATTTTTCGAGGATATTCTTCACAAAAATTTGTATCTCCACTATGGTATCATGACTCCAAATTCATAACCATTCCTACTAGCCAACTACTGAAATGCTAGATTGTGTTAATGTTGGGGTAAAAGTGCAGGGATTGGGGTAGTTCCTAGGTCTTTATTTGTATGATATGTATTTATTGTGTACAAGAGAGTGTGTACCTCTGCAGCCTCTGGATGAAAATCCAAAAAATCCCATGTGACAGGCACCACACATTCTGCCCTCGATACCTGTCCGACACATACACTGGCCTGTGATTGGGTGACACACCTGGGATGAGGAGCCAATGGGATTACAGTTACAGCTGTAAAGAGGTAAAAGAAAGCTGTCTGATAAGATGTTCATTTATATTACTTACAGTACATTATTCAAAATGATGCAAATCTAAAAGAGAACATGACACATGACATGCCATCAGTCCTTTCACATAATATAAGTATGTTTTCGTCACAACAAACACCTATGAACTGAATATTTTATGCTGAAATAAGTATTATTGAGTTACTAGATCAAAGGTCTCCCAAACTGTGTGTTGTGATCCCATGTGGGGACCATTAATTTTTATAAGAGGCGTTCAAGTCTAACTGGGACTGAAAATCCTTGATGACTGCAGGCGTAAAACTGATTGACATCTGCGAGTGATGATCACGGCCGTGTTAGCTCAGAGCCCACTGCAGTACAATGCCTGATCCTTAATAATCAAGCGATAACCGTCATCAAAATATACCATCAAATTTTAGACCTTGAGAGTATCTAAGCACTAGTGGAACACTGTGATAAGCGCATTATTGCAGCGGATTATACAGTATAGAAAAAAAAGTAGTTTCTATTCTCATGTCTGTCTTCTGTTATTATACACAACCAAAAGTCCCAGTTTGACTAGAACAAATGAGAAAAGCTGACACTTTCTTTTTTTTTTCTTTTATTTTATTCCTTCAAGTAATGTTAGAAATATCCTGAAAAGCCGCACTAGTATACTTAACAAACATTTGCTTATAAATCAACTTAAAAATACCTCTATTGCATCTTAAGTCATATTATTCAGTATTCTAGACTGCTACTAAGATCTAATATTAATGACCCCACCCTCCTAACAAGCTTCATCTTCTTCTTTTTATCTTCTTCATCTATTTGTTTTTCTTTTCATGGTCTGTATAAATTAATGAAATTCTTCTGAATTATAATAATCATAATATTTTTTTTTAAAGAAAGAGACTGCGTTACAACTCACCTCTCACAGCCCAGCCCTGGATTCAGGTTGAAGTAACCAAACTCACACTGTCCACAGTCTCTTCCTGTCACATGCCTCAGGCACAAACATCTTCCTGTGCGAGGATCACACTCATTCACAGATCCCAAAGTGCCAGCCGGGTTACAGACACAGGCTGAAAATTACAGATCACACATGTCTAGTTCAGTTTGGTTAAAAAAAAAAAAAAAAAAAAAACGTTCACCAACAACTAATATTTAAGTTATTATTAAGGAATAAAGTAAGGAATAAAACATAACTGGGCATGTTGTTAACAGAAAATAATTTGGGGGTGTGATGTGACCTGAAGTTGAGTCAATACCATATTATTTTAGATTTTTTTTCAGAAAACAGTTTGCCGTTTGCTATTATTATGAATATATTTTAAAAATAAAAATAAATATATTAACACAAATATAAACACACTCACGCAGACACTTTTGGGAAGGATTCAGGGTCTTATCCAGAGCATTTCCATAGTAACCACTTTGGCATTTTTCACATCTGTCCCCATCTGTGTGTCCTATACATTTGAGGCAGCGTCCAGTCACATGATCGCACACACCCACAGCATTGGGGTCTGTGTTTTCATTACATTCGCACCTTACACAAGGCCGTACCTCACTATGCCAGCCAAGTGGGTCACCGTAGAAACCATCCTCACATAACTCACATCTCGTTCCTTCAAATCGAAAATTGAACGCGCATACAAAAAAAAGGTTATTATGACATTTCCAAGACATGATTCTTTGAGCTTAATAGTTAAATAAAAATAAACTGTGGCTCACCCCTCTGATCTGCTGGGCAATTGGTACATACCACCTCCCCTGTCTCTGGCACCTGGGCACATGTGGTACGGCCTGGGCATGGGCAGGGCACGCAGTCTCCTGAGCTGCCAGTCACTGCGTTCCCATAGTAACCGTCCTGACAACGCTCACAAGAGGGACCAGTTGTGAAGTCTGTGCAGTCACAGACACCTGGATCAACACACATATGCATACATTTTAATGTATACACTGCATACACACTGGATCATTACATCCAGCCTTTCATGTCCTGGGTAACGTTGTCTTCTCACACACACATTGAAAGAAGCTTCAAAATTTTACATGCTTTGCAGGAGTGTACTGTATAAGCCTCATGAAAAAAGATAAATTGGAATCTGTCAGAGGAATGGGTGACCATGTGGCATCCATTTGGGTTCTAACTGCATCCTTGCACACTGTCAGATACCTTTACAAGAAAACACACACACGCACACACACACACATCACACCATGACAGAATACATCACTGACAAGGGAATGCTTCAGTGACATTGTCTGACGACAGATTCAGGGCAGAACATGAACCTCTTTTTTTCGACAGTAGAGGGCAATGTATCATTACCGCCAAAAAAAAAAAGAAATGAAAAAGAAAGTGGTGGGGGATGGGGAGAAAGAGAAAGAGAGAGGCAGAAAGAGAGAAGCAAGCCCATGTGTGGCCAATTCAGAATCTAAATCCAGTCCGACTGTAATTGCTTTAGAGACACATTTGAAGAAAAAACTAATCTAAAAGGAAACATGTGAGGAAAAAAAAAATCCAGATAAACAAGCCGTCATACAAACCCCTGGGGCCGACTGTGTCCCATGTCTGATTCCAATTTCAAAAAGTCCTTTAGAAAAAAAAAGAAATCCCAAACAACATTCTTTTTATAACCTTGTTTGCCTCACTCCTCACGGACAGGGCACTAAAATTGATTTGAAGTCACGTGTTTTCAGAATCAAATCCTACGCTCTGCAGGCATTGCGTATAGCCCTGAACTGCAGATGCATGAATGACTCACAAGTGACTTTGTTAAGCAACTTAAGAGGGACAAGATGCTTTGATGGTAGTTCAGTGGTTGTGAGTTTAAATCCCAGGACTGTCATAGAGCTGCTGTTTGGTCCTTGAGCAAGCCCCTTAAACCCAATGACAAAGCTATGTATATGGCTGGATTGCATTTAACCTAACATGAGCAAGAGAGACAGAAACTGCTCCTGGAAAGCATATTTGGTCGATCAACATAGACGGTACATAAATCCTGAATAATTCCTGTTTTATTGTTTTACTGTATATAGAGGTCCATTTAAATGGAAACATCAGCAGAAATCTCACACAGCCTGGAATCAAATCTGCTGATTTTACTAAGTTACAGTGATATTTCCTGTGCTCATACAGTAGCTACTGTACAATCCTTTCATCACATTTACTACCAATATTAATCTTCTAGTTTTCTGGAAAGCTGCTATACATTTTTCTTTCTTTCTTCTTTTCTTTTTTTTTTTTAGAAATAAAGAATATTTAGGTATTGTGTATATGATTGTCCACATTATTAGAAACGCACCCATATTCAGTCACCTAGCTGTTGAAAAAACATTGTCTGGTCTTTTTTTCCAATTGAGCCTGTGCTCACTGTAGCCTTAGATTCATGTTCTTGGCTGGAACCCCATGTGGTTTCCTGCTGTTGCTGCCCATCTGCCTCAGGGTTTGATATTTTGTGTATTCTGTAGTGGCAATGGCAGTTATTTGAGTTGCCAAAGCATCCCAAAATTTTAACCTGTCTGGTCACTTTCATCTTACAGCAAGGAGTTTCTGGCAAAATAACTTTTATGTAGGAAAATCCCAGGGAATCAGCAATCAGAGGTTTTAAAAACTTAAATTAATCCTCCTGACCGCAACAATAATGCCACTGTAAACGCCATTGAGATAATATCTTCCTCATTGTGATGTTCGACATGAACATAAATTGAAGGCCTTGAGCTGTATCTGCATGATTTTATGCAATGCACTGCTGCTGCCACCAGACTGTCTGATTGGATAAATGAGCAGGATTACACATGTTTCCATTATAATGGCTTTTATTTTATTTTATTAGGCCATTCTCATCAAGTATGGATGGGCCATGGCACTAATGGACACCTGGCAGTTTCCAAGTGTACCTAATCTCTATCCACCCTTTTACTGTCCACTTTGCAGTTGAACTCAGTTGACTTCAGTTTTATTTAAATAGCGCTTTTAACAATGGTCATTGTCCCAGAATCAAAATGTTATGGAAATGGGTTTGAAAAGTGTGAGGAAATATGTATGAATTCTAATGATCAGATTGTCCCTGATGAGCAAGCTAGGAGTGATTGTGGTAAGGAAAACTCCCTGAGATGACAACAGGAAGAAACATTGAGAGGAACCCGGCTGAACAGTGAACCCATCCTCGTTTGGGTGATATCAGATAGCAACCATTCTCACTGATAATCTTTTTTGGTGGGTAGGTCCCTCTTCCCCTGGCAACGCTTGTATGGGCAAACAGTTAAAAGCCTTGTCCAAGGGCCCAACAATGTCAACTCAGCAGATTGAACTCCTGACCCTCTAATCAGCAACTCAGAGCCTTATCCTCCTGAGCCATCACTACACCATTATGGTGGCTGGTGAGTGTTTTTTTTCTCATAAAATATCAGTCTCAGCTTCACATATACAGTAAATCAGTAAAAAAATAAGAATGGTGACAATGCCCTTACTAACAAAGTACTGTATATGGTATAAAAAAGCAAACAAACAAGCAATTTAAGTAACAGACAATGAAAAAACAGTTATTAGGCTTGAGCAATAGCAATGCCCAAAGTTATCATTTTGTATTCTGACTTTAGCTGTGAACGTTGATTATTTTTAACTAATGTCTTGGGTATAATGATGTGTAGCAAATAGCCTAAAGACTGATATTAACTTCTTATCCAGAAATCAATCCAAACCCTGCAAAAACAATAAAAAACATAAAATAATAATAATAATAAGAAGAAGAAGAAGAAGAAGAAGAAGTATATACATACATACAGTATATATCTTTTTCTGTGGAGGTTAGTAAGGGTGTAGGGATTAAAAAGCTGTGATAGTGTTACCACCTTAAATGGAATTAGCTTTTAAATAGCAGCATATCTTTACAATTTGGACTATAAAGTGGGTATAGAAAAGAATAACTCAGTTTTAAAATGATCATGTTTTGTTGCATTGCAGTCTGAAAAAAAGACAGACATGTTATCCAAGTGGAATCAATCCAAGTGGAAGGAGAAACTTATCACCTTCTCAATAGCACACAAAGCCATTTGCCTTGCAACTGTGACCACAGCTTTAGTCATTTTGATTAGCTCAGCATGAAAAGCTGGACCATTACATTCTCTGTTAGTGCTACTATAGCAAGTATTGAACTTCAAGGCACTGTCAAAATATTTCCAGGATAAAGTTGTGTATAGGCTCAAGTCAGGTGATGGATCCAAAATTCAAAGGCTTCATTACTGTCTAGAAGCACAGTGAAGTACATTATTAAGAAGTTGAAGATATTTGGTGCAACGCAGACCCTCCCTGGATCAGGACATCACTCCAAAGTTGATGAAGAAAAAAATAACAGAGTGAAACCGGTCATAGAGGCTACCAAGAGGCCTACAGCAACTCTGAAGCAGTTGCAGGAATTTATAATAAAGAGTGGTCATTGTGTGCATGTAACAACAATATCACAAATTCTCACAAATGTGGCTTGTTTTGGAGGCTTAAAAGAAAAAAAAAAAAGGCACTCCTCAAGAATGGCCACATTCAGTCACAACTGAATGTGCTTGCAAAACCACAGGTGGTCAGATGAGACTAAAATTGCTTACTTGTCCACAACACCAAGATGTCTGGCAGGATGTACAGCTCAACATCCAAAAAAATACTATTCCTACAGAGCATAGAGGTGTTAATATTCTGGGGTTGTTTCTCTGCAGCAAGAATTGGAGCTATTGTCAGGATTCAGGAGAAAGTATGGGGTCAAACACCCTTAAATTCTTGAAAAAAGTCTGCTGCCCTCTGCCTGAAAATTATCAACGGGAAGAAGGGTTATCTTCCAACATGAAAATGACCCAAAACAAACAGCAAAACTGACCATACAGTGGTTGAAGGAACAAAAGGAGAATGTTCTTGCAATGCCTAGTCAGAGTCCAGACTTAAACCTCACTGAAAATCTATGGAAATACTGTACCTGAAGACTGCATCATCATCATCATCGTCTTCATCTGATGGTCATCATCAAATTTAACTCAACTGGAGAAGTTCTGCAAATACTGCAAAGTCTAGATGTGCAATGCTTTGTGTGCCATTGAGAAGGTGATTAGTGTCACCTGATAGAGTTTACCAGTCATTTTTTAGTAGGGGTTGATCCATTTTTGTTTTTCATTCATTCATTCATTCATTCATTTTCTATACCGCTTAATCCTGTGTTCAGGGTCGCGGGGGACCTGGAGCCTATCCCAGGAGACTTCGGGCACTAGGCGGGGTACACCCTGGACAGGGTGCCAATCCATCGCAGGGCACACACACACATACACACACTCACACACCCAATCACACACTACAGGCAATTTAGGAACGCCAATTAGCCTAACCTGCATATCTTTGGACTGTGGGAGGAAACCGGAGTACCCGGAGGAAACCCACCAAGCACGGGGAGAACATGCAAACTCCATGCACACAGAGACGGGAATCGAGCCTGGCCGGGGAATCGAACCCAGACCCTGGAGGTGCAAGGCGACAGTGCTAACCACTACACCACCGCGCCGCCCATTTTTGTTTTTTTCTTTTGTTAAATGTTGCACTAAATGTTGCAAGTAAATACAGCTGGATGAAACAAAAACTGTGTCTACATTTCTGGATGCAAAGCAACAAAATATTATTATTTTAAAGGGGGTAATTCTTTTCTATACCCACTGTATGTTGGCAATATACAGTATGTTGGCAACAAGTAATGCAGTAAGTAATCTCATTTCTTAAGCAGTTATGACAGAAGACATCCTGTGGTCATGGAAAAGATGATACTCTGCTTCAGAAGGGGCAAATTATTGGTGTTCAGGCGATTGCTGAAACTACTAAAATTGAGAAATGTAAAATGCATCATAAAAACCTGGAAGGATAGTGATGAACCATCATTTTTGAGGATGAAATCAAATAGTTAAAACAATAACAGTCATGGCTTAACAGCAAAACTTAGTGCCTGACCACAGTGCATCTTCAGACAGTAGAAGAATCATTATATATTATATATATACTGGAAAAAAAAACAGTACTTTATTTTAAGCCCATTTTAAACTTGGAGGTCTAACTTGGTTTTAAAATATTTCCATCTTCTGACTTTACCTGAATCTTGAGGTGGCACCTTGGGAGGGTTGTAGTACTGTAGGCTTAAAGCACTTTTTCATCTTCTTAACCACACACAGAATAATGAGCATGACCTCTCTAAAACACTCAAAATCTCACGACCAGCTGACAGCTATCGGTCGGAAGAAAAGAAAGTGGAAGAGAATGTGTGAGAGAGCGCCTTTAATGAAAAATAGCTGTTCGACAGGAAGACTGTGGTCTTTAAATAAAGATCTGAGCATGGGGGGGGACGGCTCACTTCCCGTTTTCCTGCATCTCCCACTATTTTAGTTTATTTGTTCTGCTAAATTAGATTTGAGAGGCATTTGATTTTTCACGCATTCAGGAAGCTGTTCTCTACATATGAGTGTGTGCAGACACAAATCCAAACAGCACTCAGGGCAATATATTAATTAAAACAAAGAAAGGCCCCAAAGTCAGCACATAATGTACAGACAAAACCCACCGACAGTTAGAAAATACAACAACAGCCTGACAAATAAAACAAATAAAAAATATGAATTCATTCACAGCATATATTGGTGTATTAATTCATTTAAGGGTTATTTGTTATGTACTGACATTGTACATGAGCTTGAATGTTGGCGGCTAGCTGTTACATGCATAATATCTTTAATAATAATAGAGCTTATTTTCAGAAAAATATAAATCTCCCCCAAATCACTTAAATATGAGTTGATGTTATAAAAATATAAATAGTTGTCCTGATTTTTGATTCAGCGTTTCTCATGCGTCTGTGATCTCAGGCATGTGGAAGGATAAGAATAATGTTTTTTGACACAGCATGAGGAAAAGTTGATGTGGTTGGCTGAGTTTGCATGATTCAGAGGAAGCGCATGTCACTCTTCTCTCTCCTGGGTTTGTAGATGTTATATGACGGGGAAGACCTTTACAGGCAGGTGAGAACTGGCTAAAACTCAATCAGAGCAAAAGACTTAACATCTGTATTCAACAGATTTTTTTAAACCTCTTTTAACATTTGACCATCTGGCAATTCGTGCAATTCCTCATGCTGCTAACCTAAAGGTTTCTCCTAACAAAATCAGGAGGATTTGGCCATTTTTCCCCACAGTGGTCACTTACAGTAATTGCTTATTTAGGTGTTTCTGGATCAGGCAACCTCAATTTCCTGTAGGCACATCTTTCAGATCCAGAATGCAAACACACGACTTGTTCTGCATCCACCACAAAGGCTTTCTTATACACAGATGCTTGCCGATGAAGAAAAAAAAAAAAAAAAAGGAACCCCATGTACCAGGAGGAAGATATTATATCAAAAAACTTTGTTCTCTGTTCTGGTCCCCAGATGGTGGAAGGAACTTCTGAACAGATGAGGCATTGGACTAAAGATCGACTCCTATACAAAACACTTTAATAAGAAGAAAAGCTGTTTTTTTATTAGTTTTTTTAAAGATCTCTCTCTAACATGGTTTTAAGCTTAATGGGATTTTTATTTCCTGACATATTTGTACAAATTAATTTTTGACTGCAAGTCTATAAGTATCTCTGTGAATAATAAGAGTAGGCATGTCAGCACAAAGCAATAGATTCAATAATGTGTATCACATATTAATTAAATACAATACACTCATTAGATTGATAGTGCTGGAAGAACCATTCATTTGCCTGTATTGAAAGAGACGGATTAAGAGAAGACAATGAATAAGTATGAGAGGTTCAGACAGAGAAAGAAAATGACCCATGCACCTTTGCTTTGTGGGTTCCTTTCTAAAGAAGATGAATGAGGAGATACAGAGAGAGAGAGAGAACCATCAATAAAGAGGAGAAAGAAATGGAGATAAATAGAGAAAGGAGAAAATACCAATTGACAAAAAAAGAGAGATAATGGCCAGTGAACCTCTTTTACAAAGGAACACAGAAAGAGTGGAAGCTGCTTCATTTACTTTGAATGTACCAATAAAACTAGCTCTTATGTGATTTTTCTTTCTTTCTTGGAGTTAGTCACCAGTAATACAAGCCATATGTGGTGTTCAATGATGGGGCAGATGCCACACACAAACACACACACAGACTCAACATCTGTGCACCATGGGTTCCTGTTTCCGCTATTTGCTTTCTTTCCCTCCAATCTTGAAACAAGAGCAAAGAAAATGAAAAGAATGTCTGCAAAAACCCCTTCACATGGTCAAATACATACACAGTATACACATAGTCCACTGGTTATTAAATATAAGTCTACAGGTTTTTCGATAATGATAAAAATTATGATGGGCAGCTGACATTACAGACATTATGACAGAAGATTGCTAACTGAACTGATTATGCTGAAGCCTGAAGTTTTATATTATGTGATCACATCATGATAAAATCACAGTCTGGAATATTTTACACAGACTTCAATGCATTTACTGCTGCATTTGTTAAATTGGCTTTTAGGATATCAAAGGGGGGGGGGGGGGGGGGGGGGGGACAAGTATAGATTTCTCTCATTGTAGTAAAATATTTATATGTACAGTATTTGATTTCTTCAAGTAGGGGGTCAGCTATCTTATTGAGAAATTAAAGTTAACAAAACTAGGCATCATTATTGACCATTTCTATTAAATAAACAATATTCTGAAGTCAAATATCAAATTAAACTGTATCTATTGATCAGATTATACGTGCAACCCAAGTAATATTGAATTTTGGTTAGCACTCCAAATATTCATTAACACAACATGAAACAGGATGCCTCCCTCTTGTCCAAATTAGCATTGAGATGACCATTTTAGCATCTAAGCTCACTGGGCAACCTTATTTAGTTTCTGATTTTATTTTTCCTCACCCCTCTTGAGGCAGAGTTTAGTCCCCTCTTCCCCTTGGTCCCTTCCTGACATTTGTATGTCTCACTATGTTGAATTATTCAGCATATTTTGCATGGTTAAATGTCAGCACTTCAGAACAGCTCCTTATTGTTTGGAGCTCTTTAAGAAGAAAGAAACCAAAAATGAGAAAAGGAAAATGTCACTAAATGGAAAATGTAGATGAAGACTACAATACATCCTCCAAAAAGAGTAAGTTGCTCAGGTTTACAGTAAATAGTGGTTGTTTAAGTTACTGTAACCTTCCTAATAGCTTGAACTAGTCCTACCATCTCCTCTGACCCCCATCATCAAATAGGAACTGCAGATACACTCAAAAAAATTAACATGGCTACCTGTTACATGTACTAAAATGTAATATGTGTTTTGTACATAATAATTTCATGTTTCCAAGCTAAACATGAATAAGTTATGTTGTATTTGCATGAAATTCAACAACTTAACATGTACTAGATTCAATCATGTTGAGATAAACCAACAAGATCTTGTCAATATGAAAACCGGAAATAAAACCGGAAATATCGCGAGAAGAGAACAGCTTGTTGAGAAGACAAGCGTTTTGCGGTCGTGTGGAAAAGGTAAGAGGAATTAATTCCCATCTTTCTCAATAGAAACGAAATACTGAACATAAATGTCACCTGCTGTTTAGTCACGTTATTTTAGTTTAAGCTATTTCTTATATTTTTAATCACACTTAAAATACCGACGGTTATATGCGCGTGCTTGCTGTTCAGGTTTACAGGGAACCAAAGATTTTTGTCGTGGCATATCACCAAATACACATGCACTGTATATACATGGATAACCATTGCTACTACAAATTAGCAAAGTTCTTCTGATTGATCTTCTTCAACAAAGTCTACAAAACATACTGAATAAAGTATTTCTATAAAAAATCCAATAAAACCTTGGATTGTGAGTACCTTGGTCTGTGAGTGTTTTGCAAGATGAGCAACAATTGTATATAAATTTACCAAAACTTGAAATCTGAGGTCTTATAATCTTAAAATACAAGCAATATTGTGGGTAATTGTCTCCCATGCTCAGTCAATCTTATAGTCACTATCCTGTTCACTATAACACTGAACACCTGTAATTTTTTGTGTTTGTATATTTGTGTGTGTATGCATCATTGTGAGTTAGAGTTTTTGTTGGTAAACTGGTGTGTGTTTGTTTGTGTGTGTGTGTGTGTGTGTGTGTGTGTGTGTTTGTTTGTGTGTGTCCAGAGGTGGGTAGTAATGAGTTACATTTACTTGAGTAACTTAAAAAAAATACTTCTGTGAGTACTTTTTACTTTTACTTGTGTAGATTTGTGAGGAAGAAACGCTACTCTAACTCCGCCTCATTCGGCTACTCTCGACTCGTTACTTTTCTAACATTTTATTCTACACATGCCGCCGGTAGATTTAGCACTTGACTGTTTCACTAATCAGATGCAACAATAATCACATGACTCCGTTTGACCAATCAGCCGCAATAACAGTAACCACATGTAGTCACATCACCACACCCAAACCGGCAGCACAGCTGGCATCATATACTGTACAAAGCATGTTTTGCTTGCAAAAAAATAGCTTGATCTGCCAAAACAGACACACACTTTAGCATATAAAGCTTATAACCTGAGGAAACATGTTGCAGTAAGTTTAGCTGCTTCATTAAATGTTGCAATGTTAGCATATATAATTATATATACACACACACTTATATGAAAATATAAATATTATAATAAAAAATAAAATTAATCGGACATTACGATGAAACAGTTACTCAGTCTTTTCACCGAATACTTCTTTACTCATACTTGAGTAATATTTGGGATGACTACGTTTAACTTTTTTTGAAGTACACTTACTCTTACTTGAGATTTTTTTTTGGTTACTCTACCCACCTTGAAAGTATATGAACAGTGGCATATGAAAGTTGTCCTACACAGTAGCCTCCCCCCCTCATCCTCTCCTCTCTTTGGTTTCAATCACTACAGCTACTATTTTTTGCAAAGTTAACATGCAGGTTAATTTGTTTTATTTTTATTTATATTTTAATTTTTAAATTAATATTTTTGGGTTGTGGAATGAGTCAGAGTTTTTATTTCTTATGGGGAAATTCGCGTGATTTAATATGCAAGCACACTTGAATAGGGAATTATGCTCACTATCCAAGGTTTAACTGTAAAAGAAAGAACTTGCCTGTACATTGGTCAGAATTCACTCTTTTAAGGTTATCTTTCCATTTCATACATTGGAGGACTGAAATCATTCTCAGAAAATGCTCAGTATGTCTCTCTATCTGTGCCTTTTTACATTCTAATTTAGTGCTTTTTTTCCTCTCAAGGTGGGCATGGCTATATGCGTCGCTCCAAAGAGCTAATCAACGCAATCGTTCTTAATGTGGGAAGTTTAAAACAAGTTTGCCTCATATGTTCTGAAACTGTGGCGCTAATAAAAAGCATTAACGTAAAATACTGTTGTGAGATGAAATATGGGTCGTTACATATCCGCAGCAGCTCGAGGTAACGGCATACAGTAGAATACCCGACCTGAGAGCCCAATGCGCTACAATTATCTGTTTTGATCTTAACCTTGAGTAGTTACCCAGTATTCAGTGGTGGCAATCAGTGGTAGGTAATTATCTGTTAATGAATGATTACTAATTCATTACTTTTTAGTACCCATGTAGTTATTCATGAGTTATTGAACAGAAGTGTAAAATAACCTTAAATATAAAAATATAAACTCTAGTACAGTACAGGCCAAAAGTTTGGACACACCTTCACTCATTCAATGTGTTTTCTTTATTTTTATGACCATTAACTTTGGTAGATTCTCATTGAAGGCATCAAAACTATGAATGAACACATGTGGAGTTATGTACTTAACAAAAAAAAAGGTGAAATAGCTGAAAAATAGCCACCCTTTGCTCTGATTACTGCTTTGCACACTCTTGGCATTCTCTCAATGAGCTTCAAGAGGTAGTCACCTGCTATGGTTTCCAACATTCTTGAAGGAGTTCCCATAGGTGTTTAGCACTTGTTGGCTCCTTTGCCTTCACTCTGCGGTCCAGCTCACCCCAAACCATCTCGATTGGGTTCAGGTCCGGTGAAGACCTTATGTGGATACCTTATTTTGTTAAGTACATAACTCCACATTCAACACTCATTCATAGTTTTGATGCCTTCAGTGAGAATCTACCAATGTACGTAAATGGTCATGAAAATAAAGAAAACACATTGACCGATAGATGAGACGGTGTAGATAGATAGAATAAGCAAGCGAGCATGCGTAGTAGAATTTGTGCGTGCTCAGCTCGTGAATAGGTGAATTGGCGCCAATTTTCTGATGTTGAAAGAAGCAGCAGGATGTTTTTAACATCTGAAGCTTCATTACGGTTTTAAGTTACATGTTAGGTTAAAATGTGTAAGAACAGTGATGATTTGGGTCAGATTTCAATTGTTCCTGACAGCGGATATATATTCTCAGTGTTTTATACTGTAGCGTGGGCGGGGCGGCGGCTGACGACCGTCATGCTTTGCGGGGTTTTTGCTGTCCGTTCACCCTTTTCAGGACAGGTGTTTGGGTTAGTGGCTTCAGACAAGATATGTATGTGTGACCTGTTGAATGTGCCCCGGTTCATGTTAAGGCTGCATTGGATGTAGTTCCCATGCTATACAGTGACTGTGTGGTGAAAAAACGTCTCCCAGCCATTGCATTGAGCAGTAATTAAGCTTAGTTAGTCTCTCCAAGTTCTGTTTTCACTGCTAGAAGGGATCTTGGAGATGAGTGAGCTTGGTTGCTGCCCAATGCAATGGCTGGGAGTATTTTATTAGGTCTCAGCACTGTATGGCATGAGCAGCACCTTCTCTGAGATAACACACACAAACACGGCTGAAGCCATTAACCCAAACACCTTTCTCCAACAGGGTGGACACATAGAGAATCCCCGCAAGGCATGATGGTCGTCAGCCACCACCCCGCCCATGCCACAATGTAATAAACAATTGCACTTAAGTTATTGGAGTAACGTTTACTTGTTTTTTTTAAGGCAATCGGTTTCCTAATATTTTCCTAGTAATGTGAGCACTAATAGAAAGTTAACTCAAATAATAATTTTAAGTCAACAGTACTTAAGTATACTTGATTAACAAGTTGTTGTCACTTTCTCACTGACGCTGGCTGTTGTTACTGCCGTGGGCTCATGAAAGGCAGGCACAAACGCAGAGGGTTTAAGGGTAAATAACAGTTTTTATTTAAAATAAACAAATCAAAACTCAAACCAACTAAACAAAACTCTGGCTATTAGCTCAACACACACACAGACACTGTAACGGAACACACGGGGAAGAACTGTAGGAGCATGACGAGGGGAACGGGAACCCTCTACTCCAGATCATGGGTAATTCACGGTTTTGCTCGAACACTAGAGACTGGAAACAGGGGTGCTGTGTAGTGACACAGGGGGCATAAACTTGTGAAACAAAGACCCTTTGGCCAGGAGCTGAGACTGGAGTGCGGTGTAGTAACACGGGGAACATAAACTTATAATATTAAGACACTTAGGCAAGGAACGGAGACTGGAGACAGGCGCGCTGTATAGTGACACAGGGGATGTAAACTTATGAAACAAAGACACAGGCATGGAGTTGAGACTGGAGACAGGGACTACACATAAGACAGGGGACTCGAGACTCTATAGGACGGGCGACACAGGACAAGACTAGAGACCGGGAGAGACGAGAGACAGGACTAAAGACAGGCTAAGGACATGGCAGTTAGCTAGGCAGGGCTACTAGCTGAACAGGGCTAGTGAGCTAACCCTGGCAGTCAGCTACACCTACACCTAGCTAAGCATGCCCTCAGCCTGACATGAACACAGCTACACTTACCTGATCTATGAACAACAAACACTAAGGATGTGGGACACGGAAGCACTAGGGCTAGGGACTCTGAGGCTCAAAGGCTAGTCTAGAGGGCACCCAGAGGCTAGACTAGGGGACACCCAGAGGCTAGACTAGGGGACACCCAGAGGCTAGACTAGGGGACACCCAGAGGCTAGACTAGGGGACACCCAGAGGCTAGACTAGGGGACACCCAGAGGCTAGACTAGGGGACACCCAGAGGCTAGACTAGGGGACACCCAGAGGCTAGACTAGGGGACACCCAGAGGCTAGGCCGGGGCGCACCCAGAGGCTAGGCCGGGGCGCACCCAAAGGCTAGGCCGGGGCGCACCCAAAGGCTAGGCCGGGGCGCACGCAAAGGCTAGGCCGGGGCGCACGCAAAGGCTAGGCCGGGGCGCACGCAAAGGCTAGGCCGGGGGGCACGCAAAGGCTAGGCCGGGGGGCACGCAAAGGCTAGGCCGGGGGGCACGCAAAGGCTAGGCTTAGAGACCTTCACGGGCTAGGTTAGGGGACACTCAGAGACTAGGCTAAGAGACCTTCACGGGCTAGGCTAGGGGACCCTCAAAGGCTAGCCTAGAGGACCCTCAAGGCCTAGCAGACCCTCCAATGCTAAGCTAGAGCACCCTCAAAGCATAGGCTAGGAGACACTCAGAGGGGAGGAGACACCAGGGTTAGGAGACACATGGAGGTGAGGCAACACAGAGACTATCTACTTACCTGGGGGGTGTTCTTCGTACGTCGCTTGAAACATCCGGGATGAATTGACACATCTAAGATGAGATCATCGTGTTAATTACGCTCTGGCTAAGTCGGTTCTTCGAGCACACCTGTTGTTGATGATTAGTATGGCCGGATTGAGTTGTCTAGGATTATTGCGCGTGCGTGCGTTGGTTTAAAAGGCGATATGCATCGACAGTAGAAACACTGATCACAAGCCCTTTGATTGGTTGACGAAATCACAAAAGAACAAGCTAAATTTTTTTGGAACACCTGTTATGCGCTGAAATGCCCCCCCCCCACACGTGTTATGCACTGAAATGGATCCCCCCCCCACCACACACACACACATAATCGCTATCAAATATTATATTAGAACATAATATGCACATATGTTTTACAAATTACATGAGAAAATAAAATAAGAAATATGAAAAAAATTGTTGTATATGGAAAAATAGAAATATGAATATTTTTTTCAAAAACATGTATACTTTTATATTGTTTACTTTATACTAAAATTAGTTTTGTCCAATTTTTCATTATAAAAAAAAAATATATATATATTATATAAATATAATATATAAATATATTATATTTATATATTTGCATATTCATAACGAACCCCTGAAAAATAAATGTGTTACAAAATCAACATTATACAAGAATTTGAAGGCTGTCTCGTGCCTAGAGGGCTGTCTCGTGCCTAGAGTTTATTATAATATTAAAAAACCTATGAATTTATGTTCTAATATAATATTTGATATCAATTTATATGGCAAGCCGTATATATATGCAAGATACTTTTCTTTCCCCACGTGAGTCAGTCCACGTCAGCGCTCTTTAACCAATCAGATGTGACCTCACAATTTCAACCAATCATAACCCGGCAGGAGTGCAGCCTTAATCCTGTTTACATGAAATAAACCTGCTACCGAGCAGGTTCAACCTTACGGACATGTTGCTATGACAGCAAATGCGAGATGAGCATTGAAGAACGAAACAATCCAAGATCAGGACAAATCCACAACAATCAAATCCAGCTAACCGAGTTAGCGACGTACGAAGAACACCCCCCTGTTCTAATGACAATGGAACACGACAGGACAACACACCACATCAACTCCACACACATTAAACATCTAAACATAAACTACAAATACACACGGGAAAACCAAAAGACATATTGAAAATAAACACAGAAGACAAACGTACAGAGCCAGATATAAATGAATAAATAAACAAGTCAAAAACAGAGCTAAATAAAACAAAACTAGAGCCCACCTGACAATGTTAATGCTCACAGAGCTCACAGCTTTTTATAGTGATCTTAACGAGCCACCTCGGTACAGGTGAAACTTCAACATCACCTGACCGAGGTGCCTTCTGGAAAATTGGGTCTTCTAACCAAAACTACAAACAGAACAAAACTCAACCACAGTGCCCTCTAGTGGCAGTCCCTTACAGTTGTCCCTACAAATTGTGTTAAGTTATGCCAACTAAACATTAATACTCTACTTTACTTGGAAATTTTAAGGCAATCGGTTTCCTCACTTTTTCCTAGTAATGTGAACACTAATAGAAAGTTAACTCAAATAATGATTTTAAGTCAACAGTACTTAAGTATACTTGATTAACAAGTTGTCTCTACAAATTGTTACGTTATGCCAACTAAACATTAATACTCTACTTGGAAATTTTAAGGCAATCGGTTTCCTCACTTTTTCTAAGTAAAGTCAACTTATTACATTTTACAGTGTATGTGTTTTGCCCTTAGATTTAAATTTAAAAGTAAAACTTCTTAATTCCATATCTAGTTTTTTTTTACATGCAAAAGTTGTCATTTATAATATCACACACTGTGTACATACATATGTACTGTTGTAAACACAAGCAATATGAAACCACAATGTAGATGTTACATAAGAGAGAAAGGGGGAAAATCTATTTATACCAACGCTGGCCTCCAAGATATTATATGACATGAATATTTGGGGGTTGTAAGGGGTAAACCGATATCGTTTTTGAGGAAATACCATGGTAAAAGATGTATGAATTATTAGTGTTATGAATGATGCATGAAATATAATTAACCAAAAAAATGGCTGTTTGGAGATAAAGCATGTACAGTATGTATATTGTGCAACTGCCTATAATTCATTGCTTAATTCTCGTTCACAGAGTCTAATCAAATTATTTTGTATGCTCAGTGAGGAGGGGGAAAGAGGAGACTAGAGTGCATGAGGGAATAAAATAAGACCATGATGCAACCTATCTGTTTAGAAGATAAATGCTTGTTTGTACACAGCTGTTAATAAAAGCATTCACACAAGGAACAGTTGCAATTTTTCTCTTTGCTTTCTCTATCAACAATTTATTTCTTGCATCATCCCTCCCCCCAGTCCCTGCTCTGCCCCCCACTTTGTCCTCCATACTCTGATTTAATGCATAGCAAGTCTTAAATTAATAGTTAAGAAGAAAAATACACACCAAGAGATGTGCAATCACTTGCGTGCGCGTGCATGCATCTGAAGGACATATGCTTGACTTCATTAGTCTCCTTTTTCTGTATGAAGAGTGTTCTGTTTTTGTGTCCTTAATTATTAACCTTTTTTGCAATCTGTTGTGTTGCTGGCAATGACACAATCTGGAGAACTTTTCATAAATCACAATTATGAACATGTTGTGCTCAGGCAGAAACATCACTCCTTTTTACACCCAGTCTCAGCTGAATGAATGTATTAGCTATTATCCAATTAATAGTCAATTACACCTAATTTGCAAGTCCAGCAATTCCCAGCTCCTATTCTTGCATATAAAAATAAAAAAGGTGTTTCCTTTTAGTGCTCCATGCATGCCTTAAGCTGGATTAAATACTATCAAAAGAGCCCCAAAAATGTAATTGGGTTTAAAAGAGTTTGAAAAACTTTCCATTTTGCAATTTAAGGGAAATCGAAGATTGGCATGTGTATATGTTAATGCAGAGCGAGGCTATTTTCAGCTGGGATGCATCCCAAGCTTAATTCAATTTACAAAGCTGAAAAGAATTTAAGCAGCTAAATGGTCCTGAACAACCAAGCGCCATTCAATTGCACTTTGAAGTTTTCATGAAGATTCATGAATAAATAAACACTGAGATCACTGAGCTCCGCCTTCTCTCCTGGGACGGCATTGCTTTTAGTTCCTGCATGTGTATTTATACTTCTGATTCTCTTTCAACCTACTTATACAGTACACCGGCCCTGACCTTTTGTTACCCCTGTCCACCATTCTGCTCAAAGTGTTTTGCTAAATGCCTCCATGGCTCCCACCTCACACTAATCGTTCTCTCCTTTAGCATACCAGCTTGTGTTTGACATCAACTTAAAGCATAAAATTCTTGTACCAAACTAATATGTTTCATGCTTATAAGCAGGACTAAGAAGGTTTAATTTGCAGCATGTTAAAAGAGTCTGAATTCCTAGTAAGCGCCAAGAAAGTGGAGGAAAACAAACAAGGGAAAAAGAAAGATGAAGACAAAGAACAGGGACGTACTGTACTGTATGTGAGATTTTGTGGACAGGTGGCTTTTATACACATACCACATTGTTGTTAGGAGCACCGTATTAAATTAATATGTGTACCACAAGAGCACATAACCAGTCTGTGAGAGGCAGAATTATTGTTGGTTGGTAGGGAATCAAATACTTATTTCCCTCATTGAAATGCAACTTAATTCATAACATTTGGATCATGTGCTTTTTCTGCATTTTTGGTTGATATTCTCTCTTAATCCTTTACCATAAACCTATGATAAAAATTGTAGACCCTTCATCTCTTTGTACTGTAAGTGGGCAAACGTAGAAAATCTGAAGGGGATCAAATACTTATTTACCCACTGTATATGTATACTATATATATATATATATATATATATATATATATATATATATATATATATATATATATATATATATATATATAAATATTTTTTTTCATTCATTCATTTTCTATACCGCTTAATCCTGTGTTCAGGGTCGGGCACTAGGCGGGGTACACCCTGGACAGGGTGCCAATCATATATATATATATATATATATATATATATATATATATATATATATATATATATATATATATATATATATATATTCATTGCTAAGTACCTGATATATGCAATGACAATAAAGTTATACATACCTAACCTGCCAAATTCTATACACATTTACTACAGCAATATTTGTTACTGTATAGATTCATTTCGGCGATTTGTTTAGTTGGGCGAAATATGGTGCTTTTATTGAAGTAGGTTTACATGAGTTACAAATACTGCAGCACAACAAGACAAAAATGGGGCAGATCTTTTAAAGGTTTGCTTAATGTCAGGAAAATAGGGCGACACAATAAGCTCCCTCACAGCTCCAGAGTTGCAGGAAGGTTTTCTCCCAACTCCCAAAGGTGGAGTGGCTGCTCTAAATTTGCTTCTAGCTCTGACTGAGTGTGTTTGCGCACATGGTGCCCTGTGATAGACTGGTGTACTCCAGGGTGTATGCCTGTACCCTGTATTCCACTGTAACTCAGATGAGTATTAAGCAGTCACTGAAAATGAATGAATGAAGACAAATATATTGAAATGCTCCAACACAAACAATCTGCATGAAAAAAAAAAAATTATTGGATAAAAAGGAGGGCCAGTGGGTAAGCCACATTAAAAAATGTAGTTTGCATAAATAGTACTTTCTTATTTTCAGCATAGTCCTGATGTATCAATATCCAGATTTTATAAACAAAGAACATCTGACACACACACACACAGGAGGACCCAACCTCTGCATTAAGAAACAACTGGTTATGGACCGTGAATAAACTCACTCTGACTACACTGGTCATTTTCCTTTGCTTCAGATTGTTTGCAAATGCATATGTTTTAAGAAAGGATCAAACATGTTCCAACAAAAAAAAATTTTTGTTGTTCAAATAGAGTGTACAGTGTATTAAAGAAACTTAGAACAAGTCACACCTTGTTTAAACCCATCCAATTTTGAAGTGATCAGAAATACAGTATTAGAACATATGACGGATGTTTGCCCAGGCATAACTGAAAAAAAAAAATATAATAATTGAGCATGCATTTGACCCCCTGAAGAGGAAACTGAAGGGAGAACCCCACAACCCCAAACAACAGTACAAAATAACAATGCAACAGTTTGGTGACATCAGTGGATTGCTGCCATAATGGAATTATTGCAACCAAATATTGTTGGCGTTATTTCATATATATTATTTTAAGATTGGTAATAAGATGAGATTGTTTTTATGTTTTGCTCATCTAAAAATGTATAGTTCCCACTAAAGGTGCCATGTTTATGTAATATGATATCATCTCTATACATCTAAATATCAGGAAATCCCAGTGTCTTTAGTGTGCATCGAATAGAAAATAATTGGCCTTGCAACATCAGTACTTGCAGAGGTGAAGGAAGAATTCCTTGTTTTCTTCTATGGCATATTTCATACAGAGTACACCCTGCTTGCAGCCTAATTTGCACCTGAAAGCAGCCAAAAACAGCTTACCACATTTGGCCTATCTTTATCACTGTCTCATCTCTCTCATTGTCACATGCTCGCGTTTGTACAGGTCTAGCCTATATTTGCATTAATTAGCCAGGGGGCTGGTTAACAAAGCTAAAGAGAAAGATGGAGGTGGCAATGAACTCTGCCTCTCTTGTGCAGACAGTCAACTCATTATGCAGTGCAGTAACTGGGACATGGAGGAAGAGGGACATGGAGAAGCAAGAGTGGGCAAACTGAAAAAGAAATTAGCCTGGTATAGAGGTGTAGATAACTAAAAAAACAATATACAGTATGGCATCCTGTTTGCAGCTGACAGAGTAGACACGCCTACAGTACACTTAACTGCAATTAACGTCTGAAAGACTCACTTTTCGGTCTTGTTCTGGACAAATTTAAAAAGTTTTCCTGAAATGAGAAATAAGCTGCGGTTGGTCACATTCTTTCTAATTGTCAAGCAAACATAAGCACTTTACGGTCACACAGAGATTATATTTATATCATTTTGACCTGAAAAAAAAAGCCATTTTAATTTAAACTGTATGAAAAGGAGTAGATTTGTTTTCCCATGTTATCTCACAGACCTGTTTCAGGATGGCACGTCCCGTGGTGGTTACAGTTACATGGCACACAGGGTGAATATGGACCACCATTAGGATTATCCCGAGTAAAACCTGGTGCACACTGCTCGCAGAACTGTCCAATGAATCCTGGTGGGCATGTACACACCTCAACCCAGGGGGCAGGCGGACCAGGGGGGATGTAAGAGTAGGAGTCAACCAGTGTTGCAGAGGTCAATGTCACCCCAGAAAGCTGGGAGGTATCTGTGGGTGAAGAAAAGGATGAGTTAAAGGTGGGTTGCATTGGTCAGATACTGTTCTTGTTTTCTACTTGTAACTTCTCAATAGGAGATAATTCAAGGCATTTAAACAGTACAGTATATGTAATAGTGCTGTATAACAATGTACAGTACAGTACTGTACGTAGGGCTGATAATACTGCAAAAAATAAATAAATAAAAGATTTTAATGTTAAATAGGGTACATATGTACAGTACAAAGATAATCATGAACATTGGGCAATGAATAAATTGTGCAGAGAAGCTGGTGTATAGCATACTTTCACACTTCAACGCTTTAATTCCTGCCTGGCCCAGGTGCACTGCTTTGTACACCCTCAGTCAGGGACCATCACACATGCTATTGTAAAGAACCTCAGTTAAATGACTAACATTTAACAGCATAAAATAGAAGTGCTTCTTTGTTGAAATGTTTAAACTTTAAAAATTGGATGTTTTTTTTTCTTAGACCAAGAACTGCCAGTGCAGGTTCTCTAGCTCCAGTGTTGCTGCTTCTGTATACCAGGAGGTATTCTCTATTTTGGTGTTTTGAGTCAAAAGTTTGACGGGCTATAGACTATTTCCAGCAAACTGATATGTTTTTGAATTCACAAATATTAATACCACTCATTTGAAAAGTGGAGTGCAACAGAAAAGTCATTTTATTGTTATTAATTAAAAAAGGCTAAAAATAAATTTTTTTAATATATAATATATATATTATATATATATATTTATATATATTTTTATCTATTTTTAATATATAATACCTAAATATGGCCCTAGCATAAATTTTCTTTACTATGTTTAATAAATGTAACTTATTTAAGTTATTCTGTAATTTCTTTTTCTGTACTTCGAAAACACACATAACATAATAATTGAGGTTTTAATGTCAAACTACTTACACTGTATAATTAATAATAATTAAAGTAAATTAATAGATAAATCAAGTTTAAAGTGTATAATTCTTTTGATTGTGTAATGCTGCTTTACAACAATGTCAATTGTTAAACGTGCTATACAAATAAAATTGAACTGAATTGTTAAATAATCAACAAATACATACATTTAAGCTGAATAGCAAGGATTTAAAAGACATAAAATGGTAAATAACGTAATACATAAGTTATCTAAGGTATGTCCTCACTTGCATCAACCCCATCAGATATTTTCCCAATCCTGAGTAAATCAGGTCGCATCCCCTTGCTACTTCCTGTTCATAGAGAATGCAACCATACAACACATGAGGTGATAAGGTTTACATGTTTGGATATTTTTAGCAGTGTTTACAGTATAGTATGTATCTGCTTTTAACACAATATTTCCATTATAATATATTATTTTGTAAGAATACTTATTATTGGTTATTATTGGGGCCAGGTGTAGCTCAGTGGTTAAGGCATTGGACTACGGTTCGGAAGATCCCAGGTTCAAACCCCACAACCACCAAGTTGTCACTGTTGGGCCCTTGAGCAAGGCCCTTAACCCTCAACTGCTCAGATGTATAATGAGATAAAAATGTAAGTCGCTCTGGATAAGAGCGTCTGCCAAATGCCTAAATGTAAATGTTATAGAGGAAGTTTGGAAGTTTAAAAAATGAAGAAGAAGAATGGAGTTTAAAACATGTTAATAAAATAAACATCTCCAGTATGTGAAGCATGGTGAGAACGGAAACACATTTTATTTTGTTGACGCCAACAGATGTCAACTTTCTTAAGTTTTATCTCTGACAGTGTTAACATGTGAGTTTAAGTTTTTCCAGAAAGTAATTATATAATATTATGTATTATAAAATCCTGAAATTTTATTACACATACACGTTTATACATTTAACCTGATTTATATCTCCAGAAGCAGCGGATATCAAATAAAAAGAAGCAAGAAATTAACAGTGGCCCACACACGAAGGTCAAAGGTGGGAAAAGGGTTTAAACAAACAACAACAAAAAAAGACAATCAAATGAACAATCAATCAAAAGGTTCAGACAGTGAAGGTCAGTGTAGCAGCAAGTAGACATACTGTAAAATAGTCCACTAGACTGGTATGTGGATGAGCCAGCTGTACTCAGACAGTGGTTTGAAAGTGAAAGAGAGAGAAGAAAAAATAGTTCAGGGCATTCAAAATGAAGAAAGGCTTTGAAAGAGAAAACGAAGAGAATTTTCAAAACAGCAAAATCAATAGAGACAGCAAAAATGTCAAACTGATGAAAGATCAAACAGCAAAGAAAATACAAGAATCAAAATGTCAGGAAATTCTCCAAATACACAAAATGAGAAGTTAGTATTAGGAAGCTACTGTAACTTTGTAATCCCAGCCATTCCCTTTTACAACATTATTTGCTAAAAAATCACGTTAGAGATAAATCAACTAATCAACCAAACAATTAGTTTGGTTTGACTTAGAGGTTAAAATGAAGAAATAAATCCAGGAAAATTGTTCCATCAACAAGAAAAATACACCAGGTCATCCTCCATCAAAATAATGTTTGCCTTACACTATTTTGCTGAAGGATGTTTTAATGCTTTACCTTGGCTCATTTCTATTTACATTTACATGGCTATACTGAGGAACAGCTGACAAGTGAAATGTTTAGGAAGAAAGGTCATTGGTCATTGTAAGAGCCATATCGTACTTGTTATGAATTTGTTGTTGTGTTTATTTTATTTTATTTATTTTATTTGTTGTTATTTCATTTATTCTACCTTGTTCTATTCATTAGTAAAGCATTAAGCATTAAGTTTGTTACATAAGCCATAAGCTTTAAATTTCTAAGTTATGCATCCATTTTGACAATCGTAAGTTGGTCTGTGATGTCATTCCACTATTATATGCATTTGTATGACTGTCGTATGAAAGAGAGTTCAGTTTACTGTACTGTAGATGCAGAAGGCTACGGAAACACAAGCTTTTGACCGTGAGCTCCCGGTAAGCTAAGAATGTAAGATATAGCAACTAGGTTGTTGTAACCGTAAGCACCCGTAAGTAGATATATACAGCAAGAGTGGTGTTATATGCGTAAGCTAAGACTGTAATTTATAAGATACAGCAAATAGGTTGTTGTAAAAGTCAGAGATTTGCAAGATGCAGCAACTGATGTCTGTAATCACAGTGGATTTACTCAAGACGACTGTATGAAGTGTTGATTCTTTGATGCTGACAAAATAAACTACAAGAGACAAAGAGATCGGACTTCTGTCGTGTGAGTGAAACTTTAAACCAAAGCTACGCGTCAAAACTGGTGAAATAATATGACCGCATCTACAGTCATGTTAATGGAGTAGATGGATGAGGTAGGAGGTTGTCTCAAGGTACTGGAAGAACATGAACTCCTTGGAGACAAGATATGAACCCTAGTCTTGAGGTGTGAGAGCATTGATAAGCATACATTGATAAATATCAATTGACCAAAAGAAAATAAAAATCTGTTTTTAGTAAAGACCTGTTCTATTACAAACATTCTCAGCTGAGTTATTGGCTACAAATAGATCAACTTCAGGTTGATAGTCCTGTTGAAACTACTGTCAATTCTCTTCTGCACCAGTGAACACAGACATGTTATGATTCACTAGAGCATCAGTAAAGTCAGGTACTAATGTTAGCTGGGGAGGCCAGGTGTGCAGTCGACATTCCTGTTAATCTCAAAGGGTTTTTTTTGTGTACAGTAGTTTAGGTCATGGTTCTGTGTACTGTAGGACAAGTGAATTTATCCACTTCAGCCTTGGCAAACCAATGTCTTTGAAAAGGAATTTTGTTAATTTGAAAACAAAAAGGGCATTGTCATGCTTGAACAGGTTTGAATAACTTATATTATTAAAAAGTTTGGACACAAGTTTTTTACATTCTAGAACAATACTCCATTTTTTGTGAACTACTCTATGTGAAAATACATATGGAATCAGGCAACTAACAACAACAACAACAGTCAGTTGATATTTTTTGACATGAAGGGCAGCTGTTGTGGAATAGTTCTTGCAAGAAGAATATGGTCAAGTGCATTTTCAAAAGCTCTGAAGCACCGCAATGAAACTGGCTCTCATGAAGACCATCCCAGGAAAGCAAGACTAAAATATACCTCTGCTGCAGAGAAGAAGTTAATTTAGAGTTACCCGTAACAGCATCTTAGATTAGAACCGTTGTGAAGGCTTTACAGATCATAAGTAGCAGAAACATCTCAACATCAACTGTTCAAAGGAGATTATTGCATATTTTAAGGTGTGTCCAAATTCTTGACTATTAGTCAAATGGGCAAGTGCTGGAAAATGCCCTAAATGCAAGACAGTTAGTATGAATTTTATGTAATGGGCTTAAAATTCCAGAATGCAGCGGCTGTACACTCGACAAGTTGGTGAGTGCAATGGACTTAAAATTGACATTAACATGGAAGCTGAAGCTGATCTGGTTGAGCAGTATTAACAGTCGAGGAGTTATACTGTAACAGATAGACAGACTAAAGGCTATAAAAGTGCTGTTGCATTATGTTTAGGTACGGTAGATGTGAAGCAGGAGCGAAATCCCACTGGCAGCAAGATTTGTGGACCAGTATTGTAGGTAATGCCTGTACAGATTCAGACACACATGCATTAAATATCTCCCTGATCACTGTTAACTGTAAAGTATTCAATTATTTAAAGAAAAAAAAAATCTAATTTCTTTTTAAATTTTTTATTATTTTATGGATGCAATAAGGTAGAAGAAAGCATAATGAAGCACAGTTAATATTGTAAATGATAAATTCTGGGTTTTTATTTTAAATGGTAAGATCTAAACTTGCATAATAGGTAAAAAACAATATATACCCATTGTGCCTTTAAATGAATGTAATAAAGAGGCTGCTTTTAAAGCTAGTATAAGTTGGTGTGACTGATATTTGAAACTTATTTGATACGTATTTTCAAAAAATACAGATCTGAACATGAGAAAAAAATTTAATAAACATGTAAAAAATGTTGGCAGAAAATTCCTAACATTAACAGGATTAATACAATACATTACTGCTTATGTTTATGCAGTGCACATATTTGAATTTGACATAAAGGATAATAGACAAGTGAATTAATACTTTCAATGATAAATACAGTAACAAATGGAAACATAAAAAAATGGAAATCAAGGTTTTAACATTCTCTTTCCATTTGCTTGGATGCTAGTTAACTACATTTTGTGCATGTTTTATTATGCATATAAATGTCATTTAGTATTGCATTGTCAGTAGTCACTCATAGCCTATTCAATTCAGGATTGTTGTTTATTATTCATTATTATTTACCACTGAATTTTTGTAATGCAATCTATAATTGAGCTTAATGTCTAATTTTCAAATTTCTCTAATTTCCTTTGCAAATCATAGACCTTTATTGAATAACCACCAGGCTGTCCCTGACACTCACTCATCGTCTATACTACTTTTTCCTGTATACAGGGGCGTGGGGGGCCTGAAGACTTAAGGCATGGGGTGCCAATCCATTGAAGGATCACCAGGCTCAGCCGATTACAAATTCATACAAACTCCCAAGATCCTCCTATCACCTTCATGCCTTTCTTCCTTCAGACTACTGTTGCTGGTAGAGTGAATTTTGTATAGGTATATAAATAAATGAAGCAGTAATTAATTAAACAGTATAGACTGAAAGGAGCAGGGAAGAAATATGGTGAGGAGAAGGAATTTTCTTATTCCCCAGGTACCTTATAAAAAATGATAAAGTAACACACACACCCACACACCCCCCCCCTCCCACACACACACACACACACACGCTGCGTATGCTTACAGTACATATGCCACATTTATACACATATGTACTGTATACAGAGCTGAAACGTTTTACACTGTTATAAACAATCCTACAGTAGCCCTAGGGGTTTACTCTTAGCCACTGCTACAGCAACAGGTAAAAGTATGTACGTAAACACACAGCATTAGCACACTCTATGACAATGTTCATGCAGCAGTACCTCAAGCTCAGTCAGTGTGTGCATATGTTGCAGAACAAAGGAGACAAAGTTATAATGGGACATTTGACAAGTGCATGATAATGCCAGTATAATCCATTTCCAGTGGGAGAGACTGAAATTGAAGCTTGCTCTTTGTTGAATGTTATTTCTGTTCCAAACCCTTCGGGTGCTAAGTGACCTACAAGGTTGTTTAGGGATTTATTTGGGATATGCATCATTACCATTCAAAATATCTATTTCTGGGCATGTCTGGGTAAACAAAATGCTTTTTCAGAACAGTCAAATTATTGGCCTGCATCAAGCAAAGAAACAGAGCTAACCTGCATGCCAACGTAACTTGTAGAAGAAATGTGGTCAGAAAAAAAAAAACCGACTGTAATTGAAACACTTGTTGAAGTTCCATGGTAAAAAATAAACTAAAATCAACAGTACTCATAGCTATGGTCAATAGTTAAAGTAAGAGCATTTCTGTACACACACTACTGTATGTGATGAGAACTCACAGGATTGGGACTAAACAGATGTGTGGCGATAAGTTAGTCTTCAATTTGCTAGGGAGCAAAACCATTGGACTTTAGAGCAATAGAAAAAGTGTGATCTGATGAGTTCAGACTGATCCCATTTCAGAGCAGTGGGTGCATCAGGGTAACGTAATCCACCTGAAGACTCGGATTCTGCCTTAAGCAGATGTTTAAAGATCAGATCTAGAAACAATGCAGCTTGCGGCATGGCATGGTCCTATATCAGTAAGTAAAGTCTTTAACACTAGCTCTGCGCATGCTCAGGTGTATTTTTACTTTTGAGTCTATATTCTGCTGCTTGTTGCAATTGCCATGCAGGTGGTTTCATGCTCAAGACACTGAAAAATGCAATACCCCTGCTATGCTGCACAAAGGATTCCCAAAACAGCACATGGATTGGTTTTAGAATCTGATCATATTTCCAAACTAGGATTTTTCAACTAGAGGTCATTAATTCATTCATTCATATGATTGTCATTTCCTGACAGTTTTCGCTAATGATACTGCCAAAAGGTTAATTTTAAAGGCAAATTTTTGACTAATTTCCTCCAAGAGTAAGAATAAAATATGGGTTGTTTCAGTAGACTTAAATGATTAAATGTATTTATTAGCTTATTATCTAATACTACTGTATAGTGCATACTCACCTAAGTTACTCATTAAATCATCTCATGTAGGCAGAACCTTTATTTTATTAATCTCTGACGTCAAATGTCACAAACTGACATTTAAAAAGTGATACTCACAGTTTTGTCCTCCTACATTGCTGATGTGTAGTGCAGTCAGGTTGTTGAGTAAACGTTGAAACTCAAATTCGGTGAGTGATGGATTCACTTCTGTTTCGGTTAACCTATGGATAAAATAATCATGAAAAAACAGGTCAGTAAAATCTGTTCTTTATATAGGCAGGTCTATCTAGGAATGAATCCCAATACATGCATTTTTCTAATAATTGTCATATCATAAATGTAGGTGTACTGGAGCGGCATATTAATGAAGATAGCTAAATGTACTATTCTATTGCTAATAAGAAAGTGGAATTGTTAAATTGTAGGAAGAAAATAAAATTTTACTTCATACAGTGGTGTTCAAAATAATAGCAGTGTGTTGAAAAAAATGAGTAAAGCTCCATATCCATATAATAACTTTTAATTTAAAATCACACAAATGCATTGCACACCCTGCACATTCTATTCTGACTCACACAATGAAGAAAAATGTGCTAAATATATTATTAGTTTAATGTAAATGAAGAAAAACAAATATTAGTCTGTTCAAAAAAATAGCAGCGTGGAGTTCAATTAGAGGTAAATTATTCAGTGAAAACAGGTGTCAAACAAGTCCCCCTTATTTAAGGATAAATGCAGAAAAGGTTATCCTATATTGAATTCAAGCCACAGTACACTGTGAAGACAGTGACGCATGGAGGCACAAGCATCATGATATGGGGATGCTTCTCGTACTATGGTGTTGGGCCTATTTATCACATTTCAGGGATCATGGATCAATTTGAGTACATCAGAATACTTAAAGTAGCACTGTCGCCTTGCACCTCCAGGGTCTGGGTTCGATTCCCCGGCCAGGCTCGATTCCCGTCTCTGTGTGCATGGAGTTTGCATGTTCTCCCCGTGCTTGGTGGGTTTCCTCCGGGTACTCCGGTTTCCTCCAACAGTCCAAAGATATGCAGGTTAGGCTAATTGGCGGTCCTAAATTGCCCGTAGTGTGTGATTGGGTGTGTGAGTGCCCTGCGATGGATTGGCACCCTGTCCAGGGTGTACCCCGCCTAGTGCCCGAAGTCTCCTGGGATAGGCTCCAGGTCCCCCGTGACCCTGAACACAGGATTAAGCGGTATAGAAGAAGAATACTTAGAGGTCATGTTGCCTTATGCCGAAGAGGAAATGCCCTTGAAATGTTGTTTCAACAAGACAACGACCCCAAACACACCAGTAACAAGGCCAGCACCACTCCAGACCAACAAAATTAACGTTATGGAGTGGCCATCCCTATCCCCAGACTTTTATCCAATAGAAAACCTGTGGGCTATGGTAGAGTTTTAAACGAGATATCCCTCCGTGTGATAATCCATATCGGAGGGCGATCTCTACACTTTACTGCTTCGATTACTGCCCGGGTCTGACTCTTGCGAGGCGTGAAAAACAAGGAGAGTGTTCTTGAGCCGCCCACTCCCTCATAAAGATTGGGGTGTGACGCGCCTCACAATCCACCTCAAAAGAGGTCATACTGGCATATTGTCTTCTTTACAAAGAAGCCCTGAGGTTCATGTGCCCAGGACCATGGGGGTGGCCCCCCAATGGGTAGAGGCATGCAGAATTCCTTTCGAGAATGAAGTGTTCTCCCTGACACCCCCAGGAGGTCGGTGTTTTGCTCTGCCACCACTGATGTTTCGGGCAACACCAGTTTCCAATAAAGTGTTAGTTCTTCTTGTTAGTTCTTACTTCTGGCTTCCCTGCCATGCTTCAGGATGCCGAACATCTAACATCCCCCCCTTTAACCAAGTCACTGAGACTTTAGCCCTTTCTGAGAAACTGGCAGCGTGGAAGCTACTGCCAAGTAAATCTCCTTGGGTACTAAGCGCTGTAGAGGGAAACTACAGGATTCAGTTCTCACATCACCCTCCATTCAATGGCGTGGTCTCCACTTCCATGAAACCGGAAAGTGCGCATCTGCTGACAGAAGTTGCTGGGGAATGGGGCCATGAACATGTTCCCGTACCAGAAAGTGAGTCAGGCTACTACAGTCGGTATTTCTTGGTTCCCAAGAGGAACGGGTGGCTGCGGCCAATTTTTTGATTTTGTGGCCTTTTCATCTATCTAAAATGAATAAATACAGCTTCAAAATGTTGACTGTCAAAGTGATTGCTCTCAAATCCTACCAAGCAATTGATTTGTGACAATCGATTGAAGGACGCTTACTTTCATATAGAAATATTGCCACCACGCAGGAGGTTCCTGAGGTTCGCTTTCAGGGGCAAAGCTTACCAGTATCGGGTCCTTCCATTTGGTCTAGCTCTCTCACCCGCACATACTGTATATAAAATGCATGGATGTAGTTCTGGCTCTTACGACTCCAGGGCATCCGTATTTGAATTACATAGATGACTGGCTGGCCCAGTCTCATTAGCTAGCGCTTCGACATCAGCATGTCGTCCTAGCTCATTTTTGTTTCTGAGGATTGAGACCCAATGCCACGAAAGCGTGCTCTTTCCTGTTCTGAGGATTTGGGTGTCACATGGGATTCGATCGTAAGCGGGGACAGTTGTCTCCCGCTCGTGTCGAATCCATTCTCAACACCCTCAAGGAAATCAAGCTAGATCAGAAAGTGACCATCACTTTCAGAGATCTTAGCTCTCATGGCAGCTGTATCCACGGTGACACCTTTGGGCCTTCTACACATGAGAGCATTTCAGTTGTGGCTAAGAGAGGGGATTTCACTCTAAGACCAATCCTCAATAAGGGTTATGCGCAAGGTGCTTCGTACCCTTCCTATGTGATTCAGACCCCGGTTTCTGACTCTGGGTCCCATTCTAAGTTCATCTTGTCGTCGCAGATGCTAACGACAGATGATTCCCTCACGGGTGGGGTGCGGTCTTAGATGACCATCCAGCCCAAGGGAGCTGGAGAGGCCTTCTTCTCGCGCGGCACATCAATTGCCTCAAAATGATGGCTCTATTTCTGGCCCTAAAGCACTTCCTCCAGCATTTGAGAGGCTACCATGTCCTAGTGCTGGGGGACAACACTATGGCAGTCTCATATATTAATCGCCAGGGTGGACTGTGCTCGTGCAGCTAAATAGCTAGCGCACCAGGTTCCTGTCCCTCAGGGTGATTTACATTCCAGGCCATATGAATGTGAGAGCAGTTGTACTGTCCAGTCAATCTCTGACACATGGGGAATGGAAACCCCACCCTGAAGTTGTCAGTCAATCTGGGAGAGATTTCATGTAGCAGAGGTGGACCTCTTTGTCTCGCAAGATCAGCAAATGTCCCCTTTGCTACTCTCTGACTCTTGATCTAATATTGCTCTTCAACGGCTCACCATGGGTGATTCCAATGAGGTGGGACGATATTTCATCCCCAGCCCAAGCTTTGGAACCTTCAAAGAGCATATGCCCTCAAATGGAATGTATTTAAAGTTGGTGCACGACGAAGCAAGCTGCCACTACACTGGGTGAGAGATGCTATTGCCCTCTCCTATGAGGCGCGTGGTCTCACTTCACCTCTAGGAATAAGGGCTCATTCAACCAGGGGGGTCGCCTCATCTATTGCACTAGTAAGAGTAGGTAGACCAAGGCCACTGCCGAATAGTTTCAGTGCTGGAGTTTCTGCAGGAAAAGTTGTCCTCGGGTTTGTGCCCTAGTATTCTCAGGACGTACATAACTGCATCCTCACTCAACAAGCTTCCGAAAGTTCCATAAACCCAACACGCACCCTATTGCTTTTGAAGCCTTCTGTCCTCCGCCTTTACAGCTTCGGAGCAGGAGAGACTTCACTTACTGTTTCCAGTACCTGCTCTTCAGATTTACGTCCACCGCATCAGCCAGTGGCGTAAGTCAGAGCAGCTTTTACATGTTTTGGAGCCACAACCAGCGGGGCGGCCGCCACTACACTGGATGAGAGATGCTATTGCCCTCTCCTATGAGGCGCGTGGTCTCACTTCGCCTCTAGGAATCAGGGCTCATTCAACCAAGGGGATCGCCTCATCTATTGCACTAGCAAGAGGTATTCCCCTGCCACAAGTGTGTGACACGGAGGGTCGGGCCTCTCCGCACACATTTGTTTGATTTTAGTCTGGATGTTCATGCTACTCTGGGCTCACGGGTCCTCGAGTGAGCTGCTCAGACATAATTCTGAGACCTTCTCGGCCTTGCGCGCACACGCTACACAATCTTGGGGGTCCAGACACTTGCACTGCGGCGACGTTGGTTCCCATAGCGTTTTCACGCAGCCTCGAGTGTAGCCTTTGAAATGGAACGTCTCGTGTTACTTTGCTATAACCCTGTTCCCTGAAAAGGCGGGAACGAGATGCTGCGTCCCAATGCCGCACTGCCTCTGTGACCGGACGTCCGTTCAGACAAATCAATCTGAGGAATGTTTCCGGTTCACCCCTATTTATAACCTGCAGGTGCGTCTCATCATATGACGTCACCCGACGGAGGTTATATAAGCCAATATTTGGCGTGTTTGATACACACATGCTTCACAACCGGCAACATGACAAGATGTTCCCATAGCGTTTTCACGCAGCATCTCGTTCCCGCCTTTTCAGGGAACAGGGTTACAGCAAAGTAACCCGAGACGTTTCTGAGGCAAAACCAAGAAATGCAGAGGAATTGTGGCATGTAGTATAATTGTCACAGATGTGAAGCAGTTTCCATAAACGATATACACAATTAAATATTAGTTCAAAGATGCACAAGAAAGATTAAACTTCAAGCATTTTTGTCAAACGGAGTGATGACTGATATTTTTTTGAACAGGCTAACATTTGTTTTTCTTCTCTTACATTAAACTAATAATACATTAAGCACATTTTTGTTGTGATTCAGAATAGAATGTGCAGGGTGTCCAATGTATTTATGTGATTTAAATTAAAAGTTATTATATGGATATGGAGCTTTACTCACTTTTTTCAACACACTGCTATTATTTTGAACACCACTGTAGTTATTCACTGTAGAATTAAGGCCCAGAAACAAGACTAGAAAGAAACAATCGAGCAAGAAAATGATAACAGGACAGGCATTTACACAATATGATTTTGCAAAAAAAAAAAAAAAATGTAACAAAAAAAAGCACATAAAAAGACAAACTAAATATGAGCTAAGAAGAAGGCAGTTAAATCAGTCAGTCAACAAATCAAAGACAGACTAGGATGGGATTGTCTCTATAATCCTCCAAAATTGTTTGCTTCTTGCTGTGTTTAGCCTGACAAACACAGCCATCTGTCCTCATACTTCTTTCTTCCTGTTAAAATTTCTTTATGGAATCAGCTCCTGATCTCAATATTGACCAAAGAGCTTTGTTTATAATTACTTAGCTTTACTGGAACTATTTTCGACCACCGGTAAACTAATCAATTAATGTTCAGTTTAACCACTTGCCCACATCTGGGTGTTCTTGGGTGGCCTTCTATCGTACATTGGTATAATTTACATATCTTCAGCAATTGTGATTCATGCTGTATTTTGACATGCCCTGCTTCCTGCTTATTTGTCTTAACCATTTTTTCTTTTTCAAATCACCTCACATCATGGCAGCCACAATTTTGATTTAGTTTTTCCTTCGATTTTTTTCCCCTACATTTTTTTTATCACCTGCCCTCATCTTCTCATCTTGATCATTTTCATGACCCCATTAAAATGATCCCCAACAACACATTTCCTGTGTCAGGGAACAATACTGTCAATGACGCATGTGTTCTCAAAGTCACAGATGTGAAACTGTGAATGCTTGGTTGCACAATCATGAAATCCACACCCTGCTTATAAACAGATTTGAAATAGCAGATAACTAGTATACATCCCAAGACTTGTACAAAATTGTTTATTTTTCACATTAAGAATTCTCCCAAAATGATTCTGGAAGTCTGCTCTCTTCCAGACTGAAGAGTCAGGTGTATAACAGTTTTATGCCATGCCTTGTGGCTAGGAGCAGGTCATCTAGGAAGTGACAATTTCCATCTGAATACAAATGTTTACTCATTAGATAAAGATGATAAGTCAGCACAATACCCTTCATAGCATAACAGTCCACTCGACTGTTTTTGTTTTTTTGTCATACGGCAGCACGGTGGTGTAGTGGTTAGAACTGTCGCCTTGCACCTCCAGGGCCTGGGCTCGATTCCTGGCCAGACTCGATTCCTGTCTCTGTGTGCATGGAGTTTGCATGTTCGCCCCGTGCTTGGTGGATTTTCTCCGGGTACTCCACTTTCCTCCGACAGTCGAAAGACATGCAGATTAAGCTAACTGGTGTTCCCAAATTGCCAGTAGTGTGTGAATGAGTGAGTATGTGTGTGCCCTGCAATGGATTGGCACCCTGTCCAGGGTGAATCTCGCCTCGTGCCCTAAGTCTCCCAGGATAGGCTCCAGGCCTCCCGTGACACTAAATACAGGATAAAGTGGTACAGGTGTACCAGTAAGTGAGTGTTTGTCATACTCCTATATATATATATCATTCATTCATTTTCTATACCGCTTAATCCTGTGTTCAGGGTCGCGGGGACCTGGAGCCAATCCCAGGAGACTTCGGGCACTAGGCGGGGTACACCCTGGACAGGGTGCCAATCCATCGCAGGGCACACACACATACACACACTCACACACCCAACCACACACTACGGGCAATTTAGGAACGCCAATTAGCCTAACCTGCATATCTTTGGATTGTGGGAGGAAACCGGAGTACCCGGAGGAAACCCACCAAGCACGGGGAGAACATGCAAACTCCATGCACACAGAGACGGGAATCGAGCCTGGCCGGGGAATCGAACCCAGACCCTGGAGGTGCAAGGCGACAGTGCTAACCACTACACCACCGCGCCGCCATATATATATATATATATATATATTTTTTTTTTTTTTCTCAATTTCCCTTTCTAAGGTAGCGCTTATAGTATTTCCTGTTCTCATGTTTTCATAAAAATGTCCTCTGGGATAAACAACGTATTTATCTAAGTAAGTATGTATGTGTGTACTGTATGTATGAATGACTCTATGTATGTATATATCTGTTGTATGTATCTATCCATCTATTCATCAGTTTCAGTTTAAGTTTAAATTTAAATTTGAGTAAATTACCAATCACACTGCATAGGCATAGCTGCAACAATATGTGATGCACTGTGTGTTCTTACTTGCATCTATTAGAACCAGCATTATTTTTTTCAGCAATTTAAGCTACGATAGCTCTTTTATTGAATCGGTCTCCAAATGTACATCAGTGAGCCTGAGCCACTCATGTCCTCCCTTGGACCACATTTTTATACTGTACACTGCAGATAACATGCCATAAGGGTGCTGCAGTATTGCAATTGCTCTGGCTCAGTCATTTAGTCATCACAATTTTGCCCTTGTCACGAAAACAAAAAATGCCCAGAAATCCACGTTTTGTGTAAATGTTTTCAAAGGCAAAACCAGGAAAAAATTTCGACTAAATGTACAATTTTTTTTCTTTCTTTTTCAAGTATGCATTTGTTGATGGATGGCAACCACTGATGTACAGTACCCTCCTTAATACTGTGTTGGAAAAGCAGGAGGACATGTCACATTATAAATCCTGACGTGTTTGAGTCAAAGTTTATTAATATCTACTGTAAGTGCTCAAGGGTATTGTAATGCACCAGCTGAGCCAAATGATTATTTAAAACGACAAAAAACGACAAAAAAATTAAAATAGTTTCATTTTGTTCATGTGTTAACGTGTATAAAAAGTTTTTTTCATTTAAGTACCTTATATACTAGCAGCCTTTTCACAAATACCATATTTGTTCCAATGTTTTTTACAAATTATTTTATGAATAAATTTATTCATATCCCATTTGATAAATGAAGTTAAAAACTCATACATTATATAAACACCAAAACACATACCTGAGGGTGAAGATGTTACGGGGGGCTTGGCTAGGCACATTATCCACATATTGCTTCGCAAACACATTAGCACTGACTGACAGTCCAGATCCTTTGAGATCCACAGTCACAATCCTGGGCAACAGCTCACTTGATTCAGCCGTGAACGACAAGGTAAGGTGCTGGCCGTAACTTAGCAGTTGGTTCCCCAGAAACTTTGCTGTTAGACAAACAAAGCAAATATATTCATTAGCTTCTTTTAAAGCCTGGTATTTTTAGTTCTCTGATTCTGTGAATGTTATGTGGCTGTAAGCAGGGAGCTGATGTGTTAATATGTGTGATGAAGACTTTATACAAGGGTGTGAAATCCCGCAAGTCACAGAAACAGGAGGAATAAGAGCTAAATCCTTGCTTTCAGATGAGTGGGTGGGTTCTCTGATCCCCTAGCCATGTGTCTGCCCAATTATATGTGTATGTATAAAAGGATGGTCTTGTAATTGGGTTTCATCTCCTCTCCTCTAATTAAAGACTTCAAAAATCCCCCACAGAGTGCTCTTCCACAGACACACACTTTGTTTTGTCTATTTATCCTTGCTAGGACCTTACCAAAACTGTCTCCACAAATTCAAACCAATTTCTGTTCTTCTGGGAACATTTGGAATCCAAACTAACACCTAAAAAGTTGGCCAAGCACATACTGATGTAACTAATTTCATACAATATTGGCTCTTAACCCTGTCTGCTCCAGGGGTGCCGTATCATGGCTGACCTTGCACACACACACTATATACACACACTACTGTTCAAAAGTTTTAGATCACTTTCTAACTCCATGATGGTTCCTGATTTTTATTTCTTTCTATATTGTAAAGGAATGCTGAAAGCGTCCAAAAAATGCATTAATCTCCTTTGAACAGTTGATATTGAGATGTGTCTGCTACTTTTGCTCTGTAAAGATCTGAGGTGCTGTTAATTGGTGATTTTTCAGGCTGATGACTCTAAATGAACTTCTCGTCTGCAGCAGAGGTAGGTTTTGGTCTCGCCCTCCTGGGACGGCCTTCATCAGAGCCAGTTTCATTATGGTGCTTGACGGATTTTGCAAATGCACTTGACAATACTGTTCTTGCACTGTTGTTTTTGTTGTTACGTAATTACCTAATTCCATATGTGTTATTTTATAGTTTTAAACAAAATGAAAGAAATTTGCAAGTGTTCTAAAACTTTTGAACGGTAGTGTATTTAAAAATTTTTTTGTTTCCCACATTTACTCTAATTAACCCCAATGTTTCTGCCAAATGATGAAACCAATGTGGGAAATGCCTTCACATATTTAATGTAACTCTATTTTAATATTTAAAAATATCACACAAAAACTGAATATTAACTGTTTTATATCATACCAATAGTGATTGAATGAATGAATATAAATACTTATACTAAAGGTATAAGCATACCTTGATATCTAGAAATAGGCACAGATGTGTTACTACAGTAGGTCATTAGCATAGAGGCCATTCAATAGGTTTCACATTCCACACAGGAAATGGACAGAATAGAAGAAATAAATTACAGCCATTGTGGTTAGGGGGGAAAAACTATGTCTGAAAGATAAGAAAATGAAACAAGACCAAAGAGGACCTTGACTTCTAGAACTCTCTGTTCCTGCTGCTGTTCAAGAACAACTCTGATGAAACACAGGTGCTGACCTTCTCCTCATCACACAAATTAACTGTCAATTAAGTGATGAAACCTGATGACATTTACTGAACTTTGTCTGAGCTAAGCCTGCAATCACACTACCAACCGAAAAGTCATTCCTGTCATTCTCACATTGCCGCTTGGGGGTGTACATTGTTCACTTATTTATTTATTTATTTATTTAATTATAACAGACTTTTGGCGAAAAGCTGTAAATAAAATGTTGGCCCCAACCAATGCTTCAACACAAGTTACATTCACATTCAAATTATTTTGAACCTGGAAAATATTAAAGTATATACTGTAAATATACAGTATGTTATATATTCCGTCCTAACAGTGTAAGCTGCACTTTTGGGGTTTAGATGTCTGCTTGTATGCTGTTGCAACCGAAGAGTGAAAATATGTTCACATGCTGACAGGTGAACACACTGCTATTCTTAGCAATTACACCCAAAAAACCATGCTAAACCAAAAAAAAAAAAAAAGACATTTCTCACTTAGCACCCAATGGAAATGATCATTTAAATAAATCGGAAATTGTGTAGAAAATGTGTCAAGCCGCTATGGCTCTTTAATAACCTGTAATTATAAGAATCGTTTTTTAATCTTGCTCAAGGAAATATGCAATTATCATTTTTTTAAACCCCTTCCTCAATAGAAAATTAAGAAACATTAAATCCACCATGCACACCCTCTCCCCTCACAGTACTCTTTTTCCTAAGCATTTATCTTCAAAAATTATCAGTGTGCAGTTAAAATTGCGTGAAATGTAGCTTTTAGGAAGGATGAAAGGACATTGAATAGCAATGATAATGGAATATTCATTGTGCATTGTAAATGCACAGTAGACCACATACAATATGAAATTATGCAAATTTCAAAACTTAACATGATAATATTAAAAAAAATAATAAAATTTTAACAAACTACACTAAATTGTATGTATACATAAGGATAAAGCATTATCACCATATTATGCTTAATATGCCTCCCTCTTATTAGCCCTGTTCAGGGCTGCCTGAACAGCCCTGATATAGCATGGACTCCCCCCTAGACCTCTGAAGGTCCACTTGGTCATCAACCAAATTTAGCTACAGTAGGTAGTATTTGTCAAAATACTATACACATGAATGGCAGGACCTACACTTTCCCCGCAGAACATTGCCCAAAGCATAACACTGCCTATGCCTGTTTGACTTCTTTCCATAGTGCTTATTGGTTCCATGTCTTCCCCAGATCATGTCTGATCCTTTAGACCAGGCCACCTTCTTCCATTGCTTTGTCATCCAGTTCTGATGCTCACATTCCCACATGGCACATGGGTGCACTGACCAGCCTGCAGCTAGTCAAGTTCCATATGCAACAAACTGTGATGGACTGCGTATTCTGGCACCTCCCAAATTCTTACACTTGACCTTTTTTGGCTTCCAGCACATAAACTTTGGGGAGAAAATGTTCCCTTGCTGCCGGGCACTTTGAGGTAGCAATAGTTAAACATACTATGTAGTGTGACTATTTTGCCGACTGTCCTTCCTCAGACACCTTAAAACCTGGCAGTAGAATTCGTGATTGATACTTTGATGATTGATGAATTATCATATTAAACACTTGTTATTGATATGGACAATGTGTAAAATGCCTGGTTTCTGGTTTCAATGCACACACATTTACAACTAATTGATAGATTTTCCATTGACTTTCACTTGAGAACGTTTGCATGGATACGAGGTAAGTAGGTATATAAAATAAATATATGTATTTGCAAGTAATCCTTTGTGTTTAATGTGGCACCAAAGGACATATCAGACATCACAAAAGTAAAAGAAAGTAAGTAAGCAAGAGGCGTACACTGTACCAGCAAGCATGCCTCCTTTGGAGTTGGTGTGGCCAGTTGCTAGGTGACAGGTAATCAGGCAGGTAATCAGTGTACAATGCGTGCCACCTGACTGTGCCTCTATAAAAGTGCCTCACTCCACATAAGTGCATAGTTCTGTGCCAGGGCAGAACCACACCACTCTGGTTTTTAAAATTTTATTAAGAGGAATATTATATTATGTAATGTTTAGAGTCAAATCATACTTAATAATGAATCAACTGAATTAAAATGAGAGAAAGGGTAATAACTGGGTAATATTTTGAGTTAAATTAAACTGGGTTGAGAATCATTTTGAGGGAGATTGTGCAGAGGTAGAAATTACTGAAATCATTTAAAAGAAGGCACAGATATACCATGAGGATGAGTTTCACATTTGTGAACATTCCTTGCACATCATCATTCAACCCACTTCAGTAATTGATTCCGTGAACTACGAATCATTCTCCTAGGCATAAATCGGCCACATATTGTGCTTTTCCCATCCTATGCTAAACCCTGTAAAATGCATACCTTGATATAATACTTATTTTACACCTCCATGGAGAATAGGAACATTCAAATGCAAGTTAAATCAAAATGGTATCTCTGTAGTATAAGAGCGAGGAGGACGGGAGTGAGCCAAACTGGAAATACATTCTAGGCTTGCTTTCATTTAGTCTGTGCTGTTAACTTTTAAGCGTAACTAAACCTAAACAACTCAAAAGAAACTGGTTTGTCCTTTACACATACCGTACCTTTTGCTCCTTAAGTTCAAGGTTGGTCACGAGTGTGTTTTTTCATGTCTCAAAAGCCCTGTGATCTATATCCAACTTTCTGTCTAGTGATGGGAGTCAGTAAAAGCTAGGGGCAAGGGGTAGCTCAGTGGTTAAGGCATTGGACTACGGTTCGGAAGATCCCAGGTTCAAATCCCACAACCACCAAGTTGCCACTGTTGGGCACTTAACCCTCAACTGCTCAGATGTGTAATGAGATAAAAATGTAAGTCGCTCTGGATAAGAGTGTCTGCCAAATATGTAAATGTAAAAACAAAACAAATTCAAATTTGTGGACATAATTGGGAGAACTCAAAGCATTAGAGGCAGAAACACAGATGGAACCAGCAGAGGGTGATGTAAAAAATCTGCAAGAGATAAGACAGCTAAGCTTAGCTTTTGCAACATCATGAGAACCCTCAGCACTCTCATTTGTAAAGGGGCTTCTTTTAATCAAGGGTGAGGTGAGGATTGGTGGTAATTACTGCATAGCTTCCAAATGTACTTATTCCACCGATGCTCTGGTCATGAGCCTGTTGCTGATCCAAAACATACAGCTGCAGGGTCTTGGGCACTTTCCTCCCTTCAGCACCAAAGCAACAGGCTTTGACAGAAGTTGAAACAGAAACATTTGGTAAACAGACAAGTCCTGATGTCACAGAACAGTAAAGGGTCACTCAAAACGAGGGTTAAGGAATATTGGCAAGTGCTATCTTGAGGTCCTAGAATGCATGCTCAGTAGCCTTGGTTAAGTGCACTCACTAGGGTTAGCCTTTCTTAGTCATATACTGTAGGAGAATGGGAAGGATTTAAATGAGAAGTTTGACATAAAACACCTACAGTATAGTACCCTATACATCCCAAAAAGACTTATACCTTTTGTTTGGTGGTGGGTCAAAGATATTTATGGACAACTTACAGTAGACTTTGTGAATGCAACATACTATGACTGATGCAATAGTCCAGGTGCTGTGTGTCGGTCAGCCCCAGGTGACATTCTGAGCAGTCACTGAGACGATGGCCGTCTGACAGATATATTCCAAGACCTATTTAGTGGATGCAATTGAGTCAGGAACACAGTCAGACACAGGAGTTGTGATAGAAAAAACAGTGTTGTATATATTTTTATATTTTTGAGACAGGATTTCTTTTGTATCCAGGGTATGTGAGAGAGGGATTTAGTCAGCTTGGTGCATCATGGATTGTCCTGTAAGATTGTTGTCAGCAGAGTCTGTGACAGAGAACACTGCAAAGCTTAGCTTCAGCAACATCACAAGAACACTCACAGTCTGATTGGTGTCCTTTTATTTTCTCCCTGTGCCTGTGAATGGTGTTGATTAGTGGCGGCTGTGTGTCTGTACCTGATCCAAAACATGGGAAGGTACGACTTGAGTACTAAAGTGGCAGGTGAATGAGAAGTGAGAAACCGAAGGTGTGGACTCATCCCACCGTCACATAAGACGTATGAAAATTAATACTGTGTAGATTATTTGGCCATAATCCCACGATCACCACGTCGCTTTGGACGACTCGGACAGCCAGAGCAGTCCGGCTCCCAGTCCTACTGACTACACTCACTACACTGACTACATGGACCGGGCCTCGGGGAGTTTTACTGAGGATGAGCCCGAGCCATCTGCATCGTTACTGCAGTTCCTAGAGGAGACAGGGCTCACTTTTTCCAAGAATGTTGACCCCAAACCTGGTCCTTCGAAGAGGCCGCGTGCAGATAGCCCTTATCCATTTTCTTTTAGGCCTGTACGGCCTGAATCTACAACGCCAGCTCCGCTACTCTTAAGACCTGTTTGTCACGCAAGTGTTGGCACCCAGACCGATGTTAAAGTGTCTGTTGGTACCCAAACAGATTTTCCTTCCGCACCTGTGCCAAATCCGAATCGCGGCGTTTCTGTTTCTATTTCCTTTCACTGATTTTTAAATTAGTGTTGCCCTTCCTCACAGGAGGTTTTGCTAATTGACTTCTTATGCATTTTATTTTGCTACTGATGCTTACCCAGGCCCTGTGTGTTTTTATACTTTTTTTATGTTGGGCCTAATACTTTGTATTGTATAATATTCATTATGTAGATGCACATACTATTTTGTGTCTATTTCTTTATTAAACTTATTATTCATATCACTGTGTGTGTGTGTTTTTTGGTTATTTAATTTGACATGTCGCTTGTGTATCCAATGCCTGTTACTGTACATCACAGTTAAGATCACCCCATGTCTGAGATTACATCATGTCTGGGGCTATGTCATATCTGCTGATCTGGTGTCGTTTCTAGGGTTACTATGAAATCTCTAAGATGGCTGCTAGTCTAAGGTTCGTTGGGTACATACTGTATACTGAACGTCACATGATGGCTACTATGACATCACATTGTCCTTGCCTCTGTTCACTTCATCTCGCATCCATAAGATAAAATTAATAGTTTTCAGTTATATTACTACATGCACAAATATATGTAATTAAAATATGCTTACATTACAAAGTAGAAAAACTAAACTATATAACTACTAAATATGTTTATCTTTATATGTCTCCTTTTATGCAAAGCATGGTGACAAGACAAACCCAAATGCATAATAAAAGGTGCATTCTGGAGCATTTTAAAATGGTGTACACAAACTATATTTAAAAAAATAATACAAATTTAATTCTAAACTGTGTACTTTGGTAGAAAAACACATACTAATGTTACACAACCCAATTAGACTCCCACCGAGTAGTCAAGTCGGTAATTTTTAACATGATTTTGGGTCCTCTTTTTTTTGGATAGATAGGTGACTCAGCACTAGACTCTTGAGAAGCATCTTCAGAAAATTATGTATTAAGGATTCTATGCTGTGCAGCAACTGCCGTCTCTTCTGCCTGAATCAGCCTTTTTCCCCACAAGGTCCCGACTGTGATCTGCTTTTGTATCATACTGTCAGTCTTGAGCTGTTCATCTATAACTGCTGCCTCTGCTGCACTGCCTGAAGCAAGCACATAGTCTGGATGCTGCTGTCTCAAACTTAATCTCAAAGAACTCTGACTTACTGACTCAAAGAGAAGATTGGTATATTGTTTACTGGTAGCCGCGTTCCCATATAATGATTTAAAAATAAAACTTTAATAATGAAAACCACTTTAATATTATACAAAGGTGGCTCAAAAAATATCCGCAGTTTGGCTGTAGAATTTATTAGAATGAACAACGGAAAAAATGTCACTTCTGAACCCCAGAAAAATGTAACCATCAATTTTCCTAATTTTCTTTGCAGATATACAAACATTTCTATTTAATGCTTTTCCCTGAGTTTTGTCAGCAAGAGGTAATCCCTCAGAACACAAAAAAATAATTACTACACACTGCTCTTCATTCATGCATATCAGTGGGGCAACAATTTGTGTGTGGCTCACACTGCGGTTACAAATAAACTGATGTAACGTTTAAACCTGCACAGCAGTGACTGGGGAGACAGTAGCCTTGAACAAAAGGCCCTGATAAGATCCAACATAAGGTTTAATATAACTGGATACTTTTTTTTTTCTTTTACTAACCCTCGTATTTCGTGTATTAGAGTATTAGAACATGGCTTTGTACTAAATTATTTAAGGATCACTATGCTTTTTTAGTTTTTTGTTTGTTGGATTTTCGTTATTTTCGTTTCTTTTAACCATACAGAACCCTTCATGATTATTGCATACACTGTCAAATTTTAGACATTCCAGGTAAATAATTTATTTTGGAATGACACTATTAAACCTCAGATTAATGTTTATACTATCGCTCTTCACATTTTAGTGAATTTGAAAGTAACAAGTTCATCAACTGCTTTTGTGTTTGCCCCATTTTAACCTTTAAAAGCTGTGCTTCACTATTTTCCACTTTTTTTTTTTTTTTTACAAGAAGTTTATTTATTTATTTTATTTAAGAAAGATCTCTGCACTTCACTAATACCTCATTAGGAAACAACAATTAAGGTAAATAGCATCCTCATTCTTTCAGCATGGGCAAAATTTCAGGGTAATGTAGTGATTATGTAGTATACAGCTTTTGTAATGGACATTATTGGTCCCTTGGGAGACAGCATGATCCCTAATTCTGGTATAAGGGCCCATGGTGAGGGGAATAGGTGACATATTTGCAATGCCAGGGATATTAATAAGGATCGGTCACCAAAGCATTAGTTCCCTCTAATATACATATCTTACTGATTTATCCACCTTAATGATGCACTCATCGAGAAGCTTATTAAAAATAAAATACAAAATTAGCTAGGCCATTAAGTGAACTGTACTTTGTTGCATAATCTTAGCATATTGGGAAAGCACAGAGTGTGATAGTTACCCGTTAAAATGTCTTCTTTAATATTATTGTTTTTGCAAAAAAAAAAAAAAAAAAAAGCTATAATTTTGTTTTTATATTTATTTTGACAATTTAGACCCTCAGATGGCAGTGTTTGTGTCTATTTTAGACTTAGTAGGGGTAATTCAGAATATAACAGGGCCCACTCATCACAGGACACATGCTTGATTTAATACTGCACCTTACTACTTGGCCTTGTGTCACTTCACATGGTCCGTTTTCTGGACAGGCACCATTTTATTCATTAAATCTTATCACAAGCCTGTTGTCTATAAAATCATAAATACCAGAGAGAAGAGTTGTGTTTCCAGCAGAAGTACAAAGAAAAACACATTCATTCGTACTAAATCCTTGCTGAGTCTCACTCAGATACAGATACAGATCTATGTGGAGGTATTACATTGATTTGACATTGCTCTTTCTGCTATGTGCTCTCGTCACACATTCACTGTGTCCATCAACAAGAAACTCAATTTTCCAGACTGTCATGCAGGCTTCAAACATGGAAGACATGGACTACAGGACCCTACAACAATCTTTTCTCCATTCGTTTGTAAATCCTAACCTTGGGGTCTCACTGAAACTTCATTCAACCACATTCAGCCTTCTTTTATTCCTCTCCTCTAACCTGCCCCTAGCACATTCCTCCTTTCTCTCTCTCAGTGTGTGCCAGATTGTGACTAGATTCTGTGTGCGTTTGTGTGAAGGTGTTGTCTGTGCATGTTTCTTATGACTCAACTAGATAAATTGTCTACTCTGTTTTCTCACTATGGGGCATATGGGCACACTGACCTGCAGAAGAACATAGACACATGCAGAAATTGATTTGGCCAGCAGACACTGAACTCTTGGATGGGATGCTATGGTCTCTCTCTGCCTGTTGCCTTGCTTTGGCAGCATCTAAGGGTGCTTTCACACCTATAGTTCGATTGCTTTAGTCCGCACCAGTCAGAAAAATGTTACAATGTAGTAAACAGACGTTGGTACGGTTTGCTTTCACATATGCAGAGTTCTAAACGAACCAAAATAGACCGTGAAGCCCATCGGCACCGGAAACAGACTATTTTCAGAAAATCGCGCCACTTTCAATAATGGAGGAACAGCGTTGCTTTGCGCTCATGGTGCTGATCCTAGCGCACTACATTGTACGTGCAAATCTTTATTTTCAGATAATTAATTTCGAATACGATTCGCGGCTGCGACTCCAAACCAGTTCCCTGGTTTATTCATCTCGCCGACGGCGCATCGCGCGCCACTTCAGGGAGAAGAGACATGCCCTCCTCCTGAATGATCATTTTGTTATTAGCCGGCGATCTTCCTGCAGATCCATCAGGTAATCCGTTGGCCGATCGAAACAGCCCAGCCACACATTTTTTCATCTTTAATGTGAATACAGAGAGGCACTTAATTTCTTCGGCACTCCACGTTTCTCCGCGGTTTGATTTCATCGCGAGTCGAGCTTGAAAAATTTAATCGAGTCATCAGGAAGGGAAAATAATTTTACCCGCAACCCCGTATCTCTTATACCCAAAGTGCATTAAACTATACCATTTCATCAGATTTGGTTTGATTGCTTTCACACCAGACGAACTGTACCAAAGTAGAGCGGATAAAGCGGTCCGAGACCACCCCTTCAGGCAGGTCTCGGATCGATTGATTTGGTGCGCACCAAAGTACCGAGATTGCATTCACATCAACGCAAACGAACTGAACCAAGGAACCAAACACGTTTGGTGCGCACCAAATGCTGTAGGTGTGAAAGCACCCTAAGCTGAAGTGGCTTTGCAAGTGTAGAAACATGCTGCTTTGTTTAAAATTGTTCATTAGATTCCACAACTACAAAAACACACTTTTCAATAATCCCAGCTCAAAAATATGTGATATGCATATTAGCAAATCAAAGAAAATGTGCTCATCTTGCTTGTTCTTGCCACATGGTGAGGATTACCTACAGTATGTGAGTGCAGCAAGCAACATTGGTTGAAAAAGGAATAAAAGGGTCGACTGTAGTCTAATCTTTGAAGGAAACAAATTTAAGGAGGGGAGAAGTGAGCATAAGGAGAAGAGATGAGAGAAAATGTGATTAAAATGTTAATGGTAGTGTGGTAGCAATTCATCTTCGCCAGTGTTTCATGGCCATAGAAGCACAAATGAAGCCTGTGGATTGGTGATAAGGAAAAATACCAAAGTATTGCAAAGTCATCTAAACACTGTAAAACAGGCTGAGGACTTTGGGAAGCAAAGATAGATTAGTCTATAGCATATATACACACTGACCATTTGCCAAAAGAGATTTCTTTATCATTTGTCCTTAAAGATGTGCATTAAGGCAGATGCCAAAAGCTTTATTTTGATGTTCAGATTTTGATTATATTTACCCTGGAGCAATGTCTATGAGTAGGATATGCTTTGATCATAATTTGGACTAGAAGCATTAAAGACATGCTGTAACAGGATTGCTCCTACACTGATCAGCCTGAGATGATTAGGGTAAGTGTTTCACAGTAACACTAAATTACATTATTATAAAAGCTGATGCAGGGTAGCCAAATTTCTCATCCTACCCAGTGCTTTCTAGTACATACTGAGGACAGAGAGCCTTAAAATAGTTCATTATAAAATGTCCATTCACAGCTTGTTTTAGTTTCTAATACCAAGGCTTGCTTGTTGAGGCTTGCACAGCATCCAGTTTATAAAGATAATTGAATATTGTTATAGAAATACAAACAACAATTAAGTAATGAATGAAGACGATGTTGGAGAAGATTTTCAATACACTTTTTTAATATACAGCTTTTTCATAATTTTAACAACTGTCTGGGGGGTTACTTAAGTAAATTAAAAATTTACTACTACATGATGATTTACTCATCCCAACTGGTTTGCACTATGAAGACATACTGGACAATAGTAATGCTCATTACTGGACAACACCGTCCTGAACAGCATTAAATGGCGTGATGATCCAATTCAAGGACATTCCTACAATATATTTTAATGAATTAAATCAATAAATACAGTAAATCACATCACATACAGCAAATTACATCAATATGATCTTTGTCGGCTGTGAGTGTCCACGCCCATACTGTACGCTCCATAGGTGCCCCCACCTGAAAGTCCTGCAGCGATGCCCGCGAGCGCTAGGTGGGGCCCTTCTTTGCCATGTAGAGGTCGCATCGGTGGACAAAGCGTTCCCTGTCCAGCTGCAGCACAAGCGAAACGACTGTGGACGATGCTCTAGGCGAGGCAGTAACTCGGCTGCACGCTGATCAGCACCGGGAGGTCCGGAGGCCTGCTCGAAGGGGATGTTCTTAATCGGCGGTCTCGGGGATCGGTCTACGTCGCAACCGCACACGCGCTCTTCGACTCGCCGTTGGGATAAAGCATCGGCGTTAGCATGGAGTTTTCCCGCTTGGCCTGCTACCAGAGGTTTACATGGCGCGACTACCAGACGTTCCGCCCCCCGGGTGTGTGCTACTATTACGTGCGGCTGTGGTTTAGGTACTAGCAACCTGGCTACCCTGAAATTACCACGCAGAGTCCCGTCATTTAAATTCAGCACCACACCCCTTTTCTCCAACATGTTTAACCTCAAAATGAAGTCCTCCTCGATATTCCCCACAAAGAATTCGTGTGCATTCGAGTTCGCTCACCTATTTGGACTCGCACCATGCGACAAGCCCGTATCCTCACGCAGCTCCCAGAAACGGTACGAATTTTGAAGGCTGGGTCATGCAGTCTGCAAACGCGCTCGCTTTGCCCCAGTAATCCACAGCGCAGCAGCGAAACAGTGGAGCTGGTGTCCACGAGCGTCCAGCACACAGTTGACATAAATTCCAGCGCGGTTTCCTAAACGTCCCGACCGGAAGTTGAATCTACTAGTTGGGGGACCGTGACGGGTAACCCTGTCTCCGCCTAGATTCACCTACCGAGCGCCCCCGAGCAGCGGGCGGTCGCTCGGCTCTTTCGCCGTGATGCTCCGCCATGATGGGTTCAGCGCGCTCTGTGGCGCGTAGCGCCTCAGTAAGGGAAGCTGGTGCTGCTAATCTGATGTGCTCGCGGAGCCGTGGCGGTCGGAGTCCTCGGAGAAATGCGCGATGAGCTAGCTCTTCCTGCTTATCAGGCTTGACAGCGGCTAGCTCCACTTGGGCGAAGAATGCGTAGGGTTCGACGGCACCGTTGTAGGAAGGAAGGCGCAGCTGCAAGTCGCTTCGCTGGCTGACGGCGCACAGAGCTGTAGCTTGCTTCAGCGCTTGCGCAGCATCAACGTTGGGCTCCGCCCCAAGATCCAGTGCCAGGATCTTCATCTCGCCGCTTTGGTCGCGCTCTTTTTTTCAGGCTGGCTCCGTCCAGAAGATGCTCTTTCTTCCGTAGTTGCTCTGCTACTCGGCGGCCTACTTGGATCTTCTGGAGGTCCTTGATAGTGCGCTCCAACTTGTAATTCTCCATCCCACTTCTGACACCAATGTAGCGTTTTACCGCCGGAAAGGATCTTGGAGAGACGAGTGATCTTTATTGTTGCCCAATGCAATGGCTGGGAGTACTTTATTAATTCTCAGCACTTTATAGCATGAACAACACTTTCTCACGAGAACCTCATCCAATTCAGCATTAGCATGAACCGGCGCACATTCAACAGGTCACACACACACATGTAACACACCCAACTTGGCCGAAGCCACTAACCCAAACACCCTTCACCAACAGGGTGGACACATAGAGAACCCCCGCAAGGCATGATGGTCGTCAGCCGCCGCCCCGCCCACGCCACAATATGTTAATTTGTCAGCTTTAAACCAATAGCAGATACATTTCATTTTTTCATATATATTTTAAAACAAAAATATGAAGTATGAAGTAAGGTCAGTGCTCTGTAAGAGAAATAGAAGATGTGTGCGAGAAATGTATAATCTACTTTAATAGAAACACTCTTGTTCTTGTTCATTCTTGTTCATTTCTGCAGTTATCTGACTATTTTGATTCATACACATTCACATTCCATACAAACTTAAATACAAACTGGATTCCAAAAAAGTTGGGACACTAAACTAATTGTGAATAAAAACTGAATGCAATGATGTGGAGATGGCAAATGTCAATATTTTATTCAGAATAGAACATAAATCACGGAACAAAAGTTTAAACTGAGAAAATGTATCATTTTAAGGGAAAAATATGGTGAATCAAAATGTCATGGTGTCAACAAATCCCAAAAAACTTGGGACAAGGCCATTTTCACCACTGTGTGGCATCTCCCCTTCTTCTTACAACACTCAACAGACGTCTGGGGACCGAGGAGACCAGTTTCTCAAGTTTAGAAATAGGAATGCTCTCTTCAACTGTTCAATTGTCTTGGGCCTTCTTTGTCACACCTTCCTCTTTATGATGCGCCAAATGTTCTCTATAGGGGAAAGATCTGGACTGCAGACTGGCCATTTCAGTACCCGGATCCTTCTCCTACACAGCCATGATGTTGTGATTGATGCAGAATGTGGTCTGGCATTATCTTGTTGAAAAATGCAGGGTCTTCCCTGAAAGAGATGATGTCTGGATGGGAGCATATGTTGTTCTAGAAGCTGAATATATTTTTCTGCATTGATGGTGCCTTTCCAGACATGCAAGCTGCCCATGCCACACGCACTCATGCAACCCCATACCATCAGAGATGCAGGCTTCTGAACAGAGCATTGATAACAACTTGGGTTGTCCTTGTCCTCTTTGGTCCGGATGACATGGCGTCCCACATTTCCAACAAGAACTTCGAATCGTGACTCGTCTGACCACAGAACAGTCTTCCATTTTGCCACACTCCATTTTAAATGATCCCTGGCCCAATGAAAACGCCTGTGCTTGTGGATCTTGCTTAGAAATGGCTTCTTCTTTGCATTGTAGAGTTTCAGCTGGCAACGGCGGATGGCACGGTGGATTGTGTTCACTGACAATGGTTTCTGGAAGTATTCCTGAGCCCATTCTGTGATTTCCTTTACAGTAGCATTCCTGTTTGTGGTGCAGTGTCGTTTAAGGGCCCGGAGATCACGGTCATCCAGTATGGTTTTACGCCCTTGACCCTTACGCACAGAGATTGTTCCAGATTCTCTGAATCTTCGGATGATATTATGCACAGTTGATGATGATAACTGCATCCACTTTGCTCCACTATCTTTCTGCGCAACATTGTGGGAATTGGTGATCCTCTACCCATCTTGGCTTCTGAGAGACACTGCCACTCTGAGATGCTCTTTTTATACCCAATCATGTTGCCAATTAACCTACAGTAATTACTGTTAATTGGTCTTCCAGCTCTTCGTTATGCTCAAATTTACTTTTTCCAGCCTCTTATTGCTACTTGTCCCAACTTTTTTGGGATTTGTTGACACCGTGAAATTTGGAATCAACATATTTTTCCTTTAAAATTATACATTTTCTCGGATTAAACTTTTGATCCGTCATCTATGTTCTATTCTGAATAAAATATTGACATTTGCCATCTCCACATCGTTGCATGCAGTTTTTATTCACAATTTGTTTAGTGTCCCAACTTTTTTGGAATCCGGTTTGTAATTCTTTTGATTGTGTAAAGCTGCTTTGAGACAATGTCAACTGTTAAAAGCACTATACAAATAAAATTGAATTGAATTGAATTGAATTATCCAATCATGAAATCATGTGACAGCACTAATATGAATAAAATCATGCAGATACAGGTTAAGCGATTAAGTTAATATTTACATCAAGCATCAGAGTAATTTACTGCCCAATCAATTGCCTCAAGAGTGTCAGTCATGGCTGTAGTTAAATTGCCAGTGAACCAATTTGCCTACCTGGTGCTTTATAGAAACCAATGTCCTCCTCACTGTAAGGTAGCAGGTAGACTTCTCCCTCTTTCCATATTAAGGAAGCTTCATGATGTCCTGAGAACTCACCAAGCCAGCCATCGGTGTCTTAGGACACACACACACAAACACACAAAGTTTACAATCCAATCAAGCACCTGTGGTATGTAATGGACAAACAAGTCCATGGTTAATTTATGCATAATTTATTTATTAATAAAAAATATATATATACATAAAATGAATCATTAAAAATTTATAAAAAACAATAGTTTTTTTTGTAGTCCTAAAAACTAAATTAGAAAAAAAAAAGTATGCTCACATTCCATTTGTGTTTTTTCCCCTCATGCACAAGCAGTGAGGCCTTAAACTTTTTTCTTATGCTGAATAATTAGTTTTTAATTGTATATAATTTTTCTTGAAGTGCATGAATACTTTGAAGGCTAATGTGTAACACTTTGATGAACTACATCAGATTATTCTGAAGCAGATTTAATCAGCTGCATATGGCTTTTACAGGAGTGGCTTTGAGATATGTACTGTATCTTTAACAGCACCACATGTGGAGTATGGCCTTTCACAAGCTTGATTATACAATGATTAGACACAGTAAACTTTTCACATGTGTTTTCTTCTTTAAAAAAGAAAGAATAAATGATTTAGCCCATGCCTTGATGGGTCAAAGTTGTTTTGGTGTACAAGGGAGACCTGCACAATGTTAGACAGGGGTTTTTACAGTATTCATTCATTCATTCATTTTCTATACCGCTTAATCCTGTGTTCAGGGTTGCGGGGGACCTGGAGCCTATCCCAGGAGACTTCGGGCACTAGGCGGGGTACACCCTGGACAGGGTGCCAATCCATCGCAGGGCACACACACATACACACACTCACACACCCAATCACACACTACGGGCAATTTGGGAACGCCAATTAGCCTAACCTGCATATCTTTGGACTGTGGGAGGAAACCGGAGTACCCGGAGGAAACCCACCAAGCACGGGGAGAACATGCAAACTCCATGCACACAGAGACGAGAATCGAGCCTGGCCGGGGAATCGAACCCAGACCCTGGAGGTGCAAGCCGACAGTGCTAACCACTACACCACCGCGCCGCCGTTTTTACAGTATGTTCTGGCCAATCAGTGGTCAGCTTTTTTTTATTATTATGCTTTGTCCCTATATAGCCTTATATCTTCTGATCTACAAGATCTGGCTGGGTATAGAGTCAAAAGACTTCTGCTGTACGCTGGTGAGGTCAGGCTAGGAGGATTTTTCTCTTATGTAAGGAAGTGCCTGGAAGAATATTAGAAGCTGTACAGTCAATCATGATGGATGCTAAACTGAGCTGGAGAAGTGGTGATGGGTCACAAGAGTGGAGTTATTACAAGGATAAAGGCTGTCAACCTGAACATCATGGCAGTGCACTGTATGCTGCACTGCCAAGGACTTATATTCTAATGTATGAGACCAGAGCTGCACTGTTTGGACATTGCTGTGTAATTTATAAAGCATTACAGTTGTGCTCGTTTGGTCACCATTGCAAGGAGGAGGGTGCAAATCATGATGCACTGGTGTTTCACTTTAAAGTGCAAGAGTTAATTAAGAATGCGATGTTGCAAAAAAAAAAAAATTCTGACCTGATGGGTGTTGAAATTTAACCTGGCGGAAATATTTAATTCACCTCAATCTGTCCATCCAAGGAGGTTATACATCTGTACTGGAAGTCAGTGACAAGATCACTGTCTTTATTGAAACTTACTGAGCTGTGGAAGGTGAAATTCAAGCAGGTATCTCACACAGAGGTTTGGCACACTCTTTCTGAAGTCCTGAACTGACTTCTGAGGCCATGAAAATATTGCTTCCCTTCCCTACAACTTACCTTTGTGTGTCATCATTCTCCACACTGACTGACTGCAATAAAGACTTAACACAGGGCACACTTGCCAGTGAAAAACGACATTAGAATCTGCCTGTCAAGCAGAACTCCAATAATTGACAAGCTATGTACTGTATGTACTGTAACAAGAGACAGGCACACACATCTCACTAATTTCAAATAAACTATTGTCATTGCAAATGAGAAAAGAGATGAATTCATGCAGGATGTACATACTGTACGTAGACATTCTGAAGAAAAAAGTGTGTTTTGATGTTATATTCATGATGAGCTTCAGTTATTATAGAATCTTTCAAAGAGGTTTCTACACTCTAAATGATCCCTGGCCTGAACAGGTTTGATCTTTGCATTAGGATACAGTACATAGAACTGCATTAGAATTTTAAGTAAGATGGTTAACAATATGAATTATTCCTCCTGTTCAGGAAGGACTGGGTGTTGATTTTCAGACATTGTCCCATACTCAGTCATCCTTGGTGCTGGACCCAAGCCCAGATCACCACCTCCAATTAATTAATTGATTAGGAGGCTGTGCCAGGAAGCGCATCCAGCATAAAAATTTTGCAAAATCCAAGTTTGTAGATAATTTGGTGGTTTAATCTCATGATACCTCTTAATATATCATTGCATGATATTATGAACTAACTGCTCAAAGCAAATTTTGCCTGATCGCTTACCTTCAAGAAAGCTGGAAGTGATGTTGAATTGAACATGATTGGAGGATGAACATGCCAGTGAGTGTCCAAAGCAGAAGCACATCTGACAGCCATGTGGGTTCCCAGCCTGGAGGTTGAAAGAGCCAGGTTTGCACCTAAGCATACACACACACACACACGCACGCACGCACGCACGCACGCACACACACACACGCACCACAAATCACATGCAGTAGGCAACTGTACCAGCAACTGTATCTACTCTTAAACCTGTTTAGTAAATGTAAAAAAAAAAATGTTGAATTGTTGACTGCATTATTGTTAGCTTAGGAAAGAAACAGTTGATGGTGAATAAGATTTTAGGATTGTACATCCATTGAATTAGTGTGTGTGTGTGTGTGTGTGTGTGTGTGTGTGTGTCACACCTATCACATGAGTGCCCTTCCACATTGGATTTGCAGTAGCACCTTCCATCTCCAGCGGAGCAGACATCTATACTGCCCCTTTCATCACACTCACACAACCTATTAACAAACACAAAAAAGAAACCAAAATGCATTAGAAACAAATCTACACATTGAACAGATATGGTCTCAGAGAGATACACATGAAAGCATTGTCTGTATTGCGCAAATGCATACATTCTAGCATACTGTCTAATAAAAAAAAAGTGGTAATGGCACATTTAACGCGGATAATAAGATGACTGAGGAAACATCACCAGGTATGCTGAAAGGCAAGATTAATTATAAAAAGCTTCTAAATGGATGTTTGGATAACACCAAAGTTGTATACTTGAGATACCTTCAAGGGGAACTATTTTTACAAGAATACATTATATGTGAAACACTAAAAAGCCACTGAAAGTGCGGCAGTTGGAAGAAGCTATTTTTATTGCACTTACAGGCGACCACTGGACATCAGTAAGTAACCATACTGTAACTACCTCAGTGTAACAGCACACCTAGTCGAAGACAAATAGCAACAGCACTCATTCACTCCAGGCGTGTTAAAAATTTATTTTTCGCTGACGTATGTGCTATACTACAGTATATACAGGTGCATCTCAAAAAGACAGTTCAAAAGCGAAATCATATCATACATATTCATTACATACAGACTGATATATTTAAAGTGTTTATGTCTTATAATTTTAATGATTTGGGTTCTTACAGCTAATAAAAACCCCAAATTCAGTATCTCAGTTATATAAAAAAAAGTGAGCACGCTAATCAGCTAATTAACTCAAAACAAATAACAAAATCAAAGTTTTCTTGAGACTTTAAATGGTCTGGTTCAGTAGGCTGAATACAGTGTGCTGTATCCATGCCAGTAGATGGAAAGTTGAATAGAAGTTAAAAAAAAAAAATGTGGCAGAAAAAGGTGCACAAGCAACAGTGATAACTGCACCTTTAAAAGGATTATAAAAATAAAGCATATTCAAGAATTTTGGGGAGAATGGAATGAGCAGGACTGCAGCTGGAGTCGGTGCTTCAAGAGCCACCACGCACAGACCTAATCCACCACAAATCTTACCTGGGCTGAAGACAAAACAGATTAGACTGTTGCTTAGTGGGCCAAAGTCCTATTTACAGATGAAAGTAAATTTTGCATTTCATTTGAAAAACAAGGTCCCAGAGTCTGGAGGAAGAGAGGAGTGGAGTCCAAGTTTACACAGTCAGTGGTGGTTTGGCGAGCCATGTCATTTGCTGGTGTTGGTCCACTGTGTTCAAGGTCAGTATAGCCGTCTTAGAGCATTTCATGTTTAGAGAATCTATGGGGTGTTATGGAGAGGAAGATGCAGCACACCAGTCCCAACAACACAGAAGATGCCGCTATCAGAGCAACCTGGGCCTCCATAACACCTCAGCAGTGACTGATAGCCTCCATGCCACGCCGCATTGCTGCAGTAATTCATGCAAATTGATCCCCGACCAAGTGCTGTACATGTTCATACTTTTCAGTAGTCCAACATTTCTGTGTTGAATGTTTTTTATTAGTCTTAAGTAATGTTCTAATTTTCTGTGATACTAAATTATGTGTTTTCATTAGCTGTAAAACATAATACCCAAAGATTTTAAATAAACACTTATATATCAGTATACAGTGAAACCTTGGACAGTGGACCTTGGAAATGGGCTCGTATTTTAAAACACACATAAATCAAAGCAAAATATCCCATAAGAAATAATGGAAACTCATATTATTCCTTCTACAGACCAAATAAAATAAACACATAAAAATAATTAATACAAAATATAGAGTAAAAATAAAACAAATTAACCTGCACACTGTATGTGTGTGTGTGTGTGTGTGTGTGTGTGTGTGTGTGTGTGTGTATGTGTGTGTAAAGGCGAGAAGAGTGGTGTGTGCGTGTGAAGGGGCCGGTGTCCAAGAGAGAGAGAAAATGGATCTTTAACCTCTCTAATGAGACTTTTGCTTTCCACGCGCACACACACACACGTGTTATAATAAAGAGTACACACCCGCTGTACACACATGCATACAAACAATCACAAAATAAAATGTTTTACACACACGTGGTCACAGTGTTATAGTAAACAGTACACACGGCCCATATTGACTCACCCATATGGGCCACAAGAGAGGCAAAGAGAGCACTTAAGCACAGGTGTTTGCATTTGATTTGCTTCATGTGGTGTGTTACTGTATACTTGAATGACTGTACCTAAGAACTTTCATTGGTCATCTCAGTCTCTGTATCGATGGCATCTGATATAGAGGATGCAGGGTTTGGATGGGCAAAGAGTGAGAAATACAGTATTTTGTCTGGCTTTTTAGTATTCTTGCCAGATGTCGGTCTTCCTTGACTAACGTTAACTTTGGCTGGCTATCCAACTAAGCTAACACCAGTTAACATGGCACTGGGCAAATTTCAAAAGCTTTTTTCAAAAAAAAAAAAAAAAAAAAAGAATTCATCCGATTCAATCATCCAAAGCATCCAATTCAATCATTGTGGACAGAGCATGAGAGTGCAGAAATATGAGTACAGCAGGACTAGCTTTCCAGCCGCAAATGTGCTTGTGAAATGTTTACGAATGTGAACAACAATTGAACGCCTTATAAACTGTCAAATGTTTGCAAGTGCTCTTGTTATTGCACACAGCCCTGCTGTACTATCACGCATGCTTCTGCACTCTCATGCTGGGCAGGTAGACGCAGCAGTTGAGGGACTCCATCATAGTCTTAATGATTGCTGCATGCCCTCTTGTTTTTCTTTTTTGTTGGGGATGGTTGCCACAAAAGAAAAAAAAAATTGGTGCACTATTGACACTATATCCATCGCCATCTGGTGCCCTAGTTAGACATGCTAAAGAAAGAATATATATACTGTATATAGAATATAAAAGAATCCTATATATATATATATATATATATATATATATATATATATATATATATATATATATATATATATATATATATATATATATATAGGAAGAACAACAGAGTGTAAAGGTTTAATTAGCAGAGTAATAGCACAGTTTTGCTTCAAATATTGCAATGCACACAACATTATGGGTGACATAGAGTTCAAAAGAGGACAAGTTGTTGGTGCGCATCTTGCTGGCGCATCTGTGATCAAGATTGCAAATCTTTGTGATGTATCAAGAGCCACGGTATCCAGGGTAATGTCAGCACACCACCAAGAAGGACGAACCACATCCTAGTAATAAGCTAGGCTAAAAATATGTTAGACTATGTTGTGTAAAAATAGGTTTCTTACATTTGTTTTGCTGCACGCAGTTTATGGTCAAGTGAGAGCTCTCGTACATGTTCTATCTTGTATATTTTGTATATCTGGAGGGCAACTTTCCATTTGGAGGGCAACTCATTATTCAGTATATCTTACACTGGAAATAGTTTACACTGTTCAAAAATACATATGTTACATACAGTAGTTATTTGTTTCAAATGTTTTATGTTGTGGAAAAAAGTGAGATTGTGAAAATTGTGTTTCTTGTTCCTTAATTTGCTGTTTAGTTTTATTATCTTATTTTATTAATTACATTTATTTTTATTTGGAAATGTCAGAACTTGTACATTGTTTTATCATTTTTTCTAAAAATAAATAAATAAATCAGACATTACAACGAAACAGTTACTCAGTACTTGAGTAGTCTTTTCACCAAATACTTTTTGATGACTACTTTTTACTTCTACTTGAGTAATATTATTTTAAAATACAGCTACTTTTACTGCATGTTCTCCCCGTGCTTGGTGGGTTTCCTCTGGGTACTCCGGTTTCCTCCCACAATTCAAAGACATGCAGATTAGGTTGATTTGACGTTCCCAAATTTCCCATGGTGTGTGAATGAGTGTGTGTATGTGTGTGTGCAATGCATTGGATTGACACCCTGTCCAGGGTGTACCCCGCCTCGTGCCCTAAGCCTCCTGGGATAGGCTCCAGGTCTCCATGACCCTGAATACAGGATGAAGTGGTATAGAAGATGAGTGAGTGAGTGAGAGTGAGGTACTCTTACTTGAGTACAATCTTTGGCTACTCTACCCACCTCTGCTCAAATTAAAGCAGTAAAGTAGAGACAGAGTTTCAGAAACAGCAGTGGGTTATTAGTACTGTCAGTCATTTACCTGCAGCCTCCTGGTCCAAGGGAGTGGAAGCCAGGCCTGCAGACATCACACTTTACGCCCATCACACTCTGCCTACAGAGACACATACCTTCTTCATCACATTGGAGACTCACAGAGCCTGGAGAAAGGGAGAAATGTTTGTAAATGAGCTACAATAGGTTTACATGTACATTTAAAAATATTTCTATTTTAATATCTGTATTTTATTGATGTATGCAGAAGTCTGACTCTAAAGTTTATTAGTATAGTATAGTATAGTATAGTATAGTATAGTATAGTATAGTATAGTATAGTATAGTATAGTATAGTGTAATATTGTATTTTGGTATAGGATATAAAGTTCAAATAATAATTTCTCATTTTATAAGAAATTGAAAGTGTTGACCAATATGTGGTTTAAATTAATTGTCTTGGGATTTGATGTTATTGCTATTTGGTTACTGCCTACAGCAGAGGTTAAAAGAATATCATTTGATCTCTGTGGGTCTACTGTGTTCTTAGCTTTCTTTATCTGGATCATTTGCACACATCGAAAAGAAAACATTAATATTTTATTGCTTCAGGGTCATTCTGATATTTCCATAATAAATTGTATTTGTTTTACACCGAACACAACTTTTCTTTTAAGTAACTGGGACATATAGGCCAGGGGATAGCTTATACTGTGTGTGTGTGTGTGTGTGTGTGTGTGTGTGTGTGTGTGTGTGTGTTGTGGGATAAAGTGTTCCAGTTAAGGTTTTTATCCTATGGGAAAAAGATGACATTCTTAAAAAAAAAAAAGAAAAAACAAAAGGCTGTGCTTCTTCACAAAATATGTCCTTAATGTTATTAAAGACAAAGGGAAAAATAATTCCTGTACATCTATATTTTGTCCAAAAATTTAGACATTGGTGTTTTCTGGTAAAAAATTGTTTTTGGTTTTACTTCATTCCTGTGCGATGTTCAGTGGTTTTCTGCTGCTCTGCTGTCAAGGTTTAAATTGCTAATGCAGTTACAAAGGTGTTTTAAATAAGAATATTTTCAAGGAACTCAAACTTATGTGATAGCAATCAGGTCAAAATGAAATGCAGCTATGTACAGTATATGACATACTTACATAGTTATAGCGATCTATGAGATCCGAGATTCTTTATTAAAGAGTGTGTGTGCGTGTGTGTGTGTGTGTGTGTGTGTGTGTGAAAGTGAAAGTCATCCTACACAGTACCACCCCACCTTCTCTCTCTCTCTCTCTCTCTCTCTCTCTCTCTCTCGTCTTGCTTCAGCCACAATTCTTTTCAAAGGTAAAGTGCAGGTTAATTTGTTTTATTTTTACTTTATTTTTGAGTTGTGGAATGAATCATCATACATCCATCCATCCATTTTCTTCCGCTTATCCGAGGTCGGGTCGCGGGGGCAGCAGCTTCAGCAGGGATGCCCAGACTTCCCTCTCCCTGGCCACTTCTTCCAGCTCTTCCGGGGGGATCCCAAGGCGTTTCCAGGCCAACCAAGAGACATAGTTCCTCCAGCATGTCCTGGGTTTTCCCCGGGGTCTCTTTCCAGTGGGGCATGTCCAGAAAACCTCACAAGGGAGGCGTCCAGGGGGCATCCTAAATAGATGCCCAAGCCACCTCATCTGGCTCTTCGCGATGCGGAGGAGCAGCGGCTCTACTCTGAGCCCCTCCCGGATGACTGAGCTTCTCACCCTATCTCTAAGGGAGAGCCCAGACACCCTGCGGAGGAAACTCATTTCGGCCGCTTGTATTCCCGATCTTGTTCTTTCGGTTACTACTCACAGCTCATGACCATAGATGAGGGTAGGAACGTAGATCGACCGGTAAATTGAAAGCTTTGCCTTTTGGCTCAGCTCCTTCTTCACCACGATGGACCAATACAGAGCCCGCATCACTGCAGGCGCTGCCCCGAGCCGCCTGTCGATCTCCTGTTCCACTCGTGAACAAGACCCCGAGATACTTAAACTCCTCCACTTGGGGCAGGATCTCACTCCCAACCCTGAGACCGGCTGAGGACCATGGCCTCAGATTTGGAGGTGCTGATTCTCATCCCAGCCGCTTCACGCTCGACTGCGAACCTATCCAGTGAGAGCTGTAGGTCACAGGGTGATGAAGCCAACAGAACAACGTTATCTGCAAAAAGCAGTGACCCAATCCTGAGCCCACCAAACCGTACCCCCTCAACGCCCTGGCTGCGCCTAGAAATCCTGTCCATAAAAATTATGAACAGGATCGGTGACAAAGGGCAGCCCTGTCGGAGTCCTACTCTCACCGGAAACAGGTCCGACTTACTACCGGCAATGCGGACCAAGCTCCGACACCGGTTGTACAGGGACCGGACAGCCCTTAACAGGGAATCTGATATCCCATACTCCCGGAGTACCCCCCACAGAACTCCCCGAGGGACACGGTCGAATGTCTTCTCCAAGTCCACAAAGCACATGTAGACTGGTTGGGCAAACTCCCATGCACCCTCCAGGAGCCTGCTAAGGGTGAAGAGCTGGTCCACTGTTCCGCGACCCGGACGAAAACCACACTGCTCCTCCTGAATCCGAGGATCGACTATCCGACGGACCCTCCTTTCCAGGGAGGCTGAATAGACTTTCCCTGGGAGGCTGAGAAGTATGATCCCTCTGTAGTTGGAACACACTCTCCGGTCCCCCTTCTTGAAGAGGGGGACCATCACCCCGGTTTGCCAGTCCAGAGGCACTGTCCCCGATGTCCATGCAATGTTGCAGAGATGTGTCAACCATGACAGCCCTACAACATCCAGAGCCTTGAGGAACTCCGGGCGGATCTCATCCAACCCTGGGGCCCCGCCACCACGGAGCTTTTTGACTACCTCGGCGACCTTGGCCCCAGAGATGAAAGAGTCCACCTCTATGTCCCCCGACTCTGCTTCATCATCGGAAGGCATGTTGGTGGAATTAAGGAGGTCTTCGAAGTACTCCCCCCACCGACCCACAACGTCCCAAGTCGAGGTCAGCAGCGCACCATCCCCACTATACACTGTGTTGACCGTGCACTGGTTTCCCCTCCTGAGACCCCGGATGGTGGACCAGAATCTCTTCGAAGCCGTCTGGAAGTCATTCTCCATGGCCTCCCCAAACTCCTCCCACACCCGGGTTTTTGCCTCAGTAACCACCGAAGCTGCATTCTGCTTGGCCTGCCGGTACCTATCAGCTGCCTCCGGAGTGCCACCAGCCAAAAAGGCCCGGTAAGACTCCTTCTTCAGCTTGATGGCATCCCTCACCGCCGGTGTCCACCAACGGGTTCTTGGGTTGCCACCGCGACAGGCACCGACCACGTTACGGCCACAGCTCCGGTCGGCCGCCTCGACAATGGAGGCGCGGAACATAGTCCATTCGGACTCAATGTCCCCCACCTCCCCCAGGACGTGGTTGAAGCTTTGCCGGAGGTGGGAGTTGAAGCTCGTCCTGACAGGGGACTCTGCCAGACGTTCCCACCAGACCCTCACAATACGTTTGTGTCTACCAGGCCTGACCGGCATCTTACCCCGCCAATGGAGCCAACTCACCACCAGGTGGTGATCAGTTGACAGCTCCGCCCCTCTCTTCACCCGAGTGTCCAAGACATGTGGCCGCAAGTCCAACGACTCGACCACAAAGTTGATCATCAAACTGTGGCCTAGGGTGTCCTGGTGCCAGGTGCACATATGGACACCCTTATGCCTGAACATGGTGTTCGTTATGGACAATCCGTGATGAGCACAGAAGTCCAATAACAAAACACCGCTCTGGTTGAGATCGGGGGGGCCGTTCATCCCAATCACGCCCTTCCAGGTCTATCTGTCATTGCCAACGTGAGCATTGAAGTCCCCCAACAGAACGATGGAGTCCCCAGGAGAGACGTTCTCTAGCGCCCCCTCTAGAGACCCCAAAAAGGGCGGGTACTCCAAACTGCTGTAAGCGCAAACAACAGTAAGGATCTGTCCCTCCGCCCGAAGGCGAAGGGAGGCCACCCTCTCGTCCACTGCGGTGAACCCCAATGTACAGGCCCCGAGCTGGGGGTCAATAAGTATGCCCACACCTGCTCAGCGCCTTTCACCGGTGGCAACTCCAGAGTAGAAGAGAGTCCAGCCCCTCTCAAGGAGACTGGTTCCAGAGTCCAAGCTTTGTGTCGAGGTGAGTCCAACTATATCTAGCCGGAACTTCTCAACCTCATGCACTAGCTCAGGCTCCTTCCCTGCCAGAGAGGTTACATCCCATGTCCCTAGAGCCAGCTTCTGCAGCCGAGGATCAGACCGCCAAGGCCCCTGTCTTCGGCCACCGCCCAACTCACACTGCCCCCGACCTCTTTGGCCCCTCCTACAGGTGGTGAGCCCATGGGAAGGGGGACCCACGTTGCCTCTTCGGGTTGTGCCCGGCCGGGCCCCATGGGTGCAGGCCCGACCACCAGGCGCTCGCCATCGGCCCGCACCTCCAGGCCTGGCTCCAGAGGGAGGCCCCGGTGACCCACGTTTTGCGTTTACCAAAGTTTGTATTCATCATAAGAGGTCTTCTGAACCACTCTTTGTCTTTTCCCTCACATAGGACCAGATTGCCATGGGTGACCCTACCAGGGGCATGAAGCCCCCGACAGCACAGCTCCCAGGATCATTGGGACACGCAAACCCCTCCACCACAATAAGGTGGTGGTTCAAGGAGGGGATGAATAATCAGAATTTCCATTATTTCTTGTGTGGAAATTCACGTTGATATACAAGTGCTTTGGATTACAAGCACACTTATGGAACAATTTATGCTCACAATCCAAGGTTTAACTGTAATCAGTAATACTGTGTTCTGTTTGTTTGAATGGTACTGCTTCCATATAGCAAGGAAAAAAATCACAATAATAATAAAAAATTAAGTGAGGTTTCATGTCAGTTTATTTTGTATTTATATGTCTTTTAATTGTTTCCATATGCAAAAATTAATTAAAGTGTTGGAATTTTTATTTTAGGTAATATTTTGGGGTCACTGGAACACTTGCATTACTTGCATTTACATAGTTTTCTATGGGAAAATGCGCTTCGCTAAACAATCAGTGCCTCTGCAACTGATTAAATTTGTATGGCGAGAGTCTTATATTTATTTATTAAACATTAGTGAAGCATGAATGGTATTATAATGGATCAGTTTTCACTTTATAAATGCAGCCCTGGCCGTCTCATAATCATGTGCGATTTTATATTTAGAAGTTTGTTGACTCGCTTGTAATGCCTGCACCTACTGTATATCCTACTCGCTAATTATCTCACTTTGAGTTTAACACAGAATGGAATTGTAACTACAGTATAGTCACACACATGACATGGATATAATTATTGCAATTGTTTTATTAAATATATACTCCTTTATTCATCATTTATCCATTATCAATCCTATATTCATCCTTTCACTGTGTCTGTGTGTTCACATAATTCAGCTCACCCATAGTGTTACAACTGCAGTTGTTGCAAGGAAGCAGTGGAGAGGATCTGTAGAAGTTTTCTCTGCATCGTTCGCAATGTGGCCCTGATGTGTTGTCTCTGCAGCCAATACACCGCCCACCACTACCTGTACTGCGGTATTGCTCTGTATCAAACAGGCACTGGTCTGCATGGTCACTGCAGTTACATTCTGGCTCAAATAGAAAATGTAAGGGGGAGAGGAAAAAGAACAATCAGAATAAGAAGTGACAGAGAAGACAAAATATTGGCAAAGTAAAAAGGAGGAACAAAACAGAGGTCTATTGGGAGAAAAATATTGAAAAAGCAATTTCGACTGAATGCTTCATGTCAAACAGCTGGTCCTCACTTTGTCCAAAAAAATAATAATCATGCATCAGCTACCTAGGCATTATAGGAAATTACCCATTTTATTTCAAATATGGCTTTTTCATCTGCAACAATTGTTGAATTATCAGTCCCTATTGTGTTGTAATGTCTGTACCTGCATTTAAAGAAAGATTATTCTTTATTACATTGTGGAAGGGTTCATAATCACTGTGCATAACTGCCTATTAAATCATTACAAAACATAATGGTGTATTTTAGATTCACATGAAACTAATGCATTACTTAAAAAAAACTCTAGAGAGGTGCATCTTATTAGCAAGTTCGTTTAGAAAGTTAAATTGTGGTGAATATGGTTGTACTGTTTATTCCTCTCAGATCTTATCACATACACATGGAAATGCAATTTAATAATTTAATAAAAACTGAAGTGCTCTTTATTATATAGAATCCAGGAGGTATGATTAAGAAATATGGCTGGGTTCAATGTCCATTAATAATAATTAAAATCAACAAGTACACAATGAAATGAAATGCAATGAGGAACAGTGAGAGGACAGGGTAGAGAGTATAATATACAAAGCCAAGAAAAGTGGAAACCTGTATCTGTAAATATAATTGCCTCCAAGTGGCAATATAATTTCAGTGGTAACTTATAATGGCACTAGTAACTTATAGTGACACTTATAATTATAAGTCAGAGTGGCACAGCAGTAACAAGCTCATCCAATAACCCGGAGATCACAAGTTTAAATCCTGGGAGATGTTATGGCATTTTGACATCAATCATGGCGATACTAGACAATCGTGGGCAACTGTGAGCTCACGTAAGCATAAGGATCCAATGCTATTCTCTGAGGGTTTTATGCCACTCCTTACTGTGCATGAGCAATCAGCTCAAAAAGATGCGATCGACAGTTCGGCTTCAAGTGTCTCAGAGGAATCACAGGATAGCCTGCTTGGTGGTTGGTAATTAGGTTAGCTAAATAGGTTCTTAGTTAGTTAGCTAGTTAGTTGTTATAAATTTATTCTGTATGTAGCACCTTGGTCCTGAAGGAATGTTTTTCGTTTTACTGTGTACTGAACTGTATATGGTTGAAATGACAATAAAAGCCTACTTGACTTGGTAGTCTTGATGGTGAGTCTTTGGTGACCTGGTGAAACCAGGAGAAATTGTGTCACAAGCTATTCATGGAGATGGACTATTCCTATGTTTTTTTTATGTGAAGAATCACAAACACTCGGATTGATTACTCCCATGGGCTGAGTATGCCCAGAACAATCCTCAACATTTTGGAACCCTGTTTATAACTTTTCCAGCCACCATTTGCCCTACAGACTCACCGGTCATTGACAGGTCGTTTCAGCAGAACTGGAAGCAGGCACACCATTGACGCGAGAAGGATGGTAAATTACAAGATTGCTGACCAGCACTAATAAACAAAGCCAGACTATTTTGCGGATACCTAGGATCAGTAGCACTCCCAGAGGTAACACTCTTCACTCTGGGTTGGTATCTGTATAATCTTGACCACTATAAGCACCAGGCTACAGTTTGCAGAAAGTGGTTTGACTGAAGTGGACTCCAACTCCTATGTTCACAATCTTCCAGCTAATGATTCAACACACCTGGATTTTATTACAGTAACTCAAACACTTCATAATGTTTAAGGACATTGAAAACACTCACTTGATGCAAAGTAAACATTCATTAAACTCTGATTAACAGATGGATACGGCTTAAGCTTAATGAAATATATTGTTTTTGATTGAGGAGTGGCAACCAGATTATTATGTCTGCAATATGAAAAACAAGAAATACATATGCTAATGACTTTTTTTTTTTTTTTAATTAAGATAAACAATCCATTAAACTTATTTTAAAATGAAAAACAAGAGGTTGGACAAGAGGAGCCTTGATTAAACTTCTTTATCTATTTACTTCCCCAATAATTTCTGCGTATTTGATTAACATTATTTATTTGATATTTTTTACATTTATTTTATTTACACACTGAAAAGTAAAAAGAAAAAAAAAAGGTTCTTTATCAATTCATTTGTCTGTTGGTCATGACACACCAAGATATAGCAGTTACCATAAGCCTGCAGTATAATGCATATAATACACCAACTGCTCTTTTGTCGCTTTCACCGTCATTTAGCAGCGCATTAATTAACCAAAGTGTGGTTCGTAGTTTTATTTGGAAGAACAACTGTCACTTGCAAAGCCATCTTTTGGATATACAGTATAATGTAATTAAAACAACACTTGCCTGATAGAATGGCTAATTAAAATCATTAACATGCTAATTTTTTTCTGCCTTATTTTACTAAATTTATCAGGTCCGGCATTGCTTCCCTATGCATAAAAAATGTAAATACCCGCACAGTCCCACATTAATTTTATTCATAGGGAGTACCATCTCATTAACTGATTATTACCTTATTAATGCACAGTACTATGATATCAATGTCATGTACTGTAAATGTTCCTAACTAAACTAAAAACAGCAACAAGTCAGAATTTTCAGCCGCCAAAAAAATGCAGTTTCCTGACCAGTTTCAATGCACTCAAAACAGTCTCCAATTATCATGACAGAAAGAGCAAGTGCTGCTTTGGTGCATTTTTCAAACAACATGTGAATGGGCCAAAACTTTGGCCCATTAATGTGAAGTAGGGAGAAGAAAGGGCTTCAAAAAGTTTCTCTTCATTCTAATAATATTGTTCGTCACCTCGACTGCCTTATTTTCATTATAAAAACCTACTGTTTTGTTTTTAGAGGTGGTTTCATTATAAAAATTAAGATCTCCTGTGCTCAATATTAAAAGGTTGGCAGGTTGGATACAGTATCTTCTGAAGAACGATAGTAAATTATGATATAGTCATTTTGTAGCATTTCTATCACAGCTTTTTATGTCTAGCATCAGGATTACAAAATCGTATTATATGTTATATTTATGACATCATTTATGTTTATGTTTTTATTTTGACCAAAGACAGATTAAAGTAGCAAATTAAAGATTACCAGGTACAAATACCTTGTTTTTAATATGAACATTTTTGAAGCACTGATTAGACTGCACATACGTATGATGATCTAAATGTTATGAGTACTTACTAACACACTGATTGGCAGAGTCTCCAGTGGCACGAGCCCATGGCCGGTCCCGGTAGAATGGGGCACATTGTTGGCAATCTGTCCCAGCAGTGTAGTGCTCACACACACACACCAAACGGCCTTGTTCATTTGGTACACACTCGCTGCCATGCCCATTACACTTGCATCTGTATGGTTAAAAAAAAATTACCGTGAGGTGGGGGTAGAAAAAAAAATCCCTTAAATAAATAAAGAATTGTAAAAAATAATGCATTTTTGCATTTGCTGAGAATTTAATGGAAAAAGAATTGTGCAAAATATTTAAAAAAAAATTTTTTTCTAATGCCAAAAGGTTACCAAGTACTAATTCTTGATACTTGTACACATTTGTTTGGCTGTCTAAGCTAAGCGACCACCCAGACACTCAGACACACACACACACACACACACACACATAGACCCATTTCTTCACAGACTCCACACATAGCATTCCCTTTTTCCATATCCTGTTTACAAGGTGAAAAACATTAAATGAAACAAGCTTTGTTTCTGCTGCAGATCAGATTGTAGGTTTTTTTAAAACATCTTTCTGGTTATTGTATGCATCTTAGTATACACAAATGTATAATTGTGCTGCATGTGAGCATGTTTGTGTGGGTATTTGTATGTACAGTAAATGACTTTTGCATTGACTCACAGTCAATCTCATGTTGTTTAGTATGTGTGTATGAATGTATGAAAAGTGTGTGTGGGGGTGTTTGTGCGTCTTTGTTTGTGAACATCACCTGCCCCCCACAGAAAAGTCAGAGATAGCATAAAAATATGATTGCAGCACTTTGGCGTCCTTGAAGAACTCGTCTCCAAAGGTGTTCAGTCTGTTTAAAGAGATCAGTAGGTCTGTAGCTGTCACCCATTCCTGTGGATAGACAAAAAGGGGAGAACAAACAGGGTCTTAGTGGATCCAGAACTTAGGGCACAAGTCATGAATGAGATGAGATGAGATGAGATGAGATGCAAATTTACACACTTATTCCCACACTCATTTACAGCAATGGACATGCACGTTTTTGTGAGGCTGTAGCAAAAACCACAGAACCGAGAGGAAAACCCCAATATAGCGAATGCTAAACTACATTAACCCAAGCTTAAAGTTGAAGCCAGCTGCACTACTGTGCATTCCTATGATGCCAATTACATTCAAATTTGTTGTGCTCCTTTCCCCCTGGCGGCACGGTGGTGTAGTCGCCTTGCACCTCCAGGGTCCGGGTTCGATTCCCGGCCAGGCTCGATTCCCGTCTCTGTGTGCATGGAGTTTGCATGTTCTCCCCGTGCTTGGTGGGTTTCCTCCGGGTACTCCGGTTTCCTCCCACAGTCCAAAGACATGCAGATTAGGCTAATTGGCGTTCCCAAATTGACCATAGTGTGTGAATGAGTGTGTGTGTGTGTGTGTGTGTGTGTGTGTGTGTGTGTGTGTGTGTGTGTGTGCTCTGCGATGGATTGGCACGCTGTCCAGGGTGTACCCTGCCTTGTGCCCAGAGTCTCCTGGAATAGGCTCCAGGTCCCCGCGACCCTAAATACAGGATAAAGCGGTATAGAAGATGAATGAATGAATGAATGAATGAATGAATGCTTTCCCCCTATTTTTAGTCTTACCTCATCCTGTAATGCTGAGATCTTTATTTGTATTTAGATTCATTTTGTTTGTGTGCAATGTAAAAAAAAATTTTATATTGAACATCACCATGGGTTATTACAGTAAATAAAAATAATTATGAAACCAGCATTAATTCAAATTTAATTCTCCCACCTTGTACTAATGGTACTATGATTAGTCACTACTTTTTTTATAACGTGTGTCAACTTTTCTCTTTGTTTAACTAATCTTGTTTTACCTCTTTAATAACGTCATTATATTTCAGACAATGAAGAAAGAAAGCAAAACATGATCCAAATTTATACCTACTTCAGGCTATGTTACAGTTAATCTTTTGTATGTTAACCCTGTCCCTGAGAAAGAGGGAGAAATAATATGGGTACTGCTTGTGGTGGGACAGAGATGTGGCAAGAATGGAGTAATGCCTTATGTAGAGCATGCAAGATTGAAGCCAAATAAATTAAAAGAGAATGGATGAGATGGAAGGTAACTGTATCGGTCTTAGAGAACAGTAGAGGGATGACTGTACAAACTTAGCCAAAGCTAGCAAAAGCTAGTGTTAGCACCAAATGATAAAAGTTAAACACATAGAAAGATCTCAACCATTAGTCATTACAAGCGTAAGTACCCATCACTGACAAGTAAACAGTTTGTAGAAATCAGCGTTAATCTCATCAATGGTATTATTATTTCAGGTTGAAGCCCATGTACATGTCTGCCTGTTTTTCTGGCAAAACTCTCTCTAACGTATTAATACAAAGAAATACAATTTTGTAAGGTTGAGTTTATGACTACTGTTGTACTACTTTCGTCGTTGTAACGGTTAACCGCTAGATGGCGCCAGAGCGCCATTTATACTTTTGTTTGGTTTTGAGTTGTAGTTTGTTTTTCGTTTAGTTTGCACTACATTTCCCGGTTTGCACCTCGGTCAGGTGACGTAGAAGATCACCTGAACCGAGGGAAGTTAATTTGATGATTGTTATGTTTAGTTATAAATAGCCTGGCTGGACTCCAGTCAGGCGTCTGGCAACCGTTATTATACGTGAGTTTGTGTTGGTGTGTATTTTGTTTATGTTTTGGTGTTAAAATAAAGAACTTTGTTAACCGTCAGCTTGCCTCCGCGATCATGCCTCGCACCCACTCCAGACGCAAACACAGAGGAAAACGTGACAGATTGCCAGACCTACCAAGAGGCATGGCGGAGGATCCCCTCCTGAAGTTTTTTGGGGGGGGCGCAGTGGCCATCTTGCCCGAGCTGACGAACTGGCGGGACAACGAGGAGGAGGACTACGGCTGGGACTATAACATCGGGCTGGTAGAGGACGAGGAGGAGATGTACCGCAGCTGCGAGTACAGATTGCTGGAGGAGCAGGAGCACCTACGAGAGAGCAGCGAGGAGAGAGAGAGAGAGACACCACAAAGCTGGGAGGGCTGCAGGCTCGCCATTCGGCGGACGCCATTCAGGGGCGACGCGGCACGGGGTCACGTGGTTCCCCGCACTGGCCGGAAGAGAAGGGCGAGGAAGCCCAAGTACGGCGGTGACGAGGGGGAAAGAAAACCCCAGGCAGAGCAGCAGCAGAGAGAGGAGGAGCTCATGTGGTGGATTCCGGAGCCGGAACGGGTGAGTGAAATGCTGGAGCATATTAAGGAGCTCCAGCAGATGATCCTCCACTTCCGGGATGACCGCGAAGCGGGCTCGGAGCTTTCTCCTCTCTCGCCAACACTCAGCAGCGAGCTAGCGTGTCAGCAGCCGCTGCCCGACGCACCGCCACCTTCCAGCTTCGAGGACAGCGAGCCAGCATGTCTACAGCTGCTGTCCGACGCACCCGTCTTACTGCCGCCTTTCGGCTTTGAGGACGGCGAGCCAGCGTGTCAACAGCTGCTGTCCGACGCACCCGTCTTACTGCCGCCTTTCGGCTTTGAGGACAGCGAGCCAGAGTGTCAACAGCTGCTGTCCGACGCACCCGTCTTACCGCCGCCTTTCGGCTTTGAGGACAGTGAGCCAGCGTGTCAACAGCTGCTGGCCGACGCACCCGTTTTACCACCGCCTCCCGGCTTTGAGGACGACGTTGAGCCGTCGTTGAGCGCCGTGCACGCTCCAACGCTGCAGGAGAGCGCCGTGCACGCTCCAACGCTGCAGGAGAGCGGCGTGCATGCTCCAACGCTGCAGGAGAGCGCCGTGCACGCTCCAACGCTGCAGGAGAGCGCCGTGCACGCTCCAACGCTGCAGGAGAGCGCCGTGCACGCTCCAACGCTGCAGGAGAGCGCCGTGCACGCTCCAACGCTGCAGGAGAGCGCCGTGCACGCTCCAACGCTGCAGGAGAGCGCCGTGCACGCTCCAACGCTGCAGGAGAGCGCCGTGCACGCTCCAACGCTGCAGGAGAGCGCCGTGCACGCTCCAACGCTGCAGGAGAGCGCCGTGCACGCTCCAACGCTGCAGGAGAGCGCCGTGCACGCTCCAACGATGCAGGAGAGCGCCGTGCACGCTCCAGGGCCGTCGTCGAGCGCACTGCACGCTCCAGGGCCTTCGTCGAGCGCACTGCACGCTCCAGGGCCGTCGTCGAGCGCACTGCACGCTCCAGGGCCGTCGTCGAGCGCACTGCACGCTCCAACGCCCGCGTCGAGCGCACTGCACGCTCCCACGCCGTCTACGAGCGCAGTGACCGCTCCCACGCCGTCTACGAGCGCAGTGACCACTCCCACGCCGTCTACGAGCGCAGTGACCGCTCCCACGCCGTCTACGAGTGCAGTGACCGCTCCCACGCCGTCTACGAGCGCAGTGACCGCTCCCACGCCGTCTACGAGCGCAGTGACCGCTCCCACGCCGTCTACGAGCGCAGTGACCGCTCCCACGCCGTCTACGAGCGCAGTGACCGCTCCCACGCCGTCTACGAGCGCAGTGACCGCTCCCACGCCGTCTACGAGCGCAGTGACCGCTCCAACGCCTGCGTCGAGCGCTTCTCCAGCTCTGCAGCAGCCGAGCACGCTTCCAGCTCTGCCGCAGCCGAGCGCTTCTCCAGCTCTGCAGCAGCCGAGCACGCTTCCAGCCCTGCCGCAGCCGAGCGCTTCTCCAGCTCAGCAGCAGCCGAGCGCTTCTCCAGCTCTGCCGCCGCCGAGCGCCTCTCCAGCTCTACCGCCGCCGAGCGCCTCTCCAGCTCTGCAGCAGCCGAGCACTTCTCCAGCTCTGCAGCAGCCGAGCACTTCTCCAGCTCTGCAGCAGCCGAGCACTTCTCCAGCTCTGCAGCAGCCGAGCACTTCTCCAGCTCTGCAGCAGCCGAGCACTTCTCCAGCTCTGCAGCAGCCGAGCACTTCTCCAGCTCTGCAGCAGCCGAGCACTTCTCCAGCTCTGCAGTCGAGCCCTTCTCCAGCTCTGCAACCGCCGAGCACGCTTCCAACCCAGCAGCCGCCGAGCACTTCTCCAGCTCTGCAGCCGCCGAGCCCTTCTCCAGCTCTGCAACCGCCGAGCACGCTTCCAGCCCAGCAGCCGCAGAGCAGTCCTCCAGCCCCGTCACCCAGCCTCCGGGATAGGAGGCTAGAGGTAGAACATTGGGTTGGGTGTCCGGGGCCTCCGGTGATGCTCCGGAGGAGCATTTTTGGGAGGGGGGGTAATGTAACGGTTAACCGCTAGATGGCGCCAGAGCGCCATTTATACTTTTGTTTGGTTTTGAGTTGTAGTTTGTTTTTCGTTTAGTTTGCACTACATTTCCCGGTTTGCACCTCGGTCAGGTGACGTAGAAGATCACCTGAACCGAGGGAAGTTAATTTGATGATTGTTATGTTTAGTTATAAATAGCCTGGCTGGACTCCAGTCAGGCGTCTGGCAACCGTTATTATACGTGAGTTTGTGTTGGTGTGTATTTTGTTTATGTTTTGGTGTTAAAATAAAGAACTTTGTTAACCGTCAGCTTGCCTCCGCGATCATGCCTCGCACCCACTCCAGACGCAAACACAGAGGAAAACGTGACAGTCGTCAGCTAAATACACTCCATTCGGTAATCGGAGAGTGATTTACAGATGAGAAATCGAAAAAGTAGATCGGATAAAGATTATGTTTTGTCTTAAAACAACTCTAGCATGTTATACTACACTTATACCACTTCAAAGCTGTTACTTCAGTGGTGAAAATATTAAGTAATCCTATTAAAAATATTGAGTTTAGATTTTCTATCTAATTAATATCTATATATTGGTGCAAGCATTTATGTAAATTGAGCAAGTCGCTTATTAAAAGCTTTTTTTTAAAGTAGATTATTAAACCCTTAAGTTTATTTTTAAAAAAACTTTGACAGAGTCTGCAGTTCTGCTACTGTTGGATACTATTATTTAGTACCATTGGAGCAGAACGGGTTAAGGATCGTAGTCCTCATGGACCCAACAACGGCAGAACTGCAGGCTCTGTCAAGTATCATTGCATGCAAATTGTTTGTTGTATATTTTTTGGTCTTTTAATTATACTTGTAGCCTCTCTTTACTGTTATTTTAGATAATTAATAGCATCAATTTATAATTCTCAGAATGTTGTTGTGTCAGGTATGTAAATGGTTTGAATATTATTTTTCCTAAATAAGGTTCTTTACTAGAATTATGTACTTTAAATCTCATAAGTATCTCACTTAGCCAAAACAGCAGAGCAAGACCAAATGTATTCCCCTACTGTATGTTCATTCTAGAAGCCATAATGTTAACAGGGAATGTGTTCTGGCATATCAACTGCTGAATGGCCACATTTCAAGTAATATTGTTGATTCAAGGGCTAGCCTTTAAAAAGTGAAACACAGTGACCTAACCATTCCCAGCTGAATATAAGTGTGTGGACCGTGGATGAAGAATTGAAAAAAAGAAAAGCTTCCTTATCACAGTCTGACCTTTTAGCTACTGTATTGTTTTCATTAATTGAGTTTACACTCAGTTGAGCAGGCAGAAATATTAAGGACATTCATATTTCCTGCCAAAGATCAAAAACCAAAGGAGACTAATACGACAAGATTTTCAGGATCTTAATGTGGCCAATGTTTTCCGCAACAGTGTGTAAAGATGAAACAATCTTCAGAATTCCTATTCCTTAACCTTTTTCTTCCCTGTTGTCAAGAGTGGATTTCAACAGGACATTTTCTTATTCTTTTATTTCTGCATCAGACATTTATGCTCTGCAAAGTTTTCATAATGGCTCAAATCTGAGGTGCTGTGAATTGGTGATTTTTGAGGCCGGTAACTTTAAATGAATTTCTCCTCTGCAGCAGAGGCAGTGGTGTCAAAAGTATTCACATTCATTACTTGAGTAGAAGTATAGATACTAGGGTTTAAAAAGACTTATTTAGAAGCTGAAGTATCAACTCAAGCTTTTTACTCAAGTAAAAGTGTAAAAGTACTGGTTTCAAAACTACTTAAAGTATAAAAGTAACGTAAGGGGAACGCATTAAGGATAAAAGCTTAGGCTGTGCTACGGGCCTATATACTGCACTAACACGCCAGTGATTTGGGATACTGTATATGCCGATTGAAAAAGAATGCATTTTAGTACAATGCAAATACATTAAAGAACCATATACTGTATGTGTACTACTGAGCATTAACATGTTTTATAGAGAAGAAGATATGATAACTAATTGCCTAGAAGTATTTTAATGGTGCAAAAAGTCAAACTTCAGAGGCGTGTCATCAGTAACCTTTATTGGAATGTAAATGTACATCCAAGCTTAGCTGCAGGAATCTGTGAAAGCAACATACAAGAAACTTTGTGTACCCAGGGCAGGCTTAGTAACAATTACCCGTATGGATGTCTACAATAAACATTAGTGCTGTCAGAATGAATGATTAATCCAAGTAATTAATTAAAAAAAATAAAAATAAATATATATCATTCCTGTTACCTTCCTCGCTGGTGTTTGGTTGTGACATTTCGCTCGAATCTTGGGTCTCTATCATGGACATCTTCGTCTATGTACTTATCACAACCTTATCAAGCGAAAATGCTAATTTATTCAAACGTCCTTGCTGGAGTGTGTGACGTGACATGTGCAGGTGCGATGGATCGCGTACCAACCAATAGGGTGTCGGAATGGTATGTTTATACATCCAACCACAATCAAATTCGATCTATCCGGATGTTTTTTTTTTGTTAGTTTTTTGAATGACAAGCTGAAATAAAATAGGAGTAACGAGGCTATTTTTAAAATGTAAGGAGTAGAAAGTACAGATAATTGCTTGAAAATGTAAGGAGTAGAAGTAAAAAGTCGGCTGAAAAATAATTACTCCAGTAAAGTATAGATACCCAAAATTTCTACTTAAGTAAGGTAACAGAGTATTTGTACTTCATTACTTGACACCTCTGAGCAGAGGTAAGTTTTGGTCTTACTTTTCTGGGATGGTCTCCATGAGAGACAGTTTCATAGTGGTGCTTGATCTGTTTTGCAAATGCACTTGACAATAATGCTCTTACAAGGACTGTTACAGAACAGATGAACTTTATATCTTAAAATAACAACTTACCGTTGTTGTTATTAATTACCCAATGTCATATATGTTATTTCATAGTTTTGAAACTACTGTAAGACTTGACCAGCACCTCAACTCACCATCCCACTTTCATCAAGGGCCTTTTATTGATAAAACTTGGGGGATGCATAGACAATGGAATGTTGACAGGTGTATTTATTTAATAAACTTCTTAATCTAATACATGTTATTTATTATTCGTATCTAAATTCATCATGTCATATCTGACCACTGTACAGTATGTGTCTTTCTTGAAAGGTCACATCATACAATACATACACTAAATGTTTCATTGTGAATCCCATTACTCTTGGAAGCGATCTGAGGTTCAGAGGACCGTAGTCACATAAAACCACAGTTTAGAAATAGAAGAATCTCCTGATGCATTGGAAACGGGGAAGGTGGTATATTTGCAGGTTCTGAATAACTCATATCATGGATCATACCACTAAGACATCCAATTGATTGTGCTTACCAAACAAAACAATAATTTTTCACCAGATTCAGCCCTGTCATAGGAGATAAAATTGACTTGGACACTAACTATTTCTGCTGTTATCATATAAGGTCCCTGTGCTAAATAATAATAATAATAAAAAAAAACCTTTATACCAAATTTACCTAATATTTCCTATTTTAAATGTTACACCAAATATATATATTTTAGTTTTATGCTGTTGGTATTAAATAAAATAAATCACAAATCTGACTTTTATTGAATTTAATCACACCAGTAAAAGATGATAAACTATATTTACGGCATTTCGCAGACACCCTTATCCAGAGCAACTTACATTTTTACATCTCATTTGAGGGTTAAGGAGCTTAGTCAAAGCTGCAATTGTGGCAACTTGGTTAGAACCTGTGACCTTCCAATCAGTAGTCCTTAACCACTGCGCTACATCTGTTTCACTTAACTAAAAAAATGCTCTTCACCACTGTCAACATCATCATAATGTGTTGTGAACTTACACCATGTTCATAACAGACTGCATCAAGATAAGAACAGAAAAAAAATAAAAGCGAGTGAAGAAAATAAATCTTTAGTGAGTTTGTGTCAGGGTTTGTGTACTTAAAACATTTGGTCAACCAGCAGGATGCAGTTTGGTGCTTTATAGTTGCTAAGAAATCTTTCAAACATTCCTGAATTCCGTTCAATTGTCTTCAAACTACCTGTCAAAAAAAGTCTTCCTTTATCTTCCAGTTGGAAAAAATCAATATCAAATACGAAAACAAAAAAAAAAGATAGAAACAGGCCCAAGTTTTATATATGTATATATATATATATATATATATATATGGCGGCACGGTGGTGTAGTGGTTAGCACTGTCGCCTTGCACCTCCAGGGTCTGGGTTCGATTCCCCGGCCAGGCTCAATTCCGGTCTCTGTGTGCATGGAGTTTGCATGTTCTCCCCGTGCTTGGTGGGTTTCCTCCGGGTACTCCGGTTTCCTCCCACAGTCCAAAGATATGCAGGTTAGGCTAATTGGCGTTCCTAAATTGCCCGTAGTGTGTGATTGGGTGTGTGAGTGTGTGTATGAGTGTGTGCCCTGCGATGGATTGGCACCCTGTCCAGGGTGTACCCCGCCTAGTGCCCGAAGTCTTCTGGGATAGGCTCCAGGCCCCCCGCGACCCTGAACACAGGATTAAGCGGTATAGAAAATGAATGAATGAATATATATATATATATATGTATATATATATATATATATATATATATATATATATATATAAAGTTTTATTTTTATTTTTATATGTACTGTAGAGTGTGAGCACTTCAAGTTCTACACTTTTCTTTCCTAGAAGCACATTCTTATAATGGGTATTTCTTTTTTTTAATTAATAGGATTTTTTAATTTAATTTATAATTACTTAGTTTTTTTTAAATCTATATTTTCTTAATTTTTTTTAGCCTTAGATTGTTTTTGTCATGTGGTAACTAAAATATAATAACATTTCTTAATTTCATGAAGAATACTACTTTTATTTTAATACTTGGCTGCTCATACAAAAGATGAATAAAAACAGAAATGCAACAATGTAAAAACAAGTAGAAAATGTAACAATTACTTGTTAAAAAAACGTTTAATATTTCAGTTAATTTTGAAATACTGTATTAAGAAAATTATGATGAAGTCTGTGATACCAGGGTCGTGGTCTAGTGCTGTTCAGCGAAGGCTGTGAGAGTCACATAAATGAAAGGACGCACAGCAGAGTAGAAGGTGGCTATTTAGTGTCTGTGTAATTGGAAACTGGAAATGAACGATTGTTTATACAATTCCTGATTCTTTGGCCAGAAAGTGTATAAACTCTTTTACTTAATGTCATATGCTGAACCCTGGGCTGCAAAAACAAGTTTTGAATTGGAATTCCAGGCTAAGGGTGTGTGAAGAAAGTGTTAGTCTTTGATTGTAAGCTTTCGTCTACAATGTAATTCATCTAGCATGTCCTTCCTAAAAATGCATGACCTCTGGAGTGCAAAACATGAAAAGGTTTTGAGAGGGAAGTGGTGCTCTCAGTGCAGGGAAGCAAAGTGCTGTGTGAAGAAGGTTGAAAGAGCTATATCCTCAGTGGAACAACAAGATGGAATGATGCGACTGGCAAAGCATGGAGATGGAGTGATGTCCTCAGCAATGCAAGGAGATATAACAACGGAGAGGAGCAGGAAGGCAGAGTGACATCCATTTGGAGCTGGGTTGTGTAACAACATTTGATTTAAAGCAGCAAGATGATGTGACACCCGTGACAAGGCTGTGAACAGACCTGTGAAGTACCACTCTCTGTGGGAGGTCAAGGGGATGTCCTTGGCAAAGCAAGAAAGTGGAGAGACATCCTCATGGAAAGGTTGGAAAATGACTCTGCCCCAAACAAGGGCCCCTCTCAACATATTTTGTGAGCCATTTCCACTGGGCTCTTTCCTTCCTGGTTGCTCCCAAATCAGGCAAATTCTTTCTTGGATAAACAATCCTTTTTATAAATTATCTAGGTCTAGTGTTCATATGATTCTGAGGTGAGGTTAGGTGCTAGGCAAATAATCTTCACTTTTATAGCAATTAAAACATAAATAAAGTAACTAAACCAGACTATGGACATGATCAAGCAGATGACATGCACCACTCCTATGGTCTTAAAAATCAGCAATTTTGCAACAAAAATGTAAAATGCTTGTAGCTGCCTTTTTCTTTTCCTCTGCTGAATTTTAAATGACTAACATTTTGAAATATTGCACAGCCTTTCTACCTCATCATTACTAAAAAAAAAAAAAAAAAAAAACCAGGTCACAGGTCAGGTATTATCATAACATTAAACATTAAATATTTGTCCCTTTTCATTCAGATAATGCATTATCTAATTGTTTGGGCCAAAGCTTATTTGCTATGCAGGAAGAAAGCAATATTTGAAAGGTTGATCATTACTACCCTTATTGTGCAAATGGCAGCAAGAGCCTAATTAATGATTTTCCTTGCTTGTTCGTTTTCCTAAAGGCTTCATTAAAGGCATTGACTCGGGAGAAATGGAGTTTAATGGCAACCACTTGAGTTTTCTTCTGAGCACAAAGATGTGGGAGGAATAGTAAAGAATCATGCTGCATGTAAACATACACAAACCTTTAGGGATGGAATGTAAAATAATCACATTATGATAAATGTGCAGCATATGGCATCTGCTTACAAATTTGCACTTTTAAATGATATGTGAATGAAAGAAATAATTGCACGACTGTATTATCAAGTATTAAATTATGAGTCAGAGAAATGTCTTTATAATGCATTTACATAACAATGATAACTGTTGCTCACATATTCAATGATAAAATGCGATCGCTGGAATATTTAAATGTTTAACTCTTTGTCCGTTTACTATTGCTTTTGTTCTTCTACACTGCTTCATGATGGTTTGGAGCTTGTACGCATGCTGCTCCTGTGCTGCCAGTGATCCAGACCCCACCTGCCCTCTGCACCTCCTGACTCATCCCTGTGCTGAAGGTAACTTCACTGTTATATTGAACTTTCAGCTGCATAACACATATGATGTTATATAATTTCTATCCGTTATCACCCAAATGAGGATGAGTTCCATGTTGAGTCTGGCTCCTCTCAAGGTTCCTTCCTATTGCCATCTCAGGGAGTCGTTCCTTGCCACTGTTGCCGTCACCCTTGGCTGGCTTATCGGGGACTACCTCATTATTATCTAGACACATACACACTTCCATAAATTTTCTTTTCAAATTTTCCTTTCATTTTTGTGAAGCTGCTTTGAGACAATGACCATTGTTAAAAGCGCTATATAAATAAAATTTAATTGAATTAAGGCTATGTTCTCATTACTCAATTCAGATTTTTTCATGACGAGTCATATTCATACAGTAATTACAAGTGACTTTTACCTGACTCTAATTTGGATGTTTGGATTATTATGAAACGGCATATGCGCGCACTGATACGTCTTTGCTCATGCTATCTGGTCTAAAACACATCATGAGTTCATCTGAACAATCATTAATTTCAAACAATGAATGCAATGGCATCAAACATATGCTTGGGATTTTTCTCTGCAGGATGGGAAGCTGTTAGTCGGCTGTTTTTGTTGTTGTCCAGGAGAAGGAAGAAAGCGAGACACCTCTATTTATCTGTTTTGTAACACTTTCATTCTCCTTTAACTTAATCTTTAATATGAATCACTTAATCCATCATTCCTGCCCAGTTTTTTGGTGAAGCACCTAAAGTACACAGTTCAGAGGCTCATTCCACATTCCAAACTTTTTTAATTAATTAATAAAATTTTTTTTTAATTACTTCAGTTCACAGTGCCTTTGCGTCTTTTGTACAGTCTCATTTTTATTCTCCTTCAAAGCTGGCCTTCTAATTTAACACCCAGCACTTCATTCTCACTCAGGAAGAGAGTGAGAGCAAGAGAGTAGAGAAGAACATACCCGGCATTTTAATAGATTACAGAACAAATCAAATTTAAATTCCTGAAGCAGCTTTCATTTTTGTGTGGATCTTTAATGGAGAGGGGAAAAAAAAACTTCAATAATGCAATACAAACTGGAAAACAGGTCCCCTTAGAGGTATTGAATTAATTCTGCGGAAATAGCTAAGCACTGGGTTACAAGGTGACCGTTTGTTATTCTAGCCAATTTATTTAGCTATGATGAAGTGAGAGAGAAAAAACCCAATACATTAGCATACATTCATGCGTCTACTCTGATATCAAGATAAACAATACTGACTGAAAAAAATGAATACAAAAATTTTAAATGATTGCAGGAACTCAATCAAGTAAAATAAACAAATGAACAATAGACTGATATTAAGAACATACACTGTAAAAAATAAATTAAAAAGTAAATTTTATGGTAAAAAACCGGCAGCTGTGGTTACCAGAATTCTACCGTAAAAAAATACGGTAGCAATGTTTTTGGTTGTACGGGATTGCACTCATTATACTTAATATTTTACAGATTTTAATTGGTAATTTTACGGTTTATAACTGTCTAATTAACACGTTTATGTTGTTACAAAAACAGTTTATTCCCATCATATTCCAGGGTTTACATTGTAATAAATACGGATCATCATTTTTTACAGCTCAGAACTGTCTAATATAAAGATTTATGTTGTAATAATAATGGTTTATTTCCATCTTTTTTACAGCTCAGAGCTCTATACAACTTTATCCTATATATTGGGGGGGGGGGGGTGACTAGTACCTGGAGGAACTGTAAAATGCTGTAAGTGCAAGACATGAGCTCTCCTATTATTAACATAAATATAACTTGTAAACATACAAATTTGCATAAACAGTAGCAAACTGGCCTAAATTTTATAAACTTATACTAGAGGACTTTTGTTGTACAGGAATATCAACACCACATTGGACTTAACACTCTGATCTGCTTTCACACAAACAATCTCACGACCCACCACGATTATAATCACACATTAGATATGACCCACATTAGATATGACCCATTTACACATTTTGCACACCAGAAAACTGTGACTTTGCCATTATTCTGCACATTGTTTTGCTCATAACTGGACAGGTTTCTACATTAAACTTCAAGTCTACAACTTTATTTTATTATATCTATACCTGTTTTTATTTTATAATATAGTCATTGGTACAAAATGTAAATGTAAAATAATTTTTTTAGCTAAAGTTTTTTGTACACACACACACACACACACACACACACACACACACACACACACATATATATATATATATATATACACTTTTATTATTTAAAAATTTTTTTGGTCAGCAGCAGTTGTATAAGCATTTTACTTCTTATATTGTTTATGACTGTGTCACAAATTAAATTTGAAATTTTAATTTGATACCTACAGCAAATAGTGCAAATATTGTTACTGTTACTATTTAGTAAAATTCATGAAATCCTTCTTCCTTGAAAGAGTAAAAAGAGAGTTTGTCTTACTTTATATGAAATGACACCGCAACAATAGTCATCTTTGGGTATTAATGCAACTTACTTGCAACAATGCTGAGTTAAGATTTGCCATCTTTGCAAAAATTTACTTTAGCTTACTCAATATACAGGTGCATTCACTTCTTGCAATCAGTGAAATGGTACTGTACAGTTCACTATTTGAGGAAAAAAAAACTTTACTTTTTGTTAGTTTTCAGTTTTTGTTTAAGTATATTTTGTACATTTAAGCCCAACTCTGACTTTTATATGTACAGGTATAAATACAGGTAAGATTTCAAGTCATTAGGTCAAGAATGGTAAACTGGATTCATGATAGGATAAATCTTTGATGTTTTGGCCTGGCTTATTTCATACTACCTTTTTTGCATCCGAACTTGAGCTATTATCAAAACTATTATAATATATATGTATGTATTGTATGTGTATATATACACACACAGTGGCTTGCAAAAGTATTCGGCCCCCTTGAACTTTTCCACATTTTGTCACTTTAAAGCAACAAACATGAATCAATTTTATTGGAATTTCACGTGAAAGACCAATACAAAGTGGTGTACATGTGAGAAGTGGAACGAAAATCATACATGATTCCAAAATTTTTTTTTACAAATAGATAACTGAAAAGGGGGGTGTGCGTTCATTCATCCCCCTGAGTCAATACAGTACTTTGTAGAACCACCTTTTGCTGCAATTACAGCTGCCAGTCTTTTAGGGTATGTCTCTACCAGCTTTGCACATCTAGAGATTGAAATCCTTGCCCATTCTTCTTTGCAAAACAGCTCCAGCTCAGTCAGATTAGATGGACAGCGTTTGTGAACAGCAGTTTTCAGATCTTGCCACAGATTCTCGATTGGATTTAGATCTGGACTTTGACTGGCCCATTCTAACACATGGATATGTTTTGTTTTAAACCATTCCATTGTTGCCCTGGCTTTATGTTTAGGGTCGTTGTCCTGCTGGAAGGTGAACCTCCGCCCCAGTCTCAAGTCTTTTGCAGACTCCAAGAGGTTTTCTTCCAAGATTGCCCTGTATTTGGCTCCATCCATCTTCCCATCAACTCTGACCAGCTTCCCTGTCCCTGCTGAAGAGAAGCACCCCAGAGCATGATGCTGCCACCACATTTGACAGTGGGGATGGTGTGTTCAGAGTGATGTGCAGTGTTAGTTTTCCGCCACACATACAGTAGCGTTTTGCATTTTGGTCAAAAAGTTCCATTTTGGTCTCATCTGACCAGAGCACCATCTTCCACATGTTTGCTGTGTCCCCCTCATGGCAAACTGCAATCGGGACTTCTTATGGTTTTCTGTTAACAGTGGCTTTCTCCTTGCCACTCTTCCATAAAGGCCAACTTTGTGCAGTGCACGACTATTAGTTGTCCTATGGACAGATTCCCCCTCCTGAGTTGTAGATCTCTGCAGCTCGTCCAGAGTCACCATGGGCCTCTTGGCTGCATTTCTGATCAGCGATCTCCTTGTTCGGCCTGTGAGTTTAGGTGGACGGCCTTGTCTCGGTAGGTTTACAGTTGTGCCATACTCCTTCCATTTCTGAATGATTGCTTGAACAGTGGCTCCGTGGGATGTTCAAGGCTTTGGAAATGTTTTTGTAGCCTAAGCCTGCTTTAAATTTCTCAATAACTTTATCCCTGACCTGCCTGATATGCTCTTTGGACTTCATGGTGTTGTTGCTCCCAATATTCTATTAGACAACCTCTGAAGCCGTGACAGAGCAGCTGTATTTGTACTGACATTAGATTACACACAGGTGCACTCTATTTAGTCATTAGCACTCATCAGGCAATGTCTATGGGCAACTGACTGCACTCAGACCAAAGGGGGCTGAATAATTATGCACACCCCACTTTGCAGTTATTTATTTGTAAAAAATGTTTGAATCATGTATGATTTTCGTTCCTCTTCTCAAGTGAACAGCACTTTGTATTGATCTTTCACGTGGAATTCCAATAAATGTGACAAAATGTGGAAAAGTTCAAGGAGGCCGAATGCTTTGCAAGCTATGTAATCTATCTATCTATCTATCTATCTATCTATCTATCTATCTATCTATCTATCCATCTATCTATCTATCTATCTATCTATCTATCTATCTATCTATATATATATATAAAATTATAATACTCTTTTTTTATTTCATTCAAATATTGCATTTTACTTTTGTCTCAATATTTTTTTTACCACAACCATACATACATACTGTAGCAAACTATTACTTTACAATTTGGAACAATTTGTAATTTTATTTTCTGTAACAGCCCACATTTTCTATCTCTATTTTTTTTATTGCTTGTGTTTCTGGCAATAAACGCTGTGCTTTTGAAAGATCATGTTCTCTGTCAGACTTAGAAATATCTCTGACATTTCTACTCAAGACAAATATGGCAACCATGGAGACATGGACTATGTACAGTACATCCAGGTTAGTTTTATAATATGAGAAACCCCCCCAAAAATATTGGGTAGGCATGTACTACTATTACCATACAACAGACCTGCAGAGCTACAATTATGTGCATCGTACTACATGCTGTCATGTACACGGGTGCATATAAATAGTAACTTTTAGTCATGGTTCAGTTAATGGAACAAATGTCCTCTAAATACATATTTCCACTGTAGAGCTCAAAAAGCTGGTTATTGTCTCACATATTTGAATACTCTTCTGTTGACCATTAAAATAAAGTGGGTGATTTATACAGACTTAATATTGGGATATGCCCAGCAATAAAGTTTCCATGACTGCTATTAGTAAATCATAATAAAAAACAGTATATTAAAAAGAAATGCAGCAAACATACTGTATCCTTTGTGAATGTAACTGAGATTTTCAGGCCATACAATGAAATAGTGCAGTAAGACAGACATGACATACTGTACATGACCAACAACGGAATGATCAATGGTAGAAGATAGATTTTTTTTTTTAAAAAGAGGAAGATATGCTATTAAGGAAGAAAGTAAATGATAGTGAAAATGAAGGGTGAAAAGCAAGAGAGATAAGGTGGAGATTGAAAGCCAAAAAAAGATGCAAGAGCATGTATTTGTACATGTACTACATACTACTTTTTTATGAATCACCATTTTCCTCATGAGATTTTCTTTACGCAGAGAAAGATCTAGAAATCTTTGTAGCCTTGGCTCATTCTTTCATACACGTGCATCTGGCTTAAATCCATACAAGGCTTCAAGAAACACTGTGTAAGGAATATGATGGAACATTATATATATATATGGAATAATACATTATGGATTACAGTGCTATTATAAAAAAATAAAAAAAGATATGCATTGGGGTTAAAGTTGTTTTTTTCTTTTTTGTTGAGTCTGGAGTGAATTATTACACATTTTCTTTAAATTAGGTAATAAATGATGCTGTTTAATATGGTATCATGGGGCATCAATGAGAAAGGATTCTGTTATCACAAATGTTTTCAAATTATAACAACACTAATTGCGTTACTCACTAATCGTGTCTTTCTCTTTCTCTCTTAATAATTACAAAAACTCTCAAGTTCTATTTACTGACAAAGTGGAAACTTCTCTCAAGACTTTCCTGTGCAAAGAAAGTTTAAAAAGAACACCTGGGACTCTTTCCATAAAAGTTAAATAAATGTCTCTTCCAAAAACAATTATAAATTATTAATCTTAGACTATGTGGGGCATCCACCATATGAGGCCCTGTGCAAGCCACTAATAACCAATAAGGTACTGCAACCATAACATGAGATCATTCTTTAAACCTAGAATGATAAACAAGTACTGTAAGTGTACTAACCTGAAGCACTGGGCTCTGGTCAAAGTTGTAAGCACTGGGTCTTCCTTCGAGGGTAGAAAAGGCTACGTTTCCTCCTGTCAGCGGAGAGATGTCACTAAACTCATCGGTACAAAGTGACGTTCTCTCCTCTTCTCCAGGCCGAATGAAGCCCTTGGAATCCTTCCCATAGGTCTTACGACAAGACGCACTATAGTACTGGTATGGCTGCCAAGGTGCTGCCTCATTTGTACGCTTGTAAATGGCAAAGCTCTCTGGCCGGCTGGTGTAGAACTTCAACCGGACGTATGTGATCTCATAGGCTTTACCTGTTAAAGAGCAAACAGTTTATTCAGAGGATTCAAGGAGGATATAATTCTACAGTCACTTTAACTCAAACAAGTTACCACAGCCTCTGTTTTTAGTGCTATCCTTTTCTTGCTCTATAGTACTCTTAATTTGATTGCCTATGGTGACTGATTTTTATTACCTGTAAACCATTTTCAGTTCTAATGAAGTCAATGATGCAAAGTGCTTATTTAGCTTTTACAATCCAACAAAACTGTGTAATTACATAATTAGCCCAGAGCAATATTTGACTTATGCTGGCAATTCATGTTCTTTACTAAGAACAGAAATAGTACAAGATTCTTAAAAAATTAGGTAAACAAAGAAATACCCATGCTTAGAAATATTTAATTGTACCTGGGGACATTTCATGCAGTGTTATATGTAAGAGGTCTATTAGAAGTTTTCAAGCACACATACAGTATGATTGAAGTCAATTGATGTAAACTAAACTACAGTACAAGGATAAATGTATTTGGACACCTCTCCTAATAAGAGATGATTATCAAGCAAATAGCATGTCCTGAAATATACAGTACGCTATTCTGGAGCAAATTTGGTTGTATTATTTTTGTGGAAAAAAAAGTGATTGTGTGTTACATGGACCCAGGGTAAAACATACAAACTTGAATTCAACGATACAGACAACTGTTGCCTATGCATCTTGGGGAGCTCTTCCAATTAAATATAGAAAGCCGCTCCGTATTTCTCTATCACCAAGCAATACTTCTGAACTTAAAATCTAAAATACTATATCATTAGAATCAACCACTGAATTAACCATATTACAGTAGATTCAAAATCCACTCACAAAAGTAATATCAGATTTTAACAATATCTGTAACCCATTATTTATTAATCTTGATTTATACCAAAAACCTGAAACATTGCACATTGCAACAACTCCATAAATTATCTAACAAGAGGTTTATATTACTCACAATATCCATAGCACATATATTTTATTTATCTGTACAGCTCATCTGTCATCTCAGCACCGAAATCTGTGTTAAAAATAAAAGAATAGAATAGAATAGAATAGAATAGAATAATAAATGCTATGTTTTTTGTTTCTCTCTCTTAATTTCTTTTCTTTTCTTTCCTGAATTTAATCTCCAATCTCTTCCTGATGAGCAAACGTGTGTGCATTTGTGTAGTGGTGTGGACTTGTTGTGGTGTGAGGGGTCTGGCAGATGAGTGCCCTGGGCTTTAGTTGGTGCTCGTATTGAGGTTTTGGTCATGGCATAGGTGTTTGTACCAGATTGGTTGGTTTTGGCTTCTTGCTAGCTGCAGCATAATGTGGTCTTCTACTGTTGATATTGACCCATCCATCTTACGTTGCGGGGGGGGGGGGGGGGTGTTGTGTATTCTGAGACAAGCCCAGAAGAGTCGGATCATTTCAATGTGATCTCTCAAATGGTATTCTAGCCTGCAGTCCTTCCCTTCACAGGATGTGTGTGTACAGTAGGCCAAGGGGAATAGCCTTTTCCTGGGACATCTGGCTGACCTGGCTGGTGGTAACGCTGCTGCCTTGAGGGCTAATTCTCATTAGCATCATTATCAACACAGTCATTGTGGAGGAAAACATAAATGCATTTTGGACATGAAACACTCTTCTCCATTTGGTTCAGTGCTTTATTTTGTGGGTTTGTTTCTCCCCTGACATCATCTTGTAGGAGGGTCATGTAGGTCACATCAGTGGCATTACAAATTGACAGGATTATGACTCACTCTTCTCTTAACCTTTAAAAATACAGTACCATGAATTAAATCTTATACTTTCACAGCAGACACCTGAAATAACAAAATTCTATGTCACAAAAAAAAATCATAAGGATGTGAAGACATGGGCAACAGAAAACAAGAACTTGTAATGAGCTGTCTGTACAAGAACTGTCTTATTATGTTCTAGATTTTAGTCATAAAACTCACACTTAAGTTCAGCACTGTTAAATTTGTAATTAAGTCCCCTAACTAGAACCCTGTACATGTCACCTTATAAATAAATCTCTTACATGATTTACAGATGATCTGAATCTTTATTATTTTTAGAGTTACCCTTCAAACACATTTTGGTTTTATTCTCCTAGGCTTCACAGAATGTTATTGTTATCCATGTAAAACCCTTAAACAAAATATGTATGGTGGGCAGAACAGATATTCAGGGAGGTGCTACAGATGGGAAAGGAATGCAGATCATGGTGACTGTTGAGCAGCCTGATGTTTGAAGCCGCTTTATAGGAGATTTAACTATGCAGGATTGTTGGTATGATCTAAAGCCTGAGACATATTGACTTTGTTAAAATTTATGAATACTTCCAGTGGCACAAATGGGATACCATTTACATCACTCACTCACTCACTCACTCACTTATTTATTATCTATACCACTTTATCCTGTACAGTACTGTATATAGGGTCGTAGGGGGCCGGGAGCCTTTCGCAAGAGACTCGGGGCACGAGGCAGGGTACACCCTGGACAGGGTGCCAATCCATCGCAGGGCACACACATGCACACTCCCACACACTCTATGAGTCACCTTATAAATAACTTCAATGCTCACGTGGGCAATGACAGTGAGACCTGAAAGGGCGTGATTGGGATGAACGGCCCCCCTGATCTGAACCAGAGCGGTGGTTTGTTATTGGACTTATGTGCTCGTCACGGATTGTCCATAACGAACACCATGTTCAGGCATAAGGGTGTCCATATGTGCACCTGGCACCAGGACACCCTAGGCCGCAGTTCGATGATCGACTTTGTGGTCGTGTCGTCGGACTTGCGGCCACATGTCTTGGACACTCGGGTGAAGAGAGGGGAGGAGCTGTCAACTGATCATCACCTGGTGGTGAGTTGGCTCCGTTGGCGGGGTAGGATGCTGGTCAGGCCTGGTAGACCCAAACGTATTGTGAGGGTCTGCTGGGAACGCCTGCAGGACGAGCTTCAACTCCCACCTCCGGCAAAGCTTCAACCACATCCTGGGGGAGGTGGGAGACAAATGGACTATGTTCCGCGCCTCCATTGTCGAGGCGGCCTACGGGAGCTGTGGCCGTAAGGTGGTCGGTGCCTGTCGCGGTGGCAACCCAAGAACCCGTTTGTGGACACCGGCGGTGAGGGATGCCATCAAGTACTTCGAAGACCTCCTTAATTCCAACAGCATGCCTTTCAATGAGGAAGCAGAGTCTGGGGACATAGAGGTGGACTCTTTCAGCTCTGGGGCCGAGGTCGCCGAGGTAGTGAAAAAGCTCCGTTGTGGCGGGGCCCCGGGGGTGGATGAGATCTGCCCGGAGTTCCTCAAGGCTCTGGATGTTGTAGGGCTGTCATGGTTGACACGTCTCTGCAACATTGCATGGACATTGGGGACAGTGCCTCTGGACTGGCAAACCGGGGTGGTGGTCCCCCTCTTCAAGAAGGGGGACCGGAGAGTGTGTTCCAACTACAGAGGGATCACACTTCTCAGCCTCTCCGGGAACGTCTATTCAGGGGTCCTGGAAAGGAGGGTCCGTCGGATAGTCGAACCTCGGATTCAGGAGGAGCAGTGTGGTTTTTGTCCGGGTCGCGGAACAGTGGACCAGCTCTTCACCCTTAGCAGGGTCCTGGAGGGGGCATGGGAGTTTGCCCAACCAGTCTACATGTAAGAGCCATATCGTATTTGTTATGAATTTGTTGTTGTGTTTATTTAATTTTATTTGTTGTTATTTCATTTATTCTACCTTGTTCTATTCATTAGTAAAGCATTAAGCATTAAGTTTGTTACATAAGCCATAAGCTTTAAATTTCTAAGTCATGCATCCATTTTGACAATCGTAGGTTGGTCTGTGATGTCATTCTACTATTACATGCATTTGTGTGACTGTCATATGATAGAGAGTTCAGTTTACATGCGGAAGGCTACGGAAACACAAGCTTTTGACCGTAAGCTCGTAAGCTCGTGAGCTCCCGTAAGCTGGGAATGTAAGATACAGCAACTAGGTTGTTGTAACCGTAAGCTCCCATAAGTAGAGATATACAACAAGAGTGTTGTTATATACGTAAGGTGAGACTGTAATTTGTAAGATACAGCAAACAGGTTGTTGTAACAGTCAGAGATTTGCAAGATGCAGCAACTGGTGTCTGTAATCACAGTGGATTTACTCAAGACGACTGTATGAAGTGTTGATTCTTTGATGCTGACAAAAATAAACTACAAGAGACAAAGAGATTGGACTTCTGTCGTGTGAGTGAAACTTTAAGACAAAGCTACGCGTCAAAACTGGTGAAATAATATGACCGCATCTACACTACATGTGCATTGTGGACTTGGAGAAGGCATTCGACGGTGTCCTTCGGGGAGTCCTGTGGGGAGTACTCCGGGAGTATGGGATTCCCTGTTAAGGGCTGTCCGGTCCCTGTACAACTGGTGTCGGAGCTTGGTCCGCATTGCCGGTAGTAAGTCGGACCTGTTTCCGGTGAGAGTAGGACCGACACGGCTGCCCTTTGTCACCGATCCTGTTCATAATTTTTATGGACAGGATTTCTAGGCGCAGCCAGGGCGTTGAGAGGGTACAGTTTGGTGGGCTCAGGATTGGGTCACTGCTTTTTGCAGATGATGTTGTTCTGTTGGCCTCATCACCCTGTGACCTACAGCTCTCACTGGATGGGTTCGCAGCCGAGTGTGAAGCGGCTGGGATGAGAATCAGCCCCTCCAAATCTGAGGCCATGGTCCTCAGCCAGAAAGGGGTGGAGTTCCCTCTCAGGGTTGGGAGTGAGATCCTGCCTGAAGTGGAGGAGTTTAAGTATCTCATTTACATTTAGGCATTTGGCAGACGCTCTTATCCAGAGCGACTTACAAAAAAGTCTTGTTCACGAGTGAGGGTAAAATGGAGCGGGAGATCGACAGGCGGATCGGGGCAGCGTCTGCAGTGATGCGGGCTCTGTATCAGTCCGTCGAGGTGAAGAAGGAGCTGAGCCAAAAGGCAAAGCTCTCAATTTACCGGTCGATCTGCGTTCCTACCCTCACCTATGGTCATGAGCTGTGGGTAGTGACCGAAAGAACAAGATCGCGAATACAAGCGGTCGAAATCTGTTTCCTCCGCAGGGTGTCTGGGCTTTCCCTTAGAGATAGGGTGAGAACCTCAGTCACCCCGGAGGGGCTCAGAGTAGAGCTGCTGCTCCTCCGCATTGAGAGGAGCCAGATGAGGTGGCTTGGGCATCTATTTAGGATGCCCCCTGGATGCCTCCCTTGTGAGGTGTTCCGGACACGCCCCACCGGAAAGAGACCCCGGGTAAGACCCAGGACATGCTGGAGGGACTATGTCTCTCGGCTGGCCTGGGAACACCTTGGGATCCCCCCGGAAGAGCTGGAAGAAGTGGCCGGGGAGAGGGAAGTCTGGGCATCCCTGCTGAAGCTGCTGCCCCCGCGACCCGACCTCGGATAAGCAAAAGAAGATGGATGGATGGATGGATGGATAATAGAATAATAATAATAATAATAATAATAATAATAATAATAACAAGTTGACAGAACAAAAAGCTCACATTGTCCAATCAAATTATTAAAAAATGTGTTTTTCATTAACTCAAAGGTGCACTCTGGTACTGTACTTAAAAGAATACCAATACACCTCGGAAGAGGACTAACAAAAAGAAAACATTTGCATTTTTTTTTCACTCAAGGAAGTATGTGATTTTTTTTTGCAAATACGAGACACAAATGAGTGGATACAGACAGACTAAAACCTGAATACAGGCCTGAAGGTCATCTTTGACAGTGCTATAAAAAAGTGAAAAATCTGGGTTTTTTTGTTGTTGTTGCATATTTGTTACATTTAAATGGATCCGATCATCAAACTAATTTTAATATTACACAAAGATAAATTGGGGAAATACAAAAGGTCATTATTAAAGGAAGAAAAAAAGCTGTCCAAATCGACCTCATATTATTATTATTATTATTATTACTGGTGGCTCAGTGGTAGGTGTTTCTCCTGCCATGCGGAAGGCCCGGGTTCGATTCCCAGCCAGTGCCCAAACCCCCCAGCCACTGGATGCAGTGCCGGTCCCAAGCCCGGATAAAATGGAAGGATTGCGTCAGGAAGGGCATCCGGCGTAAAACCTGTGCCAAGTTGTTGTGCGGACTGGATATTCCGCTGTGGCGACCCCTTGCCGTGAGCAGCCGAAAGACCAACAACAACAACTATTATTATCTTTGCCGCTACCAACATCTAAAATAGCCACCATATGAAGACATACTGTACAAATAAATAGAAGTGTTTTAAAAAAAAAAAAAAAAAAAAAAAAAAAAAAAAAATATATATATATATATATATATATATATATATATATATATATATATATATATATATATATATATATAATAACATGTTAGATCGTCACTAGATGTTTTGCTGCCTTCCACTGTACTAAGTATCTGGGTTGACTATTTGCCAGGCATCTCTCATGGTAACATGGTCTTCCATCTCCAGAAATGCATTCAGGTACACATACTGTAGCACATGCAGGGGAGTTTACAGGACATTGTAAATAGAGACATACCAGAATGAGACATGACATTTATACTTGAATAATAAACAATACTAATTATTTATAAATAAATAACCGAAATGTGCGTGCTTGCATGTTATGATTACAACATCTACCACTTGAAGTCTAAACACTCGTGTGTTACTACAGAAGGCTGTCTAATTCTTGTTTATGATTCAGTAGACTAAACTATCTTGAATGTGCAATGAACTTGAGGAACTCAACTACAATATGTCTACGTGTCTTAATTAAGTACTTTCATCCATAGGATTTCTATGAGTGTCACATCCTGGAATATTATTTGAATACATAACCACCTATTCATTCCTTATTCCTGTCTGTCACTTATGGGAAGCTTTAATCATCATCAAATAAAATTTGACTAAGCTCCATCTGAAGGTAGAGTTTCACATCTTCCTCTGCAGACATAGTATGAATTCTTATATATATTTCAAAGGTATTTATCCACAGAGGTGCCATCATCACTAACAAGAACATCAGGCATATCATGGGGAGGGGGTGATTTGAACTGAGATGTTTTTATATTTAAATATCAGACTTTAATAAAAACAAAAAAAATGGTCATTATACTTTTATTATTAAATTAAAGGGGAAAATATTGTAAGAACTCTAAAGAATCTAATCGTGTCAATCTAACCAATAACTATACATGATATACAAATAATTATGTATTTTGAGTAAATTGAGACTGCATACTAAAATAATGTAATAAAACAGCATATACTACCCCATGTGTAACTTTAGCTAACTAAAATATTCCTCCACATGAATTATCACCATTTCCTTTTCTTTTACCCAACAAAGATATTATGGACTACACTTACTATTACTGGCTCACAAGACTAAAGTTTGCAAATTTACAGGTCAAAGTTTGCTTACATAAATTTTACAGCGACCAACACCTGAAATAAAGCCGTCTTGTCCAATCCACATAATTTCCCATTCAGTAAACTGGAATCATAATTCATAAACATATTGGTTCAACATTGAATATTGGCACATCAGCTATACTTTTAGAGATTTGTGAGATTCTCAAAAAAAAAAAAAAAAGTGAATTTTCTGTATTCCCTGAACAAATGCTCCTGAGATGATGTCTGTGGGGTTTTACACTCTCAGGGTTGCATAACAAGATACTTCTTTGTGTGAAACTTTCAAAAGCACTGCATGGCATCTGTCTCTCATATTGGTTTCTAGAAGGTCGTTGAGGGAAAACTACAATGAAAACCAGATGGGCGAGGTATTCTTTAAAAGTGTGTTTGTGTGTGTGTGTCTGTCTGTGTGTGTGTGTGTGTGTGTGGGAAAGACCTGACCTGAAATCTATGCAAGGAGACCTCTACAGCTTTTTGTGTTTGTCTTCTTCTTCGTAGTGTTTTGTTTACCATCTCTGACACACATGTGTGTGTTGATGCATGTCTGAGCCTAGGAAGTAATTTGTTTGGTTTGGAGGCTAAAGAGCTGAACACAGACCCCTGACTAGAAGCCATCCGGTGATCGAAAGGATAAAGTAGAAACTAAGATGAAAGAGACAGACATAATAGACTTCCTTTTATGATTTTCTGTTCAAAGGTTCATGTCTTGGCACCAGGGCTGTTGGTTCAGTAAGTACACCTCACATCAATAGAGGCCTGCTGCCACATGGTATTGCTCGCTTAAAGACAATGTTATACTATTCAGGATGTATCGAACAGTTGACATTTAACTCTGAGAGATCATTTTCATAACCTTTTTCACAGTAAAAGTAAAGCACACCTTTAATTTTACAACATCAGAATTCCAAGTCTTATACTTTTATACTTTGTCTGTAGAAGACATTTGGAAATTAATATCAAGCCCAGCCATTGAATGTTATCTACTGTAAGGTAATGAGGAAGAATTCAGGCCCAGTTAGTATGTGCACTTATTATCAAGATTTTCAAAACTATTTACGGGATTGATTTATAGTATATAGTTGGGCAACAGTAATGATTTATAATCTGACTACAGTGCTAAACCCATTAGGTATCTAAATACAAATCTATATTTGGATTTCCGCAACATTGGCTTGTGACAACATTCATTGTTTAAAATATGTACTATGCAGTTATATTACTAAAAAAGTAATTTTAATAATTTTGTCGGGAAAACTATCCTGATGTATACAGTATAATGTAGCAATAACTGTAGCAATAATACAAGGCTTGTTATAATGTGCTTTGTGTTGTATTCCGATCTTGTGTTCCAAAACATATGCTACAGTATGTGCTAAATAGTATGCCAGAACAATAATTGATCCAGAGCCCATATTGCAAAACTGGACTCAAGGTGGGAATGCACCAATGCAACCCCTGTCTTACCCAAATACATGTACGGGATGCCAGTTATATCTCAAGCAATGCGGTCTATATATTGATCGAGACTATACTGTAGTTATTGGTCTATATACTGTATATATTGGTCTATAGTTTTTACGAATCATATATGGTGCACAGATTTTAGTTTGAGACTCAGTGGACCAGGATGAAACACAATATTATGTTTTATAATTTTATAAATACAAAATTACTTATATAAATTACTTATATAAATACAACACATTACTAATGTGGAATCTTTCATAGTTCCTGCATATTCTCACTTTTGCTGTCTGCCATGACAGAATACGCTTGGTGCACATCAAGGAACAAATACATTAAACTCTAAGTGATTAAAACCTGGAGCCTGTGTTGCAGATTTTGTACTTTTTGTGCAGTTTGTTTGTGTTGTAATGCTTTCCTCGCCTTTCCTTGGCTAATTTACCTGGAGAGGCACACAACACAACGGTAAAAAGTATTTATTTAAGATGTTGCTGCTAATATAGCAAGGTAACATTAGATTACACATTAAAGAAAACAACCACTAGCACAATAATGGGTTTACCTCTATGTTTGTTTAGGCTTAATGGAGAATGGCTTTATGGAGGCATGCCATAAAAGCATTTGAAAAAAAAAATTCTTCTGTTCTTAAAAAAAAGAAAAAAGTGAAATAAGGACATGCATGGGTGTTGAAGTGGCAAGTTAGATTGAATTGATTAACTCAATATGCTTAATATTATAGACTGTTGTATTGATCTTATAGCAACATTCTATGGTGGCTTGATAGGTACTGTAGGACTAATAGCTGTTGGCTGCGCCTTTCAGATGTACCTACCTAGCAAAGCAGCCAAAAAAAAGATGGCGCTATACCCTGTCTGGTGTGCTTTTTTCCACTCCTAAGTAAAAAGGAATGATATGTAGATGTCATGTAATGTAGTAGAACAAAAAGTCCCAGAGTCCACCACTGGTTGAAGTAGGTTTTTATAATAATAATAATAATAATAATAATAATAATAATAATAATAATAATAATAATAATAACAATAATAATAATAATAACAGAAGAAGCAAAGAAGCATTCAAGCAAGTTTAAATTGAGTCAGATTGTTTAGTGTAGGATAAACAGAATGACTAAATTAAAGTTTTTTTTGCTGTGTGACCACTCTTCACAAAATCCCATGGAATGAATCATTGGTTAGCAAATATATTTTTAGTTTATTGATCTTGAAAAATAAAAGCTTTAGCCAATATGACGATGTGGCTACTCTATTCATTACTTCCTGATGTCAAATGCACAGTTCACTGGGAATCAACCAACATGATTATTAAACCAAAACTCATTTCTTGCTCAAACATAGAAAATATATCAAACACTCTCACCTAAGTGTAATGTTAGATTCACAGAGTTGGGGTACTGCACTCCATAGAACATCGACTGGCTTTGCCACCATGTAGGTTCCTCATCGCTATGGAAATCGTTCAGATAGGTGGCATTGTGGTTTGTCTTAAGGTCTAAAGCATCACAATGGCGACAGGAACGTGTAGACCCTGTCTGCATGCAGTAGTCCTCAGGTGGAGAGCCACACATGTTTGAAACAATTATGGTACGATTGAAGGCGGCATTCTCAAATTTAGGCATACAAACACTTGGCGTGCCTTCCTCATTGTGGCAGGAGTCCATCCCAGCAAAAACATATAAATATGAGTGAAATAAAAGTAAAAGGATGTAGACAACAGAGGAAAATGTAGTGGAAAACATGGTTTATGCTGCAGTAAAAGTGGTTAAATAAGGTAAATTACTACAGTGAAACAATTTAGTGGGCACAAGAAATAGAGATAGGAAAGGTAAAAACTTGCCTCAGACACATGAAAATGCATGTATGATTATTAACACCATACTTATTAATACAAACACACATTTAGATATATTCACATGCATGCTTGAGCATTTAATTACAATGTTAATATCAGTGGCAAGACTACTGTAAGTAATATGCATTACATAGAAATGAGCAGTGCCATGCAGTTAAACAAACAGTTTTTTTATTTCTTAGAAATATAAAAGAAGCTTCAAAGACTCACATGCATGTTATAGAAACATAAAAAGATGTTAGAAGTTTTGAATGTTTCCCTTCCAAGTTTTGAATGTTTCCCTTGTTCTCATGTGGAGCAATCCTCATTCCTTCCTTTTTCCTGAAGACTCAAAAAACATGTTTCCCATCTACAACATTCAGTGGGACGAGCACACACACACACACACACACACACACACACACACACACACACACACACACACACACACACACACACACACACACATCAAAAGGAAGGGCAAATTAGGCAAGAGTCAGCATGATGGGGGTGTAGACGAAAAGAGGAGGAGTAAAATAAGATGAAAAATGGGGGTAAAAGGGCTAGGGAAGGCGGAGCCTCCTTTTTTTATGTGGTAGTATTGCAGTTTATGTTTCTGTTATATCTTTTTTTAATTTTCTTTTTCAATTGTCTAAAAAAAAAATAATAATAATAATAATAAATAAATATATATATATATATATATAATATTTACCAAACGCAAAAAGAGAGCTTTGTAGTCCATAAATGTAGTTCATCTGGTATTCCATGAATTCCTTGCCTTAAGGTCACAAAAGACTAAGTGAAAAGTATGGCATACATTTTACAGATACTCAAATTTGTACATAAAACAGCATTAGCTACTGGTTGTCTTTCAATATAACTTCAGATTTTATTATTATTATTCATTCATTCATCTTCTATACCGCTTTATCCTCTATTCGGGGTCGCGGGGACCTGGAGCCTATCCCAGGAGGCTTAGGGCACAAGGCGGGGTACACCCTGGACAGGGTGCCAATCCATCGCAGGGCGCACACTCATACGCACATTCACACACTCATTCACACACTACGGTCAATTTGGGAACACCAATTAGCTATGGAAATCTGGAGGTGCAAGGCGACAGTGCTAACCACTACACCACCGCGCCGCCTCATTATTATTATTATGTAATCTATTTGAATCAAATGTGATCGCTCCCCCTGTTTGTTGCCATTCTTTAAGCATTTGTGAACATACCAATCACATTCAGGTGCATTGTACGACAAAATATTGAACTGGGCCAAAAATAAAAATCATACTGCCACATTTCATTCAATCACCATTATCTTTGATTACAACACACAGTGTGGTAGCCAGTTACTGTTTAAAAAATTATTCAAAAATGCTCCCAGAACCACTCTTTCACAGTTTGGTCTTGGAATAGGTCTGGAAAATGCCCTCAGAGAATAAAAACTCAATTGATGTGATCTCGAGTTATTTTTAGAAAGCAACCTGTTAGGGTTGCAGGTCGGGATGGATCCAAGTGCAGTGGAGCAACTTCCAGGAATTTATTATGTTGGACGTGAGATTCAAAACTGACTTGGCAGTGGTTCTTCTCTGCAAACGTGTTTGTTGCTGAAGCGCCTGCTGCTCTGCGCTGGGGAGCTGCGTGTGCAGAGAGAGGGAGAGAGAGGCGCAGGAATGCGGAAGCCGGAGTGAGAGCTCTGTGTGTAACTTGAGCCTGGGGGGAATGCGGAAGTGCTGTGAGCCGGCGAGAGCGCTGTGTGTGTCCCGCGTTGGAATGCGGAAGTGCCGTGAGCCGGCGAGCGCGCTGTGTGTGTCCCGCGTCGGAATGCGGAAGTGCCGTGAGCCGGCGAGCGCGCTGTGTGTCCCGCGTCGGAATGCGGAAGTGCGGAGAATCTGTGAGAGCGCTGTGTTTGCAGCGTGACTCGTGCGGGGATGCTGAGACGTGGAGAGCCGGCGAGTGAATGGAGACGTCGCGCAGGTTGGTGGCTGGTTCCGTTAAGCTTTCTCGTGGTCGGGGGCGGGCAAAGTTCAGTACCAGAAAGACGAGGCAAAGTCCGTGATCCGAGTTCGTAGTCGTTGAAACAATTCCAATGGTCAATAACAAAATCCGTGAGTATGGAAATCCAAAACATGAGACAATAACGTGGTCGAGAAAAACAAAGCGTGGTCAGTATCAGAGAGTCAGAGCATGAAACAAAACGCTGGAGAATTGGGCTATGGAAGGCACACAATAATCTGGCGATGAGGTTCTGTTAATGTGTGGTTTAAATAGGTAGGGGAAATGATTACAGATAGTGCACAGGTGTGTGGAGGGCGGGAGATGAGGAGGTGAGATGTAAGGAGTGGTAGGGAACGTGGAGCAGGAGTACTTCTGAAATCATGGTGGAGCTGTGGCTTGGCGGGTCGTGACAGTACCCCCCCCCCTATGAACGCCACCTGGCGTTCTAGCAGGTGCCTCAGGGTGGAGTCTGTGAAAATCACTGATGAGGGAGCGGTCCAGGATGAACCTGGTAGGTACCCAACTTCTCTCCTCAGGGCCGTAGCCCTCCCAGTCCACAAGGTATTGGAGACCACGTCCACGGCGGCGAGATTTGAGGATTCTACGGACTGTGAAGGCCTCACCCCCGTCTATGAGTCGAGGAGGAGGGGGGGGTTGGATGGGTGGAGATAGTGGGCAGGAGACCAGTCTGCGAATCTGTGAGACATGAAAAGTGGGGTTGATCCGGCGCATGGATAGAGGTAAGGCCAACCGGACAGAGCATGGGTTGATAATACGAGTGATTGTGAACGGGCCAATGAACCTTGGCGAGAGTTTCCTAGAGGTGGTTTTGAGGGGAAGGTCACGAGTAGATAACATGACCCTTTGGCCGATGTGATATCTGGGAGCTGGTAAACGGTGGCGGTTAGCCTGACGCTGGAAGGAGCTGACAGTGCGTTGTAATTGGGCACGAGCCCGCTGCCAAGTTCTTCTGCATCGGCGGACGAAGGCTTGGGCAGAGGGAACTGCCGCTTCCTCTTCCTGGGAGGGGAATAGTGGTGGCTGATACCCAAGGCAGCAATGGAACGGGGACAGCCCTGTGGAGGAGGTAGGGAGCGAGTTGTGGGCATATTCCACCCAGGGTAGGAAACGACTCCAGGAAGCTGCGTCCCGAGAGGCCATGCACCTTAATGTTTTTTCCAGTTCCTGGTTCATGCGTTCAGTTTGTCCATTGGTCTGGGGGTGAAAACCAGAAGAGAGGCTGGGGGTAGCACCAATAAGGCCACAAAATGCCTTCCAGAAACGAGCTGAGAATTGAGGCCCTCTGTCAGAAACAATGTCCAGCGGAAGTCCATGGAGACGAAAAACCTGGTTGATCAGAACTTCGGCTGTTTCTTTGGCGGACGGAAGCTTGGGTAACGGAATGAAATGGGCTGATTTGGAGAACCGATCTACAATGGTCAAGATGCACGTGTTATTGTCGGATGGTGGTAGTCCAGTGACAAAGTCGATAGAGATGTGAGACCAGGGCCGATGGGGGATGGGGAGGGGTCTTAGGAGGCCCTCAGGGGGGCGGTTAGTTGTCTTATTTCTCAAACAGATGTCACAGGCGGCTATAAATTCCTTGACATCTTCCTTAATAGTAGACCACCAGAACCGTTGCTGTAGGAGTGAAAGTGTGCGTGTCACCCCAGGGTGACAAGCCAACCTAGAGCTGTGAGCCCAGCCAAGTACTTGGGGTCTCACTGACGCAGGGACAAAAAGCATCCTGGGGGGGACATTACTTGGGCCTGGTTCCTGATCAAGGGTTCGCTGAACTAGGTTTTCCACTTCTAGCCGCATAGTAGCCACAAGACATGGGGGGGGGAGGATGGTTTCAGCTGTGGGTGTGTGCTGGGAGGTGGAAAATTGCCGGGAGAGAGCGTCGGGTTTAATGTTCTTAGAGCCTGGCCGGTATGATAGTGTGAAGTGGAAGCGAGAAAAAAAAAGTGACCACCGCGCCTGACGAGAATTAAGTCTTTTGGCCGATTTTAGATATTCAAGGTTCTTGTGATCTGTCCATACAAGAAAAGGGTGTTCGGCTCCTTCCAGCCAGTGTCTCCATTCTTCGAGGGCCAGTTTGACTGCCAAGAGTTCCCGATCTCCAATGTCATAGTTTCGTTCTGGGGGTGTGAGTTGGCGTGAGAAGAAGGAGCAAGGGTGAAGTTTGTTGTCCTTAGGTGATCTTTGAGAGAGGATGGCCCCTACACCGGTCTCAGAAGCGTCCACTTCCACTACAAACTGGAGGGAGGGATCGGGTAGGGTGAGGATGGGTGCCATGGTAAATCGACGCTTGAGCTCGTCGAAGGCGTTGCTTGCCAGGGGGTTCCAGTGAAACGGGGTCTTGGTCGACGTGAGTGCTGTGAGTGGGGTTGCCACCATGCTGTAATTCTTGATAAAGCGACGGTAAAAATTGGCAAATCCCAGGAAGCGCTGAAGTTCCCGTCTGGAAGATGGTAGTGGCCAGTCAGTTACCGCCTTAACCTTGGTGGGGTCCATTTGGATGCCGGACGGTGAGATAAAGAAGCCGAGAAAAGAGGTGGAGGAGCAGTGAAACTCGCATTTCTCTGCCTTGACATACAGCTTGTTTTCTAGCAGGCGTTGCAGAACTTGACGGACGTGGAGCTTGTGTTCCTCCTCAGAGCGTGAAAAGATTAAAATGTCATCGAGGTAGGCGAACACTGAGACGTTGAGGAAGTCTCTGAGGACATCATTGATGAGTGCCTGGAAGACTGCTGGGGCGTTGGTTAGGCCGAACGGAACAACCAGGTACTCGTAATGGCCAGTAGGGGTATTGAAGGCAGTTTTCCATTCATCGCCCTCCCTTATTCGGACCAGATGGTAGGCGTTCCTTAGGTCAAGCTTTGTGAACACGCAGGCATCCTGGAGTAGTTCAAAGGCTGAAGACATTAATGGGAGAGGGTAGCGATTCTTGACCGTGATCTCATTTAATCCCCTGTAATCAATGCAGGGTCTGAGAGACTTGTCTTTCTTATCTACAAAAAAGAATCCTGCTCCTGCAGGTGAGGAGGAGGGGCGAATTATACCTGCTGCGAGTGACTCGTTAATGTATTGTTCCATAGCCTCTCTCTCTGGGCGGGAGAGAGAATACAGTCGGCCCTTAGGAGGGGAGGTGCCAGGGAGAAGATCGATAGCACAATCATAGGGGCGATGAGGTGGTAGAGAGACAGCCCGTGATTTGCTAAAGACCTGTCGAAGATCATGATATTCAATTGGTACTTTGGTCAGGTCAGGGATTTCCTCTTCGAAGGTGGGAGAGAGTCGCCCTGTGGTAGCAGAGCGCAGACATGACGAGAGGCAGGTGGGGCTCCAGGCCAGGATGCTTCGTTTTAACCAATCTATCTGGGGGTTATGTAATCTTAACCACGGGAGGCCCAAGACAATGGGTGCGTGAGCGTTTTGGACAGCGAGAAAGGTGATGGTCTCGATGTGATTGCCGGAAAACTGTAAGGTAACTGGAGCGGTGCGATGAGTGATAGGAGCGAGCCTACTGCCATCAAGGGCCTGAACGACGAATGGTCGAGACAGAGAAGTGAGCGGGATTTTGAATTGTGAAGCGGCAGAGGTGGAGATCAGGTTTTGGTCTGCCCCGGAGTCTACTAGAGCGTGGGTGATGAAGGAGCAGCTGTCCAGGGTCAAGGTGACAGGAAAACATGAACGCTGATCTGGGGAAAGAGTGGAAGCAGGGCCGCCCTGTAACCCCAGAACTACTGGGGGGCCCGACCTTTTTAGTGGACAGGAGCGAACAACATGGCCTACCTGGCCACAGTAGAAGCAGGCCCCATCATCATTACGGCGCTGACGCTCCCTTGGGGAGATATGTGCGCGGCCTATTTGCATTGGATCAGGAGGTGGCTCAGGGGTAGTGAGTTTGGGCGCAGGGGTGTAAATTTTACTGAAGGGCCGGTGTTCCTCGCGTCGGGATCGTTTACGGGCGTCAATGCGTGTTGCCAAGTCAATTAGGCCCTGCAGGTCTGATGGGAGCTCTCGGGCCGCAAGCTCATCCTTGATTGAGTCCGAGAGACCGTTGTGAAAACAATCAAAAAGGGGCTTTTCATCCCAACCACAGGAGGGCGCCAGTGTCCGAAAATCAATAGCGTAGTTGGAAACAGAGCTAGATCCCTGGCGTAGTTGAAGTATCTGACCTGCCGCCTGGTGTCCTGTGAACGAATGGTCGAAAACCCTCCTCATCTCATCAGTGAATGTTTTGTACATGAAGCAGCAAGGGACCTGGGCATCCCATAATGCTGTTCCCCACTCCCTTGCTTTCCCTGAGAGGAGCGTGATTATATAAGCCACTTTGGAGCGTTCAGTGGGAAATGAAGCGGCCTGCAGTTCAAGAACGAGGGAACACTGCGACAAGAAGGAGCGACAGGTAGACGGGTCACCATCATAAGTGGGTGGGGCAGGTAGGCGTGGTTCATGACCTGTGGCATGTACTGGGAGAGAAGGCTGTGGGATAGGTGCCGAGGGTGGTTGTGTTTGCTGTAGCTGAATGGTAAGTGACCCTAAGGTTTCCGTGATGGTTTGAAGCGTGGAGGTGACCTGCCTAATTTCTTGTTGGTGATTGCCTAAGAGGGCTCCCTGGCTCTCCAGTGCCCCCCTCAGGCGAGCTGCTTCTGCTGGATCCATTAGAGGGCCAGATTATACTGTTAGGGTTGCAGGTCGGGATGGATCCAAGTGCAGTGGAGCAACTTCCAGGAATTTATTATGTTGGACGTGAGATTCAAAACTGACTTGGCAGTGGTTCTTCTCTGCAAACGTGTTTGTTGCTGAAGCGCCTGCTGCTCTGCGCTGGGGAGCTGCGTGTGCAGAGAGAGGGAGAGAGAGGCGCAGGAATGCGGAAGCCGGAGTGAGAGCTCTGTGTGTAACTTGAGCCTGGGGGGAATGCGGAAGTGCTGTGAGCCGGCGAGAGCGCTGTGTGTGTCCCGCGTTGGAATGCGGAAGTGCCGTGAGCCGGCGAGCGCGCTGTGTGTGTCCCGCGTCGGAATGCGGAAGTGCCGTGAGCCGGCGAGCGCGCTGTGTGTCCCGCGTCGGAATGCGGAAGTGCGGAGAATCTGTGAGAGCGCTGTGTTTGCAGCGTGACTCGTGCGGGGATGCTGAGACGTGGAGAGCCGGCGAGTGAATGGAGACGTCGCGCAGGTTGGTGGCTGGTTCCGTTAAGCTTTCTCGTGGTCGGGGGCGGGCAAAGTTCAGTACCAGAAAGACAAGGCAAAGTCCGTGATCCGAGTTCGTAGTCGTTGAAACAATTCCAATGGTCAATAACAAAATCCGTGAGTATGGAAATCCAAAACATGAGACAATAACGTGGTCGAGAAAAACAAAGCGTGGTCAGTATCAGAGAGTCAGAGCATGAAACAAAACGCTGGAGAATTGGGCTATGGAAGGCACACAATAATCTGGCGATGAGGTTCTGTTAATGTGTGGTTTAAATAGGTAGGGGAAATGATTACAGATAGTGCACAGGTGTGTGGAGGGCGGGAGATGAGGAGGTGAGATGTAAGGAGTGGTAGGGAACGTGGAGCAGGAGTACTTCTGAAATCATGGTGGAGCTGTGGCTTGGCGGGTCGTGACACAACCATTCTGTTAATCTCGATAATTTCATCTTTCTGTTTTATAATATCTGCCGTAACATTTTATATGACTTTGCTCCTTTTAAAACCTTATGCCCTAGATGTAAAACGTACCTTTGGTAAATGATAATATGCATGCAAGTAAGTGGAAGAAGGACAAGCTGCAGATACTGTATCCTTTAATAGTCTAAGATGTAGTCTATATAATTACCAAAATTATTCCATTATACTCACTCACTCATCTTCTATGCCGCTTTATCCTGTATTCAGGGTCGCAGTGACCTGGAGCCTATCCCAGGAGACTTAAGGCACGAGGCAGGGTACACCCTGGACAGGGTGCCAATCCATCACAAGGCACACACACCGGACAATTTTGGAACACCAGTTAGCCTATCCTGCATATCTCTGGACTGTGGGAGAAAAACGGAGTACCCGGAGGAAACCCGCCAAACATGGAGAACATGCAAACTCCATGCACACAGAGACGGGAATCGAGCCTGAGCCTATACCAAGCCGAAAAGAATGAATATTTCAAAGATACCATTTGAAAACATGGTTTCAATTGTGTTTTGGTTAATACGATTGATGCAGTGTTACATTGTCCACAACTGATTATGATGAATCTCCTGAGAGAAGTGAGGAATTCCTCAGTTTTTGGGGTACTGTTGGACAATGACTTTCAGCTGGATGAGCAAATAAATTCTGTAGATAAGATTGGCTTTTTCCAGCTGAGACTTTGAAAGGGTAATCCATGCTTTTATTTTGTGTCGAATTGACTATTGACCTCTGTCAGTATTAGCTTGCATGCAGGCTTTTCTTGTACGATTGCAGACTGTGCAAAATGCTGCTGCAGCATTCATAATGAGGACTCTGAAATCTGAACACATAACTCCAATTCTCCATTTACGTCACTGGCTTTCTGTGCAGTTTAGAATCAAAGCAAAGTCCTGCCTATTGTGTACAAGAGATTGAAAAACTTGGATCCATCTTATATCTTGAATCTTATATAGCCTTACAATCCAGTACGGGGACTCTGGACTCTGAGGTCTTCTGAACAGCAACTACACTTGGTTCCTAAATCAAGGGGGAAGAGCCATGGTAGACATGCTTTTTCTGCGGAATGACTGTGGAATGAACTACTCCTTTACATTAGACAGGCTTCTTCTCTTTCCTTATTTAAATCTTATCTTAAAATTGACTTATTTTCTTTAGCTTTTAATGTAGATTGATAAATTAATCTTATCAGGGGCTAATTTTAGGCCTTTTATATATTTAGCAGCGAGACAGTCAGTTGTCTTTTACTTTGTTTTACTGTTTAAATCTATTGTTGTTGTCTGTTATTGTTTTTATGTTGTTGTGGTTTTGCATTGCTTATTACTTTTATGTTTATTTTATATTTTGAGTCATTGTACACCACTGTAAAGCACTTTGGACAACAGTGTTGTGTTTAAATGTGTTTTATAAATAAAATGGACATTTACATTAAAGTGTTCTTTCACTTAAAGGTAGTCCTCATTTATGTGGAAATAATATCCAGCAATGTGAAACATATCTGTTATGTGCAGTGTGGTAGTCTGGTGTGCGCCACCTCAAGCGTGAAGGAAACAAAGTAAGTCTAATCAGTTGAGTCCGATCTGGTGTTCTGGTTGAGTGCCCGAATAGCATGCAGAATGAACAGACCATTTCTAGGATGGCTTCACTATCATCCTGTTCTTGGTCCAGCACTGCTTGCTGTAAATCAATTGGAGGTCAGGGAGCTCAGTGCGGATGATGCGTTCAGCTGATCGAACCACCCTATGTCCTGCATGGTGCTATTCCCAAACCAGGTTGTGATGTTTTCCTTCAGGAAATTCTCTTTGGTGCAGGAGTAAAAGTTCCTAAGCACCTTGGTGGCAGTAGGAAGTCTCTTAGGCATCTAAGGTGGTAGAGACACTGCCGAACCATCTTCACCACAGAGTTGATGTGACATGACCATGATACAGTATGTGATGTGAACACCAAGATACCAGAAGCTGTCCAGTCTCTCCACTGGGCACTTGTTGGTGACGGGGGCCTGGTAGTTCCTCTCCTGCTTCTCCTGAAGTCCACCATCAACTCCTTTGTCTTGCTGATGTTCAGGAGGAGGTTGATCCTCTGTCACCGGTTCTCCAGGTTTCTAATCTTCTCCAGGTAGTCCGTCTCATCGCTTTCAGCCGCCAGGACCACCACCACAGTGTCATCAGCAAACTTGATGATGTTTGAGGAGTTGGTAGTGTCCACACAGTTATATGTGTACAGTGAGAACAGGAGACTCAGGACACAACCCAGAGGGGGTTCCAGTGCTGAGGGTGAGGGAGGCTGAAACATGTTCTGTTTGATGCTCAGTAAATTGTAAATTAAGGCATTCTTGGACTTTTGCATATGGGGATGTACGTCAGTGGGGTATTAAATGCTGCAAATGTCAGAAGGTAACTCTCTCTCTCTCTCTCTCTCTCTCTCTCTCTATATATATATATATATATATATATATATATATATATATATATGTAGATATAAACCTGAAATATTTTGAGGCCTGAACTGGAAGTTATTATAGATCATTTCTGCTCTTATTATAACATCTAGTATAAAAAGATGTGAGGTTGTATATCTTTTTAATTTTAATGCCATCTTATTTCTTAGCAGAAGAGAAGAGTGCATCTAAAGACACTTGATATTAGAGATGAATGGTAGTACACATGACTATTTCAGTAGTTAATTTTTTTTTATGTTATTAAAGTATAATGAGCCATAAGAATTTTGACCTGCTGCCCCTCATCACACAAGCACTCTCTCCCAGACCCACATAAACCTAACACATAGTTTTTTGCAGATGTTGTGTGATTAATGAAGGCTTTGATACATAGATAAGATTTCCTGTTCATTTGAAATTCATACGGCAGGACAAAGACAGCAACACTTGTGGTTCAAATAAGTCCACATAGGTTTCAAATTAATTAGAAATCAAGAGATAAAGCAAGAAATTACTTGTGAGGGAGACAATGAGAGCAGGAAAGAAATAGGCTGGATGAAGACAGGTAAAAAAGACGTTTTGTGTGTTTAGACAAGAAAACATAGGACAAGTAATAAATGGGAAAAAAGGATTCAAAACTTTAGTGTGCACCTGCTTTGCTTCATGTACAAGACAACTTTTCCATGTAACCCACATTTTGCTAAGCATGCCAATTTTTATCTTTTTATAGAATGTCAGCTAGACACTGTAGTTAGATTTTAATGTGCCTGTAGTGATGTTCAGTGGTGGACTGCTCATATTCAGGAGCCAACTCAAAGGATTCATTGCTGTGAAATGTGTGCACCCTCACCTTTGTAATTTTAATTAATGATCTCAAGTGTACACACAAATCAATAAATATGCATATACCGTACATATCATAAAAATCAATAGATAAAATTAATTTTACATACATTTATTGTATAATACATTTGTTGATATATTTAAATACCATGATTAACACAAAACATTTTACAATGGTGCTTTTTAATAGATATACAGTGACTTGCAATTGATTGTATTCATATCAATGGAACTTTTCCACAATTTGTCATGTTACAATCACAAATGTAAATGTATTTTATTAAAAGGATTTTATTTGATGGACCAACACAAAGTGGCACATAATTGTTAAGTGAAAGGAAAATAATTAACTGTTTTCTTTCTTTTTTCTCTCTCTCTCTCTCTTTTTTTTTTTTTTTTACAAATAAATATCTGAAAAATATGGAATATACAGTATTTGCATTCAGCCCATTTAGTATTCGTATTTAGTCCCCTTTTCGTTGCTACCCCTACCTAAAATCTAGTGGAAACCACCTAAAATCTAGTGGCAATCACCTAATACTGTATGTAAATCGAGTCCATCCTTGAAACCCTCAGAGGTTAGAGAACATATGTGAACAAACAGCATCCTGAAGCCCAAGAAACACACCAGACTTTATCACTGATAAAGTTGTAGAGAGGTTTAAAGCAGGGTTAGGTTATAAAAAATATCTACAAAACACTGTTCAATCCATCAACAAAGAGTATTGCACAACTGCATCCATGTCAAGACATGCCCATATGCCTAAACATACAGGCTGGGCAAGGAGAGCATTAATCAAGCAATCAAGAGGCCCATGGTAACTCTACAGAGATCCACAGCTCAGTTGGGAGAATCTGTCCACATGACATCTATTAGTCGTGAACTCCAAAAATCTGGGCTCTATAGAAGAGTGGCAAGAAGAAAGCCATTGCTGAAAGAAAACTACAGTATAAGAAGCCCCATTTGCAGTTTGTGACAAACCATGTGGGGGACACAGGAAGCAAGTGGAAGAAGGTGTTCTGGTCAGATGAGACCAAAACGGTTCTTTGTTGGCATACTGTAAATGCAAAACACTATGTGTGGCAAAAAAAAAAAAAAAAAAAAAAAACACTGTGCATGGTAAAGGCATCATTTTGAGCAGGGAAGCTGGTTAGAGTTGATAGGAAGTTGGATGTAGAAAAATACTGGGCAATCTCAGAGGAAAACCTGTTAGTAGTCCTGCAACCCTAAACATTCAGCCAGAGCTACAATGAAATGGTTTAGAAGGCAATTTCTTATTTCTTAATGCTATTTAGCCTAAATAAGCATTAATACAGGGCGGGGGACCTTTTCCTCTTCCATGTCACCTGCAATGTTATCATTCCACACGCGCTTCCACTGAAGAAGTCACAGTTTTAATTACGTATAGAACACAATGCCTCAGGAAATCCGATCTGTGTTTACACGACAATCACATTTGCACAGACAGTGGCTTGCAAAAGTGTTCGGCCCCCTTGGACTTTTCCACATTTTGTCACATTACAGCTACAAACATGAATCAATTTTATTGGAATTCCACGTGAAAGACCAATACAAAGTGGTGTACATGTGAGAAGTGGAACGAAAATCATACATGATTCCAAACATTTTTTACAAATCAATAACTGAAAAGTGGGGTGTGCGTAATTATTCAGCCCCGAGTCAATACTTTGTAGAACCACCTTTTGCTGCAATTACAGCTGCCAGTCTTTTAGGGTTTGTCTCTACCAGCTTTGCACATCTAGAGACTGAAATCCTTGCCCATTCTTCTTTTCAAAACAGCTCCAGCTCAGTCAGATTAGATGGACAGCGTTTGTGAACAGCAGTTTTCAGATCTTGCCACAGATTCTCGATTGGATTTAGATCTGGACTTTGACTGGGCCATTCTAACACATGGATATGTTTTGTTTTAAACCATTCCATTGTTGCCCTGGCTTTATGTTTAGGGTGGGGATGGTGTGTTCAGAGTGATGTGCAGTGTTAGTTTTCCGCCATACATAGTGTTTTGCATTTTGGCCAAAAAGTTCCATTTTGGTCTCATCTGGCCAGAGCATCTTCTTCCACATGTTTGCTGTGTCCCCCACATGGCTTTTGGCAAACTGCAAACGGGACGACTTATGGTTTTCTGTTAACAATGGCTTTCTTCTTGCCACTCTTCCATAAAGGCCAACTTTGTGCAGTGCACGACTAATAGTTGTCCTATGGACAGATTCCCCCACCTGATCTCCTGTAGATCTCTGCAGCTCGTCCAGAGTCACCATGGGCCTCTTGGCTGCATTTCTGATCAGCGCTCTCCTTGTTCGGTCTGTGAGTTTAGGTGGACGCCGTTGTCTTGGTAGGTTTACAGTTGTGCCATACTCCTTCCATTTCTGAATGATCGCTTGAACAGTGCTCCGTGGGATGTTCAAGTATTTGGAAATGTTTTTGTAGCCTAAGCCTGCTTTAAATTTCTCAATAACTTTATCCCTGACCTGTCTGGTGTGTTCTTTGGACTTCATGGTGTTGTTGCTCCCAATATTCTATTAGACAACCTCTGAAGCCGTGACAGAGCAGCTGTATTTGACATTAGATTACACACAGGTGCACTCTATTTAGTCATTAGCACTCATCAGGCAATGTCTATGGGCAACTGACTGCACTCAGAACAATGGGGGCTGAATAATTACGCACACCCCACTTTGCAGTTATTTATTTGAAAAAAAAATAAAAAAATTTTGGAGTCATGTACAGTATGACTTTCGTTCCACTTCTCATTTGTACACCACTTTTGTATTGATCTTTCATGTGGAATTCCAATGAAATTGATTCATGTTTGTGGCTGTAATGTGACAAAATGTGGAAAAGTTCAAGGGGGCCGAATACTTTTGCAAGCCACTGTATATATGTTAATTATTTCATTGTTTTGAGGAAATTATTCATTACTAATATATTGTTTGTTAATTTACATGCATCCTAATTATAATAATGTTTCCTTCTTTGAACATTTTTTCTTTCAGTTTTACCGGATCTGAGCTCATACTCTCTCATACCAGGAGGAGACTGTTTAGATCCAACACTTGACATTCTCCCAATCCTATACCATTGAGTAAGTTTGCCATGCAATTTCAGTTCTATCTCTGCAGCTTTAGTATCTCTGACATACAGTATGGTACTCCCAGCATCCAAAGAGAATTCAAAGAGAGAGAGAATACTCCTTTTTCTCACATATTCATCATACTTTTCCAGATTTGATTATTTCCTTATACTGTAGATAATCAACGGATCCCAATGGTTCATTCTTGTGCTTATCAGAACATTGTGACACATCCAATCACATCCATGCCACCTTTGCTGTCATTGCTCAGTGAATTTAGCCATTTTTCAGGATATAAATTGAATTTGCACAAAAGCAAACTTTTTCTTCTAAATAGTGCAGCACTAACAACAGAAATGTACAACCTCCCTTTCAAGATAGTGAAAAATCAGTTTACGTATCTTGGTATTACAGTTATAAGAAAACATTAGGCGTATTAGGTGATTTTAAAAACACTTTTTAAAGAAAATGTTATTAGGTTGCTGAACCAAACAAAAAGGTACTTGGGGCAATGGTCACCGCTGTCCATGTCCCTGGTGGTCTGAATTAATGCCATTAAAATTTGTATTCTTCCTAAATGTTTATATATATTTCAGTCTGTACCTGTTTTTATTCCCAAATCCTAATATCATGCATTGAATTTAATTATCTCCTTACCTTTGGAATGGTAAGCAACTTCAATTGAACAAGTTCCTACTTCAAAGATCTAAAAGAGATGGTGGCATGGCTCGTTTTTACTACTGGGCAGCAAACTTTCGATGTGTTATCTTTTGGGCATATTTTCATAACCAGCCTAATCTGCCTCACTGGGTGGAAATGGAGATAAACTCTGTCAAAAACCTCTCTGTTTCTGCACTTCTTGGATCTGCACTCCCCATCCCCTCAATTAAATCAATCAATATTTCTGTTATTAGGCATACAGTACCTTGAGATTGTGGGCTCAGTTCAGGAAGTACAGTGGTTTTCTGGGCTTTTCTCTATACAGTCCTATCATCTCTAACCATCTCTTCCAACCTTCTTTACTTGATTCAGTATTTCAGGAATGGTACAGTAATGGCATCAAGTTTTGCAAAGATCTCAATTTTTCAGATATTTGCAAGTTAGATACTTCATTATCTCTTCAATACCAAATTTCCCTGAGGCTCCGGATGCAAATATTATAGATAGATATTCTCTGTTTGTCCCCACTGTGTAAAGGCCTAATATCAACTATTTATGGTGGATTAATAGGTTTGAGTCATACCTCTTTAAATAAAATTAAAACTGCTTGGGGAAAAGACCTAAATTTAATACTGTCAGATGATAGTAGTTTGTCAAGCTTGTTAAGGCTGTACACAATGCTCATTTTTTCTCGTTTATATCCAGATGTTGATCCTTGCTGTGGTAAACGCAAAAGCGGAGAGGTGTCTTTTATTTATACTGTATGTATTGGACAGGGCCAAATTTTGAAAAATTCTGCAATGATGTCTTTCAAATCCTGTTGTACATATTGAAAAGCAATCTTTAACCAGACCCTCTGATTGCTCTTTTTGGCACTACTGGAGAGGAAGCATCTAACTCCAGATAATTGTTGTTTATTGTCTTTTGTGACACTCCTGGCCAAACATTCTCTTTTATTTAAGTGGAAGGATGCCATGTCACCCACTCAATCCCAGTGGCTCAGCGATATCATGTCCTGTTTATCCCTGGAGAAGATTCACTACTCAATCCGTCAATCCTCAGACTTAAATTTCAACAGGTATGGGGTTCCTTCCTTAATTTTTTCATGTACATTTAGTTTAATCCCTTTCGTATTTGATTGTTTTTTCTCCCCTTCCTGTCATTTTATTTTTTTGCACACAAAACCCAGACTTCCAGCTCCATGTTTTGGTTTCTTTCCTTTCCTGGTGTCTAGCCTTTCTTAGACATGAAAAGCTGGCCTGGAGTCAGGGATGGATGGGGTAGGAGGTATATGGGTTTATAAGGGGTTTACTGTATAAAGTGTGCATTGAAACACTACATGTTGACTTTGTTATATCCCTGTTTAAAATCAATACAAATATTATTGAAAAGAATGGCCCTGACAAAGTCCATACCTAAATCCAATTGAGAACCTGTGGCAAAATTGTTCACAGATGTTCTCCATCCAACATGACTTAGCTTGAGCTATTTTGCAAAGAAGAATGGGCAAAAAAAAAATCACTCTCTAGATGTACAAAGCTGGTATGGACACGCACCACACGCTTTTCAGCTATTTATTTTGGGGGGAAAAAATTTAATAATATTTTCCTTCAACTTCACAATTATGTTTGACTTTATGTTGGTCGATTACATAAAATTCCAATAAAATACATTTACATTTGGTGGTCGTGACAAAATGTGGAAAAGTTCCCGACCAAGCAAAAAAGAAATCCATAAATGTTTTATGTTCATAAGCAGAGTTCTTAAAACTGCACTTGCAGTATAATATTCTTCGATAATTTTATTGATCGAAGTCCATGTTGCTCTTACTGCATTTTTCTGTATTATTATTATTATTATTATTATTCATAAAAAATATTTAACATCAATACGATTTAGTTAAAGATGTTCTAGTATATTCCCGTCTCTGTGTGCATGGAGTTTGCATGTTCTCCCCGTGCTTGGTGGGTTTCCTCCAGGTGCTCCGGTTTCCTCCCACAGTCCAAAGACATGCAGATTAGGCTAATTGGCGTTCCCAAATTGACCATAGTGTGTGAATGAGTGTGTGTGTGTGTGTGTGTGTGTGTGTGTGCTCTGTGATGGATAGGCACGCTGTCCAGGGTGTACCCTGCCTCGTGCCCTGAGTCTCCTGGGATAGGCTCCAGGTCCCCGCGACCCTAAATACAGGATAAAGCGGTATAGAAGATGAATGAATGAATGAATGTTCTAGTATGCAACTCACTTGTATCTATTGTAGCACGGGAACCTTAATACCCACCAGGAAATAATCAACATTAAGAATGCACTTACTAATTTAAGCTAACATCCTGAATGTACCTGCATGGAAAAGAAAAGACATCTCAAAAAATTTTCTTTAATAACCATCCCTTATTTCCTAAAGGGTATGCGTTAAATACTTAGCATTGGTGAGACTATATTCCACTCAACAATAAAATTCCATATCACTTTTCAAGCATAAAACAGTTGTTTATTTTCCTTTGTGCAAGAAATATATTCAGCTGTATAACTGTATAAGAATGATGGAATTCTCCTTGGGAAACTTCCACAGAGAAGGAGAAAATTATAATATTTTTGTTTGTTTGCTACCTGTTGTAATTGTCAACAGTGGAATGAGAAAACTTCAGGAAAAAGAACCTACAATCTGAAAAAATTGGAACAGCTGTAAGGGTTAACCCCTAGAGGGCGCCAAAGCGCCCATTGCTTTATGTTTGGTTTTGTATTGTTTCAGTTTGGACTTCAGTTCCCAGGATGCACCTCGGTCAGGTGACGTAGAAGTAGGGTTGTTCCGATTCCGATACTGGTATCGGAAATGCTGCCGATACCACAATAAAAGCTGGCATCGGAATCGGCGAGTACTTGAGTCCACGTACCGATCCGATACCATTTTCCTAAACATAACCTATTTATGCCCGCTAGCTTAGCTTACTTACAGAGTGTCACGGCGTGCGCCTGTGATGGGCGTGCGTCCAAATTGATATCGCTCCTCGCTCACTAGTTAGGCGGCCTCCCCCCCCTTTAGGTATGTGAACCAGCAGGGCCGCAGAATCAGGCCACCGCCCATAAGCTATCGCCGCTAATGATCCCGGCACTATAAAACACAGTGGGGAGTGTAGCTCGGGGTCTGACTGTTGGGAAGCTGGACTTTGCGACGCGGTGGATTTTATGAGAGACAGTGGCACAAGAGCGGGGCGATGTGATGCGCCCCAGAGACTTAAAAAAGGGGGGCGCCTTTGATCTCCGTGAGAGGAGCGCATGAATGAGCTGCGCGAGCTCCCGCGGCAACTTCACTTCCGCTTAGAGCCCGCCTTCGCATCCCTGCCACCGAAGTGGAAAAGGCCGCAGAGAGCCTTTAACCCTTTCCTTCCCCATTTTTCTAAATAAATGACCCTTTTTCCTGTAAGACCTCGCCTCGTGTCCGTGTTTCATGCTGTCGCCCGTGCACTTAGGGCCGAACCCGTTACACAGGGCTAGTACTGTATTATTTTACTTAAAAAAAGAAATAATATATATATATACATACACACACACACACATATACAGTGGTGTGAAAAACTATTTGCCCCCCTCCTGATTTCTTATTATTTTGCATGTTTGTCACACAAAATGTTTCTGATCATCAAACACATTTAACTATTAGTCAAAGATAACACAAGTAAACACAAAATGCAGTTTTTAAATGAGGGGTTTTATTATTTAGGGAGAAAAAAAATCCAAACCTACATGGCCCTGTGTGAAAAAGTAATTTCCCCCTGAACCTAATAACTGGTTGGGCCACCCTTAGCAGCAATAACTGCAATCAAGCGTTTGCGATAACTTGCAACGAGTCTTTTACAGCGCTCTGGAGGAATTTTGGCCGACTCATCTTTGCAGAATTGTTGTAATTCAGCTTTATTTGAGGGTTTTCTAGCATGAACCGCCACAACATCTCAATAGGATTCAGGTCAGGACTTTGATTAGGCCACTCCAAAGTCTTCATTTTGTTTTTCTTCAGCCATTCAGAGGTGGATTTGCTGGTGTGTTTTGGGTCATTGTCCTGCTGCAGCACCCAAGATCGCTTCAGCTTGAGTTGACGAACAGATGGCCGGACATTCTCCTTCAGGATTTTTTGGTAGACAGTAGAATTCATGGTTCCATCTATCACAGCAAGCCTTCCAGGTCCTGAAGCAGCAAAACAACCCCAGACCATCACACTACCACCACCATATTTTACTGTTGGTATGATGTTCTTTTTCTGAAATGCTGTGTTACTTTTACGCCAGTTGTAACGGGACACGCACCTTCCAAAAAGTTCAACTTTTGTCTCGTCGGTCCACAAGGTATGTTCCCAAAAGTCTTGGCAATCATTGAGATGTTTTTTAGCAAAATTGAGACGAGCCTTAATGTACTTTTTGCTTAAAAGTGGTTTGCGCCTTGGAAATCTGCCATGGAGGCCGTTTTTGCCCAGTCTCTTTCTTATGGTGGAGTCGTGAACACTGACCTTAATTGAGGCAAGTGAGGCCTGGGGTCTTTTGTGGCCTCTCGGATGAGTTGTCTCTACGCTCTTGGGGTAATTTTGGTCGGCTGGCCACTCCTGGGAAGGTTCACCACTGTTCCATGTTTTTGCCATTTGTGGATAATGGCTCTCACTGTGGTTCGTTGGAGTCCCAAAGCTTTAGAAATGGCTTCATAACCTTTACCAGACTGATAGATCTCAATTAATTTTGTTCTCATTTGTTCCTGAATTTCTTTTGATCTTGGCATGATGTCTAGCTTTTGAGGTGCTTTTGGTCTACTTCTCTGTGTCAGGTAGCTCCTATTTAAGTGATTTCTTGATTGAAACAGGTGTGGCAGTAATCAAGCCTGGCGGTGACTACAGAAATTGAACTCAGGTGTGATAAACCACAGTTAAGTTATTTTTTATCAAGTGGGGCAATCACTTTTTCACACAGGGCCATGTAGATTTGGAGTTTTTTTCTCCCTTAATAACGTAAACCTTCATTTAAAAACTGCATTTTGTGTTCAATTATGTTATCTTTGACTAATAGTTAACGGTTTTTGATGAGCAGAAACATTTAAGTGTGACAAACATGCAAAAGATTAAGAAATCAGGAAGGGGGCAAATAGTTTTTCACTATTTTTCACCACTGTACACACACACACACTGTACAGATACACACCCAGGTATCGGATCAGTACTCCGTATCGGCCGATACCCTGAGCCCAAGTATCGGAATCGGGAGGGAAAAAATGGTATCGGAACATCTCTATGTAGAAGTTCACCTGAACCGAGGATGATTATGATTAGTATATATAGCCTGGTTTAGTTGAGTTTTGGCGTCTAGCATTAGTTGTCGTTTAGGTTTTGTGTTGGTGTTTGTTTATTTAAGTTCAAAAGGATATTCAAGATTACTAGGAGCTACCACAAAGAGCTTATGTTTTGTTTTGTATGTGTTACTTGAATAAACGCTATTAGTGAACCGCCAGCTCGCCTCTGCATTCATGCCACGCACACGCCGACACACACCTGCAGATCATGACAGAATGCTAGACCCTTTAAGTGGCATGGCGGAGGCCCCCCTCCTAGACGATTGTTGGGAGGGGGACATGACCATCTTGCCCGAGCTGGCGGAACTGCTGTAAGACAGCTGTTTTTCCATCGGTAATGGAAAAATTGATTTTAGAAATAGTTAAAAGGTCAAAAATATTAAGTAATCCCATCTTCTATATTCATCTTCTATACCGCTTAATCCTATGTTCAGGGTCGCGGGGGACCTGGAGCCTATCCCAGGAGACTTCGGGCACTAGGCGGGGTACACCCTGGACAGGGTGCCAATACATCGCAGGGCATAAGTAATCCCAGTAAAAAGATATTTAGTTTACCATTTCTTCTTTACATAGCATGTTTACATATAGCTTATTTTAAAGTAGATTATTAAATCCGGCACGTAACTGTTCATAGCATCACTTTTATTTCATTTATAGTGCAGGTTAAATTTCAGGTAAATATCTAAATACTGCAAAAGAATCATTACATTCTGTTTAGCAGGTGATTTAAGACACGCTCACAGTTTAATGCAAAAATCAAACAGCATTAAATACCAGAATGCCCAGTCTGGTGTTCCAGACTTTGTCAAGGGTGCCTTATACATCCCCATGAAGGTCTTGTCTTGTTTAAGGGATTAATTGTGCTAGAATACTGTAAGTGTAAAAAAAACAATGAGCAGAACACCATACAGCACAGAGCAAAACTGTGACCAAAGCAGACAGAATACAAAGAACCAAATAAAAACTGTGACTAATCAGACACAAGGTAATCAGGACAATGTAAAATTGAGGTGAAGTGCATGCTCAAAAATTCATGTGCTAAATGCATGTCCATCCACTCTTGCAGCTGAGGCTTTTTGTAATGCTGGCTAAGTAAAATAGATATGTATGTGTGAAAGCGGAGATCTACAGTTAAAAAAATAATAATTTGATTAACATGTATAAAATTTAGATTGGAGACTCTGTGAGTAGATAATTCACAATTAAAAAGAATCTTTTAAATCAGGTGGGAACAACTAACATAAAAAAAAACATTTAGCAAATTGATAATCATTAGATTTAGTACAGGTCAGTAAAATAATAGTACAACATCTTGAGTTAAAATAGAATGAAAATAATTGTCTGGACATAAATAACCCGTAATTCAGTACTAAAAGTTCAACCACAAAATAATAAACTAGGAAAAGTGTAAAGAGAAAAAAAAGGCCCCGGGTTCTTCCACGTGTACTCTGGGAGACTCACAGTTCCCATGGCCCAGTTTCGTAAATGACTTGCGACACCACAGCAACCTCGGCATGGGGAGAGACGGAGAGATCAATATCGCAAGGCTAATGGTCATTGACCACACACAGACACGCTGACACAACAGTCCAGAACACTATAGTCAGTCAGGAGATAATCACACAATGATTATGGCTTACATTTATAGTCAGAGAAGCTTCCCTCTCCACTGCCAACTTAATCAGGCATTGCACTCAGGTGGGTTCTGCCCATTCGGCTTCTTCCAGGCTGCTACAGATGGGTCCTCGATTCACTAAGACTAATGAATCTGCAACAATTCACAGCACTCAGGTCCGTATCGCGGCCATTCCTTAGATGGCAATACTCACTGGATTACTGCTGTCTTAGGTCTCCACCTCTCGCGGCCGATTTTCTCCTCTTGTTCAACTCCGTGCCCCTCTCTCGTGCTCCTCATTATGTTGCTGACTGTAGTTGTACTGCAATAAAATACACACAGCACACTCAAACAATAAAATGCACACAGTCATTCCATTAATAAAACTGTAAAATACTGAGTCAATATGAGAAAAAAAAGCAAAAGTGGTATGTTGAAAGTAATTGCTATGTTATTCCAAGTCCAAGCATTAAACAAAGGATAAATTTATTGAGCTAAATAGCTAAATGTTGGAATGGCAATTCACATATGGGGGAAAAAAATCCTATGTGAAAAGGGCTCACGCATCTGCAGGGGGATGCAATCACACTATTACCTAATTATGCAGTATTAGTATTATATGTAGGAATATATCAGTTTAGCAGGTAGTAAGACATACAACAAATATTCAGTTTCAGCACTTTAAAGAAGTTCTGTCAGGCAACTGGGTTTACTGTGCAATAAAAATAGTCGTTGCTCAGTGAAAAAGAAAAACTGTGGCTTTAAAACCATCCTCATTCCAGTGCATGTGTTAATTAATTTTTATTTTGTAAAATATTTCAAACTAGTTGAAGCCAATTCTACAGTCAACTGCAACTGTGTAAGCCTGCTTAGGTTTTTATTTATTTATTTTTATTCAAATTGAACTTATAAATGTGTCATCATTTAGTATGTAAGGTATTGGTTTGATTTCTTAAGCTGACTTCTTGCCAGTCACAAAATACTGCATTAGAATATACTGTATCACTGACTACCCAACTCACATATCGTCTATACCGCTTTATCCTGTCTTCAGGGTCGCGGGGGGCCTGGAGCCTATCCCAGGAGGCTTAGGGCATGAGGCAGGGTACGCCCTGGACAGGGTGCCAATCCATCACCAGGCAGACACACATACACTCACTCACACACCATGGGCAATTTGAGAACGCCAGGTAGCCTAATCTGCAGGTCTTTAGACTGTGAGAGGAAACCGGAGTACCCGGAGGAAACCCACCAAGCATGAGGAGAACAGACAAACTCCATGCACACAGAGACGGCAATCAAACCTGGCCGGGAATCGAACCCGGACCCTGGAGGTGCAAGTCGACAGTGCTAACCACTACACCACTGTGCCGCCTCATTAGAATATATGTTTAAAAAAAAATAGAATATCATGGAAAATTGTAATGTTGTGTTAAACGTAGCTGCTGCTACTCTCACCTTTGCCTCAAAATCAGCATCCCTTTCCCCATGCAGCTAACCTGTCGAGGTTACTTCTGAGAGTTATGGTAGACCAAGTTATACTGTATCTAGAAATGGCAATGCTTTTCTGTACTCGGTTATAAGGCCATCTGACCATATGCAGACTAGGGGTCCCTTATCATCAAGCACAGTTTCAGAATCTTCAACTATTCTAAGTTACAGCTGACTGACAAAATCTTTCAGTGTATTCATTTACAGATTCTTCTTTCTTCTGAACATAGTTAGTAATTTTGGATCAGTCTACCTTAGGTCCTGTGATGCTCTTTAGAATTTTCATAACACCTTCTCTCAAATCACCTTTACTGGCATGTTGTAGTTCAGAAGTAACAGCAGACTCAAAACGGTTGAATTCAAACCTGAATGTACATAACTCTTTCAGTTTATATAGCCTACTATTACATTGGAAGATAGATTTAATATTTTATAAATTTGTAATCTACATCTTGCTCATGAAAACATTTCTTATTTGACTAGCTCTGAAAATGCCATGCATTATACAGAGCCAAGTATTTGTCTCTTCCTAAATTTCCTTTTGCATATTTGTCACACTTAAATGATTATTACCAATAATTAATTTTAATATTACACAATGATAACCCGAGTAAATACAAAATGAAGTTTTTTTTTTACTAAGGGAAAAAGCTGTGCAAATCTAAATAATTGTCTCCATCTGCCTAACCTGCCTCAGTGAGAAAGAGACTGGGCAAAAATTACATCCTTGGAAGAGTTCCAAGGCAAAAGTCACATCTGACCAAAAAGAACACAAAGGTTCATCACATTTGCAAAAAACATCTTTATTATCCCCAAGAGATTAAGGTAAATATCCTATGGACAAATAGGACAAAAGTTTTACTTTTTGAAAGGTGTGCATCCCATTACACCTGGACTTAAAGCTGATTGAGATGACCTTAAACCGGCCATTCATTGTTGAAAACCTACGAATGTGGCTAAATTAAAACAACTCTGCAAAAAGGCGCCAAAGCGTCCTCCACACCGATGAGAAAAAATAATTGCAAATATTTTATCTGTTTACCAGACTTGCTAGCCCGATCAGCCAAGCACATCCAGATCATGATTCCAACTAAGGTTTTACACAAATATAACACACCGAGCTAATTAAATTTGCACACCTGTAATCCATCAGGTAATCTTCCCTTGACTTTAAAAAGACTAATGCCTCTTTTCCACTGCATAGTACGGCACGACACGGTTCAGTTCAACTCACTTCGGTTCGGCGCAGTTTGGCTCGGTTTGCGCTTCCACTGCAGTTTAGTACCGCTTTAGAGTGGGCGGGATTATTCACGTGGCGTTTTAGTTGCGGCGCCTCTACTGCCGTGACATAGTGCCGCGACGCAGTAATGACGATTTTCTCCGGCCAATCAGTGACCAGCAGAGTTTACACATCACGTTTTGGTAACGGTTCGGCGCGCTTGGAACCCCGGCTGAGGTGGTACTAAAAAAAGGACCAGGTACCATGTACTGTTCCCAGTGGTAAACCCCCCAAAAGTGAGTTGAACTGAATCGTGTTGTGCCGTACTATGCAGTGGAAAGGCGCCATTAGAGAGCTTTGTTTCTTTGCTTGCACTTTTCTTTATCAGTTTCCATCTGTGTATGACCCTGCCTGTTTTTCAGATTTTGTCTCGTGCTTTTGGCCCCTGCATCATCTTCTGTATTCAGGTTTTCCTGCCGTAGGAACTTTGATCTTGAATTACACTTCCAGGTTTGATTTTCCTCACTGCTGGACAAACTTACAGTAACATGACTCCACATTATTTTATGGACCCCTTGCACTCGTCTAGGAGAGTGGGTCATCAACCAGCCCTCATGGATTCTCCTGGCCATATAGTAAGGCCTTGTTCACACGGGCATTAAAATCGAGCGTTTTTCTGGCGTTCGTAGCGTACGGTATGCGCGGATCAAGCCCGAGGGTTTTAATATGGTCCATATTAAAAGGAGGCAGATCAAATAAAATGACAAGGGCTTTCATATTCAGTTCCCGACACTGCCTCCACAGGTTAACACACAAACCACAATTTGGGCTGCAGTCTGGCGTTAGAGCCAAATAAACGCCAGTGTAGAAGTCAATCGAGCACCACTACACAACGCAACATGAACATCTAGGACGTTCAGTACGCGTTCGTTTATCCAAACATTTTTACGCCTGTGTGAACAAAGCCCAACTCTGATATAGTGAATTGACTCAATAGTGTAGGAGACTCTCGAGATCTTGACTGACTTTGTCATCTGGACTACCCTGTACCCGAGCTGACACGTTAATAACATCACAGAGAGAGATGTGCCTCTGCTGGACCCCTACAATTACACAGTGACACTTTTGCTGACAAAGCTCACGTCTCATAATGACATCAGTGTGTACCTCCTGTATACTTTGCTCTTTCAGATGAAAACTTACTCAAAGGGGAAATGTTATGCCTCTTTTCCACTGCATAGTATGGCACAGCATGGTTCAGTACAGCTCACTTCGGTTCGGCTCAGTTTGGCTCGGTTTGCGCTTCCACTGCAGTTAAGTAGCGGGATTATTCACGTGTCGTTTTAGTTGCGGCGCCTCTACTGCCGTGACATCATCATAAACGCGCCACAAACAAACACACAACAATGGAGCATATCAACTGCATGGTGTTCTTCATTCTCGGCATGTGGATGTTTTTAGCAGCGAGACGAAGGAGTTTGTTACAAAAGAGGCTGATGGCAGCCAAAGAAAATTTTTGGTTAATACAAAAAGGTGCATCCGATCCTTCGCTGGCTGTTCTAAATATAGCGGTTCTGTTGTGTCTCGTGTCGCAAGTTCAGTGACGCAGTAATGACGATTTTCTCCGGCCAATCAGTGACCAGCAGAGTTTACACGTCACGTTTTGGTAATGGTTCGGCGTGCTTGGAACCTCGGCTGAGGTGGTACTAAAAAAAGGACCAGGTACCATGTACTGTTCCCAGTGGAAAACCCCCCAAAAGTGAGTTGAACTGAACCGTGTCGTGCCGTACTATGCAGTGGAAAGGCGCCATTAGTGTGCTGCAGCCTTTAAAGCACTCAAATGCTGCTAGAGATTCTGTTTTGTGCTCCCTCCCAAAGGAGGAAAGAAAAGCTGTAGGCATGAGACAACCGGCAAACATGTGCATCATGGTCAGCGCACTTGAGTGTGTACTCGCAACACTCTCGCTGGGCCTTGAAAAGCAACATCTGCAGGAAAGGAGCCTGCCTTGCTGAGAACGAGCACCATGTCCACTGCAGATGGAATTTCTGCAGAACAGCATGCCCATAGAACAAGAGCTCAGCATGCAAGCGCCGTGTGGCTTTTGAGCCAATCACTGTTGCCTTGAGGGGCACACAGCAGTGCTCACATGCTGGGTCTACGTAAACAGTGTGTGAGACTAATGCTCCCTCTAATGCTCCTTCTAACCCAGCTGGTGAAGTGATATTTTGTCAAACTCCTGCGAGAAGACCTGCCCTTAAAACACTGCTGGAAACAAGCGCTGAAGATTGAGGAAGAAGCCAAGGAGCAGCCCAGACCCACCTCATTCTTTTTGGTGTGAAATGGCTTGCTTTATTATTGTACCCAAAGGCGAGGTGAGCAGTGTAATCTACGGGTGGTGCTGCAAGGAAAGTGGACACAGTTATGCACCTAGCTCATTCACATTCCCTTGGCAGGCACATAGGAATTAAAAAACCCCATGAAAAGGTTCACGATCTCTGCCACGAGCCAAGCCTAAATGCACAAATAAAGAATATCTGCCTGTGCTGTCCCCAAAGGCAAAGCCTGCCCCCACTAATTTCCTTGCCTATTATCAGCGTTCTGTTCAAACTCATTGGTATGATTTTCGTCTGGCCCCTCTCGAAATCCACAAAAGGGCATGAAATCATCCTGGTCATGGTAGATTATGACACCAAATATCCAGAGCCTGTGCCACTCCACAAAGCCACGTCATGGGATATCACGATGATGCTCTCACATGTTCTTTTCATAGTGGGGGTAACGCCTGTCCTGGCAGTCTGCTTGATACTGTATGAACAGTCTGCTTGATATGAGGGTTGGGTGGGTTGTATTTGTAATGAGGGCTATACTAAATCTCTGAGTTTGAAGCGTACCCGCTGCCGTGGGTGGATACTTCTGGTCAAAAAGGAGAAAGAGGACACTCTCACAACTCAAGGCACTGACCAGTTCCAGGCTCAAGGCTGTCTTGTCCCAAACTTTCGACAGCAAGAAACTTCTAGTCCTGTACATGAGTAGAAAACTTACTAGTACAGAACTGAAATATGCTGCTATAGAAAGTTGCCATCAAATGGTGGATAGAGGAGCTAAAATATTACCACATTCTAAAATGGCTGGCAAGAGCTAATGACAATAACCCTTGTACAACATGCTGGTTTCTCTTTCATTTTCTGCAGAACTTTTCCAACATCTGGCATGACAATGAAAGGTCACATCCTGACTGATTTCATCATCTGGACAGCTCTGACTGCTCTTACCAGCTGGGTTGGTACAGTATGTGCATCACAGTGCTTGTGTGTGCCAGGTGCAATGAGATGTCACTTGCTTCTCTTTGTAACAAACTACCTCTTGCTATCAAAACAATCGTTAGCTGTTATCAGAATTTAAGGGTAAGACCACCAGAGATCTCAATTATACTGTAATCGTGTATACTATACATTTAATGTAGTGCCATACTTTACACAATTCACACAAGTTTACAAGTAGCTTAGCGTCTGATGTTAGCATTACCATTAGCTTTTTAGCTTCGGCTATGATAAGGCTGCTGCTACCTAACCAAGTCTCGTCTTCTTTTATTAGTTTTACAGAAAAGGTCCCCACACCTCCTGCTGATGAGCTACCATCCAGGATGAGATGTCTGCCAGACTTACTGAGATCTGGGTGGAAACTTGGGGAGAAAGGAAGAGAATGAGTTGAGTGTTATCCACATAAGAAGGGTATGAAAAGAGATGAAAGGATATGCCCTGATTAAGTGATCAGGTATAGAGGAAGAACAGAAGACGACCAAGTAATGAGCCCAGTGGAGAGTCTGTGTGGGGCAGATGTGGATCCCCCCCATGTCACGTCATACAACCGACCTTCTAGGTAGGACACAAACCACTACCATGCTATTCAATATATTTCAAGGCTTGCAAGGATAGACCTTGTGATTTAACATGTCTAATGCTGTTGGGAGATTCAGGAGGATGAGGACAGCCGACAGTAAAAGCAGTCTCTGTGGAATGTGCCGCTTTGCCTTCAGATTGGTTAGGATCATTAAGGTTGTTCTTTGAAAACTAAAAATAAATTTGCTCGTATACCGTGCTTTCATTAATTTTAAAGAGAAAGTTTGATACTGGTGATACTGGCCAGTAGTTTATGATGTTTGGGTTTCTTGAGGAACGGAGTAAACTTCCCTTCTTAAATGCAGCATTAACATGATTAGATGATATGGAAAGGTTGATGATAGTTGTGATGAAGGTGAGAAGACCTTGTGAGATGGCTTGAGGAGCATTGTGGAAGGAATTGGGCTTAATGGACAAGTGGTGAGATTTGAGGAAGAGACAACGTTCTAAATCTCTTCAGGTTTCAGTTGCAAAAAATTGTGCTAGTAAATTGGGTGGGGGCGGTTGTGAGCAGGTTCAAGTAAGTGGAATTGTACAGTAGTGGTTGGTGTGGGAGTGAAGGTCTGGCAGATTTGTGCTATTTTGCCCATCATAAAAAGTTATTATCAGCAGTCAGGGAGGATGGTGCAAGAAGAGCCAGTGGTTAAGTAACAAAGTGATATTGTGGAACTTGAAAGGATTATGATTTCTTGGATTTTTGTTTCTTTTAAATATGAATGGATTTTGACACAGACCCTTCAATTTGTTAAAGGTCTTTGTTTTCTGCCTCATATTTTAGAGTGGTTTATGTTGCAAACATGCTAGGCTGTACTTTGTCAAAGGCAATGACCAGTGACAATCATAACTTTATTTATTTTTTAATTTTCAGTGCCCTATTTGGTCTTGATGAGATGGTGGAGCTCTGTTAGTTTTGTGTTCTCTGTTTTCTCTTGTTTCCTTTTTAGTTCACAATTTATAATCCCACATTGTTTCCCAATGAGGCGGCACGGTGGTGTAGTGGTTAGCACTGTCGCCTTGCACCTCCAGGGTCTGGGTTCGATTACCCGGCCAGGCTCGATTCCCGTCTCTGTGTGCATGGAGTTTGCATGTTCTCCCCGTGCTTGGTGGGTTTCCTCCGGGTACTCCGGTTTCCTCCCACAGTCCAAAGATATGCAGGTTAGGCTAATTGGCGTTCCTAAATTGCCCGTAGTGTGTGATTGGGGGTGTGTGTATGTGTGTGTGCCCTGCGATGGATTGGCACCCTGTCCAGGGTGTACCCCGCCTAGTGCCCGAAGTTTCCTGGGATAGGCTCCAGGTCCCCGCGACCCTGAACACAGGATTAAGCGGTATAGAAAATGAATGAATGAATGAATGAATAAAAGGAAACAAATAAAAACTTAAAACAAAATGAACAGAGCTCCGCCTTCTACGTAAGAACGGATGGGGCTCTGGAAAACAAAACAAAAACTATATCCTCTCGGGGTCAAGCCCTTACCGAGGATTTATTGAGAGAGAGATGGTTGTGTTTTTGTGCAAACTCTATACTCCACCTGAGAGCGCACGCAACACGGCTGCGTGACGCTCTCTATCTCTTCTCTCACTCGCTCGCTCGCCTGCATCTTAAGCAGACAGAGGCTGGGCCATTGCCTCTGTCTTTTACTTTCAGCGCGCTTGTCTTTTCTTTGTCTTGGCCCTAATACCTTACTGGTGCTACCTAAATGATCGCACGAAGTGCGGAGGTATCAGGACCCTTATATAGACGTGCTGCCAGGTGTGGCTCGTTCAGGTCGATTACCTGACGGCGGCATTGCCTGGCAACCATGTGTCTAAATGGCCGCGCCTTTGCCTGTTCAGAACTCCGCGTGGTATCAATCTGCGGATCTGCCCGTTCTGAACAGCCCAAGCGTGGCTCCGCCCCTCGGGCAAGCCGCATTGTTACACAAAGATCTGAAAAAGCAAGAAAGCTTGAATATATTCAGCTGGAAGAATATCAAGCATTAAGTCTGTAACATGATTAGCTATAAAATGGATGTCTTAGAGATGCAGAGTCTCTCAGAAGTAAAGGTATAGACAGAGGATCTCCAATCTGTTATGATTTGTAAATGGGGGCATGGGGGGACCAAGAACCAGTCGGGGAGCTCACATCACAGTAAGGAAGCCCTCCCAACCAATAAACAGCAAACTCAAGACATTATTTAGCAATAGTTTAAGACCAGTGTTGGGTGTTATGTGTTACAAAGTAACACGATAGAGTACTTGGATTACTTTTTTGATGTAATCTAAAAAAAGTAGTGAAATAATCTAACGCGTTACAGTAGGTCCACCATTTAAGCACTCAGTTATTTTGTTATATTTTCTATCTCTATATTCTATCTCACCTATGCGGTTTGACTTGCGGTGAGAAGTGGTGTTAGGCACTGTGAGCTGCTGCGAGTAACCGCCCGACGTTCTGCGAAGTTCTGCAAGGTCTGCGAATAAAGATGGAAACCTTTTTAAGTAAAAAGCTTGGGTTGATACTTCAACTTCTAAAGAAGTATTTTTGAACCCTAGTATCTATACTTCTACTCAAGTAATGAATGTGAATACTTTTGACACCACTGCTTACAGTATTTGAAGAAAGTTGAACAATGAGGACAAAATGTGTAGGAGGCGTTAAACCTTTCCAGGCTTCCAACTGCAGACCTCAGCTTTGAAATATACTTGCATATCGTTTTTTTTTTTTTTTTTTTGAGAACTGGATACTGTAACAAACGAAGAACGAACGGTGGATGTGTTCATGCACTGATTTGACAACAGTGTCTCCTAGCAGCAGCAGTTGAATGTGGTTGATTCCCCTTCGCAAATCAAACAGCGATTGACAGAGCACAAAGCCAATGAGTGATTGACATCGCCATAAGTCAATGAGTATTGTCCCGTGCTCTGATCCAGTGACATTTGGCATTAAATAATGCCAAATGATGTTATGAGGCAATAACTGCCCTCCCTCTAGAAATGCCTCCACCAGAATATCAGCTATATCAGTGGTATTGCTTGTCTCCCATGGCCTTCAGGAAGCAGCTGAGAATATGCTCTAGTGTTCCTCATACTGAGCTCAGGTCTGCTTTTTCATGCATTTAAAAAAAAATCTTTTTGGGAGTGGAAGAAATATAGTAAAAATCAATATACAACTTACAGGCCAACATATTTTTATCACATTAGTCTATATCTAAACTGTATTTATGAAAGTATCTTAAATTTAGATCAAAGGTAATACCTACGTTAGTGCACTGACTATGTAGAAAAAAGAAATTGTTTTGATTTCTACCCACATCCATGTGGATGACAGCAATGCTTCAAAAACATCTCTTACTCATCTTTGAAAATGTGATAACTTTATATTTTGGCAAACATGTTTCAGTGAGATGGGATAATAGATGGTTTTGATTGTGATGCTTTAAGAAGATTGGCTGAAGATCTATTTACAAAATTAGTAATCAATCAATCAACCAATGAATTCATGAATGCATGCACACAGTCTATACTGTAAGTACACCACTGGATAAATAAGTTAACAAAAAAATGCAAATGGCCTTGAAGGCTGAAAAAATATACTGGCACTTTTTACTAATACGTCAATTGCTCATATATTATTTTTATCACTTGCAAGAGTACATGTGGATTTGGAGGGTCAAGAGGCAGGACATATTTTGTTTTATCTTCAAGCAGAGCTGGAGTGGAAGGGTCATTACTACCATGAATCATATAAAAATGTAAGCAGTAATTGAATGCTGACAAGGCTTTGTCCATTTCACTTCCTCTCATTGTCTCTTCTACACACACACACACACACACACACACACACACACACACACACACACACACACACACAGTCAGGTATGTATGACATATAGGCCTATGACATACAATTTTATGTGGAATACAGATATACAGTGGGTACGGAAAGTATTCAGACCCCCTTAAATTTTCACTCTTTGTTATATTGCAGCCATTTGCTAATATCATTTAAGTCTATTTCTTTCCTCATTAATGTACACACAGCACCCCATATTGACAGAAAAACACAGAATTGTTGGCATTTTTGTAGATTAATTGAAAAAGAAAAATTGAAATATCACATGGTTCTAAGTATTCAGATCCTTTGCTGTGACACTCATACTGTATACTGTATTTAACTCAGTTGCTGTCCATTTCTTCTGATCATCCTTGAGATGGTTCTAAACCTTCATTTGAGCCTAGCTGTGTTTGATTATACTGATTGGACTTGATTAGGAAAGCCACACACCTGTCTGTATACTGTAAGACCTTACAGCTCACAATGCATGTCAGAGCAAATGAGAATCATGAGGTCAAAGGAACTGCCTGAAGAGCTCAGAGACCGAATTGTGGCAAAGCGCAGATCTGGCCAAGGTTAAAAGAAAATTCTGCTAGCACTTAAGGTTCCTAGGAGCACAGTGGCGTCCATAATCTTTAAACGGAAGACGTTTGGGACGACCAGAACCCTTCCTAGAGCTGGCCGTGCAGCCAAGAGCAGCCGTGCATCAGGGGAGGAGAGAGTTAAAGAAGAACCAAAAGATCACTGTGGCTGAGCTCCAGAGATACAGTTGTAGAAAGCAGAAAGTTGTAGAAAGTCAACCATCACTGCAGCCCTCCACCAGTCGGGGCTTCATGGCAGAGTGGCCCGATGGAAGCCTCTCCTCAGTGCAAGACACATGAAAGCCCGCATGGAGTTTGCTAAGATGGTGAGAAATAAGATTCTCTGGTCTGATGAGACCAAGATAGAACTTTTTGGCCTTAATTCTAAGCGGTATGTGTGAAGAAAACCAGGCACTGCTCATCACCTGTCCAATACAGTCCCAACATTGAAGCATGGTGGTGGCAGCATCAAGGGGTTGTTTTTCAGCTGCAGAGAGAGGACGACTGGTTGCAATTGAGGGAAAGACGAATGCGGCCAAGTATAGGGATATCCTGGACGAAAACCTTCTCCAGAGTGCTCAGGACCTCAGACTGGCCCAAAGGTTTACCTTCCAACAAGATAATGACCCTAAGCACACAGCTAAAATAACGAAGGAGGACACTGGATTGCGCCCCCACATGGTTGCATTATTTGTCTCTATGCTTTCTAAATAAAGTTTTTGTGTCCCTGTCTTGTGCTTCCTAATTCCCGACATTGTAATATTTCCTATGGTCCATTTTCTTTTTCCTGGAGCTTAAAATGACCATATGTACAGTAACAGATATAACGGAAGGCATTTGGCTCAAAATTTAAATACTCTATCCATGCTGTTTAATAAACCAGAGAGGTTCAGTCAGACACATCATGCATGTTGTGTGTGCATGTGCACACAATTTGTACTTGTACAAATTTGTAAATTAGTACTGTTGGCCAGTTTTTAATGTGAGTTTCTATTGTTCTAATTGCATTTCATGGACATGTTCACATATATTGATATTATCCTTTTAAAATGAGAACATACATAAATCTATATCTAGGACAATCTGCTCTATTCACAAACAATCCAAAAAAAAAAGAAAGATAAATAAGCAGCATGTTGCTACGAGCAGAGGTCTGAGAAAAGGTTTTACATAGCACTATAAAAGGTTTGGAATTAATTAAGTCTGATTATTTTATTAGCCAGTTTATTTAAAATCTCATCCCAAGCAGCAACGCGGAATTATGTTATTTTCAACCTCAATGCACTCGAGAGTGGGAAACTGTGCATGCTTCTCTTCATATTTTATTTGCACATGCTAGGCAGCAGACTCAGGCAAGTAATGTATATATATTTTTTGTTCAACCGTGACCTGTATAGTAGGCCTTTATTTAACCAATTATTATATAATTATATAAAAACCTTTATCCTGCACTTTCTGCTTATTGCACTCCTGGTTAGACCTAAACTGCATTTCGTTGCCTTGTACATGTACATGTGTAATAACAATAAAGTTGAATCTAATCTAATCTACTCTAATCTATTTCTCTGTTAAATAATGTAAAGCTTATCCTTGTATTAATAGCATAACTCACTGTGACAGGGCTTAAGATAGAAGATAGACACAGACAGTTTCATCTGAGTCAATGTTTTATTCACTTGCTGTTTAAAAGATTAGTTGCTTTTCAGCATTTTGAAATCTCATTGTACACATATGCACAGAAAGAACATACAGTGCTAGGTATATTTTTCTCCTCTTTCTGCAAAAGACAAAGACACTTATTACACATCCCCATCAGGTGTCCACTCCGTCCCTCACACTTGGTCACCAGATCAAGGAGAAATATACTCAAAACCCCTGGGAGCTTCTCCAGGATTGTTAGAAAACCATTCGAGGTGACTAACTCATTTGGCTGACTGAGAGAATGCCAAAAGTGTGTAAAGCTGATATCAAAGTAAAATGTGGCTATTTTGAAGAATTTAAAATATAAAACACATTCTGGGTAATTTAAGTTGTTTTTTTGTCACAATTTGAATGTCTTCTGCATTAGTATACAATGTAGGAAAGCAAAAAAAAAAGAAGAAGAAAAATATTGAATAAGTAACATTTGAAATTAAGTATCAACTAAAATAAATTGACTTAATTACTAACTTAAGTGGTTTAGGGATTGGACTACGGTTTGGAAGGTCCTGGGTTTAAACCCCACGGCCACCAAGTTACGACTGTTTGGCCCTTGACCATGTAAAATGATGTACTAGCAAACAAATGTGTTTGTTGTTAACTTTTGCTTAAAGTTACAGTATATCTAGATGTCATTCAAATTTTCTTTTTTTTTTAGGAGAGATCAAAAACAGCAAGGGCTCAATTGTCCCAGGCACCCGAAAAGCAAAGTGCATACATCCACAGAGAATCCACAGCTAATTCAGTGACAGTGGCAACATAGGTTCATGTGGCAAGACATTAAATTCCTAGCTCCTAGTGCTTCCAGATCTATGTATGCTTCTCTCCATTCTTATAGATGATGATGAAAAATAATTATAGATTCTTATTTAATACTGTAGCAAAATTAACCAGGAAAAATACCACCAAATACACATGCACACCAATAACATGTACAGTGCCACACCTGACCATCACAGCAATACATGTGCGAGATGCCAAGCGGTTGCCACAAATTAGAAAAATGCACCAATGTCACAAACGTCTATAGCATTAGAAGTGGCCAGCACCAAACCTGAATCTGTGCAAAACATACGGTTTGTAAAAAAAAAAAAAAAAAAAAAAAACTAAATGTGTTGGTGAAGATTATTAAAATGGCAATCAATGAACACATTCTCCTTTTTCTGATATACATTATGGTTTGGTAAATATATACTGCCGGTCCAATAAATTTTGCAATTTTGCATGCACAAATTATAAATGCAAGTTTTTAGACCCTTTCAAATTTTCAAATTATTAAAAATCATCATTTAGTGCCTTGACACACCTTTCTAAAGAATCATTCAAGCTCAACCATACACACACACACACACAAGGGCGTAGGTTTGCTACCTATTACTCCCTATAATAATGTAAACATTGCTAATTTATGTTTTGGAAAGAAACTTAAGTAATTATTTCATCTATATCTTTCATAAATCACACAACTAAAATATAATTAAACAGTTTATTCGCCAACATTACCAAATATTTGTGACATTCACAGTCTAGATCCAAGTTGTCTTTTTAATAAAAGTGCATTCAGCTAAATTTTGCATCCATAGAAAAAAACTGCACGGCACCAGGGCCTGAAATACTTGTTTTAAACAAAATTGTGTAAAATAATAAATAAATAAAATACAGCATTCATTTAGAAATAAAATGCAGCAGAAAATACTTTAAACAAACTGTAGAATAAACGTTAAAACGTAATAGCCCTCTGAAGCAGTGAAGTTGCAACTTTCAAATCAGCACTCTGGACTAGTGCACTTAAAAGTATGCCATTGAAACCTTAATGCATGAAAACATTTTAAGCTGAACATGTAAACACAACATGTAAACACTTGTAGTCAAGCCAAATCAAATGTTTTAAGATGATAACTTCATCTTTAAAGCTTGCACTTTTGGTGATAGCTTAATCCCATCAAGTTCTAGAAGAACTTTCTGAAAATAGCCTCTCCTTCAAGGATTATGGATACACCAACCGGTTCTTCCCCTTCAACAGCACGGACGACAAGGATTTTAAGAAGGTGTCACTTCGTCTGTCCCCCTGCATAAAATTTACAAGAAAATAAATCATTTATTTTGAGAAGCAAAAAAAATCTGAATTGCTTCAACCTGTGCTGACTTCATTGAGAAAAAAATAATAATAAAAATAAATGATGATAAAAAAATGACCATCACTTCATATACTTCATATTGTTAAACTTGGGTTAAATTGCTTTATCTTGCATCAGTAAAACATGGCATGAGATGGCTTTACAGTGTCAGGAAATCCTATGATGAATGCTGAGTTTGTATTTAAAGGGTTAGTCCAAACATGAAAATTCGTTCAATAATTACTCATTTATATATACATTTGCATTTATATGCTTCTGTCCAATACAACAAACACTATATTCAAGGTATTAATAAATTGTATAATTAATAAGAAAACAATGCTTTACCAGGCAATCATCAAAGAGATCCTCTTCAGATTCACGTCTCATCTTTACACTTTGTTTCTGTGAAAATATTTACATTGTATCATTACATAATCTTTTATTCGTACAACTACATTCAGGCATTTCTTCATCTTTTGTAAGTTTGCCTTTATCCAAAGCAAATTACAAAAGAGGAAGGCGTCAAGCAGTGCTACTAACACAAAGTTTCTGACACCGTTAGAAAATACAAGATAGAACAGTGAGGGATTAAGGAAAAAGTGAGAAGCAAGAATCATGTGTGCAAAGATTAAGCATGTAGGGTCACAGGATGACTCGACTTATTTTTATTGTCTGCAATGCGATTTAGACAAATTAGAACTGCGGTAAAGCCAGCCGCGGTTCAGAAGAACACGGTCAAGCCAGCCGCGATTGATTTTAGTGTGCGCACATATTACAGTGGTTACGGTAGTTTCAGGACCGACACAGAGACAACGCGCTTTCAGAGCGCTTTTCATTTAGACGCCCAGGACTGAGAGATAATACAACATGCTCGTCAATTTTTACTTGCTTATTTATTTGCATTTCTGCTTTAATATCCGTGTTATTTATTGGTGACTTTGACGGTTGTCTGTTACAATATTTTTCTTAAATATTCACCATTCAAATAATTGTTTTATGTAGATAAGTTACAGCAGAATTCGTAGAAAACAGACAAAATAATGTATTTAGTCTTTCTAAATACCAGAATTGATTTTTATTTTGTTTTACTGTTCAAAAGTAGCAGTTATTCTTCAATGAATGTTTTCTATAATGAGGATTAACGTCTGCTTTGGAAGAGAGGTCAAATAAACAAATGTTCACAATGGGGAAAAAAGTTAAATAAAATGCCTTTATTTCACTTCAGAGACCTATGAAAAAATAAATTCTAGTAAGTATAAAATGCCATGGTCAGTTTTTATCCCATATAATGTACACACATTATATGATAAAAAAAAAAGTAGAAAAAAACAATGATCAGTCCTTATTCAGGACGTCCCATACTATATACACACTACATATGAAACTATTTTACTGCAGCATTTTTGAGATATTGGACATTATTACATTTTAAAGGGGTATAAAGACCCCATTTCTAATAAGTAGAAAAAAACAATGATCAGTTCTTATTCAGAACGTCCCATACTATATACACACCACATATGAAACTATTTTACTGCAGCATTTTTCAGATATGGGGCATTCTCTCTGTGTTGTTCATGAAACTACCGTAATCGCTGTAATATGCGCGCGCACTAAAATCAATCGCGGCTGGCTTGACCGTGTTTTTCTGAACCGCGGCTGGCTTTACCGCAGTAAATTAGAGCTGCTGTCAATACTGTATGAACATATGTACAGGTTCTTTACTCGTAACTCATTAATAAAGTCCGGCTTCAGAAAAAAAACGTTTATTGCTAGTGCTCTTTTACCATTTAATGCTTTAACACACACGACTCAGTTTGTTCAGAAATGGCATCTAACTGGCGAGGCTTTGTCTGAAGACGCCGTTTTCACTCGGGTGGGGGTAAGAAACACACATCTCGGTGTATTAATCCGCGCGCTCGGTTCGTTATTATTTTATTTATTTATTTACCACAGGACCCAATGGTCCTATGGGGGCTCCGTAGGTTCAGGTTTTTACACGAAAACGGTGTTTTGTGAATCTCCACACTATTAAACACTGAAATTGCTAATTGTACGTCCTGAGATTAAGATGAACATTAATTGGGAGTCATGAAAGCGAGAATCACATCCAAAAAAGAAAGCTAAACTTACCTCGAACACGACAAACTCCAGCTCCAGCCACACCGTGTTGTAACCTCCGTGATGATCCACAACCGACTGATCCACAGCGCCGGCACAGCGACTCCAAACACGCATGCGCAGTTTAATTTGCACACATTTTCGGCTTCAGTAGACACACAATACTTCAGACTGAAACACGACTGCCCCCTACAGGTAATGAAGGGCATGTTCACAGCTTCCCGCACGCAGCCGCGCAAAGCCGCGGCAAGTCACGGGATCCCTTTTCTCGAAACGCAGGTTTTTAATGGCGACATCTGTATCACATAGTTGTCCTAAAAAACGCCTGTGCTTTCTTGGTCACAGGCTTTGGGTTGTTGTCTTGTAAAAATTTAAACAATTGCCATAGGCCTGATTTGCTGACCACTCTGGAGAGGGTTTTCACTGCTGGAACTTTTTTATTGTTTTGCATCCATTTTCTCTCTACACTATTTTTGTGACACTTCATTATATTTCCAGATCATGTTCAATGAATCTTATCATCTCTAGGCACAGGTGGACTACAATCAAGTTGCAGAAGAATCAAATGAATGATTGCTTGGAGCATCAAATGAATGATTGCCCCAGGGTTTATTGCAAGTCTCATAAAGGGACTGAATATTTATGTAATTGTGATAAATAAGTATTTATTTATTTATGTATTTATTTATTCATAGATCAACAGTCAAAACACCTGTTTTTACTTTGTCCTTGTGGATTGTTGTGTGTAGAATGATGAGAAAACAACACTTTACAATCAAGCGGACATAACCAGACATAGCAAACACAGCTTCCCATATGCAAAACATGTATCCCATGTCTGTTTCTTGAGTGTTGTAGTGTTCACTCTCTCTTTAATTTTCTTTCATAACCATAACTGTAAAGTGCACCATGGCTTCAAAATGAAACACAATCTGTGCTTGAGATATCTCAAGATTCTTGTAGTACAGTAATAGCAATTTTCAACAAAAATGTTTTGTTATAGACAATCTTGTGTATCTACGTAAGGGAAATAATCAGCTAAATTAAAAAATTAGGTGTATGTCACTTTTATGTAAAACTATTCCTATATAAAGAATAATCAGTGGGCCTAAAAAAAAGGACTGACCACCAAAGTAAACCTTAGGATGAAGACAAAATCACCTTACATGTACAAAAAAGACTTGAGTCTGGAATAAGCTGTCCATCAACTCCAACAGCATTTTCTACTCTAATAGAAATGGAGGAGAATTATATGATCTAAGGAGAATTATATGAACAGTGTTGTCAAAACTACACTAAAGACAAGCAACACAAGCAAATTCAAATTCAAATTCAAATTTTATTTGTCACATACACAGTCATACAGTATGAAATGCAGTGAAATGCTTTTGCGACCACAGGGTCGCGACGGCAGCCATTTCCCAGGCGCCATCATAGAAAACAAGGAATCAGATACATTAGGATAACGAGGGTAAAAAAATCCCCTCCCAGACTGTCCTTCGGAGAGGGCAGTGTGGGATCAGGGGTACAAAAAACTACCTCAGCAGCAAGCACAGAAAAACATGTAATCACAAGACATCAACATTGCAACATTAAGGGTACAGGGATAGGAATGTCCAATGTAGGCAAACAGCTCCAGTCCCTGCAGCTAAAGAGCGCTGGTCCCGATTCCGCCTGCCCACACCGAGGGGAATAAGCACACGAAGGCGTTGGAAATGGGGAAGGTAGAGTGTCTATCTGTAGCTGTTCTGTGAGTGTGTGCGTGCGTGTCAGTTTGTAAGCCTGTAACATCCCGTAATAGTCTGCGCCAGGTGACCTTGAAGGGGGAGGGGGGTAGATTCCAGAGCGTCTCGTTATCTTGGTCTTCGGGGAATTGTTATGTCTCCAGCCACTGCCTTGAAATGCAGTAGCTGGAAAGAAGGGCAGAAAAAAAAAAAAGAAATGTCCAAATTTCGATCAATACCTGCCAATTTCACAGATATTTAATGTCCATCATTGGTCTCCAGGTCCGTCCAAATTCCGTTGTATAGCTGCCAGTCTCCCCAAGATGGTATCCAATTTGCGGTCCATAACCACAGTCTGATTACTGACAGCTCTCGTCACCATTATTTCCCAGCCAGCCAGTCTCTTGGGGTTGAGACTGACTGCTTTTAAGATTTTTCGATATCCAAGTAATCCACCTAATCCAATCAGCAGAATCCCAGTTATCAGAGTTCCGAATAGGTAAATATCTTCAACGTCCTCCAGAGACAGTGCGGCCAGGCACACAATGCGCCACTTCTCCCAACCGTCCATCGTGTATCCAGCAGCAAACGTCCCAGCAGGACAAGTAGGTTCCCCAGAACCCACACTTCTCGTCGAGAAGATCGTGTCAATTGCATTCAGAGACCACTTGATCAAATCCATTCCTTTTATTTCAAGAGCAAGACGAGGAGAGTCTCTGAATAGTATTTCACAAGACAGACAAGAGAAGCAAGCGGGGAGAGATAAGGGAGGGAAAGCAGATGCGACCGCCTTCGTCAAGAGCCAAGAGGGCAAGGGGACACAACCCTCACCAAAGGCCAGTAATAGGTTATTTACCACTTTAACTACTGCTTGTGCCATGATGAAGCCTTATTCGATTAGTTATTCAATCAGGAATTTATAAAATGCAGTTTTAAAAGTTTTAAATACATAGCCTACACTACAGGAATTAGTGATTTGTTAGTGGTTAGAATGCTTTTGGCAATAGCTAGAAACAATCTGCAAACATAATATACCTTCATGCTTATAGATTGTTTTATAGAAATACAAAAGGTAAGGGACCAGTACACAACTTGAATATAATAATTTACTGAAAATGGAAATTCAGACAGATCTGAAGACATAAGGGTATTTTGGGATTTCAGCAAAAGCCTTAGGAAATCTATTATGAACACTTCTTAAAATTTTGCCTATAAATAAAGGGAAGTTAAGCCCTTGGAAGCTAATTGAGCTGTTCTCTTAACTCCAGGGAGTTGCTCTATTTGTAGCCAGGACTCATGTCTCTCTCTCTCTTCTCCCCTCTCACTGTCATTCTCTCTTTCTTTCTCTCTCTCTCACTTTCAACCACACACACACACACACACACAGAGCCTTCTCTGAATACAAATACCTTGACCAATCTACGTATCCCGGCAACAAATTGCCCAACCTAAGAAAGTTCTGGAAGCATTTGGCTTGTGCTGCAGTGCACCTGGAGTCAAGTGCATGTGACTCTCCCTCTCTCTCTGTGTGTGTGTGTATGTGTGTGTGTGTGTGTGTGTTCGCGCACAATGGAAATAAAAGGATTGAACTGAATAAACCTAATTCTCTCTGACTCTGTCATATGCATCAGATACTCACTCAGCACAAATGTGGTCAAATGTCTTTCTAGTGCCCTAATCGATTAACAAATCCTTCCTTTTTCTATTTGAAGATGAAATTAATTCATCATAGGCTTAGTTAAAAAGAGAGAGGAAAATGCAGAAGGTCAACTAAGACTATTAGGAATAAAGGAAGAATACACATTCCAGCAAAGGAAATTGATTTAAATCATCTTTATCTAAATTCACAGAAAGTCCTATTATACTCCATAAACATGAATTCAATATATACTGTAGAAAATGTAAAGAATGTATACATGTTTTTAAGAAAATTTGTTATAATTATAAGTAAATTATAAATGTTAATGTAACATGTAAGTTTTCAGGCACAATTAGTATGCATCCTGCACATTTCAATTCAATTCGGTTTTATTTGTATATCGCTTTTAACAATTGACATTGTCTCAAAACAGCTTTACACAATCAAAAGAATTATTTAAGTTTGTACTGTATGGAATGTGAATGTGTATGAATCAAAAATGTTCAGATAGTCCCTGGTGAGCAAGCCCGAGGGCGACAGTGGCAAGGAAAAACTCCCTGAGATGGTAATAGGAAGAAACCTTGAGAGGAACCAGACTCAACAGGGAACCCATCCTCATCTGGGTGAAACAGATAGCAGGAAACGATCTGCATTTATACAGTGTTAAGTGTTAGGTTCAGCTATAATAGTTGATGTTAATTGATGTTAAAATGGAGTCCAGTAGTTATTGGAGACTCAGATAGACTTGTAGAAAGTTTCAGTCCTGAACTATCGAATTGTTAAGTCGTCAGAGAAACAGCTGACAACACCAGTCGTGGCCAGAACCATCTTCTAAGTAGAGAGAATCATCCCCAGACACCAGACGCATCCCAAAGAGACACACCGGGCATCCATGCGACGAGACCTCCAACCAGAAGCGGGGCAGCAGGATGGGTCAGGCAGGTCCGGAGGGCAGAGGGAGTCTGGATCACTGGCAGCTCAGGAGTGACATGTGTAGCTCGACAGAGAGAGAGAGCGAGAGAGAGAGAAAGAGTGAAAGGGGGAGACAGGGGGAGAGAGGAAAGAGAAAGAGGGGGAGAAAGAGAAGAGGAGGAGAGATTGCAGTTAGGCATGGTCACAGTCACAATGTATAATGTGAATTTATATTTACTGTAGAGTGCAAGCAGGGACTCCGGCAGGACTAACTATGACAGCATAACTAAAAGGGAGAGCCAGAAAGAAACACAAACATGAGGGCTCCCTGAGATGTAAAGCAAACAATCACCTCACAGTCAACAAACCTGAGTGATCAAATGAGAGTGAGGAAGACAGCATCTAAACATACCAGTTCACCATAATACTCTACGTCCATGAGTCCCCCAGATCTGCTCCTTTACCTATGGCAAATCTATTTATAAAAATGCTTGGCTAAATAAATAGGTTTTTAGCCTAGACTTAAACACTGAGACTGTGTCTGAGTCCCGAACACTATTTGGAAGTCTATTCCATAATTTTGGGGCTTTGTAAGAAAAAGCTCTGCCCCCAGCTGTAGTTTTCATAATACGACAGGCAGCCTGCATCCTTTGACCGAAGTAGGCGTGGCGGATCGTAAAATCAATGCGAAATTTCACAGGGAGCCAATGTAGTGAAGATAGGATAGGGGTGATGTGCTCATATCTTCCGGTTCTAGTGAGGACTATCGCTGCTGCATTCTGGTCTAGCTGAAGCTTGTTTATGCACCTAACAGAACAACCAGACAGTAAGGCATTACAATAGTCCAACCTAGAAGTGATAAAAGCATGACCTAGTTTTTCTGCATCATTTACCGACAATATATTTCTTATCTTGGCAATATTTCCGAGGTGAAAGAATGCTATCCTGGTGATATTATCTACATGAGCTTCAAATGAAAGGCTGGAATCTATAATCACGCCGAGGTCTTTTACTGTTGCACTTGATGGAACAGAAAGGCCATCTAAAGTTACGGTGTGATCTAAGATTTTACTTCTAGCTGTATGCGGTCCTATGACTAGAACTTCTGTCTTATCCGGATTAAGCAGAAGGAAGTTAATTAGCACACATTGTCCTGCACACATTGCTCAACTTTAGTAAGCTGGTTTTTCTCATCAGGTTTTGTTGAGACATATAGCTGTGTGTCGTCAGCATAACAATGAAAAAGCATGTAAAGGGAGAAAAGCAGTGGGCCTAAAACTGAACCCTGCGGAACGCCAAACTCCACTAGAGAACATGCAGAGTAATCACCATTTAAGTCTACATACTGATAACGATCGGTCAAATAGGATCTGAGCCAGGAGAGGGCTGTACCCTTAATTCCTACTACATTTTCTAATCTGTGAAGAAGAATAGTATGATCAATGGTGTCAAAAGCTGCACTGAGGTCGAGTAATACAAGCATAGTTACACAACCCTGATCAGAGGCCAATAGGAGGTCATTTACTACTTTAACGAGTGCTGTTTCTGTGCTGTGATGAGGCCTAAATCCTGACTGATACAGTTCATATATGCCATTTCTATGTAGATATGAGCATAGCTGCTCCGCTACTATCTTTTCCAGAATCTTAGAGATAAAGGGGAGGTTTGATATTGGCCTGTAATTGGACAGCTGACAGGGGTTGAGGTCAGGTTTCCTAATTATTGGTTTGATAACTGCTAATTTAAAAGATTTTGGAACATAACCAATGCTGAGTGAGGAATTAATTATTCTCAACAGCGGTTCTGTTATTACTGGTACTATCTGTTTAAGAAAATGTGTCGGTATAGGATCTAATATACAGGTTGATGAATTTGCAGAAGAGATGAGTGAAATTAGTTCATTCTCTTCAAGAGGAGTAAAGTATTCTAGGTTTGAATCTGACATGGCTAGGTTAACATCTGTATCAATTACATTGTTCGGTTTCAAAGCCTCAATTTTATGCCTGATATTTACAATTTTATTATTAAAAAAGTTCATGAAATCCTCACTATTGCATGATGTTGTTGTGGAGACTTCTGTAGTGGTCTTATTTCTGGTTAGTTTGGCTACGGTATTAAATAAACATCTAGGATTATTTTTATTTTCTTCTATAAGAGTGGAGAGATACGTTGATCTACAGTAGCTACACTAAGAGCTTTCCTATAGTTCAGGATGCTCTCTTTCCATGCTATTTGAAATACTAACAATTTAGTTTGACGCCATTTACGCTCTAATTTCCGAGCAGTCTGTTTTAAAGTGCGCGTGAGATCGTTATACCAGGGAGCAAGTTTCTTATCTCTAATAATTTTTCTTTTAGCTGGAGCTACATTATCTAAGGTACAACGAAATGACGACTCTAAATATTCAGTCGCCTGATCGAGTTCTGTGGGGTCAGACGGTGACCTAATCGAAGTTGGTAACTCCAACGAAGTTGGAGATTACTGATAAAACTCTGTGTGGTAGTTGATGTGAATGTACGTTTAATACGGTAGCGCGGTGCTGTGCGTACATTATCACTGTGACACACTTGAATGGAGACAAGATAGTGATCTGAGATAATTTCAGACAGTGGAATACATGTTAAATACATACATACATGCAGGGTAAGCATTGGTGGGAGCAATGTCCAAGCAGTGTAGAGAAATATTTCTGTACGACTTCATTGTTTTGTGCTGTGTAGTATAGTATTGTAATAGCTGATCAGAATGATCAACTCCCCATGTGCTGGTTGTACGCAGTCACAGGACATGGAAATATTTTAGCCACCTGGAACTAGCTTGTTTGTGCTAAATAACATTACCCATAGCAGTGTTATAAGCTAACCAAAATGGAGCCAAATACACATTAGCAACCATAATCTAAAGCTATCCAAAACAAGGTGAATATAAACATCTGTAAACTCCATAAGACATTAGCTTAGCCACCGGGAAATATCATGTTTGTGCTACATGAGGCAGCATGTTAGCATGATTTACCTAAACTATATAAATGGCATTGAAAGCCAATGTGTCACACAAGCTGACAAGAGCTAGCTGTAGTGAGGAAAATATTTACTAATATTAGTTTAATATTATCAGAATAAGAGTTATATAAGACTTAATAACTTACCCAGTGTAGCATGGGTCTATTCTCTGTTCAAAATGCTCCCGTTCGTTGTCGGAGTCACACAGTCTTCTTCTGAGGTAAATGTAAACTCCTCCAACTTTCCAGAACATTCTGGAGTTTCCTCGGATGTGTAAGTGCGTGCCATCTTCCAAAACGTGCAGAAAACTCACTGAATCTGAGTGTTTTCAAACCTGTCTCTCTGTGTTCGTTTTTCATGCAGGTGTCCGGGGGCGTGGCCTAGTATGTAAATCCTCATATACTGTATGTGGGCAATTAGGATACCAATTTCATGTGTTCGCACATAAGTTTTTTTTTTTTTTTTTGTTAGTTCTTAGTTATTGCCTTGATAATAGAAAATATGAGCTAGGCATCATGTATGACAGTTGCCAAAGTGAGATACAGTATGAGCTAAAATGACCAGATCCTGCCATAGGAGACATATCTTGTATGTACATATAGGGCTTATATGTGGATATAAAGAAGCAATACAGGAGACCTATATGGCCTGTATATGCACATATATGCACCTCAATGTTCCCTACATGTGGCATATATACGCATATATGCAGCATATATATTATCATATATATGCATATATACTGCATATAGGTTTCATATATGCGCATATGTCCTCATATACTGTAGGTACGGTTATATGCGCATATATACTGCATATAGGTTTCATATATGCGCATATATCCTCATATAGGTTCTTTCCATGTGGGTTCTGGGAATTGCAGTTCAATAACACAAAATATCCCAAGCACAACCGAGGAGCCTCTGGGCCCACGGCGCCATCTAGGGGTTATTCGTGACCTTACCCCCCACCCCCTGTCCTTTGAGATTGACTGGAGATTCTGGGCCTCCAGTGAGGCTCTCATGAGATTCTGGGCCTCCAGGGAGGCTCTCATGAGATTCTGGGCCTCCACTGAGGCTGACAGAAGATTCTGGACCTCCTCTGAGACTGACTGGAGATTCTGGGCCTCCTCTGGGGCTGACTGGAGATTCTGGGCCTCCTCTGGGGCTGACTGGAGATTCTGGGCCTCCTCAGGGGCTGACTGGAGATTCTGGGCCTCCTCTGATGCTGACTGGAGATTTTGGGCCTCCTCTGACACTGACTGGAGATTCTGGGCCTTCTCTGATGCTGACTGGAGATTCTGGGCCTTCTCTGACGCTGACTGGAGATTCTGGGCCTTCTCTGATGCTGACTGGAGACTGGGTGCTGGATTTGATGTCACCTGCCTCTCTGTCAAGTTGGGCGAGCTGATCCTGGAGCAATGCACCCAGTCTCCAGCAGGGTTTGCATTCGGTTTAGATCATTTGTTTCCCAGCACATGTTGATCTGATGGATAAGCTCACCAGCCAGCCGTTGGAGCATTAGCCTCCGCCGTTGATGCTCCTTGCTTTCCACCATCTGATGACACAGACTGGGGTTCCTCCTTACCCCTAGCTCCATCATCCTGTGTCCTTGGGGGCATGCTTCATATAGCCAGCCGCGACCCTTTCCAGCTCGGTTGCGTCGCTCGCGCACCCTCTCCATTCTGATAATCAGCTGTATTTTTTTTCATATTCAACTGAGAAAACCTACTACAGAGTCTCTAAGGGGAGTCACTAAGTCTCTACTTATAAGATAAATAATTTTATAACGTTTTGAGAAAATTCATTAGTTTGTTCATTTTATTTGGAGCGTCTATTGAAGCATACTGCCGGATGTTTTTTTTTAGTGTGACAGTGCTTTAGATGGAGCAGATCTAGGCTAAAACAATGTAATGACCCCTCCTGAGGATATAAAGCTTTATTATTGGGTTTGAATAAATCAGATCTACCACAGCAATTAATAAGCTATGCTATGTTATAACCGAAGCAAACACCACGATTATTCATTCGGTGTTGCTAGGCAATGGACCACGCGCCTATTCGGGAATGTGGAAATGTGGAAGTGATGTGTGGCCACTCAATGAGAACTAAACCAAAGATTTCAGTAACTATTTCAAGGTGTAACATCTGCATAGTGACACTAAACAGCTGAACAACTTCACTTTTCTGTTTACCTCTGAGAAAAAAAGCTGTATTTTGTTTGTTTATATTTAGAATTTGTAAATATACAATATACAAGAAGATAACGGTTTGCTCTGTGCAGTTATTGCCCTTGTAGATAATAAATAAATGAATAACACCTTAAAATCCCTTCTCAAGAGAGTGCCATAGTCTATTGTTAGTTTTAATGATTTGGCTGAAACTAATTAACACTAACCGAACCATTGATCATGAGTTTCAGCTGAAACTAATTCTATACATGAAAATGTAGATGTTTCATGATGAGTGTGTGTATGCACTTTAAATATACATACAGTAAACAATAAACACTGCCTTTTGCAAAGTGAAAGTGAAATTGTAAAGGGTTTAAACAATGTTTTCCATGCATGTTCAATTAACCATAATCAATTAATTAACATGCACCTGTGGAATGGTCGTTAAGACCTTAACAGCTTACAGAAAGTAGGCATTTAAGGTCACAGTTCTAAAAACGCAGGACACTAAAGAGACTTACCTACCGACTGTGAAAAACACCCAAAGAAAGATGCCCAGGGTCCCTGCTCATCTGCGTGAACGGGCATTAGGCATGCTGCAGGGAGGCATGAGGACTGCTGATGTGGCTAGGGCAATAAATTGACATGTCCGCACTGTGAGACACCTAAGACAGCGCTACAGGGAGACAGGAAGGACAGCTGATCATCCTCGCAGTGGAAGACCACGTGTGTAACAACACCTGCACAGGATGGGTACATCCGACTATCACACCTGCGTGACAGGTACAGGATGGCCACAACAACTGCCCGAGTCACATCAGGAACACACAATCCCTCCATCTCACAGCAAGAATTGACAAATCTGGACCAGTCCATGAGGGGGAGATGCACTGCAGTACTTCAAGCAGCTGGTGGCCACCAGATACTGACTGGTACTTTTGATTTTGAGCCTCCCTTCATTCAGGGACACATTGTGAAACATTTTTAGTTTATGTCTTATGGTGTTGACTCTTTTAGTGATCATACAAATATTTAGTTACATATACACACTGAATGACGCATAGATAGTATGCGCAATCCCTTGCACCATCTGCTAAGAGAAATGAGAATCGTAGGTTGGAAAAGGCAGGAAACGTCATGCCGCCGAGCAGCTGTCAGCAATTTCACATAAATAAGAACAAAATAGCTTTATACTGGCTTTTAGACAGATCTAGGAAAAGTCATGAAAGGAGGGTCCTGGAATTTGATTGAGTATGAAGTATTATTTAAATTTTTCCCCATTGCGGTCAAATGACCGGTGCTCTGTACTTCTAGTGTTAAATAACGAAAACAGAACATCGACAAACAAACTCTGACCAAGGAATTGTGAAGTAGCAAACTAAGAAACTATGACGAAAACAAAATAGCAGTAACACAACATTATTACTAGAACAGAAACTGAGGTATTAGTCATAACACAGAGAAACATGGGGTAAACACACAACAAGGATTAACTAAACAGAACAGTACTTTTACCAAACAAAGACATAACAGGAACTGAACAGAACAGGAGCTATGGTAACCGGCATGGCGCAGAAGACTCGGGTTATACACAACACCTTCACTAAACTAAACTCAACAGTACTTTTAGCAAAACAGAAACTTTACTAAACAGCAGCTAAAGTAACCGGCATGACGCAGAAGACTCGGTTAAACACAAAACCATATTAAACTGAACAGGACGGGACGGACATTTGACAGCAGTGTTAATTTACTTATGTTCTTTCTTAGAAATTATTTCCTGACTATGTTGCTTTGCTAACATATTGTTGCATTAGCATCAGTGGTGTCAAAAGTATTCACATTCATTACTTGAGTAGAAGTATAGATACCAGGGTTTAAAAAGACTTCTTTAGAAGTTGAAGTACAGTGGGTGCACAGGCAGTATGCGACTTCTACCGTCGCAGCGTATGGCGTCAGCATTTGGGTTTGTGCGTTTGCTGGCTTTTACCACTGAGTGGCGCTATATAACTATAGACTGACGCCTCAGGCATCAGTTCGTTCTCTCCAGGCTTAATGAGGCGCAGGTCGTCCACAGCTGCACGTCGTTGCAGATAAAATAAAGTGAAACATTGTAAATAAACGAATTCATAATCACAGTAGTAACATTACAGTACAAATTTATAATTAAAATTAAATTCAGTTTTTTAGGATCGAATTTAAGCAACTTAAACATTGTAAACTGTTTAATTACAGTAGAAAGGCTACACGTGTAGGGTTTTGTGTCATCTTATATTTTGTGTTCTTTAAATTTGTAGCTTTTATAAGACTCTACTTTTATTTAGGTGCACACACAATGACGAAAAAACTTCATGATTTTGTTAAATAAATAAAGTAAACGGGGTTCTGTATTGATTTTGGTGAACTTGAGCGCGTCAGAAAATGAACCCAAACTCCGTGTATACTCGCCTCACAGACGTGAAAAATATATACTTATAGAAAGAGAAATATCTGCTTTAATATAAACTAATGAAAAAAAATATTAGATTATGTAATTCGTATGAGAAGTGAATTACTGTATAGGCGCGCTCACTGACGACGAGATGACATGATCAGCACAGCCGTAGGAATCACTAACTTATCAATGAATTATTAAAATGTTCAGAGTGAGTTTCCTGGCTGTTTTAACAAATATTTGAAGTAGATAACAGTAGCCCACATTTATAAAAGCATTTTTATTTATATAAAACTATAAATAAATAAAAAATAATAATCCGGCATTTATTATTAGGTGTGCCCGCTGCCAAAGTTCTTCAGTAACAAACCTATAAAACATGTACATCTGTATGAATAAATTGTTTAAATGTGATCAGTGATTTATGTAAATGACTCAGTTTAGATGTAAGTAAATGCTCCTTGCTATAGGGACTGACATCGGCGTGCTGAAAGATCTAATCTCTCATATCGGCGCGCGCGTTCATCTGACTTTAGATCAAAGTTAAAGGCGCACACGCGCGATCATGCAAACGTTTCCCCTCCTCTTTCACAAAAAATGAACAATCCGACACGAGCAGATTTGTTTCAGTCAGAATATTTATCAATCATAAAGAGAGGCGACATATACTTGCTGATTAAACACTGCATTTTTAAAGTGAAAGCGCGCGATGTGAGCAGCTTTAATTATTGATAATTAAATCATTATTAAATGGTGGACATAAAAAGCAAAAAGAATAATAATATTATTTTGATTATTATCATCATGTTCTTTTGCTGTTTGAGCGTCTGTGGATTCCAAAATTGACATTTTTACCGTTTTTTAATCACTGAAATGGAAGAGATACTGTACTGTAGAAAGGTTCCTTATCATAACGTGCCTTGTATTGTTTTTTAATCACTCGATACACGACCCATAATTTTTAATGCTATTTTAAAAAGGGTAAATACACATGGAATAATTTTATTTGGTTTGTTTATTTATAAATAAAATTAAAAGTAATTAAAAACAGTGTAGAGTGATTAATAACACTACATGTTATGGTAAGAAAAATCTCATTCTTGCTCATTCTAGTTTCTCCGAGTGTATACTGTAGGTGAGAACAGCTATTCAGTATCATTTGCATTTGTATGTGTCTGACTTTGCAAAGCACACCTGTAAAACCTGTTTAAATGTAAATGCTCCTCGCTGCGCTGTTTGGGGGAGGGGCACGCTAATGACGATTTGGTCAGCTGTGTGAACGCTCGCCCTTTAGATGTTGCGCGCACTACACGGCAAAAAATATGTTAGTATATCATGACTGAAATCATGACTGAAATATATGTTAGTATATCATGACTGAAAAAAGGTTATGTAATTTGTATAAAACGTGGATTACTACAGCGCATCCACTCACAGCCGAAACGGCTCATCGGCTCTGCCTATTCAGAGGCTCTGCCTATTCAGTAAAGAAAAACACTACTGTTATTATTTCAATTCATACTGTACAGCTGTGAGAATTGGGGCAGGGATATTATGCCAATATTAAATATTATATACGATATTAAATTTCAAGTGAGTTGGGAGTTTGCAAGGCAGAGAAGGATGCTCTTCGGAGTGAGTTGCGAGTTTGATGAGACGGCATAAATATTTAATACAGCAAATTAAATATTTTGGTTTATATTTTGGTTTATATTATATGGTTAATGTATTTTGGTTTATATTGCAAACGAATAACGAATCAAGAGCCTGTGATTATATTGCATAAATATTATTTTGTACAGACAAATATCTGAATTTTTATTTATTTATTTTTTAGATTTTTTTTTAAAACAAATCTCTCAAAAATAGTAAGATGTATTTTGGTTTTATACTGCAAATGAAAAACGAATCCAGAGCCTGTAAATATATTGCATAACTATTATTTTGCACAAATACTGTAAATCTCTGAATAAAACAATGATATTTTATTCACAAATGTAAGATTGATGTCTTGATGTCTTAAACTCTAAGTATTGTCGAAATAATTTTTTTTAAAGCCCTAGTGCTGTTGTTTGCGCTGTTTTCTTTAATAATAACACGGGTCCTGAATTAGCGGACATCGGTGGCTCAGGAATCGATTTTTCACTCCTTTTGCATGACAGCGTTAAGAAAGACGGCACTTTCTATACAAATTAAACATTGCACTAAATTATTTTAATAGCGTTTATTTCGACATGGGTTAACTTAACAATAACATGCCATAACAGACAAATATATAAATTAATATAAAATTAATATAAATTAATTAATTAATATCGCTAATATTTTCATGTAACATGTGGCCGTGAAACGAACCGGGTTTACAATTATAGTTGATGGACAAACAGCTGATAACACTCTTCACCAGCTTCAGAAACAATGTGAAGTGTCAGTTGTTGGGGTTGTATAGCACACTTATGGAATGAATACGATGAGATGACAGAGTGGATGTTTAATACCTCTATCTCACACGCGGGGCCGTAAGTGCGGTTCATTATGATTCAGCGCGAGTTTTGATGCTGTTATTACGTTTCCATCTTACCACGCAAAAAAAATAAACATGTGTAACATGTGGAAGCTCGCGGACCTTGCAGATCTTCGCGGACCGTCGGGCGGCCACTCGAGGCGGATCACGATGCCTAATACCCCTCTCTCACCTGTGTGGCCGGACTCATCTCCGTGAGCTGCCGCGATTGCCCACGACGTTCCTTTAACGTTCCGCGAAAAACTAAACGTGGAATTTTTCACGCGGAAAGATGGAAACGTAATCACAGCGCAAAAACTCGGGGTGAATCATGATCAAGCCTGCGGCCACAGCGCGAGCCCGTGCAGGTGAGATAGGGGTATAACACACCGCATCTCACAGCGAGCCAAACCGCATAAGTGAATACTGTAGGGGTATTAAACATTACAATCACCCAGAAACATGAATGGATGCGGGGTTTGAAACTCCCATGGTTATTTTCTCATTTAACTAAATCAAATTTCATAAAAATAAAACGTGTCAAAAGAAAAACCCATAAAGTCATGGATAATGGCTAATGATCAATGAAACATATTTTAAACAGAAAGCAGCGAGCAGCTGGACATCGGGACGGGGAGTGTACAGTAAGTACGACGCGTTGGTCTGGCACGTGCAGGTCTGAGCAGCTCAAGAAGCTCCATAATCTGTTGCCTTGGAAGGCAAAACTTTTATTTAAATATATTTATTAATAACGACCACGGGGAAAACATGAAAAGGGCTGAAGTTTTGTCTAAAGGAAAAATGTACATGACCCACACAGCTCCACGGACCGCGCCGTCTTCAGTTTAACACAACACCACGCTGTATCGCTGCCTAATTGTTCGCCACCTGTTTAATATTAATAGTGATTGGCAATTTTAATGCATTAGTCACATTATGAAATAGGCTAATTAAAAGTCACTCTATTAGTTCTGATATCAAATAAAATAAAATTCTTAAACAGGTCTAATGTAATGAGAGGCCCCGATTATACTGCATACATCTTTTTTATTGATTTATTTTTTTATTATCTATTCTGGAAGTTTGCTCTATTTGTTTTAGTTATTTCTATATTTAAATCTTGATGTCTTAAACTCTAACAACTGTAAGTATTGTCGAAATAATTTTTTTGAAAGCCCTAGTGCTGTTGTTTGCGCTGTTTTCTTTAATAATAACACTAAACAGATAAAAACAGAGAGTCTGTCTAAACAAAATAAAACCAATGTTTTCTAACTCATATTTTTTATATTTACAGTTTTACATGTTTGTTGGATGTGTAAATTATCATAATTGTAGTATTACTTCGCTACAACATATTGTTTTGACTTTATTATGACTTAAGCTCTGAATATATTTAAAAACCGATACGACGGAAAATGTCAATTTGCGCCACCTGGCGGTCATTTCACGAATTATTTTGAAAAGCTCCTGGTTTATTTTGGCCGCTGCCGCGTTTCCACGGCGGTGAGTGCGACGGTAATGAGCAGTCTGGTTGTCACACCACTGTATCAACTCAAGCTTTTTACTTAAGTAAAAGTGTAAAATTACTGGTTTCAAAACTACTTAAAGTATAAAAGTATAAAGTAACCTGAGGGGGGGGGGGAGCATTAATATCACGCGTTCTGATCATGCGACGGGGGGGGGGGGGATATGCGCTTTCTGATCATGCGACGGGAGGGGGGGGGTATTGCGCTTTCTGATCATGCGACGGGAGGGGGGGGGTATTGCGCGTTCTGATCATGCGACAGGAGGGGGGTGGGGTAACGAGGTTATTTTTAAAATGTAAGGAGTAGAAAGTACAGATAATTGCTTAAAATTTTAAGGAGTAGAAGTAAAAAGTCTGCTGAAAAATAATTACTCCAGTAAAGTATAGATACCCAAAATTTCTACTTAAGTAAGGTAACGAAGTATTTGTACTTCGTTACCTGACACCTCTGATTAGCATCTTGCCGTTCATAGACCGCTAACAGCCTATGGTTAAACAAAGAGCCTTTCATTTATTTTTTGAGCATATGTGCATCTGTATATTTTAAAGTAGAAGCTTAGTTGGATTATTCTTTTGCACTTTTCAATATTTCAGTTTCACATTTTTTGTTAATGTCAATATACCTGTGAACAAGGAGTTTGTTGTCTTGATGTTAGGAAAGTGTTTATATGGCTGTCAAGTTACTGTATATTCAGCCCTATACCAAGGGCAGCCCAGTAATAATGTATGTACATTGCTGCACTACCACATTAAACATGCATTAAACTACTGCAACAGCTCAAAAAAAAAAATTAAGGAAAAAAATGCTCCCTGGTGTGACGATCACACACGCACCTTAAAATAGATAAGCTCAAAGACTAGAAAGTAAATGCCATAAAATGTATTTCAAACAGTATGGAAAAAGCACATCTTGAACTAAATCTTAAACTAGATTAAGATATATCTGCACTCATACAGTAGAAGGCTACATAGAATAATCCTAAATTCTTATTTAATACTGTAGAAAAATTTACTAAAACAAAAAACCATCACGACCTGGTTCGGGAACAGCACCATGCAGGACAGACGTGCTCTACAGAGGGTGGTGCGATCAGCCGAGCGCATCATCCGCACTGAGCTCCCTGACCTGCACTCGAGCTACAGCAAGCGGTGCTGGACTAAGGCCAGGAAGATCGTGAAGGACCTCAGTCACCCCAGTAATGGACTGTTCTCTTTGTTGCGGTCTGGGAAGCGATTCCGCTCCCTAAAGGCCAACACAGAGAGGCTGAGGAGGAGCTTCTTCCCGCAAGCGATAAGGTCTCTCAATCACAATCACAATCACACCTCCACACAGGACTAATAACATCTTTTTAAGCTCACAACATTGACTGGACAATCATGGACACATTCATACACACTTGCCCTACAGTAAATATTTATACATCTGGACAATTGCACATGTCACTTTCACTAGTCACCTTTCATGCATATTTGCACAACCATGGTCACTTTAAATTCTATATATATATACAGTATACTCCCCCCCCCTTATATTTCTATATTTTGCAATATTTTATTATGCCCTTATTGTACAGTTAATTTTACTAGTTAAATTTATTTCTTCTGTATTTTCTTTTTAAGGTCACTGGCGGTCGTGTAAGCATTTCACTGCATATTATACTGTGTATGACTGTGTATGTGACAAATAAAATTTGAATTTGAATTTGAATTTTAAAATTTGAAAACATCACAGAAACATGCTAACCAGTAGTAGGGAAGACTTTTTTTTTTTTAGAAATAATTTCTTTAATAATTAAAACACAATGTATCGGGCAAAAAAAACCCAGACTTTAAAACCAGGCAATTTAATAAATTGAAATTAAATTTAATGGTTCAGGTCATACTTAGAAGGGAGAGGTTATTATGTGAGTATAGGAGAGCATTAAGTCGGATAATGAGAATGAACCAAAGTGCCTATCACAGCTATGCTGATGATACCCAGCTTTACTGTACCTAGCCTTATCACCAAATGATTATAGCCTCATAGACTCCCTCTGCCAATGCCTTAATGAAATTAACAGTTTAATGTGCCAAAATTTTCTTCAGTTAAACAAGGAGAAAACTGAAGTCATTACATTTGGAAAGAAGGATGAAGCTCTGAAGGTGAATGCATACCTCCACTCTAGGGGTCAGATAACTAAAAATCAAGTCAAGAATCTTGGGGTGATTCTGGAGACAGACCTTAGTTTCAGTAGCCATGTCAAAGCAGTAACTAAATCAGCATACTATCATCTCAAAAACATTGCAAGAATTAGATGTTTTGTTTCTAATCAAGACTTGGAGGAACTTGTCCATGCCTTTATCACCAGCAGGGTAGATTATTGTAATGGTCTCCTCGCCGGCCTCCCAAGAAGACCATTAGAACGCTGCTGCCAGAATTCTGACTAGAACCAGAAAATCTGATCACATCACACCAGTCCTCAGGTCCTTAGACTGGCTTACGTTAAACGGCACTTCTTGTGAATGGGCAGGAGAGGCATCCTCTCTCGCTTCTGCAGAAGTGAAAACAGAGGACGTATGAGGAGTTACTCGAAGTATTAACATGTGTGGTCAAGCGGCTGGCCACAGCCGCGAGCTTCCCCCAAGCACTCAAAATTAGACAACAGGTTTCTGTCGGGTGGCCAGGGGGCGGAGCCTCAACGACGCTCTCTCCCCTTCTTTAGCGACCTCCATGATGAGTTAACTCGTTCATGGAGTAAGCCATATTCATCCCGGGTTTTTTTTTCTTATTCAACTGAGAAAAACTACAGAGTCTCTAACGGGAGTCATTAATTTTATAAAGTTTTGAGAAAATTAATTAGTTCGGGCGGGGCGGTGGTGTAGTGGTTAGCACTGTCGCCTTGCACCTCCAGGGTCTGGGTTCGATTCCCCGGCCAGGCTCGATTCCCGTTTCTGTGTGCATGGAGTTTGCATGTTCTTCCCCGTGCTTGGTGGGTTTCCTCCGGGTACTCCGGTTTCCTCCCACAGTCCAAAGACATGCAGGTTAGCCTAATTGGCGTTCCTAAATTGCCCGTAGTGTGTGATTGGGTGTGTGTATGTGTGTGTGCCCTGCGATGGATTGGCACCGTGTCCAGGGTGTACCCCGCCTAGTGCCCGAAGTCTCCTGGGATAGGCTCCAGGTCCCCCGCGACCCTGAACACAGGATTAAGCGGTGTAGAAAATGAATGAATGAATGATAATTAGTTCGTTCATTCTATTTGAAACTTCTGACCTTCTCGGATGTTTTTTTAGTGTGACAGTGTTTTAGATTAGTTCTGAACTCGCTTTCGTGAAATTATCGATAAAACAATGGCCACTCCTGAGGATATAAAGATTTATTATTGGGTTTGAATAAATCAGATTTACCACAGCAGATAATAAACTATGGTATGTCATAACCGAAGCAAACACCACGATTATGACTCGTTTTGGTAACTACACGTGGTGTAACATCTGCATAGTGACACTAAACAGCTGAACAATTTCACTTTTCCGTTATGGGGGTTTCATGAGCTGTATGCCACAATCATCAATATTAAAACAATAAAAGGCTTGAACTACTTCCGTTTGTGTGTAATGAATCTAAAATATATGAAAGTCTAATGTTTATCAGTACATTACAGAAAATAATGAACTTTATCACAATATGCTAATTTTTTGAGAAGGACCTGTATATGTGCGCATTTCATATGTAGTTGTTTGAGCAGTTAGTATTATTTATGTACTGTATGTGTGACTGTTTCATATATGTGTATGCAAGTGTTTCATGTGTGTGTGTGCATGAGTGAAGCCCTATACAGCGCCTCATAGTGTTTCTGGGTTCCAGAAACAGCGCTCCGAGTCGAACACCCGCAGACTCCCCAGTTACTGTAATGCCTCTTCTCACCTTTCATTCATGATAGGTGTGAAGTTATCAAACCGGTTTTGCTGATGGGGGAATTGGCTGTATTGGGGGTTTTAAAACAAAAAAAAGATGTATTTCGCCAGCAAAACATAAAATAAATAGAAAATAAAATGTTAGATGGTACCAATTAAATCAGGCTTCATAGTTGGATTTGATACTTTGAGTATAATTCATACTGAATATATTTAGATTTTGTAAAATAACGAAAACTGATGTCTCCTGATTTCCTTCCTCCTTCCATTTGTCCACATCACCATTCTTTCCTCGTTTTAATCTGTGTATATAAGTGAAATATAGTTTGCATAAAGGTATAAATATTCATTTTTATTTATGGACAGGTGTATTATGTTTGATCTGCATTATTGCATTATGTTTCAAGACATGCTTCCTTTACCTTAGTTAAATTTACACATTTACACATTACAGCGTGGACACACTGAAATCTAATGCCACAAAAAGAAAACAAATCATATAATCAATAAAAAATAGAAGCTTAGAGATGATCATTTTGTCAAATTTTTGTGTTCATTGGATTAAATTAAAACAAGTATTTTTATTTCTGATATGTACATATTTGTTACAATCATGGTCGTTAAGGAAATTTGTTTCTCCATTCAAGCTATTTATTTATTTACATACAGTAAAGGTTTTTAAATGACCACGTTCAATAAGCTTCATTCTCTAGAAAACAGGACAATAAGGTCTGCTGGAAGTGCAAGTTATTGACCGAAATCTTGCATGTGAGCAGAGTGCTAAGCGTGGGGGCGGGGTTGGGGGTTCCCCACTAAAGCCCTATCTAGGGAAAGACGACAGTAGGGTGGCTGGTCAGCAGTTATCAGACACTGTTGTAATGTGTATTGTGGAGCCTTTCCTGGGGAAAGGAAGAAATATAACGCTCACGATTTACCAGGCAAAACGAAAGAAAAATGTATGCATTCTGAGCACAATGCATCAGGCAGTTTCAACCGATAATGGCGAAAAGAAACTGCCTGAAACAATTTCCTACTACAACTAAAGTTGGCATTGATGTTATGGATCAAATGGCGCGCCTGTATCCAGTAAAGGGAGGCAACCTCCTAGACCTGGCGGCAATAAAGGCACATATTCTATATAAACAGTGCATGAATGTGACCATAAGCAGGAGGACCATTTATTCTTGGAGTTGGTAAAGGAGCTATGTGTGCACCAGAAAACGGCAAAGGCAGCAGGGGCACAGTATACTAAGCTGTTTATAAAGTAGACAATGTTTTTTTTTTTTTGTAATCTTTCTCGTGTTTACCTTGTACTGCACATTGTATATAATTTTTTTTAATGAATTACTGTAAATAAACTACATGAGATGCGCGTACATACATACATACACAACTCTCCGTGCTCACACAACTGCACAGAGTAGCGAACTATATAGGCGCGTGGTCCGTTGCCTTGCAAAACAAGACATAATCGTGGTGTTTGCTTCAGTTTGACATAGCATAGATTATTATCTGCTGTGGTAGATTTGATTTATTCAAACACAATAATAAAGCTTTATATCCTCAGGAGGGGCCATTACATTGTGTTAGCGATAATTTCACGGAAGCGAGTTCAGAATTAATCTAAAGCACTGTCACACTAAAAAAACATCAGAGAAGTTCAGAAGCTTCAAATAGAATGAACGAACTAATGAATTTTCTTAAAATGTTATAAAATTATGTAGAGACTTAGTGACTCCCCTTAGAGACTCTGTAGTAGTTTTTCTCAGTTGAATATGAAAATAAATACCGCTGATTTTCAACGTGGGAAGAGAATGAAAGTTAACTAATTTATTAATAAAAAAAATGGGAAAATGTGCAATAAACTTCTCATATTCAAAGAGATAATTTGCCTTCTCTGAAAAGAAATAAAGGAACAGTATTAAATTTCCTTATATAAGTATCCTCATCGTTCATCTGCGCCGCGGCCCTGGAAGTGCCCCACCTGCAACTCAAATATAACTTAAATATTGTTTGACTAGAACGGATGTGTTTTTACACCGTCTACGTGTCTCCTGGCATCCTTGGTCCACCCTTGTGCACACTAACATTGATTGCATTGATTACTTATGCATTTAAATGTCGTGAACTAACCTGTGTGACCAGAAGACGTAGCTTTAGCGGTTAGCCTTTTGTTGCCTGAATGGTAAACCCAAACGCGGAAGAACACGAGTAGACAGGATAATCACGCTATTTGGTCTAAGGACTCTCACAAACGGGGAGCAAGGGAAAGACACAATCTAACCCGCGTCCTATAAACACACACTCAATCTGAAAGCAAACCCAAGAAAATGAGTACTCAAGAATCGTGAACGAATCCGAAGTGGCATGGGCGAACTCAATGACTGAGCGATGTGCTGCGCCATATTGTCTCCTTTTAAGCTTCCTGGTTCGCGACCGCATTACTTCCGGGTCCTAGTGCCGGTCGCGGGCAGAGTGTGCATGACATTAAATTACAATTACAACATTTTCCCCTATCCTTACTTCTTTGAAGTGCATATCAATAAATACACCCTTACATAGGTTCACATTAGAAAGGCATAAGAAGTGCATCACAGCACACTGTACACAGGGCATGGCAGACAAAGAGTCTAAAGCTGCTGACCCAGCCTCCAAACATCCCAGATATCCAAACAAATGAGAACCCATGGGATGCGCAGGACTAACAAGTCCACGGAGGCCATGCCCTGCAACCAACATCATCCAAAGGATTCACTACTAACTTCCTGGTACCAGGTAGGTACCTTGTATCATGCAGGGGTTAAATGTCAAGTCATTGCAGGTGCTAAATGAAACCTGGTAATAAGCTCATATTACCAGAGGCCACTGAATGTACTGAAATTTGTCTCATGTTTTGCCTCATCTTCAAATATGTTAAATGAAGGACATATGCCCATTTAGGACTCTACAAGAAGTAAATCAGTACATGTCAGGAACCACCAATGACGCTGGTCATACTCTTGATTTAACATTAACTATCAGATTAAAAATAGAAAGCATAGTGACATTTCCACAGTCCGAGGTGATATTTATCAGATACAGATACTTATCTCATCATATTTAAAGAATTTACATGTTGGAAATAACATATGTGCATTGCTACTCACAATAAACTTTTACATTTATATCAACTACTGCACAAAGCTTTATCAGTAATCTCCCTGTGAACTATAATAAAACTATAATTATAAACTCCCTTAATTATTAACTATGGCTCCACATAACTTGATCAGGCATTTGAAACTGAAACTTTAAAGTCAGCATTTCATTATACTGACAATGTAGCTTCAATTAAAATAAAAATAATTAGAAAAAACCTGATATAATCACAACCTGTCTGCCCCGGTTTAGCTCTGACACCTCGCTGACCGACTTCCTGGTTTTGATCCTCGCTTCCACCCTTAGAAAACGTTCTCATCTCATGTTGCAGTCACACATCTGCTCTTCGATTCCTCTAGTTCTGTTCCATCACATGACAGTGGTCACACATACACTTCCAGTTAAACATTAGAAAACTAGAAAGTTAATGGTATTAAATAAAATTGGCACTATTTCAAACAGCATGGAAAAAGAGTGTCCTGAGAAAAAAGCTGCTTGTTTACTGCTGTGACAGCAATGTATCTCATTCAAAAGTAATACTACATAATTTTTTTTAAACTGTAGGGAAATTAATTTTAATTAATCAATAAACATTCACTGGTCCGAAGCACTGCACAGCTGTACAATAAGCTCCTCCTTGAAGCACTTATGAGTCAGAGGCTTTTGATGAGCAACTACAGATAGTTCTTTGAGTAGAATATAGGTATGGGATAAAATTTCCATCAAAAGTATTGCGTTAACAGATAGAAAAATAATAAGCGTAAATAAAAGAAAATGAAAGACTTGTAAAATTATAATGCACAAAAATGAAAAATAGATGCAAAGTTATTTAGAAAAACAAACAACGCGGTCACGGGTCGAAAAATAATAAGCGCAAATTCCAAATGTAAACCCATTACAAACTATATTGAAACGCAAGCGCAAAACATGAGAACGTGAGCAAAAGGGAAAGGAGCATAAGCACACAAAAAAAATAAAATATGAGCGGAAAACATTATTTTGTTTGTGACTCGCAAAATGCTGAATTCGTGTTTCAGTAATTTCAGCTGCGCATGTAATTACTTCAAGCAGCTCCTCAAACTCTCTGTCATCAATAAAGTAGCGTTCTGAGGGAACTACCTCAATTTCTGCAGGAGCAATCTCTCCTGCGCAATTACATGAAGCGCCGAGGTGCACTTGCAAGGCGGACGGAGAAACTTCCCGATCCGGTGAGAGCGTGAGGGAAAGGAGGGGAAACTCCATCTCGTGCGCTTCTTCCAGATCCGCACGTGAACCCCAGGAATGCGATGCGGCTCGTGGTTTCTCTTTAAAGAAAGCGAGGCACTTTCATGGGGAGTAGGTCACAGTGCTTACAGTCTCCTTGAAGCCCAAGGAGAGCGTGATTTTCACCTCAACACTGGAAACAATAATCGTGGAGATTGCCCTCCAAAAGAGGTCTACCACATGGAGGTACACATCTCGCATGAGACTCAGCCATCTTATCGGTGAGTTAAAAACTTCTCTTTATTTTGCTTACACACACATGCAAACACAATACGTCCTGAATACAAAATTTATCTGAGCAATGTTTCCGGTTCACTCCTATTTATAACCTGCAGATGCGCTTCATCAGATGACGTCACCTGACCGATGTTATATATGCCAAAATTTGACGGGTTTGATACACACATGCTTCATAACTGGCAACACAGAAAGATGTTCCCATAGCGTTTTCACGCAGCATCGAGTGTAGCTTTTGAAAGGGAAAAAACAACTCAGATTAGAAAACTCATGAAAAGAACTGCTCAACACTGTTTCCTGTGTAATGCACTGCATAGCGTCTAGAGAGTCATGTGACAAAAGAACAAACAATTCGGACCAGAAGACATGAGAGGTGAGCTGCTCATTCTGTTTATCATATGTCCTTAGCTCCATTGTAATATTTTCATTACTGAAACCATAGCCAAAAATTTGTGTACTGTATGTAGACATGTTGAGGGTCTGTTTATTGAAAATGTAACATTTAATTTTATTTCTGATCAAAATAATTAAATAAACTAAATGACAAAAAAAGATTCGTTAATTTTGATGAACGAGATTGAAAGAACTTAGTCAATAAAATGATCCAAAGTTTTTTTTTTTTAATCCAAACTGATTTTAAAAGATTTTTTAATTATTCTGGAATAAAATAAGAAATAAAATATATAATATATATATTTTAAAAAATAAAAATTGAATTGAATTGAATATATCTGCTGTCAGGAAAGAAGATAAACCAATTGGCCACTGTCCCTGCTACTCCTTGCCATTTTAAAATTATCGGCTTCAAATTGTGTTAGCTGGGTTAAGACATTTAACTTAGGGTTTCATGGTACTGTACCTTAGTGGTTAGCACTGACGCCTTGCACCTTCACGATCTGGTTCGATTAGTGCCTTGGGTTTGTGCATGAGGTTTGCATGTTCTCCCTATGCTTGGTGTTTTTTTTTTTTTCCAGGGACTCAGATTTCCTCCACAGTCTAAAGACACTTACGCAAATGAGCGTAATTGGCATTCCAAACTTGCCCTTAGTGTGAAAATGAGCGTGTGTATGTGTGTGTGACCGGCAATGAATTGGCACCACGTATAGGGTTTACCCTGCCTTGTGGCCTAAGTCCCCCCAAGCGATCCTGTATACAGGATATAGAGATATAGATTAAGTGAATGAGACAATATTTAACTTGATAGATTGTATCTGACATATTGCTCCAGAATGGGACTGGAGACATAGAGACTGAAGCAGGGACTGAAGTTTACTGAAAGCAAATAACCATTTATTGATATGGTCAATACAGAGATGTTTTTTTTCTGTACTCGTCACAAGACAGCAGCTCACACAGAAACTCTTTGGCATCTTTTATCCTTGTTGAATGAGGTGAGGTGTTCAGAATGTCAAATTAAAGCTTGTAGGCGATGAGTGTGTGCTGCTTTTCTTCTTTAAAATAGAATCTGATTAACGGGTGCTGTCCACTCTCTACCATTCCACTGTCAATGCGAGGAGCAAGCATGTGTGTGTCTGTATGCCTGCTATTATTTTATTTTATTGTCAATGGTGCGTTTAATGCCTGGCTGCATTGGGAAAATAAAATTCAGGTGTCAGTTTCTTTTGAACATAAAAAAAGAAGAAAAAAAACAATATGAGTTCTTGAGGAATCCTACAGGAAGTCATCTTTTAGACTGTAAGTGTTCCATCATGGATTTCAGGAGCACCAACACAAGCTCTTTCCCTACTCTTTTAAATGGAACTCTGGTCAAAGTTACAGGAATAAGGGATGCCATGAAAAGCTTTTTAGTAAATGGCCCCTCACACTGGAGAGCAGAAATTCTGAACCTCTGCATTCATGGCATGCTTTCTCCAGGGTTCTCTTCCGCCTAGATGAGGATGGGCAGAGGTGGAAAGTAACGAATTACATTTACTCGCGTTACTGTAATTGAGTAGTTTTTTTGTGTATTTCTATTTTTTAAAGTAGTTTTTAAAATCTGTAATTTTACTTTTACTTAAGTATGTTTTGTTTGAAGTATTGTAATTCGCTACATTTTAAATCATATTCGCTACTGAGTAAAAAAAAAAAAAAAATTTTAATATTAAAAAAAAAATCATAAAAATTGGCGGGGAGGGAAGAGGGGCGCGCGCGCGCCGGAAACTACTAATTGCTTGATGACCAGAAAAACTAACGCAGTGCGCTAACTCAAGAAAGATGGAGACGGACAAGACAGACACACATGATGTAGACCCAGATGAAAGTGAAATGCTGTTGAATTTAGAAACAAGCCCATGGCCATATTTACAAGACCAATTTGAATTTAAGTGCAAGAAAGGCAACAGCTTTATTATGCGGTGTAAACTTTGTTTGCCAAAGACGACTGAATTGGCAGCTTACAAAAACTCAACATCAAACCTGCGCAAGCATGTTGAGGTAAGTTAAACATACTTCTTTTTAAGTTTTATTGTTCTGTTGCATTGCATCAGTGCGTGACATTGCTAATGTTGGTTAGCACTAGGGTTGGAAATGAACAGGAACTTAGGACAAAATTGTCAATGCACAATTAACGTTAAGCTATTACCAGTCTCACTATTTACTTAAGTCTATGAAAAGAGTTAGAATAGATCTGCAGATGTCGCGTTAGAATTGGGCATTACTGTATAACCAACCAATCATACACTTCTGAGTTGTTGTTTTTTTGCTGTGAAAGTGCATAACTTACAGTAGACTCAAGTCATGGACTGCTACTGAAATAAACAATATTTTTTATTTTATGATCAGTAAAGGTCATTAAACAATATATTTTTTTATTATCAGTAGAAAAAATGACTTATTTTTTTAAATAAAAATGTTAAAATGTCTACCTGTTTATGTACATATATGAGTTTACAGTTACATCAAATGTAACTGTGTGAAGGTTAACATTCAGTGTTGTTGTTTTTTTGTGGTCTAATATAGCAACTGTTTTTCATAAGCATGTTCTTATCTTCAGCATAGTCAGCAATAATGTAAAAGGAAAATGTGATGCGTGTAGAAAAACACACACACACATACTGTATATCTACATAAGAATGTAAACATTTAAAATTCTGTGTGTTTAATGAACATTTATTTAAATTATAAATATTTTGGTTACAGAGAAAACATCCATTAAAGCTGAAGGCCTTCACTGATTTTGTGGCTGGACGGAAGCGAGCTCTGGAACCACCAGTAATCCCAATCAAACAAGCAAAAATAAGTGATGTAATGGCAATTTGTGCAAACAAACGTGTGCCACAGGCAAAGGTCGACAAGCTCATGATTAACTTCATTTGTGAAGGTCTTCATCCATTCTCTTTGGTCGAACAACCTGCTTTTAGAGACCTTTTACTTGCACTGAATCCTCAATGCAAAGTAATTTCCAGACCAACTCTCCGGAACAGAATTGATGGAGCCGCCAATCAGTTGAAGAAGACTTTGGTGTCGCACCTTAGTAAAGTCACTTATGTTGCCACCACTACCGATTGCTGGACAGCGCACCAGAAAAGTTACATAGGAGTGACAGCTCATTGGATAGATGAAGAAACCTTGGAGCGTAGATCCGCCGCACTTGCATGTCAGAGATTGAAGGGGTCTCACACCTTTGATGTCCTGGCAGGGGCTCTTGATGACATTCATTGTCAGTATAGAATAAGAGGAAAAGTGATAAGAACCACAACTGACAGTGGCTCAAACTTCATCAAAGCATTCAGTGTGTTTGGTGAGCAAAGCCAGACCGAGGGAGCAGAGTCCGAATCAGATCAGGACTCTTCTGAAGACCCTCAAGCTGTCTACATTGACACATTAAGCATCCTGGAACAAGACAGTGGTCTTGAGCACCAGCTTCCACCGCATCAAAGGTGTGCATGCCACCTGTTGAATTTAGTTGCCACAACAGATGCTGGCATGGCAGAAAAGAACAATGATACATACAAACGGCTGTCACGTGCAGCCTTTGGGAAATGTCAAGCAATGTGGGACAAATCCAGTCGTTCATACATGGCAGCGGAAATTGTTGAAGATCAATGCAAGCTCCAGCTCATTCGTCCAAATCAGACTAGGTGGAACTCTACATACATGGCTGTGGAGAGAATCATCCGTATCATACAAGAAAAGGGAGAGGATGCTATCAGAAATGTCTGCGAAGAATTCAAAGTAAAAATGTGAGTATTGTTTTATGTCTATGTATATACAGATGTCGCCATTAAAAACGCACGTTTCGAGAAAAGGGATCCCGTGACTTGCAGCGGCTTTGCGCGGCTGTGTGCGGCAAGCTGTGAACATGCCCTTCATTACCTGTAGGGGGCAGTCGTGTTTCAGTCTGAAGTATTGTGTGTCTACTGAAGCCCGAAAATGTGTCCAAATTAAACTGCGCATGCGTGTTTGGAGACGCTGTGCCCGCGCTGTGGATCAGTCGGTTGGGAATCATCATGGAGGTACAACACGGCGTGGCTGCAGCTGGAGTTTGTCGTGTTCGAGGTAAGTTTACCTTTCTGTTTTGGATGTGATTCTCGCTTTCATGACTCCCAATTAATGTTCATCTTAATCTCCGGACGTACAATTAGCAATATTTCAGTTTTTAATAGTGTGGAGATTCACAAAACACCGTTTTCGTGTAAAAACCTGAACCTACGGAGCCCCCCAGGGGTCCTGTGGTAAATAAATAAATAAATAAAATAATAACGAACCGAGCGTGCGGATTAATACACCGAGATGTGTGTTTCTTACCCCCACCCCGAGTGAAAACGGCGTGTTCAGACAAAGCCTCGCCAGTGAGATGCCATTTCTGAACAAACTGAGTCATGTGTGTTAAAGCATTAAATGGTAAAAGAGCACTAGCAATAAACGTTTTTTTCTGAATCCGAATTTTATTAATAAGTTACAAGTTAAATTTCAACTGTAAAGAACCTGTACATATGTTCATACAGTATTGACAGCAGCTCTAATTTGTCTAAATCGCATTGCAGACAAGAAAAAGAAGTCGAGTCATCCTGTGACCCTGCATGCTTAATCTTTCCACACATGATTCTTGCTTCTCACTTTTTCCTTAATCTCCGGTTCGGTTCTGTTTTCGGTCTGTTCTCATGAGTTGTGAAGCGAGAGGAACAAAGTATAAATATTGTTCATTTGCTAAATTAAGTATCATGAATTTTAATTGAATATCTATCTCTATTTTTTTCACAGCAGTTTGTGACTGAAAGTGTGTCTGCATCTGACTTCAGGAGTTTCCTGACCAACGTATCTAACAGTCATATTTAAAAATCATAAAGTACAAAACGTTTCTGTTAGTGTTTAATTTTGTTTCTATGATTAATACTTATTTGTGGTGTTATGTTTTGTACATCTTTTCAAATTGAGACCTCATTTGTAAGTTACTGTTTTCTCGTTTTTCTATAAATTAATCAAATGTTTGCTTGTTATTAAATGTATTTTTTATTAAAAAAAAATAAACAAATCTGTTTTATTATTAGCTGAGAGTGTGGTTTATTTATTTATCATATTTGGTCATTGTAACATGCATTAGGGAGCATTATCTCTGCGAAGTGTGTCTGCTATCTGGGAATTAATTACCTTTACTTGGCTATTTTAAATAAATTTAATTTGTGCATTAAATATAATTATGTAACTTTTACTTGATTTCTTTGATTGTTTCTTTGATTTTGTGTAAAGAAAATACAATTTATATATTCGTGTTTAATTACAAAAAACATTTTAATGGTCAGTGATTGTTGCAGACATTCATATTATTTTTTGGGGAAGAGCTTGGCTTGTACAGGCTACTCATCAGCAGTTGGCGCCCCGCTGTAACCAGAAGATCAAAGGATCAGTTATCGGCTGACACGTAGCCTTCTGAGTTTGGAGACCCACAGAACCCCCACTGTATTATAATGCCTCTTCTCACCTTTCATTCATGATTTCGCTGATGGGGGAATTCGTACAATTGGGGGTTTTAAAAACAATTAACAAGGCCGAGTAGACGTCTCTGCCTAAAATGTTTTTCGCCAGCAAAACACCTCTCTCTCTCTCTCTCTCTCTCTCGCTCTCTCTCTCTCTATATATATATATATATATATATATATATATATATATATATATATATATATATAAATACACAATCACATTCCAGCTCTTATTCCCAGCCGTGGTCAAATAATGGATGAAATAATTATTCAATGCTGGACACAAACAGCAAAAAATATGAAAAGCCCTAAGCACTTTATTGCTTTTCATCATGTTTTTTGCTGTTTGTGTCCAGTATATATATAGTTAATTCATGTCTATGATCTAAAAAATATATAAAAACATATGATCTTTTTGAGTTATGAGTTGTTGTTTTTTATTATTCATAAGACAACCTTTCAGTTTTGTAAATATTCTAGTTATAGTGTGTTAAGTCTTTCTTAAACGGTTTTGAGAATTAGACCATCCAGCTAAGATCAATATTATTAATATTAAGCATTTTATTTCTATTTATTCTATGCTTTGCTGGAGGAATACATTTTAGGCAGAGACGTCTCGGTCTTGTTAAATAGTTTTAAACCCCTGAATTGTGCCAATTCCCCCATCCGAAACCGGTTTGATAACTTCTCACCTATCAAAGGTGAGAAGAGGGACTGAGCTGTAACTGAGCGCGCGGTCACGTTTTACTGTAAAGACACACACACACACATACAGGCACGTGCAGACGGGGGAGGGCGGCGGGTGCTTGAGCACCCGCCCCTTGCCTCCAGGATGCCTCAAGTATGGGCGTAAATTTCATTTAACAGTAGGGGGAGACAATAAATATAAAATTTCTCATGAGCAATTTTTGAAGGGGACACATATAATACAGTCAAATTGTACTTATAAAGATATGTCCCCACAGTGAAAAACTTTGCTTCTATCATTATTATTGTAGCACGGAGACTGCACCATTATGGTTATTTTCAAAGTTTTTCTCAGGTTCAATGACAAAGCAGATTTTTCTTCAAAACTATTTATTGCATTGTTTATGTTGTTTACAGTCAAGCCATCAACATACAATAAAATGTAAACATGAGATCTAAACTAAAAACTGTGCTCCCTGTGCTGGTGCTGGCAATATCATCTCTTTGTTCTGCTGTCTCCGGCTCCCTCCCTGGTCCTGATTCTGCCCCTTCCTCTACTCTCACTGTCTCAGAACAGACTGACTCCTGAAGCAGAAAAAAATGCAGGAAAAGATGTTTTTCATACTCATACTAACTAACTTGTTTACATTACACTTGCTAAATTGAAAGATCATACTGTAAATTGGTGAGCCTATTACTTTCTACTAAACAGCCACAACTCAAAAAACATTAAAGAAATTGTTCACCCCCAAAAAATTAAAAAAAATCTGTCATTATCCCTTCAATAAAAGCACCACACTTACCCAACACTGTACATCTGATTGACCCTGGTCTACCTGTCCCTCAATAATTTCTGTCTCCTTTGCCTGTGATTGATATTGTGACATTAATATTTTCATAAGCACCCATTCTTAAAGCCAAATTTCCTTAATATGTGAACTTGTACTTACTTGGCGTTTAAGTCACTGAAAAATTATCTTATGTCCATTTATCTAGGACACTGCAAGGCAAGTTTATTTATACTGTAGCACATTTCATACACAATGGTCATTCAAATTGCTTTACATAAAGAAAGTAAAACTATCAAAAAATAATCACAACAATAAAAACAAGGAATAAAAAAAGGTTCAAAATTGTATTTAAAATTAATTAAGACACTTAGAACAGAATGGATATTGATTATACAAAAATATACAATTCGGACTAGGCACAGTGCTCATTTAGTAAATGTACAGCTAAACAATATGCTAACTGTGGCCGTTAATGTTAAGTTAACATTATGCCAAGTCGTCACAAATAAAACACTGCATGGGAAACGGTGTTTGTCGTGTTAGTTGCAGTGCACTTTTTTCAGCGGATTTTTCCGCTACCGCGGATCAGTTTATCAACTTGTAATATACAGTATCTCACAAAAGTGAGTACACCCCTCACATTTTTGTAAATATTTTATTATATCTTTTCAAGGGACAACGGTAAAGATATGAAACTCTGATAGAATGTAAAGTAATCAGTGTACAGCTTGTATAATGGTGTAAAGTTGATGTCCCCTCAAAATAACTCAACACACAGCCATTAATGTCTGAACTGCTGGCAACAAAAGTGAGTACACCCCTAAATGAAAATGCCCAAATTGTGCCCAATTAGCCTTTTTACCTTCCCGTTGTCATGTCACTCGTTAGTGTTACAAGGTCTCAGGTGTCCTTGGGGATCAGGTGTGTTAAATTTGGTGTTATCACTCTCACACTCTCATACTGGTCACTAGACGTTTAACACGGCACCTCATGGCAAAGAATTCTCTGAGGATGTGAAAGAAAGAATTATTGCTCTACACAAAGATGGCCTAGGCTATGAGAAGATTGCTAACACCCTGAAACTGACCTGCAACACGGTGGCTAAGACCACACAGCGGTTTAAAAGGACAGGTTCCACTCAGAACAGGCCCTGCCATGGTAGACCAAAGAAGAAGAAGAGTGCACATGCTCAGCGTCATGTCCAGATGTTGGCTTTTGAAAATAGACGTGTGAGTGCTGCCAGCATTGCTGCAGAGGTTGAAGGGATGGGGAGCCAGCCTGTCAGTGCTCAAACCATATGCCGCACACTGCATCAAATTGGTCTGTATGGCTGTCGTCCCAGAAGAAAGCCTCTTCTAAAGATGGTGCACAAGAAAGCCCGCAAACAGTTTGCTGAAGACAAGCAGACTAAGGACATGGCATCCTTGAACCACATCCTGTGGTCTGATGAGACCAAGATAAACTTATTTGGTTCAGATGGTGTCGAGCGTGTGTGGCGGCGACCAGGTGAAGAGTACAAAGACAGATGTGTCTTGCCTACAGTCAAGCAAGGTGGTGGGAGTGTCATGGTTTGGGGCTGCATGAGTGCTGCCGGCACTGTGGAACTACAGTTCATTGAGGGAACCATGAATGCCAACATATACTGTGCCATACTGAAGAAGAACATGATCCCCTGCCTTCGGAAACTGGGCCGTAGAGCAGTATTCCAACATGATAATGACCCCAAACATACTTCCAAGACAACCACTGTCTTGCAGAAGAACCTGAGGGTAAAGGTGCTGGACTGGCCAAGCATGTCTCCAGACCTAAACCCTATTGAGCATCTGTGGGGCATCCTCAAACGGAAGGTGGAGAAGCACAAGATGCCTAACATCCACCAGCTTCGTGACGTGATCAAGGAGGAGTGGAAGAGGATTTCCATGACAACCTGTGAAGCTCTAGTGAACTCCATGCCCAAGAGAACTTCTGAGGTGGTCAGTGATTGATGGCACGGTCGGTCGGAGGGGGTTGTGATCACACCTATAGATCTTTTGTTCTAGGCTATCGGTCAAATATCTCTCCACTTGGAAGCAAAAACATGCAAGGGATTTCAGCATCTCGACGCACATACTAAGCTGTTTATAAAGTAGATACTGTTTGTTTTTTCATTTTGTAATTTTTCCCGTGTTTACTGTGTACTGTATGTATATTCATTTTTTAATGAATTACTGTAAATAAACTACACATTCCGTTACCAGAAATGACTTTTCTGTTTTTTGTGTGTGCTAAACTAAACTTCAGGGTCAAAGCAATATCGATTTTATTTGAAATGTATTATATATTTACAATGCTGATAAGTTCAAGCTTAGATTCATATATACTGTAAACTGCTTCAAAGTCTTTCCACCCCGTGACCGCTGAAATCCGACAGATGCAGGGCTCAAGGGAGGTGTGTCTGTGTGTGTGCGCGTGTGTATGTGTGTGTGTGCGCGTGCGCTTCAGCCTGTCCTTTTTTCAGCGGATTTTTCTGCTACCGCAGATCAGTTTATCAACTTGTAATATATACATTTTAGGAATATATTAACATGTGCAGACATTTATTTGAGGGTGCGCTGCCCTCTCTTGCCCCTACGTAGAGCCTACACACACACACACACACACACACACACACACAGCTATCTATCTATCTATCTATCATATAAATACACATTTGAAATCTGCATCTACATTTTCTGCTACAAGTATAGAATTAGGTTCAGCTGAAACTCATGATCAATGGTGTTAGGGTACTTATGTAGTGATAATTAGTTTCAGCCAAATCATTAAAACTAACAATGGACTATGACACTCTTGAGAGGGGATATGAAGGTGTTATTCATTTATTTATTCTCTACAAGGGTGCGAACTACAATACAGACCAAACTATAACTTTCTCTTACTACTATAAAAATTCTAAATATAAACAAACAAAATACAGCTTTTTTTCCTCAGAGGTAAACGGAAAAGTGAAGTTGTTCAGCTGTTTACTGTCACTGCAGCTTCTTCAAAGTCTTCCCACTCCGTGACCGCTGAAATCCGACACGACACCACGTTAGGCTACGTCTTGACTCATTTGTATACCGACGGTGATTGGATGTTTCCCAAGGGCTCAGGGGAGTGTGTGTGTCTGTGTGTGTGTGTGTGTGTCTATGTGTGTGCGTGCGCGCGGGTACTTCTTCTACTGTTCTAAAAACTCTAAATATAAACAAACAAAATACAGCTTTTTTTTCAGAGGTAAACGGAAAAGTGAAGATGTTCAGTGTCACTATGCAGATGTTACACTCAGTGGAGTTACCGAAATCTTTGGTTTAGTTCTCATTGAGTTGCCACACATCATTTCCACATTTCACTCGCTTTTATTACTCTTATGTGAGCATAAACAGTGCAACATTCCACAGGTTTATAATACACCGCGGCCAAGTGAACCACGTTCCCGTCGAACGAAACCAGGCATAATCGTGGTGTTTGCTTCGGTTATGACACACCATAGTTTATTATCTGCTGTGGTAGATCTGAATATTTATTCAAATACAATAATAAAGCTTTATATCCTCAGGAGAGCTCAGTACATTGTTTTAGCGATAGTTTCACGGAAGCGAGTTCAGAACTAATCTAAAAAAAAAAAAAAAAAACATCCGAAGCTTCAAATAGAATGAACGAACTAATGAATTTTCTTAAAACGTTAGAAAATTAAGTAGAGCTAAATCCCTAAATCTCCTTATAAAATATCGCTGATTATCAATGCGAGAATGAATGGCGAATTGTCATATGGCGAGGGATAGGCTTCAGTGAAATTGATATAATTGATATATATGTAATTGATATACTGTATATACAGACGTGTGTGTGTCATTTTAATTCAAATGAACATTTTAATGCTTTCTGATACACTTATCAACTTATCCACATACACTTATCAACACAAACTCTCCGTGCACGCACACACAATCTCTAAAAAATTAATATTAATAACATACATATACAAATAAACAAATGTAGGTGTAATAAAAGTAGTCGTGATGTCAGTACTCGCCCAGCAAACCAGCCTTTTGCAGCGGCTTAAAACGTATGAATTATCTTCAAATATACAAAAAAAGCGAAAAGACACTCGATTATTTTGCATAGGTTATTTGTTTAATTCAAAAAGTTCGTAAAAACACTTTAAAACGAGAGAAAATCTGTTAAAATCCTCGTTCGCCTTCTCAGCGTTAGGTTGCGAGTGACGTCATGATTTGAATCTGCGCGCCACCGGGGTTACATAGGGAAACTGACTTTCCCGGACCACCGGCTTTTAGATAAAGTCCTTCCATGCGCCATCTGGCGGATATTCAGTGAAGCACAACACATTAATTTTAAATTCCCGAATGTTGCCTCCGGTAAGTCGCGGCACGCCGCGCGCTAAATTGCGGCCTCTCGCGGGAAAACACGCGCAGTCTTAAAGGCGACATCTGTATATGACACTGATAATAAACAGTGCTTGAATTTGCTCTGCTTATTCCTTTTTCATACCTATTCCTGCATGAAAGTTGTATGTTTTGCTACACAGGCTGAGCCCAGCTGAAATTGTTTTCCTGACCGAGTATTGCACTGTAATGAAACCTTTGGTGACATCTCTGAACATCCTTCAGTCTGACACCAACACGCACTTGGGGTGGCTCCTGCCAGTGGTCTTTCAGTTAAAAGCCAAATTAAGCAGACTGGAGACAACTTCCAAGATGTGTCTGCCCCTCATCAGAGCAGTTCAGGATGGTATCGAAAAGTGCTTTGGTGGGATGATAAAAGATCCTGAAATGATTGCTGCAGCAATCCTTCTGCCAAAGTTCAAGACTACCTGGACCGAGAGGGCTGATATCATAGAAGCAGGTATGATTTCAATATATTATTTGACATAAGTGCAGTAAAACCAGTCTTTGCAGTTTCTGCATTATGATCAACTCTTTGCCACATTAATCAACTTAATTGTCAGAAATAAGTAATATGCATTGTTGTGTGCTCAACAGGACTTGTCTATGTGAGACAACACCTTGACCAGATGGCAGAGGCCGCAGTGGAGCAAGTTGGGCAACATTCATCAGATGAAGAGGACTTCTTTTACTCAATGAAGTCCAGAAGGTCACAAGGTACAGGAGAGCTAGATGGGTACCTTGCCTGTGTCTCAAACAAAATGGATCTGTTGAACTCATTTCCACACATCAAAAACCTTTCTGTCAAACTCAACACTGGCCTTCCTGCCTCAGCCGCATGTGAGCGTCTATTCAGTAGTGCTGGACTGCTATTCACTTCAAAGCGTGCTAGGATGAACTCGGCTAACTTTGAAAACCAACTGCTGCTTAAACTTAACAGAAAGTTAATAGATTAAGGATGAACTGTTAAGATATACAGAAGGGCAGGGCAATAAAAAAAATACCATGTTGACATTTGTTATTTGGCAGGTCTGTTATCTGACAATGGCACCGTTTTTTTTTTTTTTCCATAAATGCTTGAATGTCCCTGATCCATTTTGACTTACTTTTGCACTAACTGTTTGTGTTTAACAAAAGGTGCTCTGCTGAATTCACAGTTTATGTCATATTCAGTGGTTGTGATGTTTAATGTTTTATGGGATCATTTGCACTAAAATTACTTCCCTAAATGTTTTATAAGTTTATTTAATTTATTTTTATTGTATTTTATTTATTAGTTTTTATTGCACTTTCATTTGTAAAGTTGTTTCCTCAATTAAAAACAACCAGGTTGAGATTTATATCCCTGTCTTTTTTTTTTAACTAACTAGAATCACCCACCCACCACTGTTGTTAAAAAAAAAAAAGAATTACTCAGTAAATTTTACTCAGAGTAAAATTTTAGAAGAGCTACTTTTTACTTTTACTTGAGTAGATCTTTTGGCCAGTACTTTTACTTGTACTTAAGTACAATTTCATTGAAGTAACAGTACTTTTACTTGAGTAGCATATTTTATTACTCTTTCCACCTCTGAGGATGGGTTAGTGATTAATAGGTCGATCTTTGACATGGGTACCACCAGAAAGTCACACAACTGTCCATGTCACTTATTGTGGTAATATAGTAATGTTCAAAAGTTAGAATACACAAGATGGGGTACTATGTTTTTTTATGTTAAAACATAATCTGATCATGACAGGTCTCAGTATTAAATATTCAACAGCTACATACAGTATAATGTTTTTCACAATGGCATTATTTATTTAATAAAAATGAAGCCAAAATGAAAAGGAATTAAAAAACATCTGGGTAATATCAAGTAGATTCAAGCTTGTAGATCCACCAACAATAACGTAAAGTAACCACTACATCAGTCTTTCACATCATTGTGGGGGACTATTGGCTCATTCTTCTTTACAAGATTGTTTCAATTCATTGAAATTTTTGGGCATTCACTTATGCACAGCTCTCACCACAGCATTTTAGTTGGGTTCAGGTCTGGACTTTGACTAGGCCATTTCAATACCTCGATTCTTTTATTTTTTTAGCCATTCTGATGTAGATTTACTAGTGTGCTTTGGATCATTGTTCTGCTACATGACCCAATGTCAACCAAGCTTTAATTGTCAGACAGATGGCCTACATTTGCCTCTAGAATACTCTAGTATAAAGAGGAGCTCATGCTCAACTCAATAACTGTAAGATGCTCAGGTTCTGTAGCTGCAAATACTTTCCCAAATCATCATTTATCCACTGACATGGATGATAATGGACTTGGGGTGTTTCTGCTAAAGTGCTCTTTATTTTTCACCAAACATAGTGCTCTGCCTTAAGGCCAAACTTCAGTTTGTTCTCATTTTTCCATAGGACATTGTTGCAGAATCCTTGTGGTTTGTTCAGAGGCAGTTTAGCAAACCTTGTTCATGCCTCAGTTTTCGTTTAGACAAAAGAGACTTTCTCCTGACAACCCTTTCAAATAAACCATACAGTAATTGTTCAGTCTTCTTCTAATTGTGCCGACATTGACTTTTTAACATTTAACATGCTTACTGTAGGGTCTGAGATGTCCTGTAGGGTCTGAGATGTGCTCTTTTTTTGGATTTCTTGAAAACAAAAACAAAAAAAAAGGTCAGAAATAAGTGAAAAGACACAAAAGTGAAAACACAAACGAAAGTGAGAGGGAACCTCTTAAAAGGGAATAATCTCAACTCCAGGGGACAAGAGACTATAGTTTATTTTTGTTACCATTGCTCTAACCTGTTTTAAAGAGCTAGGGAAGCGTTGTGTTTTGTTAACATTTTAATTTCAGTTTCTTTTGAAATCTAATTAATTAATAAACCGACGTTATGTCCAAACGGGAAGGTCTTCCTGAAAGTGCATAACTACTTTCGCATACTCACATTTCATTGACCACCTCTGAAGCCCTGCCCAAGGGCTCTTACATTCAGTAATACACCTCATGGCTTGGTTATTAAACCTGCGCAACATAACATACTGTACGTTTAATAGACAATTCAACAATTAAAATTAAAGAAGGGGAAAAGATGCAGATATACAGTATGAATACATGGCAAATAATATTATGTGCATAATTAACAATATGTCACTGTTAACGTCTTGTTCTCCTGAACTTTCTGTTTTAATTGTTTGGTTTATTTAAAATTGTCACGAACCTTAGGTGTGTGTCAGCCAGAGGTGGAAAGAGTAATAAAATTTTGTACTCAAGTACAAGTACTGTTACTTCAGTGAAATTTTACAGTGAAAGTACAAGTAAAGTTACCATTATAAAAATCTACTCAAGTAAAAGTAAAAAGTAGCTCATTAAAAAATGTACTCAAAGTAAAAGTTACCGAGTTACTTTTTTATTTTTAGTTTTTTAACAGCGGGGGTGGGATGAGGCATTCTAGCATAGTTAAAAAAAGATGAGTACATATAAATCTCAAACTAGTTGTTTTTAACTGAAGGAACACCTTAATAAAGATGTTGTCTTTCTTGTGCTTGAAAATCAAATTGGTCACTTAAATATGGTGTTACGTTCCAGTCTAGGGCCAAACAGCAAAAGAATGGTTCAGGGTTCTATTTTAAACTGTATGGAAATGGTGGTATATGGCAGAAAGAACTACATCCAATCATTAACTGATGAAATAATGAGGTATTTATACACACACACACACACACACACACACACACACACACACACACACACACACATACACACACACACACACACACACACACCAGGAGGAGGATCAGATTCAGGATGGACCCAGGCCAAAATAATAAACAAAATGGTATTTATCTTTAGTAGCTAGATTACCTGCAAAAAAAACAAAAAACACACACACACACAAACAAAAATACAGGTACCTTCCCGGACTCCCTAAACCAAAAACAGTGAAATTATCTACAAATATATACAAAGACCAACCAAACCAAAGGGACAAAGCAATAATCAAAGTAAATTGGAGGCAACAAGTCAAACCAGAATACACAACCAAATATCAAAACGCCAAAATCACAACCTCTTTCATCTTTCCCGCGTCTCTCTCCGGTTTAAATATGGTCGCGCTAGTCGATGACGTCACTCAGGGCGGAAACGACCGTGTGGAAGGTCAGGTAGATGCCGATATCAGAAAACCTGGAGTGGAGTCTGGAGCGGCGCGTGACCAGGACATGATACACACACGCGGCGCAACGGAGCATTTATACAAAGCATAATATTTTTATTATTTTATAATTTTCATTCATTTATTTTTTACTCAGTAGCGAATATGATTTAAAATGTAGCGAATTACAATACTTCAAACAAAACGTACTTAAGTAAAAGTAAAATTACAGGTTTTTAAAACTACTTTAAAAAGTAGAAATACACATACAGTAACGCGAGTAAATGTAATTCGTTACTTTCCACCTCTGGTGTCAGCATGGTTGTGGCATAAATGCAGGAGGCGGTTCAATAATAATGTTTATTGAAGTAAAACCAAAAACAAAACATAAGATCTTTCTGAGAGCACTGAGTAGTCTTCAATATATACGGAATACTTAAATAAACATCAACACAAAACCTAAACGACAACTAATGCAACACAACACAACTCAACTGAAACAAGCTATTTATACTGATCTAAATTATCTTCCTCGGTTCAGGTGAACTTCTACGTCACCTGACCAAGGTGCATCCTGGGAACTGAAGTTTAACTTTAAACAGAACAAAATACAAACTAAACTTAAGCAAACTAGTGGGCGCTTTGGCGCCCTCTAGGGGTTAACCCTTACAAAAATATAGGTTTTTGATGTCTTGCCTTTTTGATGTTCATCTATTGATATTCTCTGTACAGTACTGTATATTATGTGCATGGTTAAGTTTTCCTTTTTTTTTTGGTTTTTGATGGATTATGATGTTTCCTCTGTTTTTACATTCTACCTTTATTCTATCCATGACACAGTCATCTATGTCATCAAGTTTTTAAAAAGAGAAAAGCAAAAGTTGGCGGCGCGGTGGTGTAGTGGTTAGCACTGTCGCCTTGCACCTCCAGGGTCTCGGTTCAATTCCCCGGCCAGGCTCGTTTTTAAAAAGAGAAAAGCAAAAGTTGGCGGCGCGGTGGTGTAGTGGTTAGCACTGTCGCCTTGCACCTCCAGGGTCTGGGTTTGATTCCCCGGCCAGGCTCGATTCCCGTCTCTGTGTGCATGGAGTTTGCATGTTCTCCCCGTGCTTGGTGGGTTTCGTCCGGGTACTCCGGTTTCCTCCCACATTCCAAAGATATGCAGGTTAGGCTAATTGGCGTTCCCAAATTGCCCATAGTGTGTGATTGGGTGTGTGAGTGTGTGTGCCAAGCGATGGATTGGCACCCTGTCCAGGGTGTACCCCGCCTAGTGCCCGAAGTCTCCTGGGATAGGCTCCAGGTCCCCCGCGACCCTGAACACAGGATTAAGCGGTATAGAAAATGAATGAATGAATGAAAAGCTAAAGTTAAGTTTTAAAATTAAAAACACTGTCAAGCAGCCAGGCTACTCACTATACAATTCACAATTTAATCAACATGACACTCAGGCATCTCATCACACTAACTCCACATAATTGTGAAGATATTTTAAATAGAAATTAGCTGCAGGGCAAATTCAAAATAATGGGGTTTCTCAATTTTTGAGAAAATCTTGTTAATTAAAAAACAACTGTTTTTACAAATTAATAGAAGTATTCAAAGCATTATGAAGATTTTAGGAAACCTAACTAAGGACAACTTTGTAAGTTTTGATAAAACTAGGTTTTTAAACCATTAAATTATTTTCTATACTCACTGAATGCTACAGATATTAATGACTCATACATTTCTGTGGAGCTGTAAGGTAAAATGGAAGTGGCTGGATGTAAATGCTGAGAACAGCATTTCTTAGAGCTTTTCCAGGAATCAAGACCAGCATGGGTCAGGACACAGGCAGACAGGATTAATGAAGCAAAGCTATAGTACTAAACCACAGCACTGTAAAATGCATAACTCATGATGTAATCAAGTGTAAAACAGCTATATATGGAGCTAATATAGATTTCTGATTTTCATATAGTACTGTATATATAATATCAGTGTAAACATCTGATCTAAAATATTATGGCAGTTGATCAAAGCATTGGCATTAGTCAGCTATCTAATAAGCATTATCAAAAATACAAATACAGTTTTATGCAAAAGTTTAGGCACCCCTTGATAAATAACAGATTTTGGTGATTTTTTTTTTTTTTTTTTTTATTGAAAAGATGTTAACACAGTTTCTCTTGGAAATGGAAAAATGCATAATATTTTCACCGAACATTGATGCACAGTTACTTGTTATGCCATAAACTGAACAATATATATATATATATATATATATAAACATTATTATGGCACTGTGCAAAAGTCTGGGCACTCTAAGAGCTCCGGAGTCTCAGATTATTTTTTACAAGAATTCATTAGATCTGACGCATGGCAACAGCTGTCATTTGTAAATGCCAGTTTCAAAGCTTTATAAATACTTTCACTCTTCAAACCTTGTGCACACATTTGCAGACAATCAACATCCATGGGTTCTTCTAAGCAGCTGTGTAAGACTCTGAAAATGAAAGTCATTGATGCCCACAATGCAGGAGAAGGCAACATATAGGCAATATACTTAGCATATGTTTGTTTTTGTTTTTTTACTTGGGCAATTGCTAACCTCCTTGTTATTACCAGACTAAATACAAATATTACATTAACCATACAGTATATGTTAGACATAATATTAAAGTAATGTTAAAACAATCCTACCTACTAAAACCTGAGAAGTTATTGCATTTACATGTAATGTATATTGCATAGTTTGTGCTATAGTTGCAAGTTACAAGCTATGCAATGCGATAAGATACATTACATGTAACTGCTACATTTTACCTGTTAAGTACCCCTACAATATGGAGTGTATATATGGAAGTATAACAGTGCCAAAATTCCCCAAAGTAAAATAGAATGTTGAATTACATAAACATACATTGCAATTTGATCTGAATTGAAAAAATTCCTTACAGCATTTACAATACATGAAGTTTTTGGCACTGCAATTTATTTTTGGTTAACTGTGTGGTTATATATAGTATTTCAAATGAAAATGTAATTCAAGCATTTAAAATTCAAGGCAAAAAAAAAAAAAAAAAAAAAAATTATATATATATATATATATATATATATATATATATATATATATCTTTATTTTTTCCACCTCACAAATTCACGTTGACAAAATTCAAGTATTAAAATTCAGGTAGGTAAATTCAGCCGTAAGAGCGATGGGTTTTCTTCCGCTGTTATTGGTAATGTACAGTCACATTCCCAAGATGGGATTAATTTCTTTAACAGCCGCAGCAAAAATAAACATACTGGTTACACTTTATTCAATTTATATTGCTTTTAAATAGGTAACAGTTAAAACTTTGTAATAAAGAAAAATGTAAAGTGTGGATAGTACAATGCTTTTATGTCAGTCTGATTAAAAAAAATAATAATAAAAAATTGACCTGTGACCTGAAGAATAATTTGTTATTTTATGCAACCCAATTGCTTTACAACATTTTAGTTTCTTTTTCATATTTTTCACACAGCCAATGTGATCAGGGATACTTGGTGTATCATCAGGTAAGGCAAAAGAGGACAAGGAGACTTGGTGGTGGAACGAGGAAGTCCAGGAGTGTATACAGGGAAAGAGGTTAGCTAAGAAGAAGTGGGACTCTGAGAGGACTGAAGAGAGCAGACAGGAGTACAGGGAGATGCAGCGTAAGGTGAAGGTAGAGGTGGCAAAGGCCAAACAAAGAGCATATGAGGACTTGTATGCTAGGCTGGACAGTAAGGAGGGTGAGGTGGATCTGTACAGGTTTCCGGGGCAGAGAGATGGGAAGGATGTGCAGCAGGTTAGAGTGATTAAAGATAGAGATGGAAATGTACTGACAGATGCCAGGAGGGTGATGGGAAGATGGAAGGAGTACTTTAAAGAGCTGATGAATGAGGAAAACAAAAGAGAACAAAGAGTAGAAGAGGTGACTGTTGTGGAACAGGAAGTAGCAAATATTAGTAAAAGTGAGGTGAGAAGGGCGTTGAAGAGGATCAAGAGTGGAAAGGCTGTTGGTCCGGATGACATACCTGTGGAGGTATGGAAGTGCTTAGGAGAGGTGGCAGTAGAGTTTCTGACTAGTTTGTTTAACAATATCTTGGAGAGTGAAAGGATTCCAGAAGAATGGAGGAGAAGTGTATTGGTGCCGATTTTTAAGAACAAGGGAGATGTGCAGAGCTGTGGCAATTACAGAGGCATAAAGCTAATGAGCCATACAATGAAGATGTGGGAAAGAGTAGTGGAAGCTAGGTTAAGGGCAGAGGTGAGCATTTGTGAGCAGCAATATGGTTTTATGCCTAGAAAGAGTACATCAGATGCAGTATTTGCTTTGAGGATGCTGATGGAGAACTACAGAGAAGGTAATAAAGAGTTGCATTGTGTCTTTGTAGATTTAGAGAAAGCGTACGACAGGGTGCCAAGAGAGGAGCTGTGGTGTTGTATGAGGAAGTCTGGACTGGCAGAGGAGTATGTTAGAGTGGTGCAGGACATGTATGAGAGCGCTAAGACAGTGGTAAGATGTGCTGTAGGTGTGACAGAAGAGTTCAAGGTGGAGGTGGGTCTGCATCAAGGATCGTCTCTAAGCCCCTTTTTGTTTGCTCTGGTGTTGGACAGGATGACAGATGAGGTTAGACAGGAGTCTCCATGGACTATGATGTTTGCAGATGACATTGTGCTTTGTAGCGAGAGCAGGGAACAGATGGAAGAAAATTTGGAGTGGTGGAGGTACAGTGGTCACCTAATCGGAGCGCCGGTTTTACCGTCGCTGCGCTTGGCGACAGCATTTGGGTTTGTGCATTTGCTGGCTTTTACCACTGAGTGGCGCTATATAACTATAGACTGATGCCTCATGCCTTAGTTCATTCTCTGCCGGATTAATGAGAAGCGCTCCTTTAGAACTGCACGTAGTGAAACACTGTAGTTAAACGAATTCATAAACACAGTACTAAAATTACAGTACAAATGTCAAATTCAAATTAAATCAAATCTTATTAGGATCAAATTTAAGCACAATAAATGTTAACACAGTCAGCCTTTAGATTTTATCACGTGTAATTAGAAAAGAAGTGTGTAAGGTTTTGTGTCATCTTATTTCTTGTGTTGTTTAAATTTATAGTAGATTTATTAACTGAAATAAATGACCATAAAATTAAAACTTTGTCAGGACCAGTGGTGTCAAAAGTATTCACATTCATTACTTGAGTAGAAGTATAGATACTATGGTTCAAAAATACTTCTTTAGAAGTTGAAGTATCAACCCAAGCTTTTTACTTAAGTAAAAGTTTAAAAGTACTGGTTTCAAAACTACTTAAAGTACATGTCCTGGGAGAAGTGATCAGGGGCAGAGGGGAACTGAGGAGCAGACTGTGTTAATATCAACATAACAATTTGTGCCTATAATCTGTCATTAGTTGTTACTTGTTACTTACCATATTGTTTAATGTGTTTTTCAGCTGCTAATATAAGCACAGAGATGCTGTCCCACCTCACTAAGGAGGATTTGTTGATCTCTTTCCAGGACCTGAACACTTCTTTAGAAGGCGAACCATTTGGAGGCTTATACTCATGAGGAAAATGAGGTAATGTAGGTTTCACATTTGGACTAACGATGCAGTCTTTTAACCAAGTATGTCCTGGCCATCATACATATGTCAACTTCAGTCTGTAGATATCCTTTTCTAAAAATGCATTTTTAAATTATATTTTGGAAAAAATATTTACACAAATTCAGTGAAGGTCACATGAAATTCACAAAATGTATTTAAAAAAATACAAAAATATGTCCTCCTGTATACAATTATTAATAGTAAGTAGGGCTGCAACTAACGATTATTTTGATAGTCGATTAGTTGGTCGATAATTTTTTCGATTAATCGGATAAAACAAAGCGCTTTAATTAGAGGTTTTGCTTAGCTATATAAAACCATAAATCAGGGTATTATTTATGTATAAAAGTAAACTTTAAATAATGCAATAACCACATAGAGTTTAATGACCTTAAATTTTGACATTTAAACATTATTTTATGTAAATCAACATTTGTTTTTAACAATAATTGCAAATGGCAAGTTGACAGAGCATATATATATATATATATATATATATATATATATATATATATAGAGAGAGAGAGAGAGAGAGAGAGAGAGAGAGAGAAGGAGTTTAAAAAAATACACTGACATTCAGTTGTTAAGAATGACCTCACTTTTAAATTATCTTAAATTAATTCAACTTAATAAGAAGAATAATAGACTTCTAGATTATGATATTATTTTTAATTGAAGTGTCTCTTGCTACATCCTTTTCACGGTTTATACATTATTCCTCTCGCGTATTTTATCCTTTTCTTGTTGTCTCAATTAAAAAATAAATATATATATATATATATATATATATACTATATAATATTTTGCTATACTAGACATTCTCGTAATACGGTGACGTAGGGAGAAAAAAACAACTCGCCGCTACTGGGTTCACTCTGTTTATTTTGCTCTTTACCCGCATTTCCCTCTGTATAGCGTGTAGGATCATATGATATATCCGGTCCTCCGAAGTGTAAAATGAACGTGAAGAAAATGCACTAGAAGTGTTTTCCGTGTGTTCGTTGGGATTTGAACGGCAAGAAAAAGCTGCATGCAATGTTGTTGTTTTTTTTTTTTTTGGACACCGTATAACCGCGCAGCTGGACAAACGCACGTCACCAAAGCCCGTGTGGACTCTCTCACTGACTCCTATGTGTAGAAAACCCTTGGCGCTTCATCCGCACTCACCGGACACTACGAACGCCCGAATAAAAAACGCTCGATTTTAACGCACGACTAGAGGTGTTTAATATAAATTGCTCCCATAGCTGGGAGGACTTGTGGCGCGCGCGCTTTTTCCTGCAAATGCTTCTGTAACCTCCATTGCGCGAGTGACTGTGTATCTGTGTGTATCTTTGTGTATTTGTGCATCTTGTGGTCACGCTTCTCAGTAACGTGAGCAGCCCAACTAATCGATAACGGCATTCGTTGACAACGAATTTCATTATCGATGATTATCGATTTTATCGATTAGTTGTTGCAGCCCTAATAGTAAGACTCATCTGATAACAAATAGGTGTTAGAAGCCATAGCAGGGGCAAAGTTAAACTGCCATGGACAAATGTAAAACAGTTAATTTGTGAGAATTAACCAGGCTAATGCTTCCTAGGCCTCCAGCTAAGTTGTGTAAGATTTACAGTGTTTAACAAACTCCATAATTGATGTAACTTTTCTGCAACCCCATCGCTCTTTCTTTATTTCTTGCTCTACTCTCTAGATATTGGTCTGTCTATTTTATATCATGGATGAACTGCATCGGATTCTCGACTCTCACTTCATACCTGACCTGAAGACCTGCTGGGGGACTTTCTATGAGAAGGCACAGTTTTATGGAGTGTTCAAAAATGTCATGAAAGCACCACAGCAGGACCAAGGTTGTGTTCCCATGAACATATTAATGTTGGTTTACGTATATACCTCACTGCAGTAAGTCAAATGACATTAATTTTGTTTTTAACAGTGAAGCACTCACTTGCCATGCTAAAGGCGTTACCAGACATGTTCCCATCACCTGTGGCTCCACCCAAGACATTACAGTAGGACATGCAAGTGAAGCTACACTGTAAATTCCAATTGCTTTGCTGACTCGCATATAAATAGTAAACTTTACTCAAAAAATTCAAACTATACTTCTTACAAGGTTTTGTTGAGTAACACTTACTTGCAGGGTGAGTAAAACAATTTACTTAATAGTTTTAGTGATGCTTATTTGCAACACATAAGTAGCAACAAATAAAGCAATGACGTTACTGTACCAGTGAGAGGCAGCAGCGAGCCCAAGAATAATGAAGTAAAAAAAGGGGGAGAAGAAGAAGCAAGAAGCAAGAGAGCATGCGTAGTAGAAGATGTGCGTGCTCAGCTCGTGAACGGGTGAATTGGCGCCAATTTTCTGATGTTGAAAGAAGCAGCAGGAAGTTTTTAACATCTGAAGCTTCATTACGGTTTTAAGTTACCTGTACATGTTAGGTTAAAATGTGTAAGAATAGTGATGATCTGGGTCAGATTTCAATTGTTCCTGACAGTGGATATATATTCTCAGTGTTTTATACTGTAGTGTGGGCGGGGCAGCGGCTGACGACCATCATGCTTTGCGGGGTTTTTGCTGTCCGTTCACCCTTTTCAGAACATGTGTTTGGGTTAGTGGCTTCGGCCAAGTTGGGTGTTTTAAGATATGTATGTGTGTGACCTGTTGAATGTGCCCCGGTTCATGCTAAGGCTGAATTGGATGTAGTTTTCATGCTATACAGTGACTGTGGTGAATAAACTTCTCCCAGCCATTGCATTGAGCAGCAATTAAGCTTACTTAGTCTGTAAGTTCAATTTTCACTACTAGAAGGAAACTTGGAGCTGAGTGAGCTTGGTTGCTGCCCAATGCAATGGATGGGAGTATTTTATTAGGTCTCAGCATTGTATGGCATGAGCAGCACCTTCACTGAGATAACACACACAAACACCTTTCTCCAACAGGGTAGACACATAGAGAACCCCCGCAAGGCATGATGGTTGTCAGCCACCGCGCCCCGCCCATGCCACAATGTAATAAACAATTGATGCACTTAAGTTATTGGAGTAATGTTTACTTGTTTTTTTAAGGCAATCGTTTTCCTCACTTTTTCCTAGTAATGTGAACACTAATAGAAAGTTAACTCAAATAATGATTTTAAGTCAACAGTACTTAAGTATACTTGATTAACAAGTTGTCCCTACAAGTTGTGTTAAGTTATGCCAACTAAACATTAATACTCTACTTTATTTGGAAATTTTAAGGCAATCGGTTTCCTCACTTTTTCTAAGTAAAGTCAACTTATTACATTTTACAGTGTATGTTTCACATTCTTGAGGTAAAAGCATTTGAGAATGAATGAGAAATTTCATACTACTTGTGTTTCTATATGAAATAATGAGTGTGAATTGTCTTTTCCCTGTTTGTGTCAGTCTAAAGGAGATCCAACCACTTCAAACGAGACCACTCTTTAATCCTGTCGTAATTGTCTGAGAAACCAATTGCGTAGTGGCCATTGGAACCATGCCTGTGGTGACCTTCCCGAAAGAGGACATCTTTGCTAGTGTGATGTGTCTTATAGCACGTTATTATGCCTTTCACCTCACATCCTAAGTGTATTGCCACACTGCTCTCTGTGCTCCAGACAGAAGTCCTCTTGGATGCCATCCATGACAAGGACATGACTGTCATATAAAAAGGCTATGGTTGGGTGGAAAAAGTTTATTACTGACTAGGGCTGCACAGCACAATTCTTTCATTTCTGGTCCCCTAACAGAACTTTGTGTATTGGCCAATTTGATAGTCTGTAATACATAGCAAAAGAATTTGTTTATTCCCCAGTGAAAAAAAATGCACTTTAGTGTATTACAAATATATTGAAATCCTCGATAATACACTACTAATATACTAGCAAAAAGTTGTACCATCAGTTAATATATAAAAAGTATACTAACATCATGCTTTTACCAAATTTTGGAATTAAACTTTAAATATACTTAAAAATAATTGTATTATAGTACACGTTCCAAAGATATATTATTGGAAAATATACTTTAAGTGAAAGGCTGGTCTAATTTCCAAAGTATACTTATTTAAACTTGTTTTTCAATATATTTTTGGTATATTTTTTTAAAAATATGCTCGAAATAATCATTGTACAAATGTACAGAAAGTATATATTAGAATACAAATTTTAATATACGGTAGACTCAGTATATTATCAGTTAAATATAAATGTACTTATTAATATGTACTTATATTGAGTGCACTACTCTCTCGTGCGCATGCTTTTAGACTCGTTTTTGTACGCTGAATCTCTCCCTCGCGCGCGCGATCTCAAACTCGTTCCTGCGCGCTCAAAATCACTTTGCCGTTCAAGGTAATTTATGTGTGCACTCTCTCACTCTTCTGTTCGCTCACTGTCATAAAGCGACACACAAACTGCAGCAGGATTGTAAACTTTGCGACTATTCCAGCCAACCGGAGACTAGACAGCGCCCCACCAGCCAATCAGAGGCTGGAGGCGGGCAGATTCGGACTGTCCGTTCTCTGATTGGCACCCCAGTTCTCCACTTCTAGTTTGAATTAGCGGCTGAAGCTGCATCATCGCGTGCGTTAGTTCGTATCGTTATTATTTTATTTTCATCGGCATAAGGTAAATTTAACGGTTTTAAATTAAGTACATACTTTAATCTATTGTATGTACAGTAATGTCTAATGTGTTGTTGCTAATGTGTTATGTACTTTGCTTGTGGTATAATGGCTCTGTAGCTCTCGGCCTGTTTTCAGTCTCTGTGTAACAGAATCAACACACCAGGTTTAAACTAATACTGTACCTGTAGATTCTAATACTAATGTCTGTCTGTGTTCACACACCAGTTTATATTTTAGTTTGTGTGTTTGTGAGACAACCTGACTTTCGTTGAGCACAAATAAACTATAGTAGTGCTTTTTTGTAACCTTGTGCAAATTAAATCTGTTGAACTCATGAATAAAATCTGCCTCATAATTACTGATGTAATGCTTTTCAAAAACATGTTATAGTGTAGAAAATGCATTTAGTAGATTCTAATACTAATGTCTGTCTGTGTTCACACACCAGGTTTAAACTAATACTGTACCTGTAGATTCTAATACTAATGTCTGTCTGTGTTCACACACCAGTTTATATTTTAGTTTGTGTGTTTGTGAGACAACCTGACTTTCGTTGAGCACAAATAAACTATAGTAGTGCTTTTTTGTAACCTTGTGCAAATTAAATCTGTTGAACTCATGAATAAAATCTGCCTCATAATTACTGATGTAATGCTTTTCAAAAACATGTTATAGTGTAGAAAATGCATTTAGCATATACTAAACACTTACTGTAATGTACTGGTAACACATTTGCAATACAGTATTGTGGGCTGGGCGGCGGCGTGCGACCGTCGTGCCTTGCGGGAGGTGTTCTTTTTGTGTTCACCCTGTTTGGGACGTGTGTTTAGGTTAGTGCAGTGGTTCTCAAACTTTTTCTGTCATTCCCCACTTAAGGGGTGAGCGAATTTTCAAGCCCCACTTGTCAACAAAATAATAACGAAATCGGCCAAGTTTACTGTTTATTTAAATATCAATTCCTAAACCAATACGATCAAACACCACCAAGTTAAAAAAGATAAAATATACGTGCAATTGTTACAAGGCTTACGTTGTCACTTATCTTTGCATAATTGACCCCATGTTTATTAGCTGCTCAGCAATCGTTTGTAGTTTTTTTGCACTGGCCAATTCTGTATGTAACTTTGAATGAAGCCATTTGTGCTTTGCTGTTCACTGATTCAGATGTTACCATGCGATTATCCTGCTGTCTGTATTCTGCCAGCTTTCTTTCAAAGACGTCCAGTGGTTAATTAACGTGACTGGAGTGTGTTGTCTCTAAGTGTCTTCCTAATTTGTTGGGTCTCATGCGGTCTGCTGCCAGCAGTTTAAGACACAAAACACACACGTGCCTCTCTTCTGCCCCCACCATCCCCACCATGAATCCAAGCTCAAGATAGACTTCATTAGGGGTGGGCGATATAACCAAAATCTTCTATCACGGTAGAAGCTATTTTCTACCTCGATAACGATATACTGTATGTGGCGAGCGCTAGGGGGGCGCTGGCTCGCTTGAGCTCCGCCGCCCCGCTACTGTTAACAATGGTAGCCAATTACGCCACCTTGGGAATTGCACCCAAGGAAATAAAACCAAACCCTAACTATTAAACTAACTAAGGCACCCAGGTACATTCACCGGAGATGCAAGAGGCGTGGATTTCGTACATAAATGTTTATTCTCTCACAGGAAAATACACAATGTCACAGTTCAACAATTAGATATCATGAATAATTTTAATTTGACATCAGGAATATGCAATACTAAAAATTATAAAAACATACACCATCCTTTTTGAGCTGGAGCTAACCAGTGGGTGGCAGACTATGAAAGACAGGGAGGGGATGAATATCCCAGCCAGAGTCACCCCAAACACACGTGAATCACATCCGCGCACTATTCACAGTGACAATCGACACAGAAGTGACCAACACGCACACGAAGAAGGAAACCAACCCCAACACGTCACACTGCCACCACCTTCAGCTCACAGCTCTACGAAATAGACATTAAAATGACAAGAGAGAAAAATAAGACAGACGAATTACAATTTAAAAACAAATTCAAAGACAGAATGCCTACACAGCAGCAAAGCACCCCGCCAATAAATCAGCCATGCCACACAACAGTGAAGCAATTATATTGCAGCTATTTGTCCAATGACAGTAAAACAAACCAAAATAAAGCAAACAAAGAAAGAAAATCAAAAGCCTTCAGGCAAAAGCAGCATTCAGGCATGCAAAGCGGCATTTAAAGCGAAGCAAAGCATGCACAGTTCAAGCAAAGCAAAGCAAAGCAAAGCAGAGCAAAGCAAAGCAAAGGAGCAGCAGCAAAGCAAAGCAAAGGAGCAGCAGCAAAGCAGCAGCATTCATGCATTTGTCCACAGCACCCACTTCGAAATACAGCTCCTAATTAAAATGAAACAAGTTGGACATACATACCATGGAGAACAATAAAATGTACTAATAAAACGTACATACCTGTTCTGGATGCTGAATGAACAACCCCCAACAAGCCCGGTACAACCAGGAAGTACAGGGAACGAGCCACTTACCGACTCCAGTCGGGCAATGTTAAAGAACCCACCAGTTTAGGGGAAAACTGAAACAAAGACCGGAAAGTTGGCCGTGCAGCAAAAGGCATGCGCTCTACACAACGAAGAGGTGATAGGAGGAGAGTTCACTACAGGAAAGTCAGGAGAAACCTACAATTCCAATTAAATAACCATTTCCAAATTAATAACTGGCGAAGAGTATTCATACCTGAGACGGAAGCGGAAGTCAGACGCGTAGCGAAACAACGTGCACGCTACGCACAGGAGAATCCACAGAAAATGACTGTAGGAAAAGCCAAGATGAGTCTACAAGCCGATATTTAAATAAGTGCCTCCGTCCATAAACATGGGAGAGAGATCGCAAAAGCATTCATACCTTACATGAAAGTGAAAGTCAGACGCACCATAAAACAGCGCGCGCACTCTACAGAGCTGGTAGGGAAATACCCCACTGTTAACGAGTCCAGAGGAAACCTAAGGAAAACATTTAGGTAAGTATCACGGCCCATCAACATAGCTGAGCGATTTCGAGGAGCATTCTTACCTGTGGCAAGACCGGAAGTCAGGTACACGACTGAAAGGAGGCGGGCGCGCTACATGAACGGCTGTCCCGTTACCTTTATAACAGCTCATAGGCAAGCAGATTGGCTAGTGTCTGGAGTGAGCACAAACACAAACCAGGTGAACCGGAAGTCCCCCCCAACTAAGAGTGTGGCAGTATATAACTGTACAAAAGTCATAAATAAGACACCCACATAAATATAACTGTCATGATGAGACCACAGATCATCCTGCTACAATCTACCCCCCACTTTTTGAATCGTCGACCCGACGATGCACATTTCCACTAGTCCCAGGGCCTGAATACAGCAGAAGCTGCACTACACACAGAACCAAGGCCACCCTGGGCAACTACCCCCACAGATTTTGGTAAATGGTGGACGTTAGTGTGCTGTCCAGCTGTGGTTCGTGCTGTCCTACGCACCATGGCCCTACCACTGTTTTGGTCATCCAAGACCGAGACCACCGGGACTACAGGTGGCGAATCTGTTACCCCTGATAATGTTACAACAGGATGAGACATACCAAGGGGCCGACTTGACTCTAAAGCTGACGGCTGAAGCGTGGCTGAAACACCTATATCTGGGCAGGTAACCAACGCAGGGCAAGAACTTTGAGGTTCATGAGCCAGAATCAAGAGGTCATCCTCACAGTCAGACTGATTCTCCAGGGATGGATCAGGGGGCAAGCCAAGCTCCTTACACACCGTGTCATCCGGAGAAGCAGGACTAGGAACATTCTGAATGACCGCCAATTTTAACAAAGAACGGTGTACTTGCCTAGTCCTTCCAACCTCCCCCACCGGTACAATCGTATAAACTGACCCCCCTTCTCTGGGTGCCCTCAAAACACGATGAACCACCGAGCTCCACAGGTCTTGGATTTTGTGACGACCCCGTGCACTAAAATCTCGTACGTACACCAACTGACCCTCCCTCAATGGCTCACCTCGCACCTGCTGATCGTGGTTTTGCTTTCTACGAGTTGCAGCAAGCCTCAACCGTTCCTGGGCCCCCTCAAATGCCGTTCGCAAACGAGTCTGGTGCTCCAGAATCCATTCATGAGCAGGGCCCGCCACTGGCTCCTGAATTCTCCCCAACAGAAAATCCACTGGCAACCGAGCCTCTCGACCAAACATTAAATAGAATGGAGACTCACCAGTAGACTGATTAGGCGTGGTATTATAACTGAACAGAACTTGTGGCAAACAAGAAGCCCAGTCCCTCTTTCTAGATACTGGTAAGGCACGCAACAAATTGTGAAGTGTTCGATTAAAACGCTCACATTGACCATTACCAGCTGGATGATGTGGCGTTGTGCGGGACTTCTGAATCCCATAAATCCCACAGAGTTGCTGGATAAGGAGACTCTCAAAATTGCGGCCCTGGTCAGAGTGAATTCGTGCAGGGACACCAAACTTACAAAACCACTCCACTACTAGCACCTGAGCAACTGTAGTGGCCCGTTGGTCACGAGTTGGAATAGCTAAAGTATACTTACTGAAAACGTCCGTCATGACAAGGACATTTTCCAGACCATTCCGATTTGGCTCCAACACAGTAAAATCGATGGCCAAGATTTCATTAGGCTGTGATGCCAAAAGATGCCCCATAAAACTGTGAACAGTAGGATAACAGTCCTTGGAAACTTGGCAACGCTCACAGGCCTTACACCATTCAGCTACCTCTACCGACATACCGGGCCAATAGCACCGCTGTCGTAGGAGAGCCAACGTCCGCTCAACACCCTGATGGCCATGCTCATGATGCAAAGCTGTCAGAACCTCCTGCTTTAACACCTGTGGCAACAGAAGCTGGTCAACAGATTCACCCCCACTAGGAGGAAAGACCTGCCGATAAACAATACCATCTTTCTCTACCAAGCGATCCCACTGCCGTAAAAGTACCAAGGCTGGTTGCGATAACCGCTTACGCTCCTCAACATTAGGTCGCTGATTCCGTCTCCAGAACACAAGGGTCTCTTGGAGCACTGGATCAGCCTCCTGTAGGACCCGCAAATCAGCTGTCTGATGAGGCAGTGCGTTGACAACGGCTAAAGATGCCGTGGCCACCTCCGACGGTGAAACACACTGAAAGGACACCGGAAGTGGCGTACCAGGAACCATAGCCTCCACTGAGGAACCTGAGTGAAGTTGCCGTGACAAAGCATCTGCATTGCGGTTGCTTTTACCTGAACGATACCGGAGCTCAAAATTAAAAGATGCAAGCTGAGCTGCCCAACGCTGCTCAGTAGCACCCAGCTTACCAGAATTTAAATGACTCAAGGGGTTATTATCGGTGTAGACCAGGCAGCGTTGACCAAAGAGGTAGTCCCGAAACTTTTCAGTCATAGCCCATTTCAATGCCAAAAACTCCAACTTCATAGAACTGTAATTTTGCATATTACGCTCGTTGGGCTTGAGGCCCCGACTGGCATAAGCTATTGGCCTTAGCTTTCCCTCTTGCTCCTAGGAAAGAACCGCTCCCAGGCCAGAATGACTCGCATCTACCTCTAAAACAAAAGGCAATGAAAAGTCGGCATATGCCAATACAGGTGCAGTTGTAAGCTTGGTTTTTAACGCCTCAAAACTGGCACTACACTCTGCTGTCCATGCCTCAATAGCACAGGATCTCCGCTTGTTCTTAGATCCAACACCACCCAGATCTGCCACCAGCCTATGTAAAGGAGCTGCCAACTTTGCAAAACCATCTATAAAGCGTCTATAATAGCTAGCAAACCCAAGAAATGATCGCAGCTCTGAAACAGTAGAAGGAGGTCGCCAGTTGGCTACCACCTGAATTTTACCTGGGTCAGTGGATACACCCTGATCAGAGATCACATGGCCCAAGTACTGCACCGCCCGTTGGAAAAACGCACATTTGGAAAGTTTGACCTTGAGGCCCTCATGCTGCAGCCGGCCCAGCGCCACCTCAAGTCTCTGCAGGTGCTGTTCTACAGTGGAAGAAAACACAATGATATCATCCAGATACAGTAACAAAGACTGACACTGCTGGTCACCAAATATCCGCTGCATTAATCTCTGAAAGGTACTGGGGGCATTACAGAGGCCAAAAGGCATACGATTCCATTCAAACAATCCAAATGGCGTACAAAAGGCAGTCTTGGAACGATCTTTTTCAGCGACCGAGACCTGGTTGTACCCACTGGCCAAATCCATAGTGGAGAACCAACATGCTCCAGTCATAGCATCCAAAGACTCCTCAATACGGGGCAAAGGAAATGCGTCTTTCCTGGTCTTGGCGTTCAACTGACGATAATCAACACACATCCGCAAGGTACCATCCTTCTTTCGAGCAAGGACGATAGGAGAGGCATAAGGGCTACTGCTCTCTCGAATGACCTGTGCCGCTAACAACTGATTAATATGTTCTTTCACTATCTCATACTCCGATGGAGGAATACGCCTATAGCGTTGCTTGACAGGAACGTCATCCAAGAGTGGGATGTCATGCGCCACCAGAGTAGTACAGCCAATGTCCATCTCATGAACAGAGAAAACAGAGCTGTACTTATGAAGAAGAGACCTCACTTGAATCTGGGCTGCTGCAGGCAACAGGGACAAATCCAAGGCCTCTATCTGACTCCAAACTGTAGGAACAGCAGACTGCGAATTCACAGTCACATTACAGGCTGGAACCTCGGTGATACCCGCAGGCAGGCTAACAACATGAACTGGATGGAGGGTACCTACCATCACACGCGGATACAGCACCGCCTCCGTAGAACTCACGTTAACCACGGGAACATAAACTGTACCTCTCGTCACCTGTACTATGGCAGGAGATGCCAAAAGTCCAGCCGGCAAACCAGAATCCGGTGGCTCCAATAGCACAGTACAGCCAGAGTACTGGTCAGAGCAGGTGGCCGCTACCAGCTTCATAGCGCCAGCTGGAATCCGACAAGTCCTCCTACCTTGAACCCGTACTCTACCCGAAAGCTCACGATTAGATGAAGTACTAGTCTCATGACACTGCTGCAGTGCCTGTATGACAGATGCTGAAACCTCCGAAACAGAGGGCGAGTCAAACAAAGCCAGACCATGCTCTCCAAAAAGCTCTTTATAGCAACGACGGATGATGTTCATCCCCAAAACACCAGGCACTTGAGGCTGGCTACCACCGGGAGGGTCCTTAACCACTAGCACTCCGCAGTGCGGCATTATCTTACCACACAGCTCTGCGTCCAATTCCAAATAACCAATATAAGGAATGGCTAACCCGTTAGCAGCCCTAAGCTGCAGCCAATGGCAGGACTGAAGACGCTCCTGACCCCACGGCTGGATATTGTCCAGAAAGAAACTCTCAGTAATTGTGGACACCATTGAACCTGTGTCTAGCAAGCACGATACTTTAACTCCACCCAAGATTATATCAAGGTGTGGACAGGATGACACCAAGGCTGAAGTACCGCCTAAACTCCTAGGGGTGGCCCGTGAGCCAGTAAAATACCCCCCCGAACTGTGGCTCTGCAGCGCGGTGGGTGCTAGTTTTCCGGCGCTGTACGAGACTGCCTGTCAGATGTCGTAGGAACATGGGACGAGTAAGACCGAGGGGGAGCACGCACCCCATCACACTCCCGTGCAAAGTGACCAGGCTGTTGACAACGCCTGCACACAAGACCTCCACGAGGAGAACGGCTACGCTGCGAAGGCTGTAACCGAGAAATGCTACGAGCAAGCTGCTGCAACTGCTCTTGCTGACTTTTTAATTGCTCCTGCTGACATTTCAACAACTCCTTTAGCTCATCCATCTCTGCAGGAGGAGCATGGGCCACACTACTAGGTCTATTCTGAATCCCATACTGAAAACCCAAGGCTGATGGAACAGAATGACTGCGACCTCTCGCACCGCTAGGAAGACCCTCCTGTTCCCACCGAATTGCCTCACCTCTAATCTCCAGTAGAGTAGCACGGGGCTGTCTGCGCACCATCTGCTTCAACTCACGACGCAAAGCTCCGTCAAGAACATGCTCCACGAATTGATCCCTCAACAGAACATCAGCATTGGACATAGCGATCGGAGCACTCTGTTTTACTCTCCCCATAAGGCTCATTAAAGCTAATGAAAACTCCTGCAAGGTTTCTCCCTCTAGCTGACGCCTAGAAAAGAAGGCCTCCTGCAACGCTACATATGACTCAGAACACCCATAGAGCTCTTGCAGTATTAAAATAACCTTCTCTGGATCCTCTCTATCGACAGTGGAACGATACTTTATCTCGTCACGAGCTTCCCCCTCTAGGTGATCGAACAGGAAAAATGCTTGATCTCTAGCGGACAAATGGCGAGTCCTCATACAAGCTCGTACTTCCTCAAGCCATTCATCTAACCCAACACCACATTTCCCCCTAAACATAGGACACCGCCGATCCCGAGGTACGAAAATTAATCGCTCGGTCACAGGAACCGAAGAGACATTACCTGTTGGAGGCTGGGATTGTGAAGTGGAAGGCACAACATTGGCATCTGGAGTGGCAGTAGCTCGCTCCTGGCGGAGCTGTTCATTGTCAGCTCTCAACTGGGCAACCAAGGTCCTCAGCTCCTGCAATTCGTCCTCCATGACGAGATCGAATTCCCAATCGAAATTTAAGGCTCTGACACACCACTCACAAAAGAGAAATCTCACCCCACTAATTAGAGGTCCACTGCAGAACACTGCTGCTTTGCCCTACACCGAAATACTCTAAAAAAAAAATGAAATTACCCAATACAGCACGAGAGAAAAAAACAAATATGAGCGAACCACACCTTCGCTTAAAACAGTGATCCTGCCGACTACGCCAGATTGTGGCGAGCGCTAGGGGGGCGCTGGCTCGCTTGAGCTCCGCCGCCCCGCTACTGTTAACAATGGTAGCCAATTACGCCACCTTGGGAATTGCACCCAAGGAAATAAAACCAAACCCTAACTATTAAACTAACTAAGGCACCCAGGTACATTCACCGGAGATGCAAGAGGCGTGGATTTCGTACATAAATGTTTATTCTCTCACAGGAAAATACACAATGTCACAGTTCAACAATTAGATATCATGAATAATTTTAATTTGACATCAGGAATATGCAATACTAAAAATTATAAACACATACACCATCCTTTTTGAGCTGGAGCTAACCAGTGGGTGGCAGACTATGAAAGACAGGGAGGGGATGAATATCCCAGCCAGAGTCACCCCAAACACACGTGAATCACATCCGCGCACTATTCACAGTGACAATCGACACAGAAGTGACCAACACGCACACGAAGAAGGAAACCAACCCCAACACGTCACACTGCCACCACCTTCAGCTCACAGCTCTACGAAATAGACATTAAAATGACAAGAGAGAAAAATAAGACAGACGAATTACAATTTAAAAACAAATTCAAAGACAGAATGCCTACACAGCAGCAAAGCACCCCGCCAATAAATCAGCCATGCCACACAACAGTGAAGCAATTATATTGCAGCTATTTGTCCAATGACAGTAAAACAAACCAAAATAAAGCAAACAAAGAAAGAAAATCAAAAGCCTTCAGGCAAAAGCAGCATTCAGGCATGCAAAGCGGCATTTAAAGCGAAGCAAAGCATGCACAGTTCAAGCAAAGCAAAGCAAAGCAAAGCAGAGCAAAGCAAAGCAAAGGAGCAGCAGCAAAGCAAAGCAAAGGAGCAGCAGCAAAGCAGCAGCATTCATGCATTTGTCCACAGCACCCACTTCGAAATACAGCTCCTAATTAAAATGAAACAAGTTGGACATACATACCATGGAGAACAATAAAATGTACTAATAAAACGTACATACCTGTTCTGGATGCTGAATGAACAACCCCCAACAAGCCCGGTACAACCAGGAAGTACAGGGAACGAGCCACTTACCGACTCCAGTCGGGCAATGTTAAAGAACCCACCAGTTTAGGGGAAAACTGAAACAAAGACCGGAAAGTTGGCCGTGCAGCAAAAGGCATGCGCTCTACACAACGAAGAGGTGATAGGAGGAGAGTTCACTACAGGAAAGTCAGGAGAAACCTACAATTCCAATTAAATAACCATTTCCAAATTAATAACTGGCGAAGAGTATTCATACCTGAGACGGAAGCGGAAGTCAGACGCGTAGCGAAACAACGTGCACGCTACGCACAGGAGAATCCACAGAAAATGACTGTAGGAAAAGCCAAGATGAGTCTACAAGCCGATATTTAAATAAGTGCCTCCGTCCATAAACATGGGAGAGAGATCGCAAAAGCATTCATACCTTACATGAAAGTGAAAGTCAGACGCACCATAAAACAGCGCGCGCACTCTACAGAGCTGGTAGGGAAATACCCCACTGTTAACGAGTCCAGAGGAAACCTAAGGAAAACATTTAGGTAAGTATCACGGCCCATCAACATAGCTGAGCGATTTCGAGGAGCATTCTTACCTGTGGCAAGACCGGAAGTCAGGTACACGACTGAAAGGAGGCGGGCGCGCTACATGAACGGCTGTCCCGTTACCTTTATAACAGCTCATAGGCAAGCAGATTGGCTAGTGTCTGGAGTGAGCACAAACACAAACCAGGTGAACCGGAAGTCCCCCCCAACTAAGAGTGTGGCAGTATATAACTGTACAAAAGTCATAAATAAGACACCCACATAAATATAACTGTCATGATGAGACCACAGATCATCCTGCTACATGTATATCACAATATAGCAATTTGTATCTGAAAATGCATAAATAAAAATTCAAACACAAAGAAACTGTTTTACATAATGTAATTTTTTAAGTAATTATATTTAAACAGTGAATTGCTGAGGTTTGCCGCATTTTTTTACTTTGGCCATATTCGATTTGTATTTCAGATGATAGAAAAGGTTTGACGTGTTTCCACCACTTGTTAAAACAGTGCACTTGCGTACCTCACAAATCACGTTAATCTCATTCGTATCACTTTTCTTATACCCAAACCAATTCCACAACACAGACGATGCAGCTTTTTTCTTTACAATCTCCTCGTTGTTGGTTTCGTCACATGTAAGTAAACTCACTGCTGCTGCAGCGTCTTCTTCCATTGTCGAAGTGTATGTGAAGCCAAACACATCAAAAGTGGGACGAAACCGCGGCACCCGATTGAACCAAATATCTGCGCAAATACAGCGCAGCGCGACTATCTGGATAGCGCAGTGATGATCTGGTTTATTTGCGCAGCCCAGTGGATCACGCAGCGCCGCTCGAATCACAAACCTGCGCGACCCACTGTGTTTTTATTTAAAAACAATTAATTTAAAATGTCAGGACTGTTTAATATTGTTTCCGCCTTGCCATGCCTGGTTTGTACGTGCGCATCCCAGCGGGGTAAAATGTATTTTGATGGTCGGCGCAGTTTATTTCTGTCAGAGTCGCGCAGCGCTGCCCAGTGGCTCGCGCAGGTTTGTGATTCGAGCAGCTGTTCAAGTTTGTCCGACGTTAAACCATTATTGTTCCACTATGGTTCCACTTTTTCTCCCGGCCCACAGCTGATGTTATTTTTAAATTTACTTGTATTAATGATCCATTTATTTGTGTGTGATTGTTTAGTTTTGCAATAAGAATATACTCATAGTATATTAATCATGTATTTGTAATACAGTAAAAATAGCTGTAATGTACTTATTATACATTAAATATATACTTAAATTGTATTAATAATACTGTCAGGTATGTACGTTAGTACACACACAGCCATATACTTTAAGTGTACTAAAGTATACTTAAAGTTGTTCCACTTTAGCACACAAAAGTATACTTAATACACATAAAATTGTGCTTTTGTACAATTTAATTACAACTTAAATACACTTAGTACAAAATTACTTGTTCCAAAATAGCAAACTTCAAGTATACTAGTCATTAGTCTGGCTGCAAGTACATTTAAGTATGCTTTGGCACGCTAGGATTTAATATACTTAGCATACTTTTTTTTTACTTGGGATTATAAAGGTTTGAAGCACTTTTACATTTGTTATTTGGTCATACCTGTAGATCTTAATTGTCATTAATTTGCCCACTAATGTCTGTTATGCTGGTTACTGTATGTTATGTTTGGCATCCGAAACTACTGAGAACCTACAGAACCAGGCAAGATAGAGTACCATACAGGTGATGTACAATACCTCTTTCCTCTCTCCCCCTGTCTCCCCCTTTCACACTTTCTCTCTCTCTCTCTCTGTCGAGCTACACATGTGGTTCCTGAGCTGCCAGTGATCCAGACTCCCTCTGCCCTCCGGACCTGTCTGGTCCCTCCTGGTGCCCGGTTTCTGGTTGGAGGTCTCATCGCATGGATGCCCCGTGTGTCTCTTTAGGATGTGCCTGGTGTCTGGGGATGATTCTATCTACTTAGAAGATGGTTCTGGCCTCGACTGGTGTTGTCAGCTGTTTCTCTGAGGACTTGACAATTCGATAGTTCAGGACTGGAACTTTCTACAAGTCTATCTGAGTCTCGAATAATTACTGGACTCCATTTTACATCAACTATTATAACATCAATTAACATCAACTATTATAGCTGAACCTAACACTTAACACAGTATAAATGCAGATCATTTCCTGCTATCTGTTTCACCCAGATGAGGATGGGTTCCCTGTCGAGTCTGGTTCCTCTCAAGGTTTCTTCCTATTACCATCTCAGGGAGTTTTTCCTTGCCACTGTCGCCCTCGGGCTTGCTCACCAGGGACTATCTGAACATTTTGATTCATACACATTCACATTCCATACAAACTTAAATAATTCTTTTGATTGTGTAAAGCTGTTTTGAGACAATGTCAATTGTTAAAAGCGCTATACAAATAAAACTGAATTGAATTGAATTGAATTGAATGTACAAAACCATGGCCAGAAATGGCCTTGTGTTGTTTTGTTGCATTATATGTTTTTCATTCCATTCATTTGCAGCGAATGTAGTTCATAATAAGGAGGTACAAAAATGTATTGAAATGTATTTATTTATTTATTGAATTTACAAATTGAAAAAATCATTCTTAAAACTTTTAGTATTTAGATAAATGTACTTGTTTTTAGTCTAGCTTTACCGGTTTTAAGATATAATTCTTACTTATAGCCTTATTTTTAAGACAATGACACTAGCATTTGCTAAATTTGAGCTTTTTTCCTATATACTGAGAAGATAATTCTTAAATCTTTTCTTTGTATTAGGAGAATTTACTTGTTTCTAGTTTGGCTGCACTAGTTTTAAGACATCTGAGGGTTCTTTGAGGCTAGATATATTTATTTGTTTTAAAAATCTTGCTTATTTTAAGTCAAATTTACCTAATTTTATTACTTTTTTTTCCTTGTTTTTGAGAGCAGACCTTTTGCATTTTAAGCATGTTTATCTAGTTTTAAGACACAACTGTATTTTTAGTGCCTAGATTTAAGTTCAAATATTCTAGTTTTAATGCCGTTTTCATTCATTTTTGTACTATTCAATTCTTATAAAAAGCTAAAATGCCTAGTTTTAAGAATTTGTGTCTAGTTTTAAGATGCAGTAGCATTTATTATTGTCTAGATATTAATGCTACTTTGAAGAATTCTTACCAATTCAGTATTGCTTACCCCATTGGCAGATTTTTTTTTGCTTGATTTTGGTACACTTTAACTAGATTTAATAAATTTTTTTGCTTGTTTCAAGAAGGTCATTTTTTGCAGTGTGATTATCAATTGTAGATTTACGTAAATGGTGACTATTGTAAATGTTCTCAAGTGGAGTTTGGTGTTTTAGGCCCTGTCGTCATATGTATGCCACATGTTGTCTGCTTGGGATGCATGTGGTGACTGGGGACGGTTCCACTTTACAATGAAGACGGTGCTGGTCCCGGCTGATCCCAACATCTATTCTCTGAGGACTTGTCACTGCAGTCGTTTAACAGTTCAGGACTGGAGTTTCCTACAATGTACTGTACCTGAGCCTTCATTAACAAACTGAACCACATATTAACTTGGACACCAACTATTATATTCAACGTCCAGCTGCCTAACACACAGTATGACTGCAATCAATTCCTGCTATCTGTTATCACCCAAGATAAGATGGGTTCCCTGTTGAGTCTGGTTTCTCCCAAGGTTGCTTCCTATTGCCACCTCAGAGAGCCGTTCCTTGCCATTGTCGCCCCTGGCTTGCTCATCAGGGACTATCTAATGATTTTGATTCATAGACATTTTTTTACATTTTATACAAATGTCCAAAAAGTCTTTTGATTGTTTAAAGCTGCTTTGTGACAATTACAATCGTTAAAATCGCTACACAAATTGCATTGAAATTAATTGAATTAAGCTGTACAGTAGCTATCAAACTCAAAACAAAAAGGCTTGAAATATTTAACTTCCCATTTAATAAATGTACTGTAGAATTCCAAGATATCTCTCTCTCTCTCTCTCTCTCTCTCTCTCTCTCTCATATATACTGTACACTCAGCAAAAAAAGAAACGTCCCTTTTTCAGGACTGTGTATTTCAACAATAATGTTGTACAAATCCAAATAACTTTACAGATCTTCATTGTAAAGGGTTTAAACAATGTTTTCCATGCATGTTCAATTAACCATAATCAATTAATTAACATGCACCTGTGGAATGGTCGTTAAGACCTTAACAGCTTACAGGTCACAGTTCTAAAAACGTAGGACACTAAAGAGACTTGTCTACCGACTGTGAAAAACACCCAAAGAAAGATGCCCAGGGTCCCTGCTCATCTGCGTGAACGTGCATTAGGCATGCTGCAGGGAGGCATGAGGACTGCTGATGTGGCTAGGGCAATAAATCGCCATGTCCGCACTGTGAGACGCCTAAGACAGCACTACAGGGAGACAGGAAGGACAGCTGATCATCCTCGTAGTGGAAGACCATGTGTAACAACACATGCACAGGATGGGTACATCCGAATATCACACCTGCTATTTGTGTATACCTGACAAATCTGGTCCAGTCTATGAGGAGGAGATGCACTGCAGTACTTCAAGCAGCTGGTGGCCACCAGATACTGACTGGTACTTTTGATTTTGAGCCTCCCTTCATTCAGGGACACATTGTGAAACATTTTTAGTTTATGTCTTATGGTGTTGACTCTTTTAGTGTTCATACAAATATTTACACATTAAGTTTACTGAAAGTAAAAACAGTTGAAAGTCAGAGGACGTTTCTTTTTTTGCTGAGTATATATATATATATATATTGTATGTGTGTAGTCAATGCATAACTACTGTATGCTTTATCATTTGCAAAAATGAAATACCTTTAGCCTTCTCTGCAGTGTTAAAGGATTAATAGTCTTTCATAACTTAGAAACGTTAGTTTTAGAAGGCCTGACAAGTACAGGCATTCTGCCCGCATTTGTGAATAAAAATAGATCTGTGAGAAGTTGCAAACTGCCAAATGTTTTCAGGAGCAAGTGTTAGAATAAAAAAGTTTACAAAATTCCGCCCAAGCAGCCCCTAATGTTTCCAAAAATAAGGTGCAACCACTGCACTGAACTCCTGCACATTTCATGGCAGCTCCCTGATGACCACAAATCCTGTACAATATTTCCAAAATCTGTATGTTGAAAAATGCCACGTGCAGGAGAGGGAGCACAGACACATATTGATTCATCTCTGTTTGTGCTAAGCGCACATATAACTCAACCCCTCTCACACTTGCTCAATCTCGGCTAGCTTTTAGACCAGTTTAGTATCCTGTAGTGACATGGCAAAGTTGTAAAAAGAAAAGAAAGAAAAAAAACACTTTAGCCCAAAGTGCAGTTCTCTGGTAGATTGTACAGTAGCAGTAAAAAGAATGTCAGTTTTCACCAGCAGTGTTTCTATTGCCCATCCTAGGATTAATGGTTGTAAACAAAAAACGTGTTATGAGTGTATAAGTGTAGCACCATCATTCCACTGATTAGAATTTGATGGCTAATTATTTAAACTACTTGGCTATGTGATGAGGACAAACTCCAGACATATCCATATATTATATATATCCGTATATTAGTGCTTTCAATTGATTAAAACATTTTATCTGGTTATTCACAGTCTGTGATAAATACTCAGATTTACTTGTATTATAAATGAAAATCCATAATAAACATGTTATAGAAAACAGATTATGCAGTTTTATAATATTTTAAACATTAACAGTTAATTAAAATCTTAAAAGGAACCAGGACTGCATGTCTAGCTGAGTAGTATGGGATGTGGAACCCCGCCTGACGTCAGGGCTATAACCCGGATCCTTAGATCCAAAAATCAACAACCTGGAGCTTTAGCCACCATAGCCACAGCTTATGTTTAATCTATTCTTGTAAAAATAATTCCCCTTTAAGGTAGCTTGAGCACACAAATTAGATTTTTATCCAAACATCCATTTCGAAGTTTTTTATAATGAAATTTGCAATTCATCCTTTACATGCATATGAACTTGATTAACATCCAATACATCCATAGGGTTTATTATGATGTTGGCCCACCATTTGCAGCTATAACAGCTTTAACTTTTCTGGGAAGGCTTTCCACAAGGTTTAGTAGTGTGTTTATGGGAATTCTTAACCATTATTCCAGAAGCACGTTTGTGCGGTCAGACACTGATGTTGAACGAGAAGGCCTGGCTTTGGGTAATGTCCTGATGCTTATCAAATAAAATTAATAAATAAGATAAGGTCAAAACTATTATGTCCCGAGTTTAGAATTAAGGAAAGAAAAGGAGAAACAGGTAAAAGATAACAGATAGATGATATCTCTTTGTAAGTATAATATTATGTAAGTTTAACCACCTTGCTGTGTTATCAGTTTACATAACGTTGGGTAGAAATTTATGCCCAATGTTTTATGTTACGACCACATGATCACATAAACTGATACTATTGTGATACCAAAAAATATACATGAGTTGACAACAACATCAACATTTGTCGCCAGTCTTGGAATATCACCAATAAATCCAGGTGGGGGAATGTCTGCCAAAAGCTTAAACACAGCAAACCTTATTCGTCACCTAAAACAGCACACCATGAATAATGAGTATGAAGCAGCTAAATTTTGAACGTCGACCTTCACTCAAGCACCTATAGCAGAAGTCCTTAAAAAGCTTAAGCCTTACTTTGCAGAGGGTTAAAAGGCAAAAAACAATAATCAAAAATATGATGATTAAAAGAGAAATAAAGACCAGCTCATTCTGCACACATTTTGGATTATAAGATTATAACATTTTTAGACAGAAATATAAATCAGGGCTCGTCCCCAAAAACCTTGATGGGGACATTCAGATTTCTCTGATCAGGGATCATCCCCAAAATGTGCTCTGGCACCTCCAGGGTTGAGGGTTCGATTCCCAACTTGGGTCTGTGTGTGTGGAGTTTGCATGTTCTCTCTGAGTTTGTTGGGTTACCTCCGGGTAACTAAGGGGTTTCCTTCCTTGTCTAATGGCATATTGGTTAACTGGCATTACCAAATTGCCTGTTGTGTGTAAATGTGTGTACCAAGCACAGGGAGACCATGCAAACTGCATGAACACAGACCCGAGGGGGGAATCAAACCCAGACCCTGGAGGTCCTGGAATATCAAGTCTTGAAATATCATGAATATGCATCCCATTAATTCCAGAATCATCTATAATGTGGCAGAAAAGTTTAAATGAGAGAGAGAGAGAGAGAGAGATTATGATCATTAATTTCTTTAGCTTAATTGTAAAATGTCTCCTTTGATAGTTGATGTGCTTCCGTCTTATTTGTGCAGTAAATAAATAAGGTGGCACAGAAACCATCTTATCAATAAAACTATTTACACTGAAATTGGTGGTTAATTTGCATATTAACATGCATAAAATATTTTTTTCTGTCTTGTATTACACATCTTACAAGATACAATCAAATTGACCATCAATATGAATAACAGGCCCCTTTACTCAGCAGGATATGCACCAAAATACAGTATCAGTATATTATATACTAATCAGTATTAGTGACTACTGTAAGTGTATTTGGATGAGGACTCCTTTTGCTTCTCCATTGTTTACTATAGATATTGTATAAATTATCCTATGACCTAAACATAGGCAGCATAGATTTAATCTGAATCATAGGGAGAATTTCTGCCTATATATGACATTTAGCGGGTATCCCTTGTCTTTTCTTGAATTCACTTTTGTTTATTATTATTATTTAAAAAAAAATTTTTTTACTATTTTTAATTTGTTTGACATCTTTCCATTTTCTCTCCTTTGTCTTTTATCCTCTGCAACATATGGTGGATTACAGAAAATAACAGATGCTGTTAATGCTCTTAACATCCAAGACTGAGAGAGATGGAGACATGGGATGAGCAAGATCGAAGATGTAAGAGAAGAGGGATGCATTTGGGGAGCTGAGTTGAAGAAGAAGCAAGGGCTAAAGAACAAAGATAAAAGACTTTGATTGAATCCAAAGAACGGGAAAACATTGCAATCCAAATGCCAAATAAACTGAAGATAAAAAAGTAAATCAAGTGGATTCCTAGTGATTGAGTATACATCCTTCACTCTGTTCTCTCTCTCTCTCTCTCTCTCTCTCCCTCTGTATATTTCAGTATCTCCAAATATTATTAAGTGCATTTACTTTTAAATAGCAATATCTTTTCGAAGGAATTTTTTTTTCAAATAGTTCAAAAAGCATTTGAGGCTGCCAAATGTACTATGTGCTTTTTGCGTAAGTCTATATGATAAAAGCAGTATTTTCTTTCATTTTGTGTCCAAAATTAACTTTAACTGTAGATTGTTAACTGCAATTAGTAATATAATAAAATGAGGATAATAAATGTTTGATATTATTTTTGTCGCGAACTAACCCGGGATGATCAGAAGACTTAGCGATTAGCGGTTAGCCCTTTGTAGCGTGGATGGTAAACCCAAACGCGGAAGCAAGCGAGTAGGCAGGATAACCACGCGAATTAGTCTCTTATAGAAGGGGAGCAAGGGAAAAACACAAATTTAACCCATGTCCTATAAACACACACTCGAATCAGAAAGTAAACCCAAGTAGTCACGAAATGGCAGACGAACGATCTGAACCGACATGGGCGAACTCAATGACTGAGCGATTTCAAGCGCCATCTTGTCTCCTTTAATGCTTCTGGGTCCTAGGATTCGGAGCGCCGCAGGCAGCTGGAGCCAGTAAATGACAGGGTTGATGTGGAGTATGAAGTGTGAACCTGGGTGATAACTTCTTGGACTCGGTGTGGAGATGGAGATTTTTTTGTATACAGCCATACTTTGTCACCTACGTTGTACATTCGTCCCGTTGGATGGCTCGGTTGGCTTGTCTCCACAGCCGCCGACACCTGCAAACCAACTGTTGGGCCGATGGTACATCAACCTCCGGTTCTTGGTGATCGAACATCGAAGGGTGGAAACCGTGGCATACCTCGAATGGGCTGAGATTTGTGGCAGATGATACATGGAGGTTATGAGATAACTCAGCCCATATGAGATAGCGAACTGTAGCCCAGGAGCGCTGACGATCAGAGACAAAAGATCTTAAATAGCGCTCCAGTTGTTGGTTGGTCCGCTCCGTCAGACCGTTGGTCTGGGGATGGTATCCAGAAGAAAGGCTACAGGTGGAATTGATCAGACAGCAGAAGGCCTTCCAGAACCGGGCAGTGAACTGGGGCCCTCTGACCGAGACGATGTCTTTTGGGAACCCATGCAGGTGGACTAGAATCATCAGAACCTCTAGAATCATCTCGGCTGTGTCTTTAGCTGATGGGAGTCCGGAGAGAGCCACCAGATGCACAGCATTGAAGAACCGATCCACGATGGTCATGATGGTCGTCTTTTCCTCTGAAGCCGGCAGGCCCGTGATGAAGTCAATGACAATGTGCGTCCAGAGCCGGCGAGGAATCAGAAGTGGCTGGAGGTCCCCAGGTGTTGGCTGGTTGGTGGTCTTCGCCCTGGCGCACACTGGGCACGCCTGGACGAACTCGTCGATGTCCCGGGTCATGAAGGGCCACCAGAAGGCACGCTGGTCGAACTGGAGGGTGCTGGGGTGTCCAAAGATAGGTTAAGAGTGGCCCCACTCCATGATGTTGCTCCTGACCACTGAGGGCACGTAGAGTCGCCCAGGCGGCACACGTGCCAGTTCGGTCTCCGTGGCCTGTGCCTTGTGAACCCTTGTGGTGCCTTGTGGTGAAGCGATGACACAGTTCCTTGAAGGCGGAGATGGCAGTAGGGTTAAGGGTGAAGCAATGAGGAGTCGGGCGTATCTCCTGCAGTAGTCAGGTCATAGCTTCTAGCCATGTGTATCTCCTAGTCAGGTGTTAGCTTCTAGCCTTGTGTATCTCCTAATCATGTCTAGTATTACATTTACATTTAGGCAGACGCTCTTATCCAGAGCGACTTACATTTTTATCTCATTACACATCTGAGCAGTTGAGGGTTAAGCGACTTGCTCAAGGGCCCAACAGTGGCAACTTGATGGTTGTGGGGTTTGAACCGTAGTCCAATGCCTTAACCACTGAGCTACCCCTACCCCTAATCTACCCCTACCCCTTAGCACCTAATCTGGTTTCGCTCATAGCCTTGTTTTGCTACTAGTTATGTTTCACCCTATGCTATGTCTAGCTATAAGTTATGTTTAGTATCTATTTGAAGTTCCTGTTTTAGTTTGCTCCTTTGCTTAAGTTTTGTGTAGCTCTTGTTAGGACGTGGTGTCTATTTATGTTCAGTTTTCCTTATTAAAGACTATTTCCCAATGTATCGCGGCTGGCAATACAACGCGTGCCCCCAAGGACACAGGATGACTGAGCCAGGGGTAAGGAAAAACCCCAGTCGGTGTGTCGGCAGAAGGGGCACGGCGTGGCGAGGCGAGCAGAGCCGTGAGCACAGCAGAGGCGAGTGCTCAAACAGCTGGCTGGAGAACTCATCCAGCAGATCAATACGTACCGAGCAATCAACGATCATGAGCGCATGCAAACCCTGCTGGAGTTGGGTGCACAGTTCCAGGACCAGCTCGTTCAGCCCAGAACTTCCAGTCACCCTCAGTGGAGGCCCAGAACTTCCAGTCACCCTCAGTGGAGGCCCAGAACTTCCAGTCACCCTCAGTGGAGGCCCAGAACTTCCAGTCACCCTCAGTGGAGGCCCAGAACTTCCAGTCACCCTCAGTGGAGGCCCAGAACTTCCAGTCACCCTCAGTGGAGGCCCAGAACTTCCAGTCAGCCTCAGTGAGAGCCCAGTGGAGGGCTCCAGTCTCCCACAGAGCCCAGTGGAGGGCTCCAGTCTCCCGGAGAGCCCAGTGGAGGGCTCCACAGTCTCCCAGAGAGCCCAGTGGAGGGCTCGAGTCTCCCAGACAGCCCCGAAAGTAATGAGCCAGCTCAGTTGCAGCCCTGCTTCGTCAACGACGTCGAGCTTCCACCTCGGCCCTGTTTCATTGACGGCTTCGTGCTTCCACTGCTGCCCTGCTTCATCGACTGCTTCGTGCTTCCACCGCTGCCCTGCTTCGCCGACCTCGACGACGGCGAGCCTCTGCCCTACGTCAATGATGGCGAGCTGCCTCCTCTACCCTACTTCGTCGGCCGCGCTTCCACCTCTGCCAGGCCTCTACTACGTCAAGCTTCAGCCACTGCCCTGCTCCGTCGACAGCGAGCTGCTGCCCTACGGCGACGAACTTCGGTCCCTACCCTGCTCCTCGACGACGTTGAGCTACCGCCACTGCCCAGCTTTGTCGACATAGCTTTTGCCCAGGACATAGTGCTCCTCACTCCGCCACCCGGATTCAGCGACGACCCAGCACAAGTGCTCCTCGCTCCGCCGCCTGGACTCGGCGACGACCCAGCTCCTGTGCTCCCCACTCTGCCGCCCGGACTTGGCGACGACCCAGCTCCTGTGCCCCTTGTTCCGCCACCCGGACTCGGCTACGACCCAGCTCCTGTGCCCCTCGCTCCGCCGCCCGGACTCGACGATGACCCAACGCCTATGCCCACCCTGCCCAGGGAACTTGTGCTGCAGCCTCTCTGTCCGGGAGGACCGACACCGGATCTTGGGGAGGATGCCCTGGACCACCATTTGGTGCTCCGGTGTAGCGCCTTTGGCGAGGTAAGCTAATTAAGTTCAGTTATAAATAGTCGTTTGTTCCGTTGCTCTTGGTCTGGCATCTGTTTAAGTTAACTGGGTGTTATGTTTCCATGTTCTTGGTGTCACGCCACTTCCCTAGCTCCTGGTTTGTGCTATTCTTGGTTTAGTTTCGTTTGTGTACTGTTATGTTTAGTTCCTAGTCTGTTCTGTGTTATCTCCTAGCCTGTGTTTAGCCTAGCCTGTGCTTAGCCTAGCCATGTGTTAGCCTCTAGCCATGTGTATCTCCTAGTCAGGTGTTAGCTCCTAGCCTTGTGTATCTCCTAGGCATGTCTAGCACCTAATCTGGTTTCGTTCATAGCCTTGTTTTGCTACTAGTTATGTTTCGCCTTATGCTATGTCTAGCTATAAGTTATGTTTAGTATCTGTTTCAATTTCCTCTGTTTTAGTTTGCTCTTTTGCTTAAGTTATGTGTAGCTCCTGTTAGGAAGTGGTGTCTAATAAGGAAAACTGAACATAAATAAAGACTATTCCCCAATGATCACCTCTGCTTATATGTCTCGTTACCCAATGCCCACACACAGCACCATCACAATAGTAGGTTATTTATCACTTTACCCAGCACTGTCTCTGAGCTATGATGAGGCCCAGATCCTGACTGATACAATTCACAAATGTTATTCCTATATAGGTATGGGCATAACTGCTATGCAAGAAATTGTTTCATGATCTTGGAGATAAAGGGGAGATTTAAAATTGGGCTATAGTTGGACGGCTGACAGGGGTCAAGGTCAGGTTCCTTAATCAGGGATTTAATAACTGATAGTTTAAAAGATTTAGGTAAGTAGCCCCTGAGAGATGAACTGAGTATTTTTAAAATGGGTAAAATAATTCCTGTCTGAATAAATGTGTAGGTGCAGGATCTATAATTCTAAAACTAAGTACAGAACATAATTTTGCTGAGGAAAGAAGTGAGATTAATTCAGGCTCTTAAAGGAAAGCAAAACATTCTAATCATTGTTATATCTATAGTTAGATTATAACCAACATACAGTAATTATTTATTAGTCTCGCTTTAAATTTAGAATATGATCTATCTGCCAGATTGATTTTTTGCTTTGTCATTGAAAAAAATTTGAAAGTAATCACTACTACTTGTAGTTTTGTTAAATGCTACATACTCATTTAGCTTAGGCTGAATCCCATTTCTATTTTCTACCCCTTCCCCTACCCCTTCCCCTACCCCTTCCCCTTGAAACGAAGTGGAAAGGGGAAGGGTTTAAATTTTTCCCCTAAGAAATGGGACACCACTACAACACTGTTATACGTCATCATACGTTGTCACTAGTTCCTAATGTTACGTTAAAGGACATGCGCCGATGTTTATCACACATTGCAATAAGAGAGAGATTACTCACTCCCAAAGTTTTTTTACGCCGTATTTCATACCTATACATAATATAAATTATAAAAAATATATAAAAATAAAATATATATTTGTAATATCGTGCAATCGGTGCTAGCCGCTAGCAAACTTTAGCGATTTTTTTGCAAACATTTCTTTACAGAACATCACCATAAACACAAACACAAGACTAGAGGTAATATACATATAATGAAAACTTGTCATAAAAATCTTTATTTATGGCAAAAATTTACATTTATGGGTCTGTTTGCTCGAGTGAGCAGCCATGTTGAAAATTTCGCTTAGCCCTTCGTTTGAAGTGAGGTCCTGAAAAATCTTCGTTTGGAGGGCTATCTGGCCCTTACCCTTCCCCCTCCCCCTCCAACCAAAAGAGAAATGAGACACCCCTACCCCTTCACGTGAACGCGCCAAACGGAGGGGTAGGGCTATGTGAAGGGGTAAGGGGTAGAAATGGGATTCAGCCTTAATCCCCACTGCTGTTAACACAGTACGTTAAAATCCTGATCAGTGATAGTTTCATATTTAGTTTAAACTTTAAAATTTAAATATTAGATAGCTAAAATTTAACAGTCCTAGCTTTAGATTAGCGGTGCTAGCTGTGTATTTGTTCTGTATTTCATGTTGATTAGATTACTAAAATGTTTTTTTTACATTTTATTTTAGCTCAGCAAACAGACACAGATGGTTGAACCTGAGTAACGACTTATTAGATTCGGATTGGGTTAATCTGTTTGTCTGCTCGCTTGCCTGTGCTCTGGATAGTTGCTGATTAACTAGGCATTTTCTGAGACATTGTTGTATTTGGTTGCAACTTACCTTCTTAAAACCTGTGGAAGCAGTAAGGGATGCTGGTAGCAAATTGGAATCATGAAAAAGTGCTTTTGTTGAACAATTTTATTACAAAAACATGTTATAATGAACAGTACATGTGCTGAGTAGTATCAATAGTATGTGATCACAACTGAGCCAATGGTTCTTCTCTCGCCCGCTACGGGGTTTATGAGCAATTGCCCCCATGCTCAGTCTCAATGCGCTTACATCACTCACATAATATTGTGACAACATGTGTGTGTACTATTTTGTGTCTAAGTGCAGTGACTATTCTTTAGTAACTGTACTGCAACAACAGCCTCCGGAACTAATTATGCTCGCAATGCAAGGTTTGACTATATTTATAACAGTGGAGATTATCATTCATTTTAAATTTAAGTTATTTATCAAATATATATTTTTATTTTCTAAACAAACCAAACAACATAAATTAATATAATATACACTTTGGATGACACGGATGATGGTGCATTTCGAAATAAAATTCTGCAACTCTCATGTTGACACAAAGATGGCCAATGCACACGGATTAAACACAGCTAAAGTCACTAAATAAAAAGGCAACATTGGCATTCTACTCAGGGTACAGTATATTAAGCAACAACAGAAACATTTCACGTTTAATGAGCTGTGGATGCTTATCAATTCAACACAAGAAGATTGACAGATTTAATAGAAGAATAAAACAGAAGACTGTCTCATGATTGCAAGTCATAACAATTTACACATGCCAACTTTTATGTAAAGTTAAGTGTAGTTCAGATGAAAGAAAGGGCTAGTAATCATAGCCTAAGGAATATATAACCCAAGAAAATTGCTTTCATTGAATGTGCATCAATATGGAGTAAGATTGTGTTAAAAGAAAACCTGAGTAGCAATACCCCCAAGCTTACAATAAAAGTGACAAGGAAAATTTCTGTGAAACATTGAGAAGCCTAAAAGGGCTATTGAATAGAACAATGAAATGAACAGCAATGACATTTCTTTTAAAGCATGCAAATGCAAAAAGGAACACATGCACAATATTATGTGATTATATGAGTTGCATTAAAATTATTAATAGAAAGATAAGTTAGAATTATTAATTAAATTAATAAGGATATGACCAAAACACATCAAAAACCTTAACACCTTCCTGGAACTATTTGGGTATGTAGTGGCAGGGAGGATGCCCCAAGCTACAGTAGGCACATCTTGCTGCCCAAAAGCTTTCCGCTAACAACAGGCTGAAGTATATGCCTGGCTAAAGGTGATCATGCAGCAGGTGAGCTGCACCCCTGAGCAACAATGCTAAAGACACTTTATGCTGTGTTCCTTCAAGCAAAGTTACCTGTTTCCATGTTCTCAGCAGCTCTTCATTACTAGCCAGCAGTGGCTCCGGTCAAAGGGACATACCCTGTAATATTGAAGAAGTCATCAACTTGGTGGTGCTGGAGCACCATCTACAGCTACTGCAGGAAATGGCACTATGGTTGTTGTGCCATCGACCAGCAATGCTTGCAGAAACAGGACCAGAAGCAGGCGGTCCAAAAGTGCAAAAGGGTTAGGGTCGGGTCTTGGTGGTCTCAAACCTCAGTCTATAAAAGCCTGATTCACTGCAAGGTTTAAGGTAATGCATGATTGGTAAGGGTGAAATGTGTTCACAGTGATGCAAGCTACAGTAATATCTGCTCATGCCTGTCACTATTCACTTCAGTGCAGAGCTAAACCACAGAGCTGGAAGGCTGGCCAAAATGGGAGTGGACCTCCATCCTGGTTCCATTTCTTACAGGAGAAACTCAACGAGCCTACTTCACCCTCTACACAGACGACACAGACAATTATGAAATATTAAATGTAGAGATTTTGGCATACTGTGGACGATCTAGTACTCAAGCAACCTTGGGGATTCTCAGCTGGGCGTACAATCCTCAAACACCACAGCGCAGCTAGATAACCAATACAATATCGCAATCCGGTGGCTACAGCCCGAAATACTGTCAGCAAAGGAAGCTGTGTAATTTTCTGCTAAAATATGCTACATGTTTTTAACCACATACTCTGTGGTTTGGCATGTTAAGTATTTATTTTTTTTACATTATAATTTTTTTAACATTTTGACTCCTCGTCAATAATAACTACAAACTTAATTTTAAATTCGGTGCAGAAAAATAAAACCCACCTTCACTGGCAGCTTTGTCTTCTTCTTCATCTTCTCCTTGATCTTCTTTTTTCATTTAATCAGCTGACACTGACAACTTAAACATTTGCAGGCTTTGAGCATGTGTGGGAAAAATTGTGTGGAATTATGTCTTTATTAGAATCTACATGTAATGTAGGTTTAATTGAAAATGTCGAACATTTTGTACATAGTAAATGTATCAAAAATAGGTTTGGCCTTAAATGACAAGTGTACAGTATACAGAAATCACTAAACACAAATATTATCTTATTGCTTCACTACTTGATAAAAATCTTCTTTATATTGTATTTTAATTCTTTATTGGTAATAACATTTGTACAGAATGAAAAGTATATTACAATATATTAATAAATATAAGAACTAGTTTCCTATATATGGAAATGTATTATTTAATATATTGCTTTATATTTTACAATATATTACCAATTCTTTTTTTTTCCGTAAGTGACCTCACCCCTTTCTGATCACTTTAGACACCTCAGACTTTTCATACATGTCACATGCAGAAGTACTCAGATTACACTGTCATTGTGGAGTGTAGTAGGGATGGACAGGGGGGTGAGTACAGAAACCTGGTTAAGGACTTTGTGGCAACTACAACAGAACATCGCTAAGACCATGGATATGGCTGTTGACTTTTATCTGTTCGGGTCTCCTTGTTACCCGTCTCCATCGAGGGAGTGGATGTTGAGATGGTCAGGACATATAGACATGGGGCTGTTGGATGGCAAGTTGGACTTGTCTGTGAACACTATCTGTATAAAAAAGGATAGCGCAGGCTGTTCTTTTTGAGGAGACTAGGATTTTCCAACATCTTTAATAATCTTTTGCTGATGTTTTATCAAAGGGTCATTGTCATCGGAATTTTTATGCCATAGTGTGCTAGAGAGGTACCCTCAAAAGCAGGATAGACACGTGATTGGACAAGGTGGTCAGAAGAGTTGGTGGTTGGCTTAAAGAAGTGAAAAGAAGGACACTAAACAAAATGCTGTCCATCATGGCCAATTCCGACCACCCTGCACATAGTTTTCTGCAAACAGTAGTGTGTTCAGTTGAAGATTTCTGCTCAACTGACAGACATCTTTTGTCTCCAGAGCCATTCAGCTCTTCAACACCTCACTACAAGGGCATGGGAATGTGGACTGAGAGATCTAGACTAAGGCTTGCCTGCTATTAAAATGTATTACACAGATAAAGCTCTGATATATTAGCTTCAGGGTCTGCTCGGATTCTCTCACTATCTTGCCATTGCACACTGTAAGAAAAAATTAAGAGAACGTCTAAGATCTTCATGGAGATGAAGATTATTACAGTGTAATAGTAACAAAATACATGCAGCACACTGGATTCAGTCAAACAGAATACTGAGCTTTTCCTGACTGAACCATTTTACACAAAACTTCCTGCCCTTCATGTAGATCAGACAAAAGATGATAAAAGATGAAACAATGAAGGGAGAACCTTCTGTTCTCAAATTTCTGAATAATTCAATTCAATTTTATTTGTAAAGCGCTTTTAACAATTGTCATTGTCGCAAAGCAGCTTCATACAATCAAAATAATTATTTAAGTTGTATGCAATGTGAATGTGTATGAATCAAAATGATCAGATAGTCATTGATGAGCAAGCCGAGGGCGACAGTGGCAAGGAAAAACTCTCTGAGATGGCAATAGGTAGAAACCTTGAGAAGAACTGGACTCAACAGGGTACCCTTCCTCATTGGGGTGAAACAGAAAGCAGTAATTGAACTGCATTCATATTATGTGTTAGGTGGCAGGCAGTTCAGCATAACAGTTGATGATAATTTATGTTAATATGGAGTCCAGGTAGTTATTGGAGGCTCAGGTAGACATGTAGGAAATTCCAGTCCTGAACTATCGAGAGACTGCAGCCAAGTGAAGTCCTCTGAGAAATAGCTATCAACATCAGTCAAGGCCAAAACCGTCTTCATAGTAGAGTGAAACCATCCCCAGACACCAGACGCATCCCAATGAGACACACGGGGCATCCATGTGACGAGAACTCCAACCAGAAGCTGGGCACCAGGATGAGTCAGACAGGTCCAGAGGGAGCCTGGATCGGCAGCTCAGGAACATGTGTAGCTTGACAGAGAGAGGGAGAGAGAACAGGACAGTGGAGAGAAGAAGAGGAGAGGTAACAGTTAGGTATGGTGTAGGGAATATTTAATTTCTAGTGTATTTCATGATATTCTGTGTGCATGAGAACAGAGTGTTCTTTGTGTGTGCGCGCATACAGTATATATATACTCCTGCCTACCACAATGAACATCTCACTGAGCACTGACTAGTGTGTTTCATTAAGGTGTTCCCTGGACTCCAGGCAGGACAAACAGAATACAGGCTGAGAACTGAGTAGACAAAAGGGGGTCTACGAAAAATTCAAGAAATCCTTATAGTATGGTCATAGTCACATAATGTATAAGGTGAATGTATATTTAGTGTAGAGTGCAAGCAGGGACTCCGGCAGGACTAACTATAACACCATAACTAAAAGGGAGAGCCAGAAGTAAACATAGATATGAGGGCTCCCTGAGATGTAAAGCACCAATCACCTCACCGTCAACAAACCTGAGTAATCAATGAGAGTGGGCAGGACAGCATCTAAACATACCAGTTCACCATAATATTCTACTGTACATCCTAACCCTAGGCAAATCTATTTACAAAAATTGCTTGGCTAAATAAATAGGTTTTTAGCCTAGACTTAAACATTGAGACTGTGTCCGAGTCCTGAACACTGTTTGGAAGGCTATTCCATAACTTTGGGGATTTGTAAGAAAAAGCTCTGCACCCTGATGTAGTTTTCATAAAATATTGACAAGCAGCCTGCATCCTTTGATCGAAGTAGGCGTGGCGGATCTTAGCAGTAGCAGTTCACTCAGATACTGCGGCGCAAGACCATTTAATGCTTTATATGTAAAAAATAGTATTTTAAAATCAATCCAGAATTTCTCAGCGAGCCAATGAAGTGAAGATAAGATAGGGGTGATGTGCTCGTATCTTCTGGTTCTAGTTATGACTCTTGCTGCTGGATTTTGAACTAACTAAAGCTTGTTTATGTACTCTACCTACAGTAGTTGAACAACCAGACAGTAAGGCGTTACAATAGTTCAACTTAGAGATGATAAAAGTATGAACTAGTTTTTCTGCATTGTTTAGTGACAATATATTCCTTAACTTGGCAATATTTCTGAGGTGGAAGAATGCTATCATGGTGATATTGTCTACATGTGTCATGCACACTCAATCTGCGACCGGCACTAGGACCCGGAAGTAATGCGGTCGCCAACCAGGAAGTATAAGAGGAGTAAACAAACCACAGTACAACGCTCAGTCATTGAGTTCGGCCCATGTCTGTTTCGGGTGTCATTCTACAAAACCGTGAGTACTCACCTTTTGGGTTGTTGCTTTCTGCTATTGAGTGTGTATTTCTAGGACGCGGGTTAAATTTGTGTTTTTCCCTTGCTCCCCTTTCGTGAGAGTCCTTAAACTAAATCGCATGGTTATCCTGCCTACTCGCTTTTCTTCTGCGTTTGGGGTTACCATCCATGCTACATTGGGCTAACCGCTAAAGCTGCGTCTTCTGGTCACCGAGGTTAGTACAATCTGACAACATGAGCTTTAAATGAAAGACTAGAATCTATAATCACACCGAGGTCTTTCACTGTTGCACTTGATGGAACAGAAAGGCCATCTAAAGTTACAGTGTGATCTAAAATCTAAAATTACTTCTAGCTGCATGCGGTCCTATGACTAGAACTTCTGTCTTATCAGGATAAAGCAAAAGGAAGTTATTTAGCATCCAGTCTCTTATATACTTTACGCATTGCTCAACTTTAGCAATCTGGTTTTTCTTATCTGGTTTTGCTGAGATGTACTGTATATCTGTGTGTCGTCAGCATAACAATTAAAACTAATACCATGCTTACAGATAATGTTACCCAAAGGAAGCATATAAAGGGAAAAAAGCAGTGACCCTAAAACCGAACGCTGAAGAACACCAAACTCCACTAGAGAACATGCAGAATAATCACCATTTAAATCTATATACTGACAACGATCGGTCAAATAGGATCTGAGAAAGGAGAGGCATGTTCCCTTAATTTCTACCATGTTTTCTAATCTGTGAAGGAGAATACCATGATCAATGGTCTCAAAAGCTGCACTGAGGTCAAGTAACACAAGCATAGTGACGCAACCCTGGTCAGAGGCCAATAGGAGACAATTTACTTCAACTTTAACGAGTGCTGTCTCTGTGCTGTGATGAGGCCTAAATCCTGACTGATACAGTTCCTGTATGCTATTTCTATGAGCATAGTTGCTCCACTTCTGTTTTTTCCAGAATCTTAGAAATAAAGGGGAGGTTTGATATCGGCCTGTAATTAGACAGCTGACAGGAGTCGAGGTCAGACTTCTTAATTATCAGTTTAATAACTGCAAATTGAAAAGATTTTGGAAAATACCCAATGCTGATTGAAGAATTCATTGTTTTTAAAAGGGATTCTATTATTTCTACGTTTGAGCAAATGTGTCGGTATAGGATCTAATATACAGGTTGATGAATTTGCAGAAGAGATGAGTGAAATTAGTTCATTCTCTTCAAGGGGAGTAAAGTATTCTAGGTTCCGATCTGACATGGTTAGTTTAACATCTGCATCAATTACATTGTCACTTACATTGTCAATTTCAAAGCCTTAATTTTATACCTAATATTTACAATTTTCTTATTAAAAAATGAAGTCCTCACTATTGCACGAATATACCTGAAAGTCACAGAAATATACCGAAAGTCCTTTTGATCACAGTATGGTTCTCGATGGTCCACTGCCGCTTCCACGCCATAACTGATATAATGACATCTGGTGATATTTACATGTTAGGGAGATCTGGGAGAAACCTTTCTGGGATAATTAAATCATATGGTGAATTTTACTCTTTACAGTACAGAGACGTGTTACTTTTCACACAAAAGTGTATTAATTCACTGTCACTCACACCTAATTTTTATCCTAAGTAGGAATAACAGAAACATATTCTTTGTAGAGCATGTACTTAGTACTTCTACGTTAGTAAAAAATGAAGTGAAGTTTGTGTACTTCTGCCACCTCTGATATCAAAATAGGAGAATTTGCTACAGGCTTAAGAACAGCAGTCCAGCCTATACAATAGGTGTGTGGCTAAGGGAGATAAACTGCTTTTATTATTTCCCACATCAATTTTTCAATTATTCACGAAGTGGCAGGGATCGTTCGTGGTCACATGGTAGGTTAGAGAAGCTAAATATACTGTAAGGTTTGGTAGAACTTTTTTTTCTTTTTTTACTTAGTAATAGATTTTTACTTATAGATACTTCTGACATGTTCTCCCCTATGGTCATACTAACTGCATAAAACACCACATAGAGCCTTCCCAGGAGTGGTTGTATGCAGTCGACTTATAAATTGCCAGAACACAAAAAAATGTGGTTCAGGAATCAGGGCCATGATCCACATGGGTGTAATCAAAGAGTCTCACAGAGATTGGAGAAGCCTGGTAGTATTGATAGCAAGTCCAGTGTAGTTCGGTTCTGTGTAGACTATAGAGAATTTAACACAGTATTTATATTTGATGCAGCACAATACACATACACAGTGCATCATATTGATGGGCTGCTTGATCAGTTAGGCGTGGCTCATTTATATTTGACCCTGGATTTAACTAAGGGACGTGTTCGCAGTGTACATTGTGGTCAAAGACCATCTGGGAAAAAAAGCTTGCATAAAACTATAAATCTAAATCTATATAACTATAAACATAAATCTAAACTGGCGTAATCCCTGAACTGCCTGTGCCTCTACTTCTAGGTCGCGACTGGCCTATCTTGCAACCTGAATGTGCTAGCGTTCAGAGCAGCCCCGCAGCCTCGGATAGCCTCCTACTTCTTTATTAAAAATGACCTTCTGAGTTATTATACAAAGACTGAATGTGATCTCTTGTGGACCCTACAGGTGAAGGTTGGAATCGTAATGCACTTGGGCGCATTCCACATCCTTCAGTGGCCATGTGGGCTTTTAGCTTTCTAATCTACTCCAGGTAAGCTATCTCATAGTTGACACAGAGATCAGACCCAACATGACGGTGTCATCAGCAAACTTAATGATAGTAGTGGAGTTGGAAGTGCCTGCGCAGTCATAGATGTATAGTGTGTACAGCAGGGGGCTCAGAATACAACACTAGGGGGCTTCATGCTGAGGGTGTGTGATGCTGAGGCATCTTTGCCCATCTTTACCTCCTGGGTTCTGCTAGTTAGGAAATTGGGGATCATTGACACAGGCACCACAACAATTATAAATAATAATAATAATAATAACAATAATAATAATAAGGGATAGTTGCAACATCATGTTACAATATGTTGCAACTGTCCTTTTACTGATAGCCATAATAAAACTTACAGACAATAGTTTTGACCCATTTTAGCCATGCAGGTTAGAGGCTATGAAAACACTGATTAAATTGATATGATGTTACAATGCTTCAAGCAGTTTAGACACTCACACACTCAATGACTACGCTTTATCCTGCATTCAGGGTCATTGGGGGCCTGAAGCCTATCCCAGGAGGCTTAGAGCACGAGGCAGGGTACATCCTGGAAAGGGTGCCAATCCATCGCAGGGCAATAAGTTAGACAGTATGACGGGAAAAAAAAGATAAATGAAAAACTTTACATTGAAAAGTATTTTTCAGAAGGAAAGGTCACATGTTGTCACGTACTAACCGGAATGATCAGAAGAGTTAGCACACTTAGCGGTTAGCCTTTTGTAGCGTGGGTGGTAAACCCAAACGCGGAAGCAAGCGAGTAGGCAGGATAACCAAGCGATTTGGTCTAAGGACTCTCACAAGAGCGGAGCAAGGGAAAACACAAATTTAACCCGCGTCCTATAAACACACACTCTAATCAGAAAGTAGACCCATGAAAGTAAGTACCCATGAAATCGTGGACAGATGATCTGAACCGACATGGGCCAAGAACTCAATGACTGAGTGTTGTACTGTGGCTTGTTTACTCCTCTTAGACTTCCTGGTTGACAACCGCATTACTTCCGGGTCCTAGTGCCGGTTGCAGATTGAGTGTGCATGACAGTACCCCCCTGTCCAGGACCGGCTCCTGACGGTCCTGGGGTGGAGGATACCCGACGACGGTAGTCTTGAATCAGCTCGGGGTCGAGAACAAACCGGGCCGGAATCCAAGATCGCTCCTTGGGGCCGTAGCCCTCCCAGTCGACCAGGTACTGAGTACCTCTGCCCCGAGGGCGCGAATCAAGGATCCGGCGTACGGTGTAGGTGAGACCACCGTCGATGATCCGGGGAGGAGGAGCAGGGGGAGAGGGTGGAATCATGGGAGATGTGATGAAGGGCTTCAGCTGAGAGGTGTGGAACACTGGGTGGATTCAGAGCGCCGCAGGCAGCTGGAGCTGGTAGGTGACAGGATTTATCCGGTGTGTGATGCGGTATGGGCCGATGAATCTAGGTGACAGTTTCCTTGATTCGGTGTGAAGGTGAAGGTTTTTTGTTGAGAGCCGTACCTTGTCACCTACGTGGAACAATCGTCCCGGAGGGTGTCGACGGCGATGTTGGGTAGCATAGCGGGCGTTGGCTTGTTGGATGGCGTGGTTGGGTTGGCGCCACAACCATCGACACTGGCGGACCGACTGTTGGGCCGACGGTACATCAACCTCCGGTTCCTGGTGTTGGAACATGGAGGGTTGGAAACCGTGGCATACCTCAAATGGGCTTAAGTTAGTGGCAGAAGAGGTGTGGAGATTAAGTGATAGCTCTGCCCAGATGAGGTAGCGGGCCCAGGAGTGCTGGCGATCGGCGATGAAGCATCTCAGGTAGCGCTCCAGTTGTTGGTTGGTCCGCTCCGTCTGACCATTAGTCTGGGGATGGTATCCAGAGGATAGACTGCAGGTTGAATCGATCAGACAGCAGAAGGCCTTCCATAACCGGGCAGTGAACTGGGGCCCTCTGTCCGAGACGATGTCCTTCGGGAACCCATGCAGGCGGACTACGTGTTCTAAAATCACTCTCTTGGAATGTGGCACGTAGAGTCGTTCAGGTGACACACCTGCCGGTTCGGTTTTCTCGGCCTGTACCTGGCGGACTCTTGTTTCCAAATCCCAGTGAAGTGGTGCGATGATCTTCGACGTGGGTAGGACAGGCGCGGGGTCCGCCCAGGGGATGTCCTTCTCATGTTGTCGTGAGAGGGGGTCAGCTTTGGTGTTCTTGGACCCCGGGCGTTAAGAAAGGTGGAAATTAAAATGTTAAAAAAATAGTGCCCATCGCGCCTGTCTGGGGTTAAGCTGTTTCATGTTCCGGATAGTGATGTGGTTCTGGTGGTCGGTCCAGACGATGAACGGCTCCCTGGAGCCAGTGATGCCATTCCTCCAAAGCCCACTTTATGGCCAGCAGTTCGCGGTCCCCTACCCCGTATCGCTGCTGAGTGGGATCAAACTTTTTGGAGAAGAAACTACATGGGTGTAGTTTCTGGTCTGGACCTCGTTGGGAGAGGATGGCCCCGGCGCCCACATCCGAGGCATCCACCTCCACAAAGAATGGTTGACTTGCATCTGGATGGAGGAGAATGGGAGCTGTGGTGAATCGGTTACAAAGTTCATGGAAAGCGGCGAGAGCATCTGGGTTAAGGGTGAAGTGAGATGAAGGTCGGGTCAGGGCGGTTAAAGGTGCTGCAACCGTACTGTAGTCCCGGATAAAGCGACGGTAGGAGTTCGCAAACCCAAGAAATCGTTGAAGCTGTTTGAGGGTCTTGGGTAGGGGCCAAAGACGCACAGCCTCAAGTTTCTGCGGGTCCATGGCCACACCCTGGGGCGAGATGACAAAACCCAGGAACGTGGTGGAGCACTTGTGAAAAGCGCACTTCTCCAACTTACAATACAGCTGATGGGCAAGCAATCTCTTGAGAACCGCCCTGACACATTGAGTGTGTTCGTCGGCTGTGCGTGAGTAAATTAGTATGTCACCAGGTAGACGAACACCCACCGCCCTAACATGTCTCGGAGGACGTCGTTGATGAATTATTGGAAGGCGATGGGTGCGTTGCAGAAGCCGAACGGGATGACTAAGCTCTCATAGTGTCCTGTAGGGGTGATGAAAGCCGTCTTCCACACATCACCCTCTCTGATGCGCACCAAGTTGTAGGCGCTCAGAAGGTCCAACTTAGTAAAAATGGTGGCACCAGAGAGGGCGTCCAGGGCAGAGTTAGTAAGAGGCAAGGGGTGTCGGTTCTTTATGGTGATGTTGTTGAGCCCCCGATAATCGACACAGGGGCGAAGGTCGCCGCCTTTTTTCTTGACGAAAAAGAACCCCCGTCTAGCCGGTTGATTAGCTCAGCATGCCGATCTACCACGTCGCATAGATGCGCATAATCCACTGGGTTTACCGCTTGCGGCTCAGTCATTCTGTCACGTACTAACCGGAATGATCAGAAGAGTTAGCACACTTAGCGGTTAGCCCTTTGTAGCGTGGGTGGTAAACCCAAACGCGGAAGCAAGCAAGTAGGCAGGATCACCACGCGATTTGGTCTAAGGACTCTCACAAGAGCGGAGCAAGGGAAAAACACAAATTTAACCCGCGTCCTATAAACACACACACTAATCAGAAAGTAGACCCAGGAAAGCGAGTACTCACGAAATGGTAGACAGGTGATCTGAACCGACATTGGCCAAGAACTCAATGACTGAGCGTTGTACTGTGGCTTGTTTACTCCTCTTATACTTCCTGGTTGACAACCGCATTACTTCCGGGTCGTAGTGCCGGTTGCAGATTGAGTGTGCATGACACATGTGACTGCTTTCTTCCAGCAATGAGGAAGTGCTAACTGAGCATGTCCAGTTTGAATACCATCACTATATCTCAACACTCATTGAGAAGTAAGCCATGTTGCAACTTCCCCTTTATACCCATTTAAGTCCTGTAATGTGTTTGTTCCATCTGGGAACGTTGTTGCAGAGCTACATTGATGCAGAGGGAGGAGATGACCTACTGACCAATGCTGCCTCAAGAGCAGTGTTGGGTGTACCTACACTAAAAGTAGAGTACAAATTACAATACTTGATTTACTTTTTTGATGTAACAAGTAATCTAATGCATTAGGGCCACCATTCAAGTACTCAGTTATTTAGTTATATTTTTAAAAATGTAATCCGTTATTCAGACAACTTATGTAATCCGTGAACCAGACAGCAGTGATTCCCAATCCGTTAGTGTGTGTGTGTGAAAATCGTCCTACAAGCCCCGCCCCCATTAACCCACCCCTCTCTGTTATTTGTGCTGTTATTCCCCTACCTCACCTACAGTATGCAGTTTGACTATGTGAGGACAGACGCGCGGAAAGATGAAAACGTAATCACAGCACCAAAACCCATGGTGAATCATGATGAACCATATGTATGGCCCCGGCGCGAAACCACGTAGGTGAGATGAGTGTATTAGTAGTTAACAGATTATGGGCTAAACTTCCCTGAGTGATGAGGTCTTGACTAAAACAACATACATGAGGAATCACAAAGGAGTTTTCATTTTCTGCAATGGAAAAGTACTCTAACTAGTTAATTTTATCAGAAAGTAATGCTGTAATGTAACTGTTTACTTTTTAAAGACAATAATTTTGTAATGTAATTAGTTACTTTATAAAGTAATGTCCCCCAAAACTGTTCATTAGACCTGTACAGTGGGCACTATGCATGATAAGTGCATTGCTTTATGTGCTTCCCTTTTTCAGCTGCTTACAGATGGCGGTGACGCAGAAACTGAAGGCTAGGCTAAATCTCCCTTTAACCAGTCCTGTTTCAGCAGGTGAAGAAGGATGATAATTTCGCACTACAGCTAGAGGACCCATACCTTAAACCCTGTTGGGAACAGGTGATATGCATAGAGAGTGAAGCCAGAGTGCCCTGCATCCTCGGCCAGCTTCTTATTTCAAAATTAAGAACAATTTGTTGTAGTATCATGTAAAAAGCCTAGGAGGAGCGGCCCTCTCTGTTCAAGTCAGTCATTGAGTATGAACAAGACCTACTGATCAATATTAATAAAGTGCTCCCTCTGGTACACCAGCACATGAAAAAGACGCAAGGGGAGCAGAAGCACACTCATAACCAGCAAATTCAGCCATGTGATTTTAAAGTGGGTGACCGCGGATTGCTGCTCCCTGCAGTGCAACCTGTAAATGAACTACCATCTGCAACAGCCGGGTAAGCACAAGTACACTGAGATGTACCATATTAATTTATTAAAATGATCCTTTACCTTGCCCTTCAGCCTTTGTCTCTCTCTGCCACAGAACAGAACCGTCATCTTGTCCATTGTGGAGAAGATGGACGAGGAAACAGAAGCTGAGAGAACTGGCGGATAAATTCATGGATGTGTTCTCCTCTGACCCAAGGCTCTCACACTTGTTGCGCCACAATATCCAGGCTCCGCTTGGCATAGTCATATGTCAGCATCCATATCGAGCCCCAGAGGCCAGCTGTCATTCCATAAATGCTGGGGTGGACAGCATCCTATGACATAGCATCATAGAGGAATCGACAAGCTCCTTGTCCAGCCCCATTGTTATGGTGCCCAAGCCTGATGAGTCAATCAGGCTTTCTAATGACTTCCAGCAACTCAAGCTCTAAATCCACCTTGGACGCATACCTGCTTTCATGTGTGGATGATCTCCTGGATTGATTGGGAATGGCCTGCTTCTTTTGCATCCGGGATCTGACTAGATCCCGGAGGCCAAAGCCAAGACCGCCTTAACCACAGAGCACAACTATTTGCAATATCAGGTCCTCCCTTTCAGTCTTCACAGAGCCCCAGCTACCTTCCAGTGGCTGATGGACACTGTTACAAAATCCCATCACCCCTATGCTGTCTCTGTGCACACAGCACCACCTGCTTAGCAATGCTAGTTTCACCTGTTCTACATTGCCCTATGAGCATCTGATGACACTGCGCCTCCTGAGGATCAACTCAAAGAACCACAACATACACAAAGGCCTCACTTTCCTCAGTAAAGGTCAGTGTTCAAGATTCAACAATAAGAAAAAAATTGGGCAAAAATGTCATCCATGGGAGAGTTCCAAGTCGAAAGCTACTGCTGACCAAAAAGAACACAAAGGCTTTTCTCACATTTGCCAAAAAAACATCTTGATTATTCTTGAGTTTTGGGCACATATTTTGTGGAGTGATGAGTCAAAAGTTAAAAGTAATTTTTTGAAAGATGTGTGTCCCATCTTGTGTAAAATTAACACAGCAATTTACAAAAGAACATCATATTAATAGTCGAACATGATGGTGGTGATGTGATGGTCTGCAAATAGTTTAGCTACAAGATCAACTTGCACTTGGACAACGCGCCATTCATTCCCGCGTTGATAATCAGCGATATTTTTTTTTCATATTCAACTGAGAAAACCTACTACAGAGTCTCTAAGGGGACAAAGGAACGCAAAATAAGACTTTTTCTGCCGTTCTTTCTCCTCCTTTGTCCATCTAGGGGCTTCGTACTATAACAAAACAAAACATTTCATGTTTCATGTATAGAATTAGTTTCAGCAGAAACGCATGATCGATGGTGTTAGGGTACTTAGTGATGATTAGTTTCAGCCAAATCATTAAAACTAACAATGGACTATAGCACTCTCTTGAGAGGGGGTTGGAAGGTGGTACTCATTTATTTATTCTCTACAAGGGCACTAACTGCACAGACCAAACTGTTATCTTCTTGTACTCTTATAAAAATTCTAAATATAAACAATCAAAATACAGCTTTTTTCCTCATAGGTAAACGGAAAAGTGAAGTTGTTCAGCTGTTTAGTGTCACTATGCAGATGTTACACCTAGAGTAGATTAGGCGTGTGGTCTGTTGCCTAGCAACACTGAACGAAACGAGGCATAATCGTGATGCTTGCTTTGGTTATGACATAGCATAGTTTATTCATTGCTGTGGTAGATCTGATTTATTCAAATGCAATAACAAAGCTTTAAATCACATTGTTTTAGCGATAATTTCACGGAAGCGAGTTCAGAACTAAATCACTGCTCCTGCTCCATCTAAAGCACTGTCACACTAAAAAAAACTTTCGGAGAAGTTCAGAAGCTTCAAATAGAATGAACAAACTAATGAATTTTCTCAAAATGTTATAAAAGTAAGTAGAGCTAAATCACTAAATCTCCTAAAAAAAATCTCGCTGAATATCAACGCAGGAATGAATGGCAAATTGTTGATATTTCACGGAAGCATAAACTGCATATATGGAATGAAATCTGAGATAGTACACACTGTATCACGCATACTGTAGCTAGTATGCGTGATCCCTCGCGCCACCTGCTGAGAGAAATGAGAATCGCAGGATGGAAAAGGCAGGAAATGACATGACCGGCGCGCAGCTGTCAGCGATTTTCACGTAAATAAGAGCAAAATAGCTTTATACTGGCTTTTAATGGTGCGAAAATTTAAGCATGCTGGGTGATGCTCACAGATCTTGGAAAAGTCATGAAATGAGGGTCCTGGAATTTGATAAGAGGGTGAAGTATTTTCCCCCCATTGTGGTCAAATGACCGGTACTCGCGCTTCTAGTGTTAAATAGGTTAACACAATTATTTTTGTAAATTTGTAAATCAGATGTTGTCTCAAGCACAGATTAGCACAGATTAGATCCCTTAGGCCCTTATGTGTACAGTGGTGTGAAAAACTATTTGCCCCCCTCCTGATTTCTTATTCTTTTGCATGTTTGTCACACAAAATGTTTCTGATCATCAAACACATTTAACTATTAGTCAAAGATAACATAATTGAAAACAAAATGCAGTTTTTAAATGAGAGCTTTTATTATTTAGGGAGAAAAAAAATCCAAACCTACATGGCCCTGTGTGAAAAAGTAATTGCCCCCTGAACCTAATAACTGGTTGGGCCACCCTTAGCAGCAATAACTGCAATCAAGCATTTGCGATAACTTGCAACGAGTCTTTTACAGCGCTCTGGAGGAATTTTGGCCCACTCATCTTTGCAGAATTGTTGTAATTCAGCTTTATTTGAGGGTTTTCTAGCATGAACCGCCTTTTTAAGGTCATGCCACAACATCTCAATAGGATTCAGGTCAGGACTTTGACTAGGCCACTCCAAAGTCTTCATTTTGTTTTTCTTCAGCCATTCAGAGGTGGATTTGCTGGTGTGTTTTGGGTCATTGTCCTGCTGCAGCACCCAAGATCGCTTCAGCTTGAGTTGACGAACAGATGGCCGGACATTCTCCTTCAGGATTTTTTGGTAGACAGTAGAATTCATGGTTCCATCTATCACAGCAAGCCTTCCAGGTCCTGAAGCAGCAAAACAACCCCAGACCATCACACTACCACCACCATATTTTACTGTTGGTATGATGTTCTTTTTCTGAAATGCTGTGTTACTTTTATGCCAGATGTAACGGGACACGCACCTTCCAAAAAGTTCAACTTTTGTCTCGTCGGTCCACAAGGTATTTTCCCAAAAGTCTTGGCAATCATTGAGATGTTTTTAGCAAAATTGAGACAAGCCTTAATGTTCTTTTTGCTTAAAAGTGGTTTGCGCCTTGGAAATCTGCCATGCAGGCCGTTTTTGCCCAGTGTCTTTCTTATGGTGGAGTCGTTAACACTGACCTTAATTGAGGCAAGTGAGGCCTGCAGTTCTTTAGATGTTGTCCTGGGGTCTTTTGTGGCCTCTCGGATGAGTTGTCTCTGCGCTCTTGGGGTAATTTTGGTCGGCCGGCCACTCCTGCGAAGGTTCACCACTGTTCCATGTTTTTGCCATTTGTGGATAATGGCTCTCACTGTGGTTCGCTGGAGTCGCAAAGCTTTAGAAATGGCTTTATAACCTTTACCAGACTGATAGATCTCAATTACTTTTGTTCTCATTTGTTCCTGAATTTCTTTGGATCTTGGCATGATGTCAAGCTTTTGAGGTGCTTTTGGTCTACTTCTCTGTGTCAGGTAGCTCCTATTTAAGTGATTTCTTGATTGAAACAGGTGTGGCAGTAATCAGGCCTGGGGGTGACTACAGAAATTGAACTCAGGTGTGATAAACTACAGTTAAGTTATTTTTTAACAAGGGGGGCAATCACTTTTTCACACAGGGCTATGTAGATTTGGAGTTTTTTTCTCCCTTAATAACGTAAACCTTCATTTAAAAACTGCATTTTGTGTTCAATTATGTTATCTTTGACTAATAGTTAACGGTTTTTGATGAGCAGAAACATTTAAGTGTGACAAACATGCAAAATAATAAGAAATCAGGAAGGGGGCAAATAGTTTTTCACACCACTGTACTTTATTTAGAACACATCAAATACCTGGAACTTCTAGCCTTTTTTTACTGTATGTCAGAAATGGTTAGGTCAAGTCTATTAAATCAAGATAATTTTGTCCATAAAGTTCAGAGAAGAGATCATTGCCTTGCACAGACAAGATCAAGGATATTTTAAAAAGTAGCAAAGGTACTAAATGTTTCTAGAAAAACAGTATGAAGCCTATTTTGTGGGTTTATATTGGAAGTAAAAAGGAACAGGGCTACACTACCTGGTGCGACAAAAAGAGTAAGCTATCATCTGCTTATATATGCCACAATTATATATACAGTCTTGCAAAAGTTTGGGCACTCCTTGATAAATAACAGATTTTGATTTTTTTTTTAAATACAGTTATTAAACAGTTTCTCTTGGAAATGAAAAAATGTTCTCGGCACAAATTGATGCATAGTTACTTCTTATGCCATAAATTAACAAAAATAAAAACATTATTATGGCACTATGAAAAAGTTTGGGCACTCTAAGAGTTCCAGAGTCTCAGATTCTTTTTACAAGGTTTCAGACCATAATCAGCTCATTAGATCTGATGCATGGCAACGGCTGTCATAATAAATGCGAATTTCAAAGCTTTACAAATACTTTGACTCTTCAAACCTTTGCACACACTTGCGGACACTCAACAACCATAGGTTCCTCTAAGCAGCTGTATAAGACTCTGAAAATGAAAGTTTTTGATGCCCACAATGCAGGAGAAGGCTACAAGAAGTTAGCAATGCATTGTTAGCTTGCAGTTTCCACAGTGAGAAATTTAACTGTGGAGGTCAAGATGAGATCTGGAAGACCAAGAAAACTCTCTGAGATTATTGTTCGTATGCTGGTCAGAAAGACAAATCAAAACCCCCATTTTACTGCAACAATCTGCAGGAAGATTTAGCAGACACAGGAGTGGTGGTGCACCGTTCCACTGTGCAGCGATGCTTGAACCGACAAGACCTGAATGGAAGAGTCAGCAGAAGAAAACCTTACCTGCAACCCCATCATAAAATCCAACATCAGAAGTACAGTACGCAACAGAAAATCTATAGAAGCCTGATGCATTTTGGAAACAAGTGCTGTGGACTGATGAAGTTAAAATAGAACTCTTTGGCATCAATCAGCAAAAGCATGTTTGGAGAAAAAAAGGATCAGCATTTCATGAAAAGAATACCTTGCTATAACTATTAAGCATGGGGGTGGATCTATCATGCTTTGGGGTTGTGTTGCAGTCAGTGGCACAAGAAACACTGCACGGGTGAAGGGAAGAATGGATTCCATTAAATATCAGCAAATTCTGGAAGCAAACATTACACCATCTATAAAAAAGCTGAAGCTGAAAAGAGGATGGCTTCTCAAACAGGGCAATGATCCTAAACATACTTCAAAACCCATGTGGAATACCTCAAGGAACGCAAGCTGAAGGTTTTGGAATAGCCAAACTGAGTCCCCTGATTAAACTATAATTGAAAATTTGTTCGTAGATCTTGAAAGAGCTGTGCATGCAAGACGACCAAAGAATATTACATAACTAGAAGCCTTTGTCATGGAGGAATGGGAGAAAATCCCAATGCGCTACTTGCATGCCGACTTCCGCGTTCTTTTCAATAGGGCTCAGTCAGTTCCGGTTTAGCAATGGCTACGTTCTACACCTGCTGTCGCCAGGATCTCCCACTGATTAACGTTACTGACGTGCATTGTATTTGCAAAATAACCTTATTATATAAGAATATATATGTATTATATTCTATATAAGAACTTATTAAAGTCAAAGTCAACTTTATTGTCAATTCTACATGTACAGGACATACAGTACAGAGAAATGAAATTGCGTTACTCTCAGACCCTTGGTGGATAACATAACATTAAATACATAAAGTAGAATTTAAAAAATAAAAATATGAATAAATTCAATTATACATATAATATATATATAAAAATACAAATACAATATACAAGTAAGGGCACATGGCAGAGAGTGCAAATGCAGACATATTGTATAGTGCAAATAGAGCTTGTAAGTATGATAAAGGGATAGAGAGCAGCCCTGTAACAGACAAGAGTCTTATGAGGTAGACTAAGAGCAGCATATATATATATACATATATATATATATACAGATAACACATTGTAAATACTACCCTGTACTGTGTTCTGTAAATGTACAGTCATGCTGAACGTGTAGCTCTTGTAGATTTTTTTTCAGCTCCTCCACTTCATTAGAAAGTTCTTCTATTTTACCACATGTCAGGTCTAATAATGAAGGCTCAGGAATGTTACAGTAATCATGATCCATCGTTAGATCCATGGGTATGGGTTCGACGGATACCACTTCAGCAGGACCGCGATGCTTTAACGGCGTAATCATTCCAGGCTAAAAGCACTGGTACAATAATCTAATCACTGCTAAAATGTTTACTGCAAACCTTAAAATTGCTGGTAGGACAAAAATCATCTCGGCGTGTGTTCACAAGCCACCACCGTTTTCTAAGGTCCACATCTGAAGGAAAACTGTGAAAAATTAAAGTTCCGTTGAACTTCGCAGAAGATGTACACAGCGGAACACAACAGTGTACGTTTTATACCTTCTGCTGTCTCTGAAATCTATAAACACACTCTTTTCTGAACATTTCCTCCAAACTCCAACACAATGGCCGACAAACCGGAACTGAGCGAGCCCTATTACTTCAAAGCGGAAGTACATAACGAGTCTGCGTGCAAGTAGTCCTTTACAAGAATTGTAAGACTTTTAACTGGCTATAAAAAGCATTTGCAATCTATGCTATCTGCCAGTGGAGGTGTTACTAAGTACTGATTACAGTATGTAGGGTGCCCAAACTTTTGCACAGTGCCACAATAATGTTTTTTTTAATTTATCCTTGTTCAATTTATGACATAAAAGTAACTATGCATCAATGTTTGCTGAAAATATTGTGCATTTTTCCATTTCTAAGAGAGGCTGTGTTAACATCTTTTCAATTGAAATATCACCAAAATCTGTTATTTATCAAGGGGTACCTAAACTTTTGCATAAGACTATATATAAATTGACTATATATAAATTGAACAAATTGAACTATATATATATATATATATATATATATATATATATATATATATATATATATATATATATATATATATATGGAGCTCTAGACCGTGTGTAATTGGGATTAATTTGTATCTCTTCCATTTGGGAATAATCACTCGAACAGTTGGCTCTTTCTCGCCAAGCTTCTTGCTGTTTTTTTTTAGCCCATTCCAGCCTTGTACAGGTGTAAAATCTTGTCTGGCAACTGGCATTGTGTTATACTGTATGAGGTTGAAACAGTACATCAAAGTGCTGTAATGTGAACATGTAATATGTATTATAAAAGCTCTCTCAGTATGGGAAAATCACAGAAAGCTTTTTGATTTTGTGCTTTGAATAACAGGGATTTTTATGAATTTTCATGTAAGTAAAAAAACATTTTAAATTACATGCTTGCAGGAACACTGTTTTGCTGCATGTATTTTGATGAAAAAAGTGTGTGAAGTTTCATGTCACAATCCATCCACTGTTTTCAGTTTTAATTTTACTTTCCTGTAGCTGAGGTGAAAATGACAATTCATATGTCATATATAATGTCTACTAGAATCTAAAAGCAATTTTTTAAATCTGCTGTTTATAACGATTGGGGGTTAGAGCAGAATACCCTTACACTTTTAAAGAATAACTTATATTTACTGTTAATAGAGTATTTTTGTGTCAGTGCATTTGATATAATTTTTTTTTAATCTGTATTAAAATATACCATGCTAATAAGGAAAAGACGGAAACATTTGAAAGTAAAATAAAGATGGGGACGAAGGCAAACATACTCTGAGTACAAAGGGAAAAGTATTGTGGCACTGGAAGATTATTTGAAGCTTGTAAGATACTATTAGAAGTAGTCCAAGATCAAGTCAGGTAAATTTAAGCATTTAATTTGCAGAAAGTGTGTGTGTGTGTGTGTGTGTGTGTGTGTGTGTGTGTGTGTGTGTGTGTGGGTTTGTAATTATCACGTTGTGGGGACACCGTACTGTTTACACACCAACATCATGGGGACCAAAAACCTTATGGGAACAAAAACCCTGGTCCCCACAAGGGTGACGCATAGACACATGTTAGGGAGGCTTTAAATAGGCTGCTGACGAAGTTTTAGCTTAGTACCTATAACGAGCGTTTTTTAATATCTGTGTGTGTGTACGATTTGCTCTATGTCTCCCCCTTTAGTCTGGAACAGAGAATGTTTTGGGCGGGGCTACTCACACAGACTTATATGCAAAAGTATGCAAATCATGGTACTGCCCAATTAAGTGACTACCCACTAGAATTGTGGGTAATGTGCACATGCGCAGTAGCTTTACTGGCATTAGAGGTTGAAGTAGTGTTAAATCGAAGAGGTAAGATTATATGTATTTAATTTTGTTTAATTAGGCATAAGCATTGTTAATTACATATCATTTAATAGTTTAGAATTTTTATAGAATATGTTCAAATAAACAGATTATGTAGATATGCAAAAAGTTTATGGCCAAAAATTGTTAGATAACAGTTAAGTCATTAGCAAAATCTATACAGTAATAACAAACAGAGAAAATAAAATTTATATTTTTAATGTAATTTATGTACTTAATAATAATTCATAAATTTGCGGAGTGTGGTTATGCTTTTTAAAAATCTTTAAACGGTGAATGAAGCGCCCGAGGCCGAGAATAGTGGATTGTAGTTTTTTTTTACTGCGCGATTGGTCCGTTCACGCTACACAGGAAGAGAAAAAGAACTACAATACCCATCTCCATTGCTTATCCTGCTAAAAGGTGGAAGCCAAAGGCTATCGGCCTAATGCGAGATTCTACGGTATTCCGCGCTGACACGAGGAAATGCATCTAAATACCACGAAAGGTATGTTTGTTTTTTATATCTATGGGTAACATGTACCGCTTGTAATAGTTTTTTGTGTGTTTTAATGATTTTATAACTAACTGAAATGTAAACGCGGCTGCTATGCTAGCGGACTTTACCATAGATATATATATACTGACTAGAAGTCGCCTTGGGCCTGTAAGCACACGGCAACATCGCCGCCATCTTGTGTCGGGGGAAGCCGCGTCCACTCTGCATTAGTTAACATTGGCAGAGAGACTAACAACCATTAAAATCACCTTCATCTGCTTAATTTTCAAGCCGTTTGGTTTATTATAAATGTAAGACATAATAATAAATTATTTGATATAAGTAAAATAATGAATTAATCTATCATAAATATGTGATATATCATACAATATAATACTTAGACACACCTACATAACTAATTAATTTGTTCTACAATTGCACAAAACAATTACAAGGATACTGATACGAAAAAAAACATGAATAATAAAAAAAATAAAGTCTATATAAAATATAAATAAATAGATAAATAATAGAGCAAAAATGTACATTAATAAAGGCATGAGTTAAACAAATAAAGCGGGGGGGAAAAAACTATTATGGACTTCCTGACCATTTTACGCTGGTCATTGTATTGCTGGCTTGCGGATGTACAAAATAAACCAGTACAATTCAAATGTTTTAATTAACATGTATTTTTAAGTATGGATATCACACCAGTGTAGTCATTGTGTGTGCAGTAGACTAGGCTAAGGTAAGTAACAATAGGTAATTTTAAGTTCACTGAAGTGGCAGAATAATAAACTTACACCTAGTTTTGAAGTAGATTAATATCAAAAGCTTAAATTTTCTCTTTCTAAGTATTGTATTGTATATGATATATCACATATTTATGATAGAACTTAGATTAATTAATTGTATTATAAATATATGTCTGACATTTATAATAAACCAAACGGCTTGAAAATCGCTTGAAAATTAAGCAGATTAAGGTGATTTTAATCGTTGTTAGTTCTCTGCCAATGTTAACTAATGCAGAGTAGACACGGCTTCACCCGACACAAGATGGGGTCCGCGCTGACGCATCTAGTCAGTGTTTATATCTATGAGACTTTTCTAGCCAACTGGGTTAGCATAGACCACAACCTGTCTAGCAAACTAGAAAGTCCGAAAAGTTATTAAAACTAAGTCAGGGTATTCAGTTGGGTGACGGGTGTATTTTATAACCTCTGAAATCGTGGACAGGGCTGGGTAAACCAGTTAAGGTAATTATTAATTAATTTATTTATTTTTAATCGAGGCCACAATTAGGAGGATTCCTAAGGCTCGTTTATGTCTCTTTGGCCGATTGGTTAGGGGAAAATGTACAATTATTTTACTTTCTTCTAAAGTATCCATTCACAAGTCATCTGACAGCGTAGAATAATTTTGCAGATTAAAATTGCACTAATTTGCATTAGGGAAACATACGAGATGCAGGACATATTAATATAAATTAAAATTATATATTATATATTCAGACCTGAACATCACTGGGCACTAAAAATCATATAACTATACTGTGTTTACATTTTCTGTAGAGTTAAAGATGCCACGAAGGATCAGTCCCCGTGCTGATGCTGTGCATTATGTAACTACAAACAGTGATAAGACATCAAAGCTTGATGTGAAATACATCAGTCCAGAGAAAGGTGAGCTCGATCAGTTTCTGTTCATTATGATGGATTACAATCTGACTAATTTTATATTTGTCCAGAGTTCTCTTGACTTGCACAGACATATTTTTGTATAGAAATTGTTATTGAACACAGAATGGAGGGCAGTGAGTATTTTGGCGCTTTTCCACTGCATAGTACGACACGACACGGTTCAGTTCAGCTCACTTTTGGGGGGTTTTCCACTGGGACAGTACATAGTACCTGTTCCTTTTTTTCAGTACCACCTCAGCCGAGGTTCCAAGCACGCCGAACCGTTACCAAAACATGACGTGTAAACACGCTAGTCACTGATTAGCCGGAGAAAATCGTCATTACTGCGTCACCGAACTTGCGACACGTGACACAACAGAACCGATATATTAATAGAACAGCCAGAGAAGGATCGCACGCACCTCTTTGTATTAACCGTCGGCCTCTTTTGAAACAAACTCCTTCGTCTCGCTGTTAAAAACATTCACATGCCGAGAATGAAGAACACCATGCCGTTGATATGCTCCATTGTTGTGTGTGTTTGTGGCGCGCTTACAATGACGTCACGGCAGTAGCGGCGCCGCGCGCGTGAGTAATCCTGCCCACGCTAAAGCGTTACTACGCTGCAGTGGAAGAGCAAACCGAGCCAAACTGCGCCGAACCGAAGTGAGTTGAACTGAACCGTGTCGTGCCGTACTATGCAGTGGAAAAGGAGTATTAGAATGATGCTATTGTGGATTTAGAATGCCTTATTGCCTTATTATTATTATTATCATTATTATTATTATATTTTTTATTTAATTAGTTTCACAGAACAACAGTTACAATATATACATACACATATTCACACACATGTAAAACTCAACAAAGTAAACAGAATTGAAACAAAATGGGAACTAACCCCCTCCAGCCCTCTTACTCAAAATGGTCTATGTCTTGAGAAAACATAAGAATAGTAAGTAGATTGAAAAAAAAGTAAAATAAATAATAAAGTAAATGAAATACACAAAAAGTCTGCACGACTACATATGGCTGTTTAGAAAAAAAGAAATACAAACATTGTCAGCAGAGGGAGGGTTCATCCTGCCCTAAGCTACAGAATGAGTCGTCGAGTCATTGATATACGAAAGAAAGAGCTGCCACGTAGTATAGAATTTCTCTGTCGATCCTCTATGGGACAATTTTATTTTTACTAATGCAAGGAAGAACATATTATGACCTGTCAGACCCTGACTGATCTGCGGCTACAGTGGCTTGCAAAAAGTATTCGGCCCCCTTGAACATCATAACTTTTTCACATTTTGTCACATTACAGCCACAAACATGAATCAATTTTATTGGAATTCCACGTGAAAGACCAATACAAAGTGGTGTACACGTGAGAAGTGGAACGAAAATCATACATGATTCCAAACATTTTTTTTTTTACAAATAAATAACTGAAAAGTTGGGTGTACGTAATTATTCAGCCCCCTGAGTCAATACTTTGTAGAACCACCTTTTGCTGCAATTACAGCTGCCAGTCTTTTAGGGTATGTCTCTACCAGCTTTGCACATCTAGAGACTGAAATCCTCGCCCATTCTTCTTTGCAAAATAGCTCCAGCTCAGTCAGATTAGATGGACAGCGTTTGTGAACAGCAGTTTTCAGATCTTGCCACAGATTCTCGATTGGATTTAGATCTGGACTTTGACTGGGCCATTCTAACACATGGATATGTTTTGTTTTAAACCATTCCATTGTTGCCCTGGCTTTATGTTTAGGGTCGTTGTCCTGCTGGAAGGTGAACCTCCACCCCAGTCTCAAGTCTTTTGCAGACTCTGAGAGGTTTTCTTCCAAGATTGCCCTGTATTTGACTCCATCCATCTTCTCATCAACTCTGACCAGCTTCCCTGTCCCTGCTGAAGAGAAGCACCCCAGAGCATGATGCTGCCACCACCATATTTGACAGTGGGGATGGTGTGTTCAGAGTGATGTGCAGTGTTAGTTTTCCGCCACACATAGCGTTTTGCATTTTGGCCAAAAAGTTCCATTTTTGTCTCATCTGACCAGAGCACCTTCTTCCACATGTTTGCTGTGCAAACGGGACTTCTTATGGTTTTCTGGTAACAATGGCTTTCTTCTTGCCACTCTTCCATAAAGGCCAACTTTGTGCAGTGCAGGACTCATAGTTGTCCTATGGACAGATTCCCCCACCTGAGCTGTAGATCTCTGCAGCTCGTCCAGAGTCACCATGGGCCTCTCGGCTGATCATTTCTGATCAGCGCTCTCCTTGTTCGGCCTGTGAGTTTAGGTGGACGGCCTTGTCTTGGTAGGTTTACAGTTGTGCCATACTCCTTCCATTTCTGAATGATCGCTTGAACAGTGGCTCCGTGGGATGTTCAAGGCTTTGGAAATCTTTTTGTAGCCTAAGCCTGCTTTAAATTTCTCAATAACTTTATGACCTGTCTGGTGTGTTCTTTGGACTTCATGGTGGTGGTGTTCTCAATATTCTCTACAGAGCAGCTGTATTTGTACTGACATTAGATTACACACAGGTGCACTCTATTTAGTCATTAAGCACTCATCAGGCAATGTCTATGGGCAACTGACTGCACTCAAAGGCTGAATAATTACGCACACCCCACTTTGCAGTTATTTATTTGTAAAAAATGTTTGGAATCATGTATGATTTTCGTTCCACTTCTTCCATGTACACCACTTTGTATTGGTCTTTCACGTGGAATTCCAATAAAAATGATTCATGTTTGTGGCTGTAATGTGACAAAATGTGGAAAAGTTCAAGGGGGACGAATACTTTTGCAAGCCACTCTATGCAGCCCCATACACAACAAACTGTGATGCACTGTGTATCTGACACCTTTCTATAAGAACCAGCATTAACAACTTCAGCAATTTGAGCTACAGTAGCTCGTCTGTCGGATCGGGGCCAGCCTTCGCTCCCCACGTGCATCAGTGAGCCTCAGCTCACACTCCTTTCTTGGACCACTTTTGATAGATACTGGCCACTGCAGACCAGGAACACCCCACAAGAGCTGCAGTTTTGGAGATGCTCTGACCCAGTCGTCTAGCCAGCACAATTTGGCCCTCGTCAAACTTGCTCAAATCCTTACGCTCGCCCATTTTTCCTGCTTCTAACACATGAACTTTGAGGAATAAATGTTCACTTGCTCCCTAATATATCCCCCCCACTAACAGGTGCCATGATGAAGAGATAATCAGTGTTATTCACTTCACCCTGCAATGCTCAATGTTTTGCCTGGTTGGTGTATAAGCACAGACATAAACTTATCATTATTAATGTTAGGGGCATAAACACAGGCCACAATGACTGGTATGTGAAAAAGCGTACCTAATACAACAATATAGCACTGCTGCCCATAAGAGATTAGTTTCTCTGGAACAAACTGAAGCTTTTTAGATATCAGTATGGTAGTTCCCTTAGCCCTTGAATTAAAGGGTCACCACCGAAAGTTATGCCATCCTTTTGGTGATCTACCCCAGCGAAGCACCCACTCCTTATCCCGGTAGTGGTGGAATCTAACGATAATGGCTCGTGGGGTTTTCCCCGACTGGGCTTTGGCACTGGTACCCAATGCGCTCTGTCCAGTTCCAGCGGCCTAGGGAAGGTCCAACCATGTCTTGGAGGAATTGGGAAACAAATTTCAAAGGTGAACTGTCTTCCTCTCCTTCAGGTAAGCCCACTATCCTTCGACCCTGTCGTCTGGATCGATTTCCGAGGTCTTCCACTTTGATAGCAGCGCAATGTTAGTTTTCTCGAGTTGCTGGAATCTCGTAGTCAGCTCGGTTATTTCTTCTCGGTTGCGAGTGCGGTCTCCATGGTTGTTGTCTGCCGACTGTGCAAATCTAACAAGGAGCTGAGAGCATCCAACTTCGTATGTATAGGCAGCTCTCAGCTCTGCCAGTGAACTTTCTTTGTGTTTGTCTAACTCTTGCGCAAATTGAGTCAATACATCCACCATTGCGGTCCCCGAGGCTGGTTGAGATGAAGTGGCTACCCCTTTCCCTTGCCGCCGCTTTCTCGACATGTTATACTAGTTAGGATAGGACCAAACTATTTAAAACTTTGCTTGTACGACAAGACGAGGTAAACTGGTAAATCGTGCACAATATTACATGAAACGTGCGGGGGCAGCTTAAATATACATCTGTTCTCTACATCACCAAACTGGATTTAATGCCTAATTAGTTTAACACAATGTAAGTCTTTTGTTTTTTTTGACAGGCCGTGGTATCTTTGCACTAGCATAATTTTCTAGAGGCGATTTTGTGGCTGAGTACAGAGGAGAAATTATTGATTTCACTGAATCTCAAAGAAGAAGAAGAATCTACCATGATAAATGTGCTGTGTTTATGTTTGACTTTAAATGGAAAGGAAAAACATGGTGGTAAGATAAATTACTTCATATCTGCACATCATCTGAAATACACAGAATTAAATGATTAAAACAATGATTAAAATATAATTATAAATATTAGTAAATTGTTCAATGAATGGTATGTTTTATTTCTGAAAATAACCTTAAACCCCTAGTAAACCTTACATAACACTCATAAAGCACAAGTTAATTTCAACATAATCTTTTAAAATGATAAATTTTACATTTGTCCAGTTAAACATTTACACCTGACCGTTAGATCTGAATATTCTGTCATGCTTTGCCTTTTTTCGGGGTGTGTTAAGCATTGATGCTGCAAAAGAAGATGGATCTTTTGGTAGGCTGGTTAATGATGACGACAAACATCCAAATTGCAATATGAAGAAGATTGAAGTGGATGGAAAACCCCATCTTTGCCTGTTTGCTGTAACAGACATCAAAGAAGGAGATGAAATAACCTACGATTATGGAGGAACAGACTGGCCTTGGCGTACAAAGGTCTGCAAGGTATCTGACTCTGTTCAGCATTGTTGTTTATTGTCCAATTTAGTTATTTAAACTGCTAACAGTTTTAAGACTTTATGAATATTTTTTGTGATATTTAAATTCCTGAACATTGTCACTTATCGGGCGCACTTCATTTTAGTTATACACAATTTTGAGAAAAGTTATACATTTATTGTACTAAAAAATTGCAGGTAATAGTAACCCCTGAAAAGATTTTACTGCTGTAAATAAATGGTAAATACATTAGAGCACCGTCTTTATCTACTTTACCACCTGATGAGCATGCCATAGAGCACTAACTGTACGTTATATACATCTCCAGTGTGCATGACAGTGAACATGGAGCAGACAGGCATTACATTAGTGATATTTGAAGTGTCAAAACTCTGCCTTTTTTATAATATCATCTTGTTTAAGAGTTTCCATACGGAGTCCCCACAAAGTAGGTTTTCGTCATGTATGTGTGTGAGAGAGAGTTTGTGAAAGGTGAACATAGATTTTTATTTAGAACAGTGTCCCCACAATTCACCAAAACCTAATCTGTGTTAAAGGTCCCCAGAAGGTATGTATTTACTGAGATGTGTTTAAGCTATTTTTTGTTGCTATAACTAAATGTTAAATACAAAACTGTGTGTTATTGAGCACATCGTATTTACTTCATAACCTTCTAGAATTTGCTGTGTCTAACCCTGAAATCATGCACTTCATTCCTATAGTGAAGTAACGTATTTTAGTTCCAATTAACTGCTGTTTTTATTGTCCATTTGCTTCGTCTGCTTTTTAGTTTGGATTAATTTTTTTTTTTTGCATGCCCCAAAAAAATGCAGGTGATGAAGGACACTACTGAGCACAATGTGCATGAGAAGCAGCAGCATGCTCTGCAGTCTGCAACTGGTTTGGACGAAAACGCTGACATGGATTCATCTGTAACTGAGCAGGTAAACCTCTTCAATCCCAGTAGCACTTTTTATTAGAGCACTGTCTTTATCTACTTTACCACCTGATGAGCATGTCATAGAGCACTAACTGTACATTATATACATCTCCAGTGTGCATGACAGTGAACATAGAGCAGACAGGCATTACATTAGTGATATTTGAAGTGTCAAAACTCTGCCTTTTTTATAATATCATCTTGTTTAAGAGTTTCCATACGGAGTCCCCACAAAGTAGGTTTTCGTCATGTATGTGTGTGAGAGAGAGTTTGTGAAAGGTGAACGTAGATTTTTATTTAGAACAGTGTCCCCACAATTAACCAAAACCTAATCTGTGTTAAAGGTCCCCAGAAGGTATGTATTCATGGAGATTTGTGTTTAAGCTATTTTTTGTTGCTATAACTAAATGTTAAATACAAAACTGTGTGTTATTGAGCACATCATATTTACTTCATAACCTTCTAGAATTTGCTGTGTCTAACCCTGAAATCATGCACTTCATTCCTATAGTGAAGTAACGTATTTTAGTTCCAATTAACTGCTGTTTTTATTTTCCATTTGCTTCGTCTGCTTTTTAGATTGGATTAATTATTTTTTTTGCATGCCCCAAAAAAATGCAGGTGATGAAGGACACTACTGAGCACACTGTGCATGAGAAGCAGCAGCATGCTCTGCAGTCTACAACTGGTCTAGACAAAAACACTGACATGGATTCATCTGTAACGGAGCAGGTAAACCTCTTCAATCCCAGTAGCACTTTTTATTAGAGCACGGTCTCTACTTTATCTACTTTACCACCTGATGAGCATGCCATAGAGCACTAACTGTACATTATATACATCTCCAGTGTGCATGACAGTGAACATAGAGCAGACAGGCATTACATTAGTGATATTTGAAGTGTCAAAACTCTGCCTTTTTTATAATATCATCTTGTTTAAGAGTTTCCATACGGAGTCCCCACAAAGTAGGTTTTCGTCATGTATGTGTGTGAGAGAGAGTTTGTGAAAGGTGAACATAGATTTTTATTTAGAACAGTGTCCCCACAATTCACCAAAACCTAATCTGTGTTAAAGGTCCCCAGATGGTATGTATTTACTGAGATGTGTTTAAGCTATTTTGTTGCTATAACTCAGTGGTTCTCAAACTTTTTCTGTCATTCCCCACTTAAGGGGGTGAGCAAATTTTCAAGCCCCACTTGTCAACAAAATAATAACGAAATCTGCCAAGTTTACTGTTTATTGAAATATCAATTTCTAAACCAATAAGATCAAGCAACACCAAGTTAAAAACAGATAAAATACACGTGCAATTGTTATAAAAGGCTTACGTTGTCACTTATCTTTGCATAACTGACCCCATGTTTATTAGCTGCTCAGCAATCGTTTGTAGTTTTTTTGCACTGGCCAATTCTGTATGCAACTTTGAATGAAGTCATTTGTGCTTTGCTGTCCACTGATTCAGATTTTACCATGCGATTCTCCTGCTGTCTGTATTCTGCCAGCTTTCTTTGAAAGAAGTCGAGTGGCTTATTAACGTGTGTTGTCTCTAAGTGTCTTCCTAATTTGTTGGGTCTCATGCGGTCTGCTGCCAGCGGTATAAGACACAAAACACACACAGGTCTCTCCTCTATCCCCACCATGAAGCAAGTTAGGCTTCATTAGTGGTGGGCGATATAACCAAAATCTTCTATCACAGTAGAAGCTATTTTCTACCTCGGTAACAATATAATCACAATATAGCAATTGAAAATGCTAATTGTATCTGAAAATGCATAAATAAAAATTCAAACACAAAGAAACTGTTTTACATAATGTAATTTTATATAAACTGTGAATTGCTGAGGTTTGCCGCATTTTTTTTTACTTTGGCCATATTCGTTTGGATGCTTGGATTTCAGATGATAGAAGAGGTTTAACGTGTTTCCAAAACAGTGAACTTGCGTACCTTGCAAATCAAATTCAAAAATTCTATTTAATTCAAACCTTAAAATAAAAGACTATGAATAGGAAATAAATATGAAAAATAAAATAGGGGGTAAATTTAACTAGGAATGAATAAAATAAAATATAAAAACTAAAGTTAAAATAAAATAACTGTACAACAATACACAATATAGAAAATAAATGAAGAATATGTGAACAATAAGAGCAGCTGTACGAGTAGGAAAAGAATGGTAATGTCCAGGGTTGTGCAATCCACATGTTTAAAGTGGATCACGTTCATCTCATTCGTATCACTTTTCTTATACCCAAACTAAATCCACACCACAGACGAGGCACCTTTTTTCTTTACAATCTCCTCGTTGTTGGTTTTGTCACATATAAGCAAGCTCACTGCTCGTCTTCTTCCATTGTCGAAGTGTATGTGAAGCCAAACACATCAAAAGTGGGACGAAACCGTGGCACCCGATTGAACCAAATATCTGCGCAAATACAGCGCAGCCCGACTACCTGAATAGCGCAGTGATGATCTGTTTATTTGCGCAGCCCGGTGGATCGCGCAGCGCCGCTCGAATGCGACCCACTATGTTTTTATTTACAAACTATTTAAAATGTCAGGAATTGTTTATTATTGTTTCCGCCTTGCCATGCCTGGTTTGTATGTGCGCATCCCAGAAAATGTATTTTGAAGGTTGGCGCGGTTTATTTCTGTCAGAGTCGCGCAGCGCTGCCCAGTGGCTCGCGCAGGTTTGTGATTCGAGCAGCTGCTGAAGTTGGCCCGACGTTAAACCGTTATTGTTCCACTATGGTTCCACTTTTTCTCCCGGCCCACAACTGATGTTATTTAAAATTTACTTGTATTAATGATCCATTTATTTGTATGTGATTGTTTAGTTTTGAGCGTACGCTCTTCATTATCTATAAAGAAAAGCATGAATTAAAATAGGTACTTTCCTGTTTTTCCTCCCGTTCATTGCGCCCCACCTGTCATGTCTGTATTCCCCACTAGTGGGGCGCGCCCCACACTTTGAGAACCACTGCTATAACTAAACGTTAAGTACAAAACTTTGTGGGTGTGCCTAACTGAATCTCATTTGATGCAAGGTTTTGCAATATGCACACTGAAATTGTAGTCTATATTTCAGTGTCTGTTTAAAAAAATAGATTTTAATTTAAATGTGTTGGTTATTACAATTTATACAACATTGTAAAATTTACATACAGTAAATTGTATTTTTTGTGTGAGTGTAGAGTTACAGCATTACTGAATTTGTCTCTTTTCTTAGTATTGTGTGCTTTCTGTGATCATTTGTTTCAGCAGTCTTTATCAGAAGACTCTGAACAAGATATGTGCATACCAAGGTTACGGAGGACCAAAAGTATCATTGTAAGTTTTTTATGGTTAACATTTATATTACCAATAGAATGTTCCTACTGCTTAGTTTCCACAGCATATCAGAACATTACAAATCTAAGGCATTTTAAATTCTAAGACATGTTTTACCTGCTAACAAATTGTAAATACAATTGTACTGAGACAAAAGTATTGGGATAGACCTTTTAAGTGTAGGTGTTTCAGTTAGATCCGTTGCCACAGGTGTATAACCTAGCCTTGCAGTCATCGCCAGTTATACACATTTGTAAAACATAATGGGTCTCGAACTTCATGACTTCAAGCATGGTCCTGTTATAGGATACCACCTTTCATTTCATCCCTGCTGGCTATTCCACGGTCAACTGTAAGTACTGGTTTTGGCAAATGGAAGCATTTAGAGTCAACAGCAACTCAGCCATGAGGCGGAAAACCAGCAGCCGTGTGCATACCATCCAACACCTTTGAGATAAACTGGAACAGAGATTGTGAGCCAGACCCTCTCGTCCAACGTCAGAGCCTGACCTCATAAATGTTTTACAGAATGAACAGCACAAATTCCGACAGAAACGCTCCAGCATCCTGTGGAAAGCCCTCCAAGACAAATGGAAGCTGTTCTAGCTGCAAAGGGGGGGGTCAACTCCATATTAAGGTCTATGGATTTGAATTCAATGTCATTAAAGTCGCTGCTGGTGTAATGGTCAGGTGTCCCAATACTTTTGTCTATATAGTGTATATAGAAATTAATAGTGGGGCAGAGATTGTCAGTACAGCACTATGCAGGGTCATTTAAAAAGTATTTTTGGGATTGTTAGTCCTCAGTGGAACACGTTTTCAATGTATTTTACAATTAATTAAATTGTTATTGATTTTTAGATGAAAGATTCAATTCCTGAGGCTTCAGACGAGCTCTTTGATAGTACTTCAGGCAGTGGAGAGGAATATGTCCCAGACTCCAAAGATGAAAATGAAGAGAGTAGTTCAGGGAGTAGTTCATCCATTAAACCATATCCAGTGCATCGGTCAGACCCAACTTCTGTTCAAGCCACTAGTTCTGTCCCCGATAGCACCACCCATGAAGAAAGTGTTCTAGAAAAGAACAGTCAGGAGACCATGGAGCTAAGTGAATATTCTGAAGACAGTTCAGACAGTGATGCACCAAGCAGCAGTTCTCAGAAATCAGCACAGGTAATAGTCAGATCTGTTAAAAGAAAAAGTGATGGTGCTAGATTATATAGCAAGAAGCACTACTGCCTATTTTGTCTCAAATCTTTCTGCAAAATGGCAAGACATTTGGAATATGTGCATTCAACTGAAAAATTAGTAGCTACTGCGTGCAATTTTCCAAAGGGTTCTAAACAAAGAAAAACGCTTTTTGATGATTTGCGCCACAGAGGCAACTTTGTACATAATGCAGCTGTGATAAAGTCAGGCAAAGGGGAGCTAGTTCCAATCAGACAACCCTCCAAAAAAACAAAAGGCACTGACTTTATGCATTGTGCATATTGCCAAGGGCTGTTTGACCGGAGAGCTCTCTGGAGGCATATGAAAAGCTGTAAATTAGGCCCTACACATTCCATTCCAAAGCCTGGAAAAAACCATGTCCAAGCCCTCTGTACATATGTGCAACCTGTACCTTCCAACATAAGCAAATCACTATGGAAGACAATAAGCCATATGAGTCCAGATGAAGTAACAGCTGCTGTAAAAAAAGACACCTGCATTATTCAGTTGGGCGAACACTTGCTTAACAAAGGTGGATCATCTGCTAAGAATGAGGCGTATGTCAGACAGAAGTTGCGGGAACTAGGAAAGTTACTGATCAGTGGCAGCAAAGTTGCATCTTTGAAAAAGATGGAAGATTTCATAGATCCACACAACTATATGAAGACGGTTCAAGCTGTCAAACATGCATGTGGATATGATGAAAAAAACAATATGTACAGAACACCTTCTCTTGCAAAAAAACTTGGAATAAGTCTAATGAAGATTAGTAAGCTCACAAAAGCAAAAGCTTTGATGAACAAAGATCTTGACTTGGCACAGAAAGTCACTGACTTTCAAGACGTGCATAAAGAAAGGTGGTGTGATTTGATCTCTGCAACAGCTGCACGAAATATGGAAGAAATGAAGTGGAATGCACCAACACTGTTGCCTTTTACAAAAGATATACAGAAGCTTCATGCCTTTCTCAACAAAACACAAGATGAATACTTTCAACAGTTATCTTCAGAGCCTTCAACAAAATGCTGGTCTGAACTTGCCAAGACCATTCTGACTCAAATCATCCTGTTCAACCGTCGCAGAGAGGGTGAGGTATCTAATATGCCTTTATCTGCATTTTTGACCAGGGACACCACTAAACCACATGCTGATATAGATTGGGCACTGTCTGAGGTTGAGAAAAAACTATGCCGGCATTTCTCAAGAATTGTCATCAGAGGAAAAAGGGGACGTCCAGTTCCCATTCTGTTGACACCCAAAATGATGGCTGCTTTGGAGTTGATTGTAAAGAATAGGGAGTCTTGTGGAGTGTTAAAGGAAAATGTTTATCTTTTTGCCCGGCCAACTGCAGTGTCCCATTACAGAGGCTCGGACTGTATCCGCTACTTTGCCAAGCATTGTGGTGCGGATTTTCCAAGTGCACTTACATCCACAAAATTACGAAAGCAAGCAGCGACACTTTCGACAGTTCTAAACTTGAGAGACACAGACCTGGATCAATTGGCAAATTTTCTTGGACACGATATTCGAATTCATCGGGAATACTATCGCCTTCCTGAAAAGACTCTACAGCTTGCAAAAGTCAGCAAAGTCCTTATGGCGCTAGAACAAGGAAGAGTTGGCCAATTTAAGGGCAAGAATTTGGATGAGATCACTATTGACCCAAATGGTATATAAAATACATTTCATTAATTTTATTATTGTTAATTAACTCAGCTACTTGTCTTGGTGTACGTTTGGATATTTATTTAATATAAGCCACATTAAGCATAAAAAGCCTATGGTGTAAGAACTGACATTATGCATATTTATTATATTTCTTTATTGCAGAGGAGATGGAGTTAAATAATGAAGTGATGAGCGAGGAGGGTGAAAACTGTGAAGAACACGAAGGTATTAATTTTTTCAAAATTGATAATCATAATGTTATTACACATAAAATGTTGGAGAAAATAAATTGTAACAAGTAAAAATGACAGTTATGGCTTAATTGTGTCTGCAGATACACAGGAAAACGTGTGTGCACCACCATTAGACACTGAAGTTGTGACCACAGTGAATATGAAAGGTCTTGAAAGGTCTTCTGCTAAAGGTGATCATACTATATTAATAAATTAGCTACAATGACTATAAAAATATTCACCCTTTTATTGCCTTTAGAAATGAAATCATGGTCAATGATTTTTTTTTTTTGACAACAATTTGCAAAAAAAAAATCTTTAATATCAAAGTGAAAAGATATTTTTGGCCAGCTCTAGGCAGGTTTATACAAGTGCTATACTCCTTTCTTAATGATGTATTTAACTGAACTGAGTTATAGGCAGTTCACTATATCTACATGTCTTTGGACCGTGAGAGAAACCGGAGTTTTTAGATGTAGTTAAACATAGTATTTGCATATTAAACCAGAATCTCATATATATATATATGTGTGTGTGTGTGTGTGTGTATATAGCCACTGTACTTGCAAAAGTATTCGGCCCCCTTGAACTTTTCCACATTTTGTCACATTACAGCCACAAACATGAATCAATTTTATTGGAATTCCACGTGAAAGACCAATACAAAGTGGTGTACACGTGAGAAGTGGAACGAAAATCATACATGATTCCAAACATTTTTTACAAATAAATAACTGAAAAGTTGGGTGTACGTAATTATTCAGCCCCCTGAGTCAATACTTTGTAGAACCACCTTTTGCTGCAATTCCAGCTGCCAGTCTTTTAGGGTATGTCTCTACCAGCTTTGCACATCTAGAGACTGAAATCCTCGCCCATTCTTCTTTACAAAACAGCTCCACCTCAGTCAGATTAGATGGACAGCGTTTGTGAACAGCAGTTTTCAGATCTTGCCACAGATTCTCGATTGGATTTAGATCTGGACTTTGACTGGGCCATTCTAACACATGGATATGTTTTGTTTTAAACCATTCCATTGTTGCCCTGGCTTTATGTTTAGGGTCGTTGTCCTGCTGGAAGGTGAACCTCCGCCCCAGTCTCAAGTCTTTTGCAGACTCCGAGAGGTTTTCTTCCAAGATTGCCCTGTATTTGGCTCCATCCATCTTCCCATCAACTCTGACCAGCTTCCCTGTCCCTGCTGAAGAGAAGCACCCCCAGAGCATGATGCTGCCACCACCATATTTGACAGTGGGGATGGTGTGTTCAGAGTGATGTGCAGTGTTAGTTTTCCGCCACACATAGCATTTTGCATTTTGGCCAAAAAGTTCCATTTTGGTCTCATCTGACCAGAGCACCTTCTTCCACATGTTTGCTGTGCAAACGGGACTTCTTATGGTTTTCTGGTAACAATGGCTTTCTTCTTGCCACTCTTCCATAAAGGCCAACTTTGTGCAGTGCAGGACTCATAGTTGTCCTATGGACAGATTCCCCCACCTGAGCTGTAGATCTCTGCAGCTCGTCCAGAGTCACCATGGGCCTCTTGGCTGATCATTTCTGATCAGCGCTCTCCTTGTTCGGCCTGTGAGTTTAGGTGGACGGCCTTGTCTTGGTAGGTTTACAGTTGTGCCATACTCCTTCCATTTCTGAATGATCGCTTGAACAGTGGCTCCGTGGGATGTTCAAGGCTTTGGAAATCTTTTTGTAGCCTAAGCCTGCTTTAAATTTCTCAATAACTTTATCCCTGACCTGTCTGGTGTGTTCTTTGGACTTCATGGTGTTGTTGCTCCCAATATTCTCTTAGACAACCTCTGAGGCCGTCACAGAGCAGCTGTATTTGTACTGACATTAGATTACACACAGGTGCACTCTATTTAGTCATTAGCACTCATCAGGCAATGTCTATGGCCAACTGACTGCACTCACACCAAAGGGGGCTGAATAATTATTTGTAAAAAATGTTTGGAATCATGTATGATTTTCGTTCCACTTCTCACGTGTACACCACATTGTATTGGTTTTTCACGTGGAATTCCAATAAAATTGATTCATATTTGTGGCTTTAATGTGATAAAATGTGGAAAAGTTCAAGGGGGGCCGAATACATTTGCAAGCCACTGTGTGTGTGTGTGTATGTATGTATATGTGTGTGTGTATACGGTTTTCTGTTACGTCTCTACTGCAAATAAATGGCTCTTCATGTTATCGTGTTATTGAACTCTGTATATGTCTTTAACAATTACAGTTTGTTAAATTAAACTAATGTGCTTTTGTACATTTAGGTAAAACATCTGTTGCAAAAAAGAAGAAGGCCTGGCAAGCAAATGAGATCCATGCAGTGGAGAAACACATGATGACATTCATCACTTCATGCCTCGTACCAGGGAAGTTGGCCTGTGAAAACTGCATTAGATCAGAGCCATTAGCTCTTAAAGAAAGAGACTGGCAGGGTGTAAAATTTTATGTTTATAACCGAATTGTGGCCTATAAAAGAGAGATTAACAAGAACGAATGAATAATGAGAATATTGACAGTGAACATTTTCTTTGTAAACAACTGAAAGTTTAGTGCACCTTACTGTTTCTAAGTTATTGTTATAGAGCGTATCTAGAGCATATCTAATTTTCAGTTTGTAGCCTTAAAAGATTTTATTTTGGGAGATCGCAAAATCGAATTCCGGTGTTTACATGAAGCCATCCCTGTCCAGAAGCTCCTAGAGAGCAGAATGGGCCTGTGCTCTTTTAGGAACGGAAGGGCGGTAAACTAGAATTATTTATTTTCTTGTAATATGTAAGGTGTGAGATTATTACATACTCTTTATACTTTATAATTTAAAATGATGGAAGCTAGTCAGGCTTATAGAAGTTTTTATTTTATGCTCAGTGTTCAGAATGCTCAACATTCTTGTCATACAATATACATTTATGTTAATTGTGTGTAAGAGCAAAATATTTCTCAGTCATGGTTCAGTTGTGGCTGATGAAGACTGGTAGTGTTGCACTTATTTTTTTGGGCAAATACGTGTAGAATTTTACAGTAATTACAGCTCAATATATGTGACTAAACTTGTCAATGTTGAATAAACACTGTTTTTGTATCTAACTGACGTCTGAAGTCGCAGACTTATCATGACTAAGTACTGATTTTTATAGCACTGCAGGAAATATTACTAGTAGTAGATGTATAAAATTTGGATCCAAGAGCTCTGTAAAAGAAGGGGAAAATGATTTTCTCTTGCTTTTGCCTTGCCTTACTATAATAATTTTGTATGCATAATAGTGATGTTCCCACAACAATATAAATACCAGTTAATTGTGTGTATGCAAATGAGGCTACTTCACTGATGTTCCCACAACAATATAAATACCAGTTAATTGTGTGTATGCAAATGAGGCTACTTCAGTGATGTCCCCACAACAATATAAATACCAGTTAAATTTCTGTGTATGCAAATTAGGTCCCTATAAATGACAAGTTCTCGTTATGTCCCTATAGGGTGTTAAAAAACCAAGCACAGAAACTTTGTGATTCAAATTAAAAATTTGAGGTGATATTTGTGTTCCCGAACTTAAATTATATCTGCCTGATTTTTTTCACCTCTGTAGGACCTTGGGAAAGTGGTGTCCCCACAATACATGGGTGGGACTACTGTCCCCAGAATGTAATAATTACAAGAATGTGTGTGTGTGTGTGTGTGTGTGTGCACTCCATAAATAGCACATAGAACAAAACTGACAAAACTAAGACGCCCCTAGAATACACCTTTGGGGAATGCCACAGATTATAAAAGGGAAGTTCCAGTTTACAAATAATTATTAAGAAAACTTTTCAATGCATCATCCATTAGATGCTTGGGAGAAAAACAACATCTGACACTTGTCACAGTCAGTCGTAGCCTATTAACTGTGTGGGCTGTTGTGCAGTTTTTGTACAAGACGTTAAGATAATTAAAAAATTTAATTACTGGAATTGGGTTAAGCACTGTCAAACATATTAGCAAAACCTGAAAGGATAGTGCTAAACTGTCAACTCTGGGAAGAAATGTTGTCAGGAAAAAAAACAAAAATGGAGATTATTTTAATGCTCTGTGAAATTACAACAGAGCTGGTCTTGCTTGCCCTGAGGCCCTAAGCAAAATCCAGTAAAGGATCACTCCTACCTGACATGTAAGCATGTGAACCATTTGACATTGCTACACTAACGCTTAATACACTGAAAGTTTACTGTACCATTTATTTGTACAACATTTGTTAAGGCCTTTTATTTGACACTTCCCTAGACTGTAAAACTTAAAACTTGAAGAAAGAACACAATCTTACCTGATTGCTGTTCCCTCAGATCATTCTCATGTGGTTTTTGTCAGTTCGACTTCATCTTCTAATCAAGGTTGTCAACAATAACATTTGACACGAGAAGGATCCTGGCGTTGTGCATTTTACAGGGCCCTATGCACACACAGTAGCGTCCAGTTTTGAGCTGCATCATTAAAATGTATTTATTTATTTTTAACAGTATTAATTAATGCATTTCCACACAGACACACACACACAATGTAATGAGCACTCACAAGGTTGGGACAAAACTACACTACACTTTTATGATGTGTGGTTTCTTCAACTGGTCAGGTCCAGGCTCAGCAACATTATGTGCACAGTAAACAACATTGGAAGCATTACTATTAGCATTACACATTGCTGCTAATCGTGGCATGTGGCACAAATACATACAGCTTACATTTTTCACATGTTAAATTACAATAATTATATGAATTTTTACTTTCGATCTTTTAACCATTTTTAAAACCATGCAGATGTTATTTAAGGATAAAACTTTGTTGGATCACCCTTGAATAGGATGCTTTCATCTGATTCCTAATGATTATGAGCTCATTTGCTTTTATAATAGTCATTATCCTTACTACTCTATCTTTCATTGTTGTCTATTTTCATAACAATTTCATAACAATCATTATCACTTGCTAAGCCATTATTATGAGTATCAGTGTCCTAATGTAAGTTTCTAAACGTTAATTATTCCAGCAGTAAATGTCACCTTTGTGCTCAGCAAGAAGTCGCACATGTGGGTGTGCGTAATGGTTTTTACTTCGTGCAAATTGAGGAGTAGGAGATGCCAAATTGTACAGCAGGAAAAAGAGAGGTTGTCCAAAGTCTGAGATGACATTGAAATCTAGAATATTTTTAAAACTAGAAATAAATTGATTCAAATTTGTAAACCGTGTTATTGTTTCCATTTAAACATGTGAAAGGTTTGACAGCAAAATGATAAAAGTTTTTTTTTTTTCAAATAAAGCCAGTAATGATAGAAAATAATAGAGAAGAATTAGTACAGAAATGCCAGAATCTTTTGTCAAGCTTGATTTAAAAAAAAAAAGAAGCTATAATTCAATCTGCTACAGTGTTGGCACAATGGATGAATCACCCTGCAGTTGTGTAATTTAAGTATGCAATTTAGTATCAATAATATATTGGTTTATGATTTTTTTAGTGAGTCACTTCCAGCAAATTATACCAAGTGTTGAGCTTTGGTGCAATTACAAAGATTGTTGAAGCTCATGAGAAACTTTAATATAAGCAATACTAAAACTTCAGGTTACATAATCAGCCCCCTCCTCTACCAGTGGAGGACACATACTGTAATATATACAGTAGTATAATACTAGTTACAATGAGTTACAGTAAAATTTCATTTCATTCCAAAAAAACATTTACATTATACTATGTGTTTGCAGAAATAATAGATATCCTCTGTTAGAAAGAAGGAGATGACTGATCACTACAAACCAAAGAGAGCATATTGTACACATGATCAGAGCAGACAGAAACATAGTTTCATGACAACTGCAACAGCGCATCATTCATAGCAAAGGAAAATCCAAAATGATCTCATGTCAACCTCTTCTTTTTCTTCTAGACAGAAATGAGCCGTTTTTAAGACTTGAATGAGATTTTAGACGTTTTCTCCAAATGTATCTCTTGAGATACTGTTTCATACTGAGAAAAACCTTTTGAATGTGATCTTTTGAATCTGTTCCATTTCTTTGCCTATGTTACATATTTTACTGGGGTTTTTTTTTGTTCGGTCATGTGTATATAGTTGGTTAAAATAAAATAGAATTCAGTTTATTTTATTGCCTAGTTTGTGCTGATAAAATGTCACTCTATAATGCACAATTCTGACCCATATATATTTTTCTATATATTTATTAAAACATAATAATGCAAAGAATGGCTAAAAATACTCTGGTGTTTAAGTGCTGTGGGTTCTCTGAAAAACAGGGATGGAGGGGGAGGATAGATGGAGGGGAGGGTCAGTAGGCTGAAATGTGAAATCAATGACAAAAATAAAATAAATAAAAATATTGTGTTTAAGGTCATATATAAAGTATTTGTTTTTTATAATGTCGAATGGGTCCACTGGCTACCACCACAGGTATAATTTTGTTTGTGTGTTTGTGTGTGTGTGTGTGTGTGTGTATGTAAAAACACAACATTATATTCATAATTAAGCAAATAAAATCACATACAAACAACAACTGTATAACTTCTTTTCCCCATGACAAAATGTATTTAGCCAAAATAAAGCCAAATAGAAAAAAACAAAGTGAGCAATACTAAGTATGCAATAACCTGCAGTCATTTGCTGTATGACTTTGTACTTACTGTACATCCTTGTGGTCCATTCTTCTTTACAACAGTTATTGAGTTTTTTGGGCATTCACTTATGCACAGTTGTGCTAAGTTCCCACATAAGCATTTCAATTTGGGTGAGCTCTGACTTTTATTCCAAAACCTTGGTTCTTCAATTTTTCAGCTATTCTGATTTAGATGTACGAGTGTGCTTCTGAGAATATTCCTGTTGCATGACCAAAGTTATAATGGTTGGACAGATGACCTCACATTTTGCCTCGAGAATATTCTGGCATACGTAGAAGTTTATAGTGAATTCATTGACTGCGATGTGCCAAGGGCCTGTGGTTGCAAAAAATAAGCCCAAATCACCCATTCATCGTTATGCTTGACAATGAATATGGTGTGTTTCTCCTCAAAAGTTTTTTGCTAAACATGGTGCTGGGTATTATCTGTCTCATCATCAATGTAGCAAGACGTGGCAAACCAGGCCAATATGCGACCTGTGGAACAATAGGGCATTGTTCCAGAAGCCTTGTTTTTTGTTCCGACAGAAAAGGTTTCTCTTGGCAACTCCAACAAACAGACTGTATTTTTCAGTCTTTTTTAATTGTGCTGTCATGGACTTGCTCCTGTCATTGACTTTTATCATCTTGGGTTAAATGTGCTGGGCTGTCCACAAATCTTACTCACTGTCGAATGTTGAACTCCAAACTGTTTGAAAATGTTTTTTATAAACCTTTCAGTTTTGATGTGCAGCAACAATTACTTCTCTAAGACCATTGCTTATATCTTTCCCTCTTAATACACACCTGAATGCTCCAGACTAGCAAACTGCCAAAACCTAGCTGCAACTTACCCTCTCCAGTAGTAAGTGTTTACTTAGTATTGCCTATTGCCTGTGTGTTTTTTTTTTTTTTTGTGTGTGTGTAGCTTAAAAAACTGAGATTGTAATTGCCTAATACTAAGGCCCCCTAAGAATGATTTTTATGTTGAGTGAGTGTTGTAAGGGCTACTTGCTTGCACGTGCCATAAACCTCTACTGGAAATCCATTGGATTGAGGTCCATTACTGTACCTTAACTTTATTGTCCTTAAGACATTTTGCCACTACTTAGGAAGCATGCTTGGGATCATTGTCAATTTGGAAGACACATTTGTGACTAAACTTTAACTTACTAGCTCATGTCTTGAGATGCTGCTTTACTAAAGGGACACTGCAAAAGACATCAATTATTTGCTTTACTGCAAAGGACATGAATTACAGTAATAGTATTTTACATTGATTGCACCAGTGTGTAGTTAGCATATATAAACAAATATTTGTTTGATATTTTAGTTATTGCTAACATAAACTTAACTAAGCTTTTAGGCAGTTTAGACCATTAACACAGATGTAGATATTAATATTTGGAATAATGTCCAAATATATCTTGTCTGGGTTTCTGTAATAAAGCATACTGTCTAGCTCCTGAGTGGCACAGTGGTAAAGTGCTCACCTTATCATACAGAAATTGCTAGTTCCATTTCCAGGTGAGGCTACAGCCATCCGTAGCAGGAGCCTAGTGACAGCAGATTGGCCATGCTCTCTCAGAGGCATGGCATAATTCCACTCCCACATCAATCATAGTGATAGAAGCCACTTGTGGGTGAGCTAACGCAAATGGAAAGGATCGGATAGCGCTGCAGTATGACGTTACTCCGATCCCTAAGGGTGCATGAGCGACAGTTCGAAAAAGATGGGGTCACTGGCTTCATGTGTGTCGGAAGAAGTGTGTTAGCCTATGCCCCCCCTGGTTGGTAGCTGTCACTGATGTGGGAGTGCCCTAACCGGATGGGTGAGATTTGGACAGACAGACAGACAGACAAACAGGCCGGCCGGTCGGTATTATCGAAATAAATTGTTATTGCGGTACGACGGTATTTACAATACCCATTACATCCCTATTAACTACCATAGAGTTATGCATATAAATGATTAAAAATAGTGACAGACAGCATTCAGTGCTCTCGTTTACCTGCATAGCAGTGTGATTTACAGAGATAGAAAAATCCTTTTTTATGTAATAAATATTGTATTAAATAATGTCCCAAAACATTTATTAGCCTTAGAGTAGGGTTTTGTCACTTTGATTTAGAAAAAGTTACTTTTTTTAATGAATAGAAACAAACAAAAAAGAATTATATTAAAAAGATGCTTTTTAAAAATTGCATTAAAACAATGTTTGTCTATATTAATGAATTTAAATAAATAGCCTAGTAGCTATGAAATTTTAAGGAGTTGAATAGATAACCTACTGTCTTATTTATGTAGCTAAAACACTAATTTAAACTAGATAACACGATCAAAGTTTTAATATTTATATTTAACTGTAGATGGAACGTTTTTCAAGTCACATGAAAAAAAAAGTTGTTCTATTCTTACCTGCTGCTCATTTGGAGACCTACTCCCATGTGACATGAAAAACCTTCCATCTACAGTTCTGTGTTCAGTTCTACAGTTCAGTTCTCTGAACGCGCAGCCTCTCTGGCACATTAACACTGTGTCCCCAACATTGATTGAAATCATTGCATCAGAAACTATTTTTCACATTTTTTATGGTCAAAGAATGAACAGATAAATGTTTGACACTATTGGCACTCACACAGTTTATTCCATTGTCCAGCCTCATAGGTGTGTTGTTTATATTGCTAATCAATGTTAGTTTAAAGTTATATGCTGTTTTCTGGTTATATTTTTTTTATTGTACCTGTACATAGAAAAAGGTTTATACGGTAAACAGCATGTGTGATCAAGAAGACTCATTTGAGTACTGATTCTGTGTTAAACATCTATGGGGCTGAGCCCCCCCCCCCCCCTTACCTGAAAATCCTAGAAATGCCCCTGGCTACAGAGAATCGAGTTCAGTCCCATGCGGATTTGCAGGTGATTTTTTATGATGAAAAATGTGATTATAATAAAAAATTTTATGATGAAGGCCTAATATGAGCTTCCCCTGTTTCAAAAGCTACTGTAGCAGCCGCCACTGGTGTAGCAGCAGGTTTTGGATAAAAGTAATACAGTTTTGTGTCTGTTTATACTGTACCATCTACTCTAGGTTAATTTAGTTACATTTAGCAGTAACCACCATGTTGTGTTCCGGTCAAATCTGACACGATTTACAAGTTTCTTCTCTAAAAAAAGTATAGTAAATTTTATCCATTTGGTGCAGTGACTTTGTTCACACATGGCATTTGAACACATAAAATAAATGAGAGATATTTTTATTGGTCATTGGAACTGAATTAAATCATTGGAAAGACTGCAGTTAATATATAAGACAGAGTTCAAGCGCATTTCTATATTCCGTTCCTACACCTAAACATACAGGTGTATGTGAGCACACACACACACACACACACACACACACAAACTTCTTTCTGGCTTCCATGGCAAACCCCACGGGAACCTACTGACAACATAATTTTAACCATGCCTGTTGAAAAACAAAACTGCATCTTTGTCAAGAATCATACAACTTCCATTCAGCTCTGGTATATAAAGCTTTTTGAGGCCTTACAATTCAGTCTTTAGCAGCACGATGGTCAAGAGATATACTGCACGTGAAGCTGTGGAATTATATTTGACAATGACAGTGATGAGGAGGAGAGAAGCCAGGTTGACAGTGAGAAGGGTTTAGAGGAGGAAGAGTCAAGAGGTTGAAGATGACACAGAGTATAACCCGAGGAGAAAGACGCTGAGGAAGAAGACCCAGCTGAAGTTCAGATCTTCTTTCATCCAAAAATAAAATAAAATCCTCACCCTAAGCTTATATGCCATATCCTGAGTGGATGACATCAAGTCCTGTATTCAACTTTTCCCACCATTGTGACCAGAGGTGGGTAGTAACGAGTAACATTTACTCCATTACACTTACTTGAGTAACTTTGTGAAAAAATAAACTTCTATGAGTAGTTTTACTTTTGACCTTTACTTGAGTAGATTTGTGAAGAAGAATTGCTACTCTAACTCTATACTCTTAGGATATATTCAGCTACACTCAACTCGTTACTTTTCTTACCACTTGTTCTGTACAAGCAGCTGGTGGATCTAACAAATGACTGTATTTCAACAATCAGATGATGCAACAATAATAACATGACTCCGTTTGACCAATCAGCCGCAGTAACAATAACCACATGTAGTCACATGCCCACACACAAACTGGTGGTACTGTATAGCGGGAAAAAATCTTTAGCCGCGGTAGACAGGGAACGAAAACATAAAATTAGCAAAGGCATCTGTCTCCAATGCTAAAACAGAAGAGGACAAACACTCTAGTGTTAATTTAGTCAACAAAAATAGTGACGAGAATTCATTAACAATCTTTTTTCCAGTGTCCAAGACGAGGTGATGACGAGACGTCATGGATATCAGTGACAGTTTTTCACATTATCCGCTGCGATAGGGTGTTCATTCATTATTGCACAAGCAGCAGTATTTCTCGGGTCACGGTGCGCGGCATATCAGGAGTAGTTTGTGCGCGCAGGAACGGGATGTTACAAACTCAGTCATTTTTAACTTGTTGTCATCACAGCAGTATTACTTGATGACAGAGAGGAGGCAGCAAATACGGCTTAAATAAAATTTCACTCATGCACACACATGAAACACTGGCATACACATATATGAAATACATTTATACTAAAAACGTTTTGGATGACTACTTTTTACTTCTACTTGAGTAATATTACTACTACTAGAGTAAATAGCTGGAAATAGTTAGACCCATTAAACATTGAAGACTCTGTGGTTGTGTTGATTTTATGTGGTGTCTACAGATCCTGCAATTAATCTGCATCCAGCTTAAGTCAATTTTTTAATGCTACAGTGTCTTTGCAGACCTTCCATATGATTTCATGTGTGATTCACTTTGAGGACCACCACACAAAGCAGCCCGAAGTCAAGGAAACAAGCTAGGAAGTTTGGCAGAAGTGGGTGAAGCACCTCCCACTCATTTACAAACTGTAATGAGCATGTCGATGGTTTTAGGGGGTCAGTGCTCATTTAAAGATATCAGGCAGCATGTGATTTTGAAGACATGTTATGCCTGGAACATGCAAGTGTGCACAAGCAAACCGGCTGATGGTGTTCCTGAGAAAAATCAGGGAAAGTTGGGGGTCCTAGAAAAACGAACACAACAAATTAAAATTTTGGGTTAAATTGACGATGTATGACGCGCTCACACACACACACACACACACACACACACACACACACACACACACATACACACACACACACACACACACACACACACACACACACACACACACACACACACACACACAGTGATAAAATTAAAAAGGGCATAGAGGGCATCTCAGTTGACTTCCTCAAAAAATTTTTCCCTATGCCATGCCACTGACAATGGCTCTGTCAAACATCAACCATTGTTCAAAATAATTGAAATAATTACACAAAATAAATTAGTAATTTTGCTTACACTTGATTTTACAGAGTTTATAGCAATATTTTTTGGTATTTTGATTCAGGCTCATCTATACTTATGATTCTTCTAAAGTGGGATGTTAAAAATGCTAAGATTAAAACTGATGTTCTGCATTTCAACCCAGTAATTTTATAATTCTTTATAAATATGCATACATACACATAATTTGCAAGTACATTTAAATCATATATATATGATATTGTAATTATCCAATTATTTACAGCCTCCACTGAACATTTGACTTGAAGTGAGTCAAGTGACAAGATTTTTTTTCTGCAACGTCATGACTACAGCCCTGGCATCAAATAACAGAGCATACATTTGGTTGTGGTTGCCTTAAATAGGAGTGTATTAACATAACTGTCATGCACACTCAATCTGCGCCCGGCACTAGGACCCGGAAGTAAGGCGGGCGCCAAACCAGGAAGTATAAAAGAGGTAAACAAACGATGGCTTACCACTCAGTCATTGAGTTCGCCCGATGCCATTTCGGAATCGTTCGTCAAACTGTGAGTACTCACTTTCTTGGTTTTGTTTCCTGTTTGAGTGTGTGTTTATAGGACGCGGGTTTGATTTGTGTCTTTCCCTTGCTCTTTCTATCGTGAGAGTCCTTAGACTAAATAGCGTGATTATCCTGCCTACTCGTGCACTTCCGCGTTTGGGTTTACCATTCACGCAACAAAGGGCTAACCGCTAAGCTACGTCTTCTGCTCATCTCCGGTTAGTTCGTGACAGAATGACTGAGTCTGCAGTTAACCCAGCGGATTACGCTCACCTCTGCAACGTGGTAGATGGACACGTTCGGTTGATTGATCGGCTGAACGCCGAGATCGCGACTCTCCGCAGTAGCGTCCAAGACCTTGCGGCCTTGCGGCGCGAGGTGGCGGAGCTGCGGCGCGAGGTCGCGGATCTTCGGCGCGAAGCTGTCAGTCCTCCGGCTGGTCTATCTCCCGTCGCGATGCATCCCGTCGCGGCACGGCAGAAGCCGTGCCGCCATCTTCACCTTCACCTGATGTATTTTTATCACTACCGGACAAATGGGATGGCACAGATGGGAGATGTAGCGTTTTTCTAACCGCACTGGATCTTGTGTTTGAGTTTAATTCCACCAGATACTCCACAGACCGACTGCGCATCGCTCTCCTCGTCTCATTGCTATCCGGGCAGGCAGCTGAGTGGGCCACGGCGGTTCTTCACTCCGATTCAGACACGGCACATTCTTATAATGAATTTACCAAACAACTGAGACTCACCTTTGAACATCCAGCAGGTGAGGTGGAGACCGACACCAGATTATACCATCTGCGGCAGGCAGGTTCGTCCGTGAGCCGTTACACGGCGGAGTTCCGTACTCTCGCCGTCCAAACCACCTGGGGTGACACCGCTCTCCGGACTACCTACTACGAGGGACTGGCGCCATATATTAAAGACGAGCTCGTGGGACGAGAGCTACCTGCGACGCTGGAGGGTCTCGTTCAGCTAGCTCTCCGGATCGACCAACACCGAATCTCTCGTCCTAAACCAGCCCCACGAAACCTGACACCTGCCGTTTCATCATCTCCATACACCACATCACGACCATCCACCACCCCCTCTCACGTTCCCGCACCTGAAGCACGACCCACATTCAACTCCACCGTCTCTGGTGCTGTCGGTTCTCCACCACCCGCCGTGGTTAACACGGGAGCCGGGGAACCCATGCAATTAGGGCGCGCCTCCTTGACCGCTGCAGAACGGGAGCGACGATTTAAGGAGGGGCTCTGCGCGTACTGTGGGTCCAGCGCACATCACCGAGCCATCTGCCCCCGTCGTCCGGAAAACGCTCAGACCCGGTGAGGAACGAGGGCAACTCACCGGGTCATCTCCAACTCTCCTCAGTCACCACCCCGACCTCCCGTCTTGCGGTCCAAGTAAGTCTCCATTTTGGCCACAAACGAGTCAGAAGTGCTGCATTTATCGATTCCGGTGCCGCAGGGAACTTCATTGACTCTACCTATGCCAAAGAATTGGGGATAAAACTCGAGGCGTTATCCCAGCCGGTTCGGATCACATCTGTTGACGGTCGGCCCTTAGCCTCCAGCCCCATCACCACTCAGACCCAGCCCATCACTCTAATCATCAACAACCATCAGGAACGGATCCAGCTTCATCTCACCTCCATCACATCACCACCCATCATTCTCGGGTACCCATGGCTGCTTCAGCATGACCCCCTCATCTCCTGGGCCCAGAACCGGATCCTTCAGTGGGGGCCGACCTGCTCCGAGCTCTGCCTACAAGCACCGGCTGGGACGTGCTCTAGGGAGTCCGAGGCCCCCGACGTCGACACCAAAGCCATTCCTGCCATGTACCGGGACCTGGCTGAAGTGTTTTGCAGAAAACGAGCCACGCACCTTCCACCCCATCGCCCCTATGACCTGGCGATTGACCTCCAGCCGGGCTCGGTGCCCCCCCGCGGCCATCTCTACTCCCTCTCCAACACCGAGACGCAGGCGATGGAGGAGTATGTATCAAACGCTCTCCGCCAAGGCACCATCAGGCCCTCCTCATCGCCCGCCGCCGCGGGGTTCTTCTTTGTGAAGAAAAAAGGAGATGAACTTCGTCCATGTGTCGACTATCGGGGGCTGAATAACATCACCATCAAAAACCGACACCCACTGCCTCTTACCAACTCTGCCCTGGACGCCCTCTCCGGTGCCACCATTTTCACAAAGTTGGACCTTCGGAGCGCCTACAACTTGGTGCGCATCAGAGAGGGCGATGAGTGGAAGACGGCCTTCATTACACCCACGGGACACTATGAAAGTCTGGTAATACCATTTGGACTTTGCAATGCACCCGCCGCCTTCCAGCACCTCATCAATGACATTCTCAGGGACATGCTAGGGCGGTGGGTCTTTGCATATCTGGATGACATACTAATTTACTCACGAACTGTTGATGAACACATCCAGCATGTCAGAGCAGTTCTAAAGAGATTACACGCCCATCAATTGTACTGTAAGTTGGAAAAGTGCGCTTTTCACGAGCGCTCCACCACGTTCCTGGGTTTTGTCATCTCGCCCCAGGGTGTGGCCATGGACCCGCAGAAACTCGAAGTTGTGCGTCATTGGCCCCTACCCAAGACCCTCAAGCAACTTCAACGGTTTCTCGGGTTTGCGAACTTCTATCGTCGCTTTATCCGGGACTACAGTACGATTGCCGCCCCCCTAACTGCTCTGACCCGACCCTCATCATCCCCTTTCACTCTCAACTCCGTCGCCATCTCAGCTTTCCAGAGACTCTGTCAACGCTTCACCACCGCTCCAATTCTTCTCCATCCAGACGCAAGCAAACCATTCGTTGTGGAGGTGGACGCCTCAGATGTGGGCGCTGGGGCTGTTCTCTCCCAGCGAGGTCCAGATCAGAAACTACACCCTTGTAGTTTCTTCTCCAAAAAATTTTATGCCACTCAGCAGCGATACGGGGTAGGGGACCGCGAGCTGCTGGCCATAAAGTGGGCTTTGGAGGAATGGCGTCACTGGCTCCAGGGCACCAGGGAGCCATTCATTATCTGGACCGACCATCAAAACCTCATCACCATCCGTAGTCTAAAACAGCTCAATCCGAGGCAGGCGCGATGGGCACTATTCTTTGAACAGTACAACTTCCATCTGTCCTACCGCCCGAGGTCTAAGAACACCAAGGCCGACGCCCTCTCCCGACAGTATGAAGAAGACGTCACCCAGGCGGAACCCGCGCCTGTCCTCCCACCATCCAAAATCATTGCACCTATCCACTGGGATTTGGAGACCAGGGTCCGCCAGGCACAGGCAATGGAGAACGAACCGGCAGGTGCGCCGCCTGGACGTCTCTACGTGCCCCTAACGATGAGAACTGAAGTGATGCAATGGGGCCACACCTCACCCATCTCCGGACACCCAGGCACCCGACGCTCCCTACAATTCATCAAGCGAGCCTTCTGGTGGCCCTCCATGGCCCGGGACATCGGCGAGTTCGTTCAGGCGTGCCCAGTGTGCGCCAGGGCTAAAGACACCAATCAGCCGACCCCGGGGGAACTCCAACCACTCCCTATTCCCCGTCGGCCCTGGTCGCACATTGCCATCGATTTCATCACGGGCCTGCCGGATTCAGAAGGAAAGACTACCATATTGACCATCATCGACCGTTTCTCCAAAGCCGTGCACCTGGTGGCCCTATCCGGACTCCCGTCAGCCAAGGACACCGCGGAGCTGATATTAGAGCACGTAGTCCGCCTGCATGGGTTCCCCAAAGACATCGTCTCGGACAGAGGGCCCCAGTTCACTGCCCGGTTCTGGAAGGCCTTCTGCCGTCTGATCAATTCCACCTGCAGCCTATCTTCTGGGTACCATCCCCAGACCAATGGTCAGACGGAGCGGGCCAACCAACAACTGGAGCGCTATTTGAGATGCTTCGTTGCCGATCGCCAGCGCTCCTGGGCTCGCTACCTCTTATGGGCTGAGTTGTCTCACAACCTTCACGTCTCCTCTGCCACCAATCTCAGTCCGTTCGAGGTATGCCACGGTTTCCAACCTCCGATGTTCGAACACCAAGAACCGGAGGTTGACGTACCCTCAGCCCAACAGTTGGTCCGCAGGTGTCGGCGGCTCTGGACCCAAGCCAACCAAGCCATCCAACAAGCCAACACCCGCTATGCTGCTCAACATCGCCGCCGACACCCCCCGGGACGTTTGTATAACGTAGGTGACAAGGTCTGGCTATCTACAAAAAAATCTTCATTTACACACAGAGTCAAAGAAGCTAACACCCAGGTTCATCGGACCATATCGCATCCACCTCAGAATCAACCCTGTCACCTACCGGCTCCAGCTGCCTGCGGCGCTCCGAATTCACCCGGTATTTCACACTTCACAGCTCAAACCCTTCACTACATCACCTATGGTTCCACCCACCCCCCCTGCTCCTCCTCCCCGAATCATCGACGGTGGTCCTGCCTATACCGTACGCAGGATCCTGGATTCGCGACCTCGGGGCAGAGGCATCCAATATCTAGTCGACTGGGAGGGTTATGGCCCCGAGGAGCGATCCTGGATTCCGGCCCGGTTCATCCTCGACCCCGAACTCATCAGAGACTACCGTCACAGGGTATCCTCCACCCCAGGACCGTCTGGAGCCGGTCCTGGACAGGGGGGTACTGTCATGCACACTCAATCTGCGCCCGCCACTAGGACCCGGAAGTAAGGCGGGCGCCAAACCAGGAAGTATAAAAGAGGTAAACAAACGATGGCTTACCACTCAGTCATTGAGTTCGCCCGATGCCATTTCGGAATCGTTCGTCAAACTGTGAGTACTCACTTTCTTGGTTTTGTTTCCTGTTTGAGTGTGTGTTTATAGGACGCGGGTTTGATTTGTGTCTTTCCCTTGCTCTTTCTATCGTGAGAGTCCTTAGACTAAATAGCGTGATTATCCTGCCTACTCGTGCACTTCCGCGTTTGGGTTTACCATTCACGCAACAAAGGGCTAACCGCTAAGCTACGTCTTCTGCTCATCTCCGGTTAGTTCGTGACAATAACTGCCATTCCTAGTTTATTATTTAAGTTTATTTAAATTATTCAAGTTTATAATTCCGCTTTGCTTTCATTGTCAATATAGCAACAAAGGCTGCATTTAATATCATAAACATTCGTTCAAATTACTTCCATAAATCTTGCCTCGAAAACGCACAACTGACTTGAAATGATCCAGAACATAAAAAAACAATATCTGATAAGCACAAATAAATCAAATAAAAACTATTTAAACAAGTAACATTTCTACCTCGTACCTCCAATAATAACAAAAGCATCCAGGGTTTATTTTTATTCTATAGACTACAGATTGAGAATGACTTTGTTACCTCCTCAACTCTAAGGAGCTGCATGAACACCATTAATTATAGCATTTGCTCATTTCATACCAATTATGAGGGAAGGCTACAACTGTAAGTGGAAGCGTTTTGTTTTTGAGGGAAGTCAAGTAGTAGAATGGATGATCAAAGAAAATGCTCATAGTAGAGCAATTTTGTCAGAATAAATCAGGAAAACACTAAGCTTTATTGATATACTGTATGACAGTTAACAACATTGGAAACTAACGTTACTTGTTACCATGGAGTTAGAATGAAAGGTTTCTTTTAGCCTTGGATATTAGGAAGAGGAAGACTGATTCAATTTACCAATTTAGTATAGCCCTATGTGGTGTTTTTTTTGGAAGGTGGGAAGAAAACTGTGGACAACTGCGGAAAATGTGAAGAACTCACTCATTCACTCTATACCGCTTTATCCTGTATGCAGGGTCGGTGGAAGGAATACTTAAGTTCAGACTTTGGAACTATGACGTACTACACCAACGTTACCATCTGCACCAATGCGCCAGATATTCTTTTAAACTATTTTCTATGATTTTTTTTGAATAATTTCCATTCATGTATTTTATTAATTACATTTGCTGTTTGGGGAAACTCAATGATGACATGACCATGACTAATGCAGCAAGGAGAATCAGTCTATTTATTTATTTATTTTAACACTGTCCTGCACCACCTATGTAGAATATCTTGGACTCACGAATTTGAGAGACCTGAAATGATAAAAATGACCACTCTGGATAGGTCCGCTCTAAAACTAAAGTTAGGGTGAAACCAGAGAACGCAGTGGAAACCCAAACAGATTTTAACCCATGGAATGATTTCGAAGTTGTGACCCACTAACTTTGAAGTTTGATGTTCGATCCTCCACTTTATTTTCCTTTATATTGATTTTTATTGCCTGATAGACCACAGAGTAATAGAGCAAATATGTGCCATCTGCCTATTATAATCATTTTCATTGCATATGTAACCTTAGCTTTGGGTTTAAGGCGAGCTGCCGTGTACTGTAGCATGATGCAGATGTCTTTTCTCATTGGTTGCACATCATATGCACTAAGCCCCCTATGGCGGTTACTGTGGATCTCACTCGACTAGACTGCGGAGGAGTCGATTCAAAACCGTCTGCTTGAGAAATAAATAAATAAATAACAGCGGTTCGGAACGACCCGAGCGCCGGTGCGGTGGGAGCGGCAGTTGGGCGGAGCAGCAGCGCGCGCTCGGTCCGCGTTCTGCGTGTATAATCTAAACGGCGATTTTAACATGAAAGCCTGCCGCTCGCGCGCCCGGTAACCTAGGACACGCAGAGAAAAGCAACCCATTGGCCAGCGCGGTCCCGCACGAGACGCCGCGAGCTCCGCGTTTTGCTACGGACAGATGAAAAGGACTATGCGTGTTTTTTCATACATAACTTCTTACAGCTAACGCGTGGAGTGCAGTTCAACAGTATAGCGTAAACGTGATTTTGGTGGATTACTTGTTTTTTGGTAATTAACAAAATCTCATCTCAAGAGGACGCTATTGCATTTTGAAAATCAGAGACTTATAGAGAAAATATTGGATTTTTGCTTCTCTCTCTCTCTCTCTCTCTCTCTCTCTCCTCTTTCTTGTTTTCAAAGTACAGGATGTTATTGTGTGTGGCGCTGATGTCCCTGCAGTCGTAGTATTCCAAACGGTCCCGGTACATCTCGGCGTATTTTTTCTGTCTCTTGTATCCACATTTATCTGTCTTTTTTTGTGGAATAGCCGAGTTGGAAAGCTCTTCTTGCTGCTGATAATAGACAGACGGATTGTTTCTTTCTTCTTTTTTTCCCTTGGAGAATGGTGAGTGATCAATGGGGAGTGAACATGAATAGCTCATCAGAAGTCGAAGATGGACATGGACAGCGGGCTAAATCACAGGTGCGTGCGTGCGTGCGTGTGTGTGTATCGCTTGGCCCACGCTCTACCTTTCTAGGATAAGTTGTAATGCGAAAGCTCTTAGTGTTTGAGAAATAAACGTCCTAAACTCATACATACATAGACTACATACTGTACATCTATACGAACATACAGACACACGTTTAGTTCGTTAGAATGATAGAGACGGGTATAAATCCTAAAACACATTTTGTCACCCCACACAAAGAGTTGTTGTGTGAATCACTGTGGAAAGGCTTATTTATTTACCATCTCTCGACCCCTAAAAAAAAAAGACACCATAAACACACACTTACTGTATCACTTCATACACACTTGCTCCTATATGTGTGTGTGTGACACATAGACTATCAGATGTTCAAACGTTTGTTTCTTTGTGTTCATTGTGTATATTAATTGATTGATTGTTTGATTGATTGAGAGAGAAGGAGACAGAGTCTCTTGTGTCATTTATCAATTAAGAACCGACTCACACGTTTGTGACACTTGTGTTGCATGTCGTGTCTTTGTTTTATTCTCTCAGTCTCCGGCTTGGCAGCGCATCACACTTTAGGGTTGAATGCACCCTGTTTCTGTCACTATGTGTAAGCTGAGCAGTAGATCAGTACGAGCTGAAACTGGCCCCTGTGTTCCCAGTTGATGGAAGTTCCAGAAGATGCAGCCAGGTTTATATGAAACATGACCACTGGGTGTATATGAAAGACACTCAGTAGGCCTGCAGAGTCTGTTTGGGTTTGGGTTTTGTTCTTCGATGGACTGTTTACTGAGGGATGTGTGTTTTTGGCAAATCAACAAGGCAAGATAGAGACATGTGGATGTAAGTGCTGATCAGCCTTCAGAAGAAACACTAATTTACCTATAACAATTTCACTGTGTTAAACTGCAATATATTTCTTTCTAATAACGAAAAATGTAAGTAATTTATTTGCATTTTCTTTTATTCACACTCTTGTAATTTTTACAGACTGGTTCACCACTTCAAATGCCATTTGTTGAGGTCTGTTGTGGCGGCACAACCCACTGGAATTAGCACTCTTGCCCTACAACTCCAGGGTTGAGGGTTTAATTCTTGTCACCACCTGTGTACATGAGGCTTGCATGTTCTCCTGATCATTTGTGGTTCATGGTCAAAAGAATTGCGTTGTAGGCTGTGCCCATAGTGTGTGACTGGTATGTGAGTGTATGCATGCATATTCCTTGCAAAGGGTTGGTATCCCATCCAGGGTGTACTCTGCCTTGTGCTCTGATCTTCCTTGGATAGGGTCCAGGCCAACTACAAACCTCCTCAGACTAAGTGGTATAAATTAGTAATGTATTGTTTACTCAGTAGTGACAAGATAGTGATAATTAAAACTGCTACACAATTTAAGTACAGTACTTTGTAACCTCATCACCCTTGAGCACACACCTGCATCATAATGTAACCAAACAATCTATATGACATCCAGTCTTTCTTTGCTCTGACCTCTGTGCTGGTCCTTTGTTTCTACAGTTTTCCCTCTACCTTTCTCCTTTTGCAAAACTTATTCCCTTCACATTATTACCATCTGTGGAGATGTGACAATGGTGTGCGCTGTTGCACATTGAGTAGGCTTGTTTGATATTGATTTTTTTTTTTACTGCTTGTGATTTACCATAAAAATCGCAATAAATGGTTTAATCTCCCAGAACCAATAGTCTAATAAAAGACAGGAAAACAAACATTTCCACTATTTTAGAGGGCAGCAGTGGCAACTCATTAAAACTCCTCTAGTTCATGGATTTTAAGGTGGTACATCAGTAATGTAACCACTACTGTAATAATGTAAGTAAGTAAGTAACTAAATAACTAACTAACTAAATAAATAAATAAATAACTTCAAACTTTCTTCTCATTATGATTAGTTAACATTATTTGTAAAGTTTTGCATCTGGCACCGCGGCGCGGTGGTGTAGTGGTTAGCACTGTCGCCTTGCACCTCCAGGGTCTGGGTTCGATTCCCCAGCCAGGCTCGATTCCCGTCTCTGTGTGCATGGAGTTTGCATGTTCTCCCCGTGCTTGGTGGGTTTCCTCTGGTTTCCTCCCACAGTCCAAAGACATGCAGATCAGGCTAATTGGTGTTCCTAAATTGCCCGTAGTGTGTGATTGGGTGTGTAAGTGTGTGTATGTGTGTGTGCCCTGTGATGGATTGGCACCCTGTCCAGGGTGTATTTTGCACTAGTGCCCGAAGTCTCCTGGGATAGGCTCCAGGTCCCCCGCGACCCTGAACACAGGATTAAGCGGTATAGAAAATGAATGAATGAATGCATCTGGCACTCCATTGTAGATTCGTATAAAATGTTGATGGCATTCAATAATAATAATAATAATAATGACTAATAACTGATTAAACATATACTTGTCTAACAGCTATGTCAAACACAGATTGTACATTAATTAACTCAAATATTAATGTAAATAGTTTTAATTTCTTTTGACAGAAAGAGAAGGCACATGAAGTAAGTGTAGGGACAGGACTTCCATGCATTGCCAGTTCAAAACATCTGAACAAATTATTACAGATTAACATAGAAATCATGGATATTAAATTGTTATATTGCACAAGTCTAACATTCAGCAATGGTTATTTGGTTGCACAGAGTGCAAAATTCCAGAGGTCTACAACACAGAATAAAGGTAAGGAGCTGTGTTTATGAAATCATCAAAGCATCAGCATGTACTGTAGACAAACAACTTGTCATGGATAAATCCTGAGGTGCTTAAATAACTGTGGTCCAATCAAATAACATCTTCTTTTAATGTCCACACTATTACTATACAGTGGTGTGAAAAACTATATGCCCCCTCCTGATTTCTTATTCTTTTGCATGTTTGTCACACAAAATGTTTCTGATCATCAAACACATTTAACTATTAGTCAAAGATAACACAAGTAAACACAAAATGCAGTTTTTAAATGAGGGGTTTTATTATTTAGGGAGAAAAAAATCCAAACCTACATGGCCATGTGTGAAAAAGTAATTGCCCCCTGAACCTAATAACTGGTTAGCAGCAATAACTGCAATCAAGCGTTTGCGAAAACTTGCAACGAGTCTTTTACAGCGCTCTGGAGGAATTTTGGCCCACTCATCTTTGCAGAATTGTTGTAATTCAGCTTTATTTGAGGGTTTTCTAGCATGAACCGCCTTTTTAAGGTCATGCCACAACATCTCGATCGGTTTCAGGTCAGGACTTTGACTAGGCCACTCCAAAGTCTTCATTTTGTTTTTCTTCAGCCATTCAGAGGTGGATTTGCTGGTGTGTTTTGGGTCATTGTCCTGCTGCAGCACCCAAGATCGCTTCAGCTTGAGTTGACGAACAGATGGCCGGACATTCTCCTTCAGGATTTTTTGGTAGACAGTAGAATTCATGGTTCCATCTATCACAGCAAGCCTTCCAGGTCCTGAAGCAGCAAAACAACCCCAGACCATCACACTACCACCACCATATTTTACTGTTGGTTTGATGTTCTTTTTCTGAAATGCTGTGTTACTTTTATGCCAGATGTAACACGCACCTTCCAAAAAGTTAAACTTTTGTCTCGTCGGTCCACAAGGTATTTTCCCAAAAGTCTTGGCAATCATTGAGATGTTTTTTAGCAAAATTGAGACGAGCCTTAATGTTCTTTTTGCTTAAAAGTGGTTTGCGCCTTGGAAATCTGCCATGCAGGCCGTTTTTGCCCAGTCTCTTTCTTATGGTGGAGTCGTGAACACTGACCTTAATTGAGGCAAGTGAGGCCTGCAGTTCTTTAGATGTTGTCCTGGGGTCTTTTGTGGCCTCTCGGATGAGTCGTCTCTGCGCTCTTGGGGTAATTTTGGTCGGCCGGCCACTCCTGGGAAGGTTCACCACTGTTCCATGTTTTTGCCATTTGTGGATAATGGCTCTCACTGTGGTTCGCTGGAGTCCCAAAGCTTTAGAAATGGCTTTATAACCTTTACCAGACTGATAGATCTCAATTACTTTTGTTCTCATTTGTTCCTGAATTTCTTTGGATCTTGGCATGATGTCTAGCTTTTGAGGTGCTTTTGGTCTACTTCTCTGTGTCAGGTAGCTCCTATTTAAGTGATTTCTTGATTGAAACAGGTGTGGCAATAATCAGGCCTGGGGGTGACTACAGAAATTGAACTCAGGTGTGATAAACCACAGTTAAGTTATTTTTTAACAAGGGGGGCAATCACTTTTTCATGTAGATTTGGAGTTTTTTTTCTCCCTTAATAATCTCTCCTTTATTTTTTATTTTTTCATTTAAAAACTGTATTTTGTGTTCAATTATGTTATCTTTGACTAATAGTTAACGGTTTTTGATGAGCAGAAACATTTAAGTGTGACAAACATGCAAAAGAATAAGAAATCAGGAAGGGGGCAAATAGTTTTTCACACCACTGTATGTGTCCTAGTTTCATAAAGTTGTATTAAAAAAACAAACAAGAAAAAAAGCCTCAATGTAGCTTATAAATAGAGAAGTTAGGGGAAAAGTTCAAAAGGTCTCACTCAAAGGCTTACGCAATTACTTTATGGCAGTCCTGGGATTTGGATTTATAGCCCTCCAACTACTAGAGTTGTAATACACACTCCTGTGGTGACCACATAGTCATTGGATGGTTACCCTGGCACTACTTGTTATTTATTTCTTTATTTTTAATCCTTACTCTAGTGGCTGTCTATCTTTAGCCAAACATTTTTCATCTAGTTGCACTGCACCTAATCATATTACAGCAATAAATGTGGGGTATACTTAAGATTTCAGCTGCTCCACATGACTCCCTCATTTCCGACTTTGCATCAGTAGGGGATGCTATTATAGTGTTTGAAGTGTATTATCAAAAGAAAAGAACATTCCCAGTAAAAACTAGACTTAGAGGTAGGATGTCTAAATCCTGGACAGATTTGGTCGGACCATCAACCAACCTGCTTTGGCTTCGAAACGTAATTAGGGTTTATATGACAGTAAAGATTTTACAGCTAAAAGACATCAAGATGTTAACAACAGGCATCTCATAACTAGTTAAAAGGGCTACAATATGTTATATCAGAAGACATCTATGTAAAGGCATCTTTTCCATGAGCCAGTCAAGATATCACGATTAATTGAACTAATTTGGAAAAGTTCAGTTTATTTATGTTAGTGTTTATCTACACTCCGTCTGCATGTAATTCATATCAATGACTTAATTCTAACAGTTAATTGATGTTCAGCTAATATCACTCACTCACTCACTGACTAATCATCTATACCGCGTTATCCTGTGTTCAGAGTCGCGGGGGGCCTGGAGCCTATCTCAGGAGTACCACCAGGCGGGGTACACCCTGGAAAGGGTGCCAGTCCATCACAGGGCAGTTATGCTAATATAAATTTTAATCTTATATCAAAAATGAGTAGGTTATGACATAATCAGTGATTTTAAAATCAGTGTGAGTGTATTCCAAACCCATGAACCATGATTCTGCATTTGAGGGAAAGTTCCATGTCCTACAATGTATGTTGTCTATGTAGCTTAAATGCACTTTAACTGTATATCTGTTCTATTTACATTAACTATCGCTAATAATATGTGGACATCTGACCATCATACCATAAATGCTAAATATTAATATGAAATTTATATTAATGGCCAATATCAAAAACATTGGCATTAATATAAAGTTGGCCCCCAGCTTTGCTTCTATAACAGTCTCAACTGTTTTTTTTTTTTTAACCACTAGATTTTGAAGTGTGGCTGTAGTGATTTGTGCTCATTCAAAAACAAGAGCATTAGTGAGGTCAGGTGCTAGTGTTGGGTGGTTTGTTGTATTCACAAAGACGTTCAAATTGGATTGATTTCGGGTTCTGTTCTCTTCTACTTTTGGCAAACCATATCTTTCTGAACGTTAATTAGTACATTCAGCATTGTCATGCTGAAGGAACAGGTTTGGGGTTTCTTACTTCCAGTAAAGAGAAATATTATTGCTACAGAGACATTCAATACAATTTGGAGATTCCTGTTTTCTGGCAGCAGTTGCGAAGAACCACTTATGAACATGATGGGCAAGTGTCCGCATACGTTTGGCAATAAGCAATAGTGTAAATTAGGAAAACGTTTTTGTTACATTGTCTTTGTATCAGCTGTTTACACCTGGTATTTTAATGTGACCACCTGTGATTGCACTTTGTATGTAGTAGGATTGAAAAATCAAGCAAAAGCCGTCTGGAGCAACATAGAATCTAGGAACCAAAAAATAAAAATAAAAAATTCTAATAATATTTCATTTAATGAAACAAACTATCAAGCTACTGTTGCAAGTTACAAGTCTGGCACAATGCATCATGGGAAAAGAACAGGTTGGTAACAGTAAGAGATGATTACAGGAGCACAATTGAGTCTCTTCTTCAAGCAGGGTGTATGCCACAGAAGACCTGAATAATAATTACAGTATATAGTGCTTTTTATAATTTGGTACTTGAACATCCGCCAATCGTTTTTGTGTAAAAATAAAATCTGAGTATCTTAGTAAAAGTTGCCGTATCAAACCTCTAAAAGCTAAAACATATTTTTTGTGCCACTTTATTCACTTACATTGAATGAAAAATCACTTGCATTGTGGGTAATCCTTAAGCCTTATTGCATGCACAATTAAAAATTATGTAATATTTATCTCAGTAAAATTAAAGTTGGTTAGTACCGTACATTATTCTCTTTCAAGCCGTAACACCCAATATATTAAACTATTTAAGTTTTATCCATAATAAAAGACGAGATGAAGACACATGAGCGTGGATAAAATCTAAAAGGCAAATTTAATCAAGTAATGGCATACTCTATAGTTAATGTAAATTTGCAACACGTTATATCAGCTGCTCTCTAAATAACAACTGTTTTTTTCCTTTTACACTGTTGCCATGCCCTATTCATTATATACTGTAGTGTATTTTGCAATTTGTGTGGGTCAGTCTGTATTATACAGTATATTATATCTGGTATCCAGAAATAATTGTTTCTGTATAGTTCACCATATTATGACACACAATGAACTGGAAATCCAGTGCACACTAATGTACCACAATGAGACAGCAGGCATGATGCTTTCTCAGACACTCTCAATTAAGAGGTCTTTCTCACTGCTGCTGTTCACAGTGCTTTACACAGAAAAGAGCTGACAATTGAGTATAGAGAATAACAGCAAGTATAACTTTTATTTTTAATCGTATTTCCAATTTCATTTTATTTAAAATAATTTATTTTGTGACTAAACAGCACTTAACAAAAAAAAAGAATGAAAAAAAAAGAAGAAAAAATGCATACTTCCACTGTTATTAAAACAATCTTGAATCAGTATTGGGATAAAATCTGTGTCAATAATGATGATAATGTGCTTTGGAAATTTTTACTTAATATACCGTACTGTAAATACGTAGATCTAACAGCCACACCAGATCACACCACTGACATAAACGATTGACAATTGTCAATCAGTCTGCAGTTTTTAGCTTACAGTACTTAAATTTTTTACCCAAAACATTGTTTGTTTGCTACAGGTGAGCAAAGTTTGGAAACAAGAAAAAAAGTGTGGTATTTAGACAGACTATACCGAGGTGCACATTTGATGTGCAGGTGTGTGTTAGTGTTAAGGTGTGGTTTATGTTGTTATATTATGTGAAGCAGTGGACAAAGTACACAAATCCTGTACTTGAGTAAAAGTAGAGATTTCTTAGGTAAATTATTGCTAAAGTAAAAGTCCTCCGTTTCCATGCCTGCTTGAGTAAAAAGTAGAGAAAGTCATAGTAAGAGAGTCTCTCTCTCTCTCTCTCTTGCTCACTCTTTCTCTCTGTGCTTCCAAACTGTGAATGTGTTATTTTCTTCACTGTCTGAAACCACCTTCAGTTCTGATTTCAATCACCTGAACACTTCATGACTGCATGGTTTGTGGAGAGAATACATACCACACAATTGCGTATAATAGTCAGCAGATTGTGAATGCCACACACCTTTATTCTTATATAACACAACACCACCTTGTACAAATGTAGCGAAGTAGAAAGTATGTAGTAAGTTGTAGAAAGGAGAAAGTTGTTGTAATATGTAAGGGGGTCAAAGTAAAAAAGATCAACTACTACAGTACATGATCCACTAAATACAGTATATGGGAAAACTGTAGTTAATACAGCAATAAAGTAAATGCACTGTACTTATTGTCCTACTAACTCTGATGTGAATGATGAGAAAACAATAACGTTAATACGTTATCATAGGACCTGTAAAACCTACAATGTTTTTCCTTACTGTTTCAGAAAGGTTCTACAGTGGGGGAAATAAGTATTTGATCCCCTGCAGATTTTCTAAGCTTGCATGCCCGCTTACAAAGAAATGAAGGGTTTATCATTTTTATCATAGGTTTATGATACAGGATAGAGACAGAATATCAACCAAAAATCCATAAAGGCACATGATACAAATGTTATACATTGATTTGCATTTCAATGAGGGAAATAATTATTTCATCCTCAAGTGAAACATGACTTAGTACGTGCTGGAGTAACACTTGTTTGCAAGCACAAAGGTAAGACTTTTCTTGTAGTTGGTTACCAGGTTTGTACACATCTCAGGACGCATTTTGATCCACTATTCTTTACAGATTTTCTCTTACTTTTTAAGATTTCTTGCCTGCTGCTTGGCAACTCAAAGTTTCGGCTCTCTCCATAAATTCTCTATAGGATTATGGTCTGAAGACCGGCTAGGCCACTCTATGACCTTAATGTGATTCTTCTTGAGCCACTCCTGTGTTGCCTTGGCAGTATGTTTTGGGTCATTGTCAAGCTGGAAGACCCATGACCCATCTTCAGGAGCTTCTCGTCCAAAGTGTTACAGTACAATACATGGCCCGTTCATTAACCCCTCTATGCAGCAAAGTCAGTCTGTACCTTTAGCATGAAACCAGCCCTAAAGCATGATGTTTCCACCTTCTTGCTTGACTGTAGGGATGGTGTTCTTGGGGTCATAGTCAGCATTTTTTCCCTCCAAAAACAGAGTGTCAGGTTGATGCCACAGAGCTCAATTTTGGTCTCACTTTATCCCAATCCTCATTGGCAAACTTCAGATAGGCCTGTACATGTGCATTCATGAGTTAGGCGACCTTGCTGCACTGATTTCAATCCTTGGCGGCATATCATGTTACCAACGTTTTGTTTGGTGACTGTGCTCCCAATTGCCTTGAGATCATTCACAAGCTCCTCCTTTGTAGTCCTGCACTGATCCCTCATTTTTCTCATGATTATTCTTAGCCCATGAGGTGAAATCTAGCATGGAGCTCCGGACTGAGGGCGATAGATGGTAACTTTGTGTTTCTTCCATTTGCAAGGTAACTTGTGCAGGTCTACAGTCTTGTCCCTGACTTCCTTTGACACCTGTTTGTTCTTGCCGATAGTGATGAGATTTGAATGGAAGATAGAAATTCTGTGGTCAGGTGGCTTTTATACACATAACGCGTTGTTGTTCGGAGCTCCTTCTTAAATTAATATGTGTACCATATGAGCACATAACCAGTTTGTGGGAGACAGAATTATTGTTGGTTGCTTGGGGATCAAATATTTATTTCCCTCACTGAAATTCAAATCGATTTATAACATTTGTATCGTGCGCTTTTTTGGATTTTTGCTTGATAGTCGGTCTTTATTCTGTACCATAAACCTATGATAAAAATGATTTACCCTTCATTTCTTTGTAAGCGGGCAAACTTCTGCAGGGGATAAAATACTTATTTCCCCCACTGTATATATTTCTGCACAACAGCAACAAACTAAAGCTCCATGTTAATGCTGGTGGGTGACATCACCAAATAAAAAAAGACTATAGCAAACAATGGATCACTGAAAAAATGTAAATTTGTTACAGTAAAAATAAATAAATAAATAAAAATCATTAAAATATAATTATTGCATTGTGTTGCATTTATGCATGATCAGACAGATATACGCTGCTTGAAGCATTAAACGATGAGAAGCCACAGGGAGTCCAATTAGATTTTGGCAGTTGGTCACTTTTTGGCACACACCGGCCCACACAAACTTGTTCTGAAATCGGGCCTGTGTTACAGTCAATGCAGTTAGCAAACTAGCGCTGGTAGGAGCCAACCGGTTAGTTAACCGTAGATGGGTGTTTTTTTTTTTTTTGTTTGTTTTTTTTTAGCTGGTCCAAAGACTTGTTTGCTGCCTTTTCATTTTTATTAATGATAGCTAACAAAAGTTATAATCAGTGTGCTGCTGTGATACTACTGGCAGTGGAATGCTTTCCTGCATGACAATCAATGCATGAGTTTACATTGTGGGGGGAAAAAAAAAAAAATGATATATTGCCAAAGTTTCATTAAATTCTTTGCATCCAGTTTTTGCTTGATGTTGTGACAAAATATGCCTGGACAGACACTGAGACTGGTTTTGGGTTCTCCAATGTATGAACCATAAATATATAATTGAAAGAACAAGTTATTTTATTTATATTAATATTAATAATAGTTAATTAATAATAAGGAAATTAATAATCATATGTTTGCCATATTTGGGTAGTAAAGTTCTATAAAGCTTAAAAAAATCTATAGAAATTCTATAGAATTTGTCTTGAGAATTCTACAGAACATTTTACAGGAATTTATATTCAAAGTTTCATACAGAAATGATGTACTGTATGAAGTAACCCATAACACATAAAAGGGAGTGCTGTTGTACAGAATATTCAATTCAATTCAATTCAATTTTATTTATATAGCGCTTTTAACAATGGTCATTGTCTCAAATATATAATATCAGCCTGATTACAAAAAATATTATAGCCTTGCTGATATTCAGCACAAAAACACATCTTAGGTTGATTTTGCTTTTATGTAGTACCAGGGTTGGACCCCAAATAGCATGAAATGGAAAGCTAGTGCGCTAGAGTGTATATTGTACCACACACAAAGTAGTACTGTACTCTTGATCAGGGGTTAGAGACAGATTTGGAATTTAGCCTTGCATTAGAAGATAGCATCTTTGTAGCATGCAACAGCCATACACAGGAAAACACAAACAGTTTAGAGGCAATTTGGCGCAAGTTAGAAGCAATAGCTAAGGAGACAAAACTGTCAAATTATTACTTACTGTAGGTGGAAAAAATTGTTGAATAACTGGTATAAAAGGCATGCTAATAGGCAACTTTTGTGGTAACAAAATTTTGTCCAAGTTACACCAAAAGGGTCTAGTTAGACAATAAATGTAACCCACTAGGCTTATAAATATAAGATCACAATGATATTAAGAAACTATATAAATTTAAATATGCATTAGCATAGTGTCATTTAGACGATAAGAAAATTGTTTAGAAGTTTCTGAATGTCTGAGAAATATTAGTTGCCAAGCCAAACCAGTGGTACCTTCATTATGTACTGTTTTTTGATTCAAGTGATTTACACCTTGGTGAAAGGGTGCAGCTACAGTACAAGGGATTCCATATTCATTGATACAAAAGTCACTGAAAATAACAAAACACACACACACACACACACACACACACACACACACACACACACACACACACACACACTGTAGAAGTGAATTGGAGCTTGGTTCTTGGTTCATTGGTTCAGTGATTTTCTAAAGAAACCTTTGCATGCTCTGATTTTTGACGTTTTTACACTTATGCATGCCTGCTTATACAGTACACACATGCACACACACCCTGTACACACATACACGACATATCAGTGGTTCTGATTTGAATATCAACCGACTCCAAATACACAGATACACCGAGTCATGAATATCAGTCACAATAAAATGAGTCAGATCAGCACTACAGCAGAATGTGACATCTGGTGCACCATTATAAACCTAACAAAATTATTTTCCATCTTTATATCAGTGGATTTTTCAAATATAATTGAACCACAGTGCTACAAAAATGTAAATAACTTTTTTTGCATAGAGTCAAATTGGGGTTGGATTGCAAATTACCCTGGATTAAATTTTTCCATATCAAAATATCCTGGCACAAAAATTATGAGATTACACTATGGCATTATGTAGTAAGCAAAATGTTATTTTCGGTTCTTCCAAGTGATGACACCTTTTGCTGTGATGACAGTTTTTCACACTTGTCACATTATCTCAGTTAGCATCATGAGGTTGTCATCTGGAATGATTTTGGTTATAGAAGAAGGCTTCGATTATTGAAGCCATTCGATTATGGAAAAAGGCTTACCTACCATGCAAGTTGTGTGCTCCAATCTTTTACATCTCTTTTTGTACTTTGTCATATGTTTATAACTTGGCACTCTCATTGTGTTTCCTAATTCCTAATATGGTAATACTTCATATGGTTCATCTACAGTATCTCCAGATATCTTTTCAACTTCCTCTCTTTGAACCTAACCGGAACATTTTAATTACCTTTGTTCTGATGCAACAGACATACAGGACGTTGCGCAAAGTGTTTGGCTCAAAACTTAAATAACCAGTCTATGCAGACACTATAATGACATTCAGACACTATAATGTGTGCTGTGTACTGTACTGTATATGTGCGTGTGTCTTTCTCCTGGTTGGTGTGCTAAAGCTGGCCGGTAAGCATATCGAGGTGTGGTAGACACTTCAAGCAATTCTACCCCTATTTTAAACTTAACAGCAGGCAATAGTATGTGGTGTGTGTGTTAAGGGTGTAATGTTATGAGTATTCATACAGTACCATTCTGTACATCTGGACATTTGGTTTCGTGCATGTTGTGATCTAAGTGAATACAGTGTACTGTAGCTTTGTTGAGTTTATTTTCTCCATTCATTTGGTTAATTCAAATAAATGTTTAAATGCCAATTTTCAAAAAATCTAAGTGTTAATTTTCTAAATTACATTTGTACATGTTCAAATATATGTTTTATATATTTTTATTAAAGCATTTATAAACGTTGTACTCAGTATGAAGGAAAAATACCACCTTCTTAACCTGATAAACACCTCCTACAGCCTGCACTATTCCCGAACTCTGCATAACTACAAAAAAAATCTAAACGATAAATAGGCAACTTGTAGCATAAATTCACTTCAGAGCTATGTAAATGGTAGACGTTCAAACAAGTTTGTTTTAAAAATATTGCTTCATATACATCCTAAGCAGTAATTTGCCTGTTTAAATTATACCATGTTCGTTAGCACCAAGGTAGGCTGCTAACCTCGGGGAAATGATATATGTATGATATATGTATGATATGTATATTTTCTTCCATTTGATTTCTAACAAACAAATGTTTGTTTGTTGAGTAATCCAAGGCTAATGCTTACCAGATTTAAGGAGAAAAAACTAAGTTTACTTCTCAGTTGCAGTACCTGAAATGATGAAAGTAATAAAGTACTTTTAATGCAAAATAATAATTGTGCTACCTTTAGCACATATTTCAAACTTTTTTTAAGAACCATTATTTGCACTATTTGCTGTTGTCGCGGGGATGCGAAACGTGGGCTGTGAAAATGGACCCAGTTGCAGGTGGAGGTGTGAGTCATGAGCCCTCTAGCTCCTCTGTGGTGTCGCCGTAACAGACGCAAAGCAAGCCGGTGGTCGAGAAATGAAAGCGAAAGTTCAAAGCCGTTAAATCCAAGCGTGGCGATAATCCAAATCGTGAGACGAGGGAAAAAATGAGAGACAAGCGAAATCGGCAACGTGAAAAGTCATGAACAGAAACGCGAGAAAACTATGGCGAAACAATACACAATAATCCAGCACGAGGCAGCGCGCTGCGCTTCCTTATAAGCTGGATGAAATCAGCGCCAGATGAGAAACCGGTGTGCCGGCGGGGCGGTCCGGGAGGAGCGATGACAGCGTGGGAAAGCATGACCACGTGATGAGGGTCTGACAGCGTGGGAAAGGAAATATCAAAAAGTCTTTGATCAGCGCAAAGGAGTTAGAGGACTTAGAGTACAGTTTACGATGCGTCGTAGCTGGGACACATGGAAGGTGGGGTGGATGCGTCGCATAGACGATGGGAGTAAGAGACGGACAGCGCACGGGTTGATTATCCTGGTTATTGTGAAGGGTCCGATGAAACGGGGAGAGAGCTTTTGGCGTGAAAGTGTCTTTAGGGGAATGTCTCTGGTGGCGAGCATGACTCTGTCTCCTATGTGATACCTGGGGTTCTTGGAGCGATGACGGTCCGCCTGTTTCTTGTATGAGCGGGATGCTTGCAGCAGGGATCGTCTGGCTCGTAACCATGTACGTCTGCAGCGGCGGACAAAGCGTTGTGCTGAGGGGACCTCCACCTCCTCCTCTTGAGTGGGAAACAGTGGTGGTTGGTAGCCCAGGCAACACTGGAACGGAGAGAGACCCGTTGAAGCAGATGGTAGGGAGTTGTGAGCGTACTCGACCCACGGGAGAAACTTACTCCAGGTGGTGGCATCACGAGTAGTCATACACCGGAGGGCGACTTCCATTGCTTGGTTTTTTCGTTCTGTTTGGCCGTTGGATTGGGGATGAAAACCAGAAGATAGGCTAGGAGAGGCTCCGGTGAGTTTACAAAAGGCCCCCCAGAAGCGTGAGGTGAATTGAGGACCACGGTCTGAAACTATGTCGGTGGGGAGGCCGTGAAGACGAAAAACATGAAGGATCAATTGCTCTGCTGTCTCTTTGGCAGACGGGAGCTTGGGGAGCGGAACCAGGTGGACGGACTTGGAGAAGCGGTCAACGATGGTCAGGATGCAAGTGTTTCCGTCAGATGAGGGTAGCCCTGTTACAAAATCCAGCGAAATATGCGACCAGGGGCGGTGAGGTATGGGTAAGGGTCTGAGGAGGCCAGCCGGAGGACGGTTGTTGGGTTTGCAGCGGGTGCAGATGTCGCAGGCTGCCACAAAGCTGGAAACATCCTTCCCCATCGTGGACCACCAGAAGCGCTGTTGTATGATAAAGAGCGTTTGGGCAGAGCCTGGGTGACAGGACAGCTTGGATCCATGACCCCACTCCAGGACCTGCGGCCGCAGACAGGGGGGAACAAAGAGGCGATCTGGAGGAACATTGCTTGGGCCAGGCTCCTGAGTCAATGCCTGCTTGACTTTGGTCTCAATGTCTAGCTCTAAGGCGGCAATGAGACAACGAGATGGAAGAATAGGTTGGCATGGTGTGGGATCCTGTGGGAGGGAGAACTGACGTGAGAGAGCATCAGGCTTAGTGTTCTTAGAACCTGGGCGGTAGGACAGGGTGAAATTGAACCTTGAGAAGAACAACGACCACCGAGCTTGGCGGGCATTGAGTCTTTTGGCGGTGCGCAGGTACTCAAAGTTCCTGTGATCGGTCCACACTATGAAGGGGAGCTCGGTCCCCTCCAGCCAATGTCTCCACTCCTCTAGTGCTAACTTGATGGCCAGGAGCTCTCGGTCGCCTACATCGTAATTTCTCTCAGCTGGAGATAGACGGCAGGAGTAGAATGAGCAGGGGTGCAGCTTGTTGTCTCGCGGGGATCTTTGGGAGAGAATTCCCCCAACGCCAGTGTTGGAGGCGTCCACTTCTACCACAAACTGGCGAGATGGGTCGGGTATGGTGAGTATGGGGGCTGAGGTGAACCGCTTCTTGAGGTCCGCGAAGGCCTTGTCTGCCTCGTTGTTCCAGTAGAACTGTGGTCCATGGAGTGCTAGCCAGGGAAGTCCGAGGACCAAAGCGGCGTGTGATTTATCCATGATGAAGAAGTAGATCTCCTCAGAGTGGTTCCCTGACGTTCTTAAAGTTAACGGTGGGGTTCTAAGTATGATGGGTGGAAGCCGGCTCCCATCCAAGGCCTGAACGGCGAGCGGAGTGTCTAGTGGTACACAAGGGATTTTTAATGCCCTCACCGTAGTCGCGCTGATCAAATTCCGATTGGAGCCGGAGTCAATGAGTGCCTGACTTGGGTGAGCCTGACCACCGATGATTAGGTTTACGGGAAGTAGGGGACATGATTGTGGGAATCTATCAGGAGGAGAGCCCTCTAGTGCTCCCAGTCTGACTAGGGGGGGGCCTCCCTTTTAATGGGCTGTCTTTAAGCCTGTGTCCTGAAGCTCCACAGTAAAAACAAGCCCCTTGTAGACGGCGTCGGCGTCTCTCCTCGTCAGAGATGCGGGTCCTGCCTAGCTGCATGGGCTCCTCTTGATCTGTTTGCTGCAGGGCAGGAGGCGCGTGCCCTATTCTGGGTGGGGGCGACTTACCGGCGGGGGGTACCCTTCTGGGTGGCCGTCTTAACTGGAGACGTGAGTCGACCCGCCCGGCGAGATCCATGAGCTCGTGGAGGTCCGTGGGAGGTTCACGGGAGATGAGCTCATCCTTAAGAGCTTCTGATAGCCCTTCCAGAAAAACATCCGCTAGGGCTCTGTCATTCCATCCAAGCGGCTAGGGTGCGGAACTCGATGGCATAGTCGTAAGCAGAGCGGGATCCCTGACGAAGTCTTAATAACCTAGTTCCAGCCTCCCTGCCGGCGAAGACCCTCTTCATCTCCTTGGAGAAGTCGTCGAAGTTCTCGCAGCATGGGTCGCGAGCGTCCCAGAGGGCTGTGCTCCACTCCCTGGCTCTATCGGTTAGTAGTGTGATTATGTAGGCCACCCGGGAACGTTCTGATGAGAAGGAGGAGGTTTGTAGCTCAAAAATCAGTGAGCATTGTGAGAGGAAGGACCTACAAGTTCCTGGTTCTCCCCCATAGGTGGGGGGGGCTGGTAGGCGTGGCTCTGGTGGGGTTCCGGAGTATGAGGTCTGAGCTGTAGGCACCTGGAGAAGTTGTACTTGGGAGATGACGTCAGCTAGAGTTCGTCTTGTGGCAATGAGTTCCTCCTGGTTCTTCCCGAGGAGCACACCTTGGGTCTCCAGTGCCCGTCTCATCCAGTCAAACCCTGCTGGGTCCATAGTGCTGGCTGGATTATTCTGTCGTGGGGATGCGGAACGTGGGCTGTGAAAATGGACCCAGTTGCAGGTGGAGGTGTGAGTCGTGAGCCCTCTAGCTCCTCTGTGGTGTCGCCGTAGTGAGAGCGGAGGCGCTGGGGCCGGTATGCGGGATCCGTAGCGTCGCATTGCCGCCGGGACGAGAGACAGAGCCGTGGTCGTGGAGGCAGAAGTGTTAGGTCGGGGCCGTGAAGTCCGTCCGCGTTGTCGTCGCGCCAAAACGTGAAGCTGAGCCGTGGTCGAGGAGGCGAGAGCGAGAGATCAAAGCCGTGTGATCAGTCAGCGAGGGCGTCGAGCCAAAACAGACGCGAAGCAAGCCTGTGGTCGAGAAACGAAAGCGAAAGTTCAAAGCCGTTAAATCCAAGCGTGGCGATAATCCAAATCGTGAGACGAGGGAAAAAACGAGAGACAAGCGAAATCGGCAACGTGAAAAGTCATGAACAGAAACGCGAGAAAACTATGGCGAAACAACACGCAATAATCCAGCGCGAGGCAGCGCGCTGCGCTTCCTTATAAGCTGGAAGGAAATCAGCTCCAGATGAGAAACCGGTGTGCCAGCGGGGCGGTCCGGGAGGAGCGATGACAGCGTGGGAAAGCATGACCACGTGATGAGGGTCTGACAGCGTGGGAAAGGAAATATCAAAAAGTCTTTGATCAGCGCGAAGGCACTGAGAGCGTGACAGCTGTAGACAGTGCTGTTATTTATTACTGATGCACAATTTAGTCCACCTAGAGACCCAGCCAATACGTACTTAACAAACAAAGGTGTGTGCCTTCCATATGTGTTCAGCAAATTATGGCAAATTTGCCACTGATTACAAGTCATAATAAATATAAAGGAATCTAATTTTATTTAAATGACAACATAAATGACATGGTAATATACTAGCATTTGTTGAAATTAATTTTAAATCAGCTTGATACTGTAACGTATAACTGTAAATTTGTGTTATTTACATTTTTTCATCGATTAAGAAGAAACCTTAACTTTTTGCGGCATAATTCAAGTATAAAGTTTCATATTATTGTTTCCTTGAGTGCTGTTTGTGTCTTTCATACGTTTAACGTCTCCTCCATTTACTATGAACTATGCAGTACTATTCTGTAGTACAATTTTCAGAATAGCACAAAACAAAAACAAAACATTTAGATGACATCTATACCTTGAATGTTAAAATAAATTTTTTTTAAAAATCTCTTTGTTGTGACTAAACTCTAAAACAGCATGAACATGTTCAACATGCATGTTCCAAACCACATTACTCGTTGATATTTTTTTTTGTATATAACCTCAGTACATACTGTAACAATGAGCTTTAATTTTATAATCTGAGAGATAATTGTCACGTTCTGCTATGGTGTTGGACTGTGGGCTGGGTGTTGAGGCATAGATGCAGAGGGGATGCAGTGAAACGCAAAGAGTCTTTAATAATCAAACAAACAAAAAGCAAACATGAACATGAACCACAGAGGTTGGCTAAAAACATGGAGCATGCTAACAAACAAGAACTCAAAATACAAACAGACTCGGGATGACATGATCTAATACAGTACAGACATGGGGATACTAACTGGACGAGACAAGACATACTAAACAGCCTAGAGGACTAAACACAAGGGACTATGCATGCAAGGGATAAACAAACACAAGACAGGCTTGGCTAGGTCTATTGGCTGAGCTGCACATTAGCTGCTAAGCTAGCTCATAGCTAATCAGACTAATGGCTACACCAGCCAGTAGCCTGAGACACAAGGGAATGAACAGACAAGGTACACAGCAGACTAGGTATGAAACAGACTAAGAACTCTAAAGGTTAATGGCTAAAGATGTTAGTACCTAAACAGACTAAGAGCTAAGCAGACAATGAGACTAGACAGACACGAAGACTAGACAGACTAAGATCTAGACATATTAGTATCACCCTCATTAGTATTGAAACAGACTACTAGCTAAACATGCAATGGGGGTTACTTACACAAAAGGGTAAACACAAAAGGCTAATTCTCCTAGAGGCTAATCCTGCTAGGAGACACAGAGACAAAGAGACATAAACTAAATCAAAGCAAATACAAACTTAACTTAAAATGCTCCTGAAACAAAAAGGCCAACCATACTGTTTAAACTAAAACAGAAAAGAACAAAACAAAACCCACATAACAGAAATCAATGCTCGACCCAGTTTCCCAGAACAAAGAGGTATTTATAAAAGTGCTAATGAGCCTCCTCAGTTCAGGTGAGCATCCACGTCACCTGACCGAGGAGGCTTCTGGGAAACTGAGTCTAGGAACCAAAACTACAAAGTAAAAACACTGCCCTCTAGTGGGCAACCCTCACAGTACCCCCCCCCCTTAAAAACGCTCCTCCGGAGCGCTAACGGAGGTCCTGGGTACCCTTCCCCATGTCCCGGGTCATTCCACCCGACTGCGACGCCGACGAGCCGGCTCCCCAAGGTGGGTGGGAGGGTGGGCGAGCTTGAACTGCCGCCGAAGCCAGGCGCCGGGTGCAGCAGCGGCCTGCACCCGAGGCTGGGTGGCAGAGGCAGCAATGGCTCGTCCTCGGGGCTGAGCGGCGGTGAGCTCACGACGTCGTCGGGTGGCGGAGGCAGCACTGGGCCGATGCCGTAGGCCGGGCGGCGGAGGCAGTGCCGGATCGCTGGTGTAGGCCGGGCGTTGGAGGCAGTGCTGTGTCGCTCTTGCCAGTGGAGCGATGGCTGCAGCACTGAATCGCCCTCCAAGTCGGGCGGCCGATGCAGCACTGTGTTGTCCTTACACCGGGCGGCCTCTGCAGTACTCTGGCCTCCTTTGACACCGGGTGGCGATGGAAGCACACTCTCGAAGTCTGGCGGTGGCGGGTCGCTGTCACCGCTGTGAATGAAGCTAGAGAGCGTGGTGAGGGTTTTCCCTGGCGAGGTCCTGGCTGGGCTCTGGGGACATGGAGACTCCCCTGCGGCGCGCTGGCGGAACTGGAGCCTCCCCTGCGGCGCGCTGGCGGAACTGGAGCCTCCCCTGCGGCGCGCTGGCGGAACTGGAGCCTCCCCTGCGGCGCGCTGGCGGAACTGGAGCCTCCCCTGCGGCGCGCTGGCGGAACTGGAGCCTCCCCTGCGGCGCGCTGGCGGAACTGGAGCCTCCCCTGCGGCGCGCTGGCGGAACTGGAGCCTCCCCTGCGGCGCGCTGGCGGAACTGGAGCCTCCCCTGCGGCGCGCTGGCGGAACTGGAGCCTCCCCTGAGGCGCGCTGGCGGAACTGGAGCCTCCACTGAGGCCCGCTGGAAAACTGGAGCCTCCCCTGGAAAACTGGAGCCTCCCCTGGTTGACAAGGGGCAAGCTGATTATCCCTGGTCAGCTTGCCCCGGCGTTATAGTCCCAGCCCCCCCCCAAAATTCTCTCCCGGGGGGGCCCCTCTGCTATGCCTCTTGTTAGGTCGAGCATTCTGTCACGTTCTGCTATGGTGTTGGACTGTGGGCTGGGTGTTGAGGCATAGATGCAGAGGGGATGCAGTGAAACGCAAAGAGTCTTTAATAATCAAACAAACAAAAAGCAAACATGAACATGAACCACAGAGGTTGGCTAAAAACATGGAGCATGCTAACAAACAAGAACTCAAAATACAAACAGACTCGGGATGACATGATCTAATACAGTACAGACATGGGGATACTAACTGGACGAGACAAGACATACTAAACAGCCTAGAGGACTAAACACAAGGGACTATGCATGCAAGGGATAAACAAACACAAGACAGGCTTGGCTAGGTCTATTGGCTGAGCTGCACATTAGCTGCTAAGCTAGCTCATAGCTAATCAGACTAATGGCTACACCAGCCAGTAGCCTGAGACACAAGGGAATGAACAGACAAGGTACACAGCAGACTAGGTATGAAACAGACTAAGAACTCTAAAGGTTAATGGCTAAAGATGTTAGTACCTAAACAGACTAAGAGCTAAGCAGACAATGAGACTAGACAGACACGAAGACTAGACAGACTAAGATCTAGACATATTAGTATCACCCTCATTAGTATTGAAACAGACTACTAGCTAAACATGCAATGGGGGTTACTTACACAAAAGGGTAAACACAAAAGGCTAATTCTCCTAGAGGCTAATCCTGCTAGGAGACACAGAGACAAAGAGACATAAACTAAATCAAAGCAAATACAAACTTAACTTAAAATGCTCCTGAAACAAAAAGGCCAACCATACTGTTTAAACTAAAACAGAAAAGAACAAAACAAAACCCACATAACAGAAATCAATGCTCGACCCAGTTTCCCAGAACAAAGAGGTATTTATAAAAGTGCTAATGAGCCTCCTCAGTTCAGGTGAGCATCCACGTCACCTGACCGAGGAGGCTTCTGGGAAACTGAGTCTAGGAACCAAAACTACAAAGTAAAAACACTGCCCTCTAGTGGGCAACCCTCACAATAATTCTATTGCCATAGGTATAACGCAAAAAAACTAATATAAATAAACACTTAAGGCTCAGCCTTCTTCTTTTAACCATCCTTTCTGTTTTACTCTTACAGTACTTATTATAGGTTGTGACCAAAACCTGAAATCTTTGACTGGTACAAACATAGAAGAAAAGAACAGATAAAAAGTTCAGATTCATCTTAAGGAAAAATAGATAAACTATTTTTTCTATAATAAATGTTACAGCATTATTTTTCTTAGCTTAGAAATGTTGAAATGTAAAAAGTGCTTTGCTAGTGATAATATACATCAGCTTGAGTCAACATGATAATATTACATCACCACAACGCTTACTTCTAGCTGCCCCCTGACGTACAGTACTACTGCCTTGTCAGAATTAAATTAAAAGGTTACGCCTCGTTCAGTGTCAAATGTCCTTTATACATTCCTCAACTGGTACTTGTAATCTGGCTGAAACATACTACTGAATGTAGTTAAATTTATTCTGGTATATAGAGATAAAGGTTTTAAATGATTATGTTTGTAATTATATTTTTCTAACTTTAACTAAATGTTACAATTTCTGATTAAAAGAATACTCTGAATCTTCTGGGAATGTTTTTGTCTGGAAAAACTTATACAGTGTTGATATTTGTCATTTGATCCCTGTTGTTTTCTTTTGGTATTGTTAATGGAAATTTGTTTTCATTGTCTTTTATTAGGCTAGAGAGACCTGCTGATCTAGCAAGAGTAAGAGCTTTCCCTTAGCAAAGAAGGGTCTCTTTTCCTGCAATTTAGAAGGGTACCAATTTAATTCAGTGCCATTTTGGCATAACTTTTTAATGTTTTTTTTTAAGTGCCTTTTAAAGTGAGTGTGCGTATGATCATTAAACCAGGCTGCTAGCTTTTTCAGTAGCCAACCAGACTGTTCCTTTAATGCAGTAGCAAAGTGTAGTGCATATATTATGTCTGAGTCACATTTGTAGTCACTTTTTTGTAAACTGCACATACTAATATTCCTTTGGGACACCTTTAGCATCAATTTTGCTGGGCATTCTTTATGATGTTGTTTTGACAACCTTATGCAATGCCACATTATTTATTTCCATCTAGAGTTGCATAAATTGTTGGTGGAGAACTTGTATGGATGACAGGAAAATCGAACAACAGGACTTTTAATGCAGTTAAGACCCCTGGTCTGTAGTGGCCAATTCATGTGTGAAAATTATTCCTTCACATACTCTTTTATACTCATAATTTCAGCCTTTGTCCTGGATTATGTGCATGCCATTAAGGAAGAAAAAAGCTGGTAATTTAGTACATTTGGGTCAGTGTTGCCACCTAGACATGACTAATTGCAGCAACCCAGTTCATAACACGACCCTCAAAGACTTGTATAGTGGGCAGTATGCATGATGAGTGCATCACTTGAAGAATTTCTCATCTTCTTCTGATGCGCCCATCAATCAATAGTCTGGACTCATCAGACAACATAGACTCACCTGATGTTTTTTCCTACTGCTGTAAAGTCCAGTTCTTCCACTCCAGATTAGCCTCAATAACAAATGGTTATCGTAATGATTTTGTGCTGTTTAGCCATTTAGTCCTAATCATATTACAAGTTCTCACTGTGTAATGTATGTGAAAATTTTCACTATACAGTGGAACCTCGAATTACGAGTAATGCGGTTTACGAGTGTTCCGCAAGATGAGCAAAGATTTTTAATAAATTTTGACTTTAAAAATGAGCATTGTCTTGGTTTGCGAGTACAGAGTATCATGTATCACGCATGCGCTTCTTGTTTTGACGCCGAGCGTCACGTCATCACAACTGAGCCAACGGTTTTTCTCTCTCTTGCGCTGCGGAATTGTGGGTAATCGTCTCCCCTGCTGGGTCTTAGTGCTTGCAGAGTTTCTGTGTAAGGCAGGGAGTGTGTGTGTGTGTGTGTGTGTGTGTGTGTGTGTGTGTGTGTGTGCGCGCGTGTAATTTGACAGCGTGCTCCCTTACTCACACCAACACACACACACACACACACACACACACACACACACACACACAATATCTCTCTCTCTCTCTCTCTCTCTCCTTTACAGCCCCCCTTCCACCCCCCTCCTCTCGGCTTCACACACACATACAGACACACAATCTCTGCCTTACACAGAAACACTGCTCTGCCACGATTCTTTTCAAAACTGCAGGTTCATTTTAATTTTTACTTTTTTTTTTTACTTTACAGCAGTGATCCCATTAATATGCGCTCATGCGAGTGTGACTAGCAATGTTCCTTGCTAATTTTTCTCTCCGTTAATGTGTAAACACACACGCAAATATTTTGTATGAATTATTTTTATGTATTTATTAGAACGAATAATTTGAATTTCCATTATTTCTTATAGAAATTTTTTTATTTGGTTTACGAACCCGCTTCCGGAACGAATTATGCTCATAATCCATGGTTCCACTGTATTAAAAAAAAAAAAAAAAAAAGCTCTGAAATCTACTTAAATTTTTTATGATGTAACCTTTTTTAAGTTATGTAAATACCAAGTATTTAGGTGAGCTATGATAACTTAATGATTTATGACTTGTGATTTTTCTCTGACCACATTGTTAATATTGAGGAAACTCAAGACAGCAACTGTATGATGCTAACATGCCAATATAGGCCAAAATCTCTAGGATGTATTCCAGCATGTGGTTAAACTTGTATCACGAAATTAACATAGTTCTAAGGGGTCCAACCCAGTACTAACAGTGCTTACTAACTAAACATCTTATGAAGTGGCTAGTGAGTGTATAGCCCTTACTTTAAAATTTAATCCTAAAAACAAAAAGCTGTAAAGATTCTGTAATAATCACAGTCATATTGAATAGGGGTGGGCGATATACTGGTATACACAGAGGTGGAAAGTAACGAATTACATTTACTCGCGTTACTGTAATTGAGTAGCTTTTTTGTGTATTTCTACTTTTTAAAGTAGTTTTAAAAATCTGTAATTTTACTTTTACTTAAGTACGTTTTGTTTGAAGTATTGTAATTCGCTACATTTGAAATCATATTCGCTACTGAGTAAAAAATAAATGAATGAAAATAAAAAATAATGAAAATATTATGCTTTGTATAAATGCTCCGTTGCTCCGCGTGTGTGTATCATGTCCTGGTCGCGCGCCGCTCCAGACTCCACTCCAGGTTTTCTGACATCGGCAGCTACCTGACCTTCCACACGGTCGCTTCCGCCCTGAGTTAATGATTGGATCTAGTTCTTTCTGCCATATACCACCATTTCCATACAGTTTAAAATAGAACCCTGAACCATTCTTTTGCTGTATGGCCCTAAACTGGGACGTAACACCATATTTAAGTGACCACTTTGATTTTCAAGCACAACAAAGACAACAGCTTTATTATGCAAAGGTGTTCCTTCAGTTAAAAACAACTAGTTTGAGATTTATATCTGCTCATCTTTTTTGAACTACGCTAGAATGCCTCATCCCACCCCCGCTGTTAAAAAAATTTAAATAAAAAAGTAACTCGGTAACTTTTACTCTGAGTAAATTTTTTAATGAGCTACTTTTTACTTTTATTTGAGTAGATTTTTATAATGGTAACTTTACTTGTACTTAAGTAAAATTTCACTGAAGTAACAGTACTTGTACTTGAGTACAAAATTGTATTACTCTTTCCACCTCTGGGTATACACGGTTAACCGGTAGAAATTTGTCAACCGGTAAAGATTTTGGTCTATCGTCTTAATCGCGGTTGAGATCACGTGACGTTGCACGTTACGTAACCACGCAATACACATTCACTTCTATGGGAAGCCAAACACATCTAAAGTGGGACGAAACCGTGGCACCCGATTGAGCCAGCGTGGACAGAACAAATATCCAAACCTGGTGGCTCGCGGAGCGCCAACCAACCTGAGCACACAAACCTGCGCGACGCTGATAGAAATAAACAGCGCCGACCATCAAAATTCATTTTACCCCTCTGGGATGCGTGGCAGGCATGGCAAGGCGGAAACAATATTAAACAGTCCTGACATTTTAAATAAATAGTTTTTAAATAAAAAACAGTGAGTCGCGCAGGCTTGTGATTCGAGCCGTGCTGCGCGATCCACCAGATAAATAAACGCAGCGCAAATAAACCAGATAATCTCTGTGCTATCCAGATAGTCGCGCTGCGCTGTCCACTGGGCCGTGCAGATATTTGGTTCAATCGGATGTAAAAACAATAAAAACGAGAGCACACAAAATCCTTATCAACTGTTTATTCTCCTTTATTCACAAAAACAAACTGAAACTCCAACACATGCGACACTCCAGACCAGGAAGTGGTCTTGCGCCTTTTGCCCTTCTACGGCAACCCCCGAGGGGATAAAAACCTCACACACACATATGCACCTCACGAGCGCCTGTGTATTAGCACATTAGCACAATATAACAAAATCAAATTAGGTTTGTTACACATCCAATCGAATATGGCCAAAGAAAAAAAATGCGGCAAACCTCAGCAATTCCCAGTTTAAATAAAATTACATTATGTAAAACAGTTTCTTTGTGTTTGAATTTTTATTTATGCATTTTCAGATACAAATTGCTATATTGTGATATATATCGTTATCGAGGTAGAAAATTGCTTCTACCGTGATAGAAGATTTTGGTTATATCGCCCACCCCTAATATTGAACATGCATTCATGTAGCACAAAATGAAACACATAAAAATGGAGAACCAGCATCTGTCCTGCTGAGTGCAAACCTGAAATATTACAAAACCTGACAATATTGAGAATAGTACTCAGATTAAATTAGGACCCTAATAACAGAAATGCTTACTTTTCCGTTTCATTGTAAACTAAAAAGTAAGATATTAGGAACAAAATGCTGGGAATTGAAGTCCACGTCAAAATAAGATTAGTCAAACAAAACAAAAAATTGCAATGGTACACTGTAATTCTGGCCAGAATCCCTCCGCTAAGGTGCAGCTCCAAATGCATCTTCAGGTGGCCCAGGGCGCAACCACACCACTACTGTATCTCTGATCAGGCCTTCCAATGCCGAGGCTGTGATACAAAGGATATACAGTGGTGTGAAAAACTATTTGCCCCCTTCCTGATTTCTTATTCTTTTGCATGTTTGTCACACTTAAATGTTTCTGCTCATCAAAAACCGTTAACCATTAGTCAAAGATAACATAATTGAACACAAAATGCAGTTTTTAAATGAAGGTTTACGTTATTAAGGGAGGAAAAAAACTCCAAATCTACATGGCCCTGTGTGAAAAAGTGATTGCCCCCTTGTTAAAAAATAACTTAACTGTGGTTTATTACACCTGAGTTCAATTTCTGTAGTCACCCCCAGGCCTGATTACTGCCACACCTGTTTCAATCAAGAAATCACTTAAATAGGAGCTACCTGACACAGAGAAGTAGACCAAAAGCACCTCAAAAGCTAGACATCATGCCAAGATCCAAAGAAATTCAGGAACAAATGAGAACAAAAGTAATTGAGATCTATCAGTCTGGTAAAGGTTATAAAGCCATTTCTAAAGCTTTGGGACTCCAGCGAACCACAGTGAGAGCCATTATCCACAAATGGCAAAAACATGGAACAGTGGTGAACCTTCCCAGGAGTGGCCGGCCGACTAAAATTACCCCAAGAGCGCAGCGACAACTCATCCGAGAGGCCACAAAAGACCCCAGGACAACATCTAAAGAACTGCAGGCCGCACTTGCCTCAATTAAGGTTAGTGTTCACGACTCCACCATAAGAAAGAGACTGGGCAAAAACGGCCTGCATGGCAGATTTCCAAGGCGCAAACCACTTTTAAGCAAAAAGAACATTAAGGCTCGTCTCAATTTTGCTAAAAAAACATCTCAATTATTGCCAAGACTTTTGGGAAAATACCTTGTGGACCGATGAGACAAAAGTTTAACTTTTTGGAAGGTGCGTGTCCCGTTACATCTGGCGTAAAAGTAACACAGCATTTCAGAAAAAGAACATCATACCAACAGTAAAATATGGTGGTGGTAGTGTGATGGTCTGTTGTTGTTTTACTGCTTCAGGACCTGGAAGGCTTGCTGTGATGGATGGAACCATGAATTCTACTGTCTACCAAAAAATCCTGAAGGAGAATGTCCGGCCATCTGTTCGTCAACTCAAGCTGAAGCGATCTTGGGTGCTGCAGCAGGACAATGACCCAAAACACACCAGAAAATCCACCTCTGAATCGCTGAATAAAAACTAAATGAAGACTTTGGAGTGGCCTAGTCAAAGTCCTGACCTGAATCCTATTGAGATGTTGTGGCATGACCTTAAAAAGGCAGTTCATGCTAGAAAACCCTCAAATAAAGCTGAATTACAACAATTCTGCAAAGATGAGTGGGCCAAAATTCCTCCAGAGCGCTGTAAAAGACTCGTTGCAAGTTATCGCAAACGCTTGATTGCAGTTATTACTGCTAAGGGTGGCCCAACCAGTTATTAGGTTCAGGGGGCAATTACTTTTTCACACAGGGCCATGTAGGTTTGGATTTTTTTTTCTCCCTAAATAATAAAACCCCTCATTTAAAAACTGCATTTTGTGTTTACTTGTGTTATCTTTGACTAATAGTTAAATGTGTTTGATGATCAGAAACATTTTGTGTGACAAACATGCAAAAGAATAAGAAATCAGGAGGCGGGCAAATAGTTTTTCACACCACTGTAGGTTAGGAGGTACAGTAGAAGCTTGGAAAGGTGTGCTACATTGGGACTAAGCTGGGATCAAGGACATTGTTTGTTATGGGTGCTGTGTGTGGGCTTGGAAGCTATCCTAAAACCTAATGTAGATGCTTAACTGGCATTTCATGTAAACCTGATACTTATATTTGGCTAGGATTTGGGCCCAGGCAGTATATTCCATTTCAAGAGTCTTTGGTAGGAGCTAGTCTGTGACTAAGGGTTGGGTCTGTGACTAAGGGTTTTTTGGCCAGTAGAGGACCTTTTTGGGCTAGTAGAAGACCCAGTCAGTCTGCAGAGCTGGGGAATGGAGGCAGCATGTTGTTCTTAAAGCAATAACATGGTACCAGCATGATGTCACCACAGCTAAAAAAAAAAAGCAAACATGACTGCATCAAAGCTATGGAGGAAGCACCTTGTCCCGACAGAGCTAAGGTACAGAGCAAGATGTCTTTAAAGCTAAAGTGTGGAGAGAGCATGGCATTCTCAATGCTATCGTGCAGAACAAGAACAATATTTCCAAAGAAAGCCAATGGTGCCAGCAACACTCTCAAATCCAAGTGCAAATTGGATGTTTTCAAAGGTAGACAGGATCACAGGGCATGCGTTTAAATATGTAATGTTAAAACCTGTAGATGCAGATCTCACTTACTCACTCGTTCCCTATACCCCTTATCTTGTGCAGGGCCATGGGAGGCCTGGAGCCTATCCCAGGGGACTTGGAACACTAGGTGGGGTACTATGGGGTGCCATTCCATCACAGGGCACAAGCATGCATATGCTTACACACTCACTCACACACCACAGGCACTTTGGAATCAATTAGCATACTCTGCATGTCTTTGGACTGTGAGAGGAAACCCATAAAGCACACAACAGGCAAACACACAAACTGCATGTGCACAGATCTGTTATTTCCCACTAGAAATATACTCAGCTAAAAAGAAAGTGAAGAAATAAACTATCATCTGCTCAATTTTTCAATTACTGTGTTGTTGGAAAATTTATTGCAAAAAAATAAAAATACACACACAAAAACAATTAAAGCGATTGGCTTACTGACAGAGACATGAGCATGAAAATATTACTGCTCAACAAAAAACACTCTCATTATGACTGATGGGTAAGCTCTGTCACAGTAGATCAGCAAACCTCGATTACTGGCAACTCTGTTGTCAGATACTTGTTCTAGATTGGTTAAAATTACTCTCATCTCCCTGATTTGAGGAACTGGTTGAGGGGAATGATGAGGGTGCTAGGAATGTTTGCCTACCCTCTCTGTCTACTCATTCCAAAGCTCATTTACTTGATTACATTAAACCATACAGTAAATTTAATATCACTAGCTTGCGAATGTGTATATTTATCATCTCAATTTAACACACCAGAAGGACAAAAATGCACAACAAGGTACCTACCTTCTGCAGATTGCATGTCCCCGCCACCCCCCCCTTCTTAACCCTCCTATTATCTTTGGGGTTTTGACCCCATTCAGTGTTTAAAAGCTTAAAAAAAAAAATTGCTTCATATTCAGTTACTTTTATACATAAACTTGGGTAACAATTTTAATTATGAAATTTTTTGGGGTCGGTTGAAATTGCTGGGGTCAAATAAACCCAAGGATAAAAGATGTTAGTAAATTTGAAGGTAACAGGAGGGTTAATGCACATACAGTAATTACTCAGCTTTCACACAGCTCATCTGTTTCCTCAACTGTGACTAACCTGAGACTAACCTGTTGTCATGGCTCCTTCTGGGAAATCACACACGAACGAACGCAATTGCAGGAAATGACAGTCTTTATTACTTGTAGTCCCGTCTTTGGTTTGAACAAACTTAAGATAATGTTTCACAAAAAACAAAGTATGACCCGAGGGCCCTTCACCAGGTGCGGTCTGCAGGCGGAAACACTAGAACATATGATACTCAACATAAAGTACTCTGGGGACACTTTCGAACTGCCACTGGACCGCGTAGAAACCGGTCCGAACGCGTGAAGCTGCCTTGCTTCCGCTTACTTCGCCTGCAGATACCGCCTTAAACCTGGGTGAGAGAGAGAGAGAGAGAGAGAGAGAACACAATCAGCATTCCTGTTGGGTGCACGATGGTGACCAGACAATGTGGTGTGGGTTCGGCTGGGTTAAATAGTGAGATACACAAGGGTAGACAGGTGAATTCACTTTTGTGTTGATGACTGACAGTGACATACGTAGACACACTAGGGGGAGACAAAGCCACGGCTCAGTAATCCGGTGAACCTGATCTCCGGGGCTGAGGCGGATCGGATGTTACATTACCCCCCCTCCCAGGACCGGCTTCCTGAGAGGCAGGTGGGCGCTCGCTTCTAGGCACCGAAAGGGGTCGGGACCCACCGGCCTGATGGAATTGCCGGCGAGCGGGTCGGCCTGGAGGTCGTGGCGCAGGACGATCCGGACGAGCTTGATGGAACTCGAAAATGAGTTCTGGGCTCAGGATGTCCTTTGCCGGGACCCAACTGCGTTCCTCCGGCCCATACCCCTCCCACTCCACCAGGTACTGGAGGGAGCCCCCTCGCCTTCGGGAGTCCAGCAGTTGCTGGACCCTAAATGCTGGAGCGCCCTCGATCTCCACAGCCCCGGGGAGTGAAGGGTCTACGACGCCTCCGTCTAGTGGTCCCCGTCTTACTGGCCTGAGAAGAGAAATGTGGAAGACGGGGTTAATACGCATGTGTGAGGGGAGTTGTAATTTAAAAGAAACGGGGTTAACTTGAGACAATATAGGAAAAGGACCGATGAATCTGGGAGAGAGTTTACGGCAGGGGAGGTTGAGAGAGAGGTCCTTTGTCGAGAGCCAAACCCGGTCTCCTACCTGGAGCGGAGGACTTTCCCTTCGCCGCCTATCGGCGAATTTTTTGAACCGGCGCACTGCTTGGGAGATATTGGCATGCGCCCCCTCCCATACTTTTTCCGCTTTTTTAAACCACTCATCCACCATGGGGATATTGGTGGGAGTGGCATCCCAAGGACAAAGCGGTGGCTGATGTCCGAGCACACACTGAAACGGCGTTAGGCCGGTTGAGGAGCGTTTCAATGAGTTTTGTGCATATTCCGCCCAGAATAAACAGTCCGCCCATTCATGTTGCCGACTACTACAATATGCGCGGAGGAATTTCCCGAGATCTTGGACAGTCCGCTCTGCCTGCCCGTTTGACTCTGGGTGATAGCCTGACGTTAGACTAACAGTGGTCCCCAATTTCTGGAAAAAAGCTTTCCAGACTTTTGCGATAAATTGGGGACCACGATCGGAAACAATATCTTCCGGTATGCCGTAGTAGCGAAACACATTATTGAATAGGGTTTCCGTCACCTGGGAGGCGGTTGGGAGGGCGCAGAACGGGATAAACCGGCATCCTTTAGAGAAGCGATCCACCACTACGAGGACTGATGTGTACCCTTTAGACACTGGCAGGTCCGTCACAAAATCCACCGCTAGGTGGGACCACGGTCTGTTAGGCGTGGGTAAGGGCATTAATTTTCCAACTGGCAACCCCCGGGGGCTTTTGATGGTTGCACAGGTAGCGCAAGACAAAACTACTGTTTTCACTGTTTCCCGCAGATTTGGCCACCAGAATCTCGGTTCTAGTAGTTTACGCGTTCCCAACTCGCCGGGATGTCCTGATGATAGATTAATGTGTGCCTCTACCGTCACTCGTTCACGTAGTGACTCCGGCACGTAGGCTCGATTCGGTGGACAGTCCGGCGGCGCGGGCTCTGCCCGCGTCGCCTGGGCTATCTCCGCATCGAGGTCCCACGTGATCGGAGCCACCACGAGCGACGGGGGCAAAATGGGCTCAGGAACCTGGGTTCGGTCCTGCGTCGCAAAACAACGGGATAATGCGTCCGCTTTGAGATTTTTAGAGCCGGGGCGATAGGTGATAATAAAATGGAAACGAGTGAAAAACAGTGCCCAGCGGGCTTGTCGGGGGTTTAGTCTTTTAGCTTGTTGGAGGTACTCTAGGTTCTTGTGATCCGTGAGCACCGTAAATGGATGTTCTGCCCCCTCCAACCAATGCCTCCACTCCTCTAACGCCGCTTTTATTGCAAGCAGTTCGCGATTACCGATATCATAGTTGCACTCAGCAGGTGTCAGTTTTCGCGAAAAAAAAGCACAGGGGAATAACTTCTCCGGGTGGCCATGGCGCTGTGACAGTACCGCTCCGAGTCCTACCTCCGACGCGTCGACCTCAACTACGAAGGGCTTGTTAGGGTCGGGAAGTTTTAATATAGGCGCGGAGGTGAAAGCTTGTTTGAGGCGCCGAAACGCGATGCGCGCGTCCGGCGTGAATGGTTGTAGCTTGCGCGGTTTACCCTTTAATAAACTAGTGAGCGGTGCTGCCAACGTACTATAGCCCCTAATAAAGCGCCTGTAAAAATTGGCAAACCCGAGGAAGCTTTGTAGCGCCTTCACTGAAGTTGGTTCCGGCCATTGGAGTACCGCTCTGACCTTGGTTGCGTCCATCTCGACCCCCAGTGGCCCTATGCGATAGCCCAGAAATGCAATCTCGGTCTTATGAAACTCACATTTCTCCGCCTTCACATAGAGCCCATGTTCCCTCAGACGACGGAGGACGGCGGTCACATGACTAACGTGTTCTTCGTATGACCGAGAGTATATCAGGATGTCATCTAGATACACTATCACAAACCGGCTTAACATATGTCGGAACACGTCATTCATGAACCCCTGAAACACCGCAGGCGCGTTCACCAGTCCATAAGCCATCACATTGTACTGATAATGACCTGATGTAGTGCTAAACGCTGTCTTCCACTCATCGCCCTTGCGAACACGAACGAGATTATAAGCGCTGCGGAGGTCAAGTTTGGTAAAGATGGACGCGCCGCGGAGCAGATCGATCGCGGCCGGAACCAGAGGCAGCGGGTGCTTATATTTCACTGTGATGGTATTGAGCCCTCGAAAATCAATACACGGCCGAAGGCCCCCGCCTTTTTTTCCGATAAAAAAGAAACCTGCCGATGCGGGCGACGTGGAGCGACTAATGAGCCCCTGCTGGAGAGCCTCTCTCACGTATTCCTCCATTGCCCGTGTCTCCGACACTGACAATGGATAAACCCGCGAGCAGGGCGGTGCTTTCCCCGGCAGGAGGTCAATAGCGCAATCCCACGGGCGGTGAGGGGGAAGTCGTGCAGCGGCCCTAATACTAAAGACGTCTTTAAACTTAACGTACTCTGATGGCACGAGGGTAGATACTAGGGCGCTAGGACTTTCTATTGTGGTCGTTTGGGCCATCAATGAGGATGGCATGCAAAATTTCGCGCATCTAGGGGACCAAGAAAGGATGCGAGCACCTGTCCAATCAAAATTGGGGTTATGAGAGCTAAGCCATGGGAGGCCGAGCACGACGGAATGATTCACCTGAGAGATTACATAAAATTCCAACTCTTCAGTGTGATTCGGGAAAGTTAACCGTAGGGGCACGGAGATCATATTAACAGGCGATTGACCTAATGGTTTGCCATCCAGAGCGTTAATCACGATCGGGGTTGGAAGCTTCGACACAGGAGCGTGCAGCGAGGAAAGGAGAGAGGATGAAATGAAATTCCCAGCCGATCCCGAATCTATTAGGGGGGAAACAGAAATCAGATTATTGTTATATGACAAGGTGGCTTTAACACAAAAGGACCGGTTGGTTCGTGCAGGTGTGTTTGTGTATATGACTGGTGAGGGTGTGTCCGTGTTTATGGTTATTGGCGGTGTGTGCGCGTGTATGACTGCTGGGGGTGTTTCCGTGTTTAGGGTTCGTGGAGGTATGTTTGTGTATCTGGTTCGTGGAAGTGTGTCCATTTTTACTTTTAGCAGTGGGCATTCTCGGATGAGATGCCCCCCCCCCCCGCAGTACAGGCACAGTCCGGCCGTAAGTCGGCGTCGCCTTTCCTGCGCCGATAACCTGGATGTGCCGATGTCCATAGACTCAACAGCCGGGGACTCGCGTGATTCCGGTGGGCTTTTGCTGAGGCGTGGGCGGTGGTGCGGTTCAACTCTGCCTCCTGCTCCTCTGGCGGGGGCCTGTCGTTTCTGACCGCGGAGGTGCTGGTCCAGCTTGATGGCGAGTTGGATGGTTTCATCCAGATCCATTTCTGCATCTCGGCATGCCAACTCAAGCTGGATGTCTGGCTGGAGACCGTCCCGAAAGCGTGCGAGGAGGCTTTTCTCGCACCATTCGCTCTCCGCGGCCAGGATCTTAAATTTCACCGCGTAATCGGCGACAGTGGTTGACCCCTGCTTAAGTCGTAGTAGTTGCTGTTCCCCGGTTCTGCCCTGGTCCGGGTGATCAAAGACTGCGCGAAACGCGCGGAGGAAGCGGACGAAGTCATTCATATCGCGGCCCCCCGCACTCCACATGGCGGCGGCCCAGTCCATCGCCGCACCTGTGAGCTGCTGCGTCACGAAACTGATCTTTTGTCTCTCATCGAGACCAGGGTACTCAGCCAGGTACAGCTCACAGGCAAGGAGGAACTTTCTGCAGCCTTCTGGGTCGCCAGCATACCTTTCCGGGGGGGCTGCTCGTGGAGGGGATCGTGACGCGCGTCTTGGCGCCGCAGGAGAAGACGACTGTCTTGTCGCGATGTCACGAACACTGTGGGCCAGGTCATTGATCGCCCTGGCCAAGCTGTCCATCTGCCCCTGCTGTCGCCTGATGTAGTCCATCATTGGGACCGTATGATCGGTGACGGGTGTTCCTGCTGCGCTCGGATATTTGGTCTGGTCATCTGTCATGGCTCCTTCTGGGAAATCACACACGAACGAACGCAATTGCAGGAAATGACAGTCTTTATTACTTGTAGTCCCGTCTTTGGTTTGAACAAACTTAAGATAATGTTTCACAAAAAACAAAGTATGACCCGAGGGCCCTTCACCAGGTGCGGTCTGCAGGCGGAAACACTAGAACATATGATACTCAACATAAAGTACTCTGGGGACACTTTCGAACTGCCACTGGACCGCGTAGAAACCGGTCCGAACGCGTGAAGCTGCCTTGCTTCCGCTTACTTCGCCTGCAGATACCGCCTTAAACCTGGGTGAGAGAGAGAGAGAGAGAGAGAACACAATCAGCATTCCTGTTGGGTGCACGATGGTGACCAGACAATGTGGTGTGGGTTCGGCTGGGTTAAATAGTGAGATACACAAGGGTAGACAGGTGAATTCACTTTTGTGTTGATGACTGACAGTGACATACGTAGACACACTAGGGGGAGACAAAGCCACGGCTCAGTAATCCGGTGAACCTGATCTCCGGGGCTGAGGCGGATCGGATGTTACACCTGTTTACTTGAACTTTCTCCTGTGTTCTTTTTTGACATCACACCTTTCATATCTACTCAAAATAAGAATTCGGTAGGCAGATGTAAAATAATCTCGTTAGTAACCTTCGAATCGGTCATTGCTAGTGCAGCAGCTGCCAGATATGGCAGAAGTACACAAACAAAAGTACTGTACAATTGCTTGCCTAAAAATGTACAGCACTACAAATACCACTTAATTTTTTTCATTCGAGTAGAAGTATTAAGTAATTATCTAAAATGTATTTTAAGTACAAAATTATTCCATAAAAATAGTTATTTTCTGCGGAAATCTAAAATATCGTTAAAAAATATATAAAATTTCTTTTTTTCCAGAATGAAAGTAAAATAAATATTTAATAAATAAATGTAAAATTCATTGGCTATCTTCCAATGTTTTACAAGTTCAAAAAACGTTGGAGGCATTCCAAGAGATAACATGTTTTAGGACAATTTATTTAAAAATTGAAAACAATTTATATTAATTATTTGACTGATTGGTTTAGACATGGAAAATGAGGGGTGAACACATTTAGACAAATGATATTGCAGCTATAATGTTAAATTACTTGAGTTTTAAGGATCAAGAGACCACATGACAATGATGTAGGAAGCTGCTCTGCCATGCTTGTAGTTTTCTTTCAAGTGAACGGTGGCTTTTCTGATGCTACAAATAAATAATTGAATAACTTAAAAAAATGTTCCTTGGGTATTGGAGTGAAGCACAAACCAAACACTTAGAGAGTTTGCACCTCTTATAAAGTATGTAAACTACTTTACTAAATCTCTTCTAATCTTACTTTGACAAGCGTACCCATTCAAAATGTTTGAAAAAGGAGCCAGAAGAATCTGCAGCCCAGAGACCAAGTAGACAGGATCCGTTGTCATGGTAACCGTGAATCACTTTGGTGCGCTGACCAATTTGCACTTTCATAATGACCTGCCAGTCATTTCTGTAAGCTAGGGTTTAAGGAATTGCTTTGTTCCTGTCCTTCCCACATGAGATAGCTTACTTATTTTTAAAGCAATGTGTTAATATTACATAGGCTATTAATCTGCATCAGATAAGTCTATTTAGGAGTGTCACCATCCATCTTGTAAATGAATCAAATCACATTCAATCACAAGTTATGTACATAATCAATATATTATTATAGTAACGTGTGGAATTTTCATAGTAGCAGCAATAGTTGTCCTAACTGCTTATATTGCCAAGGTACACACAGAGGAAGCAATGCCTGCTTTGGTGATTTTGCAGAATGTTCCAAATGGAGTAATTTTTTTGTTGCTAAAGGAGTTTTTAAAAACCTTTGTCCACCCGTCAACAAACTTTCATATTCCCTTATTAAAAATGTTTTGGGCTGCGAGTCACAACTGGCACCGCTGACTTCTTCTTCATGAGAAGTGAATCTTTCATTCTCATGGGGCTGCTTTCAGGGGACAAAGTTAAAAGCATTGCCCACTGCTCTTCTTTTGTGCAAAACACAAGCTTGCACAGTAGTTACAAATTAACTAATGTAACCCGTTTGCACCTGCATAGCAGTGACTGGGAAAACAGTAGCCTTGGACAGAAAGTGCTGACAAGTGCGGCCAACAATAGTTTTTATGTACTGTAACTAGAATGCCAATAATTTTTGACTCACTTTCTGAACATAGCAATGAATAGTCAAAATCCTCCCTCTTCATCTTGTTTCTTGTTTCAGCATCTTTTTTAATTTCTTGTTTACTTTATACTATGATTGTCTGAACATGTTTGTTTTGTTTCGATTTTGAGTTTTGTCTCTGCCACTCTTCTTTGACTGGTGATTGTTCTCCTTTCTCATTGCTGTTTCTTCAACTGCCCAGGCTGTGGTATGTTGTGGCTTCTGTGGTTCCATTTTTGTTCCATTTTAGTAGTATTCTGTGTTCTGAGTACTTCCTGCTTTAGACCCTTGTCTAGTTTTTTTATGTTGTAATTATTTGCATGATTCATTTATTCCTCTGTGTTATAACCCCCTGATACCAGACTATGATTTTATTTGGCTTTAGATAGATCAGATAGAGTAATTTATAAATCCAAATTTATGATTTATGATTACATCAGCCAGTTCACATAATATACAACAAGTAAGCAGCAAACAAGAATTGCAATGAGGTAGGAGGAGGAAAAAAAATATTACAATTTAGGTGCATTAATGAACACTGTTAAATATTTAAGGTGCATTAATGAGGTAAAAATTGTGTCAATTTTAAGGTAAATTAAAGGGTAGAAAAAAAGCTATCAAATAATATGAATATTTAAAAATACTGCTTCTATGTAAACATGCATGATGATTGTATATACAGATGGGAATAAAATTGTACAAAGAGGACCACAGTAAAATACATCCCAAGGTTACATGTTAGCAACTTAACTTGTCTGACTTCACAATATAGGTATTATTCCAATGACGTTGTGTTTAGCTGCATAGCCAATGCATTTTTTTTTTTTACCTTTTTTCCTCCATTAACTAGCTAATTAATAAAAAAATACTTAACCTGACAGAAAGAAGTAAAGAAAAGTGTTTAAAATAAAACCGTATAACCATAACAACAGGAAGATTTATCGACATTCAGAAAATAACATTTTCAAATATGTGAAAGTATGAAAGGCTTTTGGCATGACACAATTTCATAAAAATATCACATTATACAAGGGATTAGGACTCACCAATCGAAGTCATACACATATTTTAAGAGGCACACACAATAGATTGAGGCATAAGGAGAGTGACTTTGGGGGCCTCGGAGGCTTTAACATAGAGGGGCACGCTTTTGGGCCACCGCACCTTTGTTAGTAACCACCACTCTCACTGGCTTAAAATCACCAGATTATGCTGCAAAACATACCATAACCACAAAAAAAATCTAACTTCTACTACTAGGTTACTAACTACTGCTAATAATTTTTGACTCACTTTCTGAGAAAAAGTAAATATTGTAATTGAAGTTGGAGAATGGCAAAATTGTGATAAAGTACAAATAAGAGTAGGAAAGGTTTAATAGTGTCACATCGTGGGGGTGGAGTTGAAGGATCCAAGTGCAGAGAGAAGTGTTTATAGTCTCTGAAAGAGGCCCGTGGTGATAACGTGGTAGTGCAGGACCGGCGAGTGCATGTACAGCGCGTTCAGCACTTTTAATCAATGAGCTCCGGGGATGCGGAAGTGCCGTGAAGAGCGCTCGCGGTTTCTGTGAATGGGCACTTGTGGCGGGAATGCGGAAGTGTGGAGTGAGTGCTTGCCATTTCTCTGAATGAACTCCGCAGCGGGAATGGAACAGGCAGAGATCCGAACTGGAAAAACGAGTCCGTGATCCAAATTTGTGGTCGAAAAACAATTCCAATGGTCGGCAACAGTAAATCCGAGAAGGCAGGTAATCCGTAACGTGAGACAAGGTCGAGGTCGTGAAAACAGAGCGTGGTCGAAATCCGTAATGTCAAGGTAGAGTGAAACGCTGGAATACTGGGCATGGATAGCACACAATAATCTGGCAGAGAGCTGATGTCTGATGGCGTGTTAAATAGGGAGCTGTGATGATATGGGATTGAGAACAGGTGCGTTTGGAGCGATGAAAGAGGCGGTGAACAGCAAGGAGCGGGACGGAACCTGGAGCAGGAGTGAGCAGGTGATCATGACCTAGCTTGAGATGCAGGCTTGACCTGGCGGGCCATGACAGTACCCCCCCCCCCACTTCTACAAACGCCACCTGGCGTTCTTGAGGGTGCCTCTGGGTGGAGATCGTGAAATTCAGTGATCAACGAGCGATCCAAGATGGCTGGTACCCAACTTCTCTCCTCAGGTCCATAACCCTCCCAGTCCACCAGATACTGGAGGCCATGCCCACAGCGGCGGGACTTAAGGAGTTTCCGGACGGTGAAGGCTTCACCACTGTCTATAAGTTGAGGTGGTGGAGGGGGACGAGGAGGTGGAGACAAGGGACATGGGACCAGTCGGCGAACCTGGGAGACGTGGAGCGTGGGGTTAATCCGGCGCATGGATAATGGCAGGGCCAGTCTGATAGAGCATGGGTTAATGACTCGAGAGATTGTGAATGGACCTATGAACTTAGGCGAGAGTTTCTGGGATGTTGTCTTGAGTGGTAGGTTACGTGCAGAGAGCATCATTTTTTGCCCGACACGGTAAGCTGGGGCAGCTGAGCGGTGTAGATTAGCTTTGCACTGAAAGTTGGCCACAGTGCGTCGTAGTTGAGCGCGAACCTGTTGCCATGTCCTCTTACAGCGACGGACGAAGGCTTGGGCTGAAGGGACAGCAGATTCACTCTCCTGGGTGGGAAACAGTGGAGGTTGATAGCCAAGACTGCACTGGAATGGTGACATGCCGGTGGATGAGGTGGGGAGTGAGTTATGGGCGTACTCGATCCAAGGTAGAAAACAACTCCAAGAAGCTTCGTCTTGTGAGGTCATGCACCTTAGAGAGCCTCAGGAGTCCCTCGGGAGGAAGATTTGTTGTTTTGTTCCTGACACAAACATCACAGGACGCCACATAGTTTTTAATGTCCTCCTTGATGGTTGGCCACCAAAAGCGTTGATTAAGCAAAGCAAGAGTGCGGGTTGACCCTGGGTGACAGGCAAGTCTAGAGTTGTGGCCCCATTCTAAGACTTGGGGGCGAACAGAATCTGGCACAAAAAGTAGCCCAGGTGGGACATTGCTGGGGCCCGGTTCCTGTTCCAGGGATCGTAGAACCAGGTTTTCTACGTCTAGCCGGGTTACAGCTACAAGGCACTGTGGTGGGAGGATGGTTTCCCTAGTGGGTGTATCCTGAGGGGCGGGAAACTGTCGGGAGAGTGCGTCAGGCTTAGTATTCTTGGATCCAGGATGGTAAGAAAACGTGAAGATGAATCGTGAAAAAAATTTTGACCAACGCGCTTGGCATGAGTTAAGTCTTTTGGCTGACTTGAGATATTCCAGGTTCTTATGATCAGTCCAAACAAGAAATGGGTGATCAGCTCCCTCCAACCAGTGTCTCCATTCTTCAAGGGCTAGCTTCACTGCGAGCAACTCACGATCCCCGATGTCGTAATTCCGTTCGGGGGGCATCAGCCGATGGGAAAAGAAGGAGCACGGGTGGAGTTTGTTGTCCTTATGTGTTCGTTGGGAGAGCACGGCTCCCACTCCTGTGTCGGAAGCATCGACTTCAACAATGAATTGGAGGGAATGGTCAGGGAAAGTGAGGATGGGTGCTGTGGTGAAGAGTCGCTTGAGTCTCTTGAATGCCTCCTCAGCTCGGGGGTTCCATCGGAAGGGGACCTTGGTGGATGTTAGAGATGTAAGTGGGGCCACTACTGTGCTAAAGTCGCGGATAAAGCGGTGATAAAAATTGGCAAAACCCAAAAAGAGTTGAAGTTCCCGTCTTGACAAAGGTGTTGGCCAATCTGTGACGGCCCTTACCTTGACTGGGTCCATCTGAATGCCTGATGGTGAGATGGCATACCCCAGAAAAGAGGTGGATTCACGGTGAAACTCACACTTTTCTGCCTTGACGCAGAGTTTATTTTCCAGCAGACGTTGAAGAACCTGACGCACCTGAACTTTATGTTCCTCTAGTGAGCGTGAGAAGATTAGGATGTCGTCAAGGTATGCGAACACAAAGACATTGAGAAAGTCTCTCAGGACATCATTAATGAGCGCCTGGAAGACTGCCGGTGCATTAGTTAAACCAAACGGAACTACCAGGTACTCATAATGACCAGTGGGGGTGTTGAATGCGGTCTTTCACTCATCACTTTCTCTTATCCGGACCAGGTGGTAGGCATTTCTTAGATCTAATTTTGAAAAGATACGGGCATCCTGGAGTAACTCAAATGCTGAGGACATGAGTGGGAGAGGATAGCGGTTCTTGACTGTGATCTCATTAAGCCCCCTATAGTCGATGCATGGCCTGAGGGACTTGTCCTTCTTTTCCACGAAGAAAAAACCTGCCCCTGCGGGGGAAGAGGAAGGGCGAATGATTCCAGCTGAAAGGGACTCCGAGATGTATTGTTCCATGGCTTCTCTCTCAGGACGTGAGAGAGAGTAGAGTCGCCCTTTAGGTGGGGTAGTGCCAGGAAGGAGGTCGATGGCACAGTCATATGGACGATGAGGAGGTAAAGAGATGGCTCGTGACTTGCTGAACACCTGGCGAAGGTTGTGATACTCGATGGGAACTTTAGATAGGTTAGGGATCTCCTCCAGAGAGGTGGGCAAGATCCTTCTGGTGGTGGCAGAATGAAGACATGACGAATGGCAAGTAGGACTCCAGTCCAGGATGCTTCTCCTAGACCAGTCGATGTGAAGATTATGCAATCTTAACCACGGGAGACCCAGAACAACGGGTGCATGAGCGCTTTTCATGATAAGGAATGTGGTGGTTTCAACGTGGTTGCCAGAAAACTGCAGGGTGATTGGCGCTGTTCGGTGGGTGATGGAGGAGAGCTTACTGCCATCATGAGCCTGTACATTGAATTGTTGCATCAGTGGTGTGTGCGGAATCTTAAGGTCAGAAACCAAAGCCGAGGAGATTAAATTCTGATCCGCTCCAGAGTCTACTAGGGCGTGCGTGGCGTGGGGCTGATTGTCATATATCAGGGTCACTGGGAAGCGGGAACGGGGGATGGGTAGTGTCTGTACCCGCAGAAGTACCGAGGGGGGGGGGGGGCTGACCTTTTAACGGACAGGTTCGTACAACATGGCCGACCTGATCACAGTAAAAACAGGCACCGTAGTCCTTCCGACGTTGGCGTTCCTTGGGTGAGATGTGGGTGCGGTCAACCTGCATTGGTTCTGAGGGGGGCTCAGGTGGGGCCGGGTTATGAGCAGGCACATTGAGAACCTGACGATGCTCCTTTTGCCGGGTTCTTTTGCGTGTGTCAATTCTCATTGCTAGGTCAATGAGTCCCTGAAGGTTGGAAGGAAGTTCTCGGGCTGCTAACTCATCCTTAACTGGGTCAGAGAGACCATGAAGGAATGTGTCGAAAAGCGCCTGGTCATCTCATCCATAAGAGGGAGTCAGAGTGCGGAAATCAATGGTATAGACAGAAACGGATCGAGATTCCTGGCGTAATTCCAGTATTTGAGCTGCTGCCTGGCGCCCTGTAAATGAACGATCAAACACCCTTCTCATTTCATCCGTGAAGGTCTTGTACGTGTAACAGCAGGGTACCTGGGTGTCCCATAGGGCTGTTCCCCATTCTCTTGCTTTTCCAGAGAGGAGTATGATTATGTAGGCGACCTTGGAGCATTCAGTGGGGAAAGAGGAGGTCTGCAGCTCAAGCACAAGGGAGCACTGAGACAAGAATGAGCGGCAGGTGGATGGGTTTCTGTCGTAAGTGAGTGGTGCTGGGAGGCGTGGTTCATGGCTGACGGAATGCACAGGAGGAGGAGACTGGGGAATGGGAGCTGGAGATGGTTGAGTCTGCTTTACTCTTGCAGTGAGAGCAGATAAGGCCTCTGTAACGTTATGGAGGGTGTTTGTGATCTGCTGTATATCGTGCTGGTGAGTACCCAGGAGCGCCCCCTGTTTCTCCGGCGCCCCTCTTAGTTGTGCCGCCGTTGCTGGATCAATTAATGGCAAGATTATACTGCACACATTGGGGGGGTGGAGTTGAAGGATCCAAGTGCAGAGAGAAGTGTTTATAGTCTCTGAAAGAGGCCCATGGTGATAACGTGGTAGTGCAGGACCAGCGTGTGCATGTACAGTACAGCGCGTTCAGCGCTTTTAATTAATGAGCTCCAGGAATACGGAAGTGCCATGAGGAGCGCTCGCGGTTTCTGTGAATGGGCACTTGTGGCGGGAATGCGGAAGTGCGGAGTGAGTGCTTGCCGTTTCTCTGAATGAACTCCGCGGCGGGAATGCGGAAGTGTGGAGTGGCTCGCGGTCGAGGAACAGGCAGAGACCCAAACTGGAGAAACGAGTCCGTGATCCAAATTCGTGGTCGAAAAACAATTCCAATGGTCGGCAACAGTAAATCCGAGAAGGCAGGAAATCCGTAACGTGAGAGGTTGAGGTCGTAGTCGAGGTCGTGAAAACAGAGCGTGGTCGAGATCCGTAATGTCAAGGTAGAGTGAAACGCTGGAATACTGGGCATGGATAGCACACAATCTGGCAGAGAGCTGATGTCTGATGGCGTGTTAAATAGGGAGCTGTGAAGATCTGGGATTGAGAACAGGTGCGTTTGGAGCGATGAAAGAGGCGATGAACAACAAGGAGCGGGACGGAACCTGGAGCAGGAGTGAGCAGGTGATCATGACCTAGCTTGAGATGCAGGCTTGACCTGGCGTGCCGTGACAAATAGCTTTCTGTGCTCCTCTTACATCATACTTCTTATCTTGCTCCATCCTATCCACACAACACCGAAGATAATTGAATGGATCAAAGTTGTGTTAATCAATCTGATGTTGGGAGTTAAACATAATTACTATAGTTTAACTTAAATCTTTGTTATGAAAATGACAGTCAGAATGTTATTCCATGTTTAATTCCATCTGGGGCCCTGTCTGTGTCACTGCCTATGGTGTTGTACTGTAGATCTACTTTTTATTTGAATATTTGTTGTAGACATTTGTGTCTTTTTATGTTTAAATAGGTCCTTATGATATTATGATAGATCCATATAGAAAGATATAAAACTGGCTGGACAGTGCCCAGGGCCGGTTCAGCATCATGCTGTCAATCAACTGTCACAGTCTGCACACAAGATGGTCCACTGGGCTGAGATTTTGAATGAAACTGGCACCCTGTATTTTCAGCTTGTCATTTTTTTTGTTCTTCAGCACAAACTTGTATGGCAAAAGATATTCACTTGCTTGACTCAATAACTGACATATTATGTTATGGATAGCATAGGACGGGATATCTAAACTATTTTACACTATTTATAAAATACTTTATCAGAAGTCCCCGCTGTGAGCAAACAGTCTAGCAACACCCGGTCGTAGGTATATATTAGCCTTAATTTATTTGTTTGGTGGGAGTTCTTATATATATTAAATTTTGTGCATTGCAAAGGGAAAATAAAGAGCAATACAATGGTAGAGATCTAGCCAAGTATGTTATGACTACTTGATAGGGAGGAAAAGTCAGAGTACTTGTTTATCAGATACTGTACGTGGTTAAGTATTTTTTTAAACTGTGAACTAGCAAGTTAAGCCCCTTATTGCATGCCATCCACTTCTTAAACTGGAATTATCTTTGGTAATATGTAGATTACCGCATCAAGATACTAATGGCCTATTTAAATGCAACATTGAAGGTTATAGAATCAAAATGGTCATTATGTAGTAGCAAGCTATGCAAGGTAGGCAGCTTTAATTTAATTGATATTAATGTTAATCATCATTGTTTTGGTGCTAATGTAGTTTACATTTACCTTACTTTAACCGTAATAGTCTGTTTTTTTCTATAAGGTTTCATCGTTGTAAAGCCATTAAAATTCATCTCTCTCTTTTAAAAAATGAAAGGGACCACTTGATACATTCAATAGGACATCACTTTGACTGCTTAACAAATTAGCAGAATGCCATGTGACTGTACAGAATAACAGGTTCCACTGAAAACATATGCAATTAAAGCATTACTGTGCTTTCATTCTACAAGCATTTCAGTCATGTAATTTAACACTGCAAATGTAACACCAGTCAATATAAAGTTTTTCACTCTCATCATCCCCAAGACAATGGACATGCATGAATAATTAATCTCAAATCAATGGTAATTGTCAGAAACATGTCAATCTTTAAATAATTATACCAACGGTATTCGTAACAAGGCACCACAACATCTTCAATATGTATTGGTCTTATATTCCACAAGTATTGAACAGTACTGAAGGGCTTCTTTTTTTTCTTTCATTAAATGCATTATTACTTCATTTGTTTCCTTTATGATAATGGTTTGAGATCTGGGATGTGTAAGCCACAACATATGATTTTTATCATATTAATACTCATAAAACCATTCAGTTTGCCCTTGGGGCACTTTTCCTCATAGAAATGTTTCATTGCAGGATAAAGGTGGTCTGTCAGAGTAACTGTGCATTGATTTTCAGTGACTCATCTCTGTGTGATGAAAAGTGGAGATACTGTACATCATGCCCAGACAAATGCCAACCCAAACAGAGCCACCTGGTTGCCATTTACATATAACAAGTGTCTGTTAAGAAATAAAAATGACATTGTATTTTAATTATGGCTAATTCAGGTTGCATTGCCACCTCATAACTTCAGTGCCTGTGTGGAGTTTCTGTGCATGTTCTCTCACTTTGTCCATGTGTTTTTTCTCTGGTTTCCTTTGGATCAAACAGATGCAGAAGAATCTGGATCCAACAGTATACCACCTCAACCCTGAACAGTATGAAGCTGCTGCTGAGACATAATGGATTATTAAATGAGTCCCTTTCATAAGATTGTTTTCGAAAATAATAGAAGCCCTTCTAAATAGACTGAGAAATGTAAAGCCCTTTTCATACATGGGACTGGCTTCATCAGTCTGCTAAAGTGACACCTTTCTGTCATTCAGGCATTGGTCACTTTTATGTAAATGTTTCCCATAGACACCTTCATTCACAACTGTGACTGAGTCAAGGCACATTCACAATATGCCGTACTTGTGAGATCTGGCCCATCAAGCTGTCTTAAAACTAGTCTTTAGTGCGACGAAAGAGACATTCCTTGATGTCAGACATTTGAATTCACACCAGGAGTGTCTCAATATTGTCTGAGATTAGGTTGCAGCTTTTGTCTTCTTACTTTTCGTGCTGTGTCTATAATCACACAAACATTGTCCTGTTTTGCGTTCACTCTTCATGTACTTTGTGGCCTGCTATACGTAGCAACATTTTGCATTATAATCTTGTACAGTATGTCCCTTGTGCAGTTATCATAATCTTGTATGTCCCTTGTGCAAATTGCAATTGTGAGTATTGTGACAGAAAAGTGATCATGGTGACCATGACCATAAAGACTAAGAAGTAGGGTTGTTCTGATTCCGATACTGGTATCGGAAATGCTGCCGATACCACAAAAAAAGCTGGCATCGGAATCGGCGAGTACTTGGGTCCACGTACCGATCCGATACCATTTTCCTAAACATAACCTATTTACTTACAGAGTGTCACGGCGTGCGCCCAAATTGATACAGGTATTGCTCCTCGCTCACTAGTTAGGCAGCCTCCCCACCCTTTAGGTATGTGAAGTAGCAGGGACGCAGAATCAGGCAACGGCCCATGAGCTATCGGCGCTATAAAACACAGCAGGGAGTGTAGCTCGGGGTCTGACTGTTGGGAAACGACCTTGCGACGCGGTGGATTTTATGAGAGACAGTGGCACAAGAGCGGGGCGATGTGATGCGGCCCAAAGACTTTAAAAAGGGGGCGCCTTTAATCTCCGCGAGAGGAGCGCGTGAACGAGCTGCGCGATCTCCCGCGGCACCTTCACTTCCGCGTAGAGCCCGCCTTCGCATCCCTGCCGCCGAAGTGGAAAAGACCGCAGCGAGCCTTTAACCCTTTCCTTACCCATTTTTTTAAATAAATGACCCTTTTGGCTGTAAGACCTCGCCTCGTGTCCGTGTTTCATGGTGTCGCCCGTGCACTTACTGTAGGGTCGAACCCGTTACACAGGGCTAGTAGTATTTTACTTAAAAAAGAAATTATATATATATTTATTATGTATGTATGTATGTATGTATGTATATATATATATATATATATATATACACACATACACACACACACACACAGTACAGATACACACCCAGGTATCGGATCGGTACTCGGTATCGGCCGATACCCTGAGCCCAAGTATCGGAATCTGTATCGGGAGGGAAAAAATGGTATCGGAACATCTCTACTAAGAAGGTGACTGAAACCAATCTTAACCGTTAGGGGTCGACGGCATCATCAACGATGCCAATCACTTTTTTTTTTTTTGCAAGTGTTTTTGTGAATTTAATTATATTGTAGCAACCCAGACAAAATATGTACACAAACAGTAGACAGTTTTGTTTCCAAAAAGTTTATCGCCACATAAATTATGTTATTAAATTAGTGTTAAAAATAAAAAAACAAACGTATGTCAGCTTCTTGTCTCCCGCACCTATCGCTCCATTCACATGCAAGACAGCTCTGTTCAGATGTAAGTAAATGCTAATAGCTGTGTTGTTTGGTGGAGTGATGTGCTGATGCATGCCCGTGTCCAACAGAACAGGAAGGGCTTGAATGAAGGAACAAAAACAATTTTTGTATATTTTCATGTAAATATTATTATACGCACATAAGAATCTTTCCATGATAAAAAGATTCGTGGCATGAATCCACACTAAGCGCTTCAGTTTCAAATAATCATTCAACGCTGAACACAAACAGCAAAAAAGCGCTTTCACTTTTTAAAAAATGCAGTGTTTATTCAGCAAGAAAGACAATAATGAGCAGTTCTAAGAAATAAAACTGCGCACACAGAGTAGACCTGCTGCATATAGACCAGACCACACCTCTATGGTATGTGTGAGGGAAAGTATAAAAAGCAATGCTGTAATTATCACCAGAGGTGGAAAGAGTAATAACATTTTGTACTCAAGTACAAGTACTGTTACTTCAGTGAAATTTTTACTTAAGTACAAGTAAAGTTACCCTAAAACCTACTCAAGTAAAAGTAAAAAGTAGCTCATTAAAAAATTTACTCAGAGTAAAAGTTACCGAGTTACTTTTTTATTTTTTTAACAGCGGGGGTGGGATGAGGCATTCTAGCGTAGTTCAGGAAAGATGAGCAGATATAAATCTCAAACTAGTTGTTTTTAACTGAAGGAACACCTTTGCATAATAAAGCTGTTGTCTTTCTTGTGCTTGAAAATCAAAGCGGTCACTTAAATATGGTGTTACGTCCTAGTCTAGGGTTGGGCCATACACTAGATCCAATCATTAACTGATGAAATAATGAGGTTTGTATATACAAACACACACACAACAGGAGGAGGAGGAACAGATTCAGGGTGGACCCAGGCCAAAATAATACACAAAATGGTATTTATATTTAGTAGCGAGATTACCTGCAAAAAAAAAAAAACACAAACAAAAATACAGTTACCTTCCCGGACTCCCTAAACCAAAAACAGTGAAATTATCTACAAATATATACAAAGACCAACCAAACCAAAGGTACAAAGCAATAATCAAAGTCAATGGGAGGCAAAAAGTCAAAACCGGAATATACAACCAAATATCAAAACACCAAAATCACAATCTTTCCTTTTTCCCGCGTCTCTCTCCGGTTTATATATGGTCGCGCTAGTCGATGACGTCACTCTCAGGGCGGAAGCGACCGTGTGAAAGGTCAGAAAAGTGGATTTTGTGATGCCGATGTCAGAAAACCTGGAGTGGAGTCTGGAGTGGCGCACGACCAGGACATGATACACACGAGCGCAAAAGCATAATATTTGTATTATTTTAGCATTTTCATTCATTTATTTTTTACTCAGTAGCGAATATGATTTAAAATGTAGCGAATTACAATACTTCAAACAAAACGTACTTAAGTAAAAGTAAAATTACAGATTTTAAAAACTACTTTAAAAAGTAGAAATACACAAAAAAAACTACTCAATTACAGTAACGTGAGTAAATGTAATTCGTTACTTTCCACCTCTGATTATCACTTACATCTTTCAGTGTACAGAGCTGTATGGCAAAAACAGCACTAGTTGTACCTTAAAGGTAGTTTGATTTTTAAAAATAACCGTTCACCATGCCAGTATACTGTAGTAAATGAGGGGTTCTATGCTTGTTTTATCCTTACCATTTCAAAGATGGCTGCAAACGAGGACAAGGTCAAGCAGCAGACTCTGGGGACAACAAATCTACAGACTAGCAAAGGGTGAAAGCAAATCTCTGCTGAATGAATCTCTTGTTTTTTTTCTCATTATTTTGCTTTGTTCATTCTCTATAAATAAGTGCTCTGGATAATAATATTTTCATTTGGAATTGGGGACAAATGTTGTCAGACAGCAAAACAAAACTGTTCATTTTACCAAAACTTTAACTGATCAGCTCTAATGCTAATATCACACAGCACGTTAACATTTCTTATCAGTTATATACCAGTAAACTGGTTACAGGATAAAGGACACCCAAGACTCACCCATGCCAGTTGTTTTACACATTGTTTTATTAAAAAATCTTTGCCCGTCTTGCGGAACACCCGCAAACCGCGTTACTCGCAATCTGAGGTTTTACTGTATTAGCTATTTTGCCAAGAAGAATGGGCAGCTAAACTACCTGAGAGAATTGGGAACCTCATGCACAACTAATATTGTACAAAAGATTGCATTCCATCATTGATGCTAATGGCGGTAATACACGATTTTAAGAACTAAAGGTATGCAGACTTTTGAACAGGTATTATTTCCTCTTTTTTTTTTTATTGGCATGTTTATTGATGATTGTGCCATTCTGTTATGCCTTTCATATGAGCTTGTTCAATAAAAATAAATGTTTTGCATTATCACACGTTTCTTTAAAAAATGGTACACTTCTTGCAAATTATATTTATAACGTTGTATCATTATGAAGAATCAGTTTCTTTAATCAGTTTATTTCAGGCTTGCTGGAAGCTATGCTATACAGTATGTGACTATGTAAATGTTCTCAGCTAACAGAAAACCTAAACTTATTGACTCAGAGAGGAAACACATAAAGTAATGACAACATATTTGTTACATTCCCTGTTGAAGCTGTGTCTCAAAAGAATGATCATCTTTTCAAGGGGAAAAAAATCATTCTGGCACTCTAGGAGCCAGTGCAGCTACTAATTTGTTCCTAATCCATTGCAACACTCCCACTCACCACCCTACTGACTAACACCTGTTCCTCATTAAATTTATTAAGACTTGCATGAATTTGCCAGTTCAACTTTGGGAATCTCTAAGTGTTGTGTTTTGTTGCCTCAAAAACAATCATTTTCAGCTTTCACAGTGCAGTGTTTGCCTGCCTGATTATTATCAACTGTCTCTGTCTTTTGTCTGCCAATTCAGATCATAACATTTTCTTTCTCTATACTTTTTGCAATGTATGTATCATTATCATCCTCAGATTTATACTGGTGATTAAAAAAAATTGGACGCAATTCAGCAGGAGCTAATCTTTGAAATGCTTTTGTAACTTCATCTGGCATAAAATAGTATTTGGCATGACAAACTGATTAGGAGTGTGCTAAACTATATTAATAATTCATAAAACACTTGCACATGGAAGTGCAACTCAAACATTTACACCTACATCAAGGGAGGAAAAATATTGTATTGAATTGATGAACTTGCTTTTCCACTATACACCTGCCACTTTTTCTGTCAATGACAGTGTGGTATTATTCAGTTCAGTGGAGAGTCTCTGACCTTTTTCAATGATGATACACTTGTCATAGTTAGAAGCAGGGTTGACAGATTGATCAGTGACTACAAACATACAAGATGATAATAGTTTTCCATTGAGCCTGCTCATGGAAAGAGTCATATTCAATGTATTGATGAGGGGGTTAAAAATTTAAAGAAGAGTTTGTGTGTAGAGATTGTAGTCGATACCCATCTAAATGACATCCTGGTTGTCTGTTCACGAAGGAGAAATCGGGTAGGAATAACATCTATAACACTGATTTCCCATATTCTGTTGTGTGTGGAAAGGCATCATCTAGAATTGTCACTTATGGGTCAAATAAAAGTGTTTGTTTATAGTTTGAAAATAGAAAGGTTTCATCCAAACACAAAATTAAGTCAGCCTTTTGTATTTTTAAAGCAGGTTTTTTTTTTATGTGACCTGAACAAAGTTGCAATAAACAATTTAGAATTCAAATGCACCAGTAATCAACTTACCAGTAATTATTAATTAACTGTAACATCAAATGTGTATCATCTTATCAAACTACTGTACATAGTCAAAACAAGAATGTACGTAGACATAGAGTGTGTCAAATGTATCAAACGTGTATTAGGGTTAATATACAGATGTGGCCATTAAGAATGCGTGTTTTCCCGTGAGATGCCGCAATTTGGCGTGTGGTGTGCCACGACTTGCCGCAAGCAACATTTGGGAATTTAAATAAATGTGTTGTGCTTCACTTAATATCCGCCAGATGGCACATGGAAGGACTTTATCCAAAAGCCAGACCAAGTACAACGAAGAATTGTGTATAATTAGTTAGCCTAAAACAATATTGTTTCCAATGCTGAAGCAAACATGAATTTAATTTTGTTTTACAATAGATCTTTCATGATGAATGTGTGTATATGTGCTTCATATTACTTTCATAAGGATGAAATGAGACGCCCAAATTCGTGCCTTGAAATTCATAGTTTTTGAAATTCAAAGTTTCTTATATAGTTTTTGTAATGTCTTAACAGGGACAAAACAATAAAAGACATGGCAATGCCTCGGTTCAGAAGACATGAATGAATATATATATATATATATATATATATATATATATATATATATATATATACAGTATATATATTGAATAATTATTTAATCCATTATTTGACCTGGGAATAAGAGCTGGAATGTGATTGTGAATTTATGACTGAAATAAAACCCACGACTCGTACTTTCACTTAACAAAAGGCAGCGTTTTGATCAAAAGGATGCTAATCGCACGCAATTTATCGATAAAAATGCAGACATTCTCGGCCAGAAATGCAGCAAAGACAAATACATGTACTGTATATAGCAGGGGTCTTCAACTAAAATTGCTTGAGGTCCGGTGAATGAACACACCTCACCAGCTAAGGCCCGGACAACCCAAAACAGGCACTGATGCTTTAGGTGTAGATAACATTTTTAATGAACAAAATATAATATGTTATCATATGGATAAACATGTCTTTTCGTATGTATAAACACACATAAATTTACATCCTTCACAAATTGGATCTCATTTTAATGCTGTTTTGTTCTGTCCTTTATGTTGCTTTGGTACAAAATAATTTAATTAAACCAGTAACAATGTCTGACAAAAATATGATGAAGGAAACAGTTTAAAATGCCTTCATCTCTAAATCTGCGCAGAACATAAATTAATTTCAGCATTAACAACTTAAAAGTTGACAACAACTTAAATAAAAAATTAACAACTCCTTTACTAATTCCCCATCTGTAAAGGGCTTGTTATGTTTTCCTAAAATCCCCTGTATTCTCAGGGAACATTCATATGCTCGTTGTTGGGCGGTGAGTGAGTGAGAGAGGACCTGTGTAGATCGTTCATACTGCACTTTAAGCTCATTTATTTTCCTCGCCCTTACCTCAGACTGCTGGAGGTAAGTTTCTTCAAAGTATATATGTTTAGCTTCGTAATGGCGTTTAATATTTACACTTTTGACAACCGCAACAGAGTCAGAGCAAATAAGACACACATGCCTCGTAGAGCTTAATACAGGAAGAATGAATGCATATTTTCCCACCCATTCATCTCGGAAAACTCGGTTTTACAAATCAACTTTTAAAATTTTTGAACGTGACATTTTTATTATAATTTTTTTTTTCTAATCTGTCTGTGCGCTGCTCTTGCTTTCTGCTCTCTTCAATGCACCCATAACTGCACATCTGAACGTAACGTTTGGCGTGGTACTGAGCTGACCTAAACGTTCCTGATATAGATTGTATTTCATTAGAAAATAGCGTTTGCTATTTTTTTCCCATTTCCCATGCATTAAGTCGCTTCGTGGTCCGGATGGACGCATCTCGCGGTCCGGACTCGGTCCGGAGTCCGCCAGTTGGCGATCCCTGTTTTAGATCACTTTCTAACTCCATGATCGTTCCTGATTTTTATTTCTTTCTACATTGTAAGGGGATGTTGAAGGCATCCAAAAAATGCATTAATTTCCTTTGAACAGTTGATATTGAGATGTTTCTGCTACTTCTGCTCTGTAAAGACTTCATAACGCCTCTAATCTGAGGTGCTGTTAATTGGTCATTTTTCAGGCTGATAACTCTAAATGAACTTCTCGTCTGCAGCAGAGGTAGGTTTTGGTCTCACCCTCCTGGGATGGCCTTCATGACAGCCAGTTTCATTATAGTGCTTGATATATATATATATATATATATATATATATATATATATATATATATATATATATATATATATATATATAAACTCATGCTAGGGTACTTTTACTACGCTGAAGTACCATTTATTTACCAGCTATTTATTCATTTATCTTTTATTTGCTTATTATTATTAGTGAATGCTTTAGTAAAGGTCTTTAAAGGGCATTCCAAGATGGCGCATCTTGATTCCAAGATGGCGCCGGTGAGGTCGGCTGCCGTCACGACTGCTCCGACCACCTTTTCTTTGTTTTTGTTCTTTAAGTTAGTTTTCAGTGTTTTAAAATCGGCAAAATCACCACCATTGAGTACATTAGGTATGATAGAGACACTCTTGTTTCTATTGGTATACAATGTACTCACAATTCAACGTTTTTAACTCCGGATCCGAGCTGGCCGAGTGAGATCCTGAGGGAGAACAATGGACGCGACGCGAAGCGATGGACCCGAGGGAAACGAGTCGGCGTGAGGAATAGGCTCAGAGCCCGTGCACACCGCACACCTCTGCCCAGCATTCTGCTCGCCAACGTCCAGTCACTGGAGAACAAACTCGATGACCTCAGGGCCAGGATAAAGTTCCAGAGAGACATTCGGGACTGCAACCTTCTCTGCTTCACAGAGACATGGCTGAACCCAGCGGTGCCAGACGACGCCATACAACCAGCCGAGTTCTTCTCGGTTCACCGCATGGACAGGACGCGGGACTCGGGGAAGTCACGGGGAGGCGGCGTGTGCTTAATAGTGAACAACAGCTGGTGCAACAGCGCGAGCGTTGTTCCTCTTACACGCTCCTGTACACCAAACCTGGAACTACTGTCCATCATGTGTCGTCCTTTTTATCTTCCACGGGAGTTCACATCGGTCATAATCAGTGCCGTTTACATCCCACCACAAGTGGACACTGACATTGCCTTATGCGAGCTGCATGAGGCACTCACACAGCACCAGACACAACACCGGGACGCTGCGCTCATTGTGGCGGGGGACATTAATAGTGCCAACCTCAAACGCGCAGCGCCGAACTTTTATCAGCACATCACCTGCCCCACCAGGGGCGATAGGACACTAGATCATTGTTATACAACGGTCAAGGACGGCTACAAGGCGCAATCTCGTCCAGCGTTTGGTAAATCCGACCACGCCGCCATCTTCCTCATGCCAAAATATAAACAAAGGCTGAAACAGGAAGTTCCGGTTCAGAGGGAGGTCGCGCGCTGGACGGACCAATCGGTGGCCGCGTTACAGGACGCACTCGATGACGCAGACTGGGTCATGTTCAGAAACAGCTCCGATGATGACGTCAGCGTGTTTACGGAAGCGGTTGTGGGATTTATTGGGAAGCTAGTAGACGATACGGTGGAGAAAAAGACTATCAGAACGTTTCCCAACCAGAAGCCGTGGGTGGATAAAACCATCCGCGACGCTCTGAGATCTCGCACCGCTGCCTACAACACGGGACTCGGGGGACATGGAACCGTACAAGGCTGCGTCATACAACGTCCGGAAGGCGGTGAAAGAGGCGAAGCAGCGCTACGGGAGAAAACTAGTCACAGCTTCAACAGAGTGACTCTAGGAGCCTGTGGCAGGGATTAAGGACAATAACGGACTATAAAGCACCAACATCCGGTATGATGAACGCGGACGCGACTCTGGCAGACGAGCTCAACACATTCTATGCTCGCTTCGAGGCTGCAGCTAAAGACGCTAGCGATGCTAATGCTAACGGCGCTAATGCTAGCGGCGCTAACGGCTGCAGACAGGAAGACACTGCCAGCACCGGGAACGCGCTCATCATCTCCGAGCACGATGTGAGGAGAGCCTTCAAGAGAGTGAACACCAGGAAAGCAGCAGGACCAGACGGCATCTCAGGCCGTATCCTCAGATCCTGCGCAGACCAGCTAGCACCTGTGTTCACTGAGATAATCAACATCTCCTTATCTCAGTCGGTGATCCCCATGTGCTTCAAAGAGTCCATCATTGTTCCTGTCCCGAAGAAACCACATCCTGCTTCTCTCAATGACTATCGCCCTGTAGCCCTCACCTCAGTAGTGATGAAGTGCTTTGAATGCCTTATCAGAGACTTCATCATTTCTTCACTACCCGACACACTGGACCCACTACAGTTTGCATACCGTCAGAACCGCTCCATAGACGATGCATCTCCTCCACACATCACTCACTCACCTGGACACTAGGAAAGGGAATTATGTTAAAATGCTCTGCTTTTAATACCATAATTCCCTCCACACTCACCACCAAGCTGGACCACCTGGGACTCGGCTCATCTATATGTCAGTGGATCTCCAATTTTCTGACTGGTAGACCACAGGCAGTAAGGATGGGCGGACATGTCTCAGCTACACTCACTCTCAGCACTGGAGCCCCCCAGGGTTGTGTTCTGAGTCCCCTGCTGTACTCTTTGTACACCCACGACTGCGTGGCCACTACCAACTCCACCTCCATCATCAAGTTTGCTGACGACACCGTCGTGGTCGGACTGATCACCAACAATGATGAGTCGGACTACCTAGAGGAGATTGGAAATCTGGAGAACTGGTGCCAGAGGAACAATCTCCTCCTGAACGTTAGTAAGACAAAGGAGCTGATAGTGGACTTTAGTACAAAGCGGATGAACTACCAGACCCCCGTCATCAACAGGAGCCCAGTGGAGAGAGTGGACAGCTTCAGATACCTCGGTGTTCACATCACGCAGGACCTGTCATGGTCCTGTCACATCAACACCGTGGTGAAAAAAGCCCGGCAGAGAGACTTTAGACTGCCCTCCAAGGTGCTCAGGAACTTCTACTCCTGCACCATAGAGAGCATTCTGACGGGAAACATCACGACCTGGTTCGGGAACAGCACCATGCAGGACAGACGAGCTCTACAGAGGGTGGTGCGATCAGCCGAGCGCATCATCCGCACTGAGCTCCCTGACCTGCACTCGATCTACAGCAAGCGGTGCTGGACTAAGGCCAGGAAGATCATGAAGGACCTCAGTCACCCCAGTAATGGACTAAATAAAATAAAAATTTGAAAGTAAAATTTTAATTTGAATTTGATTAAAACAACGGCAGTATGAATGACAATGGACTTACATTACATTACAGAACGTGCGAGTTGACGCCTATGCACCAATCACTAACCATTAAAATGTTGGATTTGAATTAAATTGCCACTTTATATATATATATATATATATATATTCGTGTTTAATTCAATTCTTAAATCGTCATGTTCACCCATGGGTTTACTGCATAAACACCGGAACAAAAGGGACGAAACATTTCTTATTATGTTTTTTGCATTGAGTTATAATCATGCAGCACTTTTAGTATTCATAGCAAAAGCAACCCAACATTTGTAATTAAAGTACCCGAAATAACACAGAATTTTGACCCAGCATAAACAACCCAGCGATGTGTTTACAGAAACCCAGCATTTTTTTAGTGTACTACTACAGTACTAATGAATAGAGAAAGCGCAGTCAAAGCCCGGGGATTCTGCATGCTGTCGCGTTGTATTCAGCGAGTAACACATATTTTTGTGTTTGTTGCATTTCATGTCTGTAGTTTTATCGATAAATCTGCTCATATCTGCGCACGTGTTTATCAGCCTTTTGATCAAAAAGCCGCATGCGCAACTCACTTTCACTTTGCACAAGGCAGTGTTTATTGTTTAGTGTATATTTAAAGCGCATAAACACAATAAAACAATAATGTTTTAGGTTAACATATCATACATCTTTGTAGTCTTTTTGCACACACGTGCGGGTGTGTAACAATAATAATAAATTCGGAGCACTACTACTAGAGCTGTAATCGGGCCTTAAAAGTTAGGCCCGACAGGGCCCGAGCCCGACAGATTTCGGCCTGAGCTCGACAAGTACATTTTGATTGACAGCCTTTTAAAAGCCCGAACCCGACTTTACAGCCCGACATTATTCAAAAGTGCGCAAACACATGGCGCTTTTGCCTTTGGTCAAGAATGAGTCATTTATACTTGTTTTAACATAATTTATTTATGACTAATGAATAAACTACAGGCAACTTGGAAGTTGGAACAAAAAACAATCAAGCCCTCTGTAACATCTCAGCACTCAAATAAGTCCAGGCATACACGTACAGTACCCTATTAATAGGCCAACAATAGTCCCATAAAAATAAGTGTTTCTTTACAAATTAAAATAAGATAAATTCAAAATTAAAATGTGTTTTTGGCAATAACAAAATTAATATAAAGGCTCCGCGGGATTTGCTTCGCCACTTCCCTCCACAATCCGGCCTCAACGCGACGGTGAACTGCAGCTGAAATTTAATAAAAGAATAATTGCCAACATTAACCTACATGGTCAAAACTTTCCCACACCGCAGACTTTGCTTTAGTTGCTGGTGCAACCAAAACGTAATCGCGAGTGACAAGCCTCTGTTTAACCTCCTCAGCATCCATTTTCGCATTTCTCTCGCGCTAATCAAAACGCATCACATGACTATGCAAGCCCGAGCCCGGCCCGAGCCCGTGTAAAATTATATTAATTAAGCCCGAACCCGTCGGGTCCCGTCGGGTTCGGGCAAAGATCTTCAGCGAGACTCGCGCTAATCAAAACGCATCACATGATCGCGTAAGCCTGAGCCCGGCCCGAGCCCGTGTAAAATTATATTAATTAAGCCCGAACCTGACGAAACCCGCCGGGTCCTGTCGGGTCCCGTCGGGTTCGGGCGAAGATCTTCAGCTCTAACTACTACTACTAAAAATAATAATAATACTGAATGGAGAAAGCGCAGTCAAAGAAGTATCATCATTGAAGGACTGAAGAAAATGAAGAATAAATGTATATCAGTATTTACAGTATGAGCTTGACACATTTATGAGCTTTGTCGCTTCCTGTCAATGGGCGCCTACATGTAAGAGAGATAACACATTTTCGGCTTCAGTAGACACACAAGACTTCCGACTGAAACACGACTGCCCCCTACAGGTAATGAAGGGCATTTTCACAGCTTGCCGCGGCAAGATGCTGGATCCCTTTTCTCGAAACCTGCGTTCTTAAAGGCCAGGTCTGTACAGTGGCTTGCAAAATGTATTCATACCCCATGAATTTTTCCACGTTTTGTCACTTTACAACCACAAACTTTTTTTTTGAGATGTTATGTTATGTTTTATATTAGACCAACACAAAACGGTACTTTTTTTTTTTTTTTTTTTTTTACAAGTATATACCTGTGGCGTGCATTTGTATTTACAGTACTTCCCCACAGTCAATACTTTGTAGAATCAACTTCATTTCTGACCAGCTTCCTGTCCTTGCTAAAGAAAAGCATCCCCACAACATGGTGCCACCTACTTTTGCTGTGTCTCCTAAGTCACATTGCTTGTCACAAACTGCAAACAGGACTTCTTATGGGCTTTATTCTTGCCACTCTTCCATAAAGGCTAGATTTGTTGAGTGCACGATTAATAATCCCACCTGAGTTGTGTATCTCCACAGCTCTTCCAGAGTTACCATGGGCCTCTTTTCTGATTAATACTCTCTTTACCCGGCCTGTCATTTTGGGTGGATGTCCATGTCTTGGTAGATTTGCAGTTGTGATGTACTCTTTCCATTTTTGTATGCTGGAATAAACAGTGCTTATTAAACAGAGATGTTTAAAGCTTGGGATATTTTATTTATAACCCAACCACGCTTTAAACCTCTCCACAACTTTATCCCTGACCTGTCTGTTGTGTTCCTTGGCTTCATGATGCTGTTTGTTTACTAATGTTCTTTAACAAACCTCTGAGGACTTCACAGAACAGCTTTATTTATACTAAATTACACACCGGTGGACTCTATTTACTAATTAGGTAACTTCTGAAGGTAGTTGGTTCAATTCTATTTTAGTGAGGGGTATCAGAGTAAAGGGGGCTGAATACAAATGCAAGCCACACCTTTCAGATTTGTAAAAATGTTTGAAAACCATTTATAATTTTTCCTCAGCTCCACAATTATGTGCCATTTTGTGTTGGTCTATCACATAAAATTATGGTTATAACATGACAAAATGTGGAAAAGTTCAAACAGTATGAATACTTTTGAAAGACACTCTATGTTAAATTGATATGAATTACAATGTTTTGTCATTGGTGTTATTAGTGTGAGTGCAGTCAGCTAACTAGCAGAGGTAGAAGCCAACCGGTTAGTTAGCCCGAGATGGATGTGGGCATGGTTTTATTTTTCCAACAACTTGGAAACTTATTTCCAACAACTTTTTTGCTGCTTTATCATTTTTATGACACTACTGGCAGTGGAATGCTTTCCTGCATGAAAATTAATGCATGAGTTTTTCTGAAGTTTAACTAATTAACCACATTTATTTCAGGATTAAGTCATTATCATAATACACTTCAGTTAGGTGAAATTATCAATAACGCATATTTATATCATTATAATAAATATCAATATTGGTCAACTAGCGTAAGTACCCCTCGCTGACAGAAAAAGTGTTTTCAGAAATACAGCGGAACCTTGGATTGCGAGTAACTTAGTCTGTGAGCGTTTTGCAAGACGAGCAAAATGTTTAAATAAATTTTAACTTAAGAAATGAGCGATGTCTTGATATACAGATCTGGCCTTTAAAAACGCACGTTTTCAGAAAAGGGATCCCGCGACTTCCCGCTTCTGAAAATGCCCTTCGTTACCTGTAGGGGGCAGTCGTGTTTCAGTCTGAAGTATTGTGTGTCTACTGAAGCCGAAAAATGTCTTATGTCTCTGAGGCGCCCATTAACAGCAAGCGACAGAGCTCATAAACATGTCAAGCTCAAACTGATATGTATTTATTCTTCATTTTCTTCTCTCCTTCAATGATGGTACTTCTTTGACTGTATAATTATTATTAGTAGTAGTAGTTCTCCAAATTTATTAGTTATTATTATTATTATTGTAACGCACCCGCGCGTGTGTGCAAAAAGACTACAAAGATTTATGCGCTTTAAATATACATGGGCACTGGTGGCTCAGTGGTAGGTAATTTGCCTTCCATGCGGAAGGCCTGGGTTCGATTCCCAGCCAGTGCCCAAAATCTTGTATAATGTTTATTTTGTGGCACATTTATACAGGAAAAAAAAACATTAATTAGAACAAATAAAATCTAAGGGACAAAGAACTATAGATTTGAGAGTCCAAAGAAAGGTTAAAATACACGAGAGGATTGAAATTAAGTATAAACCGTGAAAAGATGTAGCAAGAGACACTTCAATAAAAAATAATATCATCATAAACTAGAAGTATATTATTCTTCTTATTAAATTGAATTAATTTAAGAGAGTTTAAAATTTAGGTAATTTCTAGAAGGAAAAGATGGAAGTACAATTGTTCCTTTTTAATTCTCTGTTTATGTATAAAGTATTTTGCATGTAAAATAAAATAAACAACAACAAATTCAAGCGGTTTATTTTCTCATAATAAAAGACTATATCTTTAATAGTAAAGGAGTGAGATACATTAAGGAGGTTCAAGAGGTGGTCTTTTAAAAGAGTTAAGATTAATTCAAGAGATTCATTTAACGTATCACAAAAAGAACATTTATCCTCTAACTCCAAGTATTTAGATAAAACTGAGTTTACAGGGTAAATTTTGTGGAGAATCTTAAAATGAACAGAGATGTTAGAGATGCAGTATCTATTAGGCAAAAACCAGGCTTTATGACATTTAATATCCGAGAGGGAAATTTATTGGAGATCCTACATTCCAGAGTTGGTTGGTTGGAAGCACGTTTGAAGAAAAATATTTAGGCCTAAAAAGATGCTCATCAGCATAACAGTGGCTTTCAAATGCATAGGTGCTAATCTAATCAGACTGACAGTATCGCCCAAACCTTTACATTATCATAGAGACAAAGGCACAACCTGGCCTTGAGATTAGCATTCACATTGACTTTGTTACCCTACCCAGTGGTCAGGAAGTACATAAAGACCAAATTTAATGTCAAATATATGATATGGCAGTATATACAGTGGTTACTCAATCGGAATGGTTATTACCGTCGCGTTCACCGCCATTTAAAGGCGACAGCGGGCAAAATAAATCAGTTGCATTTCAAAGTCATTCGTAAAATGGCCGCCATACGCAATGTGACATTTTCATTCATCGCAGTAAATACAACACTGATGGTAATTTCCACGAGTACTTTACACAACAAACATGAAAAATCTGAACCAGAGCTATTGATATGGACTGTACAATAATGAGTAAAAAAAAAACATTGGTTAAATGTTGTTTAGATCAAGTTCACTAGCTGACAATTTGATTTGTACAAATAAGATACCAATAAGATCAAATAAAACGAAGTTTAAAACAGATAAAATACACATGCAATTATTATAACAGGCTTACTTCGTCACTTATCTAGAGCTTTCTTTCAAAGAAGTCGAGTGGCTTATTAACGTGACTGGGGCATGTTATCTCTAAGTGTCCGAGTGGTGCAGCGGGTAAGTCCTCGCCCTTTCATGCTGGAGATCGCTGGTTTGAACCCCGGTTAATGTTGTTTTAAAATTGTTTTATTTTAATTATTTCAAAATTAAATAATAAATAAATTGATATGATGAGCTATTGATCAGTGACTTATGTAAACGAATCAGTTCAGATGCAAGTAAATGGAAAGAAAGTAAATGGCTGTGCTGGTTGGGGGAGGGACGTGCTAATAACTCGGTCTGCTGTGTGTATGTGAGAGAGAGAGAGGTATCGAAGCCTTACATACTGATGAAAAGTGGTGGATTATTCAGTGAAATGAAAAATGTTAGGCACATCAGTCACTTAACCCCAAATAAAAGGTATTTCTGAGTGTTATGATATAGTTGTAAAATAACAGATGTATAAACGGTGCGCACTGAATATTAAACCTAAACCAGGCACGATGATTTTTTAAAATAAAAATACCAAGGAATATTGTTAAAATATTACATATTAAAAACAATGCAATTTATGCTATCATAAGGAAAATCTCAATTTCTTCCATTCCAATGATTAAAAAAGGTAACAATGTCAACTTTAGAATCTAGAATTACACAAATTTTAATCACTGAAAGTCTCCATAAGAGCCTCAGATTGGGGAAGTGGGGAGAGGTTCCTTTGCAGTTTCTCTGAATGTATAGGTGAGAACAGCTGTGTCACACCTGGGGAGGGTGAATAATTTGCATTTGAATGTTGTCTGGCATTGTAAAGCACACACAGGACACAGCAGTGGTTCTCGAACATTGTCTGTCATTCCCCACTTAAGGGGGTGGGAGAATTTTCAAGCCCCACTTGTCAACAAAATTATAACGAAATCGACCAAGTTTACTATTTATTGAAACATACATTTCTAAACCAATAAGATCAAATAACACCAAGTTCAAAACAGATAAAATACATGTGCAATTATTATAACAGGCTTACTTCGTCACTTATCTAGAGCTTTCTTTCAAAGAATTCGAGTGGCTTATTAACGTGACTGGGGCGTGTTGTCTCTAAGGTTACGTTTACACTGCAGGTCTCGATGCTTAATTCCGATTTGTTGCCTATATCAGATTTTTTTGACCGTCTGTTTACACGTTCTTTTAACTATGACTCATATCCGATTCACGTGTTTACACTTGCCATACCATCTGAAACATCGCGCATACTTAAAGGGAGGTTCTTGCGCTACACACTAGTCAAGAAAGATGAAGGTGAAATATGCTTAACGCTATCTCTGCTATATATGCAAAGTTCGCGCACCATGGTTTTAAAACGGAGGAGGAGAAAAAAACGCCATAATTGCAACCTGCGCATATGCTTCATTCACAAAATACTGATTTCTTAATGTTATTTAGCCCAAATAAGCATTAACACAAGGCGGGGGTGTGGGGGGGGGGGGTATGGGGGTCTTTTCCTCTTCCATGTCACCTGCGATGTTATCATTCCACACGCGCTTCCACCGGAGAATAACATTACGTCATTAAACCGCGAAGAAGTTGCTGTTTTAATGATGGACAGCATACAATGCCTCAGGAAATCCGATCTGTCTGTTACCACGACAATCACATTAGCACATACAGTGGTGTGAAAAACTATTTGCCCCCCTCCTGATTTCTTATTCTTTTGCATGTTTGTCACACAAAATGTTTCTGATCAAACACATTTAACTATTAGTCAAAGATAACACAAGTAAACACAAAATGCAGTTTTTAAATGAGGGGTTTTATTATTTAGGGAGAAAAAAAATCCAAACCTACATGGCCCTGTGTGAAAAAGTAATTGCCCCCTGAACCTAATAACTGGTTGGGCCACCCTTAGCAGCAATAACTGCAATCAAGCGTTTGCGATAACTTGCAATGAGTCTTTTACAGTGCTCTGGAGGAATTTTGGCCCACTCATCTTTGCAGAATTGTTGTAATTCAGCTTTATTTGAGGGTTTTCTAGCATGAACCGCCTTTTTAAGGTCATGCCACAACATCTCAATAGGATTCAAGTCACGCCTTTTTAAGGCCTTTTCTAGGCCACTCCAAAGTCTTCATTTTGTTTTTCTTCAGCCATTCAGAGGTGGATTTGCTGGTGTGTTTTGGGTCATTGTCCTGCTGCAGCACCCAAGATCGCTTCAGCTTGAGTTGACGAACAGATGGCCGGACATTCTCCTTCAGGATTTTTTGGTAGACAGTAGAATTCATGGTTCCATCTATCACAGCAAGCCTTCCAGGTCCTGAAGCTGCAAAACAACCCCAGACCATCACACTACCACCACCATATTTTACTGTAGTTATGATGTTCTTTTTCAGAAATGCTGTGTTACTTTTAAGCCAGATGTAACGGGACAAGCACCTTCCAAAAAGTTCAACTTTTGTCTCGTCGGTCCACAAGGTATTTTCCCAAAAGTCTTGGCAATCATTGAGATGTTTTTTAGCAAAATTTAGACGAGCCTTAATGTTTTATTAATGTCTTTTTGCTTAAAAGTGGTTTGCGCCTTGAAATCTGCCATGCAGGCCATTTTTGCCCAGTCTCTTTCTTATGGTAGAGTCGTGAACACTGACCTTAATTGAGGCAAGTGAGGCCTGCAGTTCTTTAGATGTTGTCCTGGGGTCTTTTGTGGCCTCACGGATGAGTCGTCTCTGCGCTCTTGTGGTAATTTTGATCGGCCGGCCACTCCTGGGAAGGTTTACCACTGTTCCATGTTTTTACCATTTGTGGATAATGGCTCTCACTGTGGTTCACTGGAGTCCCAAAGCTTAAAAATGGCTTTATAACCTTTACCAGACTGATAGATCTCAATTACTTTTGTTCTCATTTGTTCCTGAATTTCTTTGGATCTTGGCATGATGTTTAGCTTTTGACGTGCTTTTGGTCTACTTCTCTGTGTCAGGTAGCTCCTATTTAAGTGATTTCTTGATTGAAACAGGTGTGGCTGTAATCAGGCCTGGGGGTGACTACAGAAATTGAACTCAGGTGTGATAAACCACAGTTAAGTTATTTTTTATCAAGGGGGGCAATCACTTTTTCACACAGGGCCATGTAGATTTGGAGGTTTTTTTCTCCCTTAATAACGTAAACCTTCATTTAAAAACTGCATTTTGTGTTCAGTTATGTTATCTTTGACTAATAGTTAACGGTTTTTGATGAGCAGAAACATTTAAGTGTGACAAACATGCAAAAGAATAAGAAATCAGGAAGGGGGCAAATAGTTTTTCACACCACTGTATCTGATTTATATCCGATTTATTTCCACACATGAAGGAGGCCTGAAACCGATCTCGAAATATCGGAATGCTTGCGTTTTTTTTCCTCTTCACACGGACATAGAACATATACGATGTGTGTCACATATGAGCAAAAAATCGGAATTGGGTCACATTTACTTGGCAGTGTAAACGTAGCCTAAGTGTCTGAGTGGTGCAGCGGTTAAGTCCTCGCCCTTTTATGCGGGAGATCCGGGTTCGATCCCCGGGTGATGCTGTTTTAAAATTGTTTTATTTTAATTATACCAAATTTAAATAAAACAAAATAAAATGTTTTATTTTAATTTTGCTCAGCATACTATAGAAAAAACAGCAAACTCGCACGCTACCAGCTTGTATTCTTTAAATTTATAGTAGATTTATTAACTGAAATAAATGACCATAAAATTAAAACATTGCCAGGACGTTCTACTGCGTCAGCAGATGTCGGTCATTCAGCACCACTTGTGTTTTTGCGTTATTATAAGAATAAAATGCAGTAGGCTGTTATGATTTGTAACGGGTTCGACCCATGTTGCACGGACAGCACTATAAAGCACGGACACGAGGCGAGGTATTACAGGAAAAGGGTCATTTATTCAGGTAAAATGGGGAAGGAAAGGGTTGAAGGCGGGAGAATGGAACGAAAGGGAAATAGTAAACTTGGCCGATTTCGTTATAATTTTGTTGACAAGTGGGGCTTGAAAATTCTCCCACCCCCTTAACTGGGGAATGACAGAAATATGGTCATTTATTTCAGTTAATAAATCTACTATAAATTTAAAGAACACAAGAAATAAGATGACACAAAACCCTACACACTTCTTTTCTAATTACACGTGATAAAAGCTAAAGGCTCACTGTGTTAACATTTATTGCGCTTAAATTTGATCCTAATAAGATTTGATTTAATTTGAATTCTACATTTGTTCTGTAATTTTAGTACTGTGATTATGAATTCGTTTAACTACAGTGTTTCACTTGATTTTATCGGCTACTATGTGCAGTTCTAAAGGAGCACGCCTGATTAATCCGGCAGAGAATGAACTAAGGCATGAGGCGTCAGTCTGTAGTTATATACGAACGCTCCGATTAGGTAACCACTGTATGTGTAGCACCCTCACCACCTGATGAGGGGAGATATTATTGTCAGAAACAACACACGGAGCTGCTGCTTCACAACGAGAGTCTGTGTATTTCTGTTTGAATCAATAAGACTGACATCAATGTAAACAATTCAAAGAATGTCACGTATGTCACACAGATTAACCGAACTCGACTTGGAGTGACAAAACATTGCTTTAGTGTCATCGGTCACCTTATATTGCAAAGAAAGAAAAAAAAAGTTAACTTACATTATTACATTAAATGATAATCACTTACATTACCAGGAAACATATTGCACTGCATGTAAACATAAGTGTTTATCATGCTTAACAGGATGTTAACCAAGAATAACCACTGAATGTAGCACAGACAGATACACATACTGTAGGAGCACATTTGACTCATATAGTCGAACTTGTAACATGACTATGAACCTAGCTTGAACATATTGTGACTAGTGAGATCTGTAAATTAAACAGTTAAAACACCACAACATTCCTGTATATATACATGTTACTTCTGAGACCGTGTGACATCATTCATTAGCCTAGAGCACATGTTGAGCATAGAAAATATACAGGTTGAACAAAGTAAACTTTCAGATGCTGAACAACAATACATTAATCACCATGACTTTTAATAACTCTTATCTACCTCATTCTCTAACATCTCAGAAATGGGTTTCTGTGATATTTTTAGTCCATACATGATGAGGGGAGATATTATTGTCAGAAACAACACACAACACACGAACCTGCTGCTTCACAACGAGAGTCTGTGTATTTCTGAGCAGCGCGCCCCTGCCCCCCACAGGTGAATGCTCCCAGGGAAGAGTAATCAACTACCTATGACCTGACTTCTTAGTTCAGGCAGAACAAAGCGAAAAAGAAGCAAGTTTTTTAACACTGCCTCTATTAGTATACACACACATGTACATACATATACAAATATATTTCTAGCACATTCCCTTTGTTTCACCTGTGTACTTTTCCTTTCACATTTACATTCACACATTGGTCTCATGAAATTAAAATTATTAATATTGTAGCGTTTTTCAACGCTAGCAGGGATCTTGGAGGACGAGTGAGCTTGGTGGCTACCCAATGTAATGACTGGGAGTATTTTATTAACTCAGTACAAGCATAAACACACAGGTCAAACACACACACATCATGCCTAAACATGGCCGAAGCCACTAACCTAAAACCAACATCCCACCCATGGTGAACACAAACATAATGCTGGACCAAAGCCGGCGGTCGCCAGCCCCGCCCACGCCACACTGCCCCCACCCGAGCTGTGACCGTCCCCGGTCACTCCTAATCCTTCAGTCTCTGAGACGTGCAGGCGGTCGGCGCTGGCGCTGTGAACGCCGGAGCCCTGCTGTAGACGACATGTGAACATTAACCTGAGGCGGCCGGGTCTCTGCAGCAGTCGCCGTCTCACCGGCATGCGGCTGGTAGGGAGCGAGACGGTCTCGGTGCAGCACAATCATCCGCGCCCGCCCCGCCAGCCGCACCCGGTAGACGACATCCGAAAGTTGAGCGATCACTGTACAGGGTCCCACCCAGTGTGACATAAGTTTGGGTGAGAGCCCTCTCTTCCTTCTCGGGGAATAAACCCATACCTGCTCTCCCGGCTCAAAGTCTCGCCCCCGGCTGTGAGTGTCATAAACCCGGCGCTGCTTAACACCGGCGTCCGCCAAGTGTTTGCGCGCTAACTCGTGAACCCGGAACAGTTTTTCTTTTAAAGAACAAAAATAATCCAACCCCGGTGCCGTGGGTAAATCCGATTGTGGAGGTGGTCCGAAAACGAGGTCCACTGGAGTGCGCAGCTCGCGGCCAAACATGAGAACAGCTGGCGTTAGCTGCGATGACTCCTGTACTGCTGTGCGATATGCCCAAAGAACGAGAGGCAAATGTTCGTCCCAATCACGTTGCCGATCGCTGGTAAGTAGGGCGAGTTGTGTGGTGTTGCCACAGCCCGTGCCCGATCGAAAACGCGGTTTTAGGGCGGTCTTCCGGAGCGAGCTCTACTTGCCAATACCCGCTACGCAGATCTAATGAACTAAACCAAGCCGAGCCTGCGACATGCTCCAGCGCATCATCTATCCGTGGCAACGGGTATGAGTCCTTCCGCGTCACCGCGTTTAACCGCCGGTAATCGACACAAAACCGCCAAGAATTGTCCCTCTTACGCACAAGCACAACCGGTGAAGACCACGGTCCGGACGCTGGCTCAATGACGCCTGAGTCGACCATCTCACGCAGCTTCTGTTCGGCGGCAGCCCGTTTAGCTAATGGGAGGCGTCGCGGGTGCAACCAAACAGGAGCTGCGTTCCCCGTATCAATCCTGTGCTGCACCAGATTGGTATGGGTGCAATCGCGCTCGTCTACCGCGAATACATCCGCGAATTCGTTAAGGAACGATCTCAGCGTTTCGGTCTGTGTCGAAGTTAACCCCGCGCTGCTACGTCGCAAAAGCTCGTCTAGCACGCTCGCTCGGTCATGTACCGGATGTTTGGGTGTCGCAGCCTCCGGAAGTTCCGCCCCCCGTGTGTGTGCTACTATGTCATGCGGCCGTGGTTTAGTTGTTAGCAACCTAGCTACGCCGAAATCCCCACACAGAGTCCCGTCCGTTAGGCTGAGCGCGGCCCCCCACCTTTCCAAAATGTCCAGCCCCAATATACAGCTATCCTCAATGTTCCCCAGCAAAAAGTCATGAACATAGCTGTGCTCACCTATGTTGATTTGCACCGATCGACGAGCCCGTATCTTCAACCGGCTCCCAGACACGGTGCGGATGCTAAACGCCGGCTTAGGCACTTTGCCAGCGCGCTCGCCTGGTCCCAACACTCCGTTGCGGAGTAGTGAAACAGTGGAGCCGGTGTCCACAAGCGCCCGCAGCGGGATGCCGTCCAGCACACAATCCAGGTAAATCCCAGCGCGTTGTCCCACACGTCCCGAACGGAAGTCGACGCCGCCAGTTGGGGAAACAGAAACGGCCTTGGGAGGTGGCTTCCCCTCGCTGCCTCCCCGACCTAGTTTAACGGCTGCTGGGGTACGTTGTCCTCGCGCCGCGGTGCGTTAGAGCCGTAATACTGCGGTCCCGGGCCTCTGCGTCGCCGCGGAAGTTCAGCGTCTTGCTCGTAGCCTGGCCGCGACGGGTAGCCCTGTCCCCGGCCGGGTTCACCTCCCGAGCGCCCCCTAGTGGCGGGAGGTAGCTCGGCTCTTTCGCCGACATGCTCGACCATGATGGGTTCAGCGCGCTCGGCCTCGCGCAGTGCCTCGGCCAGAGAACTGGGTGCCGCCAACCGAATGTGCTCGCGGAGCCGCAGCGGTCGGAGCCCCCGGAGGAATGCACGACGAGCTAGCTCTTCCTGCTGGTCGTGCCCGAAGTCAGGATAGCCCCGCCGCGCGAGGCATCGCACGTCCATAGCAAACGCGCCCAGTGGCTCTGAAGCACGCCGCTCGCGGACCGCGAGCTCTTCGCCAGCCGCTTCCCTGCGGTCACTCGCGCCGAACCGGAAACGGAGCGATTCCCGCAGCTTCGCCCAATCCTTCCGCTCCTCATCCCGGAGATCCTCGAGCACTCGGAGAGCGTCACCCTCAAGCGAGAGTGCTACGCGGACCGCGATTTCTGCTGGGGACCAGCCCGCGAGGTCGGCGGCGAGCTCTACCTGCGCAAAAAATGCGTAGGGTTCAACGGCGCCGTTGTAGAAAGGAAGGCGCAGCTGTAAGTCGCCTCGCCGGTTAGCGGTGCCCGGAGCCGGGGCTTGGTCTCTGGGAAGCTCCATCCCGAGATCCAGTGCCGGGACCCTCATCTCGCCGCTCTGCTTCTGCCGCGCCGCCTTTTTGGTGCTAGCACCGTCTGGAAGGTGTTTTCGCTGTAGGAGCTCCAACTCGGGTATCTCCTCAATCTTTCGCAGGTCCTTCGCCATTTGCTCAAACCCAAAAATCTCCATCCCACTTCTGACACCAATGTAGCGTTTTTCAACGCTAGCAGGGATCTTGGAGGACGAGTGAGCATAGTGGCTACCCAATGTAATGACTGGGAGTATTTTATTAACTCAGTACAAGCATAAACACACAGGTCAAACACACACACATCATGCCTAAACATGGCCGAAGCCACTAACCTAAAACCAACATCCCACCCATGGTGAACACAAACATAATGCTGGACCAAAGCCGGCAGTCGCCAGCCCCGCCCACGCCACAATATATATCCATATATGCATAGACATTTTGTGACCATTACATATGCAATGAAAAAGCTATTTACACATGAGTGCTCAAATGTAAAGCAAACGCCATTATTAATTTGTTGTGTATATTTAACTTCATTCAGCCGTTTAAGTTATATGAAAAATAACGTGCCTACCAGCCCACTATTATTTTCTGTTCAAATTTAAAGATGTCCGCGTGTGTGAGCAAATAATACAAAAATTAATAATTTTTAATAAAGTTACCCTAATACAATATTGTTTCCGATGCTGAAGCAAACATGATTTTGTTCTAGTCTATTCTGTGAATACAGCGTGACAGCGCGCTCCGAGGTGAAGCGCACCCACAGTTACTGTAATCCCCCATCTCACCTTTCATTCAGAGAGGTGTGAAGTTATCAAACCAGTTTCGCTGCTGGGGGAATTCGCAGAATTGGGGTTTTTAAAACAAATTAACAAGACCGAGCAGCAGTTGCTCCCCGGGTAAGACTCCCTCCCGGTGCCTCCCCCCCGTCATCGCCTCCCCATCCCCCGCACCCTGCAAAGAAAAAGCTTTAGAGGTAAATGCTGTGAAATGCTTGAAATGAACAGATTCTGCCTTTGGTGTGAAGGAAAGTTCCAGTTCCGCAGGTTCTAATTGCTCTAACATTACTGTCAGGGACAGCGAGGTTGGATCCAGCAGCTTACCACATCGCACATCATAATACACTGGCTCATTATTAGTGGAGATTAATTTTTAAAACCACATACTAGTATAAAAATATAACACAAACAAAAACGTAAATAAAAATGTATCACTGAACATATATTGGGTCGTATTTGTAAAAAAAAACAAAAAAACAATAAGTTAGTATGATTTTAAAAGTGCTATAACTCCACCTGGCTATAACTCCTCCATCCTAGTGGAACAATCTGACTAAATGTGCAGTGCCATGGAAAAGTATTTGCCCCTTCCTGATTTTTTTCTTTGCATATTTGTCACACTTGGGTGGAATTTCACCTAAACACTTTATGAGGAAAAGACAAATTGGCCTTTTTGTTTGTGAGATATCATGAACATTTCGCAGGGGGTGTCATCATGATGCAGTGTAAGATCTACCACTCATCAGTGTAAACTGTAAGTGCAGCAGGTCAGTGATGATGAACCAGTGCCTGCTGATGATGACCAACACGTCTCCCCTGATCTAACAGAGCCAAGTGAAAAGAATCACAATCAAACTGAACACGTAAGCTGGAATAAAATCAGTAGCAGCATTAACTCGTGCTAGTAATTATTATGGTAGACAATATTAATTAAAAATAATGTTTCTCAGCCTTATTTCGAATTAATATTGACTACCATAATAATTAAAATAATTAACTAGCGTGAGCTAATGCTGCTACTGATTTTATTTCAGCTTACCTGTTCAGTTTTATTGCCATTCTTTGTAAAATATTGTCTTTATAGATTTATATGTTTGTCTTGATGTTCTTTCCTTTGTTTCTTTGTTTTACTAATATGACCCAATATATGTTCAGTGATACTTCAAATAATATGTTTAAATAGCATTGATTTCTATATTGTGTCATATTTTTATACTACTTTTTATGCCACTTTTTGGTCCCAGTCCGCCCCTGCTTATTCTCCACCACATCACGTACTTCATGGACCTCGGACTAAACTCCGCGCCTTGCTTTTATAATGTGGAGCAAGCCCGAGATCATATAATAGAAATATTTTTTCATATACAACATACACACATATAATAAAATTAGTTCCGTCTAATTTTTCATCATTAACAATATTTATTTGTATTATATATAAATGTTTATTTGCACATTGCATATTTGCAAATGTGCCACAAAATAAACATTATACAAGATTTTGTATTAATTAAAACTATGTTGTGAATTAAAGAGGGGGATTACGATGCCGAATCGCAGTCCTGAGCCCAAACTTCATTTAAATTAAATTAACAAATATTATAAGTAAAAAAACAATAGCCCACGTTTAGAAAAGGTTTATAAATTATTTCCGACATGAGTTGGTCCGGTGTTATGTGCAGGGCGCCGGGAGATTTCCTGAAGCTCCGAAATCGGTGGGGCATTTTTTCTAAATAGACGCTATCTTTAATAACTGATGGAGGTTTTGAGCTGTATACACACGCATTTTTGAGGGGTTTAAAACGAAATAATAAGTCCGAGCCGATACATGAAAGCTGAGAAGTGGCATTACTGAGCGCGCTGTCGCATTGTATATACTGTACAACATGCGTTTATTAACCTTTTGATAAAAACGCTGCCTTTTGTGAAGTGAAAGTACTTTACAAAAGTCGAACAGCTTTATTTCAGTCATAAGTTCATCACATCACATTCCAGCTATTATTTCCAGCCGTGGTTAAATAATGGATGAAATAATTATTCAATGCTGGACACAGACAGCAAATATGATGATTATTATAAAAAGCCCGAAGAATGTCGTATTCATAAAATAATATTTACTTAATATGATAATATATATATATACTGTATATTGTTCATTCATGTCTTCTGATGATGTCGACACATTTTTACGTTTTAAATAAGACATGGTGGCATATTCGAATCAGGACTGTCATGTTCTGCTATGATGTTGGACTGTGGGCTTGGTGTGGTGGCATAGATGCAGAGGGGATGCAGTGAAACAAAAGAGTCTTTAATGATAATAATCAAACAAACAAACATGAACAAAACTTGAACTAAGGAAGTTGGCTTAAACTTGGAGCATAATATAAGCAGAACTCAAACATTTAGACATCAGACTAGGGATTGCACTACTAATAGACAATACAGACATGGGGATACGAACTGGACGAGACAAGACACTATAAAGACTAGAGGACTAAACACAAGGGACTATACATGCAAGGGATAAACAAACACAAGATAGGCTTGGCTAGGTCTACTGGCTGTGCTGCACATTAGCTGCTAAGCTAGCTCATAGCTAATCAGACTAATGGCTAAACAGGCCAGTAGCCTGAGACCCAAGGGAATGAACAGACAAGGCGCACAGCAGACTAGGTATGAAACAGACTAAGAACTCTAAAGGTTAGTGGCTAAAGATGTTAGTACCTAAACAAACTAAGAGCTAATCAGATGATGAGACGAGACATAAACGAAGACTAGACAGACTAAGATCTAAACATGTTAGTATCACCCTCATTAGTATTTAAACAGACTAATAACTAAACATGCAATGGGGGTTACTTACACAAAAGGGTAAACACAAAAGGCTAATTCTCCTAGAGGCTAATCCTGCTAGGAGACAAAGAGACATAAACTAAATCAAAGCAAATACAAACTTAACTTAAAGAGCTCCAGAAACTAAATGCCAGCTATACTCAAACCAAACTAAAACAAGAAAACAAAACCCACATAACAGAAATTAATGCTTGACCCAGTTTCCCAGAACAAACTAATGAGCCTCCTCAGTTCAGGTGAGCATCCACGTCACCTGACTGAGGAGCCTTCTGAGAAACTGAGTCTAGGAAGAAAAAAACTACAAACTAAAACACTGCCCTCTAGTGGGCAACCCTCACAAGGACATTCGCGTAGATAACATTATCAGATAGCCTACTATCCGTAAATTTAATTTATTTCAAGACCATTTAAACCGAGGCATTGCCATGTCTTTCACTGTTTTGTCCCTGTTAACTTATTAGGAATTTTAAAGCATGAATTTGGGAATCTCATTTCATCATTATGAAAATAATATGAAGCACATATACACACATTCATCATGAAAGATCTGTTTGCTTCAGCATTGGAAACAATATTGTTTTTGGCTAAGTAATTATAAACAATTCTTCGTTTGGTCCGGTGTTCAATCGAAAAATGCTATCCATCGAGTTTTGCTAACTATCGGATCTGCGCATGCTCAGTCCCACAAATTTGCAGACTGATTCCACACCCATAAATCCATACTACCTTGGTGCTGAGACTTCGATTGGCGGTGGGTTTAAACCGTTTTCCTTTGCTTAATTTGACCGAAACATTTTAGTTTCTGCATAAATTGTCGTGAATGAGTCTTAAGGTTGAGGAAAATAAAATCTTGAAACTGGTTCAGTGTCTCAAATTTAAACACCTACGTTTACATCTTTTTGTATACTTGAATATCTTGTGGTTATCATATGTGTGCAGTACTATTCAGTGCACAGAGTAGTCCATACATAAATGATTACACACGTGATGGCATGCGTTTTTGATTAAATTTATGATAATGCTAATAAATACAATCAACTCTTCTAATAAGATTTAACGTCCACAGTGTAGTTGTAGTGATGCGGTAGTGTAAATCGACAGACTCTGCTATCGATTTGTGCTACGGTAGCATTTTTCGACAAGGCAGCAAAAATCGACAGAACACGGGCTTTTAGATAAAGTCCTTCCATGCGCCATCTGGTGGATATTCAGTGAAGCACAACACATTTATTTAAATTCCCGAATGTTGCTTACAGGAAGTTGCGGGAAGCCGCACGCTAAATTGTGGGAAAACGCGCATTCTTAACGGCCACATCTATACTAGTAGTACACATGCGCTTTGTCTACTGATCACAACGAAGCCAATGGTTCTTCCCTCTCATGCGCTACGGGATTATGGGTAATCGTCTCCCATGCTCAGTCTCAGTGTGCGTGCGTCACTCATATCCATGCCTCGCTCAACATCTGTGTGTACTGTTTGTGCATGCGTAAAGAAAAAGCAAGTGTCATCAAAGAAGTTCCTTGTTAAAGATCCAGAGTCTCTCTATGAAAGCAGAAATTCTGTTAGGGTGTGTCATTAGAGAACACTCACACACAAACACTAATGGAATCACTGCTGTAAAGTAAAAATAAAAAAAATTAACCTGCAATTTAAAAGATTTGCGACAGATCAGTGATTCTGAATGTGTGTGTGTGCATGTGTGTGTGTGTTTGTGTATGAAAGACGTCCTACACAGTAGACCCCTCCCTCCTCTTCTCTTGCTTCCACACACACACACACACACACACAGATCCTAACCCAAACAGTACACTATCGGGATTCTTTTCAAAGGCAAAGTGCAGGTTAATTTGTTTTCTTTTTACTTTACAGCAGTGATTCCATTAGTGTGTGTGTGTGTGTGTGTGTGTGAAATTTGTCCCATACAGTAGCCCCCTCCTTCCTCTCAAATAAGAGAGGAGGGAGGGACCTACTGTGTAAGAGGAGAGGAGGGAGGGAGTCATTCTACACAGTAGCCCCCTTCCTCCTCTCATCTTACTTTAGCACACACAAACTTACACTAACGGAAACACTGCTCAGTCAGGATTTAAGGTAAAATGCAGGTAACTTGTTTTATTTTTACATTATATTTTCTATTAATTATTTTTATATTAATATTTTTGGGTTGTGGAACGAATAATTGCTTTGATATATGAGACTTTAAATATACAAGCATGCTTCCTGCTTAATGAATTATGCTCGCAAGCCAAGGTTTGACTGTAGTTAAAAGGTTAAAACTAAAAATAAGCTGATCAACTTTGATGTAATCAATATTTCAGGTTGAAGCCCACATACATGTCTCCCTGTCTTTCTGGAACTGATTTCTAGTCCTCCAATGTATGAAACATAAAGATCTAACTAGAAGTGCAAGTTCTGACCAATGTACTGTACAGACAAAACATTTATTTCTATACATTAAGCAGGCTTGTAGGTGCATTACGATCGCATAGCCACACCCACCACAAGTGAAAACCGCAGAATATATAAAATTTTTTTTTACTAAATGCTGTCACATAATGTGGCACATAACTGCTAATAACATCCCTTCTATTCAACATTTTGGGGCAGGTTTAACTTTAGGCAAATCCCAAAGGACTGGCAGAGCTCTGTAAAATTCTGTTCAGTCAGGTTGTCCTGATTCTGTAACAAAATCATTTGGCCAGCCATAAAGATATACAGACGGAAAATATTGTGAGACTGGTTTTGGGCTCTCCAAAGTATGAAGCGTGAGGATATCTTTAAAAGATATTCAGACCAATGTACAGACAAAACCTTTAATTTTATATTAGGAAAAACATTGAAAACCAGCACAATTTGTGAAAAACACTGTATACAGTGGAACCTCGGATTGCAATTTGTGAGCGTTCCGCAAGTCAAGCAAATTTTTTTTATAAAAAACAAGCAAGCCTTGGTTTATGAATATGGAGTATCATGTAGCACGCATGTGCTTCTTGTTTTGACTGCGAGCGTCACGTGTTCACAACTGAGCCAATAGTTTTTCTCTCTCGTGCCTCGGAATTGTAGGGTACCTACACCTCAGCAGGGTAGAGGTAATAGTCTACCCTGCTGGGTCTTAGTGTGCTTCTCTCAATGGTATAATCAACATCCGTGCATGTGGGTACTGTTTACTATAACACTGTGATCACATGTGTCCACATAAACCATCTTTTATTTTGTGTTTGTATGTGTGCGTGAAAGTGTAAAGCAAAAGCAAGTGTCATTAGATAGGTTAAAGATCCAGTTCTCTCTCTGTCAGCCAACACTGCACTTGCGTGTGCGTCATTGGACAGCATGCCCCTTCCCCCAAATTGCTTGAAAACATGCACCAAAGCATGACAATGTATAACCATTTAGACATATTCTTTATTATAACGTTTAACAAAGATTTACGTACTTTATGGTACATACTTCTAATGTCCTGTAACATTTACCAGTAGGAGATTCAGGGCAGGACATGTTGATGTGGGACAAGATGGAAGAGAAGGGTAAATGTCTAGAGTTGCATTTCATTGTGTTTGCTGGCGAATAATAAAATGTTCTTGAGAATGCTTTGCATATTGTATAAGTAACAAATTCAGCACAGTATGAGGAAAACCACTGAATCAGCATTAGAAGAAGAAGGAATAAATCCTTATTTCTTACTGCAGTTGTTAACTGCTGCACTCATTTCCCCCCAGTTTCTTGTGTTTGTTTAACCATTTCTGACCTACAGAAACTAGACTCAATGACAAGGCTATGGTGCAGTGCATGCTGGGAACCTAAATCCTGAAACACATTTGAACATAAAATGCAATGAACATGAAACACACATGTTCATGGGTGCAGCATACCCCCCTGGGGTTATCCCTAACAATCAACAGATGGTGAGCTTATAAATACTTGATATACAGATGCATCCATACATTTTTCTACCATCTAAAGTAGCCCTGACGGAAAAGAATGACTTAATCCAATAGGTGTAAAGATTGCTGAAAAACCTTGTTCATGCACACTCTCTGTGTTGTGGATTCTGACTATGATATAATATCTTTGTGAGAAATACTTTTCTGTCACACTGAAAAGGAATGTTTTGTCAGTTTATTTTAACAATCCAAATGAACACACAAAAAAACCCAGTAAACAGCACTGGAGACAAAACAGAATGAAGTAGAGTTAAAAACAGAAGACATGGAAACCTTCGAATGCTTAGAAATACTCAAGGGAATGGGCAAAAATTTTTGTAAGGAAATTTTTATATTCCGTACAGAGCTCTGTTTTATAACTAGTCACACCAGTGAAGCTTGGAAATATGTTATTTTATTTATACGTAAAACACAAGGAGGAAGTAATTTTTGGTATATTCATGCGCACAAGTATAATTTAAGTTAAAGGTAATACAAAGATGTAATCATAAAAATGCAGATTGGGAAGAATTCTGCGCATTCTATGCATGATGTCATCCACCTGTACTGATAAAGCTTAACCATCACAGTGCGGAATATAGTTTTGCTGCCGCTATATGGCGTTCTACATTTAAGCAACATAACTAAACAAAACCACTGTCGCCTTGCACCTCCAGGGTCTGGGTTCGATTCCCAGCCAGGCTTGATTTCTGTGGAGTTTGCATGTTCTCACTGTGCTTGGTAGGTTTCCTCTAGGTACGCCGGTTTCCTCCCGCAGTTCAAAGATATGCAGGTTAGGCTAATTGGCGCTCCCAAATTACCCGTAGTACGTGAATGGGTGTGTGTGTATGTGTGTGTGCCCTGCAATGGATTGGCACACTGTCCAGGGTGTACCCTGCCTCGTGTCCTACAGTAGGCCTCCTGGGATAGGCTCCAGGTCCCCGTGACCCTGAATACAGGATAAAGCACTATAGAAGATGAGTGAGTGAGTGAACTAAACAAAACACTGTTTTTTTTCATGTGCACAAATTTTTGCTCTCTCAAAGCTGCCAGGGTTGCTAGATCACAATGACAAATTCATCCTAGGGAATGGTTAAACCCCTCCCATTCCTAAATATAATCAATACTAGAAGTTGTACTTCGTCTTTTTGACAGAAATGTCTCACATCATTTACTTGGCTGAGGTATTGCAAACAAAAAAGCCTCAGTGTTGCACACAATATTTAGGGGGAAAACTTTCAGCCACAAATTTTCAACTCCAGCAGGCTGTTTGTGCGGTTGGTACAACTTGTTGCAAGTACAGTAGGTCACATGACCAAAACAATTTTCCAACCTCAGTCTAAAGCGCTATATAATCTCTGATAGGCCGAACACACCAGGGTAACTTGTATAGCTTGCACGTTAATAAATATCAACCAAATATCTAAACTAAATACATAAATATCAATACATTACTTCAAAATGAACATTTTAGAGAAACAAACACAAATAACACATTTGAAGAACTGACATATTTTGATAAAGAAACAAATCAGATTAATTAAAGGATTAGGGAACAGCTGCACTGAAAAAATAACCCATTGGATGAACTCAATTAAATTGTGGGCAGGATTTCCATCCAATAAATATATGTAGCTCCAACTCAAATGAAATATATCCATGCACTATAATTTAATTGAGTTAGTCCAACTAATTTATCAAATGCAGCTACAATAAAATTACAATAAATAAAGTGATAATTATTTGTTTGTCCAACTCAAACTAATACTATTAATAGGAATTGAAGTTATTAAGTTATGGTTTCCATTTTTATTTCCAATTAAGACATGAGACAAAATCTATTTGAGGTATTTTTATTGATAACCAGTAAAACAAAAGGTGCTGCTTACACTGTAGTTTTAAATGTTACAGTAACCATCAATTTAGCATCAATAATTAAATTACACAACAATATATTCACTTTTAGACTGCAAGTTTACCCCTTAAAAAAAGTGATTCAAGAGCAGTGAACTGAAATAGTATGTAAAAGCTTCATAACTGGTGAAAAATGAATTCCCAGCTATTCCGAATCCCTGAGCACAAAAAAACCTCTTTGTAGATGGAGAGCTTTGCACTGCCACATGTATTATTCTGAAAAGGAGAACAAAGACAATAAGCATAAAATCACACCAAACAAATGACCATAATACAGATCAGCTTGTGCCAATTACTCACCATCAGTACGAGGCTGCCCCAAAAGCTTTGTAATGCTGATCAAACTGCAAAAGATGAAATAAATACATTAGAGGTGCAAGTTCACTTGCTGGAATTCTGAAAAGGTGACTGACAACTTTGCATTTGATCACTCAGCAATTTAAAGGGCAAACTAATATTTTTTATTAGATTAACAATGATTTTACAGCTGCACTGAAGGTATATATAATAAAACAAGCATGTAAAAAGTAAACTATGCCAATTTTATTTAAAGAAAATAATAATACGTTATAGTACACTTGTTTCATCAAATGCTTAAGGCACAGTGAGCATTTGTCTCTCGGGACAACTTCAGAACAACAGAGGAGAATAAAGTATGATAAACTCAGTGTGTCCTGCCTGCACATGAGGGGAGAGGGGGAAACGTAGTGGAGGTGCTGCTGGTGAGCCACACACATGAGAAAAGTTACAATATACTAGACTCGTGCACATTCTCTCTTTCCTCTGGATAGTATTACGGTGATTTTCGGATACCAAAGCATAACCTAAACTACCGTTCAACTTGTGGTAGCAACGGTTGCGACATGGATTTCGCGGTTGTAAAAGTTAGAGGAGTCAGAATATAACCCTGTTTACCGTAACCACAGCTCACTCCCACTCCTACAAACAATAGGTTACTTGCGTAACCCCGGTTCTCTGATAGCATTAAGTGAGGTGTCTTACTATGGGATACGCCCCTTCCGCGTATTCTTCAGAAGCCCTATTACATTACGCCAGCCCCAATTGGCTGGCAGATGTGACGTCGTGTCCTGGCGTGGCCTTCCCCCCCCCCGTATAAAGGGGGCAGCACGACGTCACTTCGCTATTCAAAACAAGCAACCTCTTCCTCGCTTCACACAGCAAGGAGGGTGATCTGGTGAGACACCTCACTTAATGCTATCAGAGAACCGGGGTTACGCAAGTAACCTATTGTTCTCTTTCAAGCATACGTTTCGGTGTCTCACTATGGGATATCCTAACTCCCGTATTGTCAGATAGCCTGTCTTGAAGTCTGCCAACCATAACCAACACATTCAGGGCTGAACGAATTTAGTTTGTAGATTCTGCGCTTACACTCAGTACTGCGTGAGCTAGAGTCTGAGCTGTAACATCTAATTTATAAAATCTGGCGAATGTGTGCGGCGATGACCAGTTCGCCGCTTCACAGATATCCTGTAATGTGACTCCTTTAAATAGAGCCCATGAACTTGACATTCCCCTTGTTGAGTGCGCGCGCAAACCAGTTGGGGGTTCGAGACCCTTACTGGAGTATGCCAGCGAAATAGCCTCCACTATCCAATGCGATAAACGTTGCTTAGTGATCGGCTTCCCCGTGCGAGGTTTCACCCAAGAAACGAACAGCTGATCGCTCTCCCTTAAACCTCTGGTTCGCTCTGTATAGATGCGTAAAGCGCGCACTGGGCACAGTGTATTCAACTTTTGCTGCTCTGATGATGCAAAAGGGGGAGGATGGAAGGCCCTCAGCTCAAGAGGGCTTATCGCATTAATGACCTTAGGCATGAATGCGGGATTAGGTTTCATAACTACTCCTGCATCTCCAGACATGAACTGTAAACATGCTGGATGCACAGAAAACGCATGAATCTCACTCACGCGCTTCGCTGAGACCAAGGCAATCAATAGCGCAGTCTTGAAGGACAGTGCCTTGAAATCAATCTTGTCTATCGGTTCAAATGGGGGCGTGGATAATGCATCAAGCACCAATCCCAGGTCCCATGATGGGGTAAGTGGTTTTGACACCGGCAGGGCGCGGCGCGCGCCCTTCATGAATCTGCATATCAAAGGATGTTGGCCCACCGTTTTATTATCCCAGCCGATGTGGCACGCAGATATAGCAGCCAGAAACACTTTTATGGTTGAGAACGCTCTGCCTTTCTCTATCATTTCCTGCAGAAATGAGAGAATCACTGCCACTGAACACTGAAAGGGAATCTCGTGTCTAGCTGTGCACCAGCGCTCAAACACATTCCATTTGCAGTCATAGAGAGACCTAGTCGATGCTGCTCTGGCGTTCTGTATAGTCTTGATGACACTGTCAGGCAGGCCAGTCTTACTTAAATTGGACCACTCACAGGCCAGGCCCATAGTGCCAGTCGTTCCGGGTGAGGGTGGAAGATCTCCCCCCCCTCCTGTGACAGGAGGTCTCTGCGCTGCGGGAGAGACCACGGTTCGCCGTCTAGCATATGCATGATCTCCGCAAGCCAGTGTTTCCCTGGCCATCTCGGAGCTATTAGTATTATTTTCAGACCTTCCTCTCTTACTCTGCAGAGAGTTGGTGCTATCAGCGCTATTGGCGGGAACGCGTATAGGAGAGTGCGAGGCCACTCGTGTGCTAGCGCATCTGTCCCCAGAGGCGCGCTCCGGTCCTTCAGGGAAAAAAACAGGTGACATTGGGCGTTGTCTTTGGACGCGAACAGATCCACTGTCGCTCTGCCATATATGCTCCAGATCTGTTCGATCACTTCGCTGTTCAGTTTCCACTCCCCATAGGAGGGATTTCCCCTGGACAGCAGATCTGCGCCCCGATTCATCACACCCTGTACGTGTGTCGCTCTCAGGGATAAAAGGTTGACACTGCCCCATAAGATCAGTCTGCGTGCTAGCGTGTGCAGCAGAAGCGATCTGAGGCCCCCCTGACGATTTATGTACGCTACAACTGTAGTGTTGTCCGTTCTCACAAGAACATGATTTCCTCTCAGAAAAGGAAGAAAATGTTTTAGTGTCAGAAAGACAGCTAGCATTTCCAGATAGTTTATGTGAAGATTGGTCATGTGCTGACCCCATCTCCCATTCACTATTGTGCCCTCGTGAATGCCCCCCCAACCGGATAACGACGCATCCGTTGTTATCATCTTTCTGTGTCGGACCACGCCCATGGCAACCCCTTCGATCAGGAAATTCGGGTGTCTCCACTGGCGTAGTGCTAGAACCGCCTCTGACGTCACTCTTACCCTTCTCCGTGAGTGACGTGCTGGGTCCAGCCCCTGAGACGCCACCCAGCGTTGAAATTCCCTCATATGCAGTCTGCCTAGGGGAATAACCATCAGGGCTGATGCCATCAGTCCTAGTAATCTGAGGCATGTGCGAAAGCAAACTTTGTGTTCTCTCTGAAATTGTGTCATGCAGGAGGTGAATCTTTTCACCCTGTCTGTGGAGAGTCGCGCTCTGAACTTCACTGAGTCCAGCGCCAGGCCCAGATACGTTATGGATTGTGTGGGAATTAAAACACTCTTTTCTGTGTTTAATCTTAGCCCCAGCTCCTTTATGTGTTCCATAAGCATAGCTGTGTGTTCTCTCGCTTCTTGTTCCGAGCTGGCTGTCACGAGCCAGTCGTCTATGTAAGTAGCGAGACGAATGCCTTTTTCTCTGAGCGGAGTCAGTGCCGCTTCTGTGCATTTCACAAATACTCTGGGACTGAGGGACAAGCCGAATGGTAGCACCAGATATTCGTATACCACACCAAGGAAGGCAAATCTCAGAAACTTCCTGTGGGGTGGGTATATGTTTATGTGAAAATATGCGTCCTTCAGGTCGATCGATGTAAACCAATCTCCCTGGCGCACTATTTTCAGGAGTGTAGAGTGAGTGAGCATTCTGAACTTGTATTTCTTTAGGTATACATTCAGCGCGCGCAGATCTAGTATCGGGCGGAGGGTTTGAGTCCCTTTCTTTGGAACGAGAAAGTATCTCGAGTAGAACCCGCTGTGGCTCTCTTCTGGTGGAACCACTCTTATTGCCCTTTTGTTCAACAGAGAGGAAATTTCCTCTTGAAGGACCTGTTTCAGTTCCCCTCGCACCTGGGAATGAATTATCCCTCTGAAGGCTGGGGGGGAAAACGCGAATTGCAGTCTGGACCCGAATTGTATTGTTTTCAATACCCAGCGGGACTGTGTGCATTTGCGCCAACTGCTTATCTGCAGTGTTTTGGCGCCATCGTGCGGCTGAATCTTGAACTGTTCCGTGGCCTGTACTGCGCATGCGCGAGCACTTAGCGCTGTGACAGTGTCTGTGCACCCCATCGCCTCTGTGAGAGCGAGAGCTCCCCGAGGCGATGTTATATTGTGCTTTATTGATATGTTTTTCAACATTTTTTGGGGAGATATTTTTTGGAACATATTGTTTGGGGGGTACAGTGAAAACTTTATTAGGTTTTGAGTGTAGCCTGTGCTTGTGACACATTGCTGCGTGCACACCGCTGCACTGTCCCATTTCCTCTTCACTGCCACTCTTCCCTTTTCCCTGCCGGGCTCTCCCCGCCACACAGAACAATTGCGGACTCTGGAACTCGTCCTTAGAACTTTGTGAGGGTCGGGAACTAGCGAACTGTGGTGCTGTTGGTTCCCTCCCTGATGAAAGACCCCGTCAAACGGCCTTCTTCTTTCTCCTCACTCCCTGAAGTTGGGGTTGAGGGTGAGGCTGAGGCGCAGGCTGGGTCGTTTGAGCTGCCGCTGGCTGATAGCTCTTTCTCTGCCAGGGAGCTCTCTGCTCCACGACCCCGGTTTGGCCAGCTGCACTCGTCGTCGGTCTCTGCCGTTTTGGAATGCGATAGCTGGGGGGAGGGCGGGCTGTGACCTGCGCAAAGGACTGACGAAACGGCGGGGGGGGTGCTGCTTGCGTCTTCCTGGGCATGCAGAGCTGTAGCGCTTCGTCATCCCGCTTCTTCTCCTCGCATCTCTTCTGCATGCGGCTTAAAGCCGAGCCGAAGATGCCTTCTGCCACCACCGGTGCATCCAGGATTGACTCTTTCTCTCTGTCAGAGAGATTTGTCAGGTTGAGCCACCTTCCTCGTTCCTGGATGACCATAGTGGCCATAGCCTTCCCCGCGGCTTGCACCGCACACCTCTGAAGCCTCAGGGAGAGATCCGTAACGACACAGATCTCCTCCCAATGTGTCTGACCTGGTGTGGTCGAGGCTTCGTCCTGCAGCTCCGCCTGGTAAGCGGTCAGCAGCGAGGTCGCATTTAGGGCTCTGGCACAGAGCGCGACTGCCTTGTATGCGCGTTCAGTCATGCTTGACTGAAAGCGCTCTGCCTTCGATGGCAGCGACGGATTTGCAGCCGCCGCGTGTCTCGGGAGCAGGTGCGCAGCCACTAGCTGTTCCATGGGGGGCATCCTGAAAAGTCCTGCCTTTTCCATCCCGTCCACGTCCAATGCAGACCCTCCCTGCACTGGCACCTTGCTAGTGAAGGGTTTATCCTTCCACGTCACCGCGAGCTCCTCCAAGAGCTCTGGGAAGACTGGAAGGAGCTGCCGTGCCGCCCGTTTCGCTCTCTGCAGCCTCTTGCCCTCGTAGCGAGACTTTGCAGTCTCCGCTACCACGTTTGGCCACTGGATGTCGAGCTTCTCCGCGGCGCGTTTGCACACGTCTTGTAGGTCGACGCTAAGGACCGGGGATGGTGCCCCGTCCATAGCTCCAGCGGCTCCCGTCGTGGCAAGAAGTTGCTCCGAGTGCGCGGGTGGGAGGAAAGGGGAGTCCTCGAACTCCTCCTCCTCCTCCGATAGGAGAAAGTCGGACTGGCCGTCTTCCTCAAACTCGAGCTCGCCTTCCTCCTCGTCAGTGCTGAGCACACCGGGCAGAGGAGCGCAGGCGTCGAGCTGTTCGCCCCACGATAAAGCTGCCGTGGTGGGCAGCTCTACAGGGATGGATACCTGTGGGGTGGTAGCTGGAGTAGGGCTAGGCGAAAGAAGCGGGTCGAGGCCTGACAGGCTAGCTTGGCGTGCCAGCCTGCGACGAAGACTCTTCTTGGTGAAGCGCGCGCAGTGCTCGCAGGCACCGGGGTTGTCGACCGCCAGTTGGGCGTGTTTCAGCCCGAGACAAGCTGAGCAGACCTGGTGTGAGTCCTTGCCCGAGATTTTGTTCCCGCAAACGCAGAGTCGCGCGTCTCCTCCTTCCCTAGCCGTAGCCGTCTGCATTGCTGCAGCCATAGTATAGATAGGCTTCTGGTGTGAAGCGAGAAGAGGTTTTTGAATAGCGAAGTGACGTCGTGCTGCCCCCTTTATACGGGGGGGGGGAAGGCCACGCCAGGACACGACGTCACATCTGCCAGCCAATTGGGGCTGGCGTAATGTAATAGGGCTTCTGAAGAATACGCGGAAGGGGCGTATCCCATAGTGAGACACCGAAACGTATGCTTGAAAGAGAACAAGCGGTCCTCTGGCCTGCCTGAGATACTTAAGCACAGCAGCAGGAGAGGCTAACCTAACCTTATTAGCAAAAAAAAAAAAAAACCGCCAACTCCAGCTTTAATCACGTTATAACCAAGCAAAATTCACCTTGCTTAATATAAAACATACTTTGGTAAATAGTAAAATACACAAATACTTACCGAGGAATGAAAGTTAAAGTCAGTAAGGTAAATGTATCATCCTCCCCACAGGTGTTGCAGCCCTAATGAGAAAATGCCTTTTTCAAAATGGTGGACAAAGATTAGTAAAGCGTGTTCTCGCACATTCTCAGTGGGCGGTTCCCTAAACGAACTAATTTACTTTAAGTTAATGAATCTCATAGGTGAAACTATTAAATTTTTTTGTGTTACAGCTATTAAATATACATTAATATTTAAAAAATTGATATATTTAAACAAAGCCAACTATATTTAAATATGTCATATTTAAGAGGGGCTTGAATCATTTTTTTGAGTGTGTGTGGCCATAAGATAACCACTTGTTAATGAGACTGTCAGAATAAAAGGCTTGAATTTGCTAGGGACCATACAGATTGAAGTGGGAAAAGGTCATATGGTCTGATGAGTTTAGATTTGACTTATTCCAGAGCATGTCAGTGTGAGAAGGGAAGCATGTGAAGCGAGGAATACCCTGGAGGCAGTGTTACGATCTGGTGTTGCTTTAGTTGGTCACGTGTAGGCTCAGTAACATACAGTATGACAAAATGTAGTCAGCTGACTCCCCGGATGTACTGAATGACCAGGTTATCCAATCAATGGATTTTTTTCTTCCTTGATAACATAGCTATATTCCTGGAGTCAAATAATGAAAGAGTGCATGGTTCTGGGAGCAAGAGAAATCATTTTACCACATTAATTGTCCAGCATTATGAGTGATGTAATTAAATCTAAAAGCTTTTATTCATCCAGGCAGTGTATTTTATTGGTCGTTTTAACTGGGTGGATCTTGGAATTTAGTCTTCTCTACCAGTATGCAAATAAATGTAAATGTTAAATGTATTGGGTAGTGTTAGGAGCCTCTAAATACCTCATGATTTAAATTAAATGTGGTGTGTGCCACAGTAGGATTATAATTTTTTTAAAATCTTAAATTAAATTAAATTCAATTCAGTTTTATTTGTATAGCGCTTTTAACAATTGACATTGTCTCAAAACAGCTTTACACAGTCAAAAGAATTATTTAAGTTTGTATGGAATGTGAATGTGTATGAATCAAAATGTTCAGATAGTCCCTGGTGAGCAAGCCCGAGGGCGACAGTGGCAAGGAAAAACTCCCTGCGATGGTAATAGGAAGAAACCTTGAGAGGAACCAGACTCAACAGGGAACCCATCCTCATCTGGGTGGTTCCTTTTAACCTGTGAGCATTTTTACATGTGTCTACTGATGTACAATTGTATTATTTCTGTCCATTTATTTGCATTAAAGCGGTCAGACAAATAGTATATTTTATAGCAAATACATGGTTTATGGCATTAACATGATGAAAACATTAAAACAATGAAAAAGTATGTCCTAAAAATATTGCAAATTGAATGTAATGAGATATTTATTTGTCCACAATTACTGTTGAACCAGTATGTCTGTATGCTGTAAGTGGAAATGGTGAATGGTGAATATGGTAGCTTGCTTAAAAACATGGCATCCTCCAAAAGGGAAATTTTATTAGTATAAGAAAATTTGTTTAAATTGTTTGATTAAAGTGTAATAAAACTCCACATACACTATATGGCCAAAATGCGTTGACATCTGACATCACATCCATTTCCAAACTGCTACCATAAATTCGAAAGCATAGTGTTGTCTTGGGCGGCATTGTGGTGTAGTGGTTATCACTGTCGCCTTGCACCTCCAGGGTCAGGGTTCGATTCCAGTCCAGGCTCGATTCCCGTCCCTGTGTGCATGGAGTTTGCATGTTCCCCCTGTGCTTGGTGGGTTTAGGCTAGATTAAAGTACGCAGATTAGGCTAATTGGTGTTCACAAAATTGCCCATAGTGTGTGAATGTGTGTGTCCTGCGATGAATTGGCACCTTGTCCAGTGGCACCGCCGGGTATAGGCTCTTGTAATAGGCTCCGGGCTCCCTGTGACCCTGAATACAGGATAAAGCGGTATAGATGGTGAGTGAGAGTGTTGTCTTGAATGTGTACAAAGCAAGGTCTATGAAGACATGGTTTGTCGAGATTGGTGTGGAAGAACTTGAGTGGTCTAAGCCTAACTTGATACATTGGAGTTCTGACTGTACACTGGGCCTTCTCACTTTACATCAGTGCTAAACCTTACTAATGTGCTTGGTCATAAATGCACAAATACCCTGACTCATGCTCCAGAATCTATATGAAAGCCTGCACAAAAAGTGTGGTTACTATAATAACTACAAAGAAGGACCAAATCTGGAATAGGATGTTCAAAAAGCAGGGTTGTGACAGTCATGTGATCACACACATTTAACCATGGACTCTATAACAAAAAAATGATCCCAAGCACTTTTATATTGGGGCTATTTTGTGTTCAGTGAGGATGAATAATAAAGACCAACATTATTAGATATGGAATATTCTTTGATCAGGCAATTTAATTGTGAGTGTACCCATCTAAACTCAACTATTATGTTGATTTCTGCACAGCTATTTCTTTTTAATAAGATCCTTTGCGTAAATGTGTATCTGGGTGCAAGAGATGAGCTAATTTTGTGTACAGGATAAATGGTTGTAGATGAGTAAACAGCAAGTGGTAATAGCATCATTAGGCAGGCTGATGTGATCAGGAGCGGCAAGGTTAATCACTGAACTAATTACAGGCAGGGGCGAGGGATTAAATGCAGCCTGTTGTGTGCCTAACACACACATACTTAAGATAACTCTAGACAGAGAACAGAGGGAAAAATTACCTTGGAATACATTTATAAAATGAGTACAGCGTGTATAGCTTCACTTCCTGTTTTGGTTAATACTCTAGTCTAGCCCCTAGTCTGTCATTATCTATTTAGATATTGGTTTGTATGTTTTGCACACTTTCATGATAACTAACCTGATTTGCTTTTGTTTGGTCTGGACTCGTTTGGTCATTGTACCACACTGTCTTTTTCTTTTCACAGCTGATTCCATTGGTATATCTATAGAAATAAAAAAAAAGGTTTTGTCTGTAAGTTGGTCTGCACTTAATACCGTCAATGATACCTTACGTTTCATATATTAGAGAACAGAAATCAAACTTCCAAACACAAACTCAGTACTGAGTAGCTCCACCGTTATTGTTGATCACTTCAAAAAGTCGTTGCGGCATGCCTGATGAAAGTGTTTCCATGAGCTGAGTGGGAACATTTCTCACCTGGTGGTGAAGACGGCCGCACGAAGGGCATCTAGTGTCTGGAACTGTTGTCCATTTTTGTAAACTTCCCTTGCCATCCATCCCCAAAGGTTCTCAATTGGATTTAGATCTGGGGAACATGCAGGATGGGCCAAAAGAGTGATGTTATTCTCCTGGAAGAAGTCCCTTGTCCTGCAGGCATTGTGTACTGTAGTGTTGTCCTGTTGAAAAACCCAGTCGTTACCACACAGACGAGGGCCCTCAGTCAAGAGGAATGCTCTCTGCAACATCTGGACATAGCCAGCAGCCGTTGGACGCCACTGCACTTCCTGAAGCTCCATTGTTCCACTGAAGGAAAAAGCACCCCAGACCATTATGGCTCCCCCTCCACTGTACATTGCCAGTAACATTGGAAACCACCAGGACCATCAAGGTTGAATTTTTTATCATCAGAGAATAAAACTTTCTTCCACCTTTGAATGTCCCATGTTTGGTGCTCTCTTGCAAAGTCCAAACGAGCAGTTCTATGGCGTTCAAGGAGACGATGTCTTTGAAGACGTTTTTTGTTTTTGAAGTTCTTCAGTCTCAGATGCCGTCTGATGGTTATGGGGCTGCAGTCAGCACCAGTAACGGCCTTAATTTGGGTCGAGGATCATCCAGTGTCTTGATGGACAGCCAATTGGATCCTCCGGCTCAGTGCTGGTGAAATTTTTTTGGGTCTCCCACTTGACTTTTTTGTTCCATAACCCTCAGGATCATTTAAGTAAATTCCAAATGACTGTCTTACTGCGTCCCACCTCAGCAGCGATGGCGCGCTGTGAGAGACCCTGCTTATGCAGTTCAACAACCCGACCACATTCAAAAAGGGAGAATTTTTTTGCCTTTGCCATCAGAACATGTGACTACCTGAGAGAAAATGACAATGAATCTTTGCACAGATTTGGCCTTTTAAAGGCATGTGGTCGTAAAATCTTGATCAGCTGTAAAACAGCCTGTTTCAGTTTAATCGTTATTTTCAATTAATTGAATGCCCAAAAAATGTTTCGTCTGACTCCCATTTCTTCTTGTTGCATGTTGAAGGTCTACTTGGAACCTTGTTAAGATCCAACCAAGCAAAATATGATTAAACTTTTGAACGTGACTGTATATACAGTATATTGCCTAAAAAAAGCCTCACGAGAAAGAAATTAAAGTGTGACACAGGATGGCTTTCTCCACAAAAGAGGAATTTAAACTATGAACACTGAACCTTCAAAGTTGAATGGACAGATCAAAGCATGTTTATTCTTCCTGCAGGGTGTTTAAAACAGTTTGATATGTTCAGAAACCATGGCATTAATAAAAGTGCCACTACGAGATAAAACACGGGTCATTAGAGCAAACCTATCCGCAAAAGTCTGAGGTGACGGCATGCAAAATACCCAAACTGACAGCCCAGTGTTAAGCAAGAATGCCCTCCCTATACATAATAGCTATAAACATATCCTGTACATATATAACAATTTTAGCACATGAAAATAGCTGGACAGAATTTAATGAAACTTTTGCAGTACTTTGATATCTGTCTGAAGTTTACCTGCACCGTAAGTGAAATCAAAATGGTGAGTACAAGCGATGTAATGAGGAGTCATATGCCAGATTTAATAATTTACTTGAAATTGAAATACTAATACGCAGCTTGCTCAATGTAAACAAACACCTGCAAAAACAGATATTAATTAGAAAATAAACTTAATATTTTTACTGGGATTATTTAATATTTTCACCACTGAAATAACAGAGCTGAAGTCATGTAACTGAATTTCAATGTGCTAGAGTGCTTTTCCTTTCTTTATTGGATCTACTATTTCAATTACTCGTCTGTGATTCATTCTCCTATAACCGAACAAGGAGTGTATTTGGCTGACAATGAAAGAAGTACAACTTACTACTGTATATCATAAACAAGGCGTAAGATACTCACCCTTACAAAAGTCACGCAGATAGTTCTGCTGTACAGAAAGACCGGCAGACATGTATGTGGGCTTCAACCTGAAATAATAATATCACTGATTATATTAAATCTGATCAGCTAATTTTTAACCCTTTAATTAACTATTTCCAAAAACTTTTTTCCTGTCAACAGTAATTATGCTAGTTACAGTAAGCATAATTCTGGTCTGTTTTTGTCACTTTATTCCACCTTGTCATTAGTCATTAATCACAACCAGATGTTTAATATATTTGTACTGACAGGTCAAAAATATTTAATTCTATGGCCATTTCAGTACAGTGTTGTCATGTTCAAGTAACCAGTTTGACATTATTTTAGCATGGTACATTATCCCATGGTCATAAAGGGATGGGACATGGTCAGCAACAATAATCAGGTAGGCTATGGCATTTAAACAATTCTCAGTTGGTACTTAGGGGCTCAACACCATTACACCTCCACCAGTATGAAACGTTGATACAAGGCAAGATAGGTCCATGCTTTTATGTTTCTTACACCAAATTGTCACCCCACTATTTTAATGTCGCAGCAGAAATCGAGAGTCATCAGGTCAGGAAACATTTTCCACTCCTTTAACATCCAATATTGGTGAGTTGTAGCCTCAGTTTCCTGTTTTTAGCTGACAAGAGTGCCACCTGTTGTGCTCTACTTCTGCTGTACCCCATCTGCTTCAAGGGGTTGTGCGTTCAGAGATGCTCTTTAGCATAACTTGGCAAGATGATAAAGTATTTAAAAAGTAACCCATATTGGTTTGTTGTGTGTTTTTAAATCATTGATGTCTTATATATACTGCTTCATCTCTGTCAAATAAACCTTTCAAGTACCCACATTAGTTCCATCTCTTGAACCTACTGTATGTCCACAAGGTGGCTGACAAAGAAAGTCATTGTTGCTTCCCAACCAAAGAGACATAACACAGATGAAACTTGCTAAATAATTTACAATTAATCTAAAACACAGCTAACTGACATGGAGCAATTTCTCAGTCAATGGGAGGTGGATAAGCAGAGGTGGGGAAAGGTAGAAGCAGATTAAAAATAATAATAAATAAATGGAATATGTTATTCCACCTATCAGTACTAAATTATTAAAAATTTCAAATCAATCAAAAGGACCTGAAAAAGGATGATGTCAGTGTTGGCTTTTTAGGTGGTTCTATGGTAATAAGCGATGAGAACACTTGCTTTGAAGGAAATGATCAAGGAATATGCTATTAATTAGCACTGTAAAGATTTATTGCACAATCTCACCTGGAAAGCTATACCATGCAAACTATATTGTAGTCATGTAGAGATAAAATGTAATGCCTTTATTTTTGACAAATAAACATGTCAATTTTCCACTGTACTAGGATGACGGGCCATAAAAATGTGGCATTGCTGGTCTGTCCTTCTCATTACTGTGTTTTTTCTAATTGTATATCACACTATATAGGTAGGTAGGTGACTTTGCCTAGAGCATCCTGTACATAATTGTGCTTAAGAATGTCACTAGATGTGACACATGCTGTCAAAATGAAAACTTTCAAGATTCTGTATTTTGTGTAATTTACTCTATATATAAGTTCACACCATAACTTTTATGGCTTTCATTTTTGCAAATTACTTTTATAAATCATATGGGTATTTCCTGCAGCATGTGTTCATTTATAATAAAATTTAAGTTAATTTCAGTTAATATCTGCAAGCACTGAGTCCTAATAAATGTACTCATAACTGATGTCCAACTGTTTCTAAAATAATGTGACAGTGAACCCGAGTAAAGAAAACAGCAGTAGCTCAGGCAAATGCTGTTTATGTCGTGAAATGTTGAGCCAAGTACAAATGCACACATGATGTTTACTTTGTGCTAAACTAGGGAGTGTAGTAAAGACTTTCACATCCTGTCAGTGTTCTCTGAATACTCAGTTTCATAAATTTAATTACTGTTTCTATGCTTATGATTAAAAACTACAACTTACATGCTGTGCAGCCCTTCAACAAGGCCATCTCAATGGGTGTGCAGGACTCAGGGTGCTATTTTTCTTATATTGGCCAGTCTGGGTGATTGTGCTTTATCAATTTAAAAAATAGCTCACACTGACAAAAGGACTGATGAACTGGCCACTGAGTAAAACCTATGACAGTATCCAGAACCCTGAATCATGGATGTTTGTTTTTTTATTTTATGTTTTAATCTTATCAAAAAAAAATTTTTTTTGTATAAGATTCCTTTTTCTTAAAATAAATATTCTTAGGGGTGTAAGTATTTTTATTTCCACTGGTACTATGTAGACAAAAGGCAAGGAGAATAAACCATAAAGGTGGTGGGCAGTCCTATAGATCTCATAAGTTTCTCTTTATGTCTCCTCCATTGTTCTACACAGCAATGGCCTTGTTCAGAGGTTAGAGAGGTATTTGGAACTCAGCCTTGTGTTCAAGCTAGTTAGCTTTGCAGACGAGTATTAACTAGCAGCAATGTGACTAGTAGCAGATGTGTTTTATTGATGAAAATGCTACCATGACTGGTTTTGAATGTGGGTTTTGCCAGGCAACTGCTTTACCATATGTCCGGTACTGCATGCTGTCACTGAATTTTTTGGTGTTGTTTTTATTTTTTTGTTTTTTTTTTCACCCAGAGAAAAATTCAAGTGTACCCAAATACATTACTTTAAACCACGCCAGAACGCCGTCCCCATTTATTGGTCAGGTGTGTCTGCAGAGGGAACAAAAAAATACAGGAAGAAGATGCTGTGTTGCGGATTACTGCGGAGGTTAACCTATGGGGGTTGGTTAATCACATTGCTTACATTTACCTTAGGGAAATTATACAGTTTTCAGATCAGACAGTTTGAAAATAAAACATGACAACAGCTAGACTAAAGAATGAAGTGAAAGCACCCTTAGTGGTATGCAGTAATGGACATTACTGCCCTACTGTCACTCATGAATGTGCTTCAATACATCTGGAATATGTTTAGTGTGAGAGAACCACTGGCTACAAGATTGTAAACCTATTGTGAGCTAATTAAAACCTCCTTAAATAAATAAAATTTGTGAATTGCTATAGATATTTACTCCTGGCTTCATAGTTTGTGCTTTCTACAACTAAGCATAAACTACAAAAAAAAAAAAAACCTAACAAAAAAAAAAAACCTGCCTTATTGCCTTTTATTCTAACCTATCTACAGATAAGCAAAATAACATACATGCCTCTCTGTTCACTGTCATCTGTGATTAAAATGTTTCCAAAAACATTTGTTTGGGTTCTTAGTAGTAGCTATTGTGCTACTGAGAATTAAATCTCATCCATTTTGAAATTCTCATCCTCGCTACAATTATAGCTGGTGGATAGTCAACACAAACATCAAGCTGAGACTTTACATTTTTATTTGTAAAAATTTGTAAAAAAAAAAAAAAAAAAAAATGGAATAATGAGTATATAATGTTTTCTTCCCCTGTATGTATTCGGCAATTAGTAAAGTAGACGAATGATCTCATAGATGCTTTTAAGCTGACAGCTAATTTGTTGGATTCGTAAATTCTACTGAAAAAAATGATGTAAAGATGTTTCGTAAGACTCAGTTTTGTATAAAACACTGTGTTTAATGATAACCTGTCAGAAGGTAATAATTAGAGGAATAAATAAAGTCAAATAGTAATGTGATCATTAAGTCTTTTGACCAATTTGCAAGTTTTGCAGGAATCTCATTACAGGGTAAATTGGCCCATCAATATTTATGTCATCAGCCTTCTTACGTACAGTGATGAGAACAGTTGTGATTAATAGTAGTTAATGTCTAGAAACCTAAGCTCACTCACTTCTTGTTGACAGAATAAAGTCTATCTGCATGCATGAGGAAAATTTTCTTTCATTTAACCTGTCTGCTTTAAAACACTTGCTGGCTATTACAAAGCACTCACACTTAAAACCCTTTTATAACCATATGCACAGTATATAGTTCTCCTAACAGAACCTATTAATGATTTTTATGCTGTAATCTCTCGATTACAGTGAAATTAACATGTTGACTCACATACTGGTCTCTTTTATTTTCAGCAGTTAATGCAAATGGATGCACAAGCCAGTCTTCATCGCTGAAATTTACTTTATTCTAGCTGTTGTCAGTTACGTGTTTGATAGCTTGATGACCTGTTCTTCCTCAGTGTGAGGGCGCTTTAGAGTAGTGTTAGAAAAGAGGTGTTTGAATTTATTGATTAATCACAAGCATTTATATTTGTATGATATTAAGAAGATTGTCATGCAAAGCTGATTCAAGAGCTTGGGAGAGTTTCACCAGGAGTGGGTTGAGACTGTAGTCAGTGCATCAGGAGCAAGAGGCACACACAGCGATATCTTCAGGAAATGGTCTAAAACTGTTGCATTTAAAGTATCAAATCATTCCTAAAATCATTCCATGTTAAAATAAAAACTTAAAATTTTTTTTTGTATATTTAATCAGACACTCCTCAGTTCTATTTTCATTTAATTCTAATTTTATATTCTAATCGGATCAGTTAACGGTTAATGTTCGGATAATGAATGTCGGTTGTCGGTTGGGAAAATTAATCGGGATGGGTAGAAAAATAAAGAACATGTGGAAATAATTTGCATAGTCGCCATTCAGGATAGATGTACTGGAGTATGAGGTTATGGGATGAATTATGTAGCCCTGAACATTGTCTGAAAGGCTATTTCAAAATATGAAATATGAAAACGTCCTACCCCTTTATGTGATTTTGATATTCTGGGAACTACCAGAAGTCCAGATTTTTGTGATCTTAAGGAACATGGTGGATTGTAGCATATCAGAAGACTCGCTAGACATGTGGGAGCTAAACCATTTAAAGCCTTGTATGTAAGTAATACTATTTTGTAATTAATTCTAAACTGAACAGGCAGCCAGTGCAGGGATGATAATATTGGGGTTATATGAAATTTTCTTGATCTAGTGAGAACCATGGCAGCTGCATTTTGGACTAACTGTAGCTTGTTTATTGAGGATGCAGGACAAAAACCTAGTGATGCATTACAATAGTCTAGTGTCGAGGTCATGAATGCATGAAATAGCTTTTCTGCATCAGATACGGATAAAATGTTCCTAAGGTGGCGATATTTCTAAGGTGGAAAAAGGCTGTTTTTGTGATATTGGAAATATGATTTTCAAAGGACAAGTTATTGTCTAATATTACGCCCAGGTCTTTCACTGTCGAGCTGGTAGTAACAGTACATCCTTCTAAACGCAAGCGGAACTGTAAGAGCTGTTGTGTACTGGATTTTGGGCCAATAAGTAATATCTCTGTCTTATCTGAATTAGTAAAAGAAAGTTATCGTTCATCCAATATTTTATATCCTGGACACACTCAGTTAGTCTAGACAACTTGGGTGTTTCATATGGTTTTGTTGAGATGTATAACTGGGTATCATCAGCATAAAAATAGAAACTACAGTACTCCTTCTAATGATGTTATCCAAGGGAAGCATGTATATTGAGAACAGCAAAGGTCCTAAAACTGACCCTTGTGGGACCCCGTATTTCATTGGCATTACACCAGACAGTTCTCCATTTAGATCTACAAAATGGTATTGATCAGACAGATCTAAACCATTTTAATGCCTGTCCCTGGCAGACGAGCTGAACACTTTCTATGCTCGCTTCGAGGCTGCAGCTAAAGACGCTAGCGATGCTAATGCTAGCAGCGCTAACGGCTGCAGACAGGAAGACACTGCCAGCACCGGGAACGCGCTCATCATCACCGTGCACGATGTGAGGAGAGCCTTCAAGAGAGTGAACACCAGGAAAGCAGCAGGACCAGACGGCATCTCAGGCCGTATCCTCAGAGCCGGCGCAGACCAGCTAGCACCTGTGTTCACTGAGATATTCAACATCTCTTTATCTCAGTCGGTGATCCCCACATGCTTCAAAGAGTCCATCATTGTTCCTGTTCCAAAGAAACCCCATCCTGCTTCTCTCAATGACTATCGCCCTGTAGCCCTCACCTCAGTAGTGATGAAGTGCTTTGAACGCCTGGTCAGAGACTTCATCATTTCTTCACTACTGGACACACTCGACCCGCTACAGTTTGCATACCGACCAAACCGCTCCACTAATATTTTTTATATAAACGGAAGGTTTGAAATCGGTCTGTAATTTATTATTCTAAATTAGATTTTTTTAAAAAGATGCTTAATAACTGCCAACTTGAAAGGTTTAGGGACGTGACCTACTGTAGATATAATGAAGAATTAATAATGTTTAGGAGTGGCTCTCCAACCGCATGCATCAATTCTTTTAAAAATCTGGTGGGGATTGGATCTAACAAGCACGTTGTTGATTTAGCCGAGGTGATACGTTTATAGAGCTCTTCCTGTCCTATTACTGAAAATCTAAATGTGAAGCTTTAGACTGGACTGGATCATGAGATGCTATTAGAGGTTGAACCTCTGTTACTTTCTTCCTGATACTATAATTTTTTTCATTGAAGAAGTCCATAAAGTCCAAGGTGATGTGTGTGTTTGTACGTGTATATGCAGGTTGCATGAAGTGCTGCAAATTGCACATGTCCTTGTCTCTCTCTTGTTTTAAAGTGTGTTTGTTAGAGGTGAGAGTATGAAGTGGAACTAGCCTTTCGACACGCACAACAAAAACACCATGAGAGTGAATAGTGCAAACAGCATAATCAGCCTGTGTTCTCATCTCTCCAAGTTTAATCAGTAACAGTTAGTAACAGGGAAACACTGTGAGCAGGAGGTCTACTGTTCTATAAGATTTACTTTGTTGAAATTCCTGGCTAAGTTCAAACACAGTGCAGCCCTGCTGCTTAAACAGAATAATGACTTTTTTAATCCTTATGTAATATACCTCTGCTGCTGTTAAGCTGCATCTAAGCCAAGGTGTACTCAGATCCATGTTACACTAAAGGGATGATAAAGTCCAAAGTCATCTGAGAATTCAGTGGGATTTTATGGAGGTCTGTCACTTTACAAACTGGTTGTTAACATACTTTTTCACCAGATCATGTAATGATCAAATTAGTCAATATCTATTGTGTCATTTATGAATACAGTGGGATAAAAAAGTATTTAGTCAGCCACCAAATGTGCTCCCGCTTAAAAAGATGAGAGAGACCTGTAATTTTCATCATAGGTATACCTCAACTATGAGAGACAAAATAAGAGAGAGAAAAAACATCCAGAAAACCACATTGTTGGATTTTTTAAGAATTTATTTGAAAATTATGGTGGAAAATAAGCATTTAGTCAATAACAAAATTTAATCTCAATACTTTGAAATATACCTTTTGTTGGCAATTTCAGAGGTCAAACATTTTCTGTAAGTCTTCACAAGTTTTTCACACACTGTTGCTGGTATTTTGGCCCATTCCTGTTGATGTTTTGGGGCTGTCACTGGACAAGACTGACTTTCAACTCCCTGCAAAGGTTTTCTATTTCTCAATACTGGCTATGCCACTCCAGGACTATGCCTTACGAAACCCACTTCTTCGCTGGCTGGGCAGTGTGTTTGGGATAATTGTCATGCTGAAATACCCAGCCATGTTTCATCTTCAATGCCCTTGCTGATGGGAGGAGGTTTTCATTCAAAATCTCACAATAAATGGCCCCATTCATTCATGGATCAGTCGTCCTGGTCCCTTTGCAGAAAAACAGCCGTAAGCATGATGTTTCCACCCCCATGTTTCACAGTAGGTATGGTGTTCTTTGGATGCAACTCAGCATTCTTTCTCCTCCAAACACGAAGTTCTATTTTGGTTTCATCTGGCCATATGACATTCTCCCAATCCTCTTCTGAATCATCGAAATGCTTTCTAGCAATCTTCAGATGGGCCTGGACATGGACTGGCTTAAGCAGGGGGACACGTCTGGCGGCGCAGTGTTACTGATGGTAGCCTTTGTTACTTTGGTCCCAGCTCTCTGCAGGTCATTCACTAAGTCCCCCCTTGCGGTTATGGGATTTTTGCTCAAAGTTCTTGTGGTCATTTTGACCCCATGGGGCAATTTCTTGTGTGCAGCCCCAGATCGAGAGAGATTATCAGTGGTTTTGTATGACTTCCATTTTCTAATACTGTAATTGCTCCTACATTTGATTTCTTCACACCAAGCTGCTTACCTATTGCAGATTCTTCCCAGGTCTTCCCAGCCTGGTGCAGGTCTACAATTTTGTTTCTGGTGTCCTTTGACAGCTCTTTGGTCTTGGCCATAGTGGAGTTTGTAGTGTGACTGTTTGAGGTTGTGGACAGGTGTCTTTTATACTGATAACAGATGACATTAATACAGGTAACGAGTGGAGAACAGAGGAGCCTCTTAAAGAAGAAGTTACAGGTCTGTGCGAGCCAGAAATCTTGCTTGTTTTCAGGTGACCAAATACTTATTTTACAGAGGAATTTACTAATTAATTCATTAAAAATCCTACAATGTGATTTTCTGGATTTTTTTCTTATTATTTTGCCTCTCATAGTTAAGGGATACATATGATGAAAATTACAGGCTTCTCTCAACTTTTTAAGTGGGAGAACTCACACAATTGGTGGCTAACTAAATACTTTTTTGCTCCACTGTACATGTCAGAATTACTGTTTTAGGATTATTGGCTAATGCCTAAGTATTTACAAAACCTAAACAGTTTTTATTAATTTTACTTTCCATCTCTATGGAAGCTACAAGAATTAATCATTATCTAAAGAAAAAGCTTAAGTTCTAGCCACTGATGTCTAAACCCTGAAAATTCTACCTCACCTCCATTATGACTGTTCTGTTTTGTCTTAAGCTTGAAGCTCTCGAGTTCTTGTAAATTTGTGAGGCAGTTTCCACTGTATCATCTTGACTTTCCATGAAATGTTTATGTCACTTCTTCTACATAGGTATGCAACTATAGTGAAACATCCATAGTAAGTTTGGAACAAGGGGCTTCAAATGTTATGTTTATTTTATTTATTTATTTACTTCAAACCCAGGTGGCAGAGCAAGTACAAAATCCTCCAACCCATGAAGATGATTGAGAACAATATCTCCACAGCCAGTTGGTGAAAGCATTGCACCACATTCCAATCCCACAGCATGTCATTGGCACCAGTGATCGCCGCTATACGTACTAGGCAGAGAGGGTGCACTTGCTGAGACAGGGCCGGCATGATTCAGGAGGCTCAGGAAGTTTAGACGGTACCGCTTAGACGTTACAGGGTATAGGGCTCTGTGAAGGCATCATTTAGTTTTCCAGTCTGTCTAAAATCAAAACTCATATTTAGCAAGACCGTAATAGGTCTCAAAGCATTCATGGTTTTTAGAGCAGACAGGACCTTCAGAAGAGACAGTGCCTATAACAGTGCAAGCAGGGCTTTTCACAGGTCTAAGAGAGCAAACATGGAAAAGTTCTGAAATATGGCACTTATCTTGAGCTGAGCGAGCTGTCTGTTGAGCACCTCTGCCCTCTGTTAGATGGCCACAGACGTACCTTTAGAGGTACCTTTAAAAATATTTTAGGTCAATAATGTGCGATAAACACATTTAAGAGTAAAGCTGTATTGGTACACTATATGCACATTTCTAGGTAAAAGATATAGACTAACTGAACACCCAGTGGCAGCTGGGTTAGTACAAGAGTGCTAACCCAGCTGCCAGGCATGGTACAGTTTAATGTACCCAAGACCTTTCATACCAATTAACTTATATTAAAGTTAAAATTAAGGGATAGTATTGGTAGGGGAATGTGTATACAGAGAAAGACGCTAAGAAAATGTGGTACATTGAGAGGACTGAAGAGAGCAGACAAGAGTACAGGGAGATGCAGTGTAAGGTAAAGGTTGCAAAGGCAAAACAAAGAGCATATGGGGAGTTGTATGCTAGGTTGGACAGTAAGAAGGGAGAGGCGAATCTTTATAGCTTGGCAGAGAGATAGAGATGGAAAGGATGTGCAGCAGGTTAGAGTGATTAAAGATAGGGATAGAAATGTACTGACAGGTACCAGGAGGGTGATAGGAAGATGGAAGGGTGAGTTGATGAATGAGGAAACTGAAGAGGTGACTGATGTGGAGCAGGAAGTGGCAAAAAGCAGTAAGAGTGAGGTGAGGAGGGCATTGAGGATGATGAAGAGTGGAAAGGCAGTCGGTCCTGATGACATACTGTACCTGTGGAGGTATGGAAGTGCTTAGGAGAGGTGGCAGTGGAGTTTCTGACTAGTCCTTTTAAATTGATCTGGTTTTTAAAAACAAGGGAGATCTGCAGAGCTATGGCAACTACAATAAAGCTGTGCCATAGAATGAATCTTTGGGAAAGAGTAGTGGAATTTGTAAGCAGAAATATGTTTCATGCCTAGAAAGAGTACAACAGATGCAGTATTTCCTTTGAGGATGCTGATGGAGAAGTACAGAGAAGGTAATAGGGAGTTTCATTGTGCAGAGCTCACCTCACCTCCGCTTGTCCCTCCAGGACACCATGCAGGATGTTAGCTTCTTTCTCTCCCACCTCAAAAAGATAAAAAGAAAAATTAGGGGTGACTCACCTGCCACACCTCAATAATGTTCTCACATTCTGTCTCACATTTAATAATACATTTAATAATAAGCATAAAACCTGAGCAGGATGAGTGAACTTCACAGGTGAATGAAAATGGCGATAAAAAAGAATGATGAGATGCAGCACACAGTCTAAGTCAATATGGGTGCTTAAATACAGGCACTAATCATGGAAATGAATCAGAACACCTGTGAGCGAGATCAGAAGCACAAGACAGTGAAACAACGTCAAAGTCCCAAACACGTAAAAGTTACAGAAAACACAAAACACACAGAGTGCAAGGGAGCTGGCACCTGCCCGATGTTATCGGGGGCAAGTGTATACATAAGTGTTCAAGATTCAAAGAACTTTATTAATCCAAGATGGAAATTGCTCTTGATCATACAGTTGCTCAGATTAATTTACCGGGAAGCAAGGAAAAGTTAAATTAGGAAAAAAAATATATATTGTATATATATTAGACAGGAAAATAAAATTAAATAAATAGAAATGTAAAAATTCAAAGAAAAATAACAATAAATTTAAGTAAAATAGAATAGAATAGAATTAGCTCTGGCTCATAATTTAGTTACATATTGCACTAGAACTGTAGTGTAAGTGAAAAGAAGTATTGCACAAGTGTATTAAAATCAGATATTGCACTTAGAACATTGAGTTGTGTGAAGAGAAGTTTCAAAGTGTAAAATGTTATTAACCAGGAACTACTGACAGTCCCGGACCCGTAGTGAAAATGCTACAGAGTAGAGTTATATAATTTTATGGACATTTGGAGAAAAGATCTCCTGTGGCGCTCCGTAGAACACCTGGTCATAATTAGTCTCTGGCTGAAGTTGCTCCTCTGGTCGGTGAGAACTCTGTATAGCGAGTGAGAAGGATTGTTCCAGATTGTGCATATTTTGGACAGGATCCTCGTCTTGCCACGACATCAACAGATCCAAACCCAGTACAGATCCAGCACTTTTAATGACCTTGTTCAGTCTGCTTCTGTCTGCCGCTTTTATGTTACAGCCCCAGCAGACCACAGCAAAGATCTTCAATGCCTTACAGATGCTGAAAGATCTGAACCTTCTCAGAAAGTACAACCTGCTCTGTCCTTTCTTGTAGAGGGTCATTGCGTTAACTGGAAAATCTATTGGGTTTGCCCATACAGGGATCGAACCCACGACCTTGGCGTTATTAGCACCACACGCTAACCAGCTGAGCTAACCGGCCAAGACAACCGGTTCAGTGGAACCTTGGATTGCGAATCTGCAAGCATTTTGCAAGCCAAGCTAAATTTTTAAATAAATGCTCATAATAAACGACCAAGGTCTTGATATACGAGTAGTGCACCTGCTTTTGTCTGCCGAGTATCACATGATCACAACTAAGCCAATGGTTCTCTCTTGCTCGCAACGGGATTATGGGTAACTGTCTCCCATTCTCAGTGTCAGTGCACTTGTCACTTGTTGTGCAGGTTAACTTGTTTTATTTTTACTTCATATTTTGTGTTAATTATTTTTATATGGATATTTTTTACCTGCAGATTGGCGTTCCCAAATTGCCCATTGATTTCTTGGTTTAGCAATATGTTTAAGATAAAAGGAGGCAGCCCTGATGATGTCCCTTACAGTAATGCAGTCTTTCTTTCTTAGACTAAAAGAACAATAACTACACTACTTCACTCCTGTAGAAATTAAAAGGATTTAAGACTAAATAATTAGAAAGGTTACATTAACCTGCTTGTGGTCCTAGTAGAAGTTCAGAATGCAGCAGCACAAATTTAGTCTTTATCCAGTGTTTTAATGACCTTTACATATTACTTTTTATATACAAGTCAAATATTTATATAATTACTGACACAGTTTAAGCCAAGATCTAGAAAAATCCCAGGAGACTTGGGGCACAAAGCGGGGTACAACCTGGACAGTTTGCCAATCCTTCACAGGGCGCACACACACACATGCGCACACACACTTAATTTCACACTCTATGGGCAATTTGGGAAGGCCAGTTAGCTAATGTGCATGTCTTTGGACTATGGGAGGAAACCCACAAAGCATGTGGAGAACATGCAACCTTCATGCATAGCAGCTACAATGCTAATCATTACGCCACCAGGCCGCCTATGGAACAGGCAGTTAAGCATAAATATATTGTTGTAATATGGGTGACACACTCAGCAGAAAGCACGTTTTACCCTCGCATGCATATATCCTTGTAAGTCATATAAAGAATGTTTGGTTAGGGGTTTAATTGAGATTATGCCATCTCTTCCTCCTGGAGATCAATTTCGCTTTCCTGGTAGGCTGTGGCATATTTAGCAGTCACTGTTGTGCCACTTAGGAGTCCACATTCCAAATTTTCAAAATACTGTAAATACTTAGATACAATGGGATATTTTACAGCATTAATCAAGCCTTTAAAAAATGTTAAATATGCTGTTGTTTTCAAAAGAAAGAAATTTGAGAAATTTTCTGGCTGTGGATTGAAATGAAATAATGAGAATTTGTGCCCAGCGCTCTCAAAAATAGGACTATTGTTGGTTCTTGTGTTGGTTCTCTAATTATTATGGCTTGATTATTATGTAAAAACAGTATTGTTAAATTAAGCGCATATCATTCTTTTTTTCTTTGCATGCTGTTACCTGATGAGGTATTAAAATGTGAATTGTGTTTCTCAAGGTTGTTCTGTTCTGTATTGCTCACCCATAGTGTATTTCTTTTTTTTTTTATTAGTTAAAATTTCTTTATTTATTTTCACTGTCTGAGTAGTGGCTAACTGTTATTTATAGTTCCTCCTGGGACTCTGTCTCTAACAATTATTCAAGTCAAACCAGGGCTTCTGATGAAATTGATCATGAATGAATGAAGCTGATAGGTGCACATTAAAACATTTAAATGGTACAAATTAAACTTGTTGCAAAAGTCCACTGCAGTTGTTCCTGTGCAAGCGTTCAGTGATGTGATGCATCTTTCTGTGGAAATTATACAATTCACAAACACCACTTACACTTTACAGGGACTGCTGCCATATCCCCTATACAGTCCTAACCTCACTCCAAGCCATTTCCATATACTGTTAAAGGAGTTCCTAAGAGGTAAGCATTCCAGATGTGAAGCCGGCAGGAATAAACAAATGCTGGGATAAGTGCCTGGGGTTATATAATGTAACTGCATATAATTATCATACTGTAACTGTGTTTCATTATTCTATACAATCAAAAGTCCTGGTTTGACTTGATCACCCCTTGAAGTACAGTATATACAAAAATCAGTTTGTTTGTTTGTTTAAAAGGAGAGCTTTATTGCTCAGTCCATATTATGACTTTCCTTATTACTGCCAAGTCAACTTTTAATGCAGGCATGTAGATCAATGGCTTTACATAAAACTCAGACCATTTACTTATCCTCCATCAAAAGCCAAACAGCCATTATTTATGAAGATGGACAAATGCTGGTAAGGAGAAATAATAGGGAATGATTGTGGCAAAATACTAACAGATAGAAGGCTGACAAACTATTGGTCCTGGCAAAAGGGAAAAGTAGATTTAAAAATAGGAGGAGGATTACATTTATGAACAAAAAAAAAGAAACCTAGGAGATATTCAATTAAGTTACATTTTATTTGCATAGTGTTTTCTGCTGCTTTGCAACAGTGGTCATTGATGCAGCTTTAAAGAATTATGATCTTAAGATTACAAACGGTTATCTTGTGTTTCTAATTTAAAAGCAAACTATACTTGTCACATACAAATATATGATATTCTTTATTTTAAATCAGAAATTTCATGTTTTTAGGACCCATTTATTAATCAAACTCCTTAGCGAAATTTGATCTGCAGTGTACAGTGAAGCTATAATTTTATGGCATACTGATAAAGTCTGACACAAAGAATAACAAATAAATGTGAGTGTAAAGCAGTAAATGTCACCATTTTTTCCCCAAGGCTTATTGTTTTGGAAAATGACATGTTTTATATGCGGTTGCATTAATGCCCTAAAATTACGCAGATAACTGGAACCAAAACAAATTGTAGAAAATGAGATTCTTTATTGCTACACTTTAATGTAAATTGTTTTGGCATTGATATTGTCTGGTTTGTCAGATCCTTTATATGTTAATTTGCCCTTAAGGTTATTCTAGTAATTCATACCTAAACGTTTAGACTGTGAGGTTCCCACAACTGGAATAATGATTTGTTTTCGTAGATGTTTATTAGAATGTGATACATGCAATGCATTGCTTTCATTGCACACCATTTACTTAACACTTATGAAGCGTAATGTATGTGTAAATGGAATTATGTAAACTGCTGGATACATTCCTTCTTTGAACTGAAAAAAAAAATCTGTCCGGTGACAACCACAGCTTTTATGCCATCGTTTATCCTGCTTTACTATTTTGAAGAGGCACAGCATGATATAAAATTTGCAGTCATGAGTCTCTGTGTGTGTGTGTGTGTGTGTGTGTGTGTGTGTGTGTGTGTGTGTGTGTGTGTGTGTGTGTGTGTGTGTGTGTGTGTGTGCGTGCATGCATTAGTGTGAACTTTTTTGCCAATGATCAGACCCTGTGCTAAAAGCATCATTCCTTAATGGTTTCATAATCATATTAACGTGTTACTGATAGTGGGTTTTGTGCACTTCCATTTAATATCATGACCAGCCATCGCACAACACAGTTAGCTACCAACATAAATATACATACGCTAACCAACCACTTAATTTTTAAACACCCACATACCCATTCATGCAATTCTCAGTCAGTTAATCAAGTAAAACCAGAACAATGTGTAAAATAATATTCAACTATGAGTAAGGGAAAAATATTTGTGATTCCAGTTCTGAGTTAAATTGCCACAATCAACAAAAAGTCACTGGGAGTCAGTTTTCTCCTTTCTGATATTTGATAAACATTATGATGTACAGTAGTATGATTTTAATCATTTGTGCTGCTTTCACATGATAGGCGGACTAGGCATAAATGAGCAGGGGTACAGGAGTTCCTAATAAAGTGGTCAGCATGTGTGCATGTTTATAGAGCAATATAAAATATATAATGACATGCATTGAGATTTTATTAATTACTGTACATGCGATTTTAACCCATCCTGAAGCATAGCCATTCGCGACCCAATTATGTTGTGTTGTTATGAGTTTATGTGTGTGAAATTGGATTTCAGCAAGTGCGCATGGCCTTGTCCAAACCGTGGGCAACTGTGATAAATGCTATTTATACTGTAGTGGATCTTTCTTTTTTCCACCTCTCCAGGGAGGGAATGTGTCAAAAGCCTCTTTTCTCTGATTAAGCTGCTTACACATACACACACCACAGACACATATGGTGCTGTTTAGCTTTTTCCACACACATCATACATAGAGCAATCATAATCACCTAAAGGTATGCTCCCCCATCCATAGAATACCCAGTGTCTCTCCCAAGATACCCTCACCCCACCCCTGCTGCCTTCCTCTAAGACACAAAAAAAGTGCACACACTTCCTCAGACATGCGGCTTAATGTTTCTTTGATACGATTCTCGTGCCATTAAGCTTTAATGCTAATGGAATAGTTTCAGTCTTTATTGGCTGGAACATGAAGAGGCAAATCTGATCGGATGTGCTTAGGGAAGCAGGGTAAGCTGACCGTGTGTGGGTGTATAGGATAAAGGGCATGCACATTGCTTGGAGAAAGTGTTTAAAGATACATTTACGTTCACATTTACGCGTTTGGCAGACACTCTTATCCAGAACGACATAAAGTGCACTCAAAAGTAAGAGAGTGGGAAGCTATGGAAAGTGTCACAGGACAAAATTATATGCATACATACAGTACAATTGATGCTTTCTCTGTTGTTGCCTTTGAGCAAATGTGTACCTTTGTAGGAACCATAAGTGACCTTATTTTTCTGAATATATCTGAATCTGAAAGCATAAATCGTCAATATAGAAGATTTTTGTGAACTTCCATTTAATGTTATATATAATATGACCAAATTTTCTTTGTTTTATGCAGACCTTCTGCGAGTGTGTACCCAGTTCGTCACAGCTCAAACACCGCTGGTCTGACTCTGAAGCAGTCAGGCAAACAGCTCCCAAGGTAAGGGCTTGTGAAAATACCCTCACAAACATATGGTGCAAGCTAGCTTTGTGAATGGATATGAATTATTATTTATTTATATTTATAAATAGAATATAATCTAGTATAACCACATAGTAATAATAAATATCACTTTATATATGTTCTGTAATTTTTCACTTAATATGTACTGTATGGTGTGGCTAATGCAGCCTTGACCTTGAACCTACCTACAAGCTCTCCACTTACCAGATCCCTTATGCAAATACATTCTTTCTGTGTCAGAATCTATCCATCTATCTGTCTGTCTGCTTCCCTCTTATATAAACAAAATGTTTAATAAAATTTGTATTTTTATTTTGTTTTCATTTTTGAGTATTAATGTCATTTAGTTGTTTTCTAACAAAAGCCACAAATTAAATTGTGCCAGTCAAGGAATGAAAAGTAAAAAAAAATCACATACTGTACATTTCCTATAAAAAGCCAAGACAATCGACTATTTGGCTAATTGCATTCGAGCTATATTACATTTTGGCCTTTGGAAGATAATTTCACCCAGTCTAACTGAGAAGCAAGAATAGTCCTGCGTAAGAGCCCAGTGGGCTAAGCTTAGCGCTGCTGCAGTCCATGCATCACAGTGAGTATGTATATGAATGTGTTTTCGTATTCTCACTTCATCAATGGGCAATTTTATAATAGGCTTATTGTTTTTGTTTGCCCTAAAAATAGGGAGGCAAATGCTGCTAATCAGGCTAGAATAAGGTTAATTACTATCACCCACCATTAAGCCTCATCATGAACAGACTATTATTTAAAATCCAATAGGTTCTATTTTTGTGGATTTCTTTATAGCTAAAGTACATGCCAAGGTTGCCTAATGTATGGTTTAATTGGATTTACCCAAAGGTAAAGTGCTGTCAACAGTTGAGGTACTATGACCCCAAATATCGCTGTTAGTAGTTACTTATTGATCTTACATATTTCACCTTTATAATAGTTCTTATACTGATTACAGTTTGATTTAAATTATTGATTAAAAGGCAGTGATTTCTGAATCTACAAAATAAAGACTTTCAAGTTCGACTAAAGCTTGCAGCTGATAATATGAACAAAGCAAAAGGCTTTTTAGGAGGTTTAAAGGAATTACGGTAGGGCGTTCAACTCTAACACGACTGTACAGTTACTGTGCATGGTGGTGTAAACATCATGGGGCTGTTTTCTGCCAGTGGATCTGATGGAATAATGTGAGAAGGAGGACTATCTTAGAATTCAGTATAACCTACATGTCAATCCTCGGTTAGATGGTTGAAACTTGGAAAAACTTGAATGTTCCAACTGTTCAATGGAATTACGAATAAGAGAGGAGGATACAAATACACATACAGTAAATGCAAAACTCAAATATACATCAAAGCTGTTTGTAGAAGGGAGCAAAGCAGACTTTAAGCTTTTAGAGCCTCAGCCCTACTGAAAATGTGTGGACCCTGTGCAAGAAAACCTATGATAAAATCACACTTCAATCCTGCCAACAGGAGCGTTTAAATATCCAACCAGTATTCTGCTAAAATCTATACTATTAAATCAATAATTTCAAAGAGCCTCAAAGGCAAAATTTATTTCAATCTGTCTCATTAATGAAATAGGGTGCCATGATTTATTTTAGTCTTTTTATGTCAAAACTGTTTGGTTATATCAGTATATCCGTGTAAAATTTGCGTGTGTGTGATTTTGCAAATCATTTTAACGCCAACTCTCAGTTTTCTTTTTTACAGCAAATAAATCAGACTGGAGCAATGTAAATATGCAAATTACAGTAGTGTCAATAAGATCCTAGCCATTGCAAGGAAACTGAAACAAGCTAAATTAATTAGAAGATTACGAGAAACATTAAATGAATATAGAAAGTTGAGTTTAAAGTGCATCATCAACTTCCTCCTTTACTATTTTCAGTTTGACTTAGGTACCACTTTGATATTGGATGACGGCTACTTAGTACAGGTATGCACCATATGCATTTGGGCATCAGCAAACATATATTTCTGTGGTCCTGTAAGATAATAATAGAGTTCAGAAATCTCAATTGGAGAACAAGGTGGAGTAAATGTAACCAAATACAGCAAACACAACAGATTCTCACAGTTTTGTTGTAGACAACCTTGTGTTTCTGAGGCAAATAATTTGGCAAAATCAAAAAAGGCCAAAAATGGTGTTAATCTCATTTTGCAGTGACGAGAACTGTTCATGTATGCACAGAATAATATGAAGAAGGGTGGCTAGTAGTGATGCGCAGGTCGTCTGGTAACCTGCGGGTCGGGTTGGGGCGGGTAAAGAAATTGTCACTTTATTTGCGGGGCGGGTCATTAGAAACAAATTTAAATAAAAAAATCCATGTATGTTGCGTGCAATTCCCTATAGCCTATATTAAATATTTTAAAGTTCTTTGATAAGGTTACGTCACGTGACAAGTCACGAAAGCGCCAAGCGGCTACCGCCGCCAGTCACAACAAACACAAAGAAATAAAAGTGAAGATGGAAGACGAGGTGCGGGAGAAATTGAGGTCGGGAATTTACATCATCACATCATTTAACGGTCGCGGGTACGGGGCGGGGCGGGTTGTAAAAATAGATACAGTGGTGCTGGGCGGGCTGGGGCGGGCCAAATAATTTTTATAAATGCGGGAAAAATACCCGACCCGCGCATCACTAGTGGCTAGGGGTGATTTCCCTCTGGCCACGATTTTGATCCACCAAATGCCAGTTTTGTCAAGTGATTACACAGAGTGGAATTCCTGGATGTTGTATTCGCTAAGGCTAATATTTTTCAGCCCTCATCGCTGATCATAACATCATCAGCATTATGAAGATTCATGTGAAATACTTCTTTGAGAATAATAAGTGTAAGCATAATTTTCCCTAAATGTCTTTATTGAGTCAATACACCATAATGTGTTGCAGTCCTACAGTACATTCTGGTTGTACCATTTTTGGGTGAATGTAGACTTCCTTTAACATGACACAATGCATGCCACTTTTAAAGACACTGCTACAGTAAAATATTAAAAGTAGCAATGTCCAAAATAGAAATTGAAAAATCGCTGTCTTAGTCCAGAAAAAAAGCTCATAGACTCTTTATTGCTTTTTGGAGAAAAAATAATTTCAGCACTGTTATGGTTCATTGACATAAATGAAGATAATTGAAAATGAACTTTTCTAACATTATGCATTTTAATTATATTAAACATTTAGTTTAATATTAAACCATTTAGTGCTATGGTTTTGCAGCTTTCAAATTTATAAAGTGCTAATGTTATTAAGTAAATATCAATTGTTATGAATTTTGTATTTTTTTCTTTAGCACATTATATTTAAAGTTGGGCGGCACGGTGGTGTAGTGGTTAGCACCGTCGCCTTGCACCTCCAGGGTCTGGGTTCGATTCCCCGGCCAGGCTCGATTCCCGTCTCTGTGTGCATGGAGTTTGCATGTTCTCCCCGTGCTTGGTGGGTTTCCTCCGGGTACTCCGGTTTCCTCCCACAGTCCAAAGATATGCAGGTTAGGCTAATTGGCGTTCCCAAATTGACCATAGTGTGTGAATGAGTGTGTGAATGTGCATATGAGTGTGTGCCCTGCGATGGATTGGCACCCTGTCCAGGGTGTACCCCGCCTAGTGCCCGAAGTCTCCTGGGATAGGCTCCAGGTCCCCGCGACCCTGAATAGAGGATAAAGCGGTACAGAAGATGAATGAATGAATGAATGAATATTTAAAGTTGAGATAAATGAGTATAATGAGGAGTTAAAACAGAATTTGTGCTCACGTAGATTTCGAGAGCTACAAACTTATGTCCTACTTAAACAGTTTTGTATGAGATGGGGCCAAAGGTTTAAGTCCAGCACTGGTCTATATCGTTTTATTTGATCTTCGATCAATAATCCTCAATACTGTGGTGAATTTACATTGTAAAAAAATCAGGTTTTACAGTTTTTGGTGTCTGGCAGTTTAGTGTAACTACAAAAACTGTAAAACCTGAATTCGAAGATATCGAAGATAAAATAAAATGATATAGCTGACATTAGATATGACATTGAGAATAAATTAAACCTATAATCATCCATATAAAAGATACATTATTTTGGCACAATGATTGTTCCCTTTCAAGGCTACACTTCGATGCTGCGTATAAACGCTATGGGAACCATTTTGTTGCGTTGCCGATCGTGAAGCATGCTGTGTAAACACGCCAAAGTTTTTGGCTATATATAACCTCAACCAGGTGACGTCATCTGATTAGATGTAGGTGGAGATTATAAAAACAGGTGAGCCGGCAACAACCTCAGATCATTTGTCTTCAGAGCCTTGTTGTGAAGCGTGTTGTGTTTAAACCAGCAAAATAAGAAGGTGTTTAACTCACCAATATGACGAGTTTAAACTAGATATCCCTCCGTGTGTGATAATCCATATCGGAGTGCGATCTCTACACTGCTTCGACTAGTGCTGCGCGCCCCGCGCATTCCGTGAGAAGCTGCGAGCCGCCACGCATTCCTGGCTTAAAACTCGTGCATCTGACTGAGCTGCGGCAGACGGAGGTAAGAAAACTCCTTTTCTTCCGCATCGTCATCACGAGGATTCCTCCCTTGCTAGTGGAGATGAAAATAACCTTAAGCACTAAAAAAAAAAAAAAAAAAAAAACAGTAGACGGCAGCTTCTGTCGGGTGGCCGGGGGGGCGGAGCCTCAACGACGCTCTCTCCCCCCCCCCTCTTAGCTCTCTCCATATGAGTTAACCCTTTCTTGGAGTAAGCTGTATTCATCCCGTGTTTTTCCTGCCATCGACTTATTTATTTATTTAAATATAGTCGATGTGGAAACGCGAGGTTATATGATGACGCCCAGATAGTAGAAACGCTTCACAGGCTATCTCTCTCCTGGGACATCATCCTCCCTGGTAAGCTTATACTTCCTTTCTAGCTGTGTAGACTTTTATCTTCCCTGGAGGGAAAAGCTTTTCAGGCAGTAGGTCGGCTTGGTACTCCACTGCACACCAGGGAGGTTTTGCAGGCCTACCAGGCTGACCTGCTGAGAGACTTGAGTACTGGCGGGGCTCTTCAAGATAAGGCATATTAGAATTATGCCGAGCTACAGACTTGTCTCTTCGTGCAACGAAGCAGACGGCTCGTGTTATCGGCCGTTTTATGGCTGTTACAGGTTTCACAGGAGGCACCTGTGGCTAAATCTCAGGCGCATCAAGGATAGGAGTGTGCATTTCTCCTTAATGCCCCTATCTCGCCTTCCGGTCTGTTTAGCGATGTCATTGACTCAGCCGCCACTAGGTTCTGGGGCGAAGTTATACGAACAAGCTTTTGGGAAATTCCGGCCACTGTCGGGATTGTCGGCCACCCAGTCTCGACCACGTCTGACTCTTGCGAGGCGTAAACACAAGGAGTGTGTTCTTTTTTTTTTTCTTTTTTTTTGGACCCGGGCACCTCCTCGTAAAAAATTGGGGTGCGCCACGTTTCACTATCTGCCCCAGGAGGTCAGACTGATTTAAAATGTATATGTAAAATAAAATAAATGGGGGTGGCCCCCCAATGGGAGAGGCACCTAGAATTCCTTTCAAACGAAGTGTTCTTCCTGGCACCCCCAGGAGGTCGGTGTTCTTGCTCCGCCACCACTGGTGTTTCGGGCAACACCAGTCTCCAATAGGCTGTTAGTTCTTCTTTTTTTCTTGCCATGTTTCAGGATGCCGAACATCTAACAGCCACCCCCCCACCCCCCGTTTAACCAAGCCGCCGAAACCTTTGCCCTTTTCTGAGAAACTAGCAGCGTGGAAGCTACTGCCAAGTATATCTCCTTGGGTACTAAGCACTGGAGAGAGAAACTACAGGATTCAGTTCTCACTTCACCCTCTGTGTTTTCAATGGCGTGGTCTCCACTTCCATGAAACCAGAAAGTGCGCATCTGCTGACAAAGCTGCCGGGGTAGGGGGCCATGGAACATGTTCCCCCACCAGACAGTGAGTCAGGCTACTACAGTCGGTATTCTTAGTTCCCAAGAGGAACGGGGGCTGCGTCCAATTTTTCAGATTCTGAAAATCAATGAATACAGTTCAAATGTTGACTGTCAAGGTGATTGCTCTCAACCCTACCAAGCGATTGATTTCTGACAATCAATTTAAGGACGCTTACTTTCATACAGAAACATTGCCACAACACAGGAAGATCCTAAGGTTCGCTTTCGGGGGCGAAGCTTACCAGTATCGGGTCCTTCCATTGGTCTAGCTCACCCGCACACATACAAAATGCACGGATTTAGCCCTGGTTCTTACGGGAGTCCCAGGGCATTCGGTGGCTAGTGCTTCGACATCAGCATGTCGTCCTAGCTCATCTCTGCTCTCAGGATTGGGACCCAACGCCACGAAAGAGTGCTCTTTCCTGTTCAGAGGACAACACATTGGGTGCCATATGGGATTCGGTCGTAAGCGGGCACAGCTGTCTCCCGCTCGTGTCGAACCCATTCTCAACACCCTCAAGGAAAACAAGCTAGACCAGAAAGTGACCATCACTTTCAGACATCCTAGCTCTCATGGCAACGGTATCCACGGTGACACCTTTGGGCCTTCTGCACAGAGAGCATTCCAAGTTTTGGCTTGGAATAGAACCAGGGGATTTCACTAGGGCCAATCCCCAATATGGGTTACGCGCCAGGTGCTTCGTACCCTTTCTACGTGGTTCAGACCCCGGTCTCTACTCTGGGTCCCACTCTAAGTTCATCTTGTCGTCACTGAGGCTAACGACAGATGTTTCCCTCACAGGCTGGGGTGCGGTCTCAGATGACCGTCCAGCCCAAGGGAGCTGGAGATGCTATCTTCTCGCATGGCACATCAATTGCCTCGAGATGATGGCTCTATTTATGGCCCTAAAGGACTTCCTCCAGCAGTTAGAGGCTGCCATGTCCTAGTGCGGTGGACAACATTATGGCAGTCTCATATATTAGCGCCAGGGCGGACTGTGCTCGCGCCGCTAACAGCTAGCACACCAGGTTCCTGTCCCTCAGGGCGATTTACATTCCAGCATGGATGCGGGAGCAGTAGTACTGTCCAGTCTATCTCTGACACATGGGGAATGGTAACCCCACTCCGAAGTAGTCAGGGAGAGATTTTCATGTAGCAAGGCGGACCCCTTGCCTTCCAAGATATGCTTTGCCTTTTACTGCTCTTCAGATTTACGTCCACCGCATCAGCTAGTGGCGTAGGTCAGAGCAGCTTCTACATGTTTTGGATGAGAGATGCTATTGCCCTCCCCTACGAGGCGCGTGGGCTCACTTCGCCTCTAGGAATCAGGGCCCTTTGAACCATGGGGATTGCCTCATCTATTGCATTAGCAAGAGGTATTCCCCTGCAGCAAGTATCTACTTCACCTCTGGGAAGCAGGGCTCATCCAACCAGGGTGATCGTCCCAGTCTCACCAGCAGGAGGTATCCCCTGCAGTAATTGTGTGGCGCGAAGGGTTGGTCCTCCCCGCACACATTTCTTACATTTATAATCTGGATGTTCATGCTACTCCGGGCTCACTGCCCCCGAGTTAGCTGCCCAGGCTAGTTCTGAGACCTTCTTGGCTTTGTGCGCACACGCTACACAACCTTGGGATCCAGACACCTGTAGTGCGGCGGCGTTGGTATTCTCGTTCCCATAGCGTTTATACGCAGCATCGAAGTGTAGCCTTGAAAGGGAACGTCTCGGGTTACTTTGCAGTAACCCTGTTCCCTGAAAGGCGGGAACGAGATGCTGCGTCCGAATGCCGCACTACCACGTGACCGGACGGCCGTTCAGACAAATTAATCTGAGGTTGTTGCCGGCTCACCTGTTTTTATAACCTCCACCTACATCTAATCAGATGACGTCACCTGGTCGAGGTTATATATAGCCAAAAACTTTGGCGTGTTTACACAGCATGCTTCACGACCGGCAACGCGACAAAATGGTTCCCATAGCGTTTATACGCAGCATCTCGTTCCTGCCTTTCAGGGAACAGGGTTACTGCAAAGTAAGCCGAGACATTTTGTTAGCTCATCCATTAAAGTCTTGTAACATATGATATTTTTATGCAAAGATGCAAAATACCCAGGCCTATAGGACAACACATTACAGGTATTGTATTTGTGTGTATTTTAAACCTCATAAAGCATATTGAACCTCAAAATAGCATAATGGGACATTCCAAGACATTTAGTGCATTAACAATAAAAATCTCTAATCCGAGATGCTTTTAATTGGTGATTTTTGAGGCTGGTAACTCTAAATGAACTTCTCCTTTGTGGCAGAGGTAAGTTTTGCTCTTGCTATTCTAGGATGGTCTTCATGAGAGCGAGTATCATCATGGTGCTTTATGGGTTTTGCAAATGCACTTGTCAATAATGTTCTTGCAAGAACTATTCCAAAAGACTGATCTCTGTGTCTTAAAATAACAATTGACTGTTGTTGTTACATAATTACCGAATTCCATATGTGTTATTTCATACTTTCGAAATCCCCTGTTTTGTTGTAGAATGTAGAAAATAAATCACTAAACTAAAACAAATTTTGCAAGTGATCACTAACGTTGGAGTGGTAGTGTTACTGTCAACATGGCAGAAAAAAAAACTAATCATGCATAACCATGACAAGAGATCACTCAAATGCTGGTAAATTTGTATTGTAAAAAATCAGCAATAGAAATTGCAATTATATTGTAATAATAGCATGGTTCATATGCCTAATACAATGAGAACTTACGGAATCAGGAATAAAATAATTTATGGCTGTGTTGCCATAAAAAATACTTTTAGTTTTAGTGAGGCTAAAGGACAAAAAAGACTTCTTTGGAGCAACGGGACAAGGTTATGTGGTCTGATGTGTCCAGTTTGATCTTATACCAAAACCTATGTCAAACCACCCTGGTTAACTTAGAACCAGCCTAATAATAATATTGTAACCAGCTGACTGTTTTTTACCATTTAAAAAAAAGTGTTAGTTACCTAGATATGCTAATCCACAGGCTAAACCACCCACAGGTAGCATTTAGGAACAAATGTAGAACAAACGTAAGCTATGTAAATTTCAGCTAAGTTTTTTTTTTTTTTTACCACAGACTCTCTGGTTTTAACTTACATTTTGACTCTTTGTCAATAATAATTCATTTTAAATCCGTTACATTACAGCGTTACTTTCTGATTAAAAGTAACTGGTTATAGTACTTTTGCATTGCAGAAACTCTTTTGTGATTCCTCATGCATGTTGTTTTAGTTAAGACCTTCATAATTATTCTACCATCATCACTCCGTGAAGTTTGGCCCATAATCTGTTAACTACTAATACCCCTATCTTAACTACGCGGTTTCGTGCAGGTTACCGGAAGTACGGTTCATCATGATAGGGGTATAGCAGCAGGAATAACAGAGGGGGGCAGGTTATCGGGGCTTGTAGGACGACTTTCTCACACACACACACACACACACACACACACACACACACACACACACCACTAACGGATTGAGAATGACTGCTGTCTGGCTCATGGATTGCATAAATTGTCTGAATAATGGATTACATTTTTAAAAAAATAACTAAATAACAGTACTTAAATGGCAGACATAAGGCGTTAGATTACTCGTTACATAAAAAAAGTCATCCAAGTACTCCAACGCATTACACAACACTGTCTCTAACACGGTCTCTAACACACAGGCTACTTAAACATTTGCAGGCTTGAAGCATGTGTGGGAAAAATTGTGGAAAATTATCTTTTATTAGAATCTATATGTACTGTAGGCTTTATTTTAGGTGGCCATAAAAATGTATAATCAAAAATAGGTTTGGTCTTAAATGATGTGTATACAGAAATCATTGAACACAAACATTATGTCATTGCTTCACTTCTCTATAAAAAATATTCTGTATGTTGTATTTTAGTTCTTTATTGATGGTGACATTTGTAGAAAATGTAAAGTAAGTTTGCCATTTGCCAGTTTAATTTCAATAAATTCATTAAGGTGTACACATTCGTAAAAGGTTAGCCATGTTGATTAAGTAGGGACACCTGGGTGTACTGTATAATAATATAACTGGTGATTGAATTTTTTAAAAATAAACAAGCTAGATTTCAGAATAAAACATTCATCTATTACAAAGCAATTTTGTAATTGACTTTAGTTGTTACCAACCTGTTAGCACTGTCGCCTTGCACCTCCAGGGTCTGGGTTCGATTCCCCGGCCAGGCTCGATTCCCGTCTCTGTGTGCATGGAGTTTGCATGTTCTCTCCGTGCTTGGTGGGTTTCCTCCGGGTACTCCGGTTTCCTCCCACAGTCCAAAGATCTGCAGGTTAGGCTAATTGCGTTCCTAAACTGCCTGTAGTGTGTGATTGGGTGTGTGAGTGTGTGTATGTGTGTGTGTGCCCTGCGATGGATTGGCACCCTGTCCAGGGTGTACCCCGCCTAGTGCCCGAAGTCTCCTGGTATAGGCTCCAGGTCCCACGCGACCCTGAACACAGGATTAAGCGATATAGAAAATGAATGAATGAGCCATATTTGAGACACATTTGAGAAGATTGAGAAAACGGCTATAATCTCATTCAAGTCTCAAAGATGGCCCATTTTCGCATATGTGAATTGCACACAAGACAAATATTAACTATCTCTGAGATTTAAAGGTAATAAGCCACATTTGAGACACCTTTGAGAAGATGCTGAAAACGCCTAAATCTCATTCATGTCCCATGTCTCATTTCTGTCTAGGAGACAAAGAAAATATTATCATGGGGTCTCATCTTGGAGTTTCTTTACTACAGTATGGGTGCATATAGCCTAATGCGAAAAATTTTGAGAGTGACACAAATTTTCATATAAATATATATAAAGTCCAGTACCTTTTGCAGAATATCATTCTGTCCCTGATGTTTTTCCTGGAGAGAAGTGGTTTCTTGCCCTTCTTGAAATGTATGAAGATGATCTGCTAAGCTCTCCTTGTAGAAGTGGCACTGCAGTAGAAATCCCTCTGAGGCAAACTCTGTGCCATCAAATGGCATGGGCGTTTCCTCCTCAAACTGGAAAAAATGTATAGTACAGTACTGTATGCAGGCCAGCCCAATGCTAATCCCAATTTTGGTCCATAATTGATTATGTGCTCATTTGGGTATTTGTTGGTTTGTGTGTCTGTCTTGTCTGCTATTCTTTATTATGCTTGTTTTGGTTCCTGATTCTTGGGTTTAGCTAAGCAATTATTAATGGTTAATAGCTGTATTTCATAGTTTGTTTTTTGTAGTATGTACAGTAAATATTAACCTGTGATTACAACCTCAGCTTTACCCTAATATCACATGGGTATTGTCAAAAAGTAGCATTGCAGAAATATTCATTCAGGTTATACATTTGGATTAATCAATTTACATAATACTACATAAATACATGTAGGACGTCCGTGCATCTAAAAAAAAAAGAATATCATAGACTTTTTTTGGAAATGCAATTAAAAACGTGAATGTTTCATATGTTGTAGTTTCATTAAATATAAATATTTCAATCTTTTTTTGTTTTAATACCAAATATTGCAGCTTACAGCTCATAAAAATACAGAATACCAAAATATAAGAATATTTAATTTTGAGTTTGACTAAATTACTATTCCCACAGTATAATTTAAGAGGGGAAGCCACAGAAGGTCATTTGTGAAGGGTCTTGCTATTCGCTTGCTATAGTATACTGTATCATAGCCAGAGGTGGAAAGTAACGAATTACATTTACTCGCGTTACTGTAATTGAGTGGGTTTTTTTTTGTGTATTTCTACTTTTTAAAGTAGTTTTTAAAATCTGTAGTTTTACTTAAGTATGTTTTGTTTGAAGTATTGTAATTCGCTACATTTTAAATCATATTCGCTACTGAGTAAAAAAGAAATGAATGAAAATGCTAAAAAAATGAAAATATTATCCATCCATCCATCCATCCATTTTCTTCCGCTTATCCGAGGTCGGGTCGGGGGGCAGCAGCTTCAGCAGGGATGCCCAGACTTCCCTCTCCCCGGCCACTTCTTCCAGCTCTTCCGGGGGGATCCCAAGGTGTTCCCAGGCCAGCCGAGAGACATAGTCCCTCCAGCGTGTCCTGGGTCTTCGCCAGGGTCTCTTTCCGGTGGGGCGTGTCCAGAACACCTCACAAGGGAGGCGTCCAGGGGGCATCCTAAATAGATGCCCAAGCCACCTCATCTGGCTCCTCTCGATGCGGAGGAGCAGCGGCTCTACTCTGAGCCCCTCCCGGATGACCGAGCTTCTCACCCTATCTCTAAGGGAGAGCCCAGACACCCTGCGGAGGAAACTCATTTTGGCCGCTTGTATTCGCGATCTTGTTCTTTTGGTCACTACCCACAGCTCATGACCATAGGTGAGGGTAGGAACGTAGATCGACCGGTAAATTGAGAGCTTTGCCTTTTGGCTCAGCTCCTTCTTCACCACGATGGACCGATACAGAGCCCGCATCACTGCAGACGCTGCGCCAATCCGCCTGTCGATCTCGCGTTCCATTTTACCCTCACTCGTGAACAAGACCCCGAGATACTTAAACTCCTCCACTTGGGGCAGGATCTCACTCCCAACCCTGAGAGGGCACTCCACCCTTTTCCGGCTGAGGACCATGGCCTCAGATTTGGAGGTGCTGATTCTCATCCCAGCTGCTTCACACTCGGCTGCGAACTGATCCAGTGAGAGCTGGTCGCAGGATGATGAGGCCAAACAGAACAACGTCATCTGCAAAAAGCAGTGACCCAATGCTGAGCCCACCAAACTGTACCCTCTCAACGCCCTGGCTGCGCCTAGAAATCCTATCCATAAAAATTATGAACAGGATCGGTGACAAAGGGCAGCCCTGTCGGAGTCCTACTCTCAACGGAAACAGGTCCGACTTACTACCGGCAATGCGGACCAAGCTCCAACACCGGTTGTACAGGGACCGGACAGCCCTTAACAGGGAATCCGATATCCCATACTCCCGGAGTACCCCCCACAGGACTCCCCAAGGGACACGGTCGAATGCCTTCTCCAAGTCCACAAAGCACATGTAGACTGGTTGGGCAAACTCCCATGCCCCTCCAGGACCCTGCTAAGGGTGTAGAGCTGGTCCACTGTTCTGCGACCTGGACGAAAACCACACTGTTCCTCCTGAATCCGACGTTCGACTATCCGACGGACCCTCCTTTCCAGGACCCCTGAATAGACTTTCCCGGGGAGGCTGAGGAGTGTGATCCCTCTGTAGTTGGAACACACTCTCCGGTCCCCCTTCTTGAAGAGAAGATGTCCATGCAGTGTTGCAGAGACGTGTCAACCATGACAGCCCTACAACATCCAGAGCCTTGAGGAACTCCGGCCGGATCTCATCCACCCCCAGGGCCCCGCCACCACGGAGCTTTTTGATCACCTCGGCGACCTCGGCCCCAGAGATGGAAGAGTCCACCTCTATGTCCCCAGACTCTGCTTCCTCATCGGAAGGCATGTTGGTGGAATTAAAGAGGTCTTCGAAGTACTCCCCCCACCGACCCACAACGTCCCGAGTCGAGGTCAGCAGCGCACCATCCCCACTATCCACTGTGTTGACCGTGCATTGCTTTCCCCTCCTGAGACGCCGGATGGTGGACCAGAATCTCTTCGAAGCCGTCTGGAAGTCATTCTCCATGGCCTCCCCAAACTCCTCCCACGCCCGGGTTTTTGCCTCAGCAACCACCGAAGCCGCATTCCGCTTGGCCTGCCGGTACCTATCAGCTGCCTCCGGAGTGCCACCAGCCAAAAAGGCCCGGTAAGACTCCTTCTTCAGTTTGATGGCATCCCTCCCCACCAGTGTCCACCAACGGGTTCTTGGGTTGCCACCGCGACAGGCACCGACCACCTTACGGCCACAGCTCCGGTCGGCCGCCTCGACAATGGAGGCGCGGAACGTAGTCCATTCGGACTCAATGTCCCCCACCTCCCCCAGGACGTGGTTGAAGCTTTGCCGGAGGTGGGAGTTGAAGCTCGTCCTGACAGGGGACTCTGCCAGACGTTCCCAGCAGACCCTCACCATACGTTTGGGTCTACCAGGCATGACCGGCATCCTACCCCGCCAACGAAGCCAACTCACCACCAGGTGGTGATCAGTTGACAGCTCCGCCCCTCTCTTCACCCGAGTGTCCAAGACATGTGGCCGCAAGTCCGACGACATGACCACAAAGTCGATCATTGAACTGCGGCCTAGGGTGTCCTGGTGCCAGGTGCACATATGGACACCCTTATGCCTGAACATGGTGTTCGTTATGGACAATCAGTGTCGAGCACAGAAGTCCAATAACAAAACACCGCGCTGGTTCAGATCGGGGGGGCCGTTCATCCCAATCATGCCCTTCCAGGTCCAGGCCCTTCCCCAACAGAACGATGGAGTCCCCAGGAGGGACGTTCTCTAGCGCCCCCTCCAGAGACCCTAAAATGGGCAGGTACTCCAAACTGCTGTACCCATATAGGGCTTAAATCAAACTTCACTCATGCACACACACATGAAACACTTGCATACACATATATATGAAACACACACAGCTTCACAGAGTAGCGAACTGTAGCGCTGTAGGGAACTAGCGAACAACGGATCTTCACTTTAGCGGAAAAGGGAAATGAAAGGGAAATGAAAAATTATCAGTCATTACATATCGCTGGAGCATGAAAAAATTTTACCTGAAAAATGATTTATATATTTATTATAATCATTATCGAGGACGACATCATATAAATAGGACACAATAATTTAAATTTCAACTTAATTTAGAAACCCCTAGTATTATTGTTGATCACTGGCTGGGAATCGAACCCGGATCTTCCACACGGCAGGCGAAACACCGTGGTAGATCTGATTTATTCAAACACAATAATAAAGCTTTATCCTCATTACATTGTTTTAGCGATAATTTCATGGAAGCGAGTTCAGAACTAATCTAAAGCACTGTCACACTAAAAAAACATCAGAGAAGTTCAGAAGCTTCAAATAGAATGAACGAACTAATTAATTTTCTTAAAATGTTATAAAATTAAGTAGAGACTTAGTGACTCCCCTTAGAGACTCTGTGGTAGGTTTTCTCAGTTGAACATGAAAAAAAAAATACTGCTGATTATCAATGCAGGAATGAATGGCGCATTGCACAAGTCCAAGTTTATCTTGGAGCTAAACTATACTCAGCAAAAAAAGAAATGTCCTCTGACTTTCAACTGTTTTTACTTTCAGGAAACTTAATGTGTAAATATTTGTATGAACAATAAAAGAGTCAACACCATAAGACATCCTGTGCAGGTGTTGTTACACGTGGTCTTCCACTGTGAGGATGATCAGCTGTCCTTCCTGTCTCCCTGTAGTGCTGTCTTAGGCGTCTCACAGTGCGGACATGGCAATTTATTGCCCTAGCCACATCTGCAGTCCCCATGCCTCCCTGCAGCATGCCTAATGCACGTTCACGCAGATGAGCAGGGGCCCTGGGCATCTTTCTTTGGGTGTTTTTCACAGTCTGTAGACAAGTCTCTTTAGTGTCCTGCGTTTTTAGAACTGTGACCTTAAATGCCTACTTTCTGTAAGCTGTTAAGATCTTAACGACCGGTGCATGTTAATTAATTGATTATGGTTAATTGAACATGCATGGAAAACATTGTTTAAACCCTTTACAATGAAGATCTGTAAAGTTATTTGGATTTGTACAACTTTATTGTTGAAATACACAGGGACGTTTTCTTTTTTTGCTGAGTATATTTGCTTTGGGTGAAAGCGCCATCTAGCAATCATTGTGTGTCAGCAACAGCTTCCCATTTAAAACAATAGGCGGTCAAATGACCGCTGAACCGCATTATAAGTAGGTCACACTGGCGCGGCGCTTCTAGTGTTAATAACGATGACAAGCTCTAGACATTTTTTGCTCGATATGTATTAATCTAAGAGCCAATCACACAGCAGAACAATACGACAACAGCCAATCAATGTGCAGCTTGCACGTGCCATGCACATCAAAGTTACTTTCCTACCGCACATCGTGAAGCAAACACCAGGACGACAAAAAAAATGAGTGGAAGCAGCGATGAAAATGAATCTAACCTTGAGTTATTATCCAAAGATGTTGAAGTTGTCGACAAAAAAGGTAGGATGAATTCTGTTATATGAACAACCACACTGAAAGCATGAAAATGTGGGCCGATGCTACTCCATCAACTAGCAGGGCTAGCAGTGGGGCTGTACAAAAGCAGTCTTTCGTGGCCATTACACCTTATGAAAGGTGTTCCAAAAGGAACAAGGATATAACCAGGGCCGTTTCTAACTTTCTAGCGAAAGATATGATGCCCCTAAGCACACGAGGCTGAAGTTAGCTCCTTATTCGCAGCTTCCGATTCGTTTGGCTTCTTATTGCACAGTGTCTCATTCTGCGGCAGAAGTTAGCTCCTTATTCGCCTTGTTACTAACAGGAGTGTTCACATTGGCGAAAGCTGCGCAGTTTATCAATAAAACGTTATTTTGGTGGCTTAAACCATTCTGGGCAAGCAAATATGAACTATACCATACCTAGCAGGTTGTTGTTGGTCTTTCGGCTGCTCCCGGCAAGGACTATATAGTAAAAGTAAAATTGTTCTGGCCCAGATTGATTGCTGCATCTAGCCATTGGTAAGTTAAGCATCTACTAAAGTTAAAGTTTCAGTGTTAAAACAGCTTATGAGGATTTATAACATATCCTACGATTTCACAGCATTTAAGGCTATCACGTTTGACTGCATAATAAATGCTGTTGTATTCACACTGCCTGTTACGTTTCTGGGGTGTGTGTCGGCGTGTGCATGGCATAAGTGCAGGAGGCGAGCTGGCGGTTCAATAATAATGTTTATTTAAGTGAAACACAGAAAACAAAACATAAGCTCTCTCTTAGAGCGCCTAGAACTCTCTACTATACTTATAAACTTAAATAAACTAACACCAACACAAACCATACGACAAATAATGCAAGACGCATGTTTAACTTAGAGGAGGCTATTTATACCAAACATAATTACTTTCCTCGGTTCAGGTGCACGCTGCCGTCACCTTACCCAGGTGCGTGAAGTCCAAACTGAAATAATACAAAACTAAAACTAAACAAACCAATGGGCGCTTTGGCGCCCTCTAGGGGTCAACCCTTACAGTACCCAAGCTTTAAAAATGCTCGAAGACGCGAAGGCCATGGCGCTTGACGGCTGTGGAATGCGTCTGACGATCTCTGCGCCGTGCTGAGGAGCGGGCGCAACGATCTCTGCGCCGTGCTGAGGAGCGGGTGCGACGATCTCGGCGCCTGGCTGAGGAGCGGGCGCGCTTTCCGGCGAACTGAGCAGCTGATGAGCTGGTGCGCTGTCCGGCGAACTGAGCAGCTGATGAGCTGGCGTGGTGTCCAGCAAACTGAGCTGCTGATGAGCTGGCGCACTGTCCGGCAAACTGAGCAGCTGATGAGCTGGCGTGCTGTCCGGCGAACTGAGCAGCTGATGAGCTGGCGCGCTGTCCGGCGAACTTGGTGCGGCGCTTGGAGACGGCGGGGCCGGCACGATGTCCTCTACGCCGGGAGGCGGATCGGGTACTGCATCCACTGTGCTTGGAGGCTGCAGAGCTCACTCGACGCTTGGCGGCAGTGGCTCTGACGTCATGCCTGCGGAGCTCAGCGACTGCAGTGCTGAGATGATGTTCTCTGCTCCAAACAGAAATAATACAAAACTAAAACTAAACAAACCAATGGGCGCTTTGGCGCCCTCTAGGGGTCAACCCTTACACTGCCCTAACAAACACCAATTTGCGTGTGGTTGTGCGCTGTAAAGGCAGATATAAATAAATAAATGATCGTCTAGACCTGCTTGACGCCATTTAATAAATATGCATATATATATATATATATATATATATATATATATATATATATATATATATATATATATATTAAGCATGTTACATGGCGTTAATGTTTTAAAAAATGAGTAATGCATCTGTTCTAGATAAATAACGTGATAATTTCTCATAATTCATTCCATTTTTGTTGTCATTGCATGCTTAAGTCATTATGTCAGTTTATTGGGGCAGTGTGAAATAGCCGTTATTTAACTCTGAATTGTGGGATAAAAAGACAGCCCTAGTGTGTGTGGTCTAAATGTTGTTTCTCATTATTGTTTAAAAATCTCAAAACATTGTAATTTATCATCACAAGATACTTTTTATCATCACAAACAAGTATTTTTTTTTATAAAAATCTTTGCCTTGTAAAGATTCTGAGCATGCGCCTATGGTATCTTAATTTTTAAGGTCAAGTCTGTCATCTGTTTTTGTTAATAAACTATACTTTAAAATGTAATTTAATGAACCCTTTAATTTTTGTGGCTTCAGTCATTGTTGGGATACTCTTTTAAACCTGGCAACATTAACAGCTTATATCGAAATATATATTGTTACCGTTCAATATGGGTAAAAATTATTACTTTGTCATATCGCCCAGCCCTAATTTCCAGTGTTTTTTTTAACCAATACTGTTATTTTCGCCTCAAGAATTCTGTAGGATGACTGATTAAGTTCTCTTGTAACTTCTCTTTAACCATTTCCCACCTTCTACTTTGATAAGAAGCCAAAGTTTTGGGGAAAAAGATTATTTTCAATGATTTCTGTCTAACCATCCACCCAAACAGTCCTTGACTTGTGTTTGTGTACAGTGTGTAACTTCCACTTCCTTACTATTGATCCAAGAGTTCTTACCAAGATGCTTACTGGAGAGCCATTATTGCTATTTTTGCAGTTACTTAATTTTGTTTCCACATCCCTATGATTCTTTCTTTCTTTTTGTTTTGGGAGTTGTTTTAATATTTAGTCAAATGATTCCTCAATAAGAAAATATCTTTCATCTAGGAACTGGAGGCCTCTGCAATGAGAGTTTTATATATATATATATATAATATACACTGTATATATATTCTTTAAAGGGATTATATTATCCTACATTTTAACAAGTTACTATGCCTGAGAGGTTAATAAAATGTGTCTTAATTCAGCTTTCTCCTTTTCTTCCTCTTTCTTTCAAACAAGCACTTTCAGTGTCTGATGCTTTATTTGCAAATAAACTACTGCTTTCCATGCCCCTCTGTGGAATTGATTTTTTTTTTTAATGCAAGGAAATGGGACTTCTCTGAAATGGATGGAAAACATTTTTTCCTAAACAGGTTTAAAGCATGTCCCATTTTCTGACACAAAAATGGAAAATAGGTCCCTTTTAAAATACTTGCTGACCAATAATTCATTTTGGCGTTGGAAACTCACTATAATACTGACAGCAAATATACACAGGTCAGCCATAACATTAAATGCAAAGGGTTGAATGAATAACATTAATTATATTTTTATATTAGCACCTGTCAAGGAGTGATACAGTATAAATATATCACTGTCAAGGAGTGATATAAATATATTAGGCAGCAAGTGAACAGTCATTTCTTAAAGTTGCTGTGCCAGAAGAGACTTTAACAAAGGCTACATTGTAATGTCCAAAAAGGTAGGCTACAGAGTCTTCTTGTTAGTACCTAGCAAAAGTAGTCCAAGAAGGGACATTGCAACATGAAGGGACATCTGGAGCCATGGGTGTATTAATAGCCTCATTAATCCGCATGGAAAGCAAAGGCTAGCCTGTTAGGGCCAACCTATCAGAAGAGCTAGAATTAGCAGAAATTTCTGAATCCATGCTATGATAGGAAGATGTCAGAACCCACAGTGCATCGTAGCTTGCTGTGTATGGGGCTGCGTAGCCACAGACTGGTCAGAGTGTCTATACTAACCCCTATCCATGGCTGAAATAGGTATGTAAATGTCAAAAGTGGACCAGAGAGCAGTCGATGAAGGTAGGCTGGTTTGGTGGTTCACTTTTTCTTTAACATCATGTAAGTGGCTGGACGTGTGCATCTCACTTACTTGAGCTTTATATGGCTGTGGGATGCACTAGGGAAAGGAGGCATGCCAGAGAAGATGGTGTGATGTTCTGAGCAATGCTGTGCTGGAAAATCCTCAGGTTTTTACATTCATGTGGCTGTTACTTTGGCACGTAACATATCTTGTTTTGATAACACAAGTGGGATATACACACTATTAGGCAGATGATTTTATTGGTATGGCTAATCAGTTTATGTGTATTTATTATCTGTTAACACTAATATGTATTTTTCTTCTGCGTTGTGCATTCTGTGATTTTATGCATTCCACAAGGCTGGTGATTCTCCTTTGACCCCTCTCATAAACATGTTTTTGCACCACCACTGAGTGACTAACATTTTGTCCCTACAGTTTTGTGTGAACATTAACGTACCTATCTGCATGAAGCAATGCACCAGATGAGTGTATAATTTCATAAATGGTTAGATGTACATGTGTTCCTATTAAAGTGGCTTTTGAGTATTTAATTTTATATATATATATATATATATATATATATATATATATATATATATATATATATATATATATATACACACATACAATATATAAAATATTGATATTTTAATATAACGGTTAATTTTAATACTGTAAATTATTTATACAGTAATTCAACCTAATACCTAGTACCAACATTATTTATAAAAGCCTCAAACTTGATTCAATTATATATTATAAGTAGTCAGCTTAAGACAAAGCTACCAGGTAGCATCTGGAAAAGAAAACAAAACTAACAAGATTTCTCTTTCCTACTATTTTCCCACTATTTCTCATTCCTCTCAAGTTGCACTAAAGTAAATTGAAAGGAAAAGTTCTCTCTCGTCGGCTACATCAGTCTTCTCTTGTGGTGGATGTCTAACAAGTTTCTGTTACTCCTGGAGTTGCTTAGTATCTATCCATGATTCATTCATTCATTCATCTTCTATACCGCTTTATCCTGTATTAGGGTCGCAATGACCTGGAGCCTATCCCAGGAGACTCTGGGCACAAGGCAGGGTACACCCTGGACAGCGTGCCAATTCATCGCATAGCACACACACACACACACTATGGTCAATTTTGGGAACGCAGCACCCAAGATCGCTTCAGCTTGAGTTGACGAACAGATGGCCGGACATTCTCCTTCAGGATTTTTTGGTAGACAGTAGAATTCATGGTTCCATCTATCACAGCAAGCCTTCCAGGTCCTGAAGCAGCAAAACAACCCCAGACCATCACACTACCACCACCATATTTTACTGTTGGTATAATGTTCTTTTTCTGAAATGCTGTGTTACTTTTACGCCAGATGTAACGGGACACACACCTTCCAAAAAGTTCAACTTTTGTCTCGTCGGTCCACAAGGTATTTTCCCAAAAGTCTTGGCAATCATTGAGATGTTTTTTTAGCAAAATTGAGACAAGCCTTAATGTTCTTTTTGCTTAAAAGTGGTTTGCGCCTTGGAAATCTGCCATGCAGGCCATTTTTGCCCAGTCTCTTTCTTATGGTGGAGTCGTGAACACTGACCTTAATTGAGGCAAGTGAGGCCTGCAGTTCTTTAGATGTTGTCCTGGGGTCTTTTGTGGCATCTCGGATGAGTTGTCTCTGCGCTCTTGGGGTAATTTTGGTCGGCCGGCCGGTAGCTCCTATTTAAGTGATTTCTTGATTGAAACAGGTGTGGCAGTAATCAGGCCTGGGGGTGACTACAGAAATTGAACTCAGGTGTGATAAACCACAGTTAAGTTATTTTTTAACAAGGGGGGCAATCACTTTTTCACACAGGGCCATGGTGATTTGGAGTTTTTTTTCTCCCTTAATAACGTAAACCTTCATTTAAAAACTGCATTTTGTGTTCAATTATGTTATCTTTGACTAATAGTTAACGGTTTTTGATGAGCAGAAACATTTATGTGTGACAAACATGCAAAAGAATAAGAAATCAGGTAGGGGGCAAATAGTTTTTCACACCACTGTGTATATATATATATATATATATATATATATATATATATACTCAGCAAAAAAAAAACGTCCTCTGACTTTCAACTGTTTTTACTTTCAGTAAACTTAATGTGTAAATATTTTGTATGAACACTAAAAGAGTCAACACCATAAGACATAAACTAAAAATGTTTCACAATGTGTCCCTGAATGAAGGGAGCCTCAAAATCAGTCAGTACCAGTCAGTATCTGGTGTGGCCACCAGCTGCTTGAAGTACTGCAGTGCATCTCCTCCTCATGGACTGGACCAGATTTGTCAGTTCTTGCTGTGAGATGGAGGGATTGTGTGTTCCTGGTGTGACTCGGGCAGTTGTTGTGGCCATCCTGTACCTGTCACGCAGGTGTGATATTCGGATGTACCCATCCTGTGCAGGTGTTGTTACACGTGGTCTTCCACTGCGAGGATGATCAGCTGTCCTTCCTGTCTCCCTGTAGCGCTGTCTTAGGCGTCTCACAGTGCGGACATGGCGATTTATTGCCCTAGCCACATCAGCAATCCTCATGCCTCCCTGCAGCATGCCTAATGCACGTTCACGCAGATGAGCAGGGACCCTGGGCATCTTTCTTTGGATGTTTTTCACAGTCGGTAGACAAGTCTCTTTAGTGTCCTGCGTTTTTAGAACTGTGACCTTAAATGCCTACTTTCTGTAAGCTGTTAAGGTCTTATCGACCATTCCACAGGTGCATGTTAATTAATTGATTATGGTTAATTGAACATGCATGGAAAACATTGTTTAAACCCTTTACAATGAAGATCTGTAAAGTTATTTGGATTTTTACAACATTATTGTTGAAATATGTCAAGATGGACTAACCTGAGGTGACCAGAAGATGTAGCTTTAGCGGTTAGCCCAATGTAGCGTGGAGGATAAACCCAAACGCGGAAAGAAGCGAGCAGGCAGGATAACCCTGGACTGGCTCCTGACGGTCCTGGGGCGGAGTATACCCTGTGACGGTAGTCCCAAATTAGCTCCGGGTCGAGAATGAACCGGGCGGGGATCCAAGATCGCTCCTCGGGGCCATAGCCCTCCCAGTCCACCAGGTATTGCGTACCTTTGCCCCGAGGGCGCGAGTCGAGGATTCGGCGCATGGTGTAGGCGGGACCGCCGTCGATGATCCGGGGAGGAGGAGCTGGGGGGGTGGGTGGAATCATGGGTGAGGTGATGAAGGGCTTGAACTGGGACAGGTGGAAGACTGGATGGATCCGGAGCGCCGCAGGCAGCTGGAGCCGGTAGGTGACAGGGTTAATCCTGTGGGTGATGCGGTACGGTCCGATAAATCTGGGCGAGAGTTTTTTTGATTCGGTGTGAAGGTGGAGGTTCTTTGTAGAAAGCCATACCTTGTCACCTACATGGTACAATCATCCCGGAGGATGTCAACGGCGGTGTTGGTGGGTGTAGCGAGCGTTGGCGCGTTGGATGGCCCGGTTGGTTGTAATCCATAGCCGCCGGCATCTGCGGACCAACTGTTGGGCGGACGGTACATCAACCTCCGGTTCTGGGTGGTTGAACATCGAAGGTTGGAAACCGTAACATACCTCAAATGGACTTAGGTTGGTGGCAGAGGAGGTGTGGAGGTTGTGTGACAGTTCAGCCCAGATGAGATAGTGCGCCCAGGAGCGCTGTCGATCAGCTATGAAACATCTCAGATAGCGCTCCAGCTGTTGGTTGGTCCGCTCCGTCTGACCGTTAGTCTGTGGGTGATATCCAGATGAGAGACTACAAGTGGAGTCGATCAGACGGCAGAAGGCTTTCCAGAACCGGGCTGTGAACTGGGGCCCTCTGTCCGAGACGATGTCCTTGGGGAACCCATGCAGAAGGACTACGTGCTCTAAAATCAGCTCTGCTGTTTCTTTGGCTGACGGGAGTCCGGCGAGAGCCACCAGGTGCACGGCTTTAGAGAACCGGTCGACGATGGTGAGAATGGTATCCTTTCCTTCGGAGGCCGGCAGGCCCGTGATGAAGTCGACGGCAATGTGCGTCCAGGGCCGTCGAGGAACTGGGAGTGGCTGCAGCTCACCGGGGGTTGGTTGATTGGTGGTTTTGGCCCTAGCGCACACTGGGCATGCCTGAACGAACTCTTGGGTGTCTTTCGTGAGGGATGGCCACCAGAAATCTCGTTGGAGGAATTGGAGAGTCCGTCGTGTGCCCGGGTGTCCTGAGATGGGAGAGGAATGACCCCACTGGAGGACTTGTAGCCTGCGCCTGGCGAACTCTCGTTTCCAGGTCTAGTTGGAGTGGGGCGATGATCCTGGACGAGGGAAGGACAGGCGCGGGGTCCGCCCGGGGAATGTCCACCTCCAGCTGTCGGGAGAGAGCGTCCGCTTTTGTGTTCTTGGAGCCCGGGCGGTACGAGAGGTGGAAATCGTAGTTTTCAAAAAATAAGGCCCACCGCGCCTGTCGTGGGTTTAACTGTTTCAAGTTTTTGATGGTTATGAGGTTTTGGTGGTCCGTCCAGACTATGAATGGCTCACTGGCGCCCTGGAGCCAGTGACGCCACTCCTCCAGAGCCCACTTTATGGCCAGCAGCTCGCGGTCCCCTACCCCGTATCGCTGCTGAGTGGAGTCAAATTTTCTGGAGAAGAAACTACATGGGTGTAGTTTCTGATCTGGACCTCGTTGTGAGAGGATAGCTCCAGCGCCCACATCTGAAGCATCCACCTCCACAACGAATGATTTTCTGATATCTGGGTGGAGGAGAATCGGTGCTGTGGTGAAGCGGTGACAAAGTGACTTAAAAGCGGAAACAGCTGCAGGGTTGAGGTGAAAAGGGAGAGGTGAGGGACGGGTCAGAGCGGTTAGGGGGGCGGCAACTGTACTGTAGTCCCGGATAAAGCGACGATAGAAATTCGCAAACCCGAGAAACCGTTGAAGTTGCTTGAGGGTCTTGGGTAGGGGCCAATGACGCACAACCTCTAGCTTCTGCGGGTCCATGGCCACACCCTGGGGCGAGATGACAAAACCCAGGAACGTGGTGGAGCGCTCGTGAAAAGCGCACTTTTCCAACTTACAGTACAGTTGATGGGCGAGTAATCTCTTTAGAACCGCCCTGACGTGCTGGGTATGTTCTTCCATGGTGCGTGAGTAGATGAGGATGTCGTCCAGGTAGGCGAACGCCCACCGCCCGAGCATGTCGCGAAGGATGTCATTAATAAGGTGTTGGAAGGCGGCGGGGGCATTGCACAGTCCAAAGGGGATGACGAGATTCTCATAGTGCCCAGTAGGGGTGATGAAGGCCGTCTTCCACTCATCGCCCTCTCTGATGCGCACCAAGTTGTAGGCGCTCCGGAGGTCCAACTTAGTGAAGATGGTGGCGCCAGAGAGGGCGTCCAGGGCTGAGTTGGTAAGAGGCAATGGGTGTCGGTTTTTGATAGTTATATTGTTTAGCCCCCGATAGTCGACACATGGACACCGCCCCGATTCTTCACGAAGAAGAACCCCGCGGCGGCAGGTGAGGAGGAGGGCCTGATGGTGCCTTGGCGAAGGGCGTTGGTCACATACTCCTCCATGACCTGCGTCTCTGTAGGTGTGAGTGAGTAGAGGTGGCCGCGGGGTGGGACTGTACCGGGTTGGAGGTCAATGGTGAGGTCGTAGGGCCGATGCGGAGGAAGATGAGTAGCTCGTCGCTTGCAGAAGACCTCCGCCAGGTCCCGATACGGCTCTGGGATGGCGTTGGTGTCGACGTCGGGGGCCTCGGACTCCCTAGAGCACGTCCCAGCTGTTGCCCGTAGGCACAGTTCGGTGCAGGTCGCGCCCCATTGGAGGATCCGGTTCTGGGTCCAGGAGATGAGAGGGTCATGCTGGAGCAGCCAGGGATGTCCAAGGATGATGGGAGGTGAGGAGATGGAGGTGACGAAAAAGTTTAGCTTTTCGTGGTGTTGGTTGATGGAGACGGTGATGGGTTCGGTTCGGGTGTTGATTGGGCTGGTGGAGAGGGGGCGACCGTCGACAGAGGTGATGTGAACGGGCTGGGATAACGACCTCGAGTTTAACCCCCAGGGTTTTGGCATATGCGGAGTCAATGAAGTTACGTGCTGCCCCGGAGTCGATGAATGCAGCACTTCGGACTCGTTTGTGGCCAACCTGGAGGTGTACCTTAACCGTGAGACGGGAGGAGTTGGTGGTGATGGCGGAGAGACGAAGGTGACCCGGCGAGTATCTCCCTCCTCTCACCGGGCCTGGGCGTTTCCCGGTCTGAAAGGACAGGTTGCCCTGTGATGTGCGGCTGACCCGCAATAGGCGCAGAGCCCTTCACGGAAGCGTCTCTCCCGTTCTGCAGCGGTCAAGGAGGCGCGTCCTAGTTGCATGGGTTCCCCGGCTCCGGTGTCAACCACGGCAGGAGGTGGAGAACCGACATGTCCTGGGGTGGCGTAGGTGGCGGAGTCTGCGGGATGTGGAGTGGTGACGGTGAAGGCGGGTGCGGGTCGTGAAGTGGTGACGGCGAAGTGGGGTGCAGGTGGCAGGGTGCGAGGGGCTGGTCTCGGGCGAGAGAGGAGGCGCTGGTCGATCCGGAGAGCGAGCTGGATCAGACCCTCCAGGGTCGCAGGAAGCTCTCGCCCGGCTAGTTCGTCCTTGATTCGAGAAGCCAGTCCCTCGTAGTAGGATGTCCAGAGCGCTGCATTGCCCCACGTTGTTTGAACGGCGAGGGTGCGAAACTCGGCCGTATAGCGGCTCACGGACAGCCCTCCATGCCTTAGATGGTAAAGTCTGGTGTCGGTCTCCACCTCGCCCGCTGGATGTTCAAAGGTTAGTTTGAGTTGGTGGGTGAACTCATTGTATGAGTGGGCGGTGTCTGTATCTGCCTGTAGAACTGCCATGGCCCACTCTGCTGCCTGCCCTTTTAGCAACGAGACGAGAAGAGCAATGCGAAGGCGATCGGTGGAGTACTTGGTGGCATTAAACTCAAACACCAGATCGAGAGCTGTCAGAAATACGCTGCACTTCCCGTCCGTGCCGTTCCACTTCTCTGGTAGAGAAAGAAAAACATCAGAAGGAGGGGGGGGGGGGGGGAATGCGGCGCCGCGGCGTGCGATCGAGCAGTGACGTCATCAACAGCCGCGCGGAGATCCGTATTCTCCCGCCGGAGCTCAGCGACCTCGCGGCGGAGGGAAGAGAGATCCCCGGTTAGCTGATTGATTAACGCCGCATGCTGATCTACAACGTCGCAGAGACTCGCATAATCCGCTGGGTTTACCGCGGAGGGCTCAGTCATTCTGTCGAGATGGACTAACCTGAGGTGACCAGAAGACGTAGCTTTAGCGGTTAGCCCAATGTAGCGTGGAGGATAAACCCAAACGCGGAAAGAAGCGAGCAGGCAGGATAACCACGCGATTTAGTTTAAGGACTCTCACAAAAACGGAGCAAGGGAAAAACACAAATTTAACCCGCGTCCTAGAAATACACACACAATAGCAAAAGACAACGGAACCAACATGTGAGTACTCACGGTTTGCTGAAACGACAACTGGAGCTGACATGGGCCGAACTCAATGACTGAGCGGTAAGCCATCGTTTGTTTACCTCTTTTATACTTCCTGGTTTTGCGCCCGTCTTACTTCCGGGTCCTAGTGCCAGGCGCAGATTGCGTGTGCATGACAAAATACAATAATACAAATACAAATTTTTTTTTTTAATTAACCACTTAGATTAATCATTCATTCTGACAGCAGCACTAATGTTTATTGTAGACAACCATACAAGGGTAATTGTTACTAAGCCTGCCCTGGGTTCACTAATTTTCTTGTATGTTGCCCTCACAGATTCCTCCAGCTAAGCTTGGATGTACATTTACATTCCAATAAAGGTTACCGAAGACATGCCTCTGAAGTTTGATGTTTTGCACCATTAAAATACTTATAGGCAACTAGTTATCATATCTTCTTCTCCATAAAACATGTTAATGCTCAGTAGTACACACATGTGGTTCTTTAATGTATTTGCATTGAACTAAAATGCATTCTTTTTCAATTGCCATATACAGTATCCCAAATCACTATGGCCGTTAAAAAATACAACAAAAAAACAACACATTTTTCTTTTCTTTTTTTTATGAGGGGTTAGTGTACAGTAGTATGTAGGCTCGTGGAACAGCCTACGCTTTTATCCTTAATGCTTTCCCTTCCGTCACGTTACTTTTACTTTTACACTTTAAGTAGTTTTGAAACCAGTACTTTTACACTTTTACTTGAGTAAAAAGCTTGGGTTGATACTTCAACTTCTAAAGAAGTCTTTTTAAACCCTAGTATCTATACTTCTACTCAAGTAATGAATGTGAATACTTTTGACACCACTGGTTACGGGACCTGGCTCTTCACTCTCAGCAGCAAACTGGACTAGAGGCTGCTGCTGCTGAAGAGCTACAGTACAAGAAAAATTTCGATACATAAAAATGAACGGTGGTTTGCAGACATTGTTGTTTTGCAATGCTCCTAACTAGCTTAACGTTAACTTACCGGCTGTTTCATCGTCTTCATGTCTTGTTGTACTCTCCCTGCCGCTGGTTTTAACGAAAAATGTACTCAGCTTAGTACATTTGGCCACGTCAGTTTCTAGAGCTTTCTTTTTTTTTTAATTCTGGCCTTTTCAGCACCACCTTTGCGCTTTTTATTATCCAACTGATTGTGCTGTCGGGGGAGTGGAATGATAATTACGTCATCATTAACCTGCAGACTGCATTCTGCTCATAGGGCTGCGAGAACATAAATAAAAAGAGTGGAGCTGTGGTAAGATAATGAATAAAAAGAGTGAGACTACCACGTTCCAAATTATTATTCAAATTGGATGTAAGTGTCATAAACATTAAATGGATGGTATTGTGTCTCAGAGCTCTTTGGATCATTGAAATGAATCTCAGACACGTGTGATAATTAGTTTGCCAGATGAGCCCAATAAAAGAAAAAGTACTGAAGAAGGTTGTTCCACATTATTAAGCTGGCCACAGGTTTCAAGCAGTTTGGGAAAGAAAAAGGATCTCTCTGCTGCCGGAAAGCTTCAAATATTGCAATGGACAAGGTATAGTCCATTGCAGGGGCCAGGGGTAGCTCAGTGGTTAAGGCATTGGACTGCGGTTCGGAAGATCCCAGGTTCAAACCCCACAACCACCAAGTTGCCACTGTTGGGCCCTTGAGCAAGGCCCTTAACCCTCAACTGCTCAGATGTGTAATGAGATATAAATGTAAGTCGCTCTGGATAAGAGCGTCTGCCAAATGCCTAAATGTAAATGTAAATGTATAAAAACATTAGATATTTCATGAAAACTTAAGCGTGATCATCGTACTGTGAAGACATTTGTGGCTGATTCAGCGGACACAGACAGGTTTGTGCAGATAAAGGCAGAATGAAGAAGGTTTCTGCAAGACAAATTCATCGGATAAAGAGAGCAGCTGCTGAAATGTCATTACAAAGTAGCAAACAGGTATTTGAAACTGCTGGTGCCTCTGGAGTCCCGCAAACCTCAAGGTGTAGGATCCTTTATAGGCTTGGAGTTGTGCATAAACCTACTATTTGGCCACCCCTAATCAATGCTCACAAGCAGAAATGGTTGCAGTGGGCCCAGGCATACATGAAAACAAGTTTTTAAACAGTCTTGTTTACTGATCAGTGTCGTGCAAGCCTGTATGGTCCAGATGAACGGAGTAGGGGTTGGTTGGTGAATGGCCATCATGTCCCAACAAGGCGGCGATGTCAACAAGGAGGTGTCGGAGTCATGTTTTTGGCCAGAATCATGGGGAGAGAGCTGGTAGGCCCCTGTAGGATCCCTGAAGGTGTGAAAATGACCTCTGCAAAGTATATTGACTGACCACTTTCTTCCATGGTACAAAAAGAAGAACCCTGCCTCCCGTAGCAAAATCATCTTCATGCACGACAATGCATCTCATGCATCTCATGCATCTCATGCTGCAAAGAATACCTCTGTGTCATTGGCTGCTATGTTCATAAAAGATGAGAAACTCATGGTGTGGCCACCATCCTCCCCTGACCTCAACCCCATTGAGAACCTATGAGGGTGGGAGGCAGTTTGATTCGAAACAGCAGCTCTGGGAGGCTATTCTGACATCCCGCAAAGAAATTCAAGCAGAAACTGTCCAAAAACTCACAAGTTCAATGGATGCAAGAATTGTGAAGGTGATCAAAGAAGGGGTCCTATGTTAAGATGTAACGTGCCCTGTGAGGATGTTTTTGATGGAAATATTTTTTGATTTCTTTAAATATGACCACCTAATGCTGCAAATTCAACAAAAGCCTATTTTAGTTCTTTACAACCTATAAAATGTTTTAACTCTGTTAAACATGCATAATAATTTGGAACAGTGCATTTTCAGTTTTTTATTTTTAAAATAAATATTGTTATCATTAGGAGGTTTGTTCAATAAAATTCTAATTATACCCTAATAGTTGATGACTAGAAAATTATACTAACTGTCATTTGCATTTACTAATTATGAAAATCAGAGAAAGATATAATTTGCGTAATAATTTGGAACGCAGTGTATGGTAAAAAAATAATAAATAAAATAAATAAAAAGTGCGACTGCTGTGGCACTCGTAGGCCCTCGTAGCCAAAAAACGGACCAGCCCACCGGGAATTCTCCCGGTCCTCCCGATTAGCCAATCCGGGCCTGAAAGTAACTAATTAAATTTAAAAATTACTGTCTTTAAAAAGTAATCAGTTGCATTACTGCGGTATTTTCTGATAAAAGTAACTAGTTCGAGTACTTTTCCATTGCAGAAAATGAAAACTCCTTTGTGATTCCTCATGCTTGTTGTTTTAGTCAAGACCTTTATAATTATTCTCCCATCATCACTCCTCGAAGTTTGGCCTATAATCTGTTAACTACTAATACCTCTATCTCACCTACACAGTTTCACGCGGAGGCCGTAAGTACCGTTGTATCATGATTCAGCACGAGTTTAGGCGCTGTTATTAGGGTTCCATCTTTCCACGCGTCGGTCCTCGCATAATCAAACCGCATAGGTGAAATAGGGTTATAACAGAAGGAATAACAGAGAGGGTGGGTATCGGGGGCACAAACACACACACACACACACTCACACACACACACACACACACACACACACCCACACACAATAACGGATTGGGAATAACTGCTGTCTGGCTCACGGATTACTTAAATTGTCTGAATAACAGATTACATTTTTGGAAAAAATAACTAAGTAACTTAAATGGCGGATCTAATGCATTAGATTACTTGTTACATCAAAAAAAGTAATCTGAGTACTCTAACGCGTTACAAAGTACAAAGTATACAGTAATATAAGCAATGGTTGCAAGCATAAACAAGAATATTCAGCTAAATCCTTAAGGTCTGCTCTTGAGCAATTTAAATCAGCATTTGTTTTGCTTTATGCTACTAAGAGTCTGCTTTTTATCAGGTGAACTTATTATATCACTGAATCATAATGATAATAATAATACAGTAGAACCTTCCATAGTGTTCAATAAGACGACCAAAGATTTTAAAAACTTTTAACTTGAAAAACAAGCAAGTCTTGGTTTACGAGTATCATGTATCACGCATGTGCTTCCTGTCTTGACGCCGAGCTGAGCCAATGCTTTTTCTCTATCTTGCGCTGCGGAATTGTGGGTAATCGTCTCCCCTGTACTGTTTACTATAACACTGTAACCACGTGTGCGTGTAAAACATATTTTATTTTGTGTTTGTATGCGTGTGTGTACAGCGCATGTGTACTGTTTATTATAGCACACGTGTGTGCTTGCATGTAAAGCAAAAGAAAGAGATGTTGCTTGTCACCTTTTTCTGATAAAATAGTCTTTCCATTAATTTGTGTGTGTGTATGTGTGAAACTCAAAGGAAAAAGGTTTACTATGTAAGATGAGAAGGGGGAGAGGGGGAGGGAATGACTCCTCCTCTCCTCTTACTTTAGCTTCACACACAAACACACACACAAACACAGCGCCTTCGCGCATAAACGTAAACACTTATCCGTTGGGATTTATTTGTACTTTTTTTAAAGGTAAAGTGCAGGTTAATTTGTTTATTTTTACTTTACAATTTGAATTAATTATTTTTATGTATTTATTTTTTGGGGTTGTTGAATGAAAGTTTCCATTATTTCTTATGGGAAAATTTTTGTTTTGGAAAACAAGCCCACTTCTGGAACGAATTATGCTTGTAGTCCAAGGTTCCCCTGTAATTGTTATTATTATTAATAATACTGATGATAATAATAATACAGGTGGGCAAAAAAGTATTTAGTCAGGCACCAATTGTGCAAGTTCTCCCACTTAAAAAGATGAGAGAGGCCTAATTTTCATTATAGGTATACCTCAACTATGAGAGACAAAATAAGAAAAAAAAATCCAGAAAATCACATTGTATGATTTTTAATGAATTAATTAGTAAATTCCTCGGTAAAATAAGTATTTGGTCATCTACAAACAAGCAAAATTTCTGGCTCTCACAGACCTGTAACTTATTTAAGAAGCTCCTCTGACCTCCACTCGTTACCTGCATCAATGGCATCTGTTTGAACGTGTTATCAGTATAAAAGACACCTGTCCACAACCTCAATCAGTCACACTCCAAACTCCACTATGGCCAAGACCAAAGAGCTGTCAAAGGACAAAAGAAAGAAAATTTTAGACCCTGCACCAGGCTGGGAAGACTGAATCTGCAATAGGTAATCAACTTGGTTTGAAGAAATCAACTGTGGGAGCATTTATTAGAAAATGGAAGACATACAAGACCACTGATAATCTCTCTCGATCTAGGGCTCCACGTAAGATCTCACTATGTGAATGACCTGCAGAGAGCTGGGACCAAAGTAACAAAGGCTACCATCAGTAACACACTGAGCCACCAGTGACTCAAATCCTGCAGTGCCAGACGTGTCCCCCTGCTTAAGCCTGTAGATGTCCAGGCCCGTCTGAAGTTTCCTATAGAGCATTTGGATGATCCAAAAGAGGATTGTAAGAATGCCATATGGTCAGATGAATCCAAAACAGTTTGGAGGAGAAAGAATGCTGAGTTGCATCCAAAGAACACCATACGTACTGTGAAGAATGGGGGTGGCAACGAAGGAGTGACTTCGTAAGAAGCATTTCAAGGTCCTGGAGTGGCCTAGCCAGTCTCCAGATCTCAACCCCATAGAAAATCTTTGGAGGAAGTTGAAAGTCTGTGTTGCCCAGTGGCAGCCCCAAAATATCACTGCTCTAGAAGAGATGCATGGAGGAACGGGACAAAATACCAGTAACAGTGTGTGAAAACCTTGTGAAGACAGAAAACGTTTGACCTCTGTCATTGCCAACAAAGGGTTTTTGTATTGAGATAAAATTTTGTTATTGACCAAATGGTTATTTTCCACCATACTTTACAAATTCTTTAAAAATCCTACAATGTGATTTTCTGGATTTTTTTAATTATTATTTTGTCTCTCATAGTTAAGTTATACCTATGATAAAATATTACAGGCCTCTCTCAGTCAGACAACTTGCACAATTGGTGGCTGACTTAATACTTTTTTGCCCCACTATAAAAAATAATAACAATAGTATTAGTATTAGGGATTCACCAATACATCTTTTTATCAACCTGATAAAACTTTTTATCCAACAAAAGGGTACCTCCTTTTGTTTTGCTAGATTATGAAAGCAAGAAAAATGTACGAATTATTACATGTAATTGTGCAAACTTTATTCATTCATTCATTCATTTTCTATACCGCTTAATCCTGTGTTCAGGGTCGCGGGGGACCTGGAGCCTATCCCAGGAGACTTCGGGCACTAGGCGGGGTACACCCTGGACAGGGTGCCAATCCATCGCAGGGCACACACACATACAGTGCAAACTTTATAATAACTTTAAAATACAAGCTGATCTGCTGTTCCTGCAGTATACTTTCATGTTAGTTTTTTTTCACAACCAGAAATTTTTTTTTCTGTTTCATCTTCATGTCAGAGTTGTTAATGTTGACATCCACTTTGACATGAGGTGGAGGAGGGGCTGTGCATAGGGGTTATATAGTGAGCATCCGGCTTTGGCCTAAAGTGGTATCAGTGCATTAGAGCAATTTTATGAGCATGAGTAGATTAGTGCAGTATCGGATTGATACCCGATACTTGGTATTAGTATCAGTGCATACCTGGTCATTATATAAAGTTTCAATTACTGTACATTTATAACACTGAATGTTTTTGGCATATTGAAAAAACTTAAATCACCTCCCCATTGTATTAAATTAAATTATATATATATTTTTTGTATTGGTACATCTTGTGTATACCTTGCACTCTTTTTACTATTTTCAGACTTTTTCTTATCCTCTTTCTCTCCGCAGAGGATGAGCTGCAGTTACCTGCTTTGCACCATCCTTCTTTTCGTGGCTGTCCTGCTAGCCATTACAGTAACAGGCACCATTCTCTTCCTGAACCACTCCCAGTCTCCACCAATTTCTGATGGCCCGACACATATCTCCACCAATCAGGATGAGGCCAACGCCCTGGTTACAGTTGAGCGAGGTGACGGCTCACGCATAAACATTTTTATCGACCCTAACTGCCCTGACTACAACAGTAATTTCCTGCGATTAGAAGGAGTACAGACCTCCCTACTTCACTCACTTACGGATCATGACTCAGACCTCAAGTCTGTCAAAGGCCAGGACCGTGCACTATTGGTCAACCTTGCTGAAGAGGTTGCAAAGCTTTCAGCACATGCTGGCCAACTAAAATTGGATTATGAGTCTCTGAGGAGAGGTCAAAGCAACTTGGGACAGGACCTTAACACTCTGCAAACTGAACAAGGAAAGCTCATACAGGTAAATAGTTCTAAATTTGTTCAAATCAAATTTCAATGTATCTATATAGCGCTTTCAATTTTGGTGATTGTCGCAAAGCACCTTTACAGAATCAAAAGAAAATTATTGAAATGTGTATGAAATGTGAGAAAATATATATCAATCAAAATGATCTGGTTGTTCCTGATGAGCAAGCTGAGGACGAATGGGGCAAGGTAAAACTCCCTGAGGTGGCAATAGGAAGAATCCTTAAGAGGAACCAACCGGGAATGCATCCTCATTTGGACCAAGATGAGTCACCAAGATGAGTCAGACAGGTCAAGAGGGCTGAGGGAGTCTAGATGGCTGACATCTCAGGAGCGGTATGTGCAGCTCAGGAGAGAGAGAGAGAGCGAGAGAGAGAGATAACAGTTAGGTATGGTCACAGTCACATAATGTGTAAGATGAATGTATATTTAATGCAGAGTGTAAGCAGGGCCTCTGGCAGAACTAACTATAACAGCATAACTAAAAGGGAGAGCCAAAAGAAAACACAGACATGATGGCTCTCTGGGATGTAAAGCAACCAGTCACTTTACTGCCAACAAACCTGAGTGATCAATGAGTGTGGGGAAGATAGCATCCAAACATATCGGTTTACCATGATATCTACATCCCACAGATCTGCTTCCTTACCTAAGGCAAATCTATTCACAAAAATGCTTTGCGCAATAAATGAGTTTTTAGTCTAGACTTAAACTTTGAGACTGTGTCTGAGACTCGAACAATAATTGGAAGGCTCTTTCATAACTTTGAGGCTTTGTAAAAAACTCTGCACCTGCTGTATTTTAAAAAATATGCTGTACTGATAAACAGTCTGCATCCTTTGATCGAAGTAGGAGTGACAGATTGTAAGACACTAGCAGTTAATGAGGTACCGTGGCCGAGACCATATATTCTTTATAGGGCAATAGGACGTGTTAGAGATGATGTGCTCATATCTTCTGGTTCTAGTGAGGACTCTTGCTGCTGCATTCTGGACTAAGTCAAAGGTACGTAAGTTATGAACTAAGTTAAGGAACGTAAATAGCATCCAATCTTTTATGTTCAAACCTTGTTCAACATTATGAGGCTGGCATTTCTCATCCAGCTTTGCTGAGACAGATAACTGTTTGTCTTCAGCATAACAATGGAAACCAATAGCATGTTTATGAATTATGCTGCCCAATGGAAGCATGTAAAGAGAAATTAGTAGTGGGCCTACAGTACAAGCAAACAGTGTGGAACACCAAACTTTACTTGCAGAATAGTCTCTTAGATTTAAATCTACAAACTGATAATGATCAGTCAAATAGGATCTGAGCCAGGAGAGGGCTGTTCCCTTTATTCCTACTACATGTTCTAGTCTATAAAGAGCCTATGAGAATACTATGATCAATGGTGTTAAAAGGTGCAGTAAGGTCAAGCAAACAAAGAGACACAACCCAGATCAGGGGCCAGTTGGAGGTCATTAATACTTTTCACTACTTTAATAAACATTAACTCTGTACTGTGGTCAGGCCTAAACCATTATTGATACATTACATGTATGCTCTTCCTATGTAGAAATTATCATAGCTGCTGTGGTACGACCTTTTCTAAGAGCTTCACGATGAAGGGGAGGTTTGATATCCTGTAGTTGGACAGCTGGCAGGGGTCAAGGTCAGGTTTCTTAATTAGTGGTTTAACAACTGTTAATTTAAAAGATTTTGGAACATACCTGCTGCTGAGTGAACAGTTAGCTATTTTTAACAGGGGTTCTGTTATTGTTAGTACTATTTGTTTAAGAAAATTGGTATAGGATCTAGTACACAAGGCGATGACTCTGCAGAAAAGTTGAGTGAAATAAGTTCACTCTCTTGAAGGGAAGTAAAGTATTCTACAGTAGGTGATGATCTGATATGGTTAGCCTATTGTCTGCGTCAATGTTTATTAAATTGTATGGTTTCAAAGCCTGAATTTTTTTTGTCTTGTTCAGACGCAATCAGCTGAGTATTACCGGTACCTAAAATAAAGATGGTCAAAATCATGACCAAATTACATTGTGGTTAATTAACAAATCTTAACATACTGTTAATACATATTTCCCATAATCCTTAATAAGTTTTAAGAATACAAAATCTTTTCAGATCCCAAAGAGTCCTACTTCTACTTATGTAGACATACATCAGTGTTTTTTAGAATTCCTTTTCCTTACACCATGTTTTCACAGTGACTATCCAGTCATTTCTTTCAATGCAGTCCTTAATTTTGTAACATTCTTGCAGGGTATATCTTTAAAGATAGGGTTTAATTAATGTTCTTTTGAGTTATCTAAATAAAACTCTTCTCGCTGTGACATACCTGTAACTATTCAAATAAATTGCATGCATACTGTAATTTGTTTAATTGGCTTACAGTTCACAGTATATTGGCTAGTTTTTTTTTTTTTTTTATTAGTGGATTACAAAAATCCTATTTAAAATTAAAGTTATAATCTTAATGGTGGGGGCAGCATTTTTATATACAGTGAAACCTCGAATTACGTGTAACGCAGTTTACGAGTGTTTCGCAAGACGAGCAAAGATTTTTTATAAATTTTGGAAAACGAGCATTGTCTTAGTTTACGAGCACAGAGTATCATGTATCTCGCATGGGCTTCTTGTTTCGACGCCGATTGTCACGTGATCACAACTGAGCCAACGGTTTTTCTCTCTTGCGTAGCGAATTGTGGGTAATCGTCTCCCCTGCTGGGTCTTAGTGCTCGTCTCTAACTGGTATAATCAGCATCCGTGCACTGTTTACTATAACACTGTGACCACGTGTGTGTGTAAAACATATTTTATTTTGTGTTCGGAAGCACGTGTGTACAGCGTGTGTACCGTTTCTTATAACACATGTGTGCATGCGAGTAAAACAAAAGAAATTCTCAATACAGAGGTTAAAAAAGCATTTTCTTCCTCAGTTCATCGCTGTGGGTGTGTGTGTGCGTGTGTGTTTGCGCGAGCGTAATTTGACACTCTGCCGGCTATGTGTGTGTGTGTGTGTGTGTGTGTGTTTGTTTCTCACACACACACACACACACACATTAAGGCAAGAGACACACACTCTGCTCTGATACACACAGAGGTAAAGTGGCGGTTCATTTGTTTGTTTGTTTTGCTTTACAGCAGTGACTCTGTTAGTTTGCATTCAAGTGCGTGTCAGTAGTGATGTGCCTTGCTATTTTTTCAGATAAAACAGTGTAGCGGGAGAGAAACGTTGATTTATGACCGCTGTTTACGGAAGTGTAGTCCAGTGCAGGAGATGCATTGTGGGTAATGCAGTCCGGTGTGTGTGAACGTGAATGCAAGATGTAAGCTAGCATATAGAGTCTGAGTTTTGTTCTTCAGTAGTTTTTTTTGTTGGATTTAAGTGCAGGATCCACCTAAAAGTTTGTACTATAGCCCGACTATGCAGCAAATAAAAGAACAGGCATCGACCAGTTTGTCCATCTCATCATTACACGAGCATGAATTAACGGGCTGTTTCGCTGTCGCGAGCAACATTAAAAATAAAGCGGAGCAGCTTTAATAATTTTGAAGAGAACAACAGTCTTTCCGTTGATGTGTGTGCGTGTTTTCAGACGAGAGGAGAAAGTTTTACTGTGTAAGATGAGAAGGGGGAGACAGGCGGGGCTAAAAGCAAGAGTCTCCACTTACTCTAGCCTTACACACACACACACACACACACACAGTGCTTGCACGCACAAATGGAAACATCTGTCAGGATTTATTTTTACTTTTTTTTAAAGGTAAAGTCCAGGTTAATTTGTTTTATTTTTTCTATATATTTTGTATTAATTATTTCTATGTATTTATTTTTTGGGTTGTGGAACGAAATAATTTAAGTTTCCATTATTTCTTATGGGAAAATTAAATTTGGTTTACGAGTGTTTTGGAATACGAGCCCGCTTCCGGAACGAATTATGCTCGTAATCCGAGGTTCCACTGTATACCAATATTTTTAGACATGATCCTTGCTCCTTGTATTCATCATTTTAAATTGGTCAGAAGGTTTTGCAACACTGATTCCAAACTCTTCAAGACTGTCAGTAACATGTCACATGTTGATTTATGTGTTAATGTATTCTTGAGAACAAAATGCCATCTAAAGGCGGCACCCTAAAAATGAATACATGGGGACTTAATGGGCGTTTACACCATTAAATCTAGACAGTCCTTCCTGGGAATAAGAGAAGTATGGGCTCATGGTAGGTCCATGGGACCATCTGGGAACCAGCTGGCTTTTTTAGCTGGGAGAGGCTGTGTTAAGTGGCTTCTAATGTATAGACCACTTCAGGAAAGGATTAGAGGACTGAGATCGCTATGAAAAACTTCTGGTCGTTAAAGCATTTCTGAGTGGTATTTGGACATATGTCTTCCACCAGTGTCCTGTTGAACGATCCAACTATTTGTAGCTTCTTGACACAAAACAGATTTTAATTAAAAATCTTATGGTTCTCAGAGGAGTCCATGCATCATAACAGAGCGCCCACTACAGTACTTCTATTCTCCAGGATACAGCTACTTCATACTTATTTCATTACTTTAAATTAAGTTACATAGGCAATAACTTATTTAGTTACAGTAAAGGCTAACAAAACCCACCTGTAAAAATACAGTAGCCTCGGTAAAAAGTAAAATTTTTCAAATTTTGCAAAGACATAACCAAAGGCAATGTCAGGCCTATGGCTATATGACAAGGAAATACCATAACCTATTTTTGCTGTAAAACAGTATTGCATATGTAGTTAATATATGCAAAGGTTACCAGGTTTTTTATGGAAATAAATCTGGGACTCACCTAAATGTTGGAGCGTTTGGGATGTTTTGGGTGATTTTTTTTTTAATCCTGTATGATTCTGTATGATTATCATAGATGAACACGAGAGAGTGAGGAATTAGGGTAGGACAGTACAAAGGGCCATTTTTTTGTTGTAATAAACATATTAATTCCTCAAAGAATCATAAATTACATAATTTCACACTCATTCCACATGGTAAATGGCCATAGCATCACTGCTGGAGGAAACTACCAAAAGATGTCAGTTGCCTATATAATTGCATGTTCTAAAATTTGTTGCAAGTATTTAAAAATGGGAAGGTTATAAAAGGACAGCATAAAAAGCATCAAGGGTAGGAAACTCAAAGCAATGTGCTTTGAAAACAAAAAACAAGAGTTGAAAAAGATATGAGCCCGAAATCAACAGTTAAACCATATCTATGTTTATTAGATATGGCTTAAAGAGCTTTGTGGTTATGAGCAGTGTTAGGTGCAACACGTTACAATGAGATAGGGGTATTGGTAGTTAACTAAAACAACATGCATGAGTAATAATTTTCTGCAATGGAAAACTAGTTACTTTTATCAGAAAGTAACGCTGTAATGTTACTGATTACTTTTTAATGACAGTAATTTTGTAATGTAATTAGTTACTTAGTAACGTCCCCCAACACTGGTTATGAGAACGCCACACCTCAGAAAAAAACTTTAATTTGTTAGGGAACATAAAGATAGGACTTTGAAAAAAGATACATAAAGATTGGAGCAATGAAAAAAGGTCATGTGGCCTGAACCCAGAGTTTATACCAGAATGATGGAACCACATGAAGTGATGCACCTATCAGCCTGGGGTTTGGTCAGGTGTAGGCTCATCAGCGTTATGTGTCAATAAAATGAAGTCAGCTGATGACCTGAATGTCGTGAATGACCAGGTTATCACATTAGTGTAATTATTATCTTCCATGAGTGATTTTCTTTTTCAAAAACTGTTGGGAAGATTTTTTTTTCGGGGATTAGCCTACTGTAATTACTGAAGAAACAGATACGTCTTAAGTCATCATTTAAAGATTGCCAAAGATTTAGCTGTATGGACATCTAGAGGAAGTTAATTTCACCACTTAGGTGCCAGCACAGAAAAGAGTCTCGATATGCATGTCTTCCTCGATCTATGAAAGATGGTGGGATGAGGCGAGCAGTGCTGGAGGATCAGAGGGAACGTGGTGCGGTGCGAGGTGTGACTAGAGCTGAGAGGCAAGTGGGTGCTGGGCCGTTTTTAGCTTTGTAGGCAAGCATCATGGTTTTGAATTTGATGCGGAGAAGTGGGGTGGTGTGTGAGAACTTGAGAGGGTGGGAAAAAAATAAACATTCTGAATCAACTGCACAGGACGAATGGTGGACAGAGGCAGACATGCCAGGAGTGAGTTGCAGTAGTCCAGTCTTTAAATAACAAGGGACTGAACGAGTACCTGAGTAGCCTGTGAAGAAAGAATGTGATGGGCAGATTCTTCTGATGTTGTAAAGAAGAAATCGACAGGAGTGGAAAAGGTTACCCCTGTGGCTGAAGGAGTGATCTGATAGTTGTCCAGGGAGATCACCGGGGGGATGAATCACCAGGGATGAACAGCAGTTTGGTTTTACACACAGTCAGGTCCATGAGTATTTGCATGCATAGACAAGTAATCAAGAGTTTAAAGTTTAAACTTTGTGCTTTCGTTTAAGAGGGATTAACAAAACAATTACATTTTTTATATTAAAAAAGACTCCATTTTCATAGTCTAAAAAGTAAATTGAAAATGTCGAATGTTATCAATGACAGGTAAAACACCAGGTGTTACATTTGGTAACTATTCATGGGAACTCTTTATACTGTATATAGTTCAAAGTGGTGCAAGTGAAGGAGGCCATCAAAACAGGCATATCACTTGCACCACTTTGAACTGCATATAAAGAGTTCCTATGAGCAATTACCAAATGAAAGCAGAAACTTTATTCCAAATCAGCAATTTTCTACATTGTTGAAAAGAACGAATGTACTCAATTACACTAAAAGACTTTAAGTTCCATGGAAGACAGCTAAAGTGGATAAGCATGAAGCATTCCTCCCATGTCTAAGAAAAACAAAGTTTCAACATCTTGCAAAAAACACTGTTGAGGAGATAAATTTATCGTTATCTACTGTAAGTCAACAATCAACAAATGTCCTGATGTCCTACATATCAATACAAATGTCCTAAATATCAAAACAGATGATTTACCCAGATTGGCACCCTGTCCAGGGTGTACCCCGCCTCGTGCCCTAAGCCTCCTGGTCCCCGCGACCCTTAATACAGGATAGAGCAGTATAGACGATGAGTGAGTGAGTGATTTACCCAAAGATAAACGAATGGGAACAGAAGGGCCAGAATAGACATACTAACGTTAACAAAACTAAGATAAACTCAACTCAAATCTAATCGCAAATCTAATCACTTTAAATTAAATCTAATCTATTCCTACCTACTATGATTAATTATACCAGGCCAATAGAAAGAAAAGAATATAAGGAAGAAAAAGCTGAGCTCATCCCAGTGTTCTCTAGCAGAAAAAGAAACAACACCACATCATCATCAAGCATACAGTAGGAGAGACAGCGTTATGGCATGAGCATGGCTTCCATTGGAACTAGGTTACTGATGATTTGGCTGCTAAAAGAAGTAGTAGTGTGACATCTGAATTGTATAGAGCAGACATTTTCTGTCAAACACAAAAAGTCAATCACCTGAACTCAGCTCAGTTACGAATGTTTTTCATTAACTGATGACAAAAATAAATATTTATATATGTGTGTTTGTACAGTCATGGCCAAAAGTTTTGATCCTTTTCATTCATTCATTTTCTATACCGCTTTATCCTGTATTTAGGGTCGCGGGGACCTGGAGCCTATCCCAGGAGACTCAGGGCACGAGGCAGGGTACACCCTGGACAGCGTGCCAATCCATCGCAGAGCACACACACACTCATTCACACACTATGGTCAATTTGGGAACGCCAATTAGCCTAATCTGCATGTCTTTGGACTGTGGGAGGAAACCGGAGTACCCGGAGGAAACATGCAAACTCCATGCACACAGAGACGGGAATCGAACCTTGGAGGTGCAAGGCGACAGTGCTAACCACTACACCACCGTGCCGCCCAAAAGTTTTGAGAATTACATAAATATTGGAAATTGCAAAAGTTGCTGCTTAAGTTTTTTATAATAGCAATTTGCATATATTCCAGAATGTTATGAAGAGTGATCAGATGAATTGCATAGTCTTTCTTTGCCATGAAAATTACCTTAATCCCCAAAAAATCTTTCCACTGCATTTCATTGCTGTCATTAAAGGACCTGCTGAGATCATTTCAGTAATAGTCTTGTTAACTCAGGTGAGAATGTTGACGACCACAAGGCTGGAGATCATTATGTCAGGCTGATTGGGTTAGAATGGCAGACTTGACATGTTAAAAGGAGGGTGATGCTTGAAATCATTTTTCTTCCATTGTTAACCATGGTCACCTGAAATTTTGGGTCCATGGCCTGGAAACTCCCAGATCTTAATCCCATTGAGAACTTGTGGTCAATCCTCAAGAGGCGGGTGGACAAACAAAAACCCACTAATTCTGACAAACTCCAAGAAGTGATTATGAAAGAATTGGTTGCTATCAGTGAGGATTTGGCCCAGAAGTTGTTTGAGAGCATGCCCAGTCGAATTGCAGAGGTCCTGAAAAAGAAGGGGCAACACTGCAAATACTGACTCTTTGCATAAATGTCATGTAATTGTCGATAAAAGCCTTTGAAATGTATGAAGTGCTTGTAATTATATTTCAGTACATCACAGAAACAACTGAAACAAAGATCTAAAAGCAGTTTAGCAGCAAACTTTGTGAAAACTAATATTTGTGTCATTCTCAAAACTTTTGGCCATGACTGTATATACACAATTTATTCATTATCATTTAAATAATTTTATATGAATTTATTTAGATTTCTCAAGCTTCCTCATTCTGACAAGTGATCTAGCAATCCAGCACTAGAAGTCAGAGATGCATGGAGAGTTGCTCCTGAGAATATTTCATTTTCTCCTGTTGTAATGAAAATTTTGCCATTTCATGAAAACTATATTATAATATTATGGTATTTCTGTCTGGGTTTTATTGCCAAATTAAGTTTGTGACAGTTTTATGGAGTTTAACATAAGTGCTAAATGCACTTTGGCAAGCCGCCATTTTGTATTTGTCATTTTTATTTCTCAGTGAAAATACTGTTATTTTTGTATATATAGGGGTCAGATGTGCATTGCAGTCCGAAGACAATATATATGTTTAATTGTCTTCTACAGGTATGTTTATTGACTATCATTCTGTTTACATTTTATTTACCTAAACACATTTAGCTCTGGTGTATTTCACTATTTTTCCATATAAATCTTTGTATGTAGTTTTTAAGTTTGGTTTAAGGTTATAAATGAAAAATTTATTAATTCTGTTGTAACTGGAAAGAATTTTTTTTTTTTAAATGTATCCTTATGTATGTAAACGTGGGTAAATTGTAAAATTTACAAAATGCCCTGACATGCATGTTTGAGAAAATAATTAATCTGACCACACAATGCTGCCGTGTATTGATCAGGGGGTCAGATGTGCATTGCAGTCAGAAGACAATATATATGTTTAATTGTCTTCTACAGGATCGAATAAAATAGTGGAAAGCAGCTCTTGGTGTCGTCTTGGTGTTTGAGAATAAAAAGCAGATCCGTTACACTGATGCCGTGACTCCTTGGATCTTCAGATCAACTTGATGCCGGTCACCGTGGATACTGTGCTGCTGCTCTAGTCTACATTTCAAGGTCAAAGTGTGGTCAGGGAAGCAAAAAAAATAAAGATAAAGTTATTTGGTGTATACTGTTGTAAATCTTATGACATTTAGTTGGATGCTTTTAATTTCGGTTGGTAATATTCTTTTGTTTTTCAAAGTGATATATTGGTTTGTTTTATTAAGATCTTAGAATTAATGTACACAACGCAAGTACAGTTTCACACAAAAATCATTTGTAAAAAGGGCAATGGATACCTATTTAAATCATCAATCACCAAAAGGAAGCGGAATTTGGTTAGATTGCGTTGCTGACAGTAGGGATGTGAGACAGCCTAAGCCCATAGTTGATGATTACACGGACACAGGTTTGGGTCATGGCTCGGGTTGTACACCTGTTACTGGGTTTAAGAGGGAACATCTTCACACCTCTACACCATCCACTGATGTGGACGCTATTCACCATCTCACAGACATGGTAGGGCCAGTTAGGGGCTCAAATTGGTGAATCCATTGTTAAAGAGCTAATGTCAGCTGGTGTAATGAACATAGCCGGTGACCGTCAGTCTACTCCCGCTGCCCAAACTACTCACAGTGAACCTACAGTGGGAGCCACGTCAAACAGCCGCCTGGAGCATGACTGCTCCGTGGCAGTTCCATGAAGGCTTCGTGCATGGAATGTGATCCCCCGCGATGACGCAGTTAACGATGCCCCGCCCCATAAACGCCCCCATGCGCTTTCTAAAAAGATGGTTGCAATGCCGTATAATTCCGCCAGATGGAGCATTGACTGGCACAGTTAACTGCAGTGTCCAGGAAGCCCAATACCGTATCTTTAATATACAGACAGTTCTTGTATTGTCAACATAGTTTCATAAATAGATGAAAAAACAACAACAACAAACCGATTAATAAAACAGATTTGTTAAATCACTCAATACACAGCCCATGATGATTATGCTATTTATTATTTAATAATGAATTAATAAAATTAGTTAGTGAAATATTTTTAAGACATCCTGAAATGATCCTTAAAGACACGGTAGCGGCTGTAATTTGTCTATACCGATCATTGTAGGTACGGAATAAAAACGCGGGCTATGTACAGTATTTTACATTACGGTGTATTTTACCTCGTTCCATTTAATATACTGATAGATAATATTTTGCTGCAAAGTAAAGCTCAAAATGTAACGTCTGCTTGGGTTTGTTTTCGTTATATTTTTGATGATGTTTTCGCTGATTTTTTCACTGATAGTCTACAAGTGGCATAAGAAATGCAATTAATGCCGCATGCAACCTGGAACAAATATCTGCCCATATGGATCAGTATTTCTTTAGTCATTTAATCATGCATAATGCTCCCCCGTCAAAAGATCTGATGGGGCATTAATCACTTATCACAACTGTGAATGGATGCGGCCGTAGAGACAGATTAAATCCCCATAAACACTTGGAGACAATAGTAAAAAAGTTCCAGAGGGTTAGCGCCTGTTATACTAATGTATTTTTACTGATTTTTTTTTTACTGCTTATATTTCGTTGGTTTTTACGCAATTTCATGTGTGTGTGCGCACGAGAGAGAGAGAGGATACTCTGACAAGACCAATCTCCGTGTGGCTCCCGTAGCGCAATCGGTCAGCGCGTGATACTTATAAAGCAGTCCAGGTGAAGCAATGCCGAGTTCGAGTCTCACCTAAAGCACCCAAAGCATTTTACTGCATATCGCGCTGTGTATGTGACAAATAAAATTTGAATTTGAAAGTAAAGCTTAAAATGTAACTTCTGCTTTGGTTTGTTTTCGTTATATTTTTGATGTTTTCGCTGAAAGTCAAATTGGCATAACAAATTGATTAATGGCGCATAATATCTGGAACAAATCTCTGTCCATACAGATCAGTGTGTCTTTAGTCATTTAACCAGCATAATGTCCCACATTAAAGATCTGATGGGGCATCAATCACTTATCACAACTGTGTATAGATGCAGCAGCAGAGACAGATTTAATCCCCATAAACATTCACACTTGAAAACAAACCTAACAGAAGTAAACAGTTCTAGAGTGTTAGTGTCTGTTATCACAGGACAGGAATCACCTACAGGATACTACTGTATTTTACTGCTCATATTTTTTACCCTAGTTTCATTTGGTTTTATGCGATTTCATGTATTATTTGTGTGTGTCTGTGTGTGCACAGTGTGTGTGTGTGTGTGTGTGTGAGTGCGAGAGACAGCGTGAGAGCGCGTGCGCGAGAGAGGGATTTCATGCTGATTTATCCAAGGTTACTAAAACCTGGCTTACTACCTATAAAAAATATTTCAATTTAACTCATGGGTCTCAATCACAGATGACACGACAAATTATATACTCTGAAACGTTCATTTGAACATTTAAAAATATATACAAAAACACGAATACTAATGTTATCATGGTGTAAATTATTAACATTAGGTTAGGTCCTGCCCTTAATTAATTCATATTATAATTACTTTTACATAGTATAGTTACTGGACTGACATGACCAAAAACTAGCTATTTCATTTAGCCTTTCTAAAATCAACCCATCTATCATTTATAATCAGAAAACATAAAACATATGATCTGTTCAACAGCCCATCTGTTTTAATTTAGTTTGTATTTTTTATTATTCATAAGACAACCTTTCAGTTTTGTAAATATTTTAGTTATAGTGTGTTAAGTCTTACTTTAGGTTAAACATTTTTGAGAATTTTACCATCCAGCTTAGATAAATGTTATGTCATTGATTGATAAAATCTGGACTAAGGATATTATATAATTATATATATATTTATTTTTTAGTTTCCCCCTGAGGGATTGCCACCTTATTGTGGTCTGGGGGTTTGCGTGCCTCAACACAATTCAGCAAATACAATACTGTTACTATACAGTAAGGCCAGGTAAAAACAGTGCTCGAACATGATGCCCCCCTCCCCCCACCCCGTGTTGTCTGGTCTAGAACGGCGCTGCCTCTGACCGTCTTTTGTCTTGTAAATGAGTATTCTCACTCACCTTCCAATCCCCCCAGCGCACACACTCTGTTTGTACTGTAAACTGTACTGTAACTGTGTTTGCTAGGGCACTTGGTTATACACAGTACTTTAATGTATGGAACACTTACTTAACTTACTGGTTTGGTTTAAATATTGCTTATTACCTTATTCAGCAAAATAAATTCATTATTAACGTATTGAAGTATTTTAGTTAAGGACAAAAACTGTGCTTGTGTTTAGAACTGCTGAACAGCCGAAAACACACACACACCCATCCCCCCGCCAAAAACACACACACACAGAGCAATTAACACCATGTCATACTCAGGAGCGGAAGGTGAGAAACCTCAATGGAGAATACCAAGTTTGTCGTTGCTCTTTTGGAGTTCTTAAAACCCAAAACATTTATTTATACTGAGAAAAAATTATTATGGGTCACAATCACAAACACAAATACATATAATCAAGTGTTTAACTGGTTTCATTTGTTTCTATGATCAATAATTATTATTATTATTATTTTCAGCCCAACTCTTTGACTATTTAAAACAAAGTTGTGTCCCATTTTTTGCCCATTGAAGTTGTTGGTTCAACTAAACAATTTTTAAATACCCAAACAATCCCCCAAAATTAAAACACGCAAAACATGACTTTAACAATTCAATTTATTCTTCCAAAACTAGTCAAAGTTAAAACAGTAATTTATATAAAACAGATGAATACATATTGTCTTTTTGCTTAAAGTTCATTAAACTACCCGGATACACCAGCTGCTTATAAGTCTCTATCTATAGTCCTTTTACATTAAAATATTAATTTTTCAAATATCAAAACTATTAAACATGGAACAGTTGAAGTCTTTGTTTCCCCCAAAGTACTGTATCAGACATTTTGCAGTTCTATGTTCAGAATATACAGTAGACCTGATCAAACATCATTCTAAAGCTGTCGGACTGTGACGTCATCCCTCCTACAGCTCCCTCAACAGCTTGTTCAGGCTCCTCCAGTCCTGTAGCTCCAAAAGTCCAGCCGTCAGCCGTCTGACCCCCCAATCCTCCACAGCGGAGCTCTGCTTAAAGACAACAGGAGAATTTAGTCAAGACAAAGATAAATAAACTTCACAGAACATATAGTTCTAATAAAAATAATATATATTAATAAACCTATTTACCACAGAGTGTGTAAAATACTGTTTTGGGGATTCTGTAATGTAAATAATCTGCCTGTGCTAATGTTAACCAGTGAACAGTGTTAGTGTTAACCAGTGAACAGTGTTAGTGTTAACCAGTGAACAGTGTTAGTGTTAACCAGTGACTGTCTGTATTATCGTCTGCATTAAATTAACCCAGAATTTACTTAATGCGCTTCTCATACAAATAAGTTAAGCGATATAACACTCGTATATGAGCATTAGTTCATCCCTGAAGCCAAACTATAACTTACTGAAGCCCCTCACACACACACACACACACACACACCTCCCCCCTCCTCCTCCTCCTTAACTGATAAACACTTCAGTGTTGTTATTCAGCTCGTTAACTAAGCGCTCGCGCTACCGCGGAAAGTGTATAAAATATAAACCGGGTTATGAGCGTTACTAGCTCCTGTACAGCTCCCCTCAGTCTGTGTCCCTCATCAACTGCATCACATTATATTACAGTCACAGAAATAACCTGCAGATTAACTCTTAACCAGAGAATAAATAAGCGCTGAATTTATCCAGACAGCACGCGGTGAGATTCTCTCAGTATTTACAGAGAACACAAACACTCTTCATCGGGTAGTGCAGCTCTTGTAATAGGGACATTAATAGTATTGTCGAAGCTTGAGCATGTTTTTGAGTTAAAGTGGAGTGACATTGTGAGTGTGTGACACTGACAGTAAGCTGTAATATTAACTCCAGACTTGGTAAACAGAACATTAAGTTCTCTAAAGTCACATCTGACCGCTGCTGGTGCTGCCAGTGATATTTAAAACAGCCAATAAAAAACTAAACTGGGAAATAAACTGTAAACTACCCCAAACACATTTTATAAAATAAAACATCACTTACCACGAATAGTCCGTTAAGCCGCCATCTTCATCTCTGTAGTTTGGTAGCGTCAGTACAGCGGGGGTGGAGGCGGGTTGTTAAAATCACGTGATTGCAACTCAGCGCAGCTGGCTTGTTTTAATGTGTTCTTGAGAACGAAGCGCCATCTAGTGGTGGCACCAGGTAAATGAATAAATAGGGCTTGAATGGGCGTGTTTACTGTGAAATCTTGACACGCCTTTCGGCCAGAAAAAGGAGGGGGGATTACGGCGTGCAAAGGCCATTCACACGCCATTCACACTTCAGCCACACTGTCGCGGCTATTTGGTGTGGCTCCCACTGTACCAAATATGACTCCCCTCATGTGACAGTCCATGTTAAATCAGACAGAGAATTCCCAACATTTATAGGTAATATCACTGACAAACATTCAGTCCAGGACTGAATTGACTTGACCAAAACTCACCTCAGAAAACGTGTGATTCCTGTGAATGACCAGACAGAGGCAATTATGAGCCATTTAATGGGCAAAGCCAAAGATGTGGTCAAGATTGCTTTACGTAGTGATCCGGCAATTGATCTAGGGCTGGGCCGATAAACGATATCATATCGAATCGCGATTTATTTGATTTTAATAACGATGATAAGCTCTGGACATTTTTTGCTCAATATGGATTAATCTAAGAGCCAATCACAGAGCAGAACAATACGACAACAGCCAATCAGCGTGCAGCTTGCGTGTGCCATGCACGTCAAAGTTAATTTCCTACCAACTTTGCGAAGCAAACACCAGGACGACAAAATTATGTTGAAGTTGTCGACAAACAAGGTATAAATTCCGTTATATGAACTCATCGCCCAAACGACCACACTGAAAGCATGAAAATGCGAGCCGATGCTACTCTGTCAACTAGCAGGGCTAGCAGTGGGGCTGTACCAAAGCAGATATCGATCGTGTCGTCTTTCGTGGCCATTACACCTTATGAAAGGTGTTCCAAAAGGAGCAAGGATATAACCAGGGCCGTTTCTAACTTTCTAGCGAAAGATATGATGCCTTTAAGCACACGAGGCTGAAGTTAGCGCCTTATTCGCAGCTTCCGATTCGTTTGGCTTCTTATTGCGCAGCGTCTCATTCTGCGGCTGAAGTTAGCTCCTTATTCGCCTCGTTACTAACGGGAGTGTTCACGTTGGTGAAAGCTGCGCAGTTTATCAATAAAACGTTATTTTGGTGGCTTAAACTATTCTGGCCAAGCAAATATGAACTATACAATACCTAGCAGGTACCCAACTATATAGTAAAAGTGAAATTGTCCTGGCCCAGATTGATAGCTGCATCTAGCCAAGTTAAGCATCTACTAAAGTTGAAGTTTTTAGTGCTAAAATTAATAAATATGCATATATATATACGTATATATATATATATATATATATTAAGTATGTTACATGGTGTTAATGTTTTAAAAAGTGAGTAATGCATCTGTTCTACAATAATAACGTGGTAATTTATCATAATTCATTCCATTTTTGTTGTCATTGCATGCTTAAGCTATTATGTCAGTTTATTGGGGCAGTGTGAAATAGCCTTCATTTATCTCTGAATTGTGGGATAAAAAGACAGCCCTAAAGTGTGTGGTCTAAATGTTGTTTCTCATTATTGTTTAAAAATCTCAAAACGTTGTAATTTATCATCACAAACAAGTATTTTTTTTTATAAAAATATTTGCCTTGTAAAGATTCTGAGCATGTGCCTATAGTATCTTAATTTTTAAGGCCAAATCTGTCATCTGTTTTTGTTAATAAACTATACTTTAAAATGTAATTTAATTAACCCTTTAATTTTTGTGGCTTCAGTCATTGTTGGGATACTCTTTTAAAGCTGGCAGCATTAACAGCTTATATCGAAATATATATCGTTATCGTTCAATATGGGCCAAAAATGATCAAGATTACATTTTTGCCATATTGCCCAGCCCTAGATTGATCTTAAACAAACACCTGATAAAATCTATCATATTCTCCTCCATTATTTCAGTGAAGCTTCTTTGTGTCTCCCACTCACTGACTTTTACGCTACACTGCCCAAACACAAAGAAAATCCAGTTGATTTCTGGATAAGACTGAATAAGGCAGCTGACTTGACTCTTGAGGGCCTACGCAGACAGGGAAAGAAAACAGAGAACATAAATAATGAAGTTGCACTAATGTTTATCAAACATTGCACCGATCCTGAGCTCTCTTACTCCCTAAAGTGTAAACCTATTCATGAATGGACCTCACGTGATGTCCAACTGAGGATTGATGATTATCAGAGAGCGTTAAGAGCTATTGGCAGAACCATTGAGACTGCACAGCTTAAAAACCATGTCATTGCAGTGACCCCTGAGCAGCACAGTGTTCCTCCAGTGAATGTGACAATGCCTTCCCAATGTCACACTCCAAATCTCTCTCTCCAAGCCCAGCACTCAGTGTGCCTTCCATTTGCCCTCTTCCTACCTGTGGTCCTGCTCAGGGCGAATCCATTCATAGTCTGAGCAACTCTTTGGCACAAAATCTCCAGTCACAATCGGATGAAAGACTTCTAACCTGTATGGGTGATATCTTTCAGGATATGATGGATAAAATGTAGCAGCATAACACTCACCATGTATCCGGGGGTGGCAGATTTCGACGAACCCCTTGTGAAAGACGCCCCAATAAGACAGTTTGTAAGGTCTGTAATGATTCGAGCCACAACACCATGTCACACTGCATGTCTGAAAGACATGTGTTTTGTCTGTTTTGGATCTGGTCACACCAGACTAAATTGCCCAGTCAGTGGCTCCTCTAAGTCCCAGTCTGGGGGAAACTAGCTGACCTGTATTTGGACGGGGGCAGTACAGGTCTCAGCAACCACTCCCACACAGATGACACTTCTGATGCCGAATCAGTTTACATATCTGCAAGAGACTCATCCCATGATTCTGAAATTGTTGTTTATCAAAATATTCACAGAGTCAGCAGTAGTGAGAGCCTTTTCTACACACCTGTGTTACTGGGTAGGACAATGAAAATTGGTGCCATGTTGGCTCTATGGCTTGCAGTATGAGTGAAGAGGCTGAGATGAAAATGAAAGAGTCTGGAGTGATAAATGACCTACACAAAGTTGATGTGAATGTCATCCTCGTTGGATGTGGTGAGCTTTACGTTAAACCCAAGTGTGCTTTTGATGTGGAGATGGAGGTGTATGGCTGTAAGATTGTAGTTCCCACGCTTGTTGTCCAGGGCCAGCAGGATGAACTAATATTGGGAACCAATGTTATAAAACATATCCTGCATCAGTCTAAGCTATGCGAGTCTTACTGGAAAACAGTAAGTGTCAAGTCCTTGCCTGTCACGTTTCTTACGGTGTCTGCGTCGGAGGTGTGTGCGTGGCGAGCTGACGGTTCAACAAGTTCTTTATTTTAAATTCACACATAAACAAAACAGGAATTCTCCAACACATGCTAAACTTAAACAACAAATGCTAGACGCCTGACTGGAGTTCAGCCAGGCTATTTATAACAAACATAAACATAATCATCAAATTAACTTCCCTCGGTTCAGGTGAGCTTCTACGTCACCTGACCGAGGTGTAAACTGGGAAACGAAGTCAAAACGAAACTTAAAACAAACTACAAAACAAAAACCAAAAACGGGCGTTAGGCGCCCTCTAGGGGTCAACCGTGACAGTACCCCCCCAAAACAAATGCTCCTCTGGAGCATCATCGGAGGCCCCGGACATCCACCCCAATGTTCTACCTTCCACCTCCTGACCAGGAGGCTGGGTGACAGGGCTGGGGACGTGCTCGGCCGTGGCAGAGCTGGGGACGTGCTCGGCCGTGGCAGAGCTGGGGACGTGCTCGGCTGTGGCAGAGCTGGGGATGTGCTCGGCCGTGGCAGAGCTGGAGACGTGCTCGGCCGTGGCAGAGCTGGAGATGTGCTCGGCCGTGGCAGAGCTAGTACTGCGCTCGCCGGCATTATTGGAACGGTCACTGCGCTCGACGACGGCGTTGGAGCGGTCACTGCACTCGACGACGGCGTTGGAGCGGTCACTGCGCTCGACGACGGCGTTGGAGCGGTCACTGCGCTCGACGTCGGCGTTGGAGCTTGTGCAGGGCTCAACAGCGGCGTTGGAGCGGTCACCGCGCTCGACGACGGCGTTGGAGCGGTCACCGCGCTCGATGACGGCGTTGGAGCAGTCACTGCGCTCGACGTCGGCGTTGGAGCTTGTGCAGAGCTCGACAGCGGCGTTGGAGCGGTCACTGCGCTCCACGACGGCGTTGGAGCGGTCACTGCGCTCGACGATGGCGTTGGAGCGGTCATTGCGCTCGACGACGGCGTTGGAGCTTGTGCAGAGCTCGACAGCGCCGTTGGAGCGTGCACTGCGCTCGACGACGACGTTGGAGCTTGTGCAGAGCTCAACAGCGGCGTTGGAGCGGTCACTGCGCTCGACGGCGGCGTTGGAGCGGTCATTGCGCTGGACGACGGCGTTGGAGCGGTCACTGCGCTCGGCGACGGCGTTGGAGCTTGTGCAGAGCTCGACAGCGGCGTTGGAGCGGTCACTGCGCTCGACGGTGGCGTTGGAGCGGTCATTGCGCTGGACGACGGCGTTGGAGCGGTCACTGGAGCGTGCGCTGTGCTCGACGGCGTTGGAGCGTGCGCTGCGCTCGACGGCGTTGGAGCATGCGCTGTGCTCGACGGCGTTGGAGCGTGCGCTGCGCTCGACGGCGTTGGAGCGTGCGCTGCGCTTCACGGCGTTGGAGGTCCCTAGCTCACACGGAGAGTAAATGTTGGAAATGCCTTTCTCCTCTTTCCCGCTGAGCGCTGGCGAGGGAGGAAAAAGCTCCGAGCCCGCTTCGCGGTTCTCCCGGAAGTGGAGGATCATGCGCTGCATCTCCTCCACCTGCTCCCGTATTTCTCGCAATTGCTCCGGCTCCGGAAGCCACCACATGCGTTCGTGTCTCGTTAGCTGGTTGTACATCCAGCTCCGGTATCTGTCTATCTCGCCGTTATCCAGTCCGTAGTATTCCCAGCCGCCATACCTCTCAGCCTCGCTGTCCTCCAGCCAGTTCGCCAGCTCGGGCGAGATGGTATCCGCATCCTCCCCAAAATAATCCAGGGGGAAATCCTCCGCCATGCCACTTGTACGGTCTAGCATTCTGTCACGTTTCTTACGGTGTCTGCGTCGGAGGTGTGTGCGTGGCAGGATCGCGGAGGCGAGCTGACGGTTCAACAAGTTCTTTATTTTAAATTCACACATAAACAAAACAGGAATTCTCCAACACAAACTAAACTTAAACAACAAATGCTAGACGCCTGACTGGAGTTCAGCCAGGCTATTTATAACAAACATAAACATAATCATCAAATTAACTTCCCTTGGTTCAGGTGAGCTTCTACGTCACCTGACCGAGGTGCAAACTGGGAAACGAAGTCAAAACGAAACTTAAAACAAACTACAAAACAAAAACCAAAAACGGGCGTTAGGCGCCCTCTAGGGGTCAACCGTCACATTGCCTAAAAAAAGATCATGAGATTGAACAGTTCTTGTCTATGCTCTCAGGGCCCTTGGGCTAGCTATTCACATTTGCTAATGCCTCAAACTCTCGCTGGCCTGAAGTCCACAGATGAAAAGCTCAGGTCAGCTGGTCTCAGTAACATTGACATTGAGTCATGTGAGGTGTCTGAGGTATATAAGAGGAAGATGACTGACCTTGTTTTGCAGTATGAAGATGTATTTTCACGCCATCATCTCGACTGTGGAGAGGCAAAGAGTTTTGTACATCTTTCAGTTAAAAGACCGTTCAGACTACCTTATAGGAGAGTGCCCCCTGGACAATATCAAAAACTGCGCCAGGTCTTAATTGAGATGGAGGACAAAGAAATCATCAGGAAATCAACCAGTGAATATGCATCACCAATCTTTCTTGTGTGGAAGAAGACTGGGGATCTTTGTATATGTACGGATTTTCGGTTGCTAAATAAAAGGATGCTGAAGGATGCTCACCCTCTTCCCCATCAGGCAGACTGCCTAGCTGCGTTAGGAGGCCACAGTCTATTCAGCACCATGCATTTAACATCTGGGTTCTACAATATCCCACTTCATGAGGAAGACAGGAAGTACTCAGCTTTTACAACTACCATGGGCCTTTATGAGTACAATTGTCTCCCTCAGGGCCTATGTAATAGTCCAGGGAGTTTTATGCGAATGATGATGAGCATTTTTGGAGACCAGAACTATGAGTTTGCTGTGCTATTTGGACGACCTGTTGGTGTTTGCCCCAGATGAGGAGAGTGCCTTGTTACGCCTGAAGATGGTGTTTGAGAGACTGCGTAGCCATAATCTAAAGTTGGCTCCAAAAAATGTTTCTTCCTCAGGAGGTCTGTGAGGTTTCTTGGCCACATAGTTGGTGAAAACGGTGTTTCAACAGACCACAGTAAAGTCGAGAGCATCACAAATATGACTAGTACTGATCTTATGGATCCTGATGGTGTGACCCCATCACAGAAGAGGATGAGCTCCTTTCTAGGGATGATAAATTATTATCAGCACTTTGTGCCTGGATACTCTTTGACCTGTTGAAGGGTGAGAAAAGAAAAAGAACAGGTCAGAAAGACAGGACAACAGGCATAAAGCTATGTGCAGCAGACTGGACACCGCATCAGGAACAGGCCTTTGACCACCTTAAGGCTTTGCTAGTCAACTCCATGATTCTGGCCCATCCCGACTTCACCCATCCCTTTATGTTGTCAACAGATGCATCTTTAGAAGGCATAGGTGCTGTCCTGTCAAAAATACAGGATGGAGACACGCAAGCCAGACCAATTACGTTTGCGAGCACGTCCCTAACTCAAGCCCAGAGGAACTACCCAGCTCACCGCTTGGAGTTTCTGGCATTGAAATGGTTGATTTGTGACAAGTTCAGTCAATGGCTCAAAGGTCTCAAATTCACAGTCTGGACTGATAACAACCCGTTGACTCATATACTTAAAAAGCGGAAGCTGGACTTCCGCTTTGTGAGCAACGCTGGGTAGCCAAGTTGGCAAGTTACAACTTCTACATTAAGTATGTCCCAGGATCGCAGAACATCGTAGCTGACGCTTTGAGTCGTTTACCTTTTGTCAAGGAGAGCGTTGGCCAAAGACTTCTAACTGAACCCTATGTAAACCTTCTGAGTGATGTTAAAGATGTCATGTAATTCTGTTAAAAATGCCTTCAGGTCATCAAGTGGTCAAGTGAAGCCCATTACAGTGAGTAATATTGTCCAGTCAGCATGTGACTCACCTCATGTATGGGATCAGTCAATTGGAATGGACGACGTGTCTGCGGTACTACAATCACATATGGTTTGGAAAGCTGGTCCCAGGTCCCGTGCAGTGCAAACAATGCAGTTCCCTTTCAAAGGCTACACTCGATGCTGCGTGAAAATGCTATGGGAAACATCTTGTCATGTTGCCGGTTGTGAAGCATGTGTGTACCAAACACGCCAAATTCTGGATTATATTACCTCGGTCGGGTGACGTCATCTGATGAGACGCACCTGAGGTTATGAATAGGAGTGAACGGAAACATTCCTCAGATTCTTTGTCTTCACCTTGTTGTGTTGAGCGTGCCTGTGTTTAAACCAGCAAAATAAGAAAGTATTTAACTCACCAATATGGCAGAGTTTAAACTAGATATCCCTCCGTGTGTGATAATCCATATCGGAGGGCGAGCTCTACACTTTACTGCTTCGATTAAGTGCTGCGCGCACCTCGCATTCCTTGAGAAGCTTCGAGCCGCCGCACATTCCTGGCTTAAAACTCGTGCATCCAATAGAGCTGCAGGAGACGGAGGTAAGCTCCTTTCTTTCGCGTTCTCATCACGGGAAATTCCTCTGTCCGCTCTCAAGCTTCTTGTGAATGGGCAAGGATAAACATGCTCTCTTGCTTCCGCGGAGATGGAAATAGCCTTAAGCACTTAAAAACATTAGACGGCAGGTTCTGTCGGGTGGCTGGGGGGCGGAGCCTCAACGACGCTCTCTCCCCTTTCTTAGCTATCTCCATATGAGTTAACCCTTTAATGGAGTAAGCTGTATTCATCCCGTGTTTTCTTGCCATCAACTTATTTATTTATTTAGATATAGTTGATGTGCAAGCACGGGGTTATATGATGACGCCCAGATAGAAGAGACGCTTCAGGCTATCTCTCTCCTGCGACACCATCCTTCCTGAAAAGCTAATACTTCCTTTCTAGTTGTGTAAACTTTCATCTTCCCTGGAGGGAAAAGCTTTTCAGGCAACAGGTCAGGTTGGTGCTCCTTTGCACACCATGGCGGTTTTGCAGGCCTACCAGGCTGACCTGCTGAGAGACTTGAGTACTGGCGGGGCTCTTCAAGATAGGGCGTATTGGAATTACGCCGAGCTACAGACTTGTCTCTTTGTGCAACAAAGATGACGGCTTGTGCTATCGGCCGTTTTATGGCTGCTATGGTTTTCGCGGAGAGGCACCTGTGGCTGAATCTCAGGCGCATCAAGGATAAGGATTGTGCATTTCTCCTTGATGCCCCTATCTCGCCTGTTGGCCACCCAGTCTCGACCGGGTCTGACTCTTGCGAGGCGTAAAACACAAGGAGGGTGTTTTTTGAGCCGGGCAACCTCTCGTAAAGATTGGGGTGCGCCGCGCTGCACAATCCGCCCAAAGGGGGTCAGACTGGCAAAAAAATAAATAAATAAATGGGGGTGGCCCCCCAATGGGGAGAGGCACCCAGAATTCCTTTCACAAATGAAGTGTTCTCCCTTGCACCCCCAGGAGGTCGGTGTTCTTGCTCCACCACCACTGGTGTTTCGGTCAACACCAGTCTCCAATAAGCTGTTAGTTCTTAGCTTTTTTCCTGCCATGTTTCAGGATGCCGAACATCTAACAGCCACCCCCCCCACCCCCCGTTTAACCAAGCCGCCGAGACTTTTGCCCTTTTCTGAGAAACTGGCAGTGTTGAAGCTACTGCCAAGTATATCTCCTTGGGTATTAAGCACTGTAGAGAGAAAGTACAGGATTCAGTTCTCACTTCACCCTCCGTGTTTTCAATGGCGTGGTCTCCACTTCCATGAAACCGGAAAGTGCGCATCTGCTGACAGAAGCTGCTGGGGAATGGGGCCATGGAGCATGTTCCCCTACCAGACAGTGAGTCAGGCTACTACAGTCGGTATTTCTTGGTTCCCAAGAGGAACGGGGGCTGCGTCCAATTTTTAGATCTCTTCTGCTCTTCTGCTATCTGGAACAAATAAATGCAGCTTCAAATGTTGACTGTCAAAGTGATTGCTCTCAAATCCTACCAAGCGATTGATTTGTGACAATCGATTTAAGGACGCTTACTTTCATATAGAAATATTGCCACAACACAGGAGGTTCCTGAGGTTTGCTTTCGGGGCGAAGCTTACCAGTATCGGGTCCTTCCATTAGTCTAGCTCTCTCACCCGCACATATACAAAATGCATGGATTAGTCCTGGCTCTTACAAGAGTTCCAAGCCATGCGTATTTGGATTACATAGACAACTGGCTAGCCCAGTCTCAGTAGCTAGCGCTTCGACATCAGCATTTCATCCTAGCTCATCTCTCATGTCATCCTAGCTCATCGTTTCTAAGGATTGAGACCCAACGCCATCTTTCCTGTTCAGAGGACAACATATTGGGTGCCATATGGGATTTGATCGTAAGCAGGCACAGTTGTCTCCCGCTCATGTCGAACCCATTCTCAACACCATCAAGGAAATCAAGCTAGACCAGAAAGTGACCATCACATTCAGAGATCCTAGCTCTCATGGCAGCTGTATCCACGGTGACACCTTTGGGCCTTCTGCACATGAGAGCATTTCAAGTTGTGGCTAAGAACCAGAGGATTTCACTAGGGCCAATCCCCAATAAAGGTTATGCGCCAGGTGCTTCGTACCCTTCCTATGTGGTTCAGACCCCTGTTTCTACTCTGGGTCCCACTCTAAGTTCGTCTTGTCATCACAGATGCTAACGACAGATGCTTCCCTCACAGGCTGGGGTGTGGTCTTAGATGACCGTGCAGTCCAAGGGAGCTGGAGAGGCCATCTTCTCGCGCAGCACATCAATTGCCTCGAGATGATGGCTCTATTTCTGGCCCTAAAGCACTTCCTCCAGCAGTTGAGAGGCTACCATGTCCTAGTGCGGGTGGACAACACTATGGCAGTCTCGTATATTAATCGCCAGGGTAGACTGTGCTCGCGCCGCTAATAGCTAGCGCACCAGATTCCTGTTCCTCAGGGCGATTTACATTCCAGTGCATATGAATGTGGGAGCAGTAGTACTGTCCAGTCTATCTCTGACACACGGGGAATGGAAACCCCACCCCGAAGGAGTCAGTCAATCTGGGAGAGATTTCATGTAGTAGAGGTGGACTTCTTGCCTCGCAAGATAGACTTTGCCCTTTACTGCTCTTCAGATTTACGTCCATGCTATTGCCCTCTCCTATGAGGCGCGTGGGCTCACTTCGCCTCTAGGAATCAGGGCTCATTCAACAGGGGGATCGCCTCATGTATTGCACTAGCAAGAGGTATTCCCCTGCAGCAGGTGTGTGACGTGGAGGGGCAGTCCTCTCCTCACACATTTGTTAGATTTTAGTCTGGATGCTCATGCTACTCCGGGCCCATGGGTCCTCGAGTCAGCTGCCCACACATAGTTCTGAGACCTTATCGGCCTTGTGCGCACACTCTACACAACCTTGGGGGTCCAGACACTTGCAGTCCGGTGACGTTTGTACTCTCGTTCCCATAGCGTTCCCAAACACCCGTGGACATGAATGCTAAAACACACACATACAGGATCTGTGACACGGTCACTGGCCGGGAGAAGGTGGTTCATAGGAACTTACTTCTGCTTGTTAGCTTCCTTCCTGTGGACAATGAAATTAGAAGATTTTACCTCATCTGGCAACATCATGACGGAACAGTCTGTGACCTGTGATCTGTATCCATAACTGACATTGCTGTTGACATAAGACAATCAGAAGTCGCACCTTAGAATACAACACAAACACACAATGGACCTCACACTCTATACACTGCTGACCAGTCCTCACTTCAGTGCAGTAATTTTTCCAATGCACAAACACAGGTCAGATTTGGTCGACTAGTCAAACCTGTTAATAGACTGATACAATCAATGTCAAGACAGGATGCTGTTCAGGATAATTTCAGTGTTAACCCTCTCAAGGCAGGCGTTGCAGATTTGCAACTAGATTTGCAACTACCTAAACAATGTAACAAAGTGCTTTTCAGTGGCAGAACAACAACAAAAACAATATGGGATCCAAATCCACTATCTCAAATCCTCAAAACTTAATTTGAGCCTGAAATGGTTAAATCTGTTTGCAAGTCTATTTTTTTGCATTCTCTTGATGAGTAAATTCCAGGGCTGTTGCCCCGGCTTTTATGGGTGTAAGTTTTTTTTGGAAGTGGTGCGTGACTTCTTTATGTAATTAAATAACATGTTTTGATCTCTTTCATGAGCTTATTCTACACTAAAAATTTGGGTCTTGTGGATTGTACAAGGCACCCTGTTTCCAGTAGTTGAATTGGGAGATACTCTCATGCCACTTCATTCTTATGGAATACCGTAGATATTGGATGTGTTTTAATGACCCTTTCATTGTGAATGTAATTTTTGGAGTTGTATCTGATATGTACTATGTAGAGGTAGCTCAAATTTGATCAAATTCAGTTAGAATTGCGCTTTGTTAAAATTATAATACTTTCAAATTGTATTCTGATTTTTATTTATTTAAAGATTTTATTTAATATTTGTGAATTTTATCATTTTGAGAGAACATTTTGCAGTAATTTATATTCATTTTCTGTGGCAATTGCAAACCTGCACATCGCCCCTTTTTGTACCTCCTGTGTTCCCGTAGTTCGCCCCCCCCCCTCACAATGCTGCCGTGTATTGATGAGGGTAAGTTGTACGGAGAGTTGCTCCTGAGAATAACTATAACTATATTACAATTATATAAACTATATTACAATGTTATGATATTTTTGTCTGGGTTTTATTGCCAAATTAACTTTGTGACACTTTTATGGAGTTTAACATAAGTGCTAAATGCACTTTGGCATCATTTATATTTCTCAGGGAAAATACTGTTATTTTTGTATATAAAGGGGTCAGATGTGCATTGCAGTCCGAAGACAATATATATGTTTAATTGTCTTCTACAGGTACGTTTATTGTCTATCATTCTGTTTACATTTTATTTACCTAAACATATTTAGCCCTGGTGTATTTCACTCTTTTTCCATATAAATATTTGTATGTAGTTTTTAAGTTTGGTTTAAGGTTATAAATGAAAAATGTGTTCATTCTGTTGTAACTGGAATGAAAAAAAATGTTTTCCTGTCAATTTTAATGTATTCTTATGTATGTAAATGTGGGTAAATTGTAAAATTGACGAAATGCCCTGACATGCATCTTTGAGAAAATAATTAATCTGACCACACAATGCTGCCGTGTATTGATGAGGGGGTCAGATGTGCATTGCAGTCCGAAGACAATATATATGTTTAATTGTCTTATACAGGATCAAATAAAATAGTGGAAAGCAGCTCTTGGTGTCGTCTTGGTAAGCAGGTCCGTTACACATGTTTAATTTTTTAGCGTGGTAAGATGGAGACGTAATCACGGCACCAAAACTCGCACTGAATCATGATGAACCGTACTTACGACCCCTGCGCGAAACCCCGTAGGTGAGATAGGGGTATTAAACCTCTACTCTGTCAACTCATCGTATTCATTCCGTAAGTGTGCTATATAACCCCAACAGCTGACATGCTTCACATTGTTACTGAAGCTGGTGAAGAGTGTTATCAACTGTTTGTCCATCAACTATGATTGTATACCTGGTTCGTTTCACAGTCACTACAGGTTACATGAAAATATTAGCGACAATTTGGTGATTTAATTTATAGATTAGTCTATTATGGCATGCTATTGAAAAGTTAACCCATGTCGAAATAAATGCTATTAACAGAATTTAGTGCAGTGTTTAATTTGCATAGAAAGTGCCGTCTTTCTTAACGCTGTCATGCAAAAGGAGTCAAAAATCGATTCCTGAGCAACCGATGTCAGCTAATTCAGGACCTTCACTGTAGACAGCGCCTTGTAACGTCGGACGTAAGAGGCAGCAACTTAAGAAGACTCCTAAGGGACAGTTTGAGAAATACACTTAGAAAAGTTATCACTTTATGTAAGATATATCTTAAGAGTCTTCTTAGCGCGCAAATAGTGTGCATTATCGAGAAACCGGCCCCAGTTCTTTAAGGAAGACTGGTGTTTGATTTAATTTGGTCTGTCTGCTGAAAAATGGAAGAAAGGCATTTTACTGATGATTATGCCAGTATCTGTTAACAACAACATAGAGATCTACTGCTGCAGGCTGCAATGACCTATTTATACATATAGATACTACAGATAATTTGGAAGCACCAATCAGCCTACAACACATTGCTTTTGGTGGTGGGTAGGGGCCAGCATGGGCACTCTGACCATCTGGAGCTACCTTTCTCAGTCCCATAAGCAGCAAGCTGTGATGCATTGTGTGTTCTCACACGTTCCATCGTAGCTAGCATATTTTTTAAGCAATTTCTGCTACAGCTCTTGTTTGGGATTGAACCAAGGAGATCCTTTGCTAAAGTACATTTTGGGGATGAACTGACACAATCATTTAGCCATTGTATATTTGTCTACTTCAGTGGTTCTCAAAGTGTGGGGCGCGCCCCACTAGTGGGGAATACAGACATGACAGGTGGGGCGCAATGAATGGGTGGAAATTAGTGGAAAATAATAGGAAAAAAATAAACAGTCACACACAAATAAATGGATCATTAATACAAGTAGATTTAAAATAACATCAGTTGTGGGCCGGGAGAAAAAGTGGAACCAAAGTGCATCAATAACGGTTTAACGTCGGGCCAACTTGAGCAGCGCTGCTCGAATCACAAACCTGCGCGAGCCACTGGACAGGGCTGTGCGACTCTGACAGAAATAAACCGCGCCGACCATCAAATTACATTTTACCCCGCTGGGATGCGCACGTACAAAACAGGCATGGCAAGGCGGAAACAATACTAAACAGTCCTGACATTTTAAATTGTTTTTAAATAAAACACAGTGGGTCGCGCAGGTTTGTGATTCGAGCTGCGCTGCGCGATCCACCGGGCTGCGCAAATAAACCAGATCATCACTGCGCTATCCAGATAATTGCGCTGCGCTGTATTTGCGCAGATATTTGGTTCAATCGGGTGCCGCGGTTTCGTCCCACTTTTGATGTGTTTGGCTTCACATACACTTCGACAATGGAAGAAGACACTGCAGCAGCAGTGAGTTTGCTTACATGTGACGAAACCTAGAACGAGGAGATTGTAAAGAAAAAAAGTGCATCGTCTGTGGTGTGGAATTGGTTTGGGTATAAGAAAAGTGATACGAATGAGATGAACGTGATTTGGAAGGTACACAAGTGCACTGTTTTAACAAGCGGTGGAAACACATCAAACCTTTTCTATCATATGAAATCCAAGCATCCAAACGAATATGGCCAAAGTAAAAAAATGCGGCAAACCTCAGCAATTCACAGTTTATATCAAATTACATTATGTAAAACAGTTTCTTTGTGTTTGAATTTTTATTTATGTATTTTCAGATACAAATTGCTATATTGTGATATAGCAATTGTGATTGTGATTGTTATCGAGGTAGAAAATAGCTTCTCCTGTGTTAGAAGATTTTGGTTATATCGCCCACCCCTAATGAAGCCTATCTTGAGCTTGGATTCATGGTGGGGATGGTGGGGGCAGAGGAGAGGCTCGTGTGTGTTTTGTGTCTTAAGCCGCTGGCAGCAGACCGCATGAGACCCAACAAATTAGGAAGACACTTAGAGACAACATACAGTACTCCAGTCACGTTAATAAGCCACTCGACTTCTTTCAAAGAAAGCTGGCAGAATACAGACAGCAGGATAATCGCATGGTAGCATCTGAATCAGTGGACAGCAAAGCACAAATGGCTTCATACAGAATTGGCCGATTGTTGAGCAGCTAATAAACATGGGGTCAATTATGCAATGATAAGTGACAACGTAAGCCTTTCATAACAATTGCACGTGTATTTTATCTGTTTTTAACTTGGTGTTGTTTGGTCTTATTGGTTTAGAAATTGATATTTCAATAAACAGTAAACTTGGCCGATTTCGTTATTATTTTGTTGACAAGTGGGGCTTGAAAATTCGCTCACCCCCTTAAGTGGGGAATGACAGAAAAAGTTTGAGAACCACTGGTCTACTTTATGATGCAAACAATATTGTGTACAAGAGACACACATACTGTACATGCAACATAATGAAAGTGTTTGTTTTTATTACTGGAAAATACTTCAGACTAACTGTTAAATGTTTCAGAAGAAGCTACTCACTGCATCAGTTAGGGTTAACATATTGTTGCCAGCTAAAACATATTAATAACTGCAGTAATTGTTAAAATATCAGTGTAATGCACGCTAGTGGGCCAGTAAATCACGGGCATAGAGAGAAAGAACTGCGGTGCAAACGTGCAGCGTTTTTTTATTATTATTATTATTATTATTATTATTATGCATGTGCAGCGTGACAAAACACACAGTCAATAGTAGGTGCGGGAGGTGTCTGGTACCAGGTCGTTTGATAAGTATCTGTGCCCATGCAGGTCGATGGGGTTCGACGGCTCGGTTGGGGCGGTTGTATGTTGGGTCGTGGGCACAAGGTGGCCGGTGCGTAGGTGCCTTCTGGCCGGCGTGTACACAATCTGGGTTTCTTGCGAGTCCGAATCTGTGGGAAGAGGAGAGTGACATGAGCTATAGACATACGTTCTTTCCTACTCACCGGCATGAGCCGTCGCGGTCCTTTTATAGGGAGTGGTCGACAGGCTGCCATTAATGCCGGTGAGTGGCAGCGCCCTGCCCCCTTAATTATGCCTTTCGCGCTGTCCGCTGTACTGAACCGGTGTCTCCTGTCTTTTTCGGTGGATGAGGTTAAAGCTATTCTATTATTGGGCATCCTCGCTATGAGCCCATCGCCACAATCAGATTTTAAGTTTTTGCTTTTTTTATAATTAAAGTGGTAATGTTTGGGGCAGTGTATATACAATTATGAACGCATTCTTTTTCCCCCCATTACATTTAGAAACTCCTAAATAGCTTGAAATCTATCATTTTTACTGTCACTTCTGTTGCTAGTTTTTGGACATGTAAGGCATTGCATTGTGAAAAATATAAATGGAGGTAAGATGTGTCATTATTTAACTCACAATTGGTTGGGAACTGTCAGTACCATCTCTGATTTCTCTTTGAAATGTACCTGTAGCTAAAAGCCTTGGAAGAGAGATTAGGTAAAACCGGACAAAAGAAATCGACTGATGTTCCACTTCTCACTCTCAGAATAGAGTTTGCAGGTGTGCTACAAACACATTCCCTCCACAAAGCTGCATGATCCAAATATCATTGTTATATATGATTTACTTCACACTCTGTCTCATTTTTTATGTTCCATCTGTGTTCCTAATGAGCACCTAATTATTCCCTCAATTATTTTATGACTAAGATAATGTTTTATAGATTCACCACATATTTTACCTTCTACTGTATTATGCTTTTCTTCCACTTGGGGCACTTGGACAGAAAATATCCACACATCCTTATGCATATAAGCAAAACTTGATAAATAGGCATCCGGACACTTTAAACAGATAATGATGCATTAACACATTTAAAATGAGGCCATAGATCTGACTATTGATATAAGACCAAGCAAGGTTTTTCTAAACTTCAAATCCACTCTCACAATGATTCTGATGTTCTTCTGATGGTGCAGCCCATCCACCTCAAGGTTTAATGTGCTGTGCATTCTGAAATGCTTATCTGATCACAAAAGTTAAAAAAGAGATATTTGAATTATTCAATTCAATTCAATTCAATTTTATTTATATAGCGCTTTTAACAATGGTCATTGTCTCAAAGCAGCTTCACAAAAATTAAATAAATTTAACAACAAAACAAAAATAAAAAAAAATAAATAAATAAATAATAATAATAATAAAATAAAATAATAATTATAATAATTATAGAAACGAAAATAATTGGAAGTGTAGATGTGTGAGAAAAATGTGCAGATAATAATAATGAGACGAATGAATGAAATTTCTCTGATGAGCAAGCCAAGGGTGACGGCGACGGTGGCAAGGAAAAACTCCTTGAGAAACCTTGAGAGGAACCAGACTCAACAGGGAACCCATCCTCATTTGGGCGATAACAGATAGAAATGATATAACATCTTGTGTGTTGTGCAGGTGAAAATTCAATATGACAGAAATTATTTAAATTGACATGAAGACCAGTTCAGCATAGGGACGAGTCAGTAGGTGCAGAGGGCAGATGAGGTCTGGATCACTGGAAGCACAGGAGCAGCATGTGTAGCTCCAACCATCATAAAGCTGAATCCAGCTGAAGCTGGTCCTTCTCTGGATGCCTCAGGAACCTCGCAGGGTCGGCCTTTGTCTACTGAAGCTGGCAAAATCTCCCGATGCCTCGGGATGGGTAGAGAAATACAGAACAGATGGGGAGAATTAGCGTAGTTGCCATTCGGTATAGGTGTACTGGTGTATGAGATTATGGGATGAGTTATGTGTATGCCAGATTAAAAAGATGCGTCTTGAGTCTACTTTTGAACTGAGAAACCGTGTCTGCTGCCCGAACACTGTCTGGAAGGCTATTCCAAAGCGTTGGAGCTAAATATGTAAATGCCCTACCCCCTTTTGTAGATTTTGTAGAATTATTCATTCATTCATCTTCTATACGCTTTATTCTGTATAATGGTTGCGGGGGACCTGGAGACTATCCCAGGAAACTCTGGGCACAAGGCAGGGTACACCCTGGACAGCGTGCCAATCCATTCATTCATTCATTCATTCATCTTCTATACCGCTTTATCCTGTATTTAGGGTCGCGGGGACCTGGAGCCTATCCCAGGAGACTTTGGGCACGAGGCAGGGGTACACCCTGGACAGCGTGCCAATCCATCGCAGATATTTGAATTATCATAGACTTATTGTCAGCATGACCCAGTCTGACCAGTTTCTTTTGATCTCGCTCAGATCTATTGCTGACATGATAGTTTCATTTGTTACATCGTTCTGTATAAACTCCAAAGATTGCTGTGTGTGAAAATCCCAGATCAAAAATTTCTGAAATACACAAACAATGCCACTATCAATGTCACTGAGATCACATTTTTTACTGAATTCAATTTCTATAACTGTATCTGCATTTTTTTTTTATCTGAATTGTGCAGACGTTAAAGTGGCCAGAGGGTATTTGCTTAATTCATTAATTTATTAATTCATTAATTCTTACTTTAAGTGTTAGCATTAAATTGTGTGTTTTATGGGGTATATGTACAGTATGACAGGGGTTTGTGCCATTCATCTTTATTCAGTTCAGCACATGTAACTAAAATTTAAGATCAGCAGAGACATTCGTTCTATAAATTAAGACACACCTAGCTCAAACAGACATACACCAACATACTGTAAGAGCATAACCTTGTGTGGGTTTTACCTTTTGTACTTGGTATATAGTATATCTAACCCCCTCTCTCATGCATTTAGACAAGTTTATCAGGCTCGCCTAGTTAATACAATTTTCTAGGAGTTCACTAAAGGTGAAGGTTTTATATTTTTCATTCTAGTTATTTCATTTAAATTGTTCATGAATGGACATTGAAGCAATCCTTTCTGTGAACTATTCAGCTCTTCAGCTGATCCAAAATGCAGCTGCACATCTTGATTTCAACATTATTAAAGCCAAACACAGACAGGCTCCCACTTACTTTAAAGTTCTTATCACACTCCACACTGCACCGCACTCCCTCCAGTCTTACAGCACAACTGGACTGGTCCCGCCATCCCACAATTAGGGCACAAGAAAGACAAGGACGGCTCTGATTTGTTAGCCCACCTAGGTAGTGGAATGAATGTATCCTAAATGTCTTAACAGATGTCACTGGCAGTCTTTAAAGGATGTTTTTAGGAGCTACCTCTTCCTGGAATGCTTAATTTAGCTAAAAAGAAATCCCTTTATTCATGGGTGTAGCATAGCATTGAAGCCTTATGATCAAAATGATAAAATCCAGAAACTTGGAAAAAAACATGTTATTAAACAGGTTACTATGCATTCTTAATAAAGCACATGCTGCATTCACTTAACGTATAATGAAAGTACAAACAATCAGATTATTTATTTTTTATTATCCAGTTGAGCTGATCTTTGCACAGACTAATCTGATCTTGCGTGTTTGTCTGTATGTATTGTATTTTACAGCTTCTCTCTGAGAGCCAGCTTAATATGGTGAAGGTGGTAAACTCAGTTAGCGATGCTTTGAACTCCATGCAGAAGGAGAATGGAGGCATGAAGGCCCGTGTGAAAGCTGACCTACAGAGAGCTCCAGTCAGAGGATCTCGTTTCAAAGGTTGTGCTAATGGTAAAAGCTTTTGGAGTTGGCTATATATTTGTTATATTAAAAACATTTCTCGGGTCGTTTATCATTAGATTTTTATTTGCTTGAATATTGTTTTTATGTTTATGTATCTTTATTTTTGATAAATGTACCTATTAAAAATTATGCATTTTTTTGGGTTAATAATAAAACATTTTGTACGCTTGATAATTTTATCCAAAACAAAAAATATTAAACCAAGAGGGTTTGAACTAAATAGATCAGTAATAATTAATTCTATAATTCTGTAAATACTGTTATTATTGTAATTATTTATACACTGCAAAAAGGTCACACACTCTAAGATTTTATTTAGTCACCTTTAGTTTTAATTACAGCACACAGTGTGGTGACTAGTTTTGTGAAAATGATTCCTCATGCTCCCAGAACCCACCCTTTCACATTTCGGATGCTAAAATAAGCCTCTGCCATCATGTAAGTAAAACTCCAGTGATGTGATACCCTGGCTATTCAGTAAATCTAGGTCATCAGCTGACTTCATTTTATTGCTACATAACGTTGCTATGCAACAGAAGCAACCCTGAATCATAACACTGCCTCCAGAGGCTTGTACATTGGACACTATGAATGATGGTTGATTATTTTATGTGCTTCCTTTCTTACCCTGATGCACCCATCACTCTTAAATAAAGGTCAGTCCAAACTCATCAGACCACGCGAGTTTTTTTCCTTTGCTCCGAATCTAAATTTTTATAGTCTCCAACAAATATGTACTTTGTCTGATTAGTCTTACTAACAAATGGCTTTCATATGACCACACAGCTGTGTCCCAATCATGTGAATTCTCATCACATTGTGTGCATATGGTACTGTTCTTACTTCCACTATTAAACATAGCTATTCTTTTTACTGTTGGTAATGGCAACTACTGAAAATGTGTGTTATATGTGTATAACCCAGTTCCCATATTTTTTTTTCTTTGCTAGAATTCTCAATCCAAAAGAAATTTGTGGGCAGAACTGAAAAGGCAGGTGTGAACAAGGAAGCCTAAAATCCTGAATCAGTTACAGTATACCAGTTCTTCTAGAAGGAATGAAATTCCAGCAACTTATTGTAAGAAGCTTCTGGAATGCTGCCTGAAACTGGAATACTTCTGAAAGGTTCATACACATAGTGTATGTAAACTTCTGACCCACTTGATGCTAGAAACTAAAAGCTGAAATAAATCTTTCTATACACACACACACCAGGCTGCCAACTCTCACACACTTACACACCTAATCATACACTACGACTAATTTGCAAAACCTAATCAACCTACAGTACACCCCATGTCTTTGGTCTGTACTGGAGAAGCCTGAGAAAGCCACCAAGCATGGGGAGAACATGCAAATTCCACACACACTGAGTGGAGGAGATATTCCCTAAAAGTGGGAAGCAAAAGTTTTTCAGGGAGTGGACAGAAACAGGAGAACACAGTGGAAACACTATTAAGAAGAAAATGGAAGACCCTTCACAAACATTAACTTAAACTCGAGAACAAATCACCCTCTTTTTTTAAAGGCTCGGTACTTGTTTCTCTTCTGTTCTCCCCTTTATACCCAATCTCTTGATGATCCTCATAAAACTGTACATATCATTGTTATGTGGATGACACTCAACTCATTCTCTCCGTTCCTCCTTGGAAATGAGCTGTCTTGAATGACAACCCATCAACTGAAACTCAAAACTGGATTCCTGTTTATATCAGGTAATTCATCCTGCTGTCAGGATCTTATGTTCTCCCTGGACAAGACTCCGGGCAATCAAATGTCCTTTCCCCCCACATTACTTAGTGTACTCGTCCAGTATTTGTCCATTTCTCTTCACACAGGCCACTGGACTCTGCAACTCTCTCCTGATTCAGGCTGCATGGCTGTATGCAGCCTGAATTCTGTTCCCTCCATTGGTGTAGCTGCCTGCATCAACACTGACACTTGCCTACAAAGGTCAAAATTGCCCACTTACCTCAAAGAACGTATCACACACCAGACTCCATCCTCCAGCCCTGTGGGCTGCTATGCTGAGGGACAAGCCTGGCAACGCCTATTTGCATGGGCTCTCCCATGTCTTCCAGCTCAAGTTCTAACTCAGGATCAAAATCAGGGACCGAATATGAAGCTTCGGGCTGTGTCTCCATAAGCGGAGGTGGGACTTCGCGCCTATAGCCGGAGAAGCGACCGGCTAGGCGCTCGGAACGGCTTTTGTTGGGTGGAGGAGATGTTCCCTGTCTGGACCTGATGGAACGCCCAGACTGACGCTCATGAAGGCGGTTATCCAACCAGATGGCTAGCCTATAAAACTCCTCCAGATCCTGTGGAGGATCACTAATGGCTAGCTCATTCCTCAGCTGTTCGGAGAGCTCTTGAACATATGCAGCCCGGGTATGAAATTCGACTGTGTAGTCAGCTACAGATCGCCCCTCTTGACAAATGGAAAGGAGCGGCGACACTACACTTAGGGTGGCGTTTTCCTGAGAGGAGGTGCTGCCACACTGCAGATGCCTGTGAGCAGAGACACCATAAATGCAACCTTCACCCATTGTGATGGAAATTGGGAAGGTTGTAGCTCGAAAATTAGTGACTACTGCAGGATGAAGGCATTGCACCTTTCTAGCTCGCCTGCATACTGTTGTGGAGGTGGTAGTCGAGTTTCAGCCTCTGTCTTCCTAAAACGGCGGCGTGAGAGAGAGAAAGAAAGAGAGAGCGACATGTCTCATTTCATCATGTGCTCTTAGTTAAGTCCAAAACACAGATTAAGAAAAACACTCTTACATCTTGTGATGCGGCTCTTGAATCTGCACCACATAACTGAATGATCGCACCACCTGAAGAGCCCGCAGGCTTATAGCGGGTGCATGAGTCGACTCACGGCTCTGGAATCAACTCGCGGCCAGATGTAAACCCGGAAGTGGCTTGCACATCGAGCTGCCTGAAAATCTGCTTGAGGCGCTTATTAATCCCATGCATCTCCAAAATTAAAACAGCCAGGGCTTCCGCATGCTTATCAAGCACTCACACTTGACCCTCAACTATCTCATGCACCCGCTATAAGCCTGCGGGCTCTTCAGGTGGTGCGATCATTCTGTTATGTGGTGCAGATTCAAGGACCGCACCACAAGATGTAAGAGCGTTTGTTTATAAGAGCCCTGAAAACCATTTTAGATTCAGATTTTTTCTGAAAAAACTATTATCCTCTTGGGTCATATGCCCTTACAGAGAATTTATAGGAGAGAGTGTTTTTCTTAATCTGTGTTTTGCACTTAACTAAGAGCACATGATGAAATGAGACGTGTCGCTCTCTCTTTCTTTCTCTCTCTCACGCCGGCGTTTTAGGAAGACAGAGGCTAGGTCTTTGCCTCTGTCTTGTACTCTGTGCACAATTTGTCTGTTCGTCTTTTACATTCTTTCTTCCTCTTGCTTTGTCTTTGGCCCTGATACCTTACCAGTGCTACCAAAATGATCGCACGCCACCAGGTGCGGCTCGTTCAGGCTGATTGCCTTACGGCAGAGTTGCTTGGCAACTGCGTGTATAAATGACCAAGCCTTTGCCTGTTCAAAACTCCGCATGGTAGCAGCCTGCAGATCTGCCCATTCTGAACAGTTTATGCGCGGTTCTACCCCTCGCGACCCATGTCGTTACAAAGTGTGGTTAAAAAAATGAGTGAATGGTTGTGTAGATCACTTAAACACTTGGTAAACTGACATCGTAAAAAAATTATAATAAATTATAGTAAAAATCACAGCTATGTTAAATATTGAAAGCAGGAGTATTTCCATACACAATGTGATGAGAGCTCACAGGATTTCGACCAAACCACTGGGTGACCATAAAAAAATATGTCAAGAAAAAAGGCTTCAGTTTGCTTAGGAGCATAAAGTTTGTTCTTTGAAACAGTGTAAAAAAGGCCATATGATCTAATGAGTCTAGATTTATCCTATTTTAGAGTGAGTTGAAAGATGAGTATGTCAGCATAAGTAGGCAAACTCATAAAGCGATGCACCGAAAATGAATAGTTCCCACTGTAAAAGCCTCAGAAGGCAGTGTTATGATCTGGGTTGCTTCATTATGTGGCAGTAAAGTCAGCTGCCTACCTGAATGCTGCGAAATTGTGGTTCTGGGATCATGAGCAATACATTCCATATATTAATTGGATCTTAATTCCATTGAACATTTTAAAGATGTAATCAAGAAGACTTTAAGGAGTTGTTTGACCCTCCCATCAACAATATCATAAAAATGAATGCAACTCAGGATGGAAATACATGTTGCAATTTTGCTTAAGGTTGTTGAAACAATACCACAGCAGCAATGTGTGCTGTAATCAAAGGTAAAAAGCACTTCAACAAAATATTATTAGTGAGTACAACTTTTAGTTTGGTTGTGCAGTGTATATAATGACAAGAAACAGCTATTCATGACGTACCATTCAATGTCATTTAAAGACCAGGAACAAAACATTCTTTTAGGATCTTAAGGATCCATATTTTCTAGGTGAAATGGTTCAAACTACCTTTTCTTGATTCTTTATCATTCTCTCTCTCTCTCTCTCTCTCTCAAAATTTTAGGTTCCCGTCCTCGTGACTGTAGTGATATACATGCAAGTGGTCAGAGGGAAGACGGTGTATATTCTGTGTTTCCCACTCATTACCCTGCAGGGTTCCAGGTCTACTGTGATATGAACACGGATGGAGGGGGCTGGACTGTGAGTCTCTCTCATTGTACCTAATGACATAAACATTCCTTCACCCTTTACAAATACATCATCACAAATTATTTGGCATGGCAATGCAAATATAGTTTGCCACCACACACATAACTGCACACACATATGATTTAGACCCCATATACCAAAGTAAGACGCATGGCTACCCAAGAAGTTACTCAGCAATCAGTCAGGGTTTTTTGGGCAATCAGAAATGGTTATAGTTTAGAGAGGGCTGTGATTGCAGAAAAATAGATTCTAATGTAAAGCAAGAGAGTAGGAGACGTGTGTGTGTGTGAGTGAGTGAGTGAGTGAGTGAGTGAGAGAGAGTGAGATTAGAGTAAGGACTTAAATTTATCACTAATACAAAGAGTTTGGGATGTACTGTAATGGCATTTTTGCCTATTCAAGTGCTACAACCATCAAATAACACATTTATTGTTTAATGTGCAACAAAGAAATACAGAAACAAGACAGAAGGGAAACAAGGATTACATTTTCAAAGGTGTAATGATAGATAAACAGCAGAATATAAAAATGAATTAAGTAACGGTTAAGGCTAAAACCAAAAAAAGCATATATCAACACCAACAAAAGCAGCAAGTCATAAGCTGTGTTTGTTGCACTGGGAATACACTAAAAAGGTAAATGTGTTGCAATAAGAATACATACTCTACAAAATACTGTATTGTTTTACGTAATGTGCTGGATTTTGCTGATGATTAATACTGTCAGATTTGAGAGTGATCTAAATAAATAAGGCAAAAACACCTTTCAGAATAAGCTCATCAATCTACGTCATTATAGTTAAAAAAAAAACTGCGTACAAAATTTAAATGACAGCTATCACATTTTAAGGATGTTGACATATGGTTTATACTTTTGTATTACAAATAGTGTATAATCAATTACAAAAAGAAGGTTGTAAAAATTTCTACAGTAGCAAAATCTACAGATGGATGTCAAAAACACAAGATGGCACACTTACTTGATACTGTAAGCGACACCAGTTTAGCTTTTCTATCTATTGTTTTGTGGATATTTAAATGATTTTTAAGCAAATCAAAACAGGTTCAACATCCAATGTTGTTTATGTTTTATGTAACATTTAATAATTACTGTAGGTCAGTAATGAAAGAAAATGTACAGTATGTTTTGAAATTGAAGTTGCTTAACATCTGATTTAAATTAATGCAGATAAATATTAAATTTCTCTTTAATGTGCCTTGACTGCAAAAGCACCTTTGCCTTTCGAGCACAACAAATTCAGACTGCATTTAGCTTGCAAACATAGACTGCCTTGTTCATCACGGGTAAAAGCACAATGGGGCTGTTCTAGTCACTGTATAAGTCCTCTATTACTCGCAACACTTGGATTTTCAATCAATTTGTAATGAACCACTTTTCTTTTGTTCTGGTAAGTGACACATCTGGGTACGCACTAAGTGGAGTGTCAGTGTGGTGGTCTGTGAGGTCATTTCACTGAGCTGCGAGAAAACATTTCCAAAATTCAGCCTGGTAACTTCTGCTCACAAGAAATGGTGGAAGTAGAGTGGAATATGTTTTAAACACTAAGGTTCTCTATGTCTCTTTTGCCAAAACAGCAAGGATCGTCTCTTTTTGCTGCATAAATGAATGTGGCATGTCTTTCTAATGTTAGTTCACCTTAAATATAAATTACCCAATTATACAAATACTCTCTCCTCCAGATTATGCTAGGGACACCTCTCAGGTTACAAATTATAGGACTTGTACTAATTCTAGTAAATATTATACTTATGAAGTAGGTTTTTAATGTTTTGTTACAACATTGTAAGATGCTGATTCAGATTTAATTCTCAGCAATGCTTACAGTTGGACTAATGAATCTTGTTAGGATCCCAATGCACAATACCAGGGTATGTTTCTCTGACCATCAATGACAGTGAATTCTTTAATGTACAATTAAATGTCTTTCTTTAATTATGCAGGTTATACCCTATTTAAACATTACTAACACAATGAATATTCTACGATATTTGATAGCGTTAAATGTATAAAACGAAAGAATATACATAATTCAACATAGATAATTGAACATGTACATTAATCTTGATTCCTTCAACCCTTTTGTGGAAGAGCCTCATATGTACTTCTCACAAGATAATTCATTAATGAACGCAAGACGGAATCTTGTGCATCATCTCTGTCAGATTATGCCAGACCTATACACAGGCCCTCCTTTTTGCCTACATAGTGTTAGATACTGCATTGTAGTTGAAGTACATCAAAAAGGAATAGAGGGAGGACTTCAAATAGTGCAAAATAGTATGACATCCAATATGGAGAGGTGGCAAAGGTTCTTTCTCCGCAATCAAACAGTGACACTAGCGAGTCATGGGCATCTGTGAGCTCATGCATGTGGAAGTGTTCTACTCTCCCAAATGACAATGCATAATTAGCATTTTGAACAGATGCAACTGAATAGCCTCATAAGACACATTGGAAGCAAATGTAGTTACGTTATCTTAACTGTTGGATCAGACCAGACAGATTAGCCTTTGGTCAATCATACGGCAGCAGCACCATGTAGAAAATTATGCAGATCAAGTCAAGAGCTACAGTTAATCTTTGCATAAAATATTAGAATAGGGACAAGGTTGCTGGTTCCAGATGGGCTGCTTTAAGTATTTCAGAAACTGGAATTTTTGCACAAATCAGTCGAGTTTACACAGAAGAGTGTGAAAGTGAGCGACAGTCTGTGGGTTAGAGATGTCAAAGTTAAAATACCCAGATTGGGCTCAGATGCCCGGACGAATATAGTAATTCATAAAATATTTTTTAACCATGGTGGACAGAAAAGCATGGATTATCCTTGATGGTATAAGCTACAGCAGAAGACCAATTTGGGTTTTAAAAAATAGGAATTTGAGCCTATCTTACGCACAGACTAACCCCGTTTGTCCAAAGATTTTTATTATTATTATTATTAGTAGTAGTAGTAGTATTTTTATTATTATTAAACATCTTTCTCCAATCTTGAGCTATCCAATTTAAGTGAGTTTGTCCCTATAAGTGCCCCAGTTCCCTTTCAAAAGTTACACTTGATGCTGCATGAAAACGCTATGGGAACATCTTTCTGTGTTGCCGGTTGTTAAGCATGTGTATATTAAACACGCTAATTTTGGCATATATAACCTCGGTCAGGTGACGTCATCTGATAAAGCGCACCTGCAGGTTATAAATAGGAGTGAACCAGAAACATTCCTCAGATCTTTTTGTCTGTGGCCCTGACGTTTTATGTTCGCCTGTGTTTGTAAACCGAAGTGTTTAACTCACCGATATGGCTGAATTTCAAGCGAGATGTGTCTCTCCGTGTGATGAATCCATCCCGGAGGGGCGATCTCCACACTTACTGTTTCGATTAAAGTGCTTCGTGTGCGGCTCGCATTTTTTACAGAGAAGCTACGAGCCGCGGCGCATTCCTAAGGCTTAAAACGACGTCCATCCGGCAGAGCTGCGGGAGACGGATTCTCCTCCTTTCTCTCGCGCTCTCATCGGATCGGGAAATTCCTCTGTACGCTTCTCAAGCGCGCCCTGGCGCTTCTTGTGAACTGGGCAGGATAGACATTTTCTCTCACTTCCGCGGAGATGGAAATAGCCTCGAAGCACTTGAAATTAGACGACAGGTTTCTGTTGGGTTGCTGGGAGGCGGAGCCTCAATGACACTCTCTCCCTTTCCTTAGTAACCTCCACGACGAGTTAACCCTTTCATGGAGTAAGCTTTATTCATCCTGTGTTTTTGCGCCATCGACTTATTTATTTATTTAAATATAGTTGATGTGGAAACACGGGGTTATATGATGACGCCCCAGATAGAAGAGACGCTTCCAGGCTATCTCTCTCCTGGGACATCATCCTCCCTGAAAAGCTAACACTTCCTTCCAAGCTGTGTAGACTTTCATCTTTTCTGGAGGGAAAAGCTTTTCAGGCAGCAGGTCAGATTGGTGCTCCACTACAAATCATGACGGTTTTGCAAGCCTACCAGGCTGACCTGCTAAGAGACTTGAGCACTGGTGGGGCTCTTGAAGATAGGGTGTTCTGGAATTATGCCAAGCCACAGACTTGTCTCTTCGTGCAATAAAGCAGGCAGCTTGTGCTATCGGCCGTTTTATGGCTGCGATGAATCTCACGGACATCAAGGATAAGGATCATGCATTTCTCCTTGATGCCCCCATCTCACCTTCCGACCTGTTTGGCTACGCCGTTGCCACTAGGTTCATGAGGCGAAGTTATATGAACAAGCCTTCGGGAAATTCCTTCCCAGCCGTGCTCAAGAGTCGGGATTGTCGGCCACCCAGTCTTGACTGGGTATGACTCTCGTGAGGCTTGAAGCACACAAGGAGAGTGTTTTGAGCCGTTCAACCCTTCGCGCCGCACTTCGTAATCCGCCTCAAAGAAGTCGGGTCGATATACTGTCTTCTTCACAAAGAAGTCCTGAGGCCAGGACCGTGGGGGTGGCCCCCCAATGGGGAGAGGCACGTAGAATTCCTTTCGAGAATGAAGTGTTCTCCCTGGCACCCCCAGGAGGTCGGTGTTCATGCTCTGCCACCACTGGTGTTTCGGGCAACACTGCTCTCCAATAAAATGTTATTCTGTCTTTTCCTGCCATGTTTCATTATGCTGAACATCTAACATCCCCCCACCCCCCATACTGAAATATTGCCACAACACAGGAGGTTCCTGAGGTTCGCTTTCGGGGGCGAAGCTTACCAGTATCGGGTCCTGCCATTTGGTCTAGCTCTCTCCAGCACATACACAAAATGCATGGATGCAGTTCTGGCTCCTTTGCGACTCCAGGACATCCGTATTTTGAATTACATAGATGACTGGCTGGCCCAGTCTCAGGAGCTAGCGCTTCGACATCGAGATGTCGTCCTAGCACATCTGTGTTCCTTAGGATTGAGACCCAATGCCACGAAAAGCATACTCTTTCTTGTTCAGAGGACAACATATTCGGGTGTCACATGGGATTTGATCGTAAGCGGGCACAGCTGTCTCCCGCTCGTGTCAAATCCATTCTCAACACCCTCAAGGAAATCAAGCTAGACCAGAAAGTGACTGTTCATCACTTTCAGAGATCTTTAGCTCTCATGGAAGCTGCATCCACGGTGATACCTTTGAGCCTTCTGCACATGAGAGTATGGCAAGGACCAGAGGATTTCACTCGAGGGCCAATCCCCAATAAGGGTTACGCGCCAGGGCTTCGTACCCTTTCTATGTGGTTCAGACCCCGGTTTCTGACTCCGGTTACCCACTCTAAGTCTGTCTTGTCGTCGCAAGATGCTAACGACAGACGCTAACCTCACGGGCTGGGGGGCGGTCTTAGATGGCCGTCCAGCCCAAGGAAGCTGGAGAGGTCATCTTCTCGCATGGCCCATCAATTGCCTCGAAATGATGGCTCTATTTCTGGCCCTAAAGCACTTCCTCCAGCAGTTGAGAGGCTACCATATCCTAGTGTGGATGGACAACACTACGGTAGTCTCATATATAAATCACCAGGGCGGACTGCGCTCGCGCCGCTTGAATAAGCTAGTGCACCAGGTTCTGCTTTGGGCAGGGGACAAGTTCCTGTCCCTCAGGGCGAGTTAAATTTGGGGGCATACGAATGTGAGAGCAGATTTGCTGTCCAGTCAAGCTCTGACACACGGGGAATGGAAACTCCACCCTGAAGTACCCAGTCAATCTGGGAGAGATTTCATGTAGCAGAGGTGGTCCTCTTTACTACTCTCTGACTCTTCCAGCTCCCCTGGGTCTGGACACCTTGGCCCATACGTGGCCCAGATTATGCCTTTATGCGTTTTTCCCGATAGCTCTGCTCCCGGGAGTCTTGGCGAGGGTCGTCAACAGGGTTTGTGCCTCTTATTGATAGCGCCCCATTGGCTGACCAGAGTGTGGTTCTCGGATCTAATATCTCTCCTCGACGGCTCACCATCGGTGATTCCAGTGAGGAGGGATCTTCTGTCTCAGGCACCGGGGACAATATTTCATCCCCGGCCTGAGCTCTGGAACCTTCACATTTGACCCCTGATCGGGACCAATTAAGAGATACTGGTCTTAACCAGCCAGTGTAATTGAAACTATTTTAAAGGGCACCTACGGTGCTACATGGACTTTTTCAAGCTGTTTGGACTGCATTGTGTGTTAGGAGAGTGTGTACACAACCACTCTACAGTGATAAAGAGCCGCCCAGCGATTTTCTTTTAATTTAATAATATAAGATGCCCCTTCTGAAATCAGCCCGTTTTCAAAAGCCTGTCGGTGTGAAGTCACACCGACAGAGGCCGCTCCTACTACAGTTGATTGACACTGGTGTTTTAGCAAAGACCCGCCCCGAGTGAAAAAAAGAGCCGTCGGCCATTGTTTTTATACACTGGAGCAAAATGGCGCCTACATGAGTGTGGTGTGCTGTTTGTTGCAGCCTTGCAGTAGTGTGGTGGTCTAGTGGTTAGGATTTGGTGCTTTCACGTGGGAGACCTGGGTTCGATTCCTGCTTAAGGTACATGCTTTTTTGCACTACATATTTATAAAGTTTTTCTAAAGTTCGTTTAGTAACGAGGCGAGTGCGCTATGCTTCGGTAAGCTTTTCTGACATAAGGAGAGACTCACACACACACACACACACACACACACACACACAATGCTTCGCGTGTATGATGTCCTATTCCCGGCATCTATATGACAGTCAGACACACACACACACACACACGTTGTCTGTCAGAAAGGTCTCTGTTTATTAACAGCAAAAGATCGGTATAAATATGTTTGACTAAACGCCTGTGCTATAGACATATGTTACTACAAATGAACCATTGTACATGTCCTGGTGAGATCCCGAAAAAACAATGCTTTGCGTGTATAAGGTCGCGGGTTGAATAGCCAGCATTTCCAAGCGGCAGCCATTAATCCTCCGTGGTCTAGTGGTTAGGATACGGCGCTCTCAGCGCAGCAACTGGAGTTCGATTCCCGGTCTGGGAAGTCAAAAAAGTTTTACAACCAGATTCACATGTAAAATTTTATATACATATATAACTATATATATAAATATGAGTGCATAATAAAAATCTTACAAAATATAGGGGAAATATATATATATATATATATATATATATATATATATATATATATATAAAATAAAAATAATAATATATATATATATATATATACATTATATTTTGTAAGATTTTTATTATGCACTCATTTGTACATTGTATATTTGTACAACTATTTTACTAGTTACATTTATTTTCTTTAGTATTTCTTTTTATTGATATTTATTCCTTACGTATTTATTTTATTTTTAAGGTCACTGGCTGTCGTATAAGCATTTCACTGCATATCATACTGTGTATGACTGTGTATGTGACAAATAAAATTTGAATTTGAATTAAAGGAGAGGAAGATAGGTGGAAGGAGACAGAGAGAGAGAGAGAGGGAGAGAGAGAGACAGAGTATGGGAAGGTGAGCATGAATGAACAGATGCAAGAGGAGACAGGAAGATATCAGCAGGGAAGATTTAACACGTTAATATCAGATCTATGAGGAAGAGAGCAAGAGAGTAGAAATAACTCCTTTATATATAAAATAATTCTAACATCATGTAAAATTATTTTTAACTGTTTTTTAAATATTTTTAACTGTTGTCAAAGCTATACCCCACTTGTATTGTGAAGACACGCCCCACAGAACTGGGGGGCGGGTTCAGTAGAGGTCATTAACATTTAAAGGAGCATGTACTGAAACAGGTTGCTGAGAACAGAGCTACTTTTTACCAGGTAAAAGTAATGTTTTTTTTACACAACAATTGAGAATTTTTAATTAAAGTATATTACAAACTTTTCATTAGGACCCTAAAGAATCATATTAACTTATGCAAAATTGAGTCTGTATGGCTCCTTTAAGCGCTAGGGCTCCCTCCTATAGAAGAACTTATGCCCTCAAATGGAGTGTATTTGAAAGTTGGTGCATGGCAAAACATGTATACCCAGTCCACTGCTGAATCGTTTCAGTGCTGGAGTTTCTGCAAGAAAGTTGTCCTCGGGCTTATGCCCTACTTCTCTCAGGACGTACGTAGCCGCTATTTCGGCTTGTCATGTTCTGACTGACGTGGTTTCTGTGGGAAAGCACCCTTTAGTTGTCTGTTTTATTCATGGAACTAAACGGTTGAGACACCTATTGTGCTCAAAGGACTGATTGACACCCCTTTTGAACCACTAGAGTCAGCGCCTGTTAGGGTTCTGACTCTTAAGATGGTTTGTCTCATGGCCGTTATTTCTCTGAAGAGAATTGGAGATCTGCAGACTTTGTCAGTCCCTCCATCTTGCCTAGACTTTGCCCCTAGGCTGGTCAAAGCTATTCTGCATCCTCACCCGAACTAGCTTCTGAAAGTTCCATTCTCAACCATGCAGTTGTTCTCGAAGCATTCTGTCGTCTGCCTTTTACAGCTCCGGAGCAGCAAAGACTTCACTTACTGTGCCCTGTATGTGCTCTTCAGATTAATTCCACTGCACTAGCCAGTGGTGTAAGTCAGAGCAGCTTTTCATATGCTACGGGGACCGTAACCGGGGGGCGGCCACCACTACAAGTTGTCACATTGGGTGAGAGATGCTATTGCCCTAGCCTAGAAGGCGCATGGTCTCATTTCGCCTCTAGGAATCAGGGCTCATTTGACCAGGGGAATTGCCTCATCTATTGCGCTGACAAGAGGTGTCCCCCTGCAGCAAGTGTGTCATGCGGCAGGTTGGTCCTCTCCGCACACATTTGTCAGATTTTATATTCTGGATGTTCATGCTACTCCAGGCTCACAGGTCCTCGAGTCAGCCTGCCAGAGCTAGCTCTGAGACCTCCTTGGCCTTTGTCGGCACACGCTACACAACCTTGGGGGTCCTGACACTTGCAGTGGCGTTGGTATTCTCGTTCCCAAAGCGTTTTCACGCAGCATTGAGTGTAGCTTTTGAAAGGGAACGTCTCGGGTTACTTTGCTGTAACCCTGTTTCCTGAAAAAGTGGGAACGAGATGCTGCGCTCCAATGCTGCACTGTTTGCGTGACTGGACGTCCTTTCAGACAAAATTGATCTGAGGAATGTTTCCGGTTCACTCCTATTTATAACCTGCAGGTGCGCTTCATCAGATGACGTCACCTGACTGAGGTTATATATGCCAAAATTTGGCGTGTTTGATACACACATGCTTCACAACCGGCAACACAGAAAGATGTTCCCATAGCGTTTTCACGCAGCATCTCGTTCCCGCTTTTTCAGGGAACAGGGTTACAGCAAGTTTAAGGGTGCCACTCATGTTCGGAGAGATGAAGCAAGCAGCGCTGTGTTTGGAGAGAGAGAGCGAGCTAGTTAGCTATTTCCATTGGATTTTTCTTTTCCTGGACGGCAACTATACCCCTCTCATTCCGTTTCTCGAGCTCCCGGACTTACCATCTTTTACCGGTGAGATCGAGCCATCTCCCCATTTCATCATCCCATACATTCACAATAACACGGACTTGGACATTCATACATACACACACACACACACACTCGCACACACTACAGACATTGTACATATTTGTTTATATTTTGTATATATTGTTTTTTCGTTGCACTTCATTTGTTTGTTTGTCTTTTGTACATAATACACTTGGGTTTGGTTTTGGAATCTGTTGTTGTGTCCGTCTTTCCTTCCTCCGCGAAGGTTGCGCAATACCGGAAGTAAGTGCGATTATCCCGTTTTTAGATCTTAGACCCCGATTTAGTGTAATTAGCTCAAATAATAATTCTGAGCGTTACATATTGGTGGCCCGTACGGGGAGTCTATTTGTTTGGGTGTTTTTCCGGTGTTGTGTGAATTTGTGGAGCAAAATAGACGCTAACATGGCTAGTGCTAAAGCTAACCTGCTTGCTAATGCTAGTAGGACCGGGAGGGCCAACTATGTTGCCGGTAGTAAAACACAGGATGAGGAATGTGCTTTTGTGACAAGACGTAATCCTATTCCATTGCTTAGTTCATCGTATGTATCAGATAGGCATGATGATAACTTGATGGGTCTTATGTCTAATATGTCTGATAGTTTAAAAACAATGCGTTCTGAACTTAAGCAATGTAAAGGGGATGTAGTGGCTATGACTGAAAAGGTGGGTGTGTTGGAGAGGAATTTCAGAGACTCCATGGACAGCAGCTTAAACCGCGAACTCAGTTTTCGACAGGCAGTAGACACCAAGCTAGATGAGCTGGAGCGCTACTGCCAAGAGTCGCTAGGGAAACTGGAGAAAGCAGTAGCTGACTGTTTCATGTGCCGTGATATCGTCTGGGAGAAGCAGAAGAAGAAGCTGCGCCTCTTTAACACGCCCACCGCCCTCAGATCGGAAGCACACACCTCGGCGTCTTCTCCACCTCCATCTTTACATTCAGCTGATCGTCCAACCATTGCAACACCAGAGAAGGACAGCCAGGAGAATGGGAAGAAAGGGGCACCTCTGCCCTCTGCTACTCTGGCCCAGGCCGGACCGTCCAACGCCCAGCCCCTCTCTGCACCCTCTCAGCTCTACTACGCCGTGCCAACCAAAGCAGAACCTCCTCAACCTACCTCGGAGCGGTCAGCCGCCCCTCCCAGAGACCTCGCAGAGGTGGAACCGCCACAGCGGGAAGGTCTCCAGGTGGCGCTACTAGCCACTGTGGTCGATGTCGGAGCGACCCAGAACCAGGGCGTCTCCTTCGAACACCACCAGGGGGAGTTACACCGTAGAGTTCCGAGGAAGAAGGGAGGAGCACTCCAGCTGGTAGTCCCACCTACAAACGTCCAGACGTTCCTACAAGACTTTCACCAAAAGCCGTCGGGTGGCCACCGGGGGGGGCTAAAAACCCTACTAAGCCTCCTAGACGTCGCCTGGTGGCCCACCATCCGCAAGGACGTCTGGCGGTACGTGGGTGCGTGCAAAGTCTGCCAGAACACCCGGAGTGAGGCTAAGCGAACCAGGGGCCGCTGGAGCTGTCTACCACCCAACAACACTCCACAGACCCAGCCACTGATACAGAACCGACCGACATCAAGATCACAGCGGAGGAAGAGACACCACCATCAACAGGTCAGTCTGCCAAAGAAGCCAGCTATCACAGTTCCCGGCAGCTCGAGGTGCCAGAGCCACCGGGCGGGCTGGTTTGGCGATGGACTCCATCTCTTTCCTCTGCCCATCAAAGACTTGTCAGGTGAGCTAGTGCCCAGTGGGAGGGTCCTGCTAAAAAACACCAAAGAGAACCAGTGGACTGACACTAGATCTGGGGGCAACCCACTAAGCCGAGAAAGTGGAACTAAAAAAGCGCTAGTGCGGTCCTCTCCTCACACGCCGGAGGCTGGGGGGGGGGGTCTATGTAGCGCGGCCACATAAAGGGGCGGTTAAACTGCAGGGGAAAAAGGAAGGAGCTAATGTTGCTCACCTGCACCAACAAACTGACCCCTTTCGGTTCTTTTCGTCCCCATGGCAACGGTGCCTTGGTTCCGGGGTTAAGCTCTCGCGCGCATGCGCAGCTGTGCCGCGAGGGAACCCTGATGACCTATCAGGTCACGTGTGCCGGTATAAAGCCGGAACCGGCATGACAGTCAACACGGAGAGATGAAGCAAGCAGCGCTGTGTTTGGAGAGAGAGAGCGAGCTAGTTAGCTATTTCCATTGGATTTTTCTTTTCCTGGACGGCAACTATACCCCTCTCATTCCGTTTCTCGAGCTCCCGGACTTACCATCTTTTACCGAGCCAGTGAGATCGAGCCATTTCCCCATTTCATCATCCCATACATTCACAATAACACGGACTTGGACATTCATACATACACACACACACACACACTCGCACACACTACTGACATTGTACATATTTGTTTATATTTTGTATATATTGTTTTTTCGTTGCACTTCATTTGTTTGTTTGTCTTTTGTACATAATACACTTGGGTTTGGTTTTGGAATCTGTTGTTGTGTCCGTCTTTCCTTGCTCCGCGAAGGTTGCGCAATACCGGAAGTAAGTGCGATTATCCCGTTTTTAGATCTTAGACCCCGATTTAGTGTAATTAGCTCAAATAATAATTCTGAGCGTTACACATAAGCCAGACTTGCAAGTAAATTAGGTTAGCTAGCTTCGTTTGTCAGCAATTACATTGAGGTCTTGACTCTCTCACTCATCTTTTCTTATTATCCCTGTCTCCTCCAAATAATTTTCTAATGCCATCAATAATGTTCAAGTCAACCACAAAAAAAGAGAAAAAGAAAACAACAACAAAAAAAATTATTGTTTTTATTATGCCTCAATATTAATTGTTTATGCACTAATACATGGAATGCCTGCAGACTACAATGCTCCAGCTCTGATATATACACTACCATGGTCATGCACTGTGATTTATGGACCCGGACCATGTTATTTGGGTTAAACTATGTTGCTTTGTTATTGTGGTTTAGAAAAAAAAGCCTTTTTGGCATTGTTAACTACCTAAATTGATTTCCTTACAAATATAGGAACCTGTTGAAACTCAAACTTGAGATTTTACTGCAAATTCCCATGGAATTTGTGGCATTGATGGAAAGAATTTTAAAGGTTTTTGGATTTCTAATATCATTATGTGTGGGAAAGATAGAGAGCTAGTATTATTATGACTCAACAAACAAGAAAAAACAGAGTAAGATACATTTGTGGGCAGTGATTAGCAACTGCAAGTGACAAATTCTGCACAAAATAAGTTATTCATAACAATCCCACTCACAATTTTTCTTAGGACCATAAACAGTACACACCCACTACACATGCTTTCACTTGAGTGAAAGCCTGCACTTAGTATTGAAATCAGCCATCAGGCTAGCAAGCCAAATTCATGCTCAGATCTTTGCAATTATTATTATTATTATTATTATTATTCCCAAACAACATTCATATATTTAAAACAGCAACTCCTGATTCAATATTGCTACAAAAGTTAACAATTTAGCAATAATAATTTCTTTATAGTATCTTAAACATGTTCCTGTCAAAGGCATTACAAATGTTAAATTCTATAGCTGCTATTGTTCTTATGAATTATGGTTTACTTTAGCAGTCTGACATTTAGGCTTATACTGTAAGTCAGTAAGAAGTCCTTCTTAGATTATGTGAAAGACTTTTTAATCAGCCCCACATTTATTCATGTGAAAAAAGGAATTCTGAGATAATGTATTTGTTTATACCCTTTATTTCAAATTTAGGTGCACAGTGACTTTTCTTTGTCATTTTGTTTTTTGTCAGCAAAACAGCATGCCTGGTGTCATGAACATAAACCATTTTAATATGTCCTGGTAAAATCCGGAAGACCCAAGAGAAGAAGTTCTATAGATGAATCAGGAAGTGATAACTCAAGGGAGGAAGTTGATATGACAGAGAGCAAAGAAGCAGAGATAGAGACATGGGACAGTTAACATGTCAGAATAAGACACAGGAAAATGTCTCGGGTGTCACACACACCCGTTGTGCAACCGGCACTAGGACCCGGAAGTAGTACGGTTGCAAAACATGAAGCATAAAAGGAGACAAGATGGCGTTTCACATCGCTCAGTCATTGAGTTTTGCCCATGTCGGTTCAAATCGTCCGTCTGCCATTTTGTGGAGTACTCACTTTCTTGGGTCTACTTTCTGATTAGAGTGTGTTTATAGGACGCGGGTTAAATTTGTGTTTTTCCCTTGCTCCGTTTTTGTGAGAGTCCTTAGACCAAATCGCGTGGTTATCCTGCCTACTCACTCACTTCCGCGTTTGGGTTTACCATCCACGCTACAAAGGGCTAACCGCAAAGTGTGCTAATTCTTCTGATCATTCCGGTTAGTTCGCGACAGAATGGCTGAGTCACAAGCGGTAAACCCAGCGGATTATGCGCATCTATGCGATGTGGTAGATCAGCACGCTGAGCTAATCAACAAGCTAAACGGAGAGCTCGCTACTGTTCGCCAGAGCGTCCAAGACGTCGCGGCCTTGCGCTGTGAGGTGGCGGAGCTTCGGCGGGAGAACGCGGATCTTCGCGAGGCTGTTGCTAGTGCGGCTAACCGGCCTCCCGTCGCGGCGGTCGCACTTCCGTCCCTTCCCCCTCCAACCTCTGATGTTTTTCTTGCTTTACCAGATAAATGGGATGGCACGGACAGGAGATGCAGTGTTTTTCTAACTGCTTTAGATCTGGTGTTTGAGTTTAACCCTCTGAGGTCCGTGAACGCATATATGCGTTTTGAGCCGTTTTCCCCTGATGACGCCAATAAGAACTTAAATTACGCTTTCAGTTTTGACCGTACAGACAAGATCTATATATTAATAGAATCTGTAAAGTGTCTACTTTTACCAGGTAATCATCTACAGTGGTTACTCAATCGGAATGGTTATTACTGTCGCGCTCACCGCCGTTTAAAGGCGACAGCGGCCAAAATAAATCAGTTGCATTTCAAAGTCATTCGTAAAATGGCCGCCAGCTGGTGCAAAGTGACATTTTCATTCATCGCGGTAAATACAACAGTGATGGTAATTTCCACAACAAACATGAAAAATCTGAACCAGAGCTATTGATGTGTACTGTACAATAATGAGTAAAAAAATTTATAGTAGATTTATTAACTGTAATAAATGACCATATTTCTGTCATTCCCACTTAAGGAGGTGGGAGAATTTTCAAGCCCCACTTGGAAATCGGCCAAGTTTACTATTTATTGAAATATAAATTTCTAAACCAATAAGATCAAATAACACCAAGTTATTATTATAACAGGCTTACTTTGTCACTTATCTAGAGCTTGCTTTCAAAGAAGTCGAGTGGCTTATTAACGTGACTGGGGTGTGTTGTCTCTAAGTGTCCGAGTGGTGCAGCGGTTAGAGCGCTTGGCCAGAGATCCACAAAGCACCAGTTCGAATCCTGGGTGATGCTGTTTTATTTTAATTTTGCTCAGCGTACTATAGAAAAAACAGCAAACAAACAAAAAAAATGTCAAAATACAATGATTGAAGACATAACAGAACATTTATTATTCAGAGCACGATATACAACCATAATGAGTCCTGTAACCGGCTTATACAGCTGTCATGTGACCAACGTATTTAACCATGAGGAGTCCAGTGGCTGGCGTATACAGACGTGTATACAGTAGTCGCGTTGAGACCGATGACCGACGGACATATCAGTGGCAGCTGCTTTACTGGTAGCGTGCGAGTTTGCTGTTTTTTCTATAGTATGCTGAGCAAAATTTAAATAAAAATTTTTATTTTGTTTTCTTTTAATTTTGCTATAATTAAAATAAAAAGATTTTAAAACAGCACCCTCATTATGGGTTACGGGACTCATTATGGTTATATACAGTGGCGGCTTTGCTAGTAGTGCCTTGCTTTTATAATGTGGAGCAAGCCCGAGATCATATTAACGTTAATTATCGCCAGCCGGCACGAATAGGCGGCTCCGTCCCTTTGCCGCCTATTCAGGGAGCCTACGGAGGCAAATTGTCTTCCACCCATACAAGTGTGACAAATATGCAAAGAAAAAAAAATCAGGAAGGGGCAAATACTTTTCCATGGCACTGCACATGTAGTCAGATTGTTCCACTAGGATGAAACTGTGCCAGGTGGAGTTAAAGCACTTTTAAAATCACACTAACTTTACACTGATCTGAATAACTTTGAATAATGAACGTATTGTTCTTTCCTTTCTTTCTTTCTTTCTTTTTTTTTACAAATATGACCCAATATATGTCCAGTGATACTTTTTTATTTACATTTTTGTTTGTTATATTTCTATACTAGTATGTGGTTTTAAAAAATTAATCTCCAATTTAATGAGCCAGTGTATTCTTCTTCCTCCTTTTAAAAGGCAGAATCTGTTCTTTTGAAGCATTTCACAAAATTTACCTCTAAAGCTTTTTCTTATTTTCGTCAGAGGTGTCAAGTAATGAAGTACAAATACTTCGTTACCTTACTTAAGTCGAAATGTTAGGTATCTATACTTTACTGGAGTAATAATTTTTCAGCCGACTTTTTACTTCTACTCCTTACATTTTTAAGCAATTATCTGTACTTTCTACTCCTTTTCAAGCCCCCCTCCCCCCGGGTCGCATGATAAGAATGCGCACAACGCCCCCCCCCCCCCCAGTCACATGATAAGAAAGCGAGACCTTAATGCTTTTGTCGCCCCTCACGGTACTTTTACTTTTATACTTTAAGTAGTTTTGAAACCAGTACTTTTAAACTTTTACTTAAGTAAAAAGCTTGGGTTGATACTTCAACTTCTAAAGAAGTATTTTGGAACCCTAGTATCTATACTTCTACTCAAGTAATGAATGTGAATACTTTTGACACCACTGATTTTCGTGTACTTTTCAGCTCCACCTTTTCTTCTTCCTCCTTTTCATTCATTGAAATTATTATTAATTTGCTCAAACAAATTCGCTGCATCGAGAAAGGATCAACATCTCTTCCTCCGTAAATTGAAAGTAAAGGTGTCTAGTTAATATAGAGGGAGCGAAACATCCGCATGCGCAGTAACATAAACACACTGTTAGCTTCTCGCTTTGTTTTTAATGTTGCTCACGGCAGTATAACAGCCCGTTAATTCATGTAATGATGAGATGGACAAACTTGTCGATGTCCGTTCTTTATTTTGCTGCATTGTCAGGTTATAGTACAAACTTTCGGGTAGATCCTGCAATTAAATCAAACTAAAAACGAGTGAAAAGAAAACAAAACTCAGACTCTATATCCCAGCTTACATCTCGCATTCGCGTTCAACTTCACACACACCTCATTACCCACAATGCATCTCCCGCACTGGACTACACTCCCGTAAACAGCTGTCGTAAATCAACCTCTCTCTCTCCTGCAACAACACGCTCTTTGTCGGCGGCGCCCGCGCACTCCTCCATATGATTAGGAAAGAGATGCAATATTATGGTTTCCGTCATTTTTTATATATTTGTGTACTGACTGGGCCGGACCACACTGGCCAGCGGCCCACCGGGAAAATTCCCGGTACTCCAGATGGCCAGTCCGCCCCTGCTTTCAGTGATTTAAATTTGTGTAATTTTAATCTTCCGGATTCTAGATTCTAAAGTTGACATTGTTACCCTTTTTAATCCTTGGAATGGATGAAATTGAGATTTTCCTTATGATAGCATAAATTGCATTGTTTTTAATCTGTAAAATGTTAACAATATTCCTTGGTATTTTTACTTTTTAAAAATCATCGTGCCTGATATAGGTTTAATATTCAGTGCGCACCGTTTGTACATCTGTTATTTTACTATATAATAACACTCAGAAATACCTTTTATTTGGGGTTAAGTGACTGATGTGTCTAACATTTTTCAGCTAATGTGGAGCAAGCCCGAGATCATATTAACGTTAATTATCGCCAGCTGGCACGAATAGGCGACTCCGTCCCTTTGCCTCCTATTCAGGGAGCCTACGGAGTGAGCGAGTAACGATAGTAACGATAGTAGATTCAAATCGATGGGTGTGCGCCCAAATCGACTATCGTTTTATTTGGGGTTAAGTGACTGATGTGGACTCCGGTTTCCTCCCACAGTCCAAAGATATGCAGGTTAGGCTAATTGGCATTCCCAAATTGACCGTAGTGTGTGATTGGGTGTGTGGGTGTGTGTGTGTGTGTGTGTGCCCTGCGATGGATTGGCACCCTGTCCAGGGTGTACCTCGCCTAGTGCCCGAAGTCTCCTGGGATAGGCTCCAGGTCCCCCGCGACCCTGAACACAGGATTAAGCGGTATAGAAAATGAATGAATGAATGAATGAATGACTGATGTGGCTAACATTTTTCAGCTGAGCCTTGTTTCACTGAATAATCCACCACTTTTCATCAGTATGTAAGACCGCGACACCTCTCTCACTCACACAAACACACACACACAGCAGCAGACCGAGTCGTCCCTCCCCCAAATTTAAAGATTACAAGCTGGTAGTGTGCGAGTTTGCTGTTTTTTCTATAGTATGCTGAAGAAAAATCTAAATAAAACATTTTATTTTGTTTTATTTTAATTTTGCTATAATTAAAATAAATTTTTTTAAAACAGCATCACCCAGGGATCGAACCCAGCTCTCCCGCATGAAAGGGCGACGCCTTACCCGCTTAACCACTCGGACACTTAGAGGCAACAGGCCCCAGTCACGTTAATAAGCCACTCGACTACTTTGAAAGAAAGCTCTAGATAAGTGACGAAGTATGCCTGTTGTAATAATTGCACGTGCATTTTATCTGTTTTCAACTTGGTGTTATTTGATCTTATTGGTTTAGAAATTTACATTTCAATAAATAGTAAACTTGGCCGATTTTCATAAATTTTGTTGACAAGTGGGGCTTGAAAATTCTCCCTCCCCCTTAAGTGGGGAATGACAGAAATATGGTCATTTATTTCAGTTAATAAATCCACTATAAATTTAAAGAACACAAGAAATAAGATGACACAAAACCCTACACTCTTCTTTTCTAATTACACGTGATAAAATCTAAAGGCTCACTGTGTTAACATTTATTGTGCTTAAATTTGATCCTAATAAGATTTGATTTAATTTGAATTCTACATTTGTACTGTAATTTTAGTACTGTGATTATGAATTCGTTCAACTACAGTGTTTCACTACGTGCAATTCTAAAGGAGCGCGTCTCATTAATCCGGCAGAGAATGAACTAAGGCATGAGGCGTCAGTCTGTAGTTATATAGCGCCACTCAGTGGTAAAAGCCAGCAAACGCACAAACCCAAATGCTGTCGCCGAGCGCGGCAACGGTAAAAACGAACGCTCCGATTAGGTGACCACTGTACACACCCCCATGGCATAAAACAACAAGCTTCATCATAGAGTTACTTACTTTTTCTGCGCGTTTGAATGATGGCACGCTACACAGGTGAAGAAGCACTTCAGATGGTTCTGGACAGCGATGAAGAATTTACTTTCTCATCAGAGGAAGAGCAAGACTCAGACGATCAACATCTTTATTTTGAATGTCTGGACTCAACGGAGGATGTAATTCCTGACGAGTAAGTCTTTTATTCTCACCATCATTGCTCTATATTTTATATGTACATTTGGAAAATACCTAATACCAGCAAGAGTAAAATTGGTTAAAATATGAAATATGCACGCTACTTACAAGTCCGCAATAAAATCTGATTACGATCTGTCTAAAGTTTTATTTATTTATTTATATATACATGTTTTGTATTGTTTATACTGTGTTTCAAATGGTCAAATTGTTCACCAGCTGTTGTTTGCGAATGATTGTATGCGCGTCCATTCTTCAAGTTTCAATTTTTGTTTTTGTTTAGGACTGTGGCTGCATCACCGGCGCCATGCACAAGAAAGACACGCAAGTAGTTAGTTTCGAGTTCGCTGGAGAAGCACAAGTAAGTGCACATTCAGTATATCATAAATATATTATACAAATATATATATATTATATAATATTGTAATATTATTGTATTATATATTCATCAAGTCATTTGTTCTAAGTATTGTCAGTTTTACATGTTCTGGTAATTACAAAGAGCTGTTGTTGTTTTCTATATATATTATTTTATATATATTATTTTATATATTATTGTTAGCTATATTTTCTGTTATAGTGACTGCAGTAATGCTGCTAAAAAGTCAACTTTGATTGTTCCTAATAAACTGTTTAACTGAACTATCAAGTGAATCTCAAGTTTTTTTGTGTGTCAAATACATTCTCAAATAACCTAAACACTGAAAATATATAAACTTATTTTATCCTCAGATTCTTTCTTGTAACTCTCCTCTCTCAGTCACATACCTGTCTGATGGCTCATTATGCAGATCAGTATGCAGGCCTTTGTCTTCTCAGGTGTGAATCACTGCATTAGTAATGATAGTTCACGCCTTATCGCATAGACCCTTTACACTCAAAAAGTGACTTAAAAAGTGTTAATCGCTATATTGTTTTCTGTGAGCAAGTAAACAAGATAATTTTCACATCATTTTGAAGCAAAAACACTAGTCCACCTGCCCTTGTGCAACAATGTCTTGTGAACAAATGTTCTGTATGAGTTTCATGGCTTTATTTCAGCTACTTTTTTTCCCACAAAACTTACTAACCATGCATAATATTTTTTTTACAAAAAAATGCAAACACATACATTCATTTTGGTCACATATTATTGTAGAACAGTTTGTGCTGATTACAAGAAAAATACAGGATGGTCAATAATATATTATAAGTAGCTGAAAAAAGCACAAATATCAGAGCATGTCCAAACATCTCAAGGGCCCCAAAATCACCTCGGAGGGTTAAGGATAGAGGGTTAATGCCATCAAATACTCCACTGATCAACTGCGCATTGCTCTCCTTGTATCGTTGCTATCAGGGCAGGTAGCTGAGTGGGCCACGGCAGTCCTTCTTTATGATTCTGATAATGCCCACTCCTACAATGAATTCACCTGCCAATTAAAACTCACCTTTGAACATCCGGCGGGCGAGGTGGAGACCGACTCAAAACTGTACCACCTGCGGCAGGGTGGATCGTCCGTGAGCCACTACATCGCTGACTTCCATACCCTCACAGTTCAGACCTCCTGGGGAGACGCCGCGCTCCGGATTTCCTACTACAAGGGGCTGGCTTCTCGGATTAAATACCTTCTTTAAAGACCTCCTCTCTCGCCCGAAGCCAGCTCCGAGAACCCTGCCGCCAACACCCGTCTTCACCTACACCAATCCACGCCCATCGACCACCTTCACTTCCACCACCCAAGGGCATGTCGGATCTCCACCTCCTGCCATGGTTGACACCTGAGCCGGGGAACCCATGAAAATAGGACTCGCCTCCCTAACCGTGGCGATCGTGAATGCCGCTTCCATGAGGGGCTGTGCGCATACTGTGGGTCCGCGTCGCACCACCGAGCAATCTGTCCCATCCTACGATCTGGCTATAGATCTTCAGCCGGGTGAATCTTCATTCCCTCCCCGCGGCCACCTATACTCCTTATCCACCACAGAGACGCAGGCGATGGAGGATTATGTAGCCAACGCCCTTCGCCAAGGCACCATCCGGCCTTCCTCCTCGCCCACCGCTGTGGGGTTCTTTTTCATCAAGAAAAAGGGCGGCAAACTTCGCCCCTGTGTCGACTACCGGGGGCTCAACAACATCACGATAAAGAACAGACACCCCTTGCCTCTTACCAACTCAGCCCTGGACGCCCTCTCTGGTGCCACCCTTTTCACTAAGTTGGACCTTCGGAGCGCCTACAACTTGGTGCGCATCAGGAGGGTGATGAGTAGAAGATGGCTTTCATCACCCCTACAGGACACTATGCGAGCTTAGTCATCACGTTCGGCCTCTGCAACATGCCCGCCGCCTTCCAACAATTCATCAACGATGTCCTCTGAGACATCTTAGGGTGTCTTAGGGTGGGTGTTCGTCTACCTGGATGACATATTAATTTACTCACGCACAGCTGACAAACACATTCAACATATCAGGGCGGCTCTCAAGAGATGCTGCTCGCCCATCAGCTATATTGTAAGTTGGAGAAGTGCGCTTTTCACGAGCGCTCCACCACGTTCCTGTGTTTTGTCATCTTGTCCCAGGGTGTGGCCATGGACCCGCAGAAACTTGAAGCTGTGCGTCTTTGGCCCCTACCCAAGACCCTCAAGCAGCTTCAACGATTTCTCAGGTTTGCGAACTTCTATCATCGCTTTATCCGGGACTACAGTACGGTTGCAGCACCTTTAAACGCCCTGACCCGACATTCATCTCACTTCACCCTTAACCCAGATCGTTGCTTTCCATGAACTTTGTCACCGATTCACCACCGCACCCATCCTCCTCCATCCAGATGCAAGTCAACCATTCGTTGTGGAGGTGGATGCCTCGGATGTGAGTGCCGGGGCCATTCTCTCCCAACGAGGTCCAGACCAGAAACTACACCCATGTAGTTTTTTCTCCAAAAAGTTTGATCCCACTCAGCAGCGATACGGGGTAGGGGACCGCGAACTGCTGGCCATAAAGTGGGCTTTAGAGGAATGACATCACTGGCTCCTCATCACTATCCGGAATATGAAACAGCTTAACCCCAGACAGGCACGATGGGCACTATTTTTTTAAATAATTTCCACCTTTCTTACCGCCCGGGGTCCACGAACACCAAAGCAGATGCCTCTCAAGACAACACGAGGAAGACGTCCCCCAGGCGGACCCCGCGTCTGTCCTACCCACTTCGAAGATCATCGCACCACTTCACTGGGATTTGGAAACAAGAGTCCGCCAGGCACAGGCCGAGGAAACCAAGCCGGCAGGTGTGCCACCTGGATGACTCTACATGCTACAATCCAAGAGAGTGGAGGTTCTTCAGTGGGGACATTCATCTCCCCTCTCTGGACATCAGTGCGCCTTCTGGTGGGCATCATTAAGGAAGGATGTCGATGAGTTCGTCCAGGCGTGCCGTGTGTGCCAGGGGTAAGGATAACAACCAACCGACACCAGGAGAACTCCAACCACTACCTGTTCCACGTCGGCCCTGGACACACATAGCCGTCGACTTCATCACGGGCCTGCCGGTCTCCGAGGCAAAGAACACCTTCCTGACAATCATCGATCGGTTTTCCAAAGCTGTACACCTGGTGGCTCTTACCAGACTCCTGTCAGCAAAACAAACAGCCTAGCTGATATTAGAACACGTAGTCCGCCTGCATGGGTTCCCGAAGGACATCGCTCGGACAGGGGGCCCCAGTTCAATGCCCGGTTCTGGAAAGCCTTCTACCTTCAACCTGCAGCCTATCCTCTGCATATCATCCCGGTCAGACGGAGCAGACCAACCAACAACTGGAGCGCTACCTGAGATGCTTCGTCGCTGATCGCCAGCACTGCTGGGCCCGCTACCTCATCTGGGCAGAACTATCACTTAACCTCCACACCTGCCACTAACTTAAGCCCATTTGAGGTTCAAACACCAGGAACCAGAGGTTGATGTACCGTCGGCCCAACAGTTCGAACGATTGTTCCACGTAGGTGAGAAGGTATGTCTCTCAACTAAAAATCTTCACCTTCACACAGAGTCAAGAAAACTTTCACCTAGATTCATCGGCCCATATCGCATCACACACCGGATAAATCCTGTCACCTACCGGCTCCAGCTGCCTGCAGCGCTCCGAATCCACCCAGTTTTCCACACCTCTCAGCTGAAGTCCTTCATCACATCTCCTATGATTCCACCCTCCCCCCCTACTCTCCGAATCATTGGCGGTGGTCCTGCTTACACCGTACGCCGGATCCTTGATTCGAGACCTAGAGACCGAGGTACCTGGTCGACTGGGAAGGCTACAATCTTGGATTCCGGCCCGGTTTATCCTCGACCCAGAGCTCATCAGGGACTACCGTCGTCGGGTATCCTCCACCCCAAGACTGTCGGGAGTCGGTCCTCGACATGGGGGTACTGTCACACACACACACACACACATGTTGTGTGAGCGGCACTAGGACCCAGAAGTAGTACGGTCGCAAAAAAGGAAGCATAAAAGGAGACAAGATGCCGTTTCACATCGCTCAGTCATTGAGTTTTGCCCATGTCGGTTCAGATCGTCCGTCTGCCATTTTGTGAGTACTCACTTTCTTGGGTCTACTTTGTGATTAGAGTGTGTGTTTATAGGACGCGGGTTAAATTTGTGTTTTTCCCTTGCTCCGTTTTTGTGAGAGTCCTTAGACCAAATCGCATGGTTATCCTGCCTACTCATTTCCGCGTTTGGGTTTACTATCCACGCTATAAAGGGCTAACCGCTAAGTGTGCAAATTCTTCTGATCATTCCGGTTAGTTCGCAACATCGAGTTACTTCGCTGTAATCCTGTTCCCTGAAAATGTGGGAACAAGATGCTGCTCGAAAGTGCTATGGAAGCGTTTCCTCGTGACCGGTTGTCAAGCACGTGTGTGTCAAACACACCAAAAATTTTGACATATATAATCTCGGTCTAGGTGACGTCATTCGATTAGGTGTACCTGGAGGTTATAAATAGGCATGAACCGGAATTTTTTTCTGAAGGATGTCCAGTCACGCATGGAGCGCAGCATCTCGTTCCCGCTTTTTCAGGGAACAGGGTTACAGCAAAGTAACCCGAGATGTTTCCTTTCAAAAGCTACACTCAATGCTGCGCGAAAGCGCTATGGGAACGAGCACACTGCAAGTATCTAGACCCCCAGGGTTGTGTAGTGTGCACACAGTCCCCCCAAGGCGTCTTAGACATAATTCTCGGATGCTGACTCGAGGACCCATGAGCCTGGCAATCAAATATGAAGCCTGACAGATGTCTTGCAGAAAAGGCAGCCTGCTGCATGACATACTTGGAACCCCCTCTTGCCAGATCAATTGATGAGGCAAGCTTCCTGGTCGAATTCGCCCTAATCACTAGAGGCGAAGTATACCACGCGACTCATAGGCTAGGGCACTAGCATCTCTCACCCGACTCGTCTAATGGCGACTGCCTTTCAGCCGTGGCCCCACGATGTATGAAACCCTGGTCTAATTTATGGCACTAGCTAATGCGGAGGTGCGCTGTAAATTGAAGAGCATGAGCTGGACACAGCGAATTAAGTCTTACTGTTCCGGAGCTATAATGGCGGAGGACAGAACGCTTCGACAGTGTAAGATAGTTGGGTAAGAATGCAGAACAGCTTTTTCTAGCCATTTGGAAAAGCCTAAGCACGCTGGGAAGGCTGATGAGGTCCGCAAATAAGCAGGCAACTAAGGGTGTTTTCCACAAACCCCATCAGTCAGGACGTAGGCCGAAATAGCGGCTGCATACGTTCCGAGTGTACTAGGGCACAAGTCCGAGGTTAGTGTTCCTGCAGAAACTTCCAGCACTGAAACAGATGTCCCCTAGAGTGGGACCCAGAAATCCCCCGGCACTTAGCCACCACTGAAACCACTCTAGGAGCGGTGAAGTTACCTCCTGGCCTGGCTTGGACTCCTCTAGAGTGCTAGAATGGATCCGGCGCACGCAGGAGACAGCTGTGCCCGCATTGCGGTCGGATTCCGCATGACACTCAACGTCATACCTCGTGTAGGAAGGAGGACGCTTTCTATAGCGTTAAGACTCCACCCTAAGAAAATGGGATGAGCTAGGGCGACGTGTTAATGCCGAATGGCTCTGTCTGGGAGGGGAGCATGTGCTATGGCCCCTTTTACCAGCAAGTCTGTGATTTTGAATTAACAGAGGTGCTCACTGTGGTTTCACGGGAGTGGAAGACCCACGCCATTGAAACACAATGATTGAATCCTGTAGCCAGGGAGACATGCTTTGCATTAGCTTACATGCTGCCAGCTTCTCCGAAGGGGCAGTAGCTTTGTCGCTTAGCTAGGTGGAGGAGTGGTGGTGATGGTGGTGGCTGTTAGGTGTTCAGTGTCCTGAAACACGACAGGAGGGAACCGAGCACCTAACACTTTGTCAGAGACCGCTGTCTTCGAAACACCAGTGGCGGCGGGAACACCGGTCTCCTGAGGGTGCTGGTCTTCCACAGTGCTTCGTCCCTAAAGAGACATACCTGGCAGTAAGTTCCCCGCTGCCGGCCTCTCTAAAAGGTGCACAAATTTTGACACTTCGGCTAGATGGGTGTGTTAGATGTTTGGCATCCTGAAACATGGGAGGAAGGGACCGAACACCTAACATTTCGCTGGAGACCGCTTCTCCCCGAAACACCAGTGGTGGCGGAGATTGAACCACAGCCTCCTGCCCGTGCTCAGCTCTCAGTAGGTCAGTCTGGTATGCCTGCAAAGCCATTGTGTGCAGGACAGCACCAGGCTGACCCGCTGCCTAAAAAAATCTTCTCCCACCAACGAATATGTTAGTTTACACTCTTGGTGGGGAGTGTGGATCTATCCCGGGAGGATGCCCTCCCAGGAGAGAGATAGCCCGCAACCGTCTCTCTGATCTGGGACGTCATCATAAAGGACCGCGCTTTCGTCAATGACCTTGGAACAAATAGAATAGAATAGAATAGAATAGTCTTTATTGTCATTGCAACAAGTACAATGAAATTTAAAGTGCCATCCCTCAATGCAAACCTTGAAACATAATTACGCACACACAGACACACACACACACACACACACAAAGCGTACATTCTGTTATTGCACGATCCACAAACTTTTTTGCATAAATTGCATTAATTGCACAAAAAATGCATAAATAATTTAACCTTATTGCACATTGTTTGAGTCTTTTTTTTATAGCAGCATTCAGTACTTTTATTACACTAGGATAAAAATTGTTTTTATGTCTACTGGTTCTAGTTTTTAATGTTTTATACCGTCTACCAGACAGCAGTAGATCAAACAGTTCATGTCCCGGGTGTGAGTTGTCCTTTGCAATTTTATTGGCAGGTTTTAGGCAGCGGGAATTGTGTAAGTTTTCCAGATTGCTGAGGGGGCAGCTGACAATCATCTGGGCAGTAGTAATGACCCTCTGCAGTGCCGTTCTCTGGGCCACAGTGCAGCTGCTGTACCACACACACATGCAGTATGTAAGTATGCTCTCCATGGAGCATCGATAAAAAGACACCAGCAGTCTCTGGGAGATGTTGATCTTCCTGAGCATTCTCAGGAAATACAGTCTCTGCTGGGCCTTTTTCAGCATCTCGGATGTGTTTACCCCCCCAGCTCAGATCCTCCTCAACATGTACTCCCAAAAAGCGGAAGTACGGAACCCTCTCAACACAGTCCCCATTGATAAACAGTGGTGAAATGTCCATTTTTTTGCTCCTAAAATCTATGATGACCTCCTTGGTCTTAGAGGTGTTGAGGAGCAGATTATTTTCTCCACACCAGGGTGTTAGCCGTTCCACCTCATACCTGTAGGCAGACTCATCCTCCCCGGAGATGAGCCCAACTATTCTTGTGTCATCTGCAAATTTGACAAGGGTGTTACTATGCCGGACAAGGTGAACTTACCTCCTGGCCTGGCTTGGACTCATTTAGAGTGCTATAATGGATCCGGCGCGCGCAGGAGACAGCTGTGCCCGCATTGCGGTCGGATTCCACATGACACTCAACGTGTAGGAAGGAGGACGCTTTCTATGGCGTTAGGACTCCACCCTAAGAAAACGCGATGGGCTGGGGCGACGTGTTGATGCCGAATGGCTCTGTCTGGGAGGGGAGCATGTGCTATGGCCCCTTTTACCAGCAAACCTGTGATTTTGAATTAACAGAGGTGCTCACTGTGGTTTCACGGGAGTGGAAGACCCACGCCGTTGAAACACAATGATTGAATCCTGTAGCCAGGGAGACATGCTTGGCAGTAGGTGTACAGGTGTACAGTAGTAAGTGTACAGGGTGTAGAGCAGGTGGCTCAAAACACAACCCTGTGGTGACCCGGTGCTGAGGCTGATGGCCGGCGATGTATATGAGCCCACTCGCACTCTCTGACTACCACCACGCAGAAAGCTCCTAATAATATGGAAGCCCCAGGTCCACTAGTTTGTCCATCAGTTTGTGGGGGATGATGGTATTAAACGCAGAGCTGTAATCCGCAAAAAGTAGCTACATGTAGCTTCCCGGGTGCTCCAAATGGGATAGCACTGCCTGGAGAGGTGTTAATATGGCGTCCTCTGTGGATCTGTTTGCCCTGTATGCAAACTGGTGTGTGTCATAATTTGGTGGGAGGAATTAAATGATGTGACTCCGTACTAGCTTTTTGAAGCACTTCATCACCACAGGGGTGAGAGTAACTGGCTGGTAATCACTAAAACTGTTCATATGTAATTTTTTAGGCAGGGGGACTACAATTGAGGATTTTAGGCAGAGTGGAACAGTGGCCTGGGGCAAGGACTGATTGAAAATCCTGGTGAGGACTCCAGCCAGCTGGTCAGCACAGTCCTTCAGCACCCTTCCAGAGATGCCATCCGGTCCTGCAGCCTTCCTGGTGTTTATGGACCGCAGGGTATGCCTCATCTCCCACTCTTCTACTGTCCATGCTTCGTGAGCACCCGGTGTAAGTATGGGTGCACCTGGTTGATCTACCTCAAAACGGGCAAAGAAGTAATTCAGTTTCTCTGCCAGCAAAGCATCACCATGAGCACCGCCAACGTTGGTCTTGTAGTTGGTAAGATGCTGAACTCCCTGCCACACCTGCCTGCTGTTGTGACTGTCCAGGTGGTCCTCGATTTTCCTCTTGTACATCAATTTAGCCTCTCTGATGCCTCTCTTTAGGTTGGCTCGGGCTGTGCTGTAGATAGCCATGTCGCCAGACTTGAAGTCATTGTTCCTCTCCTTCAGGAGCTGCCGGACCTCCTTGTTCATCCAGGGCTTTTGATTGGGATAGATCCATATGCGTTTGTCCACTTTGACAGTGTCTATGCAGTTCTTAATGTAACAGAGAACACTGTCTGTGAACACCTCCAGGTCTGAATCTTCAAAGACTTCCCAATTTGTCCTGTCAAAACAGTCCTGCAGCTGCTGAGCGGCTCCAACAGGCCATGTTGTTACAGTCTTTGTAATTATAGGAGCAGTTTTCCTGAGGGGAGCATATACAGGGACTAAAAGTAAGGACATGTGGTCAGACTGGCCCAGGTGTGGTAGTGATCTTGCCCTGTAGCCTAGCTTGATGTTTGAGTAGACCTTGTCCAGTGTGTTTGCTCCCCTAGTAGCACATTTTACATGCTGGTGTAATTTCGGGAGCGCTGCCTTTAAGCAGAGGTGGAAAGTAACGAATTACATTTACTCGCGTTACTGTAATTGAGTAGCTTTTTTGTGTATTTCTACTTTTTAAAGTAGTTTTAAAAATCTGTAATTTTATTTTTTTATGTTTTGTTTGAAGTATTGTAATTCGCTACATTTTAAATCATATTCGCTACTGAGTAAAAAATAAATGAATGAAAATGATAAAATAATACAAATATTATGCTTTGTATAAATGCTCCGTTGCACCGCGTGTGTGTATCATGTCCTGGTCGCGCGCCGCTCCAGACTCCACTCCAGGTTTTCTGACATCGGCATCTACCTGACCTTCCGCCCTGAGAGTGACGTCATCGACTAGCGCGCGACCATATATAAACCGGAGAGAGACGCGGGAAAGATTGTGATTTTGCCGTTTTGACATTTGGTTGTGTATTCTGGTTTGACTTTTTGCCTCCAATTGACTTTGATTATTGCTCTGTCCCTTTGGTTTGGTTGATCTTTGTATATATTTGTAGATAATGTCATTATTTTTGGTTTAGGGAGTCCGGGAAGGTACCTGTATTTTCGTTTGTGTATTTTTTTTTTTTGCAGGTAATCTAGCTACTAAATATAAATACCATTTTGTTTATTATTTTGGCCTGGGTCCTTCCTGAATCTGATCCTCCTCCTGTTGTGTGTGTGTGTGTGTGTGTGTATACAAAACTCATTATTTCAACAGTTAATGATTGGATTCTTTCTGCCATATACCACCATTTCCATACAGTTTAAAATAGAACCCTGAACCATTCTTACATTCATTCATTCAGGCATTTGGCAGACGCTCTTATCCAGAGCGACTTACATTTTTATCTCCTTATACATCTGAGCAGTTGAGGGTTAAGGGCCTTGCTCAAGGCCCCAGCAGTGGCAACTTGGTGGTTGTGGGGTTTGAACCTGGGATCTTCCGACCCGTAGTCCAATGCCTTAACCACTGAGCTACCCCTGGCCCCCATTCTTTTGCTGTATGGCCCTAGACTGGGACGTAACACTATATTTAATTGACCACTTTGATTTTCAAGCACAAGAAAGACAACAGCTTTATTATGCAAAGGTGTTCCTTCGGTTAAAAACAAGTAGTTTGAGATTTATATCTGCTCATCTTTTTTTAACTATGCTAGAATGCCTCATCCCACCCCCGCTGTTAAAAAAATAAAAAAGTAACTCGGTAACATTTACTCTGAGTAAATTTTTTAATGAGCTACTTTTTACTTTTACTTGAGTAGATTTTTATAATGGTAACTTTACTTGTACTTAAGTAAAATTTCACTGAAGTAACAGTACTTGTACTTGAGTACAAAATTTTATTACTCTTTCCACATCTGCCTTTAAGTCTACCTGATTAAAGCCCACTGCTATGATGTGTACAGCGTCAGGATACGTGCTCTGCCATCTGCTAATGCTACTATATAACTGTTCTATAGCCGAGCTAGCGTTAGCATCTGGTGGAATATAAACAGTAATTATCATGATCACATTAAACTCTCTTGGTAAGTAAATGGGCCTGCATTTAACAGTCACATAATCCAGGTCTGTGGAGCAGTGACTGTCTACTGTGTTAGTACACCAGCAGTTATTGACAAACACAGAGCCCACCTCCTCTACTCTTACCGGAGTCCCTTGTTCTGTCATGACACTGTATTGTGTAGCCTGCTAGCTCGATATCAGAGTCTGGTATGAGTGGATGAAGCCAGGTCTCTGTGATTAACATAATACAGCTGTCCTTCACGATGGTATTAGACGCCATCTGTAGCCTTAATTCATCCATCTTGTTGGTAAGTGATCTGGTGGTCGTCAGGAAGAGGCTTGGAAGTGGTGGTCTGTGTGGCTGTCTCCGTAGCCTAGCTAGCGCGCCGGCCCTGCAGCCTCGCTTCCGCTTCCTCTCCCTGCGCTGCCATTCACCTCCTTACCGCGGGGATGGTAATCCACGGATAGCCGGGGCTTCTCGCTATGTCCACCGGGATGTTATGTGAGCATAGAAACTCTGCTGTAATACTCCGTTCGCAACAGATTCCTATCTTGAGAAGATCATGCCGGCTATAGATGTTATTTGCCCAACAGGATGTACTCAGGACGAAAAAAAAGCACAAAACACACAAGCATCTAGAGTAGCACTGTGCCGCTGCAACAGTGTGCGTTGCCATCTTGTGTGTAAAAAAAAAAAAATCTATGTCAATAGCACAAAACCACAGGATAAATACAGTTCATTCCATGAAAGAGTTAACTCATGGAGGTCGCAATGAAGGGGAGGGGTCATCATTGAGGCCCCTCCTCCAGCCACCCAACAATAAGCTGTCATCTAACTTTGAGCGTTTGGGGGATTTATTTAATTTATTTATTTTTACAGCGAATCGAGGTGTACGCGTTAGACCGTGCGTTACCACCTCTAACAACAACAAACACACTGGTTCATCACTAGAGGAGCGCTCCGAAGTGATAGTTTACATCTCCGCGGAAGCGACAATGAAAGTTCTCCCCCCCTTCATAAGAACGCAGAAGCGCTCTTGAGAAGTGGAAGGTAAAAGGCTCATGATCCGGCGAGAGAGAGCGAGAGAAAAGAAAGATTCCGTCTCATGCGCTTCCGCCAAATTTGCACGCGAGAAATGCACCGCGACTCGTGGGTATGAGGGACTTTAATAGGGAGAAAATCTCAGTACTCACGTGCTCCCTGAAGCGCGAAGATAGCATGCTCTTCCCCCAAACACTGAAAACAGAAAGCAAGGAGATCGCCCTCAGCGAGATATTCTTCTATATGGAGGGACGGACTAACTAACTAACTCTGTCTAACTCTGCCATCTTTCCGGTGAGTAATAAGACACTTTCTATTTTCGCTTTCTTAAAAAAGTGCTTGCACACATGCACACACACACACAACGGATCCTGAAGACAAAAAGATCTGAGGATGTTTCCGGTTCATGCCTATTTATAACCACTAGGTGCACCTAATTGAATGATGTCACCTTACCGAGGTTATATATGCCAAAATTTTTGGTGTGTTTGACACACACGTGCTTCACAACTGGTCACAAGGAAACGTTCCCATAGCGCTTTTGCACAGCATCGAGTGTAGCTTTTGAAAGGGAACTTGCACAATCAAAGGGATCTGTCAGAAAATCCCTACCAAGACGCCCTCTTACCATCCAAGCAATGCCTACTTAAGATGTCAACAGAGCACGTTTTGTATATTTTCCCCACTTCATGGTAGATAGGCGGGGCATAATACTATGCATGACAGCACGGTGGCTTAGTGGTTAGCACTGTTGCATTTCACTTTCAGGGTTGGTGTTTTACTCCCGCCATGGGTCTGTGTACATGAAGTTTGCATGTTCTCCCTGTTTCCCCTGCATAATCCAGTTTTCTCCGACAGTCGAATAATGTGCTGGCTAAGTAATGATAGATTTGTCTCCAGGGTGGGTTTATCCCTCGCCCTATGTACATTATGGAACGTGTGTGAACCAAAAAAATTCAATAACTGTGGATTGTGTCAAAAGTTTAAATGCTACAGTACGCTGTCAGAGGTAAAGCCATTTGGCAAAACACAGCACCATTATTGTCTGTCTCCTAGTCTGATTTCTTTTCATACTAACATTGGAAAATAGCTACATAAAACAGTTAGTAATTATTTTTTTCAGTTCACTGTTGTTTCAGCAGTTTGGAAAATTCATATGTTTGGAACATGTCATCATGGACATCAGTGCTGGCAGAGTGTTTAAGCCTCCGGGTTCCTGATCAGACAGTCAGTGGTTTAAACACCTACTCCGTCTCCAATCATGGATTTTTTTCAACCACATTTCTTATGCAAAGGTGTCGGTTCACCACTATCGTTTTAATAATCCACTAATGCACTGCACAGTTCTAAACTCCACTCATTCTGTAAATTCCAGTCATTTCATATCTCTTTAGTTTTTTCCTTTTTCCTTAATGTGGAATGGATGTAGTGCCAGACAGGCTGGTTTTTCTGTAATTTGCTGCTATCCTAGGATTTTCTCACAGATAAGACTATAGAGTTTATATAGTATGATGCAAAAACATGTAAAGAATGATTAGTTACAGTATTTGGCAGTAAATAACATATTGCTGAGAGAGGTCAGAGAAAAATGGACAGACTGGTTCAGTTTGACAGAAATGGTATAATAGCTTGAAAAATCACTCTTTATAGCTGTTTTGAGCAGAAAATTATCTAAAAATATACAGCAATATAACTATTGGGGCAGATGACCAACAACAGGATAACACATTCAATCTACTCCCGTCAGCCAAGAACATGATCTAGTCTTTTTTTGGTATACTCATATTCTCTATATAGCCTCAGATTCTTCTTCATCCTTTGTTCTGCTATATCTCTAGAGTGAAAAAAGTGTTTCTGCCAACAGAACTGCTGCTCACTGGATTATTTTTTTTGTTTTGTTTTTCACACCTTTATGCCATGAGCAAAGTCTAGAGACAAGCAGTTTCTCATATAATTAAAGGCGCTCATCTGGCACTGAAGTCAGTGAGATTTTTTACCATTAAAAATTTTGATGTGAACATTAGCTGAAACCTATATCTGCATGCTCTTATGCATTGACCACTGCAATGTAATTGGATGATTAGTTAATTTCATCATTGAGCAGAAGATCCTTTTACAGCAGCTGAGGAATATTTGTGGACTTCTATTGCATACTATCCGTTTACTTTTGCAGTCACTACCGGAGGTGAGCTACTGTAGGAACAGAGCATGAACTTTTGTAGACTGCCTAGTTTCATGTTAAGAACCAAATAATGAACAGTGAAGGAAGGACTGTAGCCTGGCCCACTTAGCAAGAAAAGGTTAAAATTTGAATAACTAGAAAAAAAGAGACAGATATAAAGAAAAAATGGAACCAAAGAAGAAAAGGGGAAGGAAATAAGATTAGATAAAAACAAAAGAAAAAAAGCTGTGTAAAAGCTTTTCATTTGAGCAAGGCCCTGAACGCTCAGTGTACTGTATTGTCATCCACTGTACATAATAATCACAGTTTCCCAAAATTCCTTGTTTTCCTTTTCAGGACTATCTGGCCATATCTCCCTCAATTTTGCATCCACACCCACAAATCCTATATCAAAACAATTAGCCAGGTCTTCCGAGTGATATGGGTCCTGAGCACCATATGTGCCTTTGGGGTCTGCTCACAAAATGAGATACAGTACGTCACGTTGAAGAGCTTGAAGATCTCTACCACTATGAACGTAGAGCAAAAATAATTAACCGCAAGGGCGATTTGAGGATCACACCTTTACAGGAGCTCAGCCCCTGATGAGACTTGCTATTCACCATAATTAATTTAATTAGTAATATTCTGTTGTTAAAAATATATTAAATTAATCAATTTATATTCTATTTTATTCTTGTAATATATTTAAATTATTTTAAAAGTATTTTTTAATAACAATAAATGAATAAATAAATAATCACTGAATAATTTGAAATCACCAATCAAAATTTTAAGTAGCATCAATTTCGAGCCACATTTTTTAAATTAAACAAAATGAAAAATAGAATATGCTGAGCATAATAGTCTGGGCCCGGTTTCTCGATAACGCACACTATTCGCGCGCTAAGAAGACTCTTAAGATATATCTTACGTTAAGTGATAACTTTTCTAAGTGTATTTCTCGAACTGTCTCTTAGGAGTCTTCTTAAGTCGCTGCCTCTTACGTCCGACGTTACGCGGCGCTGTCTACAGTGAAGGTCCTGAATTAGCGGACATCGGTGGCTCAGGAATCGATTTTTCACTCCTTTTGCATGACAGTGTTAAGAAAGACGGCACTTTCTATGCAAATTAAACATTGCACTAAATTCTTTTAATAGCGTTTATTTCGACATGTGTTAACTTAACAATAACATGCCATAATAGACAAATATATAAATTAATATTAATTAATATAATAATATAATATATAATATTTTCATGTAACATGTGGCCGTGAAACGAACCGGGTATACAATCATAGTTGATGGACAAACAGCTGATAACACTCTTCAGCAGCTTCAGAAACAATGTGAAGTGTCAGTTGTTGGGGTTGTATAGCGCACTATGGAATGAATACGATGAGATGACAGAGTGGAGGTTTAATACCCCTATCTCACACGCGGGGCCGTAAGTGCGGTTCATTATGATTCGGCGCGAGTTTTGGTGCTGTTATTACGTTTCCATTTTACCACGCAAAAAAAATAAACATGTTTAACATGTGGAAGCTCGCGGACCTTGTAGTTCTTCGCGGACCGTCGGGCGCCGGTCACTCGAGGCGGATCACGGTGTCTAATACCCCTCTCTCACCTGTGTGGTGCCTAATACCCCTCTCTCACCTGTGTGGTGCCTAATACCCCTCTCTCACCTGTGTGGTGCCTAATACCCCTCTCTCACCTGTGTGGCCGGACTCATCTCCGTGAGCTGCCGCGATTGCCCACGACGTTCCTTTAACGTTCCGCGAAGTTCTACAAAGTCTGCAAGCTTCCGCGAGGACCAGCAAAAAATTAAACGTTGAATTTTTCACGCGGAAAGATGGAAACGGAATCACAGCGCAAAAACTCGGGGTGAATCATGATCAAGCCTACGGCCACAGCGCGAGACCGTGCAGGTGAGATAGGGGTATAACACACCGCATCTCACAGCGAGTCAAACCGCATAAGTGAATATTGTAGGGGTATTAAACATTACAATCACCCAGAAAAAATGAATGGATGCGGGGTTTGAATCTCCCAAGGTTATTTTCTCATTTAACTAAATCAAATTTCATAAAAATAAAACGTGTCAAAAGAAAAACTCATAAAGTCATGGATAATGGCTAATGATCAATGAAACATATTTTAAACAAAAAGCAGCGAGCAGCTGGACATCGGGACGGGGAGTGTACAGTAAAGTAAGTACAGTAAGTACGACGCGTTGGTCTGGCACGCGCAGGTCTGAGCAGCTCAAGAAGCTCCATAATCTGTTGCCTTGAAAGGCAAAACTTTTATTTATATATATATTTTTAATAACGACCACGGGGAAAATATGAAAAGGGCTGAAGTTTTGTCTAAAGGAAACATGTACATGACTCACACGGCTCCACGGACCGCGCCGTCTTCAGTTTAACACAACACCACGCTCGCTGCCTAATTGTTCGCCACCTGTTTAATATTAATTGTGATTGGCAATTTTAATGCGTTAGTCACATTATGAAATAGGCTAATTAAAAGGCACTCTATTAGTTCTGATATAAAATAAAATAAAATTCTTAAACAGGTCTACAGTATATTCCATCATTAATACGACTTTGATAACGTGCCATAATGTGTTTGCATACACCGCTGATTTATAAAGACTGCTGCTCAGTGGCGGCGACTAGCGTCTAGAGCTGAAACTACGCTAAGTATGAGTTAAGGTTGGTCCAGACCAACCTTACGAACGTCTGACGTAGCTAAGAGATACTTAGCGTAAGAACGTTTCGGGAAATGCGCCATTAAGTTAAGAGAGAGGTTAAGGTACGACTTAAGAACTACTTAGAGATAAGAAGCTTTCGAGAAACCGGGCCCTGGTCTTTATATCTGGTGCTTCTTTCAGCCCTCTCTAACAGTAGAATGGTAAAATTAGTTTAGAAATAATGATGCAGTATTATTATCATTTTAGGGGTGCTAAGATGCTTAAATAAAAACCCATAAAAGGGATTAGAATTGCTATGATTAACCACTTAAAATATGGCACCTAAACCGCTCTACACCCGTCTCTCAAAACAACAGCCACTAAGTTTTTTTTTTTTAATACACACATGAAACTAGACATGCTGAGATTTTATCCACCTCAGCACAAAAGGAAGTTCTCTGCTTTTAGCAGCCCTCCCTTCCTCCCTCTCTAGTGTTAAAGCATCCTCTCACAAAATCCAAGAAGCAAATTCTTCCTACTAAAGGTATAAGTATCAAAATCATTTATGTTCCTACAAAGTGTCAGGTTACATACTCTCTGTCTGAAATTAGTAAAGAAATTCTGAATGCCGGACAAGCCCTTTTCCCATATCTCTTCTGCACTGGATCAGCCAGTTCCTCAAATCAAGCAGGAAATCAAATGTGTAGTTTCTGGGTGTGAAAGAGGTGGATCAAGAACGATGTGCCCCTTGAGTTTAATTGTGAAGTCTGGCATACATTTCTGCACAAAATGCCTGATTTAGGGATAATGGTAGAAATGTGCTTGAAAGAGATTATATTTGCTGAAATAAATTATGCAAATCAATCATCAACATAAATATTTTTAATACAGATCAGCCTGGTCTCTTTCCAGTACTAAAATACCCTGTGCTTCAGTTATGGTTTAAATACCTGATCGGATCTTAACAGAGGGTGCATTGAAATGTTAGCAATTCAGGATGTTTTATAATTTTGTTCAGGATCATAACTGAATTTGAGCCTTTGCATCTGCAGGCCATAAAAATAATGTTTGATTGCAGGAAGCCCAAGGCCACCCCAGATTACATCCTATGCAGGTTGCATCCAGTAAATAAAATAAAATAAAAAATTTACAAAACAACCGAATCTTTAATAACACCCCAGCAGGCTCTAACCAAATATATAAATGAAACTTACTACTTTTAATATGCTGCAGATTGGCCAACAGAGTGAAGTATTTCATCTCCTCTATTGCCCATTTGTTGGCAAAAGCCTAATGCTCTATGGCAGCATATATTTCTGCTGCCGAGAGTTTTCTGCTCACATACAGGATTGAATGTTCTTCACTGCTGAACTCTTGCAAAAGGACCGTGCCGATCCCAGTCTCTGAAGCATCACTGTGCACTAGGATGTGGCGAGTTGTGCAGGATGGGGAGCCAGTGAGGTGGGCTTTGGAAAGATCAAATGCTTTTTCTGCTTTCAATTTCCATTCATCTGCAGCTTGCCCTTTTTAGGGACATCAGAGAGGGGTGCTGCCATAGAGGAGAAGTTAGGCACAAAACTATGGTAATAATTTGCTGGTCCCAAGAAAACACATACCTGTTTATTGTTTTTTTGCTGTGGGTAGGTGCGGATCGTGTCAACATTCCATGTCTGGCTGACCTTTTATCCCAGGTGCTATGCTTCAGTCATCTCTAGGTGTGACTTTGTGTTTGCAAACCAAAGGGGAGCACTTGATACTATACTACCAGTTGACACACTCTGTGCTGAAGACTGAGATCTCCTTTGCCTCAGGGGTGAGATCCACCTGGCAGTAAACCTTGGTCAAGAAATGATTAGATGAAATTAAATTAAATGAAGCTCTTCCCAGCCACTCAGTGAGGTCATCCACTTACGGCAGCAGATAAGCATCAAATTCCAAAACCTCATTTAGCCACCTGAAGTAATTACAGAGCCTGAGGGCACTACCACAATGGGATTGGACTAGGTGCTGGTCTCTAGACTCCTCTATGGTGCAATCATGCAACATTTTATTGACCTCAATTTCAACAGACAATTATAGCTAGTGGGGTCTTGATCTCATGTCGTAGCCGATGAATGAGTCATGCTTTGATGTAGAACACATCCTGTAACTTGATTGATTAGCTCATTTAGCTTTTGGTTCTGAGACAGAGTGAGGTATTATCTGAGTTGGACAAATTCATGACCCTGTGGCTTAGACAAAAGAGAGGCAAGAGCTGAAGCTGGCAGTGGTGCTGTTACCCTTTTTAATGCTAAAGCACAGGGCCTCCATGTGACGAGATCTCCAACCAGAAGCAGGAAACCAGGAAAGGTCAGACAGGTCTGGAAGGCAGAGGAGGTTAGCATCACTGACAGCTCAGAGTATGTGTAGGTAGGTATGTGTAGCTTTGACATAGAAAGACTGAGAGAGAGCAAGAGAAGACCAAAAAAGAAGAGTTAGGTATTTAATGGCACCCTCGCTCCACAATGATGTTGTTATTGTGACAGCAATTTTCAGCTGGTGCTGGGCAGCAGTAGCAGCACTCTGTCACCTGGTTCGAACTCTCAGGTATGTGCCAGCCGTTCATAGGCTTTGCACTGCTTGGCTTGGCTGACACTAAGGGAGTACAAGACTGATCTTTTACTGGATCTGCTGCACATATTCCGCTTCTTTCGCCACATCAAGCAGCCCTTGCTGACTTATCCCAAACAGGAGCTCAAACAGCATTGAGCTAGTGAAGGCTTGAGGTGTCTCTTGGACTGCAAAGAGGACATATGGTAGTAGCTGGTCCCATTTTTGAGTTCATCCAAGACTTGTTGGAGCATCTACTTTAGTGTTTAATTAAACTGCTCAATCAGACCATCAGTTTGGGGTTGGTACACTGAAGTGAACAGGTGCTTTACCTGCAACAGATGACTCAAACTATTATTAAGGCATACATTGATCAGCCAGGATCTCCATAGGCAGACTCACATGCCTGTAGAGAAGGTCGCTTTTCTCAATGGAACTGCTTTGGGATACTAGCTGGCAAACTCCATCACCACCAGAATGCACTTGTGGTTCCTTGCTGAATTTGAGAGAAGGCCAACCAGGCCAAACCCAATGCTCTCCAATGGTTTTACAGTGCTTGGTGGCCGCCAAGGCAGTGACAGTGTGTTTTGTAACACTAGGAGAGCTCGCAGTTTGCCTTTTCTTTGCGTGTGAAAGTACAGGAGCCCACCATGGATTATGAAGTATTACACAGGCTGAAATTGACTGGCATCCTTTTACTTGTACCTGGTCCCAGTAGTTTTTCAAGTGAGCATCTTCACGCTATAGCTGGGCGAATATGCCGTCCCATGTAACCTGCTGAAACAGAGAGAGAACTAGAGGGGGGTTAATCTCACTCTGCTCCAGAAGGATCTTCTGTTGGGTGCTGGTAAACCGTTTCCAGCACAGTTTCTGCAGAGAGACAAAATACATGCTTAAGACCCACTGCTCACCATACCAATGCGGCAGCAAATGACTGCATGATGGTGGAGAGCAATGCGCTGCCAAGTCAAGCGATTTGAAGCCCCCCTTAATGTGCCATGAAGCTGGCCATGGTGCTGAAGGATTTCCTTGACTTGAAGAGTGAACTATATAGAATAACCTATACAAAAAACTACTAAACTACTCTCTTTCACCGCTCCCCTTCATCGGACCTCCTCTCTCCCTGATTTCACCTCTTTTTTGTTTTTGCCCTCTTCTTCATAGCTTGTGTGTGTGTGTGTGTGTGTGTGTGTGTGTGTGTGTGTGTGTGTGTGTGTGTGTGTGTGTGTGTGTGTGTGTGAAAGAAAATGAAAAACACAGCACTTATGTTCCAAAGTACTCAAAAATTATGTATGGTGTTTTGTATGTCTGCATACAAAAAGGTTTTTGCCAGATTCTCCACGTCCATCATGTTTCTAAAAAAGGCTAGTAGCTAGATTGGGTACATGAAATTGCCCTAGGTATGATTGTGTGAATGTTCATGTTCAAGTGCCCTGCAGAATAAAGAAGTGACATAAGATTATTGAATGAATGCTGTATACCATTTCCACTCGTTTACTTTCTGTGTTGTACATTAACATACAACACCTAGTAAATACGTACTCATTATATATTTTTCTTTTCTACACTGGCTTGCAAAAGTATTCGGCCCCCTTGAACTTTTCCACATTTTGTCACATTATAGCCACAAACATGAATCAATTTTATTGGAATTCCATGTGAAAGGCCAATACAAAGTGGTGTACACGTGAGAAGTGGAACGAAAATCATACATGATTCCGAAAATTGTTTACAAATAAATAGCTGCAAAGTGGGGTGTGCATAATTATTCAGCCCCCTTTGGTGTGAGTGCAGTCAGTTCCCCATAGACATTGCCTGATGAGTGCTAATGACTAAATAGAGTGCACCTGTGTGTAATCTAATGTCAGTACAAATACAGCTGCTCTGTGACAGCCTCAGAGGTTGTATAAGAGAATATTGGGAGCAACAACACCATGAAGTTCAAAGAACACACCAGACAGGTCAGGGATAAAATTATTGAGAAATTGAAAGCAGGCTTAGGCTACAAAAAAATTTCCAAAGCCTTGAACATCCCATAGAGCACTGTTCAAGCGATCATTCAGAAATGGAAGGAGTATTGCACAACTGTAAACCTACCAAGACAAGGCCGTCTACCTAAATTCACAGGCCGAACAAGGAGAGCGCTTATCAGAAATGCAGCCAAGCGGCCCATGGTGACTCTGGACGAGCTGCAGAGTTCTACAGCTCAGGTGGGGGAATCTGTCCATAGGACAACTATTAGTCGTGCGCTGCACACAGTTGGCCTTTATGGAAGAGTGGCAAGAAGAAAGCCATTGTTAACAGAAAACCATAAGAAGTTCCGTTTGCACAGCAAACATGTGGAAGAAAGTGCTCTGGTCAGATGAGACCAAAATGGAACTTTTTGGCCAAAATGCAAAACGCTATGTGTGGCAGAAAACTAACATTGCACATCCCCACTGTCAAATATGGTGGTGGCAGCATCATGCTCTGGGGGTGCTTCTCTTCAGCAGGGACAGGGAAGCTGGTCAGAGTTGATGGGAAGATGGATGGAGCCAAATACAGGGCAATCTTGAAAGAAAACCTCTTGGAGTCTGCAAAAGACTTGAGACTAGGGCAGACGTTCACCTTCCAACAGGACAACAGCCCTAAACATTAAGCCAGCTTTTTGTGTTAGAATGGCCCAGTCAAAGTCCAGATCTAAATCCAATCGAGAATCTGTGGCAAGATCTAAAAACTGCTGTCCATTTTATTTATATAGCGCTTTTAACAATGGTCATTGTCTCAAAACAGATCTGTCCATCTAATCTGACTGAGCTGGAGCTGTTTTGCAAAGAAGAATAGGCAAGGATTTCAGTCTCTAGATGTGCAAAGCTGGTAGAGACATACCCTAAAAGACTGGCAGCTGTAATTGCAGCAAAAGGTGGTTCTACAAAGTATTGACTCAGGGGGCTGAATAATTACGCACACCCCACTTTTCAGTTATCTATTAGTAGATATACAGTGAAACCTCGGATTACGAGTAACGCGGTTTGAGAGTTTTCCATAAGACGAGCAAACGAACAAGTCTTGGTTTACGAGAACTGAGTATCATGTATCATGCATGCTCTTGTTGTTTTTACACCGAGCATCACGTGATTACAACTGAGTCAACGTTTTTTCTCTCTCTTGTGCTGCGTAATTGTGGGTAATTGTCTCCCCTGCTGGGTCTTAGTTCGCATCTCTTACTGGTATAATCAACTTCCGTGCACACGTGTCCCATTTACTATAACACTGTGACCATGTGTGTGTACGTAAAAAACATATATTTTTTTGTGTCTGTATGCATGTGTCTACAGCGCACATGATAAATAAAGCAAAAGCAAGTCTCATTAGAGAAGTTAAAAGTCCATTTTCTCTCTCTGCTCAAGGCTCAGCCTGCTCTGTGTGTCTGTGTGCGCGCACGTCATTGGACACTGTGCCACACACACACACATATATATATATATGTCGCCTTCACAGACACACACACACTCTCTCTGCTCTACACAGACACACTACTCTGTCGCGATTCTTTTCAAAAGTAAAGTGAAGGTTAATTTATTTCATTTTTACGTTACAGCAGTGATTCCGTTAGTGTGTCGCTCAATCTAGTATCATAAGATTGATTTCTTGATTATTTTTCTGAAAAAACAGCGTTTCCGTTATGTGTGCATGTAATGTATGTGTGAAAAGAGTGCAGGAAGGGTAACTGTGTAAGACACAGAAGGGGGAGATTGGAGCTTACTTTAGATTCACACACACACATACACAGCGCCTGCACGCACAAACGGAAACACATATCTGTCAGGATGTACTTTTTTTAAAGTAAATGCAGGTTAATTTGTTTTATTTTTACTTTATATTTTGTGTTAATTATTTTTATGTTTGTTTTTTTTTTGGGGGCTGTGTAACGATTAATTACAGTTTCCATTATTTCTTATGGGAAAATTAGATTTGGTTTACGAGTGTTTTAGAATACGAGCATGCTTCCAGAATGAATTATGCTCGTAATCCAAGGTTCCCATTTATTTTTCAATATCTATGTCAATATGGGAACACTAGTATGAAGTGGGCATGGCCTTACTTGATTAAAGCACTGGTCCCCTAACTAAGCTGTGGAATCATAGCTAAATGATCAATAAAAATAAAAAATAATTCTGGACTATTAACAACAGACATTGTTACAAAGCAGCTTAATCAAAATCTGAAAGTAGGTCTTTAAAATGTATTTTTGCTCTTATGCTGTAGTAAGTAATATAGCACAGCATTGTTCCTGGACTTAATATTCCTTAATAAAATACACAGTCTGTGACTATATTCTGTGACTACTTCCATAAATTTTCTTTTAAAATTTTCTTTTCATTTTTGTGAAGCTGCAATGAGACAATGACCATTGTTAAAAGTGCTATACAAATAAAATGTAATTTAATTTAATTACTCTTTTGGGATCTCTGTACAATATCTCGCATAGATGACGTCTATCATCATCACGTTTTTCTTCTACTCGCTACTCCAGAATTTGACGTTGGGGGAGGTGGCAGTCAGGCAGGAAGAAACACATGCATTTCTATTAATAGTGTCATGTATGGGCTGCAATCTATTTTGTCCCAAAAAATAACACAGACTGTAAGCATGGCTGCTGTGAATTCCAACCCCAGAACACATTCAAATTCACCTGATTGCTGACTGTGTACACCTGGACTCAATCACACACATTATACAGTACATGAATACTAACACTGTGTTAATTCTCTTCCTGTCTCTGACTATGTTCTGTTTGCCATTGCCAATTTTGATTTTAAAGTTAGATTTTTGTGGTTATTTTTAAAAGTTTGGTTGGCCTACACTTGTATCCTCCAGATATAGTTTTTAAACCCTGAGTTTATTATTTTCTTTTCACATTTGTAAAGTTCCTGTCATTGAGAGAGTCTAGTATCATTTCATGTGTGGATTGATCCCTGGATTCAGTTTGCCTGAGATTTTGTTAATTCAGAGGTTGTTTAAAAAGTGACTGTTCCTCAGTTGTATATATGAAATTAAATCTCATCAAGGTTGAGTGAGTAAATTTGTTAAGCTCTTATGAGAAAATAGATATGTGGAAAACATTGGCTGATATATCACTGGGGCATGAAATTGGGGCCAAACTGTTAAACTGTGAGTTCCAATAAGCAATTAAAATTAGTTTTGAATGAATATACTCCATCTCTGCTACTAATTAACATCACTTAAAGGAACATTATTGTTTATGCTGTACTTTCTTTCTCCAAAGGGAATGAAGCTGAACAATTAATTAAACTGAGAATTTTATATTAAATCTATATGCATGTAAGTCTTGGCTTTAGTTGGTGTTTTACTTACAAAGTGCCTAAATCTGTAAGAGGACGAATGCATGCTTGGCAGATAAATGCAGAACATGAAGATGTACTGACAAATATAGCTAAGTTGTAAGTAAACAGAAAAAAGACTTTGTACTCTGGTATAATGCAAAAAAAAAGGAAAAACATGAATGTAATGGCATTGTTGTTGCCATTATTGAGGACTCAATGAAAATAGGGTTGTTCCGATTCCGATACTGGTATCGGAAATGCTGGCGATACCACAAAAAAAGCTGGCATCGGAATCGGAATCCCGGCACTGGATCTGGGAACGGAGCCCAACGTTGACGCTGCGCAAGCTACAGCTCCGTGCCAGCGATGTGCGCCGCAGCTGCGCCTTCCTTCCTACAACGGCGCCGTCGAGCCCTACGTGTTCTTCGCCCAAGTGGAGCTAGCCGCCGACTTCGCAGGCTGGTCTCCGGCGGAAACGGCCGTAAGGGTAGCACTCTCGCTGAAGGGCGCCGTGCTCCGGGCACTGGAAGACCTCCGGGCCGATGAGCGGAAGGACTGGGCAAAGCTCCGAGAGTCGCTTCACCTCCGGTTCGGCGCCGGTGACCGTCAAGAAGCAGCGTGCGAGGAGCTGGCAGTCCGCGAGCGGCGCGCATCTGAGCCACTGGGCGCGTTCGCCATGGACTTAAGAGGCCTGGCGCGCCGGGGCTATCCAGAGTGTGAGCCGACTAAACAGGAAGAGCTAGCGTATCGCGCTTTTCTTCGTGGGCTTCGACCGCCGCCGCTCGGGGAGCACATCAGGTTAGCAGCACCAGCTTCCCTCACCGAGGCGCTACGCGCAGCACAGCACGCTAAACCCATAACTGCGGTGCATCACGGCGAAAGAGCCGAGCGATCGCCCGCAGCTCGGGGGCACTCGGTAGGTGAATCTAGCCGGGGACAGGGCTACCCGTCACGGCTAGACAACGGAATAGTCTCTGGGGTTTCGCGGCCTGAGTCTGAGGGACAGCGTACCCCAGCAGCCGTCGGACGAGCGCCAGATGAACATCCGGGCAGCAAAGCGCGTCGTCGGTACTGCGAGCGAGGTGAAGAGCGCGTGTGCAGAGTTACTCCTTCGCCGAGAGCATCGCCCGCAGTCGTTTCACCTGCTCCGCCGCCGGTCAGTGAACGCTTTGTCCACTACACGGCAAAGAAGGGCCCCACCCAGCGCTCGCGGGCATCGCTGCTGGACTTTCGGGTGGGGGCACCTGTGGAGCGTGTGGGCGTGGACACTCACAGCCGGGGGCGAGGCTTTGCTCCTGGTGAGCAGGTGTGGGTGTGTTCCGGAAGGAAGAGAGGGCGTTCACCCAAGCTCATGTCTCACTGGGTGGGCCCCTGTATGGTACTCTCTGATTTCATCTACCGGGTGCGGTTGGCGGGGCGGACGCGAGTGTTGCTCCACCGAGACCGTCTTGCGCCTTTCCAGCCGCACGCTGGCGAGACAGTGAATTCTGCGGAGGCCGGACCGCCTCCGGGACAATGTGCTTCTCCACAAAAGGACCACGCCGACCGCCTTCACGCCTCCAAAACTGAGAGTCATGGTGACCGGGGACGGTCACAGCTCGGGTGGGAGCAGTGTGGCGTGGGCGGGCCGGCGGCTGAAGACCGTCATGCTTTGCGGGAGTTTTCTCTGTCTCTACCATGAGAGAGAAGGGTGTTTGGGTTAGTGGCTTCGGCCAAGTTGGGTGCGTTTATGTGTGTGTGCTTGACCTGTGTATGTGTGCTTGTGCTGAGAGTAATAAACTACTCCCCAGCCATTTGCATTGGGGAGCAAGTAAGCTCACTCGTACTCCAAGATCCCTGCTAGCGTCGAAAAACGCTACAATATATATATATATATATATATATATATATATATTATATTATATTATATTATATTATATATTATATTATATTATATGTTATATTATGTATGTATATATATATATATATATATATACACACACACATACACACACACACACACACAGTACAGATACACACCCAGGTATCGGATCGGTACTCGGTATCGGCCGATACCCTGAGCCCAAGTATCGGAATCGGTATCGGGAGGGAAAAAATGGTATCGGAACATCTCTAAATGAAAAATTACAATATCTGGAATAGTTCTTTCAAGAACAGTAAACTCAAGAGCATTTGCAAAATCCATCAAGCACCATGATGAAACTGGCTCTTGTGAAGACAAATTTTCAATAACTCCATACTAAATTTACCTCTGCTGCAGAGGAGAGTTACTAGCCTCAAAATTCACCATGAAACAGCACCACAGATTAGAGCCGGTATGAAGGCTTTACAGAATTTTGAGTAGCAGATACTCATCTTAACATTAACTGTTTAAAAGTGGACCCCTTCAGCATTGCTTTTCAATGTAGAAATAAATAAAAATCAGGAATGACCATGAAGTTATATACAGTATATCCATCCCCAAATATGCTTGGGATCATTTTCCTGTTTGAAGGTCTAATCACACAACTGTTTCAGCTTCCTCACAGATGTAATTTTTTCAATTCAATTTTATTTGTATAGCGCTTTTAACAATTGACATTGTCTCAAAACAGCTTTACACAATCAAACGAATTATTTAAGTTTGTATGGAATGTGAATGTCTATGAATCAAAATGGTCAGATAGTCCCTGGTGAGCAAGCAGAGGGCGACAGTGGCAAGGAAAAACTCCCTGAGATGGTAATAGGAAGAAACCTCGAGAGGAACCACAGGGAACCCATCCTCATCTGGGTGAAACAGATAGCAGGAAATGATCTGCATTTATACAGTGTGTTAGGTGGCAGGCAGTTCAGCTATAATAGTTGATGTTCAGTCCAGTAGTTATTGAAGACTCAGATAGACTTGTAGAAAGTTCCAGTCCTGAACTATCGAATTGTCAAGTCCTCAGAGAAACAGCTGACAACACCAGTCGAGGCCAGAACCATCTTCTAATGACGTTTTCTTTATGGACACTTGATTGAATACATCTTGCCCTCTACACGCTGCAGGTATTCAGCAAGGACAGCAAGCTACCACTACATGCTTCACTGTAAGCAGGTGCACTTTTATTCATACACTTCATTCTTTCTCCTCCAAACATCCTGCTGATCCGTAGGTCCAAAAGGTTTTGTTTCATTAGTCCATAGAACAGAACAGAATTCCCAAACTTCTGTGAGATTTTTATATGTTTTAATATGCTTAGCATATTGGAGATGACTTCTTTTTTAGGGTCAGTCACTGGGTATGTCTTGGGGTGACCTTCTGTGTATGTGTACAGCCACTAAATCTTTCTGTAGGTCATTTGCAGTCAATCAAAGGTTTTTCAACACTTGCCTCCTCAGGAATCTGGTAGCAGCAGGTGATAGCGTTCTCTTTTTTCCATGTTAAAATATTTCTAGTACTTTTGTTCTTTTCTTTTATACCTTTGTGTCACGAGCCACCTAGCTCAACTCAGCACCTCCAGATCCTAAATTCCACTTCGCATTTTTTTCCCTACTCGCCCACCTATCGCTCAGACACACCTGAACCCTATCTGTCAATTATCTCTTACTGTAGCTTTATAAGCACACTGAAAGAACCACCCGGCGCCGCAGTGTCTCACTCGTGTGCCTCGCGTCTTGTTTGCAAAGTGTTTTGTTTGTTTACTCTAACCCGTTTTCGACCCTGCCTGTTTTCTGGATTTTTCTCTCGTCTTTGCCCCCTGGTACTTCGGCTATTATCGGACTGATTAACGTTTACGACCCTGCATGCTCTCTGGACTTTGTTGTAGTACTCACGATTTGGATTCGTTCACCCTCGCTGCTGGATTACTGGATATATTAATATATTACTATATATTAATTACTATATATTAATATATATTAATTACTATATATATATATATATATATATATATATATATATATATATATATTACTATAATATATTACTGGATATATTGCCCCCGCCTGGCAAAACCATTCCTCTCAGCCTCCGCATACTTCTCCACAAGCCAGCTTTTCTTCCTGTGAATGGGGGACAGCCATTTGGGACGCCAACTATCCTTGCTGCTCCACTTTCAGTGCTTTCACCGAGGAGATGAGGAGGGTATTCGACCGCTCTCACACAGGCCGGGAGGCCGCGAGACAGTTACTGGAGCTTCGCCAGGGTTCCAGATCTGCTTATGACTATGCTGTTGAATTCCGAACCTTGGCTGCCGCCACTCAATGGAGCACCCAGTCCTCGTTTGACACCTTCCTGAACGGACTTTCAGATTCAGTCAAGGACCAATTGGCTTCTCAGCAGCTTCCTGAGGACCTAAACGGTTTAATGGATTTAGCAGGACGGGTGGATTCACGCCTCAGAGAAAGGCACCACACACCTAACCATCCCCAAGTCAGAGCCAGCATCCCCCTAACTCCACCCACTTCAGACAACCCTCCTGCCGTATCCATGCAGGGTGGACGTGCTCGGATCTCTCTAGAGGAACGGCAACGTCGAAGTCAGGTCTGGGCGTGCTTTTATTGTGGGAAGATCGGACACCTGCGCCTTCATTGCCCATTAAAGGAAGTGAACCTGGGCACACTGCAGGGGGCGTCCCAAGCGCAGCAGCCTAGTAGCCGCTCACTTTTCCCTGTCATGCTTCTCCTGGATAACCATTCCGGCATTCCTTCACGCTCTCATTGATTCCGGTTCGGACCAGAATTTAATCTGTGCTGCGAAGGTCAAAGAACTGCACGTGCCCACACTTCCCCTGGAATCTTCATTGTCAGTCCGCGCCCTCGATGGTACGCTCCTTCCTCCAATTACTCAGCGAACTGCACCAGTCACCCTAAGGACATCGGGTAACCATTCGGAGGAGATTTCATTCCTGGTAATGCAAAGGGCTCAATCCCAGGTAGTTCTCGGGCGCCCCTGGCTCATCCGTCACAACCCACAGATTGATTGGAGGAGTAACTCCATTCTTGGATGGAGCTCCCTCTGTTTGACCTCCTGTCTCAGGTCTGCTCTCTGCCCCACGCCCATTTCGGCCCCATCTGAGGAATCCCCTGACCTTTCCAAGGTTCCGCAGGATTATGCTGATCTCAGGATGGTGTTCAGCAAGTCTCGGGCTGTCTCTCTTCCTCCTCACCGCCCCTACGACGTGCGATCGACCTCCTTCCCAGCACGACTCCTCCCAAGGGACGTCTGTACTCACTCTCCCAACATGAAAGAGAGGCCATGGACAAGTACATCTCGGAATCCCTGGCTGCTGGGATCATCAGACCATCATCATCATCCGCTGGGGCGGGCTTCTTTTTTGTGGTTAAGAAGGATGGGTCCCTACGCCCTTGTATCGATTATAGGGGGCTTAATGATATCACAATCAAGAATCGTTATCCCCTGCTTTTGATGTCTACAGCCTTCGATCTCCTACAGGGGGCCCAAGTCTTCACCAAGCTGGATCTCCGCAGTGCCTACCACTTGGTTAGAATCAGGAAGGGAGAAGAGTGGAAGACTGCCTTCAATACGCCGTCCGGCCACTATGAGTACCTGGTCATGCCTTTCGGGCTGGCGAACGCCCCGGCAGGTTTCCAAGCCTTGGTCAACGATGTGCTCCGGGATTTCATCAATGTCTTCGCCTTCGTTTACCTGGATGATATCCTCATCTTTTCCTGTTCCTTAGAGGACCATAAGCTCCATGCTCGCCAGGTTCTTCAGAGGCTTCTCGAAAACCAGCTCTTTGTCAAGGCTGAAAAGTGAGTTTCACTGTAGCACGGTCTCCTTTCTGGGCTTCATCGTCGCCCCATCTAAGATTCAGATGGACCCTGCCAAGGTTCGAGCAGTAACTGACTGGCCGGCCCCAACCACCCACAAGGAGCTCCAGCGTTTCCTGGGTTTCGCCAACTTTTACAGGCGGTTCATCCGTAATTATAGCACAGTAGCCGCACCACTCATCTCTATGACCCCAGTCAAGGTCGCATTCGCTTGGACTGAGTTAGCCGCCAAGGCATTTAATGAGCTCAAGAAACGTTTCACCTCGGCCCCGATTCCTCGTTACAGTTCGTCGTTGAGGTGGATGCCTCAGATTCAGGAGTCGGGGCAGTATTATCACAGAGGTCTGCCAAGGACAACAAGCTGCATCCATGTTGTTTTCTCTCTCACCGACTCTCTCCCACAGAGAAGAACTACAATATAGGTGATCGAGAGCTACTGGCAGTGAAGCGCGCACTAGAAGAGTGGAGGCATTGGCTAGAAGGATCTGGGGTACCGTTCCTGGTCTGGACAGACCACAAAAACCTGGAATACCTCAGGACGGCCAAACACCTCAATTCTCGTCAAGCAAGGTGGTCCCTGTTCTTTTCCCGCTTTAACTTCTCCCTGTCCTATCGCCCGGGTTCTAAGAACACCAAGCCTGACGCGCTCTCCCGTCACTTCTCCCCACTCCAGGATCAAGCTTCCGAGGCCACCATCTTACCCTCTCAATGCCTTGTAGGGATAGCACTTCTGGATGTTGAGTCCCGAGTCAGAGCTGCACTCCATCAAGAGCCCAGCCCTCCAGCAACACCCAGGGACAAACTCTTTGTCCCGAGGGCAGAGCGACCCTGTATATTGGAATGGGGGCACAGCTCAAGACTAGCCTGCCACCCAGGAGCAGCTCGCACATTAGCTCTGGTCCAACAACGCTTCTGGTGGCCCACCATGAGGGACGACATCCGCCGGTTTGTGAACGCCTGTGACACATGTACTAGAAGTAAGACCAGCAACAAGCCTCCCGCTGGTCATCTCAGACCTCTTCCTATCCCGCATAGACCCTGGTCCCATATAGCCCTTGACTTTGTCACTGGGCTCCCCGATTCAGAGGGTCACACTGTAGTGGACCGTTTTTCCAAGGCGGTTCACTTCGTTCCCCTGCCCAGTCTCCCCACTGCCAAGGAAACATCGGAGCTGTTAATCACTCATGTTTTCCGGCTTCATGGACTCCCGACGGATATCGTATCGGACCACGGACCACAATTTGCTGCACAGTTCTGGTCGGCCTTTTGTAAGCTGATCGGTGCCACGCCAAGCCTATCGTCTGGATATCACCCACAGACCAACGGCCAGACCGAGCGGGCCAACCAAGATCTTGAAACAGCCCTACGGTGTATGACTTCAAAGGAGCCCCATTCTTGGAATAGGATGCTCCCGTGGATCGAATATGCCCACAACTCCTTGCCTACATTGGCCACTGGCCTCTCTCCTTTTCATTGCTGTCTGGGATATCAACCTCCCCTGTTTCCCTCTCAGGAGGAAGAGGTCTCGGTCCCCTCTGCCCAAGCTTTTGTTCGTTGATGTCGGAGGATGTGGCTGAAGGCAAGGTCAAAGATCCGCCAGTCCGTCTCACCCTTTAAACGACAAGCTGACCGACGCCGTTTGAGGGCACCGCCGTACTGAGTGGGCCAAAGGGTCATGCTGTCCTCTCAGAATATCCCCCTCAAGACCACCTCTCGCAAACTATCCCCCAGATTCCTTGGTCCGTTTATCATCATTAGAGTCATCAATCCCTGCACTGTCAGACTTCGTCTTCCTTCCACCAAGCGCCGGATAAACCCTTCCTTTCACGTCTCCCAGATCAAGCCTCTGGTCTCTTGCCCACTGAATCCACCCGCCCGCCCAGCTCCTCCTCCCCAAATCATCGATGGAGGTGAGGCATTCACTGTACGCAGACTCTTGAAGGTCCGACGACAAGGCAGAGGCCACCAGTACCTAGTGGATTGGGAGAGTTACGGCCCAGAGGAGAGAAGCTTAGAGGAGAGAATGTTTGTTTATTCTAGCCCGTTTTCGACCCTGCCTGTTTTCTGGATTTTTCTCTCGTCTTCGCCCCCTGGTATTTCGGGCTATTATCGGACTGATTAACGTTTACGACCCTACATGCTCTCTGGACTTTGTTGTAGTACTCACGATTTGGATTCATTCACCCTCGCTGCTGGATTACTGGATACCGAACCCCCGCCTGGCAAAACCATTCCTCTCAGCCTCCGCATACTTCTCCACAAGCCAGCTTTTCTTCCTGTGAGACGAGCACTTCCACTTTTGACCTCCTCTGCGTTCACGAACTTTGTGAAGATTGCGTGCGCTGCGAGCCGACCTCTGTTTCCACCGAGGAAATCAAGCTGCTTCATCCCGCTGATCATCCACGACGCGCTGCGCGGCTCGACAGCGAGAGGCGCTCAACTAACCGGAGAGGATTCCCCGTGTCTAGCTTCCAGGTTTGTGGACACTCCCTCACGTAATAGCCCCGCCCCCTCTCTCGTCGCTGGAGGTTTCCCCACTCTCTCATTCCAGTCACTAAGCACACACACGCACTGCTTCTCTCCCCTGCTCCTGCTGCCTCTGCCTTTCTCAGACCTCTGTGTTTCCAATAAATCTCTCAACATCGCCGTTTGTTTGCTATTGGGTTCACCCCTGTTCAGCCCCACCATGACACTTTGTCCTTGTTTGTGCAAGACAATGTTTTCTTCTCCAAACTTAATGGACAACACTCTTGAATTAGCCATTTCTGACATGCAGTCAAACATCTCCATCAACAAATCGCTAAAACATTGAGGTATTTTATGTGTTCTTAATTATTTCCCCTTGATGTATCTAATCTTTGATTAAGATAACACCTGATTTACAAATTTATGCTCTAATGAGGGATATTTTCAGGAGATTAAATAATTCGGAGACTGCAGTAATCAATAAAGGGGCCACAAAATTTTGTATCAATCCAAAAGTAAATACTGGGCCAATTTCGCCGATACCGATATTTGTTTTTTTTTTTTAGCACATAATACAAATCTACAAAATTATTCATTTTAGTCTATAGCCTATCCACTTCTAGCTTAAAGCAATCCTATAGTGTCCCGTCCATGGTTAAATTAAACACACACACACAAATTAAACACACACACACACACCGTGAACACACACTTATTTGTTAATCTTTGTTTTCATTAAATAACATTAATGAAGATTTATAAATATTGTAAAAAATCTATTATTAATTTTAAATTGTCCATTAATACATTGTTAACAAATGACACTTTATTTATAAAGTGCAGAGGTGTCAAGTAACGAAGTACAAATACTTTGTTACCTTACTTAAGTAGAAATTTTGGGTATCTATACTTTACTGGAGTAATTATTTTTCAGCCGACTTTTTACTTCTACTCATTACATTTTCACGCAATTATCTGTACTTTCTACTCCTTACATTTTAAAAATAGCCTCGTTACTCTATTTTATTTCAGCTTGTCATTCAAAAAACAAACCAAAAAAAATATCCGGATAAATCACGCCATCCGGATGGAGCAAATTTGATTGTGGTTGGATGAGAAATATAAACATACCATTCCGACACCCTATTGGTTGGTAAGCGATCCATCACACCTGCACATGACGTCACGTCACACACTCCAGCAAGGACGTTTGAATAAATTAACATTTTCGGTTGATAAGGTTGTGATAAGTAGACGAAGATGTTTGTGATAGAGACTCAAGATTCAAGCAAAATGTCACCACCAGCACCAGCGAGGAAGGTAACAGGAACTTTTTCAATTGCCATATACAGTATAACCCAAATCACTATGGCCATTAAAAATACAACAAAAGAACAACACATTTTTCTTTTTTATGAGGTGTTATATATATATATACTATATAGGTGCAGTATATAGGCAAGCTTTTATCCTTAATGTGTTTTTCCCCCCTCACGTTACTTTTACTTTTATACTTTAAGTAGTTTTGAAGCCAGTACTCTTACACTTTTACTTAAGTAAAAAGCTTGAGTTGATACTTCAACTTCTAAAGAAGTCTTTTTAAACCCTAGTATCTATACTTCTACTCAAGTAATGAATGTGAATACTTTTGACACCACTGGTAAAGTGTTACCATTTTTCAACACCAGCAAAATAATCAGTTTAGTTTTAATATAAAACCGCAGTTTTACAAAAAAAATACCACAGTTAAACTATGGTTAGTGTAAGCATTGTTAATTTGTGGTTTATATTACCCATGGTTACATTTTGTTACAACAACTATGGTGATGACACTTCATGCTGAAGATTCAATATGTCTAAAAACATGTGTTTACCAGTATTAGCTACCTGAATATTTCTGAAGCTGAAATGACTCTGCCAGTGACTTCTGTCTCGCTGCCGGCGGGGCCCCGCACTGCATGAAATGAGCTGTATCCGGACAAATATCGTATGGGAAATCCCCGTTAAACTTTAAGTTTGCCAGATGTATGAGGCAGAGTGCTTGGAAAGGTAGAATGCAAAGGAAATTTTGTGAAACGACCAGATACCTCATGTATGTGGATATATACAGGAATCGGTGAAACTTTCTAGGAATCCTCACAGCTAGCAGTGAGAGGTGATGGCTGTGAGGTGTAAAGGCCTTTTGTATGTTAATGACTAGCAGGAAGAAGTGCTGTCCTTCTTATCATAGCCGGGTGGGGGGATTAGCCATGGTGTGTCTGTGTCTATTCAGCTTGAGTGTTTGAAGGAAAAGCAAGCTGCACACACTGCTCTTCTCAAAGTGGTTATCCAGCGTCTTGACGCATTTGAGTGCAAGTTTGATGAGAGAAGACCGCAGGAAGAGTCAAGCCATGTGTATAAAAGAGCTAAGACTGCGCATAACGGTAAGTTGACGTTACCTGACAATACAGTAGTAAATTATACCTTGCTAAGTTAGCCTAAGCATTTGGCTACACATCTACTTTTTGTTACTTGTATTGTTGTAGGTGTCCAGCATATTTAAAAGTCTGTCACGTCTGAATTATACAATGTTGTTTACAAATGTATGTATTAAAGCGTTTTTAATTCAGCATTGTTGAATTACATTCAACATTGAAGCTGTAAGGAGCCTCCATAATTCAGAAAACAACCCACATAAATACAATCCACAAACTGGGTAAGAATGTTGTTTCTTTACATGCTATGTATGAGGTTTTACATAATCAATTTAAATGTAATTAATGATACTACTCTCTTTCCACACAGAATAAGTTTACTTCATGATTAGACAGTGATGACATATCTGCTGGAGGAATTAAAGATGACTTTTGCAGATGCAAACCCGGAGTGCATAAAGGGTAATCAGGAATTATTGTAATTATTTTCTTGTCCCTTTATTTTTGTCCCTCTAATAATTTTAATTGGTTCCGTCACTTATCTGATTTTTTATTTTTATTATAATTTTTTTTAATCCAGCATGTTACAGGACTATGAGACATTGCAGAGGAAATACTCTTTGTCTCGGCAAGGAAAGTCTCAGCTAAGAGACTCCATTGAGACAGGGGATAAAAACTGACAAAGATAAGTAAGTGTACAAATTCGTCTATGTATTAAGTTCTGTACATCTCTGAGTGTTTTAGGGGTTAACGCATGGTGTGTTTTGCAGTTGCTGGAGTCCAGGTATAGAGTCGTTCAAACAGATGCACAGAGAGAGCTGTGGCAGACTGCAATACTGGAACTGATGTCCGATGAGGAAGATGCCATTGCATGCCATGCCGTCAGCGTGTAATATTTAATGGGCCCGAGCTAGAAGGACATAGATATCTAACAAACACTGGTGCATGTTTGTTTTAGTATTGCTTTTAATTTAATTCCACCTTATTGTGCAATTTAATGCAATTTGTATGCACATTTTTAAATTTTTTATGTTTTTTTTTCCTTATTCTTACTTTGCTTTGTATATTTATTAGTGTTTGATTTTAATAAAAAAATTATTACTGTCATTTTTTAAAAGATGTGTGGGATATATAGTATTGTGGGGGGTGAATAGGGCCTATCAACATATCTGCCCAATAACCAATCAAGTCACTAAGTTATGAGGGCTTGGGTTGGGCTAAATAAAAAGTAGTGACTGGGTAATGTCCCAAAAGATGTCAGGGTTTTGGGAGTGTTTTTTTTTTTAAAAACAGCCACTCAATGTTGAGATAAGAAACCAATAGGGAGGAGCAGAGTTGGGCAAAGGTGTAAAATGCAATGGGGCTTGGGGTGTGAATGTCTCCTGACAAAATCCTTGAGTGGATTATTTGCCATGGCAACAAATAGCTGTACCATGGAAGGATTGTACCATGTGTGTACCATGGAATTTGATGTATACGCTCAGTGGTACTTGTAGATACTTCCAAAAATCAGTGGTGTATACAGGAGTTTCCTAGTACAGATACACCTCTTTTCATGCAGTGCTGTCTGAAAGATTTGCCTCTTGTTTCTTTGTAGTTCCGAGCTCTCTTTGTCATGTCGTTTTATGTGTTTGTGTAAGTTGATGTTACCACAGCGAATGACCTTTTTACAGACGTCGCAATTTGCTGTGTTTTCATTCACAGCAGTAAAATATTTCCACACAGTGCTCCGTTTTTTATCTGCCAGTTCCATGATACCAAGGCAGACACACACCTCACTCTCACTCTCTGCAGCTGCTTGTTTTTGGCGCTGCTGAGTCACATGATGGTAGGGCAACAAAACAGCAGAGCAAGGAGGGGTGAACAATGTGCATGACGTGTGAAAGGAGCTGCACAAGAGAAAGCGCTACATACAAGCTCATTTTAAATATTATATTTCATGCAAAATAAATAAAATCACTGGTTTAAAAAAGCCCTTAATATCGATATTTTGACTTTTGGATCGATTGTTTTCAATACAGCCCCTATATCGAAAGTATCGATATTAAGGATCGATACGCCCACCCCTAATATATAGTTAATATTAGCTATTAGTTATAGAGTTACTGTAATATAATTGCAATATCTATTCTAAAATATAGTCATTATGAACAATACAACATGTGTTGTTAACCATCCCCCCCTCCCCAAGTCACACTGACCTTGTTTCCACTATGTAAGCATGTTATAAGCACCTGGAAGGACTGTGGTGCTTTGTGATCAGGTGCACGATAGGAAATTAGTGACAGATGCATTGAAAACAGCAGAGCAGAACTACAATAATCATTTAGTGGAATGATAGATTAGTAGGCTATTAAAGCAAGCTAACCCTAACCCAAGTCCTCAGATAACAGCTGTCAGTATCCGCCGAGGCCGGGATTGTTTTCGTGGTAAAGTGGAACCGTCCCCAGTCACCACACGCATCCCAAACAGACCACACAGGCATCCATGCGACGAGATCTCCAACCAGAAGCGGAGCACCAGGAAACAGGTCTAGAGGGCAGAAGGGGTCTGGGTCACTGGCAGCTCAGGAGAGATATGTATAGCTCGACAGAGGGTGTACAGACTTGAGGGCTCCCTGAAATTTAAAGCAACCAATCACTTCACCAACAAACCTGAGCGATCAATGAGAAGTTGCTGCTTAATATATCCTTATACGCAGACATATAACTGTGTGTCGTCAGCATAACAATGAAAACTAATACCATGCTTACGGATTATGTTGCCCAGAGGAAGCATGTAAAGGGAAAAAAGCAGTGGGCCTAAACTGAACCCTGCGGAACGCCAAACTCCATTAGAGAAGATGCAGAATAATCACCATTTAAGTCTACATACTGATAACGATCGGTCAAATAGGATCTGAGCCAGGAGAGGGCTGTGCCCTTAATTCCTACTACATTTTCTAATCTGTGAAGAAGAATTCTATGATCAATGGTGTCAAAAGCTGTACTGAGGTCGAGTAATACAAGCATAGTTACACAACCCTGATCAGAGGCCAATAGGAGGTCATTTACTACTTTAACGAGTGCTGTTTCTGTGCTGTGATGAGGCCTAAATCCTGACTGATATAGTTCATGTATGCCATTTCTATGTAGATATGAGCATAGCTGCTCCGCTACTATCTTTTCCAGAATCATAGAGATAAAGGGGAGGTTTGATATTGGCCTGTAATTCGACAGCTGACAGGGGTCGAGGTCAGGTTTCTTAATTATTGGTTTGATAACTGCTAATTTAAAAGATTTTGGAACATAACCAATGCTGAGTGAGGAATTAATTATTCTCACCAGGGGTTCTGTTATTGCTGGTACTATCTGTTTAAGAAAATGTGTCGGTATGGATCTAGTATACAGGTTGATGAATTTGCAGAAGAGATGAGTGAAATTAGTTCATTCTCTTCAAGGGAAGTAAAGTGTTCTAGGTTCTGATCTGACATGGCTAGATTAACATCTGCATCAATAAAATTTTTACATATATATACAGTGAGGTCAATAAGTATTTGATCACCCTGTGATTTTGCAAGTTCTTTTACGTAGAAATCATGGAGGGGTCTACAATTTTCAGCATAGGTGCATTTCCACTGTGAGAGACAGAATCTAAAAAGAAAAATCGAGAAATCACATTGTATGATCTTTTTAACAATTTATTTGTGAATTACAAATAAATCACTAACCACAAGATCCGACTAGTAGCAGCATGGATTTATGGACATTTCACAAAATTAAAGAAACTTTTTTTGGGCATGCGCAGTGAGTAGGATTGACAGGTAGGATGAATTTATAAAACACTGTCTAAGGATTTTTTCCCCTCATTTGGTTATTGTTATTGAGGCTAATTGGTCAAACAGAGTCATGTGATTATTGTTGATGCGTCTGATTGGTAAAACGGAGTCATGTGATTATTATTGCTGCATCTGATTAGTGAAATAGTCATGATCTACTGGCTGCTTGTGTAAAATAAATGGTTAGAAAATTAACGAGTATAGTGTAGCCGAATGTAGTGGAGTAAGAGTAGTATTACTTCTTCACTAATCTACTCACGTAAAGTATGGGGCAGTAAAACTACTGATAAAAGTAAACTTTTTTCCAAAAATTTACTTAAGTAAATGTGACGGAGTAAATGATCAGATTGTCCGATGAGCGATCTGTTGGTAACTGTGTCAAGAGAAAATTACCTGAGATGGCAATAGGAAGAAACCTTGAGAGGAACCAAACCCATCCTCATTTGAGTAGTAACGGATCATCGGATTGATCAGCAGGAGTTTATTTGTTAAGCAGGAAACAATGCCCATTCTCTTTTGAACTAAAAATAAAACTCAGTTTCTTCTCCATAAAGGAGCCATAACTTAGCAACTGAATTAGTGCATGTTCAGTGATGCAACCTTGTAAGCATAGGAGTATGGCTGCTGCAATGCATTGAAATGACATTATGCCTTTTTTATTAGACATAATATTGAAGCTTGTGAGAAACATTAAACACAATACAGAGCATTATCAGCATCTGTCTCTACCAGCATCAATTTCACTTTAAAACTGGCTTATCTTAGTACAGATACTGTAAGTGGCATAAAAAATTACTTTTCAGGCATGAACCGAGCAGATTACATACACTATTTGGCCATTTCAGAAGGGTAAAATTATGGGCCTGCATCAAGCAAAGGAAAAAAGTTAATTTGAAATTCATGGCATTTGTTTAAAAATGCTCCAACACATTATTATAACCTGCAAAGCCAGTGTTGAACAGCCTTCTTCTTCTGAAAGAAATATAATCAGAAAAAAATCATCAATGACCATGGTCAGAGATAACCTAAAACTGGTAAAACTGCATTGGAAAATAAATCTTCAGTAAAAATCACACCTATATATATTTTTTTTTAATTAAAAGCATTTTCACATGCACAATACAACAAGACCTAGCAGGATTGAGATTAAACAGCTGTGTGGCCACTTATTAGTGAGATTTTTTTTTAAAAATGCATCCGGATCATGTATAGTCCTCACTGTACAAACTTCTGTGAACAGTGGTCAGGTCTAAACTCAGCAATGATATGTGGCAATAATATGAAGTCAGCTGACTATATGAATGTACGTGATCACATGAAAAGATTTCATTCTTCCCTGATGGCATGATAAAATGAGTGTAGTCCATGAGAAATCATTTTCACACATGAATTGGCCACCACATTGTGCATTATCAACGCTAAAATTAATTATTTATACAGTGGAACCTCAGATTGCGAGTAACACGGTTTGCTAGTGTTCCGCAAGACAAGCAAAGATTTTTAATACATTTGACTTGAAAAACGAGCACATCTTACAAGGTTTACGAGGACTGAGTATTATGTAGCACTGTAACAGGCGGTTGCCTAGTTACGGGCTCCCGGCCAGCGGGGGGCGCTGCGGCCGCTAATTACTTGTTTTCAATAAAAGAGGAAGAGAGGCTAGGCTAGGTAACAGCAGCCATTTTCTCTGCCAAAGCTAAAATTGATCATTGCCTATGCTAAATGCTATATGCTAAGAGCTAAAGCTAAAGACTTTGTAAACCCCGAGTGCGGGATAGGCATATCCGACACGCATGTGGGTTTTTGTTTCTGTCTTTGCTGTTGTTCGTGTCTGTGTGGTTTCCGCGGGCTGCTGCTTGTGGGCTGTTTCCCGGGATTAAACATGTCAGCAGCAGTGTGCAGGCTACTCCTGCGCCGCCATCAAAGGGACGTCGCTCACAGTGAGGACGTCGGACTCGGAGCAGGACGTTCCCTGGTTACACTATTTCATTCTTTGTATGTATATATATATATATATATATATATATATATATATATATATATATATATATATATATATATATATACATATATATGGACTTTGTTGACAAGGAGAAAGGACTCTGTGTGGCTGCGAACTCGGACTGAATGAGTGTATGGTGTGAGTGGCCGGCGAGTGTGAATGGTGTTTTTGTATAGCACAATGTTAAATGTGAATGCACTTTGGTTATATATTGTTGTCTCTGGTGGTCCTTATTCACCCACTGATGTCTGTTAACGGCTAGCTATTATTTTAACTGTAATAGTAGCAAGTTTGTTATAGCACGCATACTCTTCTTGTTTTGACGCGGAGTGTCACGTGAACACAACTGGGCCAATACTCTTCTTGTTTTGACGCGGAGTGTCACGTGAACACAACTGGGCCAATGTTTTTCTCTCTCTTGCGCTGGAGAATTATGGGTAATCGTCTTCCCTGCTCTCTCAGTGCGCGTCTCTTACTGGTATAATCAACATGTGTACTGTTTACTATACCACTGTGACCGTGTTTGCACGTAAAACATATTTTATTTGGTGTGTCACATAAGTGTGTGTGTACAGCGTACGTGTACTGTTTCTCATAACACACGTGTGTGTGCGCGCGTGTAAAGCAAAAGAAAGTCTCATTAGAGAGGTTAAAGAACCATTTTCTCCCTCCCTGTATCAGCCTGGCGTAATTTGACACCGTGCCCCTTCACACACACACTCTCGCTTTTACAGTCCTCCTCCTCTCGGTTTCACACACACACATGCACACACTTTCTGCTCTACACAGAAACACTGCCCTGTCACGATTCTTTTCAAAGGTAAAGTGCAGGTTCATTTGTTTGCTTGTTTGTTTTACTTTACAGCAGTGATTCCGTTAGTGTGCGCTCACGCGAGTGTCATTAGCAATGTTCCTTGCAAATTTTTCCGATAAAACAGTCTTTCTGTTAGTGCGTGCGTGTGTGTGTTTGTGCGTGTGTGTGTTTGTGCGTGTGTGTGTTTGTGCGTTTGTGTGTGTGTGTGTGAAAAACTAAAATAAAAGAGGAGGACAGATTCTTCCTCTCCTCTTACTTTAGATTCATACACAAACACACCCACACATACACAGCGTCTGCGCACATACTGTATCTGTCTGGATTTATTTGTACTTTTTTTTTAAGGTAAAGTGCAGGTTAATTTTTTTTATTTTACTTTATATTTTGTATTAATTATTTTTATGTATTTAGTTTTTTTGGGCTGTGGAACGAATCATTTGACTTTCCATTATTTCATATGGGAAAATTAGCTTTTATTTACGAGTGTTTTGAAATACAAACCCACTTCCAGAACTAATTATGCTCGTAATCCAAGGTTCCACTGTAATAATAATAATAATAATAATAATAATAATAATAATAAACAGTGTATGTCCTTATAATAAAGTTGTGATCTTGAAATGGATTATAGCATGCCTGAAAATGTGAATTAAGCTTAATATGAAGAGTGCATTATTTATGGGTTGAACATAATTTGTATAAATGTTATTTCTTTATAGAAAACCAAAGGTATTATGCCCTTTTTCAATGGTAATATCCTCAAAAGACTTTTGCACTTCAGTAGCTTAGTTATTTTATTGCGTTGGAAGCTAGAAAATAAAGTGCATCTTCTTTTCAGGTCTATTAGCAAAGTTTTTAGCCTGGTCTAATTTTGAGAGTTGATTTTAATTGGTCTCTTGTCTCATTTTAATCTAGTGCATAAAAATGTACTTGTATAATTTCATGTCATTGAGAGATGTCTCTTGTTGTAGGAAAGAAATATAGGTCATGTGGTTGGAGACCTTGGGTTAAAACTCTCTGGTAAAGCAGATTTCCAGCAATTTCTGAGAAAGGAATTTTACACTTTTAACATGGATGACGCTTTCTAAGTTTTGCACATTCCTGATACAAAGTGGAAGGGTAGGAGTGTGTGCATACATGCAGTATGTGTACAAATATAGGAATGAAAACAAAAATGATAAAGAAAGAGGTCTCTCTTAATGCGCCTTGTGGCCTAACATGATTTGTGCATTCAGCAAGCATGAACATTACTTGGTGAGCTGTTACCCAAAGAGCAGTTAAAAGAATTGACAGACCCCATGCAGGTGATGATAAACCATACGCCAACTTTTTTCTCCAACCCTTATGCTAGAAGTAGCTCTAATATAGTGCAAAATATATGTGTTTGGATTCGATATTAGACTACAATATTGCAAAAGAAACGAGAGTATATAAGCATCAAATGTAGGAAGAGGTCGAGAAGGCACCAGATTTGGCCTTTGTGTTTACTGTTTACTTTAACCTCTATCTGAATTTTGCTTCATTGAGGTCATAGTCGCTGATTGATTCTATTTATGCCCAATGTATAAATTCTCATGATTTATTTATTTTTAGCTAGGTTTAGTTGTGTTCCTTCAATACAAAAACTAGATCATTTTCAGGACTTAAGGCATTTTATGAATGAATAATATAAACTTTAATAATTTGCTACATTCACTTATACATGTTCAGTTGTGAGACTAGTTACACTAATTTGCAACTTATGAAGTAGGATTCCTTTTTCTCTCCAGGTGATTCAGCGCAGAGAGGATGGGTCTGTGAATTTTTTCAGAGACTGGGACTCTTACAGAGCAGGATTTGGCAAGATAACAGGAGAACATTGGCTTGGTAAGTCTGTGTGTGTGTGTGTGTTTATACAGTTTACTGTTGTGATGCTTCTTTTTCACATTGTAATTAAATTTTCTCTTTGAGCAAAACTCTTATCTCTTCCTTTTAAGTTAGTGTCTGTGGGGAATGACTCACATATAGATTGGATGAACAGTTTATTACTTTGTTAGAGACCAATTCATCAATGCCAATGAAAACCATGGAAAAAGGTGGAGAGCTTTTTCACTGTGTTTCCTCCATTTATCCCTTTCTCCCTCTGTGGTACGCTTGTTTTACTGCGTTTTTATTATTAAAAGAGGTATTTTCAGTTGAAGTGCTGTAAGCGCTTAACCTTGCTGGAAAGGTCAAACATGATTCTTGGACAAAGAATGTCTTTGTTTATGAGAATACATGTGTTGGTGCATGAATGAAAGCTGTACTTTAGATATTTTGAACAACAAAAGAAATTGTATAAATTTCTCAGGTTACTGAGGGTTTAAAATACTCTAAGAATGAAAGGGATTCCGTTTAGAATGATTCATACTTGTTATACTTAATGACTTTTTGAGCATGACTAGTAAAATACTACTTAGAATGCCATTCATAATAATAATAAACAACTTAAGTAGGAGTACAAAGATTAAAATTTATTTAATATGGACAACAGACATAGTTTCCTAGGCATTCTCATTTCAATGAACATAAACTTAAACCTGGTAATAGTATTGTGTAGTTATGTACTAAACACCACAACATCACAGTTTTGGGCAGAATTCACAATGTTTTGTAAAAGTGTTTGGTGCACTACCAACTCCAAACCTTTGCAAGAAATTCCTTCATTACAGGGTTGGCGATGTGGTTAATGGTGTAATGTCCTGATGGCAATGCTTAATTTCTTCTTTGTTGGGGAAAAAATGCTTGTCGCATTTACATCAGTTACATCAACTTCCTCTGTAACTGTAACTTTTGAACGTGGAATTTATCAACATCCTTATAAACACTGAGAAAAGACAAGCTTTGTGTTAATGCTGGGAAGTAAGGGTAATTTATTTTCTTTTATCCTAGTGAACACAAGATGTTCCCTATAAATCAATCAGAATGACACAATGCCAATCACACTACCTAAATAATTTTTTAAATTTCAAATCTACAAAAAATTATTGTGCAACATGTAGCAAAGTTGATGTACTGTATAGTTGTGATACAGACAAACATTTCATGTTATAATGTTTCTCCTGGCCTTTGCTTAACTTGAACATTTCTGCTGCATTAAAAACACCATTCAAGTACTAGCAAAACTTAAATGGTTGATTGCAATGTAACTAAATTTATATCAACTGTTTGCACATGACATTGTGCTTTGTAGTGAGAGCAGGGAACAGGTGGAAGAAAACTTAGAGAGGTGGAGGTACGCTCTGGAAAGCAGAGGAATGAAGGTTAGCCGCAGCAAGACGGAATACATGTGTGTGAATGAGAGGAACCCAAGAGGAACGGTGAGGCTACAGGGAGCAGAGGTAAAGAAGGTGCAGGACTTTAAGTACTTAGTGTCAACGGTCCAGAGCAATGGAGAGTGTGGAAAGGAGGTGAAGAGGCGGGTACAGGCAGGTTGGAATGGGTGGAGTAAAGTTTCAGGTGTGTTGTGCGATAAAAGAGTATCGGCGAGAATGAAAGGAAAGGTGTACAGGACAGTGGTGAGACCAGCGATGCTCTACGGCTTAGAGACAGTGGAACTGAAGAAAAGACAGGAGGCAGAGCTAGAGGTAGCAGAGCTGAAGATGTTGAGGTTCTCCTTGGGAGTGACAAGGATGGATAGGATCAAGAATGAGTTCATCAGAGGGACAACCCATGTGAGATGTTTTGGAGATAAAGTCAGAGAGGCCAGATTGAGGTGGTTTGGACATGTTCAGAGGAGAGATGGTGAGCATATCGGTAGAAGGATGCGGAGGTTGGAACTGCCAGGCAGGAGGTCTAGAGGAAGACCAAAGAGGAGATTTATGGATGCAGTGAGAGAGGACATGAAGTTAGTTGGTGTGAGAGAAGAGGATGCAGAGGATAGGGTTAGATGGAGGCAGATGATTCGCTGTGGCGACCCCTGAAAGGGAACAGCCGAAAGACAAAGAAGAAGAAGTAAAGATTAGTTATAAAAATTGCAAACATTTGAGCTTTTTTGCATTCAACTTTACAGTGAGTCTGCAATATGTCCTACCCAAGTACGGTATGTGGCAGTGTTCAGTCTGCAAAGCACTGTGCCTTGTTGTGTTTGTGACTTATCTTAGAATCACGTTTTCTCACTAAATGCTAGAAATCAAACAAATTATGCAGAGACTAAATTAAACAATGCTTATCCTATAAAGGGTGGCTAATACGATTAACATAATTCAATTAACTTACATTCAAAAATCATTTGTCCTCTAGGAACGCCAGTGCTAGTTGCTGTCTCTAAGAGGTTTTGTTGGATTTGAAGGCAGTATTTGACTGCCAGGGTAAACAAAAGGCAGAGCTTGAGCACATTTATTAATCAGTCATGGTTACAGGCTGATTAGCCAATGTAGACTACCCTAAAATGCTTGATATTGAGTCGATTAATCTACACAGCAAACTCGATCAGTCAACCACTGATAATTACCACTGCCCTCCTTGGGATGTCCCTATCCACCATGTTTCAATGACACGGTTGTACATTTGTTCATTAGTGATAAAAGTGAAGAGCATATTTTGCCAGGATCCATCTGTAAATTCTAAGATAGTCGGTACAGAAATTTTTAAGAACCAAGAATCAATCAATGAGTAAACAAATTGGTTGTGCTGATTATGTTCAGAGAACTGACTATGATTCCCAGTGCAATTCTCACTATTGTTACTTTCCAGTATGTTTTCTTAAATCGGACCTTCCTTTTTCTAAGTAGTAAAATAAAGGAAAAAACAATGTTCCATTTTCTTTTCTGTATCAACCGTGTACTGTATGCTTTTATAACACTTTCTTATCCAGAGTTCTAGTTTATTGTCATGGTCTAGTTTAAGCAAGTTCATCTGCAGCTCATCCACTCTCTGTCTCTCTACATGCCACTCTCTCCTACTTCTTTAAGGAATTCTTTCCAGTCATTTGCCAGCTGGCTTTTCTTGCCATGTCTGTATGTGTTTTGTGTAACACAGTCTCTAGACAAGTTTTTTTTTCATGTTTTATGTCTTAGCCCTTACCAATTAATCGGACTCTGATTTTTTAAAATCTAATTATTATTCATTTGTTTATTTTACTGTATACGGTTTCTGTTGAAGTTTATTTTCAACTAAAAAGTGGGCCTTAAAACCCCTAGTAAGTCAGCCTTGTTAGAGAAGGCAGCATTTTTTTTTTTTTTTGATCCAGCAAAGCTGGCCAAACCACCATTGACATTGCAGTTCACAAATTGTTATTGCAACTCAAAATAAAACACTCATATACTCTATGTTCAATTTGCAGTCTAGGAATTATTGGCCTAGAGCCCCTGTTCAACTGCATCAGCTTAATCTCTTCTTTGTGTCCACTGTTAAGTGCCCTGTTAAAAAGCACTGAAATTGGAAAAACAACTGAAAGTCGACATCAGATAAAATGTAGAAATTGTTTTGAGAATGGGGAAGAAGTAAAACATTGGGCCAAAATCTATACAACGCATTTGCTTTAGTTTCTTCCAATTCTTGTAATTGTCACATTTATTTATTAGGATTAAAAGAATCCATAAATTATTATCTCAGACGCTGTTCAGTTTTCCCTTTGTAATACAAATGCATGCCTCAGAAAATTGCATTGGAGCTCTCAGTGCAACAGTAACTTAGCGAAACACAATCCCCTTGACTTTTCCGTACACAAATTAAATTGGAGTCTTTGGTTTGAAGGTATCTAGTATGCATACAAACAAATCATATTAACCTGTAATATGTAAAATCTGAGAATGTAAACCCATTCTCGACTTCCTCTCATCTTTTGTTCCTGCCTTTTTATTTTCACAGTCTGCATTCAGGTACAGATTAATGACTACAAAGAATGGTCATGTGATGCATTGCTGACCAAAGACAATTGTATTTCTGTATTTTGTTCATGGTATGTATTGCATTTTTGTGCAAAACCATCACATAGTTTTTCAGAGGCTTCTACTGTTCTAACGTTTCCTAAACAATCTAAGATCTAGATTATTCTAAGATCTAACATCTGTAAATAAATAATGGACAGCATACATTCTACACAGCACACATGGCATGTCAAAACATTGTACCAGTCAAAACTTCACTCATTAAATTTTGTTACTGTTTATGAAATGTACTATTCTATTCCTTGTAGAACCATACTGATTAGATATGGAACATGTGGTAAACATTTTTAAGAATTAAAAATATTTTAAATACAGGTAGTCCTCGACTTACAAATATTCGAGTTACCAATTTCCGCTGATAGATCCCGCGGTTCGCATCTAACATTTGTAGAACAAATCAAGGAAGTAGCTCATATGTGTTGTACAAAAATAAACACTGCAGTGCACAAGATACAAATGTTTACAATTATCTACAATATTTTGAGTATGTCAATGAATGTATAAAATGTCTAAAGTCTGGTACAGTATATTGTACAGTATGTACAATGCGTGTGGGGGTGTGGGAGAAATCCCGGCCTCACCGGTTTCAATAAATCAGTCCGGGAGCACAATGATAGAAAATGGCTGTCCTGTAAAGCTGCCCCGATGGAGAATGGTGCCAATACTCGACCAATTCATGTTAAAAGAACGAGCAATGTCTGCCTCTTTTCACCGCGATCCATCCTCTTAATTTTCACGTTTGTCACATTGTTATTGCCTGGCCCTTCTTAGCAGTACCAGCTTTGTCACAGCTGCTTTTATGCTTCTCCTTGGCTTGTATTGCACTGGCAGAGGATACACGCTGCACATGACAATGTACGCTGACCAATTGATCTAACACTCCACAATTTACGTATCTTCAAAAGTTTGTAACTCATAAGTTATTTACGTAGCCAACCTACTCTATATGCATATCTTAGTAAAGGTTTTTATTCCTTAGAAACATAATGTACAGTGGTGTGAAAAACTATTTGCCCCCTTCCTGATTTCTTATTCTTTTGCATGTTTGTCACACTTAAATGTTACTGATCATCAAACACATTTAACTATTAGTCAAAGATAACATAATTGAACACAAAATGCAGTTTTTAAATGAAGGTTTACGTTATTAAGGCAAAAAAAAAAAATCCAAATCTACATGGCCCTGTGTGAAAAAGTGATTAAAAAAGTTAAAAAATAACTTAACTGTGGTTTATCACACCTGAGTTCAATTTCTGTAGTCACCCCCAGGCCTGATTACTGCCACACCTGTTTCATTCAAGAAATCACTTAAATAGGAGCTACCTGACACAGAGAAGTAGACCAAAAGCACCTCAAAAGCTAGACATCATGCCAAGATCCAAAGAAATTCAGGAACAAATGAGAACAAAAGTAATTGAGATCTATCAGTCTGGTAAAGGTTATAAAGCCATTTCTAAAGCTTTGGGACTCCAGCGAACCACAGTGAGAGCCATTATCCACAAATGGCAAAAACATGGAACAGTGGTGAACCTTCCCAGGAGTGGCCGGCCGACCAAAATTACCCCAAGAGCGCAGAGACAACACATCCGAGAGGCCACAAAAGACCCCAGGACAACATCTAAAGAACTGCAGGCCTCATTTGCCTCAATTAAGGTCAGTGTTCACGACTCCACCATAAGAAAGAGACTGGGCAAAAACAGCCTGCATGGCAGATTTCCAAGGCGCAAGCCACTTTTAAGCAAAAAGAACATTAAGGCTGACAATTTTCGTCTCAATTTTGCTAAAAAAACATCTCAATGATTGCCAAGACTTTTGGGAAAATACCTTGTGGACCGACGAGACAAAAGTTGAACTTTTTAGAAGGTGCGTGTCCCGTTACATCTGGCGTAAAAGTAACAAAGCATTTCAGATAAAGACCATCATACCAACAGTAAAATATGGTGGTGGTAGTGTGATGGTCTGGGGTTGTGTTGTTGCTTCAGGACCTGGAAGGCTTGCTGTGATAGATGGAACCATGAATTCTACTGTCTACCAAAAAATCCTGAAGGAGAATGTCCGGCCATCTGTTCGTCAACTCAAGCTGAAGCGATCTTGGGTGCTGCAGCAGGACAATGACCCAAAATACACCAGCAAATCCACCTCTGAAGGGCTGAAGAAAAACAAAATGAAGACTTTGGAGTGGCCTAGTCAAAGTCCTGACCTGAATCCTATTGAGATGTTGTGGCATGACCTTAAAAAGGCGGTTCATGCTAGAAAACCCTCAAATAAAGCTGAATTACAACAATTCTGCAAGGATGAGTGGGCCAAAATTCCTCCAGAGCGCTGTAAAAGACTCGTTGCAAGTTATCGCAAACGCTTGATTGCAGTTATCGCTGCTAAGCGTGGCCCAACCAGTTATTAGGTTCAGGGGGCAATTACTTTTTCACACAGGGCCATGTAGGTTTGGATTTTTTTTTTCTCCCTAAGAAGATGGCGCCGGTGAGGTCGGCTGCCGTCACGACTGCTCCGACCACCTTTTCTTTGTTTTTGTTCTTTAAGTTAGTTTTCAGTGTTTTAAAATCGGCAAAATCATCACCATTGAGTACATTAGGTATGATAGAGACACTCTTCTTTCTATTGGTATACAATGTACTCACAATTCGACGTTTTTAACTCCGGATCCGAGCTGGCCGAGTGAGATCCTGAGGGAGAACAATGGACGCGGCGCGAAGCGACGGCCTCGAGGGAGACGAGCCGGCGTGAGGAATAGGCTCAGAGCCCGTGCACACTGCACACCTCTGCCTAGCATCCTGCTCGCCAACGTCCAGTCACTGGAGAACGAACTCGATGACCTCAGGGCCAGGATAAAGTTCCAGAGAGACATTCGGGACTGCAACCTTCTCTGCTTCACCGAGACATGGCTGAACCCAGCGGTGCCGGACCACGCCATACAACCAGCCGAGTTCTTCTCGGTTCACCGCATGGACAGGACGCGGGACTCGGGGAAGTCAAGAGGAGGCGGCGTGTGCTTAATGGTGAACAACAGCTGGTGCAACAGCGCGAGTGTTGTTCCTCTTACACGCTCCTGCACACCAAACCTGGAACTACTGTCCATCATGTGTCGTCCTTTTTATCTTCCACGGGACTTCACATCGGTCATAATCAGTGCCGTTTACATCCCACCACAAGCAGACACTGAAAATGCCTTATGCGAGCTGCATGAGGCGCTCACACAGCACCAGACACAACACCGGGACGCTGCGCTTATTGTGGCGGGGGACTTTTAGCAGCACATCACCTGCCCCACCAGGGGTGATGTTCAGAAACAGCTCCGATGATGACGTCAGCGTGTTTACGGAAGCTAGAGATTTCGCACCACTGCCTACAACACGGAACTTGCGTCGGGGGACATGGAACCATACAAGGCTGCGTCATACAACGTCCGGAAGGCGGTGAAAGAGGCGAAGCAGCGCTACGGGAGAAAACTAGAGTCACAGCTTCAACAGAGTGACTCTAGGAGCCTGTGGCAGGGATTAAGGACAATAACGGACTATAAAGCACCAATATCCGGTATGACGAATGCGGACGCGACTCTGGCAGACGAGCTCAACACCTTCTATGTTCGCTTCGAGGCTGCAGCTAAAGACGCTAGCAATGCTAATGCTAGCGGCGCTAATGCTAGCGGCGCTAACGGCTGCAGACAGGAAGACACTGCCAGAACCGGGAACGCGCTCATCATCACTGAGCACGACGTGAGGAGAGCCTTCAAGAGAGTGAACACCAGGAAAGCAGCAGGACCAGACGGCATCTCAGGCCGTATCCTCAGAGCCTGCGCAGACCAGCTAGCACCTGTGTTCACTGAGATATTCAATATCTCCTTATCTCAGTCGGTGATCCCCACGTGCTTCAAAGAGTCCATCATTGTTCCTGTCCCACATCCTGAAACCACATCCTGCTTCCCTCAATGACTATCGCCCTGTAGCCCTCACCTCAGTAGTGATGAAGTGCTTTGAACGCCTTATCAGAGACTTCATCACTTCTTCACTACCCGACACACTGGACCCACTACAGTTTGCATACCGTCAGAACCGCTCCACAGACGATGCAATCTCTCATCTCCTCCACACGTCACTCACTCACCTGGAAACTAGGAAAGGGAATTATGTTAAAATGCTCTTCATCGACTACAGCTCTGCTTTTAATACCATAATTCCCTCCACACTCACCACCAAGCTGGAGCACCTGGGACTCAGCTCATCTATATGTCAGTGGATCTCCAATTTTCTGACTGGCAGACCACAGGCAGTAAGGATGGGCGGACATGTCTCAGCTACACTCACTCTCAGCACTGGAGCCCCCCAGGGTTGTGTTCTGAGCCCCCTGCTGTACTCTTTGTACACCCACGACTGCGTGGCCACTAGCAACTCCACCTCCATCATCAAGTTTGCTGACGACACCGTCGTGGTCGGACTGATCACCAACAATGATGAGTCGGACTACCTAGAGGAGATTGGAAATCTGGAGAACTGGTGCCAGAGGAACAATCTCCTCCTGAACGTCAGTAAGACAAAGGAGCTGATAGTGGACTTTAGTACAAAGCAGGAGAGGAACTACCAGACCCCCGTCATCAACAGGAGCCCAGTGCAGAGAGTGGACAGCTTCAGATACCTCGGTGTTCACATCACGCAGGACCTGTCATGGTCCTGTCACATCAACACCGTGGTGAAAAAAGCCCGGTAGCGTCTCTACCACCTCAGACGCTTGAGAGACTTTAGACTGCCCTCCAAGATGCTCAGGAACTTCTACTCCTGCACCATAGAGAGCATCCTGACGGGAAACATCACGACCTGGTTCGGGAACAGCACCATGCAGGACAGACAAGCTCTACAGAGGGTGGTGCGATCAGCCGAGCGCATCATCCGCACTGAGCTCCCTGACCTGCACTCGATCTACAGCAAGCGGTGCTGGACTAAGGCCAGGAAGATCATGAAGGACCTCAGTCACCCCAGTAATGGACTGTTCTCTTTGTTGCGGTCTGGGAAGCGATTCCGCTCCCTAAAGGCCAACACAGAGAGGCTGAGGAGGAGCTTCTTCCCGCAGGCAATAAGGTCTCTCAATCACACCTCAATCACACCTCCACACAGGACTAATAACATCTTTTTAAGCTCACAACACTGACTGGACAATCATGGACACATTCATACACACTTGCACTAAATATTTATACATCTGGACAATTGCACATGTCACTTTCATTAGTCACCTTCATGCATATTTGCACAACCACTGACACTTTAAACTCTATATACATATATACTCTATCTACCCTATATTTCTATATTTTTCAATATTTTATTATGCCCTTATTGTACAGTTAATTTTACTAGTTAAATTTATTTCTTCAGTATTTCCTTTTATTGATTTTATTTTACGTACAAGCTTTTATTTTCTTTTTAAGGTCACTGGCGGTCGTGTAAGCATTTCACTGCATATTATACTGTGTATGACTGTGTATGTGACAAATAAAATTTGAATTTGAATTTAATAAAACCCCTCATTTAAAAACTGCATTTTTGTTTACTTGTGTTATCTTTGACTAATAGTTAAATGTGTTTCATGATCAGAAACATTTTGTGTGACAAACATGCAAAAGAATAAGACATCAGGAAGGGGGCAAATAGTTTTTCACACCACTGTACATAGTATACATAATATGCATACTTCTTTAGTGTTCACTCTGATACTCTTCTCTTTATTACTTTTTTTTTCTCTGATAACGGTTTAATGAGGTTAAAAGTCTGTTCATTAAAGCAAAAGGAAACCTCAATGCCCTTCAACCTTACATGCATTTTTGTTACAAACTTCTTAGTTCTCAAGACTCCAATCTAATTTAGTTGAATATTTATTTTATGTATATATTTTAAGTTAGGTAATATTTATGCAAATAATGTATTTAATATTGAATGTCTTACTTTTATGCATCTCATGAATTACGAAGTTTAGTGTATTTTCAAACTGCCTTTATGCAGCAGAAATGGAAGCACTCAGAAAGGTACATCATAAGAGTCATCATCAGTGTTTCATTTCATAGCTGGGAGACCATTACATTACTTGAAACCATCATTATGTTTGGTCAAAGCTACACATACTTTTGGTCATATAGTATACATCCATATGTTTGTCCAGCTATCCATTCATCCATACATAATTCTATCTATCTATCTATCTATCTATAGGTTTTATGCATTCTGAGACACTTTTCTGCTCATCCTGGTTGTAAAGAATGGTTACTGCAATTGAATTTATGCAGCTGGTGTTTTTATAACAGAAAAAAAAACACTTTGTGTTTTGTTAGCCATTTGTTTGCTTAGAAGATTTCTTCCCAAATTGTGGTCATACAGTGTTGTATTTTGATGTGAAACATCAAGGAGAGCTCTTCTGAACCTAGTCTTTTCTTTATATAACGTATACAGATATTCCAGAAGTCAGCAGCACTCGCAGCTAGATATCTTTTCAGCATCACTGCTGTGGTTTATGTTACACTGTCAAATAAAATATTGGAAGGCATTCCAGAAAAATCTCTCACTCTCTTTCTCTCACTCATGCTTGCTCTCTATCTCCCCAAAATCTATCTGTCTATTCACCCAACAATCCATAGAAGCAGAAGCAAAATCTGTGGGTTGTTAAAGCCCAAACATGTGGAAATCACTTGGAGCAAGTTCAGGACTATATGGGGATGTGGCACTAACTGTAATGTGAAAATGATGTTCATGGATGATTTTGTCTAGAGTTCCAAAATCCAAAACCACAGACAGTTGCATCTCATCCACAAGTTCATGACAAATCATCTGTCAATTTTCCAGTATCAGGCATTCGACTTTCTGGATGTTAAAGGGAATGACTGCAGTGGGTTCAGAGCCACCTCAGCTTGAATCATCATTCAGAGATGTGCAGCTTTTTATAAAATGTTTGCACCATTTACTTAAACATAAGGATTAAACAAAAGGAAAAATGTAAAAAAAAAAAAAAAAAAAAACATAATAAAAATCATCTTATCATAGCGGGTCATTGTATTCGATGAATACAACCTCAGCCGAACAACAAATAACTTTTTTTTTCACTGTGCCATTAGTTATTTCATCAAATCATGTGGACAATAATAAGTACCCCATAATTCAATAGGTAGTAGGGCCTATGGTTCAAATCAGCTACAACTTGAACTTGTTTTCTGTATGACTTTATCAATCTCTCACCCTATTCTTCTTGACAGAATTGTTTCAGTGTATTTCTTTTTGGGCATACGCTTAGGCAAAATTCTCTTAAGGTCCAGCCCAGCATTTCAGTTGGATGGAGGTCCAGACTTTGACTAGGCCCATCTAAAACCTTGATTCTATTATTTATCAGCCATTCTGATGTAAATTCACTGGTGTGCTTTGGATCATTGTCCTGTTACATAACGGAATTTCAGCAAGTTTAAGATGTCAGACAGATGGCCTCATATTTGTCTCTAGCATAGAGACAGAAAGGTTTATAGTTGACTTGATGAGTGCAAGGTGCTAGGTCCTGGCTTCCAAAACAAGCCCAAATCATTCTCTACCCTCCATCACCGTGCTTGACAGAGGGTATGAGGTGTTTCTGCTGAAATGCTGTACTGTATGTTTTTTACCAAGCATGGCACTGGGCATTAAGGCCAAACAACTCCACTTTGGTCTCATCTGTCCATAGGAAATTGTACCAGAAGCCTTGTGGATTTGTCGGATGCAGTTTTGTGACCCTCATTTGTGCTTTCGTGTTCTTTTTAGACAGAAGTCTTTCTACTGGCAACCCTTCCAAATAAACCCTACTTGTTCAGTCTTCTTCTAATTGTGCTTTAACATTTTACCTTTGCACTTTACTGAGCATTGCACAGTGTGACCTTGGGGTGAAGGAATCTTTCTAACTGTAGATTGCTGAATTCAAAATGAATTCAAAATGGTTTTACAACCTTTTTCAGATTGATTTGCAACTGTTACTACAATACTAAATAGCATTTATTGCCTCTGTCTTATATTATTCTGATATACTTATTAAGTTATTATTTATATATTAAGAATATATAAGAATATATAATATATAATAATAATTATTATTATTATTCTTGTGTTTGGAATGCAGGGGCAGGTGGCTCAGTGGTAGGTTTCTTGCGTGCCATGCGGAAGGCCCAGGTTTGATTCCCAGCCACATATTCACAAAACAGTAGATCAAAGCACAAAAGCATGAATACATACTTCATTTACTGACCTTTTATATATGACAATATCAACTACATCACAGTAGCTATTAAGCTGAAACTATAAACAAATGTAAACTCTCACAAGGTACAGTAGGAAACTCTCAAACTGTAGGAAACATACACTTCATCCCACTGAATTAATAATTTGACACACACCAGCCAACATGCCCGAACGCTTTTTATCTTCTCTGTCTTTCCCTCTCCCACACTCTCTTTTTCTCCCTGAGAGAATATGTGAAGATATGGGAGTTTTTATTTAATCAATTATTCAGCATCCTAAAGTACTCTTTGCAAACTAAAGAAAGATATCTGTGGAAAGGGACCAAACACACTTTGTTGAGCTTGTTCAAAATCTAAGGTAAAACCTTTTAACAGAGGGGCCAAGAAGGAATGTGCCATCAATTTTTCTCATCAGCTTTTTTTTGGGTCACATTTATATATGTCTTTGAATCCTACAGTACTTAACACTGCCAACATATCATACGCAGCAATATGTTCACATACATTATTAAATTAGCTGAATTTTTTTTAACACTAAGTGATCACATGACTTTTTTTCAATTTATAAAGGAACCACTAGCATTTTTGCTGTAGGACAGAAGGGTATCCTTATGACTGTTGTGCAATAACAGGACTCACACTGTCCGGGTCCTTATTGGATCAGAAGCTGACCAAAACCTGATTGCAATCCCTCCTGGGGGGTGTCTCCCCCAAGAAAGACATTATGAACCAGAATCACTTGCAACTGAAATTAGATGACCATCTTCTTCTTCGACAGGCTTGGGATTCTTCTTTGTGGAGGAGAAAGACAATTCTTTGTCCTTTCATTGACCATTGTGGACTCAGTTACATTACTGTTGAGAAACGTTACGTTAGAAAAATTAATTTAACACACCCACCAGTCACTATGAATATATGATGCATGGCCTTTTGGTTCAATTAATGCACCTGCCATTGCCCAAGCCTTGATTAATGACATCTTTTTGAATGTGTTTGCATTTGTCTACTTGTACAATATTTTTTATGTTTTCTAACTCCCTTGATAACAAGGGGTAGCTCAGTGGTTAAGGCATTGGACTACGGTTCGGAAGATCCCAGGTTCAAACCCCACAACCACCAAGTTGCCACTGTTGGGCCCTTGAGCAAGGCCCTTAACTGCTCAGATGTGTAACGAGATAAAAATGTAAGTTGCTCTGGACAAGAGCGTCTGCCAAATGCCTAAATGTAAATAACACATAATCCATGCTCTTTTTTTTTTTTTGGAAAAATTATTTTTGCATATATAAAGTCAGCCAAAAGATTAAATTCCTGTCAAGCTCAAGTTCATTATTATTCTCCAGGTTCAATTTCACCATATCATACTGCCCAGGTTCCAAGAACACCAAGCCAGTTTCTCGGCAGTTCTCTTACCCCAGTATACATCCTCTACTGAGACCATCCTACCATCACACTGCTACCCAGCTAGAAATTGAAAACCTGGTCAGACAGGCCCTGGAATAGGACCCATGTTCCTCCAAACCGTTTGTTTGTAGCAGAGTCAGTTGCTACAAAAAAAAAAAAAAGGGGCATTGCTCCAGGTTGGCATGTCACCCAAGACTTACACAAAACTTGTGTATGCTCCAGCAACATTTCTGATGGGCAACAATGAGGGAGGATGTTCTACACTTTGTGGCACATGTGTGACACATGTGCCAGAAACAAATCCAATCAGTCAACCAACCAATCTACCTCCATCAGGCCTCCAAAGACCACTTTTGCACATTGCCCTATATTTCATTACAGAATGTCCCTTTTTGGTGTTGTTTAGGGGATCAACCCCCCGGTCTCAGGAGGAGGTGGTAGTGATCTGCAAAAGAAACTATGCTGTAACCCTGTTCCCTGAAAAAGCTGGAACGAGATGCTGCATGAAAACGCAATGGGAACGCCCTCCGCGTGACCGGTTGTTGAAGCATGTGTGTCAAACACGGCAACGATTTTGGCATATATAACATCGGTCAGGTGACGTCATCCGACTAAGTGGACCTGGAGGTTATAAATAGGCATGAACAGGAAACATTCTCATGTCAATTTTGTCTGAAAGTAAGACCAGTCACGCCCGCAGTGCGGCACTGGAGCTCAGCATCTCGTTCACGCCTTTTCATGGAACAGGATTACAGCAAAGTAACCCAAGACATTCCCTTTCAAAAGCTACACTCGATGCTGCGTGAAAACGCTATGGGAACGAAAATACCAACTGCGCTGCACTGCAAGTGTCTGGACCCCCAAGGTTGTGTAGTGTGCAAGGAGGTCTCTAACATCTAAGAACCTGCTCTGATTCATGCCACTGGCTAGTGCGGTGGATGTACTGTAAATCTGAAGAGCTCGAGGTGGTTGCAGAATAGCTTTGACTAGCCCAGGGGCAAAGTCTAAGCAAGATGGGGAGGCTGACCAAGCCTGCAAAGCCATGAGAAAAAACATCTTAAGTGTCTGAAGCCTGACAGGTGCTGACTCTAGTGGTTCAAAAGGGAGTGCTTTCCACAGAAACCTCATTAGTCTGGACATGACAAGCCGAAATAGTGGCTACGTACGTTCTGAGAATACTAGGGCATAAGCCCGAGGTTAATTTTCTTGTAGCAACTCCAGCACTGAAACAATTCGGCAGTGGACTGGGGCTACATGTTTTACTATGTACCAATTTTCATTACTCTCTATTTGAGGGCACAAGTTCTCCTAGTGGAGGGAGCTACGTCTGACTACTTCGGGGTTTGGTTTCCAAACCCCGTGTGCCACAGCTTGCCTGAACAGCAAGTCTGCTCCCATATTTATATGCCCTGGAATGTAAATCATCCTGAGGGACAGGAACTTGTCCTATGTCCCAAAGCAGAATCTGGTGCGCTAGTTTTTCCCAGCGGCGCAAGCACAGTCTGCCCAGGCGATTATTTACGAGACTACCGAGTGTTGTCCACCTGCACTAGAACCCGGTAGTCTCTCAGCTGCTGGAGGGAGTATTTCAGGGCCAGAAATAGAGTCATCGTTTCAAGGCAATTGAAGAAGATGACCTCTCCAGATCCCTTGGGCCATTTAAGAACAGACCCCAGCCCGCGAGGGGAGCGTCTGTCGTTAGCAGTTTGTGACGACAACACAGACCTAAAGTGGGACCCATAGTCAAACCGGGGTCTGAACCACATTGAAAGGGTTCGAAGTGCTCTGCGCGTAACCCTTATTGCTTCTGGGAATTGGCCCTCTGGTTGGATTTGAGAAACAATCATTTTGTTTCTCAAATCCAACACCTTTGGGTTTCTCAGAACCGAACACCTAACATTTCGCTGGAAACCGCTGCTCCCCAAAACACCAGTGGTGGCAGAGATTGAACCATGGCATCCTGAGGGTGCCAGGAAGGAGTCTGTATTCCTTACTGGAAACTTCTAGATGATGAATACGGCTTATTTCATGAAAGAGTTAACTCATCATGGAAGTTGCCAAGAAGGGGAGGGGCCATCGTTGAGGCTCCTCCTCCGGCCACCCGACAGAAACCTGTCGTCTAATTTTGAGCGTTTGGGGGATCTTATTATTTATTTATTTATATTTCTGGCAAATTGAGGTGTACGCGTTAGACCGCGCATGTTACCACCTCTAACAACAACTAACACACTGGCTCATCACTAGAGGAGCACTCTGAAGTGATAGTTTCCATCTTCGCGGAAGCGAGAGAGAGTTCTTCCCCCCTTCACAAGAAGCACCGAAGCGCGCTTGAGAAGTGGACGGTAAAAGGCTCATGATCCGGCGAGAGAAAAGGAAGATTCCGTCTCGTGCGCTTCCGCCAGATTTGCACGCGAGAAATTTGCCACGGCTCACGGTTTCGTTTTAAAGACGGTGAGCCAAGTGCGAGGAGCTTTAATAGGCAGAAATTCGCAATACTTACCTGCTCCCTGAAGCCCGAGGATAGCGTGCTCTTCCCCCAAACACTGAAAACAGAAAGCTTGGAGATCGCCCTCAGCAAAATATTCTTTGACTTGGAGGGACCGTTAGATTAAACCCAAGACTCTGCTCTTGTGACTTTCGTTGATCTACATTTGCACACCACCTGGACATTTCCATTTATATTCAACTTCATTCCCACACAAAAAAATTCCATAAATTTTATATTTCTATATTGTACAGCTGTTTTTCTTATTTTTCTGTATTTTTTCATATATTTTTCTTATATTGTATATTTTGTACTGTATATTTATTTTATTTTAAATTTACCTTCTATTTTCTTTTTAATATTTATTTCCTATTCATCTTCTTTTATTTTAAGGTCACGGGCAGTTGTCTAAGCATTTCACTGCAATCGTACTATGTACAGTATGACTGTGTATGTGACACATAAAATTTTTATTTGATAGTTCTCTCCAAGTTGAAACACAAGCCAATCAGTGCTTCTTCTTTCTCCAAAGACGAGGAGGCAGAGAATGAAAATAGAAGGGAAAGACATGTGGGATACAGTTGTTCTCATTGAGTTTACTAATGAAAATTGGCAGCAAAACTTGGCAAAACTCTTCACATCGCATAATTTTACATCCACGTGAGGCAAACCTGCAGAAAGAGTATAGTTATTCCAACAAGACAGAAACAATCAAGAGTGTTGCAAGTGTTTACATGGCTAATATTTTGGTAATGAACTAATTATCTAAGGTTTACCAGGGAAAGTCAAAAATGAGTGGTTACATTGTTCTATTTATTCACTTGTCCATGATACTTACAGTACTACTTAGCTTGGAGTAGTAAGTGGAAAGATGGTGTACTGATGAATTTTGGTGGGGTGTCTGGGCAAAAAAAAGCCAGCACATTTTTATACCAGACCATCACTGTCCAAGATCCTTTAGAGAAAGTGAGAGACAGTATTTTTGATTCAGAGAGACGGACAAAATGAAAAAGAGTCTTTTCGATTTGAGGGGCTACAATACCTCTTAGAAAATTGGGATGAGGAGGAGGAAAAACACATAAACGTAATAGACTTGGCTAAAGGCATACCTAAAACATATAGATGGCACAAGTAAATAAATATTATTCTCATTCTTTCACTTATTCTCTCACCCTGTGTATCTCTTAACTTCTGTCCTTTTCCTTCTCATTGCTTTTTTCTTGTTGTGTCCCCGGGTTGGTCTATTCTCTTGGTTTTAGATCAATTATACCGCTGGCTTATGGCTTCAGAGCAACATCCATTATCTGAGTGGAGTAATGGAATTCAAAGATTCTCTCTCTCTCTCTCTCTCTCTCTCTCTCTCTCTCGCACATATACAGTGAGTACATGTAATGTAATGCACTGATGTACACAGTGACTCTACAATTTTTAATTCATATAATATGATCAAATTGAGAGAGAAAGAGAGTGCCAAAAAAGTTTTACTGTATATTGGTATTCTACACCATGGCTCGATTGATCAATACTGAGCTAGCTTCTTACACAAGCTAATGTGCTGCTACAAACTTTAAATAGACCTTAATATGAATTAGTTTACATGAAGAATTTACAGTAAGTGAATTTGAAATGTATATAAATGGTCAAGTCGTACTTTATTCAATGCACAAAGGGGTTTAAAAAATATTATCCAGTGCATTTCAATTATTTATTCTGGCCATCACCTATGAAAGCAGGTAAGGCTAGTGGTGGCTCAGGTGACTAAGGCTCTAGGTTGTTGGTTTGTGTATCTGAGGGTCTGAGTTCGACCACCGCTATTAATGGGTTGCCACACCACATACTATTCAGCCACTGCATGCAGTGCCAGTCCCAAGCCTATGTAAGCCAAGTTATCCATGTTAGTTACCACTTAATGTTACCCCTTAAATCTCAAGTGAAATATACAGTGGTGTGAAAAACTATTTGCCCCTTCCTGATTTCTTATTCTTTTGCATGTTTGTCACACTTAAATGTTTCTGCTCATCAAAAACCGTTAACTATTAGTCAAAGATAAGATAATTGAACACAAAATGCAATTTTTAAATGAAGGTTTACGTTATTAAGGGAGAAAAAAACTCAAAATCTACATGGCCCTGTGTGAAAAAGTGATTGCCCCCCTTGTTAAAAAATAACTTAACTGTGGTTTATCACACCTGAGTTCAATTTCTGTAGTCACCCCCAGGCCTGATTACTGCCACACCTGTTTCAATCAAGAAATCACTTAAATAGGAGCTACCTGACACAGAGAAGTAGACCAAAAGCACCTCAAAAGCTAGACATCACGCCAAGATCCAAATAAATTCAGGAACAAATGAGAACAAAAGTAATTGAGATCTATCAGTCTGGTAAAGGTTATAAAGCCATTTCTAAAGCTTTGGGACTCCAGCGAACCACAGTGAGAGCCATTATCCACAAATGGCAAAAACATGGAACAGTGGTGAACCTTCCCAGGAGTGGCCGGCCGACCAAAATTACCCCAAGAGCGCAGAGACAACTCATCCGAGAGGCCACAAAAGACCCCAGGACAACATCTAAAGAACTGCAGGTCTCACTTGCCTCAATTAAGGTCAGTGTTCACGACTCCACCATAAGAAAGAGACTGGGCAAAAACAGCCTGCATGGCAGATTTCCAAGGCACAAACCACTTTTAAGCAAAAAGAACATTAAGGCTCGTCTCAGTTTTGCTAAAAAACATCTCAATGATTGCCAAGACTTTTGGGAAAATACCTTGTGGACCGATGAGACAAAAGTTTAACTTTTTGGAAGGTGCGTGTCCCGTTACATCTGGCGTAAAAGTAACACAGCATTTCAGAAAAAGAACATCATACCAACAGTAAAATATGGTGGTGGTAGTGTGATGTTCTGGGGTTGTTCTGTTGCTTCAGGACCTGGAAGGCTTGCTGTGATAGATGGAACCATGAATTCTACTGTCTACCAAAAAATCCTGAAGGAGAATGTCCGGCCATCTGTTCGTCAACTCAAGCTGAAGCGATCTTGGGTGCTGCAGCAGGACAATGACCCAAAACACACCAGCAAATCCACCTCTGAATGGCTGAAGAAAAACAAAATGAAGACTTTGGAGTGGCCTATTCAAAGTCCTGACCTGAATCCTATTGAGAGGTTGTGGCATGACCTTAAAAAGGCGGTTCATGCTAGAAAACCCTCAAATAAAGCTGAATTACAACAATTCTGCAAAGATGAGTGGGCCAAAATTCCTCCAGAGCGCTGTAAAAGACTCGTTGCAAGTTATCGCAAACGCTTGATTGCAGTTATTGCTGCTAAGGGTGGCCCAACCAGTTATTAGGTTCAGGGGGCAATTACTTTTTCACACAGGGCCATGTAGGTTTGGATTTTTTTTCTCCCTAAATAATAAAACCCCTCATTTAAAAACTACATTTTGTGTTTACTTGTGTTATCTTTGACTAATAGTTAAATGTGTTTCATGATCAGAAACATTTTGTGTGACAAACATGCAAAAGAATAAGAAATCAGGAGGGGGGCAAATAGTTTTTCACACCACTGTAATGTTGGTTAATGACTGAATTTAAAATATAAATAAATAAATATCTCCTTATATGGATGTCCTGAAGGTTTGTGTTGTTGTTAACAATACTTGTTAGTGTGGGCTAATAAGACAAAAAGGATAAGGAGTATAAAGATTGGACTTTGAAGCAATCAAAGAAGGTCATGTGGAGCATCAGGGTAAGAAGAGGAGAGCATTAAGCTATGCACCTAAAGTCTTATGTCCAGTGTACCAGACTTCAAATGGAATATTATGAACTGGGGTTGATTTAGCTGGTCAGGTCTAGGCTCAGCAACATTACTGTATGTGGAAATAAAATGAAGTCAGCCGACTACATGAATGTAGTAAATGACCAGATTGCACCATCAATGTTTTTTCTTCCTCGCTGGTCTGATGGCATATTCCATATGTCCAAGCCCCAGTGAGAAAAACTGTGAGAGAGTGGATCTGGCATCATGAGTATATCATTTATAAGCAGGTATCATGTGGTTTGAGCATTGACACAATCTGATTTGCATATCGATAGAGTCTAAAGTAGCTTGGTGCTGCGTATTTCACATAGTGCTTCACTCCAATGGAAACCAGGATGACAAACTACAACTATTTTGATGATTTCATCAAATAATACTGATTTCAGTAATAATTTCAGTGAATGAGTTAAATTACATTCAATTAAATTAAGTATATTAATTAAGCTGTTAATGGTCTAATTTTAATATTTATGTTGTTTTGGCACCCATACTGTACTGTATGTGCAACTTATGGCATTCTGAAATAGTTGGTTGGAAGATCTCCTGTTTGTGAGCACATTTTGTGTTATATAAAATGGCTTATAAAATTTTTTTTGTCTTACAGTATAAAAATTTTCTAGCACTCTCTCTGGTGCTAGAAAATTGACTGATGCGCAGAATGTGGGTGGAGGTCATTTGACCCGTGAACAACTTAATGTGTTCTTGCAACATACCTACAGTACAGCCAACGTAGGTATATGGGCTTCTGGAAATGTCTTCTGAATCTAAATGATCCCCGAACATTGTATGTTGTTGGTAACTTGTTCCGAAGGCACTACTAAAGCGGCTCTATCAAGAGTGGATTTCATTCATCTTGGACAAGACCATCGACCTGGCCACAAATTTACAACCAGGCTACAAACTCATATAAAGCTGCCTTAATTCTTATTCTTAATTATTAATTCTTATCCTTATAAGGCCGACATAAGAAAACTGTAGGAAATGCTCAAAAAATCGTTTGTACAGTATGTTGTTAGCAGCCGTTCGTATGGGTTGTGACTGCTGCTTTAACATGCTTACATTCAGAATAAAATATAATCAATTGGTTTAGTGCCATGCATAATATATCTATTATGGGTTTTTTTTTTTGATAGTCCAGAGTCAGAAGGTCTGAAAAGGTCAGTAATATTTCTAAGCTTTATACACTCGCCTTAGTGTGAGGTTGAAAAAAAAAAGAAGAACTTTAAGACCACCTGCACTAAGTTTGATAACTTTCGTAACATTCTTTGCTTGCTTAATACGCACTCAAACACATGCTGCTTTTGCCCTGTGCACCTCCCTTGAGAGCCACACATTCAAAGACATCCCATCCAACTTCTACTCCATCTTGCCATTTCTCTTTCTACTCTTTTGTTTCTTGCCAACTCACACAGGGAGCGCTATAAATATTTAATTTTACAAAAATATCACAAAGACGATAAGGTAAAACAGTGCTTTCTCTTTTCTACTGGGTATGTTCTTTCTGTTACCATTTCCATTTATCTCTTCCGGATGGCTTTTAAAGCCATATTCAAGACTCCTCAGGGCAGCTTAAAGGCATGTTATACATTCTTCTCTACCCCAATACTCCCCAGCCACCAAACAACACAACCACAACAGACTTTTTTTTCCAGTAAAACAAAATAATGCATTAATATCTTAACCTTTTAGCATAGCTGAACAAAGCATCCCACTAAGTAAATACATAAATTTTTAAATAGCACAGACGCTGATGTCAGTCTCATTAGATCCATCTGTATGATAAACAGAAAATGATGCTTTGGCGGCATTAATCTATTTCAGAATCTTGTAATTTGTCTTCTAATCACAGAGAAGGTAGGACATTTAACACCATTACCTATTCTATTCTACTTTTAATTGTGCCAATAGAGACATGCCAGGTTTTGTTTGATATCTTGATGTCTTATAAAAATAAGACAGATCTCAGAAATACAATGCCATAAAGCACTTTTGACAAGATGTACTTTTTTAGCTCTGTAAAAATACTAATTGTGTAATCATAATGGAGCACAGATTTACAGAATGCAAAGACATTGCAGACTGGTGACTGCTTGAAAAATGCTGTACATTGGGCCTCTCATTATAAGGAGAGGATTTTATTTTAAAATTAACTGCATCTAACTAGACTATCACTTTACATAGGCGTATTATGTAGCTGACTAAACCGAGAATAAAAATAGCTTTTTAGAACTGGCTTTTTACTTTTGTTGGCCAACATGTAGTTTAAAGAGGACATTTAGTGTTGTAACATAACTGTAGTGCGAAACTGCACAACCTTTTCACATTTTGTAGTAGCACATCCTGGAACTGAAATTATATTTCAGTTATATTGTTTTATACCTCCTAAATTAGTTCTGGTGCAACCATTTGCAATCAGCACCTAGATAATTAGCTGAGTGGAGTCATACGTGTGTGGTAAAAGTAATCTCAGCATTATTACTTCTGTTCCCGGGATGCCACAGAATTAGTTAGAAAACGTCTCGGGTTACTTTACTGTAACCCTGTTCCCTGAAAAAGCGGGAATGAGATGCTGCGCTGAAAGCGCTATGGGAAACGATTCCTCGTGCCTGGTTGTGAAGCACGTGTGTGTCAAACACGCCAAATATTTTGGTATGTATAACCTCAGGCAGGTGACGTCAACCGATGAGGTGCACCTGGAGGTTATACATATGCATGAACCGGAAACACCCTCAGGTCAATTTTGAAGGATGTCCAGTCACGCATGCAGTGCAGCATTGGAGCGCAGCATCTCGTTCCCGTTTTTTCAGGGAACACGGTTACAGTAAAGTATCCCGAGACGTTCCCTTTCAAAAGCTACACTCGATGCTGCGCGAAAGCGCTATGGGAACGAGAATACCCACTGTATGTCTGGACCCCCAGGGTTGTGTAATGTGCGCACAGTACCCCAAGGAGTCTTAGAGATAATTCTGGGATGCTGACTCGAGGACCCGCGAGCCTGGAATCCAACTATGAAGCCTGACAGATGTCTTGCGGAAAGGCAACCTTGAACTTTTCCACATTTTGTCACATTACAGCCACAAACATGAATCAATTTCATTGGAATTCCACGTGAACGACCAATACAAAGTGGTGTACACATGAGAAGTGGAACGAAAATCATACATGATTCCAAACATTTTTTACAAATAAATAACTGAAAAGTGGGGTGTACGTAATTATTCAGCTCCCTTTGGTCTGAGTGCAGTCAGTTGCCCATAGACATTGCCTGATGAGTGCACCTGTGTGTAATCTAATGTCAGTACAAATACAGCTGCTCTGTGACGGCCTCAGAGGTTGTCTAAGAGAATATTGGGAGCAGCAACACCATGAAGTCCAAAGAACACACCAGACAGGTCAGGGATAAAGTTATTGAGAAATTTAACTTTTAAATTAAAGAGAGCACTGTTCAAGCGATCATTCTGTAGGTTAACTGTAAACCTACCAAGACAATGCCGTCCACCAAAACTCACAGGCCGAACAAGGAGAGCGCTGATCAGAAATGCAGCCAAGAGGTCCATGGTGACTCTGGACGAGCTGCAGAGATCTACAGCTCAGGTGGGGGAATCTGTCCATAGGACAACTATTAGTCATGCACTGTACAAAGTTGGCCTTTATGGAAGAGTGGTAAGAAGAAAGCCATTGTTAACAGAAAACCATAAGAAGTCCCGTTTGCAGTTTGCCATGTGGGGGACAAAGCAAACATGTGGAAGAAGGTGCTCTGGTCAGATGAGACCAAAATGGAACTTTTTGGCCACAATGCAAAATGCTATGTGTGGCGGAAAACTAACACTGCACATCACTCTGAACACACCATCCCCACTGTCAAATATGGTGGTGGGAGCATCATGCTCTGGAGGTGCTTCTCTTCAGCAGGGACAGGGAAGCTGGTCAGAGTTGATGGGAAGATGGATGGAGCCAAATACAGGGCAATCTTGGAAGAAAACCTCTTGGAGTCTGCAAAAGACTTGAGACTGGGGCGGAGGTTCACCTTCTAGCAGGACAACGACCCTAAACATAAAGCCAGGGCAACAATGGAATGGTTTAAAACAAAACATATCCATGTATTAGAATGGCCCAGTCAAAGTCCAAATCTAAATCCAATCGAGAATCTGTGGCAAGATCTGAAAACTGCTGTTTACAAACGCTGTCCATCTAATCTGACTGAGCTAGAGCTGTTTTGCAAAGAAGAATGGGCAAGGATTTCAGTCTCTAGATGTGCAAAGCTGGTAGAGACATACCCTAAAAGACTGGCAGCTGTAATTGCAACAAAAGGTGTTTCTACAAAGTATTGACTCAGGGGGCTGAATAATTACGCACACCCCACTTTTCAGTTATTTATTTGTAAAAAATGTTTGGAATCATGTATGATTTTCGTTCCACTTCTCACATGTACACCACTTTGTATTGGTCTCTCATGTGAAATTCCAATAAAATTGATTCATGTTTGTGGCTGTAATGTGACAAAATGTGGAAAAGTTCAAGGGGACCGAATACTTTTGCAAGCCACTGTACCTACACATTCTGTGTCACTTCCTGGGTGGTGAGATGGCACAGCAGATTTCACTGAGTAACGCCTTGTCTATAGGACCAATGATATAAACTCCATTGCCACTTGGCTGCAGGTTAATACTGTATCTCATTCCACAGCCAGTAGTTGTCGCCAACCTCTTTAGCCAGCAGTAAAAAGTATGCTCTTGGACCTTCTCCAATCAGCATGGCAGTTGTGAATATTATTATTTTTATGGCCACAAGAGTAAAATTATTACATAACTACACTATATTGCCAAAGGTATTAACTCACCTGCCTTCATATCTACAGTACATGAACTTGAGGTTTTAGTAAATGAACCTCAAGAACTTAATGTAAATGAACTTTAGGAACTAGGGTTGAACTTGAGGAACTAGGGTTTATAGCTATAACAGCTTTAACTAATTTGGGAAGGCTTTGGAATGGAACAGGAAGGGGCTATCCCCAAACCTTTCCCATAAAGTTGTCCAAAATCTCTTGGTATGCTGAAGCATTAAGAGTTCCTTTCACTGAAAGTAAGGGGCCGAGCTCAACTCCTGAAAAATTGTTTGACAAAGTCAAGACAAGCAAATATGCATCACACAGACACATATTTGGAATGTTAATAATTGTTTATATCTCAAATACCCGAGAAAGTTGGGATGTTTTTTACATTTCAATAAAAAGAAAACTTTTAAATCACATATGCCAAAATGTCATTCAAAATAGTACATAGAAAACACAACAATTGCTTAAACTGAGAAAATGAAAATTTTTATCCACTAAATGAGCTTATTTGATGCCTGCTATAGTGTAGGTCCTAAAAAAGTTGGGAGGTGGGCAACAAAGGCCTAAAAAAGCAAGACGTTTTGAAAAGATGATTTAAAAACAATGTCACATTGCAAAGGCTTTGCAAATCCCATCATCTATGGTGCCATATAAAGATGTCCCATATGAACAACTACACCATATAATTTGGCTTTTTTTATTTTTTTATTTTATTTTTTTTACTTTTTTTATTTCAAATAAATATTTAAATAAAGCACACCTCCTGTAATCAATCTTTGTGAAACATGTATGCTTCCCCTACTGCCTACTTCCTAAAATATACCAAGAACACTGTTTGTCTTGTCCCTGCCTTTCAGTAACAGCCTGATTTGAAGATTCTGTTATTATTTAGTCATTTTTCAAATTTAAGCTGCTTTTATCTATATAGGTTATTTGTGATTTGCAATGAAATTAACTTCATATAATTACAGTATAAGAATATTTGTGGCTGATGATACCCACCATAAGATGCAACTCCATGACATTCCTTAATTTACATGCAATAGGTAATGAAACTGTTCTTGTGACACAACACGAGGCAGGATATGTGTTACTAATGGGATGTTCTCGGGCATATTGCTAGTTTAAAGTGAAGTTCAATAGCAGTGTGTCAAAACAGCAGCATGACATGTTTGTCCTTGGATGGGCCTTGAATCCTGCACACTTGAAAGCTCAGTTCTTTATGTGTGAATGGACAATGATGGCCCTAAACAAGAAACACAGCATCCTGTGGGAGGACAAATAATTTTCTGTCAAGTGAATAAAGCAGCATAGCTTCTGTCCTTATACATTTTCATGAAAATGTAATACACCCTAGTCAGCTATGAATCCTAGAAGCATGCCCTTTGCTGTAAATATTTGCCTCCTGAGATCCAGATTCCACTGTTGTGTATCGTGTAATTTCTCCTTTCTGTTTCTATATATTATCAGTGTCTTTAAAAAGGAAAGAGTTTTAGGGGGAAAAAGTGGTTTTCATGTTAGGAGCTTAAAAAGATAGTCACAGACTGTAATTTGTAGAAAATGTGATGTCCTCATGACTTGCTTCTTTAGTTTTTAGACACAAGATTTCCCTGGTATCAGTTAATCGTTGTCATTATTTAGGTTTCAGTTTTTGTTGGAGTTTATTTCCCTGTGTGATTCAGTCATATTTAAGCCATGTTTTTGGATTTATTTAATTTATTTGTATGTTAAATAAAGATATGTCTGTCCTTATGTTCTGCCTCATCCCTCATGTCAGGGAGACAGACACATATTTTTTATTAATTATTTTTCATTTAACAAAGTCACTCAGAATTCTGTCAAATTATGGATGGAATTGGTCTCGGATATGCTGCTATTGGAATTTGTCTCAGCATTGCAAATGTATATGCAGTGAAATCTGATGAAGCCAAACAGAGACATGCCAATTATTTTCAGGTCATTTACATTCACTTGTGGAACAGTTCTCATGCCTCATGGAAAAGAAAAAGTAGATGTGAGGTCAGTTGTGCAGCAAATCCAAAAAACCGATTAATAAGTGACAGTATATGAACCCTTTCTGTGTACATCTTCATGTATAACAACAAATGTAACATTCAAATTCTGGACTCCATCCACCGTTAAACAACGAAGAAGAAGAAGAAGAGTTACTCCCACTGTAGCATAAATTAAGGTTGTGATTGTTTTGGTTTTGTCTAAAAAACTGAACTGAAATGACTTTTTATTTGTCCTTGGTGGCATTGATAATTGCATTTAATTTCACTTTCATCAACTCTTTCCACTATAGGTTTAAGGCAAATCCATGCATTGTCTATCCAGGCAAACTATGAATTGAGAATAGATCTGGAAGATTTTGACAACAGTACAGCATTTGCCCAATACAACATGTTTGGAGTTGGCCTGTTCTCAGTAGACCCTGAGGATGATGGCTATCCACTGACCATCGGTGACTATACTGGCACTGCAGGTATGTATAAATTGTTGTCTTTTCAACAATCATGTGTTGACAGATGATTCAAGGATTCCATAATTAGATTTTTTTTAAACTTAACTTTTCTCTAATAAAGATGACTCACATAAAAACAAACCAATATGTTAAAGCCATAGATGCTTTTTTTATATCTAATAGTAAGTGAAAAATTCACTAGTCAGCGTCTTATTATAACAAGAGAGATGCCTTTAACTTATTTTTCTTCATTCAAGAAACTTTATACAGACCTGTCTGCCCTGGAATCCTGTCTTCCCTTTCTAGACAGCTTGCAAGACTTCAAGGATACAGCAGAAAGCAAGAAAACTAAATGCTAGGAAATTGTTAGCGTTCAGTGCGATCCATGTCATGTCACTTCATGCTGACCTGGTTTACCAGCCTGGCATGCATATTGTCACAGGGTTACATGACCTGTGACTCTAAGCCTGGGGAATTTAGGGGAGCTTGTTTCACTGATGAAACGGCTGCTCCTCCAGAACCCTGTGGAGGTTAACCTGATGGCCTCAACAGGACCACTTTCAGTCCACTGCCGTGTTCTGCCTGAGCAATGCCATGTTCTGCTGAAACTATGCCCTTTTTGACCCAAGTCGTGCCCTCCTTTGCTCTTTAGTATTGAGATCATCATCCAGGCACCACTCGCTGGCTTTAAGCATACCACACTTTCACATATTTTCTGTCACAGGCCATATTTACTTCCTATTTTGTACTCTTTATTTTGTTTAATTTGTTCACACCTGTTGTGGTAATCTTGCTGTTTTGTTCATAACAATTTGTGTCATTGCCAATGCTCTAGTTAAATGCTAATGCTTAGTTTTGGCAAGATATCCCAATGCAATTGCATTCTTCCTTCTCTTTCCTGACAATTATTTAATTAGTTATTATTTTTATATTTTGTGAAGCTGTCTGTCTCTTTTAAAAACACTCACTCATTGTCTATACCATTGGTTCCCAAACGTTCAAGCCCGCGACCCCTAATTGAAGATCAACAAGATCTCGCGACCCCCACTATCAAAAACAAGCAATAAACATAAGCTGTTCACAGTATTTTGACTACATTTACTATACATCTAAATAATTTTGACGTACCTTTCAATGAGAAGGGTGTACTTGTTTTTGGCAGCACAAAAGCTTAATTCGTGGCCTGATGATGGATACAGCTACCCGCATATCATCTTCGACATCATGACGTTATCAGTATTTATTTTTTATATATGTGACAGCGGAAAAATACTGCTCACACAAATATGTAGATCCAAATTGAAGCAGTACATCCATTGCTGCACGGGATAACTCGTGTATTCGGTTGCAACCGCAACTTACTGAATACTGATACTGCACTTTATGAATTCTTCCTCATATTTCCGACGTTTCCTACTTTGGTCTGACGGGGTCTTGCTCTTTTGCTTGGTCGATGTACATGGTTCCGATGACTCAGACAAACAATTTCCTTAACATTTTTAGATTTGCGAATAACAAATTTATCCATCTCGGCAGTTGCGGTTTTCACGTACAGTTGTGCGCTGTAGCAATAACTAGTGAGTCAGTCGCTGCACAGTGATGTCATATCTATGAATCGCAATTGTTTTTAACACTCAATTTAAACACTCATACTCAATCAGTAATATCTTTACAAATCAGAAAATATTTATTTATAGCATTTACTTGTAATCAGGCCTGGACTGACCATAGGGCATACCGGGCAATGCCCGGTGGGCCGACGCACATTTTTGGTCTGCACCCCCTCCGCATGGTCTGAATGCGCGCGCAATCCCCCACCCTCCCCGGCCGTTGCTCTGAACTGAATGCCCGGGCCGTTTTTTGGTCCCAGTCCAGACCTGCTTGTAATACTGAAAAGTGTGTATTATAATCACAAAAAAATATCTTTTTTAATCCCTCTCGCGACCCCTTGAAATTATTCCGCGACCCCCAGAGGGGTCGCGACCCCCAGTTTGGGAACCACTGGTATATATCATGTAATCCTGTATACAGAATTGCAAGAAGCCTGGAACCTATTAAAGGAGACTTAGGGCAAAAGGCATGGTACACCTTGGACAGGGTGCCAATCCATCACAGGGCACACATGCTCACACACTCAGTCACACTACGGGAAATTTGGGAACACCAGTTAGCCTAATCTGCTCTGGACTGTGTGAGGTAAACCAGAGGACGCGGAAGAAACCCACCAAGCCCGGTGAGAACATGCAAACTCGGTAATCAACCCTGGCCAGGAATTATGTATTTAAGTATTGTATACTTTTACATAAAACAATAATAATACCTATGTGCTGTAGCGAATCTATAATGGATATATACACTGATCAGCTATAACATTACAACGTGCAAGACAGCACGGCACACCCTCTGAGGTCTTGTGGAGTTATGCCCTGAGAGGCTAGTATATATAATTGATAATAAATGTAAATGAGTTAATGCCATGTTTCTCAGCCTGGGGTCCATTAGCAGCAGCAGGAATATTATCAGAAGAATATGAAGTGTTATTTTTAGTTACAATTTTATATATTTCTTTTCTTACTCTAAAAGTCTTTAAAATGATTTTTAGATAAATACAAACAGGGCAGGGGCAGCGCGGTGGTGTAGTGGTTAGCACTGTCGCCTTGCACCTCCAGGGTCCAGGGTTCGATTCCCCGGCCAGGCTCGATTCCCGTCTCTGTGTGCATGGAGTTTGCATGTTCTCCCCGTGCTTGGTGGGTTTCCTCCGGGTACTCCGGTTTCCTCCCACAGTCCAAAAATATGCAGGTTAGGCTAATTGGCATTCCTAAAATTGCCCGTAGTGTGTGAGTGTGTGTATGTGTGTGCCCTGCGATGGGTCCTGGACACCTGTCCAGGGTGTACCCCGCCTAGTGCCCGAAGTCTCCTGGGATAGGCTCCAGGTCCCCCAGCGGTATAAGAAAATGAATGAATGAACAAACAGGGCAGCATGGTGCTGTGGTGGCTAGCACTGTGGCCTCACACCTCAAGGTTTCCCATGTAGGTTCTGTGTGCATGCAGTTTGTATGTCCTTGGTGTGTTTTGTCCAGGAGCTTCAGTTTCCTCTCACAGTCCAAAGACATGCAGATTAGGCTAATTGGCATTCCCAAGGAAAATCTGAGTCGTGGACAATAAAGTCAACCAATTGTGCAAGTGCGTCCACTTAAAAAGATGAGAGAGGCCTGTAAATTTCATCATACTATCATACAATTTCTCTCAACTATGAGAGCCAGAAAATCACATTGGGTTTCACAGCCAGAAAATCACATTGGGTTGTAGGATTGTAGGATTTTTAATGACTTAATTGGTAAATTCCTCTGTACAATAAGTATTTGGTCACCTACAGTCGTGGCCAAAAGTTTTGTGAAATACATAAATATTGGAAATTGGAAAAGTTGCTGCTTAAGTTTTTATTATAGCAATTTGCATATACTCCAGAATGTTATGAAGAGTGATCTATGAATTGCATAGTCCTTCTTTGCCATGAAAATGAACTTAATCCCAAAAAAACCTTTCCACTGCATTTCATTGCTGTCATTAAAGGACCTGCTGAGATCATTTCAGTAATCGTCTTGTTAACTCAGGTGAGAATGTTGACGAGCACAAGGCTGGAGATCATTATGTCAGGTTGACTGGGTTAGAATGGCAGACTTGACATGTTAAAAGGAGTTAAAAATCGTTCTTTCATTGTTAACCATGGTGACCTGCAAAGAAATGCGTGCAGCCATCATTGCCTTGAATAATAATGGCTTCACAGGCAAGGATATTGTAGCTACTAAGATTGCACCTAAATCAACAATTTATAGGATCATCAAGAACTTCAAGGAAAGAGGTTCAATTCTTGTTAAGAAGACTTCAGGGCATCCAAGAAAGTCCAGCAAGTGCCAGGATCGTCTGCTAAAGAGGATTCAGCTGTGGGATCAGAGTGCCACCAGTGCAGAGCTTGCTCAGGAATGGCAGCAGGAATGAGCGCATCTGCACGCACAGTGAGGCGAAGACTTTTGGAAGATGGCCTGGTGTCAAGAAGAGCAGCAAAGAAGCCGCTTCTCTCCAAAAGAAAAAAAAACACATCAGGGACAGATTGATCTTCTGCAGAAAGTATAGTGAATGGACTGCTGAGGACTGGGGCAAAGTCATATTCTCTGATGAAGCCGCCTTCTGATTGTTTGGGTCATCTGGAAAAAGCCTTGTCCGAAGAAGAAAAGGTGAGCGCTACCATCAGTCCTGTGTCATGCCAACAGTAAAGCATCCTGAGACCATTCATGTGTGGGGTTGCTTCTGATCCATGGGAGTGGGCTCACTCACAATTTTGCCCAAAAACACAGCCATGAATAAAGAATGGTACCAAAACCCTCCAACAGCAACTTCTTCCAACAATCCAACAACAGTTTGGTGAAGACCAATGCATTTTCCAGCACGATGGAGCAAAGGTGATAACTAAGTGGCTCGAGGACCAAAACTTTGAAATTTTGTTTCCATGGCCTGGAAACTCCCCAGATCTTAATCCCATTGAGAACTTGTGGTCAATCCTCAAGAGACGGAATTGATTATGAAAGAAGAAGTGGGAGAAGTGATTATAAACGAATGGGTTGCTATCACTCAGGATTTGGCCCAGAAGTTGATTGAGAGCCCAGTCGAATTGCAGAGGTCCTGAAAAAGAAGGGCCAACACTGCAAATACTGACTCTTTGCATAAATGTTGTGTAATTGTCGATAAAAGCCTTTGAAACATATTAAGTGCTTGTAATTATATTTCAGTACATCACAGAAACAACTGAAACAAAGATCTAAAAGCAGCTTAACAGCAAACTAATATTCTTTCTCAAAACTTTTGGCCATGACTGTACAAACAAGCAAGATTTCTGGCTCTCACAGACCTGCAACTTCTTCTTTAAGCAACTTGGTGGCTACATGCAAGATCTCACCCTGTGGGGTCAAAATGATCACAAGAACTGTGAGCAAAAATCCCAGAACCACACAGGGGGACCTAGTGAATGACCTGCAGAGAGCTGGGCCCAAAGTAACAAAGGCTACCATCAGTAACACACTGCGCCGCCAGGGACTCAAATCCTGCAGTGCCAGACGTGTCCCCCTGCTTAAGCCAGTACATGTCCAGGCCCATCTGAAGTTTGCTAGAGAGCATTTGGATGATCCAGAAGAGGATTGTGAGAATTCCATATGGTCAGATAAAACCAAAATAGAACTTTTTGGTAAAACTCAACTTGTCGTGTTTGGAGGAGAAAGAATTCTGAGTTGCATTCAAAGAACACCATACCTACTGTGAAGCATGAGGGTGGAAACATCATGCTTTGGGTCTGTTTTTCTGCAAAGGGACCAGGACGACTGATCCACGTAAAGAAAAGAATGAATGGGGCCATGTACAGTATCATGAGATTTTGAGTGATAACCTCCTTCCATCAGCAAGGGCATTGAAGATGAAACGTGGCTGGGTCTTTCAGCAGTGATCCCAAACACAATGATCCGAAACACACCACCCGGGAAACGAAGGAGTGGCTTCGTAAGAAGCATTTCAAGGTCCTGAAGTGGCCTAGCCCGTCTCCAGATCTCAACCTCATAGAAAATCTGGAGGGATTTGAAAGTCCGTGTTGCTCAGCGACAGCCCCAAAACATCACTGCTCTAGAGGAGATCTGCATGGAGGAATAGGCCAACGTAACAGCAACAGTTTGTGAAAACCTTGTGAAGACTGTGAAGACTCTGTTTGCCAACAAAGGGTATATAACAAAGTATTGAAATGAATGAAATTTTGTTATTGACGAAATACTTATTCTCCACCATATTTTGCAAAAAAAAAAATGCTTTAAAAATCTTTTTCTGGATTTTTTTTCTTATTTTGTCTCTCATAGTTGAGGTATACCTTATATACAGTGTATACAGTATGATGAAAATTACAGGCCTCTCTCATCTTTTTAAGTGGGAGAAGTTGCACAATTGGTGGCTGACGATACTTCTTTGTCCCATTGTATACTCATTGGGATACTGATTTTGGTATTCTAAACTTGTTGGACACCCTTTTTAAAATTACATCCTACATTCAGAGGTCAGAGAGAGAGAGCATGGTTTAAGTGCCTTGGGGAATGCTTCCAAATTCTATTTTAAGTTACACAAATTAGCCTTCATGAAACCATCATTATAGCTGACAGTGCAAAATATATTAAATTATCCTTAAAATAATTATTGGAGAGAATTTCTATCAATTGTGCCGTAGAGAATCTATCATAGATATATACACTGATCAGCCACATTATTACAACACACAACATCATGCCCAGTATTTTGTAGGCTCCCCTTGTGCACACCTGGGCAACTCTGGCCCCTCAGGGCATAACTCCAAAAGACCTCTGAATGTGCGACGTGCTGTCTTTCACCAGAACATTAACAGCAGTGATTTGGTTTCTGTGGATTCTACTGGTGAGCCTTGGGTGCCCATGATTCTGTCAGCAGTTTGCTAGTATATATAATTGATAATAAACAAGGGGACCAAAGATTACAATTATATTACACTCTTCTTTGCAGAGGTAATTGCAGGGGTATTTTGTGCAGACAGCCATCTAAATTTCTCATAGGTTCTAGATTTCGGCTCTGACCAGATCTAGAATTGGACCATTCCAAAACAACATCTTCTGACGTCATTTTTTGTGGATGTGTTGGATGTCAGTATTTGGATTAGTGCTTTAGGTAATTGTTTCAATAGTCAATCTTGAACTGTCTAACAGCGTCCTGAACAAGATTTGTACTTTTTTTGAGTTATCAATAATTCCCTCTATCTTGACCAAAACACATTCTATCTGAAGAGAAGCAGTTCATAGCATGATGTGGCCACCACCATGCTTTTTGGTTAAGCTGTTTTGTTGTTTTTTGTTCAAGCATATTATTTACAATTATGCCCAAATGGGTCGGCACGGTGGTGTAGTGGTTAGCACTGTTGTCTTGCACCTCCAGGGTCCGGGTTCGATTCCCGGCCAGTCTCGATTCCGTCTCTGTGTGCATGGAGTTTGCATGTCCTCCCATGCATGTGCTTGGTGGGTTTCCTCCGGGTACTCCGGTTTCCTCCCACAGTCCAAAGACATGCAGATTAAGCTAATTGGCGTTCCCAAATTGACCATAGTGTGTGAATGAGTGTGTGTGTGCTCTGCGATGGAATGGATCTATAGTTATTAAAAATAAAAGAAATACAAGGAGTTCCAAAAAAAATTTCTTTTTGAAATGTGAATATCTACATGTCCTAGGCAAACAAAATTATATAGGCTTCATGTTGAAAAATAACATTTATTTACCAAATTTCCAACAACATATTCAAACTCAAGTCGGTATTTCAGCTCCTGTCAAACACATGCTGTAACATATCTACACTGTAGCATTACATTCTCCAGCGCCTCAGTGATTCTCTGCTTGGGTTCCTCTAGGCTTGTAGGAAGAGGGAGTATAAAGTCCTTTCACATAGCGCCATAGAAATTCAGGTGAATGTGGTGGCCATTTCAACAGGGCATTGTCATTATCACTGAAAGAAAAAGGGAAAAAAAAAAACATTTAACATGTAATTTTAGATCATTTGAGCACGAACTGACTATGTTGTTAGACTACAAAAAGGTCGATTTCTTTGGGACCCCCTGTATATTCTACCAATAGAGGAAAGTTACAGTATGTTAATACATTCAGGAAAGCAATACTTGCTATATTACATGTCACACATGTCACACAAACAACTGGCTCTCCGGTCAAGTCATTTAACTAATGGGGCCATGCACATATCTGGATCACAGATACTCTCAGGTAGTGGCAATAGCAGGTAGCCATGTATCTATTAATGTATAATACTTACTGGAAGATAAATGTTCTAGACAATCCTGCATGAGGGCCTTGATTTGTTCCACTACTTATGGTGCATGTAAATCCAATACACCACTTCATCCCATGTGGGGAAAAGAACTGTAAGAGAATAATTGGTGTTGAATAACATCTGTTAAAAGTGGAACCGTTCATCTCGCAGAAATCATCTTGCCCACACCGCAGTCATAGCTGTAATAAATGCCACGTCCCTGGTTGCCATAAATTTGTGCTTATGACCCAGAAAGCCAAACTTACTGCAACAGCCCTGGGGATTCTTTGATCGGAAGGGTTTCAACAAAAGCCAGTGGTGGAAATTTTTGTGCCTGATGTTATGTCTTGAAATTACAGAAGCAAGCAAAGAGAACGTGGCACCAAAAAGAACATTTAAGCAATTATGGAATAATTAACCTAGAGATGATAGCACTTTGAGTCTTATGAATTATACATGCCATGTAAAATATTTGCCCCTTCTTGATATGATTAGCATATTTGTTACACTTAAATGATTCAGATCATCAAACATTTTAACATTATATATATGATATAAAATGCAATTTTTAAAATGATCTAATTTATTAGGGGAACAAAACTGTCCAAACCTGCATGGCCCTATGTGAAAATTAATTGCTCTTTAAATCTAATAACTGGTTGTGACAGTCTTGGCAACAACAACTGCAATTGAGCATTTGCAATAACTGGCAATAAGTCTTTCACATCACGGTGGAGGAATGTTGACTGACATTTCTATGCAGAGTTGGGCAGGAGTAGCTCAGTGGTACTGCCCTATAGTGCTATGGTGCGAAGGTCCCAGGCTCAAATCCCACAACCATCACTGTTCCATTTGAGCAAGGCCCTTAACCCCTCTGATGTATATTGAGATAAAATTGTAAGTCGCTCTGGATAGGAGCATCTGCCAAATGCTGCAAATATTTTAGTTTAGGCACATTCAACGGTTTTCGATCTTGAACGGCCTGTTTAAGGACCTCAATCAGATTCTAGTGTGGACTTTGACTGGGCCACTGCAAAACCCTTTTTTTTTACCCATTCAGAGGTGGAATTGCTGGTGTGTTTCGGACCACTGTATTGCTGCATAAACCAAGTGCTGATGGTCTGGGGCAAAGCAGCCCCAGACCATCACACTACCAGCAGTTTTATGAAAACTTGAAAACTAAATTTTTATGAAATGTTGTGTTAGTTTTATGTCAGATATACAGTAATGGGATGCTGACCTTCAAAAAATTTAAACTTTTCCCCCAGTCCATAAAATATTTGCCCAAAAGTCATAGGGACAAACAAGCTGTATTTTTTAGCAAATGTGAGATGAACCTTTGTTTTCTTTTTGGTCTACAGTGGCTTTTGCCTTGGCACTCAGTTTCTTTCTTATTGTCGAATCATGAACACTGACCTTAACTAAGACAAGTGAGACCTACATACTGTATCTTTAGATGTTGTCCTTGGTTCTTTTATGAGCTTCTGGATAAGTCATTGCTGTGCTCTTAGAATCATTTTGGATGACTGCAGATTGCAGCATGTTCTTTTAGCGTGCTTGACGGTGTCAGACAGGTTCTATTTAAGTGTACATTTCATCAAATATACACTGTCTGGAACTTGGCATTGTGACCGCTGAGATATGTCAATGGGGTCACAGATTTTGTGCTTGACTATTATTTATAATATGGTTCTATGCATATAACCCTGATTTATGAAATATTTAATCATAATTAGATCATATGGACATGCAAAACATGTTGTGATGCTTCAGATACAAATCAGTGGATTTTGGGCCATTAAAATTACTTAATTCATTATAATATTTTACTTCAGCTTTTACTAGTTAAATGACAACCAAAATTGAATAGAGACACTCAATGCTTATATTGGTTTCCATTTTTGACATTTGTGACTTGAATCACATGCCAGATAATGATTAATTAAAATGCATCTTACTTTTTAAGTCACAAGCAATTTCGTGTCCCACCTTGCAATATTCATTGATTGTCCAAACATTTTTCGAAGACTTGATTCAATATGCTCCAGTCCCTATTATTCAAACTTGTCTGCACATATGTATGAAAGAGGAAGTGACAGTTGCTTGTATGAAAAGGTCACAACTGAGTTTTTCATAAATCTTGTATGGCTTTTTTCATGAAACCTGTGTGTGTGTGTTTAAGTTTTTTGTTTATTTACATGCCTTGATTTACCAACCTTCTTGATTCCTTTTTTTGTGTTTTATTTCATCCAGGTGACTCCTTGATGAAACACAACGGTATGAAGTTTACAACCAAGGACCGTGACAATGACCTTTCTGAGAACAACTGTGCATCATTCTACCATGGTGCATGGTGGTATAATAGTTGCCATATGTCCAACTTGAATGGCCAATATTTGCACGGCCAACACACCTCTTATGCCGATGGAATTGAGTGGTCATCCTGGACTGGCTGGCAGTATTCGCTCAAATTTACCGAAATGAAGATACGACCAACACGTGAGGAAAGGGAGAGCAAGTGATAAAAAAAACTATGGAAAATAAAGGGAAAATATTGAGGAACATTTACAGAATAATGCATAAAAACATCTATAAGACGCTGAAATTAATTATCATTGCCGACTGTGATTGTGACAAGGAGAGATCCTTTTGGTCACATTTCTTTTCTTCCTTTTTTTTTTTTTTGTCTTATTTCTTTGTTTGTTTTTGTTCTATTGCCTTGTTCAAGTGTATTGTATCCTCACTGGTTTGTCTGGTCTAAATGAATCAGGAAGCAGGGAGTGAACCTTGAGAAACTTAAAAACATACAGTAATAATAATTAAAAAAAAACTTAATTATTTATCAGAATAATGGCATATTTTACAATGAGGAGAAAGATTTTGTCCTATAAGAAACCAAGAGCATGTATTAATCTGAAAGAAAAATTATGTCAAAAGTGCTATAAAAATGCAAGTAATTGGAAAAAGTCAATTATTTTATATAAAATCGAAGAAGCTAAATTAACAAAGGGGAATATTAAATAACAGAATTATATGAGCGTACTAACTCGGGTTTGAGTCACTTATTTTGTCACTGCATCACTTCATCTGTTGCATCATTATAATATTGTTTTTAATACATACATATTGTCAAGAACGACCATCGCAACTTTGGCATCAGTATCCACTTGTGGACAAGGGGCATGGAGAATATTAATGCACAATATAATATAAATTTTGTAACGATAATTATAAACCACTTATCAAAAAAAAATGGAATTGTCCACTGTCAGGGATTAACTAAAGTGAAAAAAAAACAGAAGCAAGCTTAACAGTCAGTGTGTCTTAAAGAGATGCTTAGAAGGATTTACTAATTAATTTCCTTTAAAACTGCACAAAATGTTCCCTGAGACTATAGACACAGTTTATTAACACCGGATAGTGCTGTTCTCAAGTTTAGTGCTGGTATTCCCTGTTAGTAATGTAGAAAATGTTTAAACTACATTTCTTTTAACCGCATCTGAGCTTCACAACAATTCTTTACATGCACGTATGACTTTCTTAAGATTTGTACAGTTTAGAAAAGGAAATTGCATCATTAATTCTTTTAGGGAATTTGATACTTATGCTGACTCAATCCCATGAGCCTTCTGTGCTTATCTAAAACATTTCCCTTGAGCTAATAAAATATTTTTAGGATTAAAATGCTTAACAGACACATGAGGCAGGGAGGGGGATGGGATTAACGTCAGTGGACGGAGGCTGTTTTAAATCAATACTGGAATGCTGCACTATTTCCCATCTATGCTTTCCCACTTATATATCAGTTATTTCCCGCATGACATGGTTGCCCATTTTACATTTTACTTATGGTATAAAAACATTTGTCTGGTCAGAAAGAATGAGTGTTGTAACATCGATATTCCTGTTTTTTTTTCTACCTTAACACCTAAGCATGCGTCTAATGAAGCCACAATTAGGACTTTAACTGATGCTTTTTTCCCCCAACATTTAAAGTCTCTCATGTACTGAGTATAATTCAACAGTTCCACAAAATATTTAATGGTTCTTGATGTGTGCCATTTGTGTACAACTCAGCTGCAAGTGCCCATTATTGTTACAGTCCATGCTTTTACTTTGTAACAACTTATTGTGTTTGAAGTTATACAATATTATTATTACCTCCCTTGTACAGTATAAAACAGTACCACTCAAGGACCGGGGCCATTCACCCACCGTACTGTATATTCTGCTTCTATTGGCTTTGCTTTGGGATATAATTCCTAAATTAAAATTCTCACTTCACTTTTTCTTTTATTTGTATTTACAGTCAGGTCCATAGATTTTGGAACAAAAAGAAGTTTTTGCCATTTGGCCTCTCTACCCCACCCACCACATTGACTTTTAAATGAAACACTCAAGACGTGAGCAAAGTCAAGGCTTTCAGATTCAATTCAAGGGGCTTGACAAAAGCGTGGCATTAAATTTTCAGGAATTAGAGCCATTTTTACACACACCAATTTTGGGAGAGGGGGCTCATAAATAATAGAATAAGTAGCTGACAAGCAGTTGCATGGCCAGGTGTTGCCTGTTCCCTTGTTACTAGAGGACTAATCAAGCAGACAAAAAGTCTAGAGGTGGTTCTGAGTGTTACATTTGCATTTGGCAGCTGTTCACTTGAACTCTGTCAAACATGGTGGAGGCAGTGTTGGGCTCCCAATGGTGTGTATGGCTGCCGAAGGTTACTTGTATTTATTGATGACCTTACTGCAGAAAAAAAGTAGCAGGATGAATTCTGAAGTGTATAGGCCTGTACTTTCTGCTCATATTAACATAAATGCTGCAAAACTGATAAAACTTGCTTCATATTGAAGATTGATAATGACTCAAAACATACAGTGAAAAATAACCAAGAGTTTCTCTAGGCAAAGTAAAAAGATATTCTTCCCTTGTGAAAGTTAATCACCTGCTCTCAACCCAGCAGATCATGCTTTTCAATTACTGAAGACAAGACTGAAGTGAGAAAGACCCACAAACAAGCTGAAGATAGCTGCATATATTTTGAGTGAAGTAACTTATAATTTTGTCATGCTCATGGTTTCCATGGGTCCATGTCCAGACTTCAGGCAGTAGCTCACTGTAAAGCATTTTTGTCCAAGTATTAACAGCAATCCCAATTTTTTTTTTAAAAATGTACTCCCATAAATAATGGAACAAACTATTTATAAATTTAGGGATATATATTTGAAACTGGCTGTAGTTCCTAAAAGCTGAATTTTTAAAGTGCTTTAACTGAAGCTGAAAGTCTTAATTTCACTTGCATCTTAAGTGTTTCATTTATCATACAGTAAAAATCTGATTTTAAGAAAAATGGCATGCCAATTCAAAAGAATAAATTGGGGGGGAAAACTGTTTATTACATTACCATATGAGAATGTTTCACAGTAGACTGCATAATGAAGTTACTTTAAACAGAGCCCATGTCAGATACATATCGATCATGTGCATCAATAAAGTGAGAGCTGAATATATGTGTCCTGCTTTGAAAGATCAGTTTTGCAGTTGGGATAAAATAAATGACAAATCACCATAAAAACCCTACTTTAAGATCAATTGTGCATCCTGAAGCAAGTCTCTTCTTTAATGTACTGAGAGCTTTATTGTGTAGATTTTCTGTATAATGTGTTTTAGAAGGTTTTGATGCATGTAAAATGTTTTTGTATATATAAAAGCACAAGACGCATAGCAATTTTGATGAACATGTATTATAAAATTTATACTCCCATTCCCTGTTTCTTTGTGTAAAACCTGAGATTTAGGCTTTTCAAGTTGCAATGGTATTGTACTGTACAGCTTAAGGTCTTTTAGGACCAGAGGATGAAGATGGAGCATCTGAAACACACCAAAATTCTCTAAATCATATTTTCACCTGTGTATTTCTTTCTGGATTTAAGTGCTTTCAAGTAACAAAGGAGCTGCATTTAAAGGATTTCACCACAGATTCTAACCTTTAAGACTCTAAATGTCTGTGTGTCCATGTTGCTGATGCTGCAAGAGCTTCTCTGATCAGTACTCTCTCTCTCTCTCAAAGCCATCTCTCTTGGTCCAGATTATTTGTCAGTTAAGTTTGCCAGACACTACGGCACAAAATAGTTTTATGATGTAATAATGGAGCAAGAGTGTGCTTAGTAAAATAGACTTAGGAACTGTGTGTGTGCGTGTGTTTGTGTGTGGGTGAGAGAGAGAAAGACAGTGAATGAGTCAGTGGGAAACTTATATGTGTAAAGGTAAGTTGTGTTCTGTAAATGCGACTGGGTCTAAATGATGTTAGAAAATTTTAATTTCAAATGACATCTTAATAAACAGATTATACTGATGTTGAATAATAAGGTATACTGTGTATATTTTTTTGAATGAGATTTCAGTCCATTCTATGTTTGTTTGTAACAACCCATAAAAAGTGGCTTTACTGTATAATGAAGCAGCAAGAGATTACCTGTTGTTAAAATACATTAGCAGAGGGTACTCATGCGATAGTGGAAAGGAAACAATAACATTTTTATTGATCAAAATTACTAACTTGCAGCTGTTTGTAATTAATCAGTGAAACAAAAGCAATTGAAATAGCCCAACACAACTAATACAACAAGCAGTTGCTCCGCAGTCAAAATTCTACTTGTAATGGCCACTGCAGTATCAAAATTATCCAACCTCTTGATGAGAGCCCCCTTTAGCTATTATGACCTGCTGCTAACATGATGTATAGCCAGACACTAACTTCGGGCAGTGTTTCTAAAGGATCTTGTGGACAGCGTAAATGATCTTGTAGACTGTTTGGGAAAGACGTGATTAATCTCAACGCTGGACCTGACGAGGAGCTATTGGAGGGTGCCCTGATGCCAGAGACCGCGTTTACTACAGATCACGGCAATTGGCAATATCAGGTTCTGTTCTTCGGTCTCCACAGCACCCCAGCTACATTCCAGTGGCTAATGGACTTCTTCCTAAAGTCCCACCGCCCTTATGCTGCTGCGTATTTGGATGATGTGGTGATCAATTAATTTAGCTGGGAGGAGCATCTGCTCCACTTCTGACAGATCTTGGGCAAAGTGCAGAAAGTGAAACTCACTGCAAACCCCTGGACATGGCATATTGGGCTGACCGACGCACAGTACCTGGGGTATCATATCGGGCGTTTCATGCTAAAGCGCCAACAGAAGAAAGTGGAGGCCATCTAATTATACCCTAGCCCAACGACGAAAAAACAGCCATGTGCCTTATTGGAGCTAGCAAATTATAACCAATGTTATGTGCCTTTTTTCTCCTCTGTGGCAAACACGTCTTTCCAACCTAGGGACAAGAACTGCTGGAGAAGCTCTGCTGGACAGACAAGAAGGAACAACACATTAAAGACCCACCTCACCAGTCCCCCCCTCCTCCTCTGGAACTCCAATTTCGACTGCCACTTTGTCATACAAACCAACGCATTCGTCACTTGGCTTGGGGCGGTTCTTTCTCAGGAGTTTGAGGGCAAAGTACAGGGTGTACTTACAAAGTTACACATGCTAAAATAAATTATACAATGATTGAACAGGAGGCTCTTGCCATTAAGTGGATTAATTCACTAAGAGTCTTGTTCACCTCGGAGAAAGCTGCCTGCTGTCCATTCTTGCACCGTGCCACCTGCTCAGGGCCACTGGTCTCATCTGCTTCTACACCTGGGCTTCCTGGATGACACCGCGTCTGCTGAGGCTCAAACTATGGAACCGCAGCATTCGCTGTCACAAGTTTTTATTAGAGAACCGTTGTTGTGACGTTGTCATCTGCTTCTCGAGTGTTCTGTCCATGTGCCAGACCCCTTTACATCTATATATATTTTGCGATAATACCACAATTATCACACTAATAGCCATTACTGTAAAAGAAAACCATTTTACAGTAAAGCTACTGTAATTGGGGGAGAAGGCTTCAATTTAAGAGGGAGCATAAAAAATGGACTGTGGACCAATGGATAAAGGTCACATGGTCAAATGTGTCTAGATTGACCCTGTTTCAATTCCTGGACAGGCTCAATCCCTGTTGAGCTTGCATTTTTCCACCCCATGCTTGGTGGGTTACCTCCCACAGTCCAAAGACATGCAGATTGGGCTAATTGGCATTCAAAAATTGCCAATTGTGTGTGTATGTGTGTGTGCCCTGCGATTGATTTGCACCCTGTCCAGGGTGTACCCTGCCTCGTGCCTGAAGCCTCCTGGGATAGGCTCCAGGCCCACCGTGGCCCTGAATACAGGATAAAGTGGTATAATCCACTAGGTTGCGCTTTTAATGGCAGCCGCATGAGTATTGAGATGTTGATAGTCAGTTTGTTTTTAGTTTTTAAACCATTTTAGCTCAATATACAATACGTAGAAAATGCATGGTTAAATCTGGATCAATTATTTGTACGATTGTATGTATATATTGGAGTTAGGACATGTGGATGGATTTATTTTTGGGAGATAAAAATAAACTTTTTCTACATCTGGGTGGATGATAGGAAACTATTGCTGAGGAAACCATCTTCAAGCTATCGTTTCCCTATTCTCCTTGCAATGGCACTTCCTGGACAGTTAACTGCTTTCCATTTTTTAAGAAGTCTGAGAAGATGTGCATCTCCTTTGGCTCCTGAAGTTAAGAACATACTGCAGTTAAATGGGATTCTCCGACTCAGATCTTGCCCAAGGGGTAAGAAAGCTGGGAGAAATTATGTTCGTTCAATATGTACAATTGTTGGAAATCGCCCTATTTCTTATGGAACTGGAGTGGATATTAAAAGACTTACTGGACAAAGAAAGTTTTTATCTAACTGTGTATCATTAGAAGACATGGGATTAGTTTCCATTGTTATGCTGATGATACCCAATTATATATCTCAACAAAACCAGACGAAATATCTAAGTTGTCTGGATTAACTGAGTGTGTCCAGGACATAAAAGATTGGATGACCAATAACTTTCTTTTATTAAATTCAGATAAGACAGAGATATTACTTATTGGCCCAAAAACCAGCACACAACAGCTTTCACAATTCAGCCTGCGCTTAGAAGGATGTACTGTTACTACCAGCTCAGCAGTAAAAGACCTGGGCGTAATATTAGACAGTAACTTGTCTTTTGAAAATCACATTTCAAATATCACAAAAACAGCCTTTTTCCATCTTAGAAATATTGCCAAACTTAGGAACATCTTATCCGTATCTGATGCAGAAAAGCTAGTTCATGCATTCATGACCTCCAGACTGGACTATTGTAATGCATTTCTAGGTGGTTGTCCTGCATCCTCAATAAACAAGCTTCAGTTAGTCCAAAATGCAGCCGCCAGGCTTCTCACTAGATCCAGAAAATATGATCATATAACCCCAATATTATCATCCCTGCACTGGCTACCTGTTCAGTTTAGAATAAATTACAAAATAGTATTACTTACATACAAGGCCTTAAATGGTTTAGCTCCCACATACCTAACCAGTCTTCTGATACGCTACAATCCACCACGCGCCTTAAGATCACAAAACTCCGGACTTCTGGTAGTTCCCAGAATTTCAAAATCTACAAAAGGGGGTAGGGCATTTTCATATTTAGCTCCAGAGCTTTGGAATAGCCTTCCAGACAGTGTTTGGGGAGCAGACACGGTTTCCCAGTTCAAAAGTAGACTCAATTAATCTGCCATTTCTCTACCCATCCCGAGGCATCGGGAGATTTTGCCAGCTCCAGTAGACAAAGGCCGACCCTGCAAGGTTCCTGAGGCATCCAGAGAAGGACCAGCTCCAGCTGGATTCAGCTTTATGATGGTTGGAGCTACACATGCTGCTCCTGTGCTTCCAGTGATCCAGACCTCATCTGCCCTCTGCACCTACTGACTCGTCCCTATGCTGAACCGGTCTTCATGTTAATTTAAATAATTTCTGTCATATTGAATTTTCACCTGCACAACACACAAGATGTTATATAATTTCTCTCTGTTATCAACCAAATGAGGATGGGTTCCCTGTTGAGTCTGGTTCCTCTCAAGGTTTCTTCCTAATGCCATCTGAGGGAGTTTTTCCTTGCCACCGTCGCCGTCACCCTTGGCTTGCTCATCAGAGACATTTCATTCATTCGACTCATTATTATCTAGACACATTTTTCTCACACATACACACTTCCAAAAAATTTTTTCTCTTTTTTTTTTTTTTTTTTACATTTTCTTTCATTTTTGTGAAGCTGCTTTGAGACAATGACCATTGTTAAAAGCGCTATATAAATAAAATTGAATTGAATTTAATTGAATTTTGACCAATATTTCTTTCATGTATCAGTCGCCAGAGCATTTGCCGCCTGTTGGCTCATCTGACCATCAGGCTATATAGCTAAATCCAGGGAATTGGCCCACTAAGCCTACTAAACATATTTTCTGCAGAAAGTGTACCCTTGAGACAACCAGGGAATTGGGCCTTCTCATGAATACTACTGATTTTTCTCATATACAGTACATGAAGCTATGGACCCTGAGGCCAAGGTTGGGGTCTTTTCTTCTACTATCAGATCTATCTTGGATAAAACAGTTCCATTAAAGAAAGTCTCCATTACAAATACAGACAAGCCTTGGATGACTGTTCATATTAAAGACCTGATAAAAGATAGACAGTGTGCTTTTTGTTCTGGTGACAAAACCTCTTATAGGAAGTTAAAATCAATCATTGGCAATAAAATCAAGAATGCGAAGAAACAATATTACCAGCATGAGGTGAAGGAACTGCGAAGCTCCAAGCCTAAACAATGGTTTAAGTCAGTGAAAAATCTAAGAGTGACGTGGTGTCTCAGGATCAAAACATATTGCAATATGAGTGTGATATTCTGGCTAGACACTTTGCTTCTGTGTGGAATTATGTGAGCCATACATCTCTATCTGAGGAAGAAGTTACCTGCAAGTTGTCAAATTGTAGTGTACCTCCTCTGAGTATTGGACAAGTTAAGACTAGACTCCGTAAAGTGAATGCAGCCCAGGCTGCTGGCCCTGATTGCATACCTCCTTGGGTGCTAAAGACTTTTTGTGAAGAGTTAGCACCGGTGCTATGTGATATCTTCAACACATGTATCCAACATAACATTTTTCGCAAGCAATGGAAGGAGGCTATAGTTAAAGCTGTTCCCCAAAAAGCAAAGCCTAGTTTTCCAGCAGATTATCGCCAGATCTCACTACTCAGCTGTGTTGGGAAAGTGTTTGAAGGAAGAGATGCAATCCTGGAGGATACAGTTACTAAGATTTTACCATCGCAACATGGCTTTATGAGAGATAGATCAACTGACACTGCTTTGATTCAAATCCTGCAGGACTGGCATGAAGCACTTAACAGCTCCCCCAAAATGGATATACATGCTGTTTTTGTTGATTTCGCTCGAGCTTTTGACACAATTGATCATTGTCAATTACTACACTCCTTAGCTGCCTTGCATGTCAGACGACCCCTTTGGCTTATAGTAAGGAGCTATCTGAATAACAGAGAGCAGAAGGTGTAGTGGGGCTCATGTGTGTCTAATTCCTTTCCAGTTCCAGCTCGTGTTCCTCAGGGGGGGGGTACTATCCCCTCTTCTTTTTGTTATATGTATAAACAGCCTGGACTCACGTTTGCCTCCTTCGGTTCTACCTGTGAAATATGCTGATGATTTAACAATCACAGAGTTTCTAATGGGATCTTTACCTGGACTCAATCAGAAGGCTTTACATTCTGTAGTGAATGGGGACAGGAATTTACATTGGCAGTGAATGGAGCTAAAACTGTGGACATGGTAATTAGTGCTAGAAGAGAGGACAACATTCCCTCCCCTCCCTCTCCTGTTATCTTAGGACATGCAATTAGTAGAGTTTCCATCTTTAAATTGCTCGGTGTTCAAATATCCTCTGACTTGTTGTGGGATGCACACATTAAGTACATGATTTCGAAGGTGCGCCCCAGAATCTACTATCTTTGTGCTGCTAAGAAAGCATGTCTTCCTTGTGATGTTTTGGTGCAAATATACTTAACTTTTATATGGCCAGTTCTTGAGTATGCTAGTCCAGTATGGGGTGGATTACCTAAAGGTCTCTCTGAGGAGTTAGAGAGGATCCAAAAACGATGCTGTCGGATAATAGGTATTCCAACTTCTACTCTCCCAACATTGAGTGAAAGGCATGATGAAGCCACCATACGTACTTTTACTAAAATACTCAGGGACAGTTCATCGCCGCTGCATTGTTTCCTGCATATGGCTCCAACACCTACATATTCTCTTCGGCGGCACAGGATATTCTCTATACCAAGGAGTAAAACCAAACGTCATGAACTCTCCTTCATTCCCCGTGCTTTAAAATTGTATGAAACTGTTTCATAGATAATTTACATGTGCTCGATTAGGATGCCTTTTCTGTGTATATATGTGTTATTTATTTTATTTTAAGTAACTGAGTAAACTTTACTTTAGAAATCCCACAACATAAGATGATCATAAACATATTACATATCATAGCATTATCAAAAGCATAAACTCTGAGAACCTGATCTGGAGTTCTGTGTGGCTTCTATTTGTGCTAAACAGCCAGGGAACACCAAAGCCAACCAAGTGTTCATTTCTAAGTCTAGATATGCAAAAGATATTATAAACAAGATATGGTCATCCTAAATGAACGAACTGAGAACTTTTCAGTGCTATAACTTGCTGTAAACCTGTTGCACATGTCGCTAGTTCTGAAAACCTTAAGGCTGTTTTTCTTTATATTTGTTTCTCCTTTATTGCTTCCTAACAGTTTGTTTTGTTTTTCCAAAACAGAAGAACCACAGTGGCACACAGATCCCAGAAGCAATATTTTTTAGCTTTAAGTGCTGAGTAAAACTCAGACACATTTATCAACTAAGGAGTTGAGGAGTGCTAACATTAATCAACAAACATTAATCCTTTAAGGGTCTGCAAGCAAGAAAATGGGACTGTCCAAAAACAAGTCAAACAGTGCAGAAATCCAGGTAAATTATTATGATTTAATATTAATGTATGCTAATATATACCACAATGATCTGCTACGTAGACAGGGAGGGAAGTATCAAGGTTTGCACAATTCTGGTAATTTGACAATTCTTATGAAGTCTTGATAATGTCTGTTTACATACGCACAAGAAAATGCTGATTTCTGATTAGCATGTTTATTTATTCACCTGCCATAATGCACTAGGCTGAATAAAAAGCAACTGTACACCAGCTAACATGCTCATGGTTATATAATGGATTCAGCTATGTGTGAAGGATTCAGCTATGAATATCTTTGCATTTGGTCTCTTTGTATTTTACCTTAAGGCTTTTTTTTTTTATAATGATATTCTACTCAGAACTGATTATATCATTGTTCAAGGTACAAAAATAAAAGTTTTGCTTTAGGTTTATCTTTATTTACAAGTGCATGTTATATACTGTACATTTGTTAGCATTTGTATACTATTACAATTGTTTTGAAATTAATTAATTTAAAAATTACAGCCATTTGTTATGACTTAAGGCTCAAAGATAATTGGACAAAATCACTGGATGCAAAACTGCGCTGTCAATGACTGCTCTGAATGAATGAAAGTTAAGATGTATCTTTAGGATGTACCAGTTCTTAATATTGACCCCAGAAGAATCAATGGCTGTCTGAAATTTGTAATCCATGGACATCACCATTTACTGAGTTTCTTCCTGGAGCAACATAACAGAATTCATCCTGTTGCTTCAACAGTCACTTCATCAATAAACACCAGTTTCATTGGTTGCCATATACAGTTTGCTCATGCCATTATACTACCTTCACAATGTTTCATGGTGTTGTTTGCTTTGGAACATGATCCTTTCCTTTTTTTTCTCTATACCCTTCTCTTCCCATAAGGGTAATCTGGTAATTCCGTATAAGTAGTAAACATACTATTTTTATTTTTTTTGCAAAATCTAATGTGGCCTTCCTGTCCTTGACTGTACCCAGTGGTTTGCATTTTGAGATACAGTATATACTTTTTCTTTTCATGAAGACTTCCTACAAGGCACGATGCCACAGGTTAGCATTACCTTCTTGCACTGCTCTGTATCTATGTGAATAAAGTTTGCTGTTCTTTTTTTCTTTTTCAGATTACTGTAGATTCCTGCAGATTTGTTGCAGTATATTTATTTATGCCAATGGTCTGATATCCATCCATCTACAGCAGACACTTCTGGAGTCTGTAGGACTCTGTAGTCCAGTGGAGGTGAATGACAACCCATTCACTTTTTGTATGACCGTGGTACGGTAGGACCTTTACATGTTGTATGCATTCACACACTTTGGGCAGATTTTATGCAAACAGGCCCAATATGAGAATTGATCCTCGGACCTGGAGGTTCATGGCAACAGTGCTGCCAATATTCTGACAGCAATTCCCAATGGCATGTATGTATTTTCTAACCATTTTAAATAGGGACTGATTTATCAACAAGGGACAGTTCAAAGCTGGATTCACTTCCAAACTAAAGCTCAAGAGTGTAGTCCCTTTATCTGTGACTCAGCTATAGATCCTAAAACAGTAAGGGTTGCTATTTTACAGCTATTTTACTGCTTATCAAGTTAGCCTGTTAGCCATACTGAGATTAATCTGGCTAATAATATATTAATTGCACAATAATGGAAAGTACATCACTTGTATATTTCTTTGTAGGTGGAACTATCTGACAATCCACATTATATACAGTGGTGTGAAAAAATATTTGCCCCCCTCCTGATTTCTTATTCTTTTGCATGTTTGTCACACAAAATATTTCTGATCATCAAATACATTGAACTAAGATAACACAAGTAAACACAAAATGCAGTTTTTAAATGAGGGATTTTATTATTTAGGGAGAAAAAAAATCCAAACCTACATTGGCCCTGTGTGAAAAAGTAATTGCCCCCTGAACATAATAACTGGTTGGGCCACCCTTAGCAGCAACAACTGCAATCAAGCATTTGCGATAACTTGCAACGAGTCTTTTACAGCGCTCTGGAGGAATTTTGGCCCACTCATCTTTGCAGAATTGTTGTAATTCAGCTTTATTTGAGGGTTTTCTAGCATGAACGACCTTTTTAAGGTCATGCCACAACATCTCAATAGGATTCAGGTCAGGACTTTGACTAGGCCACTCCAAAGTCTTCATTTTGTTTTTCTTCAGCCATTCAGAGGTGGATTTTCTGGTGTGTTTTGGGTCATTGTCCTGCTGCAGCACCCAAGATCGCTTCAGCTTGAGTTGACGAACAGATGGCCGGACATTCTCCTTCAGGATTTTTTGGTAGACAGTAGAATTCATGGTTCCATCTATCACAGCAAGCCTTCCAGGTCCTGAAGCAGCAAAACAACCCCAGACCATCACACTACCACCAGCATATTTTACTGTTGCTATGATGTTCTTTTTCTGAAATGCTGTGTTACTTTTACGCCAGATGTAACGGGACACGCACCTTCCAAAAAGTTAAACTTTTGTCTCGTCGGTCCACAAGGTATTTTCCCAAAAGTCTTGGCAATCATTGAGATGTTTTTTTAGCAAAATTGAGACGAGCCTTAATGTTCTTTTTGCTTAAAAGTGGTTTGCGCCTTGGAAATCTGCCATGCAGGCCATTTTTGCCCAGTCTCTTTCTTATGGTGGAGTGGTGAACACTGACCTTAATTGAGGCAAGTGAGGCCTGTAGTTCTTTAGATGTTGTCCTGGGGTCTTTTGTGGCCTCTCGGATGAGTTGTCTCTGCGCTCTTGGGGTAATTTTGGTCGGCCGGCCACTCCTGGGAAGGTTCACCACTGTTCCATGTTTTTGCCATTTGTGGATAATGGCTCTCACTGTGGTTCACTGGAGTCCCAAAGCTTTAGAAATGGCTTTATAACCTTTACCAGACTGATAGATCTCAATTACTTTTGTTCTCATTTGTTCCTGAATTTCTTTGGATCTTGGCATGATGTCTAGCTTTTGAGGTGCTTTTGGTCTACTTCTATGTGTCAGGTAGCTCCTATTTAAGTGATTTCTTGATTGAAACAGGTGTGGCAGTAATCAGGCCTGGGGGTGACTACAGAAATTCAAGTCAGGTGTGATAAACCACAGTTAAGTTATTTTTTAACAAGGGGGGCAATCACTTTTTCACACAGGGCCATGTAGATTTGGAGTTTTTTTCTCCCTTAATAACGTAAACCTTCATTTAAAAACTGCATTTTGTGTTCAATTATGTTATCTTTGACTAATGGTTAACGGTTTTTGATGAGCAGAAACATTTAAGTGTGACAAACATGCAAAAGAATAAGAAATCAGGAAGGGGGCAAATAGTTTTTCACACCACTGTATTTGACATGACCTAACAAATAGGAACAGAAAGATTGACAAAAAGATGCAGAACAATTGGATTTAAAGCAACACCTTGGAGCCCACTTCTTAGCCCATTTGCCTCCTTACTGTTTACTGTGTGAGCTTCTGAATTTGATTAGCTGTTTGATTTTTAGTGCTTGTATATAATGACTAACTTACTTTTGTGACCAGCACCAACATTTTTCTTTTGTTATTCATGGATGAATGAAGCCTCACAAATACTTTGAAGCTTTGCCGACACTTTTACTTTGAAGTTACTTGAAAATATTATGGATTAAAATATTATTGTTTTTAAAAGTATAGTTTCTTGATTAAAAAAAAAATCTGACTAGCAACTTCATAATTTTTTACAATAATGATCTTCATTATTGGATACTGTCTACAAAGCCTCACGCTAATCAGCACTGTAATGCCCTTCCAGACCTGTGTGCATGGAGTTTGCATGTCCTCCCCATGCTCCTCCGGGTACTCCAGTTTCCATCCAAAGACAATGCAGGTTTTTCTTTAGTGGTTTATTTTCTACATTCTAGAAAAATACTGGAAATTTCAAAACCATTAAAGAACACAGATACTTAAACATTAGGTAATCAAGTAACAAACAACAGTCAGTTGTTATTTTATGACATGACGGTCAGCAGTTCTGGAACATTTCTTGCAAGAACAGTATTGTCAGCAGTATTTGCAAAATTTTGCAAAACCGAAAAGCACTATGATAAAACTGGCTCTATTATGAAGTTTTGCTGTGTGCTGTTTTGCACACCTTCAGCATTATTTTACAATGTAAAAAATTATTAGGAAAGTTGTCTCTGTCATTGGAGTTGCAAAGACTGGCGAAGGTGTCTGAAATAAATCAACTTTTCAATGATAAAAAAAAAAATCATTAAATAATCTTAAGAGCATTGATTAAGCTGCTTCGATGAAGAACCCACACACATTTATATATATATCTTAGTAATAAGTGTTGATTATCATCTGATCATCTCATTTATTTATTAAAGTGTGACTATAAATACCAAATAAGTGGCAATGTTTTTGTCAAGGTTATTCTATAATATAATGTTTAACTAGTGTGACAGCTCAGCAAAATCAAGTAAAGTAAGATCAAAATCTATTTCTGTGGCGTGGAGTGGGTTGTTTCCAATGGATGCTTATACCATTCCTCATTCTCATTTTGCCCAGTAGTTCAGAAAGTGTATTCAAGAGTGGTATTTCCACTGTTTGATTTATTGCTATTTTGGCCATGTTTGACGATCTTACTTCATTACGAAACATGGCCTATTGCTTTTGACAAGCGTAAGTAATTTCACAGTTTCATAATGTGTTCCATAATTGTTGTACCTTTTCACAGTATGAAGTAAAGCAATCAGCTGAATTGGAAAGCAGGGTAAATGAGTTGGCAGTGGGACAAGTACGAGAGCCAAATTCAAGAGAGCTTCCGAATAATGCTATGCTGTAAAGTACAAAAATTGGAGGAATTTAGTATTGCTGCCAGTTCTTGGGCCCACTAACAACACTTTGCACTACCTTGTGGCAATATCTGTGCCTGTCAATGGAAATCTCCAATTGGAATCAATGAGCAATAGTGATCAGTGCTGATTTGTTTACCTTATTACCTTGATTTAAAAAAAAAAAAAAGGCCTTTGTAAATAAAGCATGTACACATCAGACTAATTCTGAAAAGAAGCAAGCGTCATGGCAACTGGCTGGACTAACTACTAGTGATTATTGATTATTTAAAAAAAAAAAAAAGATCTGGACAATTGACTGTTGACAGCAATCCTATAGAAGAAGCAGTAGGACAAATGTCAATAAAAAAAAAAGATACACTTGAAAAACTATGCAGATCAGTGGTATGAGGCCCGACTTATGTGCTGTGAGAGCTCATTGGTGGAATGGATGAAAACTTGACAGAATGTCATTTTCAGCAACATTTTCAAAAACCCCTGAGGGGTCACACATGCTACTGTGGATGATTCTGCATTAAGAGCTGTCACGCAGCAAACAGGATGTCTCACCATAGTCCTGTGCCCTGGGATTTTACAAGGAGCTAATACATCTACAGAGGAGCAGAAGTTGATATTTTTATAAACAGATAAACAATTCACTGTTTACCACACATGGACAGGGCAGAGAAAATAGCCTGGGGCCACACATCTTAAAACTATTTGTCTAACCACAGGGAGCAAACCTGTGGCATGAAACACCGACATCTTTTCTAGTTTTTTTTTAGTAGCATAAGTTAAAGGCATGGTATTTGGGTTTTACCGTAATATGTACCTGGCACCATTGTAAACAGTTGTGAAGGGGTTACATCATACAGTACATAATCTCCACTTTACTTAAGTGTTCTAGTAGTATACTTTTTTTTTTAAACCAAAATAAGTTATCAGAGATATATTTAACAAGAATATACTTAAGTATACCTGGCATAAACTGACAAGTATACAGAAAAGTTTCTTACAGTATATGTACACTATGTCAAAGTATACTTTGACATATAAGAAAATATAAACATTAAATTGAAGTATATGTATCTTGTAGTTTGGGGTGGAATAGTTGAACGTAAATAGTACAAATAAGGCTTAAACAATGAAAGGTGGTTTATTAACAAAATAAAGCGGAATATTAACCCTAAGGTAGTTTTTTAACCTACTTTCTCTCTCTCTCTCTCTCTCTCTCTCTGTCGCTTGTATTGGCCTTTAAGGGGGGCCTTTAACATAGCAACAAGAGCTGCCAATGCTTTGCTGTTAGGCTACAGTGCAATTACATTGTCCTGCCTACAGTGACAATATAAAAGCATTCCTTTCATTTCCATTGGGCTGATGAGTTGTTAGAGTTGTGTCCCTTTGCTGGCATGTTTTACAGTAACTTGCAGCCAAAAAAAAAAAAACTTATGCAAATATTCCAAGATAAAGTGGTAGTGTGGTGTTCAGCATTCAAAATTTAATTAAACATGGACCAAACTTATCAGTGCTATGGAGTATCACCCCGCCATATACAATAAGGCTCACTTTATCCACTGTGTCAACAGCTGGAGAAACCAAGTTTGGAGAGAAGTTGTAGTAGCAATTGGTGAGTCCAGTGGGTGTTTGTCTGGTTTTACACTTTCTTCTCTTAGGTTCTTTTAGTATCACTTTGAATGGGCATGTCACACTCTTGCACATATATATTTCCATGCAGAAAACTTGCGTGGTAAGTTAGGTACCAAAGGTGACTTGTAGAACCCTAGTGTGCAAAGTTACTATTATTACTATTATTATGCGCGCGACTTCATTCACATGGAATTCAATTGTACACTCATAAGCAAGTTTTAAAAAATGAACATCATCTGCTGAATTTTGGATTTAACTAAATTTACTTAATTTAGTGTTACCATGAAGACCGAGGATAGAAGGTGGAAGATCTCGTTTATTAAGTCGATTTCAATTGCACACTCATAGTGTATTTAAAAATTTACAGCGCTATCTGTTTTTGAGATGAACTAATGATGTTTTCAATGCCGATTTCTTTTATGATGTAAGGTAGTTTTCCAGTTAAACCTTGTCTTTGGACCAAAGACAATGAAACATAGCCTACAGTATATGTTTTCTAAAGCTCGGCCAAATATACAGTGGTGTGAAAAACTATTTGCCCCCTTCCTGATTTATTATTCTTTTGCATGTTTGTCACACTTAAATGTTTCTGCTCATCAAAAACCGTTAACTATTAGCCAAAGATAACATAATTGAACACAAAATGCAGTTTTTAAATGAAGGTTTATGTTATTAAGGGAGAAAAAAAACTCCAAATCTACATGGCCCTGTGTGAAAAACTGATTGCCTCCCTTGTTAAAAAATAACTTAACTGTGGTTTATCACACCTGAGTTAAATTTCTGTAGTCACTCCCAGGCCTGATTACTGCCACACCTGTTTCAATCAAGAAATCACTTAAATAGGAGCTACCTGACACAGAGAAGTAGACCAAAAGCACCTCAAAAGCTAGACATCATGCCAAGATCCAAAGAAATTCAGGAACAAATGAGAACAAAAGTAATTGAGATCTATCAGTCTGGTAAAGGTTATAAAGCCATTTCAAAAGCTTTGGGACTCCAGCGAACCACAGTGAGAGCCATTATCCACAAATGGCAAAAACACGGAACAGTAGTGAACCTTCCCAGGAGTGGCCGGCCGACCAAAATTACCCCAAGAGCGCAGAGACAACTCATCCGAGAGGCTACAAAAGACCCCAGGACGACATCTAAAGAACTGCAGGCCTCACTTGCCTCAATTAAGGTCAGTGTTCACGACTCCACCATAAGAAAGAGACTGGGCAAAAACGGCCTGCATGGCAGATTTCCAAGGCGCAAACCACTTTTAAGCAAAAAGAACATTAAGGCTCGTCTCAATTTTGCTAAAAAACATCTCAATGATTGCCAAGACTTTTGGGGAAATACGAGACAAAAGTTTAACTTTTTGGAAGGTCTGTGTCCCGTTACATCTGGCGTAAAAGTAACACAGCATTTCAGATAAAGACCATCATACCAACAGTAAAATATGGTGGTGGTAGTGTGATGGTCTGGGGTTGTGTTGCTGCTTCAGGACCTGGAAGGCTTGCTGTGATAGATGGAACCATGAATTCTACTGTCTACCAAAAAATTCTGAAGGAGAATGTCCGGCTATCTGTTCGTCAACTCAAGCTGAAGCGATCTTGGGTGCTGCAGCAGGACAATGACCCAAAACACACCAGCAAATCCATCTCTGAATGGCTGAAGAAAAACAAAATGAAGACTTTGGAGTGGCCTAGTCAAAGTCCTGACCTGAATCCTATTGAGATGTTGTGGCATGACCTTAAAAAGGCAGTTCATGCTAGAAAACCCTCAAATAAAGCTGAATTACAACAATTCTGCAAAGATGAGTGGGCCAAAATTCCTCCAGAGCACTGTAAAAGACTCATTGCAAGTTATCGCAAACGCTTGATTGCAGTTATTGCTGCTAGAGGTGGCCCAACCAGTTATTAGGTTCAGGGGACAATTACTTTTTCACACAGGGCCATGTAGGTTTGGATTTTTTTTCTCCCTAAATAATAAAACCCCTCATTTAAAAACTGCATTTTGTGTTTACTTGTGTTATCTTTGACTAATAGTTAAATGTGTTTGATGATCAGAAACATTTTGTGTAACAAACATGCAAAAGAATAAGAAATCAGGAGGGGGGCAAATAGTTTTTCACACCACTGTACCTGTGAAAACCATTAAACCCATTAAAATCTGTTCAGTAGTTTTTATGTGATGTGTGCACAAACCAACAGACAAACAGATAAGACAAGGATAGATATTTTAGTATAGATATAAATGTATAGATCATTATTATTATTATTATTATGCATTTCAAACTGTGTAACTGTGTATATACAGGTAGAAGTCATAGAGGGACCGTTAAAAGAGGGATAGGAATAAGAAGACATGCAGAGAAGTGGGGCAGGGCCATGGGAAATGTATCAGCCATTGTATTTGATTGCAGTGATGGGGTTTTTAGCCCTCTTTATCAGTGACCAGGAAATCTCCAACAAAGCTTGCCCCACACCATGCCCCCAACTCAGTGTTGAAAGAGAAAGACATTGCCGATTTCATTCATGGTAGCCAGATGTCAAGTCAAATCTGGCCTTCAACTGCATATAAATTTCTATCAACACCACTACCACATTTACTGTATTATCTTCAGTCAGGGTTGAGGATTTCACCTCTAAGTATAGACTTTTTGGCACACATAAGGCAAAGGTGAAATTATGAATCCATCAGCATGTTTATGAAGCTTTGGAGCAGTGGCTCTCAAACCTGTTCCTGGAAGATCACCTGCCCTGCACATTTTTATTATTTTCTCAGTTACCAGAACTCTAAAAACCACTGCGTTAAAGGAAGCCGATGAGATCCTCACACACAGTTTTTATTTCTGTTACTTTTAAGTTTTCAGACATAGACTGACCTTTAGTTTTCTTTCTTTCTTTTTATACTCAGTCACTACATTAAGTATTTAAAACTAAACCTTATCTTGAACTCTGTCCTTACTTCCTCATGTACACTCACTCACTCATTGTCTATATCGCTTTATCCTGTATACAGGGTCGAGGGGACCTGAAGCCTATCCCAGGAGGTTTAGGGCACAAGGCAGGGTACACCCTGGGCAGGGTGCCAATCCATTGCAATCCTCATGTACGCACATCAGTATGAAGGTTTCATGCTTGTGGCTCTATACAGTGGGAAGTCCACACAATATGATTTATGTTCACTTACTCCGCGATAAATTTAGTTTCCCATGCATCAGTACTAGTTTACAAATTCAGTGTGCACAGACTACTGTATTAAGGTGACCACACAATTGCTCTCCACGTCTAAAGTATTTCTTGTGTTATTGTGAAAACTTGCTGGATGTTGAGTACATTGGCAAAAAAGACATCTTAGAAAATAAACATAGCTTGAATCGAATTTCATTTATTGTTGGGATTGCCACTTAACAGCATGGAGCTGTGGCCACTTATCAGGGATAACCCCTGGAGGATGTGCTGAGCCAAAGAACGCTCATGTTTGTGTTGTTTGTTACTCATTGTGTATTTTAGGACATGTCAGTTATCTTTGTGTTTCACTGTCTCACTCTTCTGGTTCTGTTCAAAAGTCTTCTTGTTCCCTTTCAAAAGCTACACTCAGTGCTGCATGTGGGAACATCTCTTTGTGTTTCCCGGTTGCGAAGTATGTGTGTATCAAACACGCCAAATTTTGGCTTATTTAACCTTGGTCAGGTGACGTTATCTGATGAAGTGCACCTGCTGGTTATAAATAGGAGTGAACCGGAAACATCCTCAGATCTTTTTGTCTTCAGGACTGCTGTGTGTTTTTGTGTGTGCAGGCAAATTTAGAAAGTGTTTAACTCACCGATATGGCGGAGTTTCAAGCGAGATACGTGCCTCCATGTGATCTCTTTCGGAGGGCGATTTCCACACTTTCTGTTTCGAGTGTTTGGGGGAAGAGCATGCTCTCCTCAGGCTTCAGGGAGAGTGTGAGCACTGTGATCTCTTCACTATTAAGGTGCTTCGCGTGCGGCTCACCTTCTTTATGGAGAAACCGCGAGCCGTGCCACATTCCTGGGGCTCATGTGCAGATCTGGAATCATGATACGGAATCCCCTCTGCTTTCACTCATGCTCTCGCCGGATCGGGAAGCTTTTCCGTCCACTTCTCAAGCACTAATTGTGAATGGGCAGGAGAGACTTCCTCTCTCGCTTCTGTTGAGATGGAAATAGCCACCTCAGAATGCTCCTCTAGTGACGACAGAGCATATGACGAGTTACTCGAAGTTGTAATGCGTGCGCTCGAGCGGCTGTATATCAACTGACCGCAGGAGCGAGCTTCCCCCAAGCGCTCAAAATTAGACAGGTTTCTGTCGTGTGGCTGGGGGGGGCAGAGCCTCAATGACATTCTCTCCCCTTCTTACTAAATTCCTTTGGGGTTAAGCAAAATATAATTGGAGCAACTCACCGCTTTAATCATACGCTAGATTTAATTATATCCCATGGTATAGATGTCTCTAATATAGAGATCATACCTCAAAGTGATGATATCACAGATCATCACCTCCTGACATATACTCTACCCGTAGAACAGATTAGCTGTGTCTCCCCACGCTATCAATCTGTTAGAAATATGAATCCCACCACTAAAGACAGATTCACAAGTAATCTGCCGGATCTGTCCCAATTTCTTATTAGACCCCTAAATGCAGATGATCTAGATGAAGTGACTAGCAGCATGGGCACTATTTTTACCAGTACATTAGACACTGTTGCTCCCATCAGATTAAAAAAAGTCAGAGATAAAACATTGGCACCGTGGTACAACAGTCATACTCGCGCCCTAAAGAGAGCAACCCGTAACCTTGAGCGAAAATGGAGGAAAACTAAATTAGAAGTTTTTCGAATTGCGTATAAAGACAGTATGTGCAGCTATAGACAGGCTCTAAAAACTGCTAGGACCGAGCATCTTAGCCAACTGATAGCAAGAAACCAAAACAATCCCAGGTTCTTATTTAGTACAGTGGCTCGCTTAACAAAACCTAAGATGCCCGCAGAGAGTATCCCATCACAGTTTAGAAGTGAAGACTTTATGGACTTCTTTAATGAAAAAATCAATAATATCAGGAAGAAAATAATGGAGGTTCAACCTCTAATAGTATCTCACGATCCAGTTCAGCCTATAGCTTCACATTTAGATTTTCACTGCTTTACAGGTATAGGACAGGAAGAGCTGTATAAACTCATCACCTCGGCTAAATCAACAACGTGCCTGTTAGACCCAATCCCAACCAGATTTTTAAAAGAAGTGATGCTTACGGTTGGAGAGCCACTCCTAAACATTATTAATTCTTCATTACATCTAGGTCACGTCCCTAAACCTTTCAAGTTAGCAGTTATTAAGCCGCTTCTTAAAAAATCTAATTTGGACGCGAATGAAATAAAAAATTACAGACCGATCTCAAACCTCCCGTTCATATCAAAAATACTAGAAAAAGTAGTATCAGCTCAAATTTGCACATTCTTGCAGGATAACAACATCCTTGAAGAATTTCAGTCAGGTTTCAGGCCCCATCATAGCACAGAAACTGCACTAGTTAAGATTACAAATGACTTGTTTTTAGCTTCAGACCAAGGCTGCATCTCATTGCTAGTCCTGCTCGATCTTAGTGCTGCATTCGACACTATAGATCATAATATTCTCATAGATCGCTTACAAAATTATATAGGCATTCAGGGACAGGCACTAAAATGGTTTAGATCTTACCTGTCTGATCGCTACCATTTTGTAGATCTAAATGGAGAACCGTCTGGTATAATGCCAGTGAAATATGGGGTCCCACAAGGGTCAGTTTTAGGACCTCTGTTGTTCTCAATATACATGCTTCCCTTGGGTAACATCATTAGAAGACATGGGATTAGTTTCCATTGTTATGCTGATGATACCCAATTATATATCTCAACTAAACCAGACGAAATACCTAAGTTGTCTAGATTAACTGAGTGTGTCCAGGACATAAAAGATTGGATGACCAATAACTTTCTTTTACTAAATTCAGATAAGACAGAGATATTACTTATTGGCCCAAAAACCAGCACACAACAGCTTTCACAATTCAGCTTGCGCTTAGAAGGATGTACTGTTATTACCAGCTCAGCAGTAAAAGATCTGGGAGTAATATTAGACAGTAACTTGTCTTTTGAAAATCACATTTCAAATATCACAAAAACAGCCTTTTTCCATCTTCGAAATATTGCTAAACTTAGGAACATCTTATCCGTATCTGATGCAGAAAAACTAGTTCATGCATTCATGACCTCCAGACTGGACTATTGTAATGCATTACTAGGTGGTTGTCCTGCATCCTCAATAAACAAGCTTCAGTTAATCCAAAATGCAGCTGCCAGGGTTCTCACTAGATCCAGAAAATATGATCATATAACCCCAATATTATCATCCCTGCACTGGCTACCTGTTCAGTTTAGAATAAATTACAAAATAGTATTACTTACATACAAGGCTTTAAATGGTTTAGCTCCCACATACCTAACCAGTCTTCTGATACGCTACAATCCACCACGCGCCTTAAGATCACAAAACTCCGGACTTCTGGTAGTTCCCAGAATTTCAAAATCTACAAAAGGGGGTAGGGCTTTTTCATATTTAGCTCCAAAGCTTTGGAATAGCCTTCCAGACAGTGTTCGGGGAGCAGACACGGTTTCTCAGTTCAAAAGTAGACTCAAGACGCATCTTTTTAATCTGGCATACACATAACTCATCCCAGTACTCATACTCCAGTACACCTATACCGAATGGCAACTACGCTAATTCTCCCCATCTGTTCTGTATTTCTCTACCCATCCCGAGGCATCGGGAGATTTTGCCAGCTTCAGTAGACAAAGGCCGACCCTGCGAGGTTCCTGAGGCATCCAGAGAAGGACCAGCTCCAACTGGATTCAGCTTTATGATGGTTGGAGCTACACATGCTGCTCCTGTGCTTCCAGTGATCCAGACCTCATCTGCCCTCTGCACCTACTGACTCGTCCCTATGCTGAACTGGTCTTCATGACAATTTAAATAATTTCTGTCATATTGAATTTTCACCTGCACAACACACAAGATGTTATATCATTTCTATCTGTTATCGCCCAAATGAGGATGGGTTCCCTGTTGAGTCTGGTTCCTCTCAAGGTTTCTTCCTAATGCCATCTCAGGGAGTTTTTCCTTGCCACCGTCGCCGTCACCCTTGGCTTGCTCATCAGAGACATTTCATTCATTCATCTCATTATTATCTGCACATTTCTCTCACACATCCACACTTCCAATTATTTTCTTTTCTATAATTATTATTATTATTTGTTTTTATTTATTTATTTTCTATTATAATTTTATTTATTTATTTATTACTTTATATATAATTATTCTATATATATATAATATATAATGTTTTTTTTTTTTTTTTTTTTGTGTGTTAAATTTCTAAAATTTTTGTGAAGCTGCTTTGAGACAATGACCATTGTTAAAAGCGCTATATAAATAAAATTGAATTGAATTGAATTGAATTCTTTAGCGACCTCCATGACGAGTTAACTTGTTCTCTCTCCAGGGACATCATCCTCCCTGAAAAAGCCAACACTTCCCTCCAAGCCGTGTAGACTCTCATCTTCCCTGGTGGGAAAAGCTTTTCAGGTAGCGGGTCAAGCTGGTGCTGCACTGCACACCATGGCAGTTTTGCAGGCTTACCAGGTTGACCTGCTGAAAGACTTGAGCACTGGTGGGGCTGTTGATAATAGGGCATTTCTAGAACTACGCCGAGCCACAGATCTGTCTCTTTGTGCAACCAAGCAGACAGCCCGTGCTATCGACCGTTCTATGGCTGCCATGGTGTCCACGGAGAGGCACCTGTGGCTAAATCTCACGGGCATCAAGGATAAGGATCGTGCATTCCTCCTTGATGCCCCCATCTCGCCTTCCGGCCTGTTTGGCGATGCTGTTAGTTCCGTCGCCACTAGGTTTCGGGAGGCGAGATTATATGAACAGGCCTTCGGGAAATTTCTTCCCCGCCGTGCTCAAGAGTCGGGACTGTCAGACACCCAGTCCTGACCAGGTCTGACTCTTGCGAGGCGGGAAGCGCAAAAAGAGACTGTGATGAGCCGGGCACCCCCTTGTAAAGACTCGGGTGTGGTTCGCCGCTCTTCGCAATCTGCCTCAAAGAGGTTGGACCTGCTTCCGTCATTTCCTACCATGTTTCAGGATGCCGAACATCTAACACCAGGCTCTGCTTTGTGACAAGTTCCTGTCCCTCAGGGCGAGTTAAATTCGGGGGCATATGAATGTGGGAGCAGATTTGCTGTTCAGACAAGCTGTGACAGACAGGGAATGCAAACTCCACCCCGAAGTAGTCAGTCAAATCTGGGAAAGATTTTATGTAGCAGAGGTGGACCTCTTTTCCCTTGCAAGAAACAGCACAATGTCCCCTTTACTACTCCCTGACTCCTCCAGCTCCCTTGGGTCTGGATGCGAGGGCCCATACGTGGCCCAGATTACACCTTAATGTGTTTCCTCCGATAGCTCTGCTCCCGGGAGTCCGGGCGAGGTTCCATCAACAGGGTTTGCGCCTCTTATTGATTGCGCCCCATTGGCCGACCAGATATCTCTCCTTGACGGCTGACCGTGACGGCTGACCACTGAGGAGGGACCTTCTGTCTCAGGCACAGTGGACAACATTTTATTCCCGGCCCGCGCTCTGGAACCTTCACGTCTGGACCCTGTGAGGGACCAATTAAGAGATGCTGGTCTTCCACCCAGCGTAATTGAAATTATTTTAAGCTCCCTCCACTAGAAGAACTTATGCCCTCTAATGGAGTGTATTTGAAAGTTGGTGCATAGCAAAACATGTAGACCCAGTCCACTGCCTTATTGTTTCTGTGCTGGAGTTCCTCCAAGAAAAGTTGTCCTCGGGCTTATGCCCTAGTACTCTCAGAATGTACGTAGCCGCTATTTCGGCTTGTCATGTTCTGACCAGTGGGGTTTCTGTGGTAAAGCACCCTTTAGTTGCCCGTTTTATTCATGGAGCTAAATGGTTGAGGCCGCCCACTAGAGTGATGGTCCCTTCGTGGGACTTAGCTATTGTGCTTGAAGGTCTGATTGACACCTCCTTTGAACCACTAGAGTCAGCGCCTGTCAGGCTTCTGACTCTCAAGATGGTTTTTCATATGGCTATTACTTTTTTGAAGAGAATCTGCAGGCTTTGTCAGTCTCCCCATCCTGCCTAGACTTTGCCCCTGGGCTAGTCAAGGCCATTCTGCATCCTCACCCGAACTACTGTATCTTCCGAAAGTTCCATTCTCAACTATGCACCCAGTTGTTCTTGAAGCATTCTGTCCTCCGCCTTTTATAGCTCCGGAGCAGGAGAGACTTCACTTACTGTGTCCAGTATGTGCTCTTCACATTTACATCCACCGCACTAGCCAGTGGCATAAGTCAGAGCAGCTTTTCATATGCTATGGGGACCGCAACTGCGGGGTGGCTACCACTAGACAAACGCTGTCACATTGAGTGAGAGATGCTATTGTCCTAGCCTATGAGGCGCGTGGTCACACTTCGCCTCTAGGCATCAGGGCTCATTTGACCAGGGGAATTGCCTCATCTATTGCGCTGGCAAGAGGAGTCCCCTTGCAGTAAGTCTGTGATGCAGCAGGTTGGTCCTCTCCGCACACATTTGTCTGATTTTACAGTTTGGATGTCCGTGCTACTCCGGGCACATGGGTCCTCGAGTCAGTCTCCTCAGGTCTGAGCCTCCTCAGGTCAGAGCTAGGTCTGAAACCTCCTTGGCTATTGGTAACTATTTATTACCTGCAGGTGTACTTCATCAGATGACGTCAACTGACCAAGGTTATATAAGCCAAAATTTGCCGTGTTTGATACACACATGCTTCACAACCGGTAACACAAAGAGATGTTCCGATAGCGTTTTCACACAGCATCTTATTCCTGCTTTTTTAGGGAACAGGGTTACAACAAAGTAACCCAAGACGTTTATCTCCTGGTCCTTAATGTCCTGGTCCTGCATCTGTTCTGTTTTGTATATGTGTGCCAAAAGCTGTTTAGTTCTTGCTATTTTCATGTCTATGTTCTTGCCTGGTTATTGACCCTCTTCTAATTCCTGTTATTGTTTTGGTTTTCTTTAATAATGACTTAACCTTTCCACTTACACTACACGCCATGCCTGCAGTCCCTATTTCCTGACACAGTTTGAGTCCTCAGAGCCTGCACAGACCATCTAGCGCCTGTGTCCAAAGAAATATTCAACCTTTCCTTAACCCAATCAGTAATTCCCACATGCATCAGAGAGTCCATCTCTGTTCCTGTCCCGAAGAAGCCCTATCCTGCTTTTGTCAACAACTACCGCCCTGTAGCCCTCACCTCATTAGTGATGAAGTGTTTTGAGCGGCTGGTCAGAGACTGGATCCACTACAGTTTACATAATGTCCGAACCACAATGGTTTTTGTGCCTTTGAAAAAAGCCTTTGGTGTTGACCTGTGTGCAGACTGCACCTTAGACAAGATTCCTCTACTCTAACACTGCACCCTTGGTAAAATACTGTACAGTATAAACAAAAGGTCTCCTTCAGCTGGATGGCTTGTTGTGTGGAGTTGCTGAACCATGTCCTTGTAGTTTTGACGCGTATCTTTAATTTGAAGTTTCACTCACACAACAGAAGTCTGATGATCTCTTTGTCTCTTGTAGTTTATTTTGTCAGCATCAAAGAATCAACACTTCATACAGTCGTCTTGAGTAAATCCACTGTGGTTACAACACCTGTTGCTGTATCTTATAAACTTCTTGAATTACGATTAGCTTACGGTCAAAAGCTTGTGTTTCCGTAGCCTTCCGCATCTAAACTGAAACTTTCTATCATGCGATAGTCATACAAATACAGGTCCTTCTCCCAAACAATTTGCATATTGTGATAACGTTCATTATTTTCTGTAATGTACTGATAAACATTAGACTTTCATATATTTTAGATTAATTACACACAAACTGAAGTAGTTCGAGCCTTTTATTGTTTTAATATTGATGATTGTGGCATACAGCTCATGAAAACCCAAAATCCCTATCTCCAAAATTTGCATATTTCATCCGACCAATAAAAGAAAAGTGTTTTCAATACAAAATAAGTGAACCTTCAAATAATTATGTTCAGTTATGCACTCAATACTTGGTCAGGAATCCTTTTGCAGATTCTTGTGTCTTGTGTCTCTCAACTTTCTCTTCACAATATCCTACAGATTCTCTATGGGGTTCAGGTCAGGAGAGTTGGCAGGCCAATTGAGCACAGTAATACCATCGTCAGTAAACCATTTACCAGTGGTTTTGGCACTGTGAGCAGGTGCCAGTTCGTGCTGATGAATGAAATCTTCATCTCCATAAAGCTTTTCAGCAGATGGAAGCATGAAGTGCTCCAAAATCTCCTGATAGCTAGCTGCATTGACCCTGCCCTTGATAAAACACAGTGGACCAACACCAGCAGCTGACATGGCACCCCAGACCATCACTGACTGTGGGTACTTGACACTGGACTTCAGGCATTTTGGCATTTTCCTCTCCCCAGTCTTCCTCCAGACACTGGCACCTTGATTTCTGAATGACATGCAAAATTTGCAACCTGTAGCCTATTTCCTGCACACGCCTGTACACAGTGGCTCTGGATGTTTCTACCCCAGACTCAGTCCACTGCTTCCGCAGGTCCCCCAAGGTCTGGAATCGGTCCTACTCCACAATCTTCCTCAGGGCCCGGTCACCTCTTCTCGTTGTGCAGCGTTTTCTGCCACACTTTTTCCTTCCCACAGACTTCCCACTGAGGTGCCTTGATACAGCACTCTGGGAACAGCCTATTCGTTCAGAAATTTCTTTCTGTGTCTTACCCTCTTGCTTGAGGGTGTCAATGATGGCCTTCTGGACAGCAGTCAGGTCGGCAGTCTTACCCATGATTTTTGAATAATGAACCAGGCTGGGAGTTTTTAAAAGCCTCAGGAATCTTTTGCAGGTGTTTAGAGTTAATTAGTTGATTCAGATGATTAGGTTAATAGCTCGTTTATAGAACCTTTTCATGATATGCTAATTTTTTGAGATAGGGATTTTGGGTTTTCATGAGCTGTATGCCACAATCATCAATATTAAAACAATAAAAGGCTTGAACTACTTCAGTTTGTGTGTAATGAATCTAAAATATATGAAAGTTTAATGTTTAGCAGTACATTACAGAAAACAATGAACTTTATCACAATATGCAAATTTTTTGAGAAGGACCTATACATGTCATAGTGGAATTACATCACAGACCAACTTACTATTGTCAAAATGGATGCTTAACTAACAAATTTAAAGCTTATGGCTTATGTAATAAACTTAATGCTTAATGCTTTACTAATTAATAGAATAAGGTTAAATAACATGAAATAAAAACAAATAAACGCAACAACAAATTCATAACAAGTATGATATGGCTCTTACAATGACAGATATACTGATCATGTTATCCTGAAGTATTGTTCAAACAGTGCATCTTCCAGAAAAAGTTCTTTAATGAGCTAGTGGTACTCTCCATGAAGCCTCGAGATCTGATGCACCAAGCGGAGCAGGCACAACACCACAAATTAACTCTCAAGTACAGAGGAGCAAAGACACATGAAGAAAATTTGTTGAAAGACTACTGTACTGTGTTTATAGCGATCCAACTCGAAAAAGATGTGAGTGATTGTTGACTTGTCAATCCCGATATGACACAAATACCTGCAGTGGAGAGTGGAGCACACCTACCATCACGAATAATGCCTCTTTTCCACTGCATACTCTAGTACGGCACAACACGTTTCAGTTCAACTCACTTCGGTTCGGCGCAGTTTGGCTCGGTTTGCGCTTCCACTGCAGTTTAGTAACGCTTTAGAGTGGGTGGAATTACTCATGTGCGGCGGCGCTACTGCCGTGACGTCATCGTAAACGCGCCACAAACAAACACACAACAATGGAGCATATCGACGGCATGCTGTTCTTCATTCTCGGCATGTGGATGTTTTTAACAGCGAGACGAAGGAGTTTGTTTCAAAAGAGGCTGATGGCAGCAAAAGAAAATTTTTGGTTAATACAAAAAGGTGCGTCCGATCCTTCGCTGGCTGTTCTAAATATAGCGGTTCTGTTGTGTCTCGTGTTGCAAGTTCGGTGACGCAGTAATGACGATTTTCTCCAGCCAATCAGTGACCAGCAGAGTTTACACGTCACGTTTTGGTAACGGTTCGGCGCGCTTGGAACCTCGGCTGAGGTGATACTAAAAAAAGGACCAGGTACCATGTACTGTTCCCAGTGGAAAACCCCCCAAAAGTGAGTTGAACTGAACCGTGTCGTGCCGTACTATGCAGTGGAAAAGCGCCATAAGATACAGGGTAATGCATCCTTACTGAGCAGGCCTTGTATCATTGATTGCTCTAATATTTAGTTCACAATAATACACTGCCTAGCCAAAAGAACTGCGTAACTTGGTCTGCGAGTGATTTGCAAGAAAAGCAAAAATTAGTATAAATAAAAAATGTATTTGAACTTGATTAACGAGCGAGATTTTGAAAAACGAATAGTACCCATACGCTTTGTCTGCCGTGTGTCACATGATCAGCTAAGCCTATGGTTCTTGTGAGATGAGAAACAGTAAACATTTCTTGAACATATCAACGAAGATTAAAAAAAAAAAAACAATTTGTGCAAATAACAAGTAATAAATATTGTGCGAAAGAGCAATTACAAGTTAGTATGTACAGTTGTTCTTGTGTGTTTATCAGTTCATTCCAAATGTTTTAAAGTGACTGAGTTTATATGAGTGATTGTGTGAGTGTGTTATGAGTGTGTGTGTGTGTCAGGCTTGTGGGAAGAAGCTGTTGCACAGTCTGGATGTGAGTACCCTAATGCTTCTGTACCTTTTTCCAGATGACAGGAGAGTGAAAAGTGAGTCAGGGGGTGTGTCTGATCAGCCATAATGCTGCTTGCTCAGCGTGTGGTGTAAATGTTTTTGACAGAGGAAAGAGCGACCCCGGTGATCTTCTCGGCTGTCCTCACTATCCGCTGTAGGGTCGTGCTGTCCGAGATGGCAAAATTCACAAACCAAACAGTGATGCAGCTGGTCAGGAGGCTCTTGATAGTCCCTCTATAGGAAGTGGTTAGTATCAGTGGTGGAAACTGGGCCTTCCCAGTTGTTCGGTTTCTCTCCCCTCTCTCGTATCATGAATTATGCTCGCAATCCAGGGTTTATCTGTATTTCTTTCTAATACAGAAATATTAATACATTCCTATTTAAATCTGGTGACCAGTTCATATGTGAAAATTATTCATTATGATCCCAGTACCACTGTTTCACATTGTTAGAGATGAAGGTGGAGAAATTTGCAAATGCGTATAAGAACAGGGATTTAAATGAACACCAAGCAAACAAATCCAAAACAGTAATCCAAAGGCAAAGCAATAAAACAAGCAAGGTCAGGGCAAAGCTCAGATTCTTTATACAAACGTGGTCAAAATTCAGATTGACCAACAAGAGGAGATCATTCTAACTTTCCAAATCTCTAAACCAAGTAATGTGTCACCCAAATTGCTGTGCCCCAGTAAAGTCTCCAGTTTGAGTTGCAGTCTGGGTCTGTACATTATGGCACATATGTAAGTTTATGCATGACAGTGTGCACATTATAGCCAATGCATTTTCATGATACCATGACAGGACTAAAATAAGAAAGGAACCTCTCTTTTTAACTAGGCATTTCTACACACTGAACAGTTGTTTACTTTTCACACTGTTTTGTATAGACTCTAGAGAATGTGGTACAGTATGTGAAAAAGCCAGATCAGCAGTTTTTTAAATATTCACACCAGCCACCCAGGCCACAAATAAAGTAACAGGAATCACACTGTCTGCATTGCATTTTGTTAAATCAATTTCACGAAATGAATGTTTAAAATTCTTTTTCTAACAAAAAGGTTTTCACATTTAGGTATTTGGCAGACGCCCTTATATAGAGTGACTTACACTTTTATTTCATTATACATCAGGGCCCGGTTTCTCGAAAACGCACACTATTCGCGCGCTAAGAAGCCTCTTAAGATATATCTTACGTTAAGCGATAACTTTTCTAAGTGTATTTCTCAAACTGTCTCTTAGGAGTCTTCTTAAGTCGCTGCCTCGTTACAAGGCGCTGTCTACAGTGAAGGTCCTAAATTAGCTGACCTCGGTTGCTGAGGAATCGATTTTTGACTCCTTTTGCATGACAGCGTTAAGAAAGACGGCACTTTCTATGCAAATTAAACACTGCACTAAATTCTTTTAATAGCACTTATTTCGACATGGGTTAACTTAACAATAACATGCCATAATAGACAAATATATAAATTAAATCACCAAACTGTCGCTAATATTTTCATGTACCCTGTGGCCGTGAAACGAACCGGGTATACAATCATAGTTGATTGACAAACAGCTCATAACACTAGTGAAGAGCTCTTCATCAGCTTCAGAAACAATGTGAAGTATGTCAGTTGTTGGGGTTGTATAGCGCACTTATGGAATGAATACGATGAGATGACAGAGTGGAGGTTTAATACCGCTATCTCACACGCAGGGCCGTAAGTGCGGTTCATTATGATTGAGCGCGAGTTTTGGTGCTGTTATTACGTTTCCATCTTACCATGCAAAAAAAATAAACATGTTTAACATGTGGAAGCTCGCAGACCTTGCAGATCTTTGCGGACCGTTGGGCGGTCACTCGACTCGGCTCGTGAGCTGCCGCGATTGCCCGCGACGTTCCTTTAACATTCCGCGAAGTTCTGCAAAGTCTGCAAGCTTCCGCGAGGACCAGCAAAAAATTAAACGTTTAATTTTTCACGCGGAAAGATGGAAACGTAATCACAGCGCAAAAACTCGGGGTGAATCATGACGAACACTACTTACGGCCGCTGCGCGAGACCGCGCAGGTTAGAGAGGGGTATAACACACCGCATCCCACAGCGAGTCAAACCGCATAAGTGAATCGGGGTATTAAGCAATACAATCACCCAGAAAAATGAATGGATGTGGAGTCTGAAGCTCCCAAGGTTATTTTCTCATTTAACTAAGTCAAATTTCATAAAAATAAAACGTGTCAAAAGAAAAACCCATGAAGTTATGGATAATGGCTAATGATCAATGAAACATATTTTAAACAAAAAGCAGTGAGCAGCTGGACATCGGGGCGTAGAGCGTACAGTACGTACGATGCGTTGGTCTGGCACGCGCAGGTCTGAGCAGCTCAAGAAGCTCCATAATCTGTTGCCTTGGAAGGCAAAACATATTTTTTTTATAACGACCACGGGGAAAATATGAAAAGGGCTGAAGTTTTGTCTAAAGGAAAATGTACAGGACCCACACGGCTTCGCGGACGGCGCCGTCTTCAGTTTAACACAACACCACGCTTGCTGCCTAATTGTTCGCCACCTGTTTAATATTAATAGTGATTGCCAATTTTAATGCGTTAGTCACATTATGAAATAGGCTAATTAAAAGTCACTCTATTAGTTCTGATATCAAATAAAATAACATTCTTAAACAGGTCTACAGTATATTCCATCATTAATACGACTTTGATAACGTGTCATAATGTGCTTCCATACACCGCTGGTTTATAAAGACTGCTGCTCAGTGGCGGCGACTAGCGTCTCGAGCTGAAAATACGGTAAGAATGAGTTACGGTTGGTCCAGACCAACCTTACGAACGTGTGACTTAGCTAAGAGATACTTAGCGTAAGAACGTTTCGGGAAATGCGCCATAACGTTAAGAGAGAGGTTAAGGTAAAACTTAAGAACTACTTAGCGATAAGAAGCTTTCGAGAAACCGGGCCCTGAGCAGTTGACGGTTAAGGGCCCTTAACCCTCAACTTGCAATTCAAGGGCACAACAGGGACACCTTGGTGGTCGTGGAATTCAAACCTGGGACCTTCCAAACCGTAGTCCAATGCCTTAACCCCTGACCCTTGTTTTTTTTTTTATTGTTGTGGAAAAAAGGGTGATTGGATATTCATAATTCTTTTGTTTGTTTAAGGCTGCTTTGCGACAATGACGATTGTTAAAAGCGCTATACTGTACAAATAAAATTTTATTGAATTGAATAATGCAAGGCTTGTGCCAGAGTATTTTTATATCTATTAATGCCCCTGCTCTATTCCTCTGAAAACGTCCTATCAGTTCTCTATGAAGAGTTAATCAAAGCCCTGGCATTGGTTCTGGGGTAGGCAATATAGGTGCACTGTTACTGTATCCAAAAGACCCATAATACTACGCTAATAGAGTAGAATCCAAACAAACTAAGGGGAACAGAATTGCTGGGAACGTTGGAAGAAGACATCTTTCCTAGACTATATTGTTCTTCTTTTCCTCCTAGACAGCCCATGAAACTCCCTTGTAAGTATAAATAAATTAGATGCACTGTATGAAGATTTTTTGGAGCACAACCATTTAAGTATTATTCAGCTCATTGTGTATATTTTTGTGCAGTGTTAGACGACACTTCAGTTCAGTTCAGGTCTTTCAGTCTGGTACGGTTATATTGCAAGTAACCAACAGTTACCTCTACAAGACAAAATGGTTACACTTGATGCAATCACAAGAAATAACCACTTGTTCTGTACATTCAGCAAAATTTAGTTTTAAAGGGCAATTTCACTTTTGGTTTTAGAGTGTCCCAAAGCCTGCAAAATAGAGGTAGTAAATCAATGAAAATCTTAACCCTGTATTTGACCCAGCAGGAACACTAACACTGATTGACCACTGGAATAAAGTTCTTGGACTGTGTTGTTTGACTAGAATGACTAGAATGACTTTGCAAAATGATATTGAGATAAGGTTGAAATAAATGATTCCAACACAACTTTATTAATATATACTTAAACCAATGAAACTTTAACCTTCTTTTGGAGCATTTATGCCGATAAACATACATTCGCACAAAGTCTGACCACATCCATGGTCTAACTGGTGATTGGGACAGACATAACAGCTTCCTGCACACAGTGCCTACATCTCCTGACACACATCTTGTAGTCTTGTAATGGTAACTCTTTGTTGATTTTTTTTCTTTCGGAAATGATACAGTGTAACAAATTGTATAAATTTTTAGTAATATAATAAACAATGGGGGAAATAAGTATTTGATCCCCTGCAGATTTTCTGTTTGCCCGCTTACAAAGAAATGAAGGGTTTATAATTTTTATCATGGGTTTATGGTATAGGATAGAGACAGAATATAATTGATTTGCATTTCAATGAGCAAGCACAGAGGTAAGACTTTTCTTGTAGTTGGTCGCATTTTGATCCACTATTCTTTACAGATTTTCTCTTACTTTTTACGATTTCTTGCCTGCTGCTTGGCAACTCAAAGTTTCGGGTCTCTCCATAAATTTTCTATAGGATTATGGTCTGAACACTGGCTAGGCCACTCTATAACCCTAATGTGATTTTAATTGAGCCACTCCTGTGTTGAATTGGCAGTATGTTTTGGGTCATTGTCAAGCTGGAAGACCCGTCCACAACCCATCTTCAGGAGCTTCTCGTCCAAAGTGTTACAATACATGGCCCATCCATTAACCCCTCAATGCAGCAAAGCCAGTCTGTACCTTTAGCATGAAAGGGATGGTGTTCTTGGGGTCAGTCAGCATTTTTTTCCTCCAAGTTGATGCCAAAGAACTAAATTTTGGTCTCACTTTATCCCAATCCTTCTGTTCATTGGCAAACTTCAGATGGGCCTGTACATGTGCATTCTTGAGTAGGGGGACCTTGCTGCACTGATTTCAATCCTTGGCAGCATATCATGTTACCAATGTTTTGTTTGGTGACTGTGGTCGCAACTGCCTTGAGATCATTCACAAGCTCCTCCCTTGTAGTCCTGCACTGATCCCTCATTTTTCTCATGATTATTCTTACCTCATGAGGTGAAATCTTGCATGGAGCTCCAGACTGAGGGCGATTGATGGTTAATTTGTATTTCTTCCATTTGCAAATAATTACTCCAAAAGCTGTCTCCTTTTCCCCAAGCTTCTAGCTCAAGGTCTTGAAGCCCATTCCAGCCTTGTGCAGGTCTAGTCTTGTCCCTGAGTTCCTTTGACACCTGTTTGGTCTTGCCGATATTGACGAGATTTGAATGGAAGATATACACATATATAACACATACTGTAACACACACATATATATATATATATATACAGTGGACCCTGGGATTACAAGCAAAATTCGTTCCGGAAGCGGGCTCGTATTTATTAAGAATAAGTAAGAATTCCCCATAGGAAATAATGGAACTCAAATTATTCGTTCCACAGCCAAAAAAATAAATACATTAAAATAATTAATACAAAATATAAAGTAAAAATAAAAAAATTAACGGGTGGCACGGTGGTGTAGTAGTCGCCTTGTGTCTCCAGCGTCCGGATTCGATTCCCGACCAGGCTCGATTACCGTCTCTGTGTGCATGGAGTTTGCATGTTCTCCCCGTGTTTGGTGGGTTTCTTCCGTGCACTCCGGTTTCCTCCCACAGTCCAACGACATGTAGGCAAGGTTAATTGGCGGTCCCAAATTGCCTGTAGTGTGTAAGCGTGTGTTTGTGCCCTGCGATGGATTGGCACCCTGTCCAGGGTGTACCCCGCCTCATGCCCTAAGCCTCCTGGGATAGGATCAAGGTCCCCGCGACCCTGAATACATGATAAAGCGGTATGAGTAAGTGAGAGTGAGTAAAACTAATTAACCTGCCATTTACCTTAAAAAAGTAAAAATAAATCGCAACAGATAAGTGTTTCCGTTTATGTATGCAGGCGCTGTGTGTATGTGTTTGTGTATCTGTGTGAAGCCAAAGTAAGAGGAGAGGAGGGATCAGCCCCTCCCTCTTCTCATCTTACACAGCAAGCCTTCTTTCTCTCTTATTTGAGTTTTTCACGACACACACGCGCACACACACACACACACACACACACACACACACACACACGCACACACACACACACACACACACACACACACATTAACGGAAAGAAAAATTATTGTTATAAAACGCAGCATTTATAAGCAATTATTTGAAAGTGTGCACCTACATGACGTACAGGCATGCGTGCACGTGCTGGTTAAGTTGTACATAGCTCGTAGCATGTTGCCAGAGGAAGAGGGTAATAGCCATGCTGTAGATAATGTTAAATATTCATGCTGTTTCAGTTCTTTGCTTGGACTTATGTACAACGGTGACAAAACAAAGCTGCATGTTAAATCTGGCAGTTGTCATCAGCAAATAAGGGTTATTGAAAGAACAAATTTTTTTTACTTTTGTTGTTGTCAAATGCATTATGATGTAAAATAGAAGCACTATTGAAAATAACATTTAAAGACATACACAATATAAATAAAGCAAAACAGCAAGCACTGAATCATGAATAATTAACTGAATAAATAGCTAATCAGAGTCTTTAATTTTGCATATTTCCAGCAATTAATTGTATGAACTTAATGTTACTTAATGTTTCAACTAGATATTAAACTTAGGACACTGAAATGAACTGAACTTTTAAAATGGCACAAGTTGAATTTTACCATGAAATTAATCATTGTTAATATTATCTGATGTTTGGCTGAGGATGAACAGGAAGTAAGTTTTTTTTTTTTTTTTTTTACTGACATTTGTCTTCCATGTTGATTTTATTTTTCTTTTTTCATTTAAACACCTCAAAGCTGTAATTACTTCCCTTGACATGAGTTAAATCCTTTGATACATAGAAGAAGGATCAGCACAAAAAAGGGCACAAAGATTATTATTGCTGAGTCTAAAAAATTATTTTCTATATTCTGGCGGCTCACTTTAATAGCAGATCTAGTTAATTATCAGTTAAATATCAGTATGAGCATAATAATAATAATAATAATAATAATAATAATAATAATAATAATAATATCCAGACAATATCTGATATCTTGTTAAAATCCATTTAGAAATAAGCAGCAAAGTATCCACTTTTTTAAAGGAGGGATTTTTTTTGTGTGTGTTTTTTAAATAGAGAAAAATGTATTACAACCTGACAGTGAATATTCTTTGAGTCACAAGAGTCGTGAAGCATAAATGGCAACCACATTTTGTGTTAACATTGTCTGAGTTGTGTGATATTGCAAAAACTCCATCTGCCATAGTTTTGTCCCAATGTATAGAAAAAAAACACTTGAATTCAGTTCACGGCATCACTACCTCCCTACTCTATCAGATTTAGTTTCTGTTTAGTTTCTCTATATTCAGTATAAATCAAGGTGTTCGCACACAAACCAAATCGCACAATTTTTTATTTCACAAAATATATCATGGACATTAAGTGATGCATACCCGTCATTTAATGGTGCTGGAATGACTATAATGGCAGTAATAGACATCCATTTTCTTGGCATAGACATTCCTAAAACATCCACTAAAAGCATCTAATTTACTCACCACAGCTGCTATTCTGCAAAGCAGTTGTTCAACTACACTGATCACGTGATAGAAAGAAAACAGCGCTCAGAAACAGTGACTCTACATGGCATGGGTTGCTTCTTACATATGGTTATAAAGTAGTTTTTAAATTTCAATGTGTTGTTCTGGACTTGTGTCCTTTACTGTTCGACTATAACATTTTGGGCTGCAACATTTATTATTATTATTATTATTATTATTATTATTCAAATTATTATTATTATTATTATTATTATTATTATTATTATTATTATTATTATTATTAAGACGCAGACAAAACAGTAAAAAGCCGATATTGTGTCGAAACAATCATGAGTCATGAGTTTACTCCTGTCTTCAAGACTAGAGTCATTAAGATTTAAAAAATCCGGGATGTACAAGGTGAGGAAATAGAATTAGTGTAGTCTCCAACTGAGTACTGAGATCCTCCCTTCCAAGAGTAATACACTTTATAAATATGATCTGCATAGAAAATAAAAATGAGTTTTTCAGGAACTAAAAATGAAAATATCTCTTCTTAGCTTTGTTACTGCATTTATTCAACATTTGTTTAGACCATACCTTTAAACCAACTCGTTCAGGTCTCTAATGCCTATAGTGGGGAGAAGAAAGGTTGTGAAATGTGCTTTTCAGTCTGGTATGATTATTCAACAAAGATGCAAACAGATGTTCTCCCCTTCCCCCTCCCCATGCGCTAAACCCCCATTAAGGATTCCTATTTATCATGTTCGCTGTTAGTTTGGCAGTGCTACAGAGGGAATTTATTTGTCAGCACTACAGATCCAAGCCACACTGCCATAGTTAACACCTCACCTTACCTCCTTTACTCTGTGGTCAGCTTCTCGACCAGCAATTGAACCAGAGGGCTACAAGGTCAACAATTTAACCAGAGGCTACAAGGTCAACATGCAAAGATATCAATTGTGCTGCAAAAGCAAACATAGCTAGAGATTTAAGATGACACTCATACTGTAGGAACAGTAACACATTTTAATGCAGTTGCCATGATTTGAAAAATAAAAAAAGACTCTCACAGGTGCAGCCTAAAGTGGTGTTTGCTTTGTGCAGAATGGAAATGCACCAAAATAAATACTGGTGTGTGTGTGTGTGTGTGTGTGTGTGTGTGTGTGTGTGTGTGTGTGTGTGTGTGTGTGTGTGTGTGTGTGTTTTAATAGATCTCCTTAATACAGTATAAATGATCAGCCATAACATTAATAGATTAGATTAGATTAGATTAGATTAGATTCAACTTTGTCATTGTGCAGAGTACAGGTACAGACCCAATGAAATGCAGTTAGCATCTAACCAGATGTGCATAAGTGGCCTATTTACAATAAATAAATACAATGTGATGTGATTATACAAACTGAAGATGCATTTGGTACTGTAGTAGGGTTATGGTATATATAGTGATATAGTAATACCACTGCCAAGTGAATTGAATAACATTTTTTATCAATTATACCCCAGTAAACCCGTGACAGAATCATGGCCCTCAAGACTCATCTGCGTAAATAAAAGTCAATGCTGGATATGATAGAAAGGTTTTAGAACACTCAGTCCAACATCTATGGGATGTGCTGGACAAACAAGTCTGATACATAAAGGCCCCATCTTGCAACTTCCAGCACTTAAAGGATCTGCTGCTGTCGTCTTGGTGCCAGACATTCAGAGGTCTTGTGGAGCCATGAGTTGTTTTGGTGGCACAGTTATAGTTAAATCCTATGTGGTTTTAATTTTAGTGGTTTGATATCTTGGCTGATGATTGTTTGAGTGTTATCAATTTATGTACAATTATTTTCATACTGTAACTTTGTTTACTACATTGTGAGTAGTATATGCACCACTAGCACTTACCCCACTATTGAGTTTAATTTGGTTGATCATGCTGGTAATTGGTAGGTTGTGCAGAAAAAAATTAACATAGGTTTTCAAAATTTTGTGACTGTTTACTGCTTAAACATTATATGTTTAAGTAATACTCATTGTCCTTAAATGGGTTTGGATGCACAGATGGAAAACTGAACAATGCGTGGACATTGACTGTGTCACTATCTCCATATATTTATCTATTTATTTGTTTGTTTGTTTGTTTGTTTGTTTGTTGTCTTTGTGCTTGCTCCTGGTTGTGTTAACCATAAAATTCATTGGGTAGTTTAAACTGAAAACTTGCTGTAAAATTTTGGATGATGTCCTTGGTTAATGAGAGAAAGTGTGTGTGTGTGTGTGTGTGTGTGTGTGTGTGTGTGTGTGTGTGTGTGTGTGTGTGTGTGTGTGTGTGTGTGTGAGAGAGAGGATGAAAATTATGCAAATCACATGCTACGATCATCAAGACCCGTTGAATTGGATCAACGACCAAATATACTGTAAGGTTGAAAGTTCAATTATATGATAAAAAAGGTGTTTGTGTTAATATAGAGTCCACTTTTGTTGCTGGTGGGTCAGGTGTAAATTTCAATTTTGAAAATGTAGCCATCTTTCACAAGATTTGATCAGGTTTTAGAGCACAATACAGTATCTGCACTATTAATGGTTTATAATGACATCCTGCACACCGACTTTGTCTCTTGTCTTGTTTGATTTCAGGGCAGCATTTGTCTCTATCGACCATGACGTTCTTGTGTTTAGAAGGTTTAAGTTATTTATCTTATTTATAGCATTGACAGAACCTTCTCATTATGAATAAAATATACCTCAAAGATCAATTTAGCTGTTATTTTCACTTTACTGTACATGCTCCCCCTTGGCTCCATCCTTAAGACATACAACATTCTTTATGAGGATAACAGTTGCACCTACAGTAACATGTGCAATAACTAACCTATTTAGCTATCTTGATGATATTAAATACTGAATGACAGGGAACGTTTTACAACCAAACAAAAACAAAACTGACGTAATTGTATCTAGTCCCTCAGATTTGAATATAGTCTTGTTAAAGTGCTTGGTCTTTAACCAAAAAAAAAACCTTGGTGCATTTCTATACTGTATGCTTCCTTTAATTTGAATAAGCAGGTCAGGAGTGTAGTGAGGAGTAGTGATTGGAAGTTTAGATCATTTTAGTGACTCGGTTCTTTAAATCTCGTTCATTTTTACCCTTTTGTGCATCATTAAGTTTATAAAAAAAAATTATCTAAAATAAAACTAATGGATTGGCACCCTGTCCAGGGTGTACCCCGCCTAGTGCCCGAAGTCTCCTGGGATAGGCTCCAGGTCCCCCGCGACCCTGAACACAGGATTAAGCGGTATAGAAAATGAATGAATGAATGAATAAAATAAAACTAAATGTTACATTTTCAATAAACAGACCCCTAACATGTCTAGATACACGAATTTTGTCTATAGTTCCAGTAATGAAAATATTACAATGCAGCTAAGGACAAATTATGATAAACAGAATGAGCAGCTTATCTCTCATATCTTCTGGTCCGGATCGTTTGTTCTTTTACACTATTAACGTCTATGAGAGTCACGTCACAAAAGAACATCGATTCGGATCAGAAGACTCGAGAAGAGGAACGGCTTAATTCTGTTTTCTTTGTAATGCACTACATAGAAAAGCAATTTCCCTCTGGGATTAATAAAGTTCTTTGAATCTTAAATCTTTGAATCTTGAATCATAGCGTCGGTTTCCTGTACATAACCTACGAAGGCTTTGTGATGTTTTGCAAATGCCCACCCTGTAGAAAATTAACAAATCACTCTCTGAGTCTACTCATTCTTCTGAGTCACATTAAAGACTTGTTCAAAAAGGACGAATCGTTCATGAATGACCCATCACTAATGAGGAGTAGCTTTTATCAATGCAGATCGACAGAAAAGCTAAAGCCTATCTTATTTGAAGGACCTGAAATCTTATGTACATGCTTTTATTATTTCCTGGATTCTACTTTGATTAGACTTCAAGTGGTTTCAGAACACTGAAGCCAGACTTTTAACTGGATTAAAAAGGCAACAGATCACCCCTAGCAGTATCTAACAGTATTTAACAGTCCTAGGATTAGATCAAAGATGCTGCCTGTTCATTTATTGTGGTCTAATTTGTTACTTATTAGATTACTAAAAGAGACTTTTTTTTAAAGTCCATCCATTTAGACTCAGAAATTTAGACCTCTCATAAATTAATCATACTGTTCAACAAATTTTTGGTTAAACTGAGTAAATTAGATTAATAGTCACAGAATTCATTTTTTGACAAACAATGTCGTTTTGTTAATTGATAATATTTGTTACATTGTGTTTCAAGCGGCGGCACGGTGGTGTAGTGGTGTTGTCTTTACATTGGTCAGAACTCGTTTGTTACATTAGAGGACCCAAAACCCAGAAAATATCTGTCTGTACAGTATGTATGTTTGTTCAGCCAGATTTTCACAGCATCATGCAAAACTGTCTGGATAGAATTTAATGAAACTTTGCCAGTCATTTGGTATTTGCCTAAAGTTAAATCTGCACCATAAATGGAATTAAAATGTTGAGTAGAATTGTCGTGAAATGTTGAGTTGACTTGAGCTTACTTTTAGCTTTAATCTTTTATCTATCTCTACAAACTCTTATAAATAAATTAATAACTAATTACATTAAGTAATATTATGTTTTTCAGTGTGACAAAGAGAATATGGTGTAATAGGGATGAGTGGACAAGTGTGTGCACTCTGGTGTTCCATGATTCCACTAGATTATGCTATCATCAGTATTATACAGTACTTTTAAGTGCAAATCCCTATACTAGTACCATGGGGGTCTATGAGCTGCCAAATATACAGTATGTCTTGAGACTGACGCATTTTATATTCAAGTCCTATACTGTATATATGTGTCTCTCCCAATGCTTCACCCAACCCCTAGTCTTGTGTGAATCTTGCAGCAGTAATTACCAATCATTAGGGCAGTAATTAAATATACACTTCTAAGGTTTGATTAGCTTTCATGTCTCATGATTACTTCTGAGCACCATTTCTTTACAGCTAAGACATAGCAAAGGACACTGCTAATTGAACCAATTTTGCCAGAATAAATAGACTTTGAAAATCTACTGTAAGCAAACCACTTTGTTTTCCATATGCAGGGTTTTAAAAAATAATAATCCGATTAACAGCATAAGTTGAAATAAAAGCTTAAGGGAGGATGTAAATGAAAATCTTGCCTCATAAAAACATGCATGATTTATTATAGCATTGTCATGCATGCATTCATTCTGTGAAAAAAAAAAAGATGATGAATTTAGGACTCACTAAAACTTTTCTTTTAGATTAAGGACATGGGGAAACTTGCAACATAAAAGATATATTTTCTTCCTATAATTTCTTTTGGAGATTGAGTGCATGTGGACTGAAGATTAAATTATTTAAAATATGGTAAATTTACTTGAAGTAAGAATATAAGACGCAAGTGTAATACAGCCCCTTGACCTGAGCTTGAGATACAGAGGCATAACAAAAGTTTATAATTTGCTCATCAGGTGTTTTGTGTTTGAGGATCAGGAAACATGTGTGAGCTGCATTTCAGGTTAATGAAGTTGACCTTTATTCTGACAATATTACAATATTTATAAAATTGTGTGATTCAAAAATTTTTTGTAGTTTAACAAATGTGCTAAAAACACATAAAAAATATTTTATATGATCTAGTCATTAGATTGTGATCAGTTTCATCAGCAAACATAAAAAAATTAATCTAGTAAAAAAAAAAAAAACGCTTTATTCAGTTTATGCCTTAAATAATGTTTAAATGAATAAACATGTTCAGGTTTCTGTAAGAATATGTGGAGGTCAAAATGAAACTGAAGAACAGTATATTGACAGAAGTAATTGGATTGTTTGGATATTACAGTATATGCAGTTCTGGCCTTCTAGTGTAATAGAGTTATGATATATGAATGCAGTTTATGGAGAATGGCTTTATAAATAAACACGTTTGAGTGAATTTCTCTTCCTACACCAAAGAAAGGTTGTCATGTTTTTGTATATAAAGCACAAAGATTCTGATATTTATCACAGGTTATAAACCTCATGGCTGAGGCAATGGGAATTTGGGAATAGCAGTACTGTAGCTTACTATGCTTTCTGAACACACTGGAACAGCAAGGCAAATACTTAAGATTTATACATTAAGGCATTTGTTTTATACACTAAGATAATTTTGTCCAAGGTGAAACATAATCACTAGATGTAACTGAAAAGTATGTACTTACATCTTTGTCTATACCACTTAATCCTGTATTAATCATGGGAGGCCTGGAGCCTATCCAAGAAACCCACCAAGCACATGCAAACACTATGCACACAGAGTTAAGTAGGTACATGAAGTGGAAATTAGCCTTAACACTTTAAATAAAAAGTCATTGATTTAACATTAGGCGGCACGGTAGTGTAGTGGTTAGCACTGTCACCTTGCACCTCCAGTGTCCGGGTTTGATTCCCAGCCAGGCTCGATTCCTGTCTCTGTGTGCATGGAGTTTTCATGTTCTCGCTGTGCTTGGTGGGTTTCCTGTGGTTTCCTCCCAACGTCCAAAAATATGCAGGTTAGGCTAATGGGTGTTCCCAAATTGCCCGTAGTGTATGTATGTGTGTGTGCCCTGCGATGGATAGGAACGCTGTCCAGGGTGTACCTCGCCTCGTGCCCTAAGCCTCCTGAGATAGGCTCCGGGTACACGCGACCCTGAATACAGGATTAAGTGGTATAGAAGGTGAGTAAGTAAGTTAACATTACACGAAAGCAGAGTTCATAAAGGCATCATTGTGTTTTAAAATAAAAAATAATACAAAAAGAATAAATACTGTTTAAGATGCAGACTATTTTTGTAAAGTGTAAATAAAAACAGAATGCAATTATTTACAAATCATTTTTGGCATGCTGCACAGAGACAACATATTTAAATATGCAACTTTATTGCTTTTTCTAAATAATTGATTATTATGAATTTGTTGGCTGCAACACATTTCAAATAAATTAGGACATGGGAACGTTCACCAATGTATTATATCACCTCTCCTTTTAACAACAATCAATAAGCATATACAGTAGGAACAGAAGACAACTAATTGTTTTGAAATTGGAAACTTTTGCCATTTTCGCTTAATGTTTGTCTTAAGTTACTCAACATTTACAGCATTTGTCCTGCTGGAATAAACAGACACATCCCTAAAAAAAGACATTGCTTGAATAATAGCAAAATCTCTATGCACAATCATGTACAAAAAGGTAGTAACCCCTTTTTTAATTATAAGTGTTTTTGTGTGAAAACATTAAACATGTTGTTTGCTTGCATTTGCCTTATACTAAGACCCACTACAATCAGAGGATATTTATTATGTTTTACACACAAAAAAAGCCTAGTAAAAGAGGCCCCAGGTGGTGAGATTAACTTTTGCTGGCTGTCTGAAGAGATGACTTGCTGACTGTCTTCTTCACTAAGCACTTAAATGACTCACTCACTCACTCACTTACTTTCTATGCTGCTTATAGGGAGGCCTGAGGCCTATCCCAGAGGACCCAGTGGCACAAGGCGAAGGACGAGGTGCCAATACATTGCGGGGCACAAGCAAGTACACACACATGCACGCACACACACACACACACACACACACACACACACTTGCACACTCTTTCACATACTGTGGGGAAATTTTGCAATGCCAATTAACCTAAACTGCGTGTCTTTTGACAGTGGGAACAAACCAGAGCGCGTGGTACTATACATCCCCAGACACTGCAGTGGATGAATGCATAAATCATTCTAAATAGATTACAACAGTAATTCAACGTTCTCCTTATTGCATTTGTGGGATATGAAGACAAATAGATGACCTTTCCTAAATTTACAATAGCAGTCTGGGCAGCTGGAATGTAAGGGCTTAGAGATTTATTGACGGTGAATAAAAGGAGCAAGTGCATGTAAAAATAAGTTTCATTGTATGAATTAGTTACATTGCATAGATACAATATTTAAGAAAAACTATAGTTGTGTCAGAAAGTATCATCATTTTAGCCCAAAGGGCTGCAATTCAAAAAAGATTGTGCATGTCTCTGTGAGAGAAAGAGGAAGAGAAAGAGAACATGTCGCTATATCATGTTTACGACTCATACATCAGATCCCATCTCTCCTTTTGTACAGCAATAAAACTCCTCATATTGCCACCAAGAGGCCGCACAATAACTCACTCTCTTCCCTGCAGCCATGAGAAAGATGGGCAGTGTGACTTCTGTGTGTGTGTGTGTGTGTGTGTGTGTGTGTGTGTGTGTGTGTGTGTGTGTGTGTGTGTGTGCGCGCGCGCGCGTATTGGGGGTGAAACTGTCTGTAGAATTTCATTGATTTGCTTCTAATAGATTCTAGAAATTATTATTATTATTAACAAATTAATCTATTATGCAAGGAATTAACAGAAAAACTAGTTTCCAGGCCATAGACATTTACAGACAGACTGCAGAGGGATAATTTTATTCTTTTTTCAGCAATTGAATTATAGTGTGAGCAAAGAAATGTAGTCTGGAGCATAAAATCATGAAGGACCATGGCCAAGCTATGTTTAATAGTGAAATAAAGGGCATTTCTACACATGTAACCACAAAGAGAACCTAAACAAGTGTGTGGTCATAGAAAACCACCTGGTTTTAGATTTACCACTATGCTAATAGAAGAAACTGCTTCAATTTGCTAGGGAGCAAAAGGATTGGATTTTGGATTGAAATTAGCGGAGTACCTGAATTTGTCCAACTTATCCAGTCAGTCAAGTCAATTTTCCCCCTGATGGCGTGGGCAATGCTAAGATTCATCAGGATTAAATTATGAAAGAGTGATTCTAAGGGCGTGAGGAATTACTTTCACATGTGATCTGGCCACTACAGACTTCTGACCTTAAGCCCATGAAAGGTCTTTGGGAAGTACAGGTTGTCCCCTACTTACGAACCAGCTCTGTTGGAGCACATTCTAAGTTGGATTTGTTCTTAGGTCCGACAAAGTAAGTCTTATATGCCTCTGACACGAATATATAATGTATATTAAAAGCATACCAATCTACTTGACTAAATCGCTGTCGCCTTTTCCCACACGGCCATCATGTGGCCAAAAGCCAGTAAGGGGTAAGGAGTACTAATCTCACATGTCAAGTGTAACAGTGTTGCCTCAAATTGCGAGAGGAATCCTGGATGTCTCATTTTGTCTCAGTGCAAATTTCCCCAAACTCCAATGATTTGTTCCACAACCCAAAAATATGCATATACAAAATGATTAATACAAAATAGAAAGTAAAAATAAAGCTAATTAAACTTGCATTTTCCTTTAAAAAGAATCGTAGCTTGTGTAAGAGAGACTATCATGACGAGGTTATCGTGTGGAACGACATACACACACACACACACACACACATTCCTCATAAGAGAGAGGGAAGAATCATTGGTTACTTACAATCCATGGTTTTACTGGTACTGTATGTGAAATGTAACAGTGTTGTCTCTGTTTTTAAATCACAGTTTTCCACTGTATGGGACAGTGAACACTCTTTTATTAACGATTTTCCCAAAATTAGGATTTTTCATCATCGGGACAGCTTTACAGGATGGCCATTTTCTTCCATCGTGTTTCCGGACTGATTTATTGAAACTCGTGATGTCGACTCATTTCTTCCGCACACGCACACAAATACAATATGCCAGACTTTAGACATTTCATACATTTACATTTAAACTGAAAATATTAGATATAATTGTAAATATTGGTACAGTATCTGGTGCATTGCAGTGTGTATTTTTTGTACAATATACAGTACGTGAGCTACTTTCGTGTTGATAGAACCGCAGTCCATTCGTATCTCAAATGTTTGTAAGTTGAAGACTACCTGTATTAGAGAAAACCTTATATACTGTAGTTGTGCAACTCTCACGTCCTCAATACAAACTTTTGGCCAATAATGCAAATAAATGTGTATGTGACATTGCATACAGCTGTCAAAACAATGCCATGGCAAATGTGCACTGTAATTAAAGCCAATAGTGGAACAGTGAAATAACAGTGTGTGTAACTTTTGTTGGGACAGATATTAATTGATGTGTAGAATATTGACAAATTATAATGACTAGAAAAAACTTGCTATAATGACTAGTAAGATCTGCTAGTATCAATCTGATCTAAGAAAATATATTAATCTTTTTTTATGCCTGCATGTTTCTATTCCTTTTTTCTGGGGATGGACAGACAAGGAGTGCCCAACTATAAGATATGTAGTAGGTGTACTACACTGTAAAAAATCCAACTTGCAAATTGTTAACTCAATTTAAAATTCCAAGTTAGGTGGACATATTTTTGAGCACAGTGTTGAATTTACTTATAAATATTTAACTGGATTTTACTACTATTTTGTCCAACAAATATAAACGATCAAGTTGAGAACACTTAATATTTAGATTTCTTTATTCAATGGTTTCACATCCTGCACTGTAAAAAATAAAAAGTTGCCTTAACTTAAAAAAAGTTAAGAAGATCCCAGGTTCAAACCCCACAACCACCAAGTTGCCACTGTTGGGCCCTTGAGCAAGGCCCTTAACCCTCAGATGTGTAATGAGATAAAAATGTAAGTTGCTCTAGATAAGAGCATCTGCTAACTGAAACTACTAATTTCATAAAATTCACTCAACCCCTTTTTCGGCTTAAAACAAACTCATAATGATTAGTTAGATGTACTTTTTTTAGGAAGGGATAACTAACTTAAAACAGCAGTTTCAAATAACTTTTTTAAATGATTTGGCACAACTTCAACCACTGAAGTTGAGTGAATTCAAAATTGCTTTGCAGCCGGTTGCCTTAACTTTTTAAGTTAAGTCAACTTTTTATTTTTTACAGTGTAAAGTATTATGTAAGATTTAGTACTACAACAATATAACCGTACAGCAGTATAGCATTTATTAATAATAGCTTGTTAATACAATAGGGTAAAGTATACTTATATTATTAATTGCTGAAGTAGCTGTAGATAATATTTGTACTAAAGGAACATTCAATTAAATTATATTTTAACAATTGACTTTGTCATACAGCAGCATTAAAAGAATAAAATTCTGGATGTACGTGTAAAAATTGAAGATATTTATAGATTCATAAATGCATAGCTTAATCAGTAGGCAGCACTGTGGCTTAAGGGTTAGCACTGTTGCCTTGCACCACAGGGTCTTTGTTCAATTCTGCCTCGAGTCTGTGGCATGGAGATTTTATTATTATTATTATTATCATTATTATTATTATTATTCTTTTCATATTTAGTAAAACTGTCTGCCTCCTGTAAAAAAAATATGAATTTGAAAAAAACTTACATTACAGGAACCATTTACAGTGGTGTGAAAAACTATTTGCCCCCCTCCTGATTTCTTATTCTTTTGCATGTTTGTCACACAAAATGTTTCTGATCATCAAACACATTTAACTATTAGTCAAAGATAACACAAGTAAACACAAAATGCAGTTTTTAAATGAGGGCTTTTATTATTTAGAGAGAAAAAAAATCCAAACCTACATGGCTCTGTGTGAAAAAGTAATTGCCCCCTGAACCTAATAACTGGTTGGGCCACCCTTAGCAGCAATAACTGCAATCAAGCGTTTGCGATAACTTGCAACGAGTCTTTTACAGCGCTCTGGAGGAATTTTGGCCCACTCATCTTTGCAGAATTGTTGTAATTCAGCTTTATTTGAGGGTTTTCTAGCATGAACCGCCTTTTCAAGGTCATGCCACAACATCTCAATAGGATTCAGGTCAGGACTTTGACTAGGCCACTCCAAAGTCTTCATTTTGTTTTTCTTCAGCCATTCAGAGGTGGATTTGCTGGTGTGTTTTGGGTCATTGTCCTGCTGCAGCACCCAAGATCGCTTCAGCTTGAGTTGACGAAACAGATGGCCGGACATTCTTCTTCAGGAATTTTTGGTAGAAAGTAGAATTCATGGTTCCATCTATCACAGCAAGCCTTCCAGGTCCTGAAGCAGCAAAACAACCCCAGACCATCACACTACCACCACCATATTTTACTGTTGGTATGATGTTCTTTTTCTGAAATGCTGTGTTACTTTTACGCCAGATGTAACGGGACACGCACCTTCCAAAAAGTTAAACTTTTGTCTCGTCGGTCCACAAGGTATTTTCCCAAAACTCTTGCCAATCATTGAGATGTTTTTTAGCAAAATTGAGACGAGCCTTAATGTTCTCTTTGCTTAAAAGTGGTTTGCGCCTTGGAAATCTGCCATGCAGGCCATTTTTGCCCAGTCTCTTTCTTATGGTGGAGTCGTGAACACTGACCTTAATTGAGGCAAATGAGGCCTGCAGTTCTTTAGATGTTGTCCTGGGGTCTTTTGTGGCCTCTCGGATGAGTCGTCTCTGCGCTCTTGGGGTAATTTTGGTCGGCCGGCCACTCCTGGGAAGGTTCACCACTGTTCCATGTTTTTGCCATTTGCGGATAATGGCTCTCACTGTGGTTCGCTGGAGTCCCAAAGCTTTAGAAATGGCTTTATAACCTTTACCAGACTGATAGATCTCAATTACTTTTGTTCTCATTTGTTCCTGAATTTCTTTGGATCTTGGCATGATGTGTAGCTTTTGATGTGCTTTTGGTCTACTTCTCTGTGTCAGGTAGCTCCTATTTAAGTGATTTCTTGATTGAAACAGGTGTGGCAGTAATCAGGCCTGGGGGTGACTACAGAAATTGATCTCAGGTGTAATAAACCACAGTTAAGTTATTTTTTAACGAGGGGGGCAATCACTTTTTCACACAGGGCCATGTAGATTTGGAGTTTTTTTTCTCCCTTAATAATGTAAACCTTCATTTAAAAACTGCATTTTCTGTTCAATTATGTTATCTTTGACTAATAGTTAACGGTTTTTGATGAGCAGAAACATTTAAGTGTGACAAACATGCAAAAGAATAAGAAATCAGGAAGGGGGCAAATAGTTTTTCACACCATTGTGTTATGTATTAAAGTATTTAATGTATTAGAGTATTATGTACTTTTTATATTAATATAAACGATTATGGTCTGTGTGTGGAGTTTGCATGTTCTCCTTTTTTGCATGGTGGGATTCCCCTTGGTGCTCCAGTTTCCTTCCACCATCCAAAGACATGCAGATTACATTATGTTACACATATCCGATTTCCCGCCTTCACATGCATATGAACTTGAGTAATATCCAATTCTTAATCCATAGCTGCAAAGAGTGGGCCAACATCATATTGAACACTCTTGGATTGAGAATGGGATGTTACTGAAGTTGAAGCATATGCATGCGGGCAAATACCTTTTGCAATATAGTGTAGGTCAACTGCCGCTCCCAAATTGACTGTAGTGGGTGAATATGCATGCAAGTGTGTGTGCCCTGCAACGGATTGGCAACCGGTAAGACAAGTTTATATTAGTTTGTTCCTACTAAGCAAGCTAGAGAAATGGAATCCACTATATACATATATACAATGTATATATGTATATACTGTACACACACTACCATTCAAAAGTTTGGGGTCACTTGCAAATTTCTTTGTTTTTGTTTAGTGATTTATTTTCTACATTCTACAACAATACTGGGGATTTCAAAACTATAAAATAACACATATGGAATTAGATAATTACGTAACAACAACAAAAACAACAGTTAGTTGATACAGCCTTTCTGTAATAGTTCTTGAAAGAACAGTATTGTCAAGTCCATTTGCAGAATCCGTCAAGCACCATAATGAAACTGGCCCGGGTTCGATTCCCAGCCAGTGCCCAAACCCCCCAGCTGAATGGAGTACTGGCCCCAAGCCCGGATAAAATGGGAAGGTTGCGTCAGGAAGGGCACCCGGCGTAAAACCTGTGCCAAGTTGTTGTGCGGACTGGATATTCCGCTGTGGCGACCCCTTGCCGAAAGACCAACAACAACATTGACACCTGGCTCAGGTGACACCAGGCTTCCGCAAAATTGATGTTCTATTGATGTTTCAGCTGTTCACACCTATACATTCGGATTCCTCAAACAAAAACAGAGGTCACTTGAGCCAAGAAGAGAAACAAAAAATAAAGCATGTTTCTGAAACATAAATTGAAATGCAGCTCTTATGCAAACTAATAAAAAAAAACTGCACAGCAACAATATCTTCAACAATTTTTAAATTAATTTTAACCAGGCAGTACTTTGCGTCTTATGATCATATAATGTTGTTTCATAGGAAACAATAGTTTCAAGTTTCAATGTTGTTGCTGGAACTGAAACATGGTAACAGTTTTTGGGCTGCATGTTTAGTGGAAACACTGCATAGCTGTACAATAAGTTCCTCTTTGAAAGAACGTATGGGTCAAAGGCTTCTGATGAGCATCTGCAGACAGTTCTTTGTGTACAACGTAGGCATCACTAGCAGCAATGTCCAGGAAATAGTTTTTTGAGTAATAAAATGCCTCCTAAATTTAATAACAACAACTGTAATCAAGCATTTGCAATAACTGGCAATGAGTCTTTCACACCATTGTGGATTTTGGCCCACTTTTAAATTCAGGAAGTCATCATTACTATGTGTTATTGATATGCATGTTTCTGTGGTGGTGTTCTGTAGTTCCTGGTTAATTTTGCTACAGTATTGTTAGGATTCTTATTGTTAGGATTAGGTTTCTTTACCTGAAAGTCCATGGTTCAGTTCTTATCCGAGCTCAGGCGAAGAAACCAAATCACACACACAAACGGAATGGTTCAGATAGCTTGTTTTGAGTTTAAGAACTGCTTACTGATTGGCCAGTTTCTTTACAAAGCACGAGCATACTCAGAAAATAAAAAGAGAAGTAGGAGCAGAACACAGGATCTTGGGAGAGTTGGTCACATACCCCAACATGAGAAAAGCAGAGAAATGCTGATTCATTGATTAATCAAATATATAAAGACTTGGGCCCGGTTTCTCGATAACGCACACAACATTATTCGCGCGCTAAGAAGACTCTTAAGATATATCTTACGTTAAGTGATAACTATTCTAAGTTTATTTCTCGAACTGTCTCTTAGAAGTCTTCTTAAGTCGCTGCCTCTTACGTCCGATGTTACGCGGCGCTGTCTACAGTGAAGGTCCTGAATTAGCGGACATCGGTTGCTCAGGAATCGATTTTTCACTCCTTTTGCTTGACAGCGTTAAGAAAGACGGCACTTTCTATGAAAATTAAACATTGCACTAAATTCTTTTAATAGCGTTTACTTCGACATGGGTTAACTTAACAATAACATGCCATAATAGACAAATATATAAATTAATATTAAGTAATTAATTAATATCACTAATATTTTCATGTAACATGTGGCCGTGAAACGAACCGGGTATACAATCATAGTTGATGGACAAACAGCTGATAACACTCTTCACCAGCTTCAGAAACAATGTGAAGTGTCAGTTGTTGGGGTTGTATAGCACACTTATGGAATGAATACGATGAGATGACAGAGTGGAGGTTTAATACCCCTATCTCACACGCGGGGCCGTAAATGCGGTTCATTATGATTCGGCGCGAGTTTTGGTGCTGTTATTACGTTTCCATTTTACCACGCAAAAAAAATAAACATGTTTAACATGTGGAAGCTCGCGTTGGGCGGTCACTCAACTCGGCTCACGGTGCCTAATACCCCTCTCTCACCTGTGTGGCCTGACTCATCTCCGTGAGCTGCCGCGATTGCCCGCGACGTTCCTTTAACATTCCGCGAAGTTCTACAAAGTCTGCAAGCTTCCGCGAGGACCAGCAAAAAATTAAACGTTTAATTTTTCACGCGGAAAGATGGAAACGTAATCACAGCGCAAAAACTCGGGGTGAATCATGATGAACCCTACTTACGGCCACAGCGCGAGACCGTGCAGGTGAGATAGGCGTATAACACACCGCATCTCACAGCGAGTCAAACCGCATAAGTGAATACTGTAGGGGTATTAAACATTACAATCACACAGAAAAATTAATGGATGCGCTGTCTGAAACTCCCATGGTTATTTTCTCATTTAACTAAATCAAATTTCATAAAAATAAAACGTGTCAAAAGAAAAACCCATAAAGTCATGGATAATGGCTAATGATCAATGAAACATATTTTAAACAAAAAGCATCGAGCAGCTGGACATCGGGACGGGGAGTGTACAGTAAGTACAGTAAGTACGACGCGTTGGTCTGGCACGCGCAGGTCTGAGCAGCTCAAGAAGCTCCATAATCTGTTGCCTTGGAAGGCAAAACTTTTATTTAAATATTTTTTTTAATAACGACCACGGGGAAAATATGAAAAGGGCTGAAGTTTTGTCTAAAGGAAAAATGTACATGACTCCACGGACGGCGCCGTCTTCAGTTTAACACAACACCGCGCTCGCTGCCAAATTGTTCGCCACCTGTTTAATATTAATAGTGATTGGCAATTTTAATGCGTTAGTCACATTATGAAATAGGCTAATTAAAAGTCACTCTATTAGTTCTGATATCAAATAAAATAAAATTATTAAACAGGTCTACAGTATATTCCATCATTAATACGGCTTTGATAACGTGCCATAATGTGCTTCCATACACCGCTGGTTTATAAAGACTGCTGCTCAGTGGCGGCCACTAGCGTCTTGAGCTGAAACTACGCTAAGAATGAGTTAAGGTTGGTCCAGACCAACCTTACGAACGTGTGACTTAGCTAAGAGATACTTAGCGTAAGAACGTTTCGGGAAATGCGCCATAACGTTAAGAGAGAGGTTAAGGTACAACTTAAGATCTACTTAGCGATAAGAAGCTTTCGAGAACCCGGGCCCTGGCCTTTAAAAATATTCAATTACTCATACTTTTTTCTCGACACAAAAGATAATTATAATTTTTCTGTATCATTAAAATGCTGTCATATATCTCCAATCCCACTTGGAGAGTTATACATAATCAGACATCAGTGTATAAAACTGGTCATGACAGGTTATATGTTTTGAAGAAAAGCTTATACATTGAGTGTATATACAGTATGTGTATGTGCAACGTTGAGATGAGAAGAGTCTCTCAGAAGGCTGCTTGATTGCTGTTTTATTCTCCTATCTTGAATGAAACTACACACATTTTGATCCTGCTGGGATGTACCCAGTGTAGCAGAGAATCTTACAACAGTAGTAAGAGGTCCATAGCCAGTCTCTCCCACCTTCCTTGGATTTTGAAACAAAAGAGTGAGTTAACAAGGATAAGTTCTATATCCATTGTAAACAATCAAAAAATCACAAGCACATGGTGACAAGAACATACACTAGAAATAAACCAGACAACATATACAAAAACAGATACAAGACAAAGACAACTCAAAAACATGGTCTTTATATACACCGACTCATCATCAATTATGAAGACACACTTAAATTCAATAGGGTATACACACGCACATACTGTACATACTCACAGAGAGAGAGAGAAAGAGAGAGAGAATGGAATGTTATATTGTTTTTCATATTTATAGCTTTATCAATAGGCGGCACGGTGGTGTAGTGGTTAGCACTGTCGCCTTGCACCTCCAGGGTCCGCATTCGATTCCCGGCCAGGCTCGACTCAAATCTCTATGTGCATGGAGCTTGCATGTGCTTGGTGGGTTTCCTCCCACAGTCCAAAAACATGCAGATTAGGCTAATTGGCGTTCCCAAATTGACCATAGTGTGTGAATGAGTGTGTGTGTGTGTGTGTGTGTGTGCTCTGCGATGGATTGGCACGCTGTCCAGGGTGTACCCTGCCTCGTGCCAAGAGTCTCCTGGGATAGGCTCCAGGTCCCCGCGACCCTAATACAGGATAAAGCGGTATAGAAGATGAATGAATGAATCAATCAATCAATCAATCAATAGGCGGCATGGTGGTCGATTCCCGTCTCTGTGTGCATGGAGTTTGCATGTGCTTGGTGGGTTTCCTCCCACTGTCCAAAGACATGCAGATTAGGCTAATTGGCGTTCCCAAATTACCCGTACTGTATGTGCCCTGCGTTGGATTGGCACCATGTCCAGGGTGTACCCTGCCTTGTGCCCTCAGTCTCCTGGGATAGGCTCCAGGCCCCCCGCGACCCTGAATACGGGATAAAGTGGTATAGACGGTGAGTGAGAGCTTTATCAATGTGTCATTAAATAATTAAATAGCCACTATTCAATAATTCATTCATTCATTTTCTATACCGCTTAATCCTGTGTTCAGGGTCGCGGGGGACCTGGAGCCTATCCCAGGAGACTTCGGGCACTAGGCGGGGTACACCATGGACAGGGTGCCAATCCACTATTCAATAAATAAATAATAAATATAGTAATTAGCCTTTCGTGTAAGTGTAAAAAAAGAGAGACAGAGAGAGAGAAAGAGCGTCTATGGCTAAAAAGAACATGTTTTAATAAAGAAATAAACCAGATAAGTCACATCAGTTTTCTCTCCTCTGCTTTCTCTTCTCCTTATGCGGCAGTCTGACCTGCCTTAGGTGGGGTTACACATTTTTGCAATGTATACTGTATTTTAAACATTTAAACATGCATAGGTTTCTAAATTTATAGCTATATCAATGTGTCCCCACATGAAAATTTTGGTAAATAATTAAATAGGCACTATTAAATGAATTAATGATAAATATACTCATTAGCTTTCACTGATCGTGTGTGTGCGTGTGTGTGTGTGTGTGTGTGTGTGTGTGAGAGAGAGAGAGAGAGAGAGAGAGAGACATTTATATTGATTGGCTGGGGGCTAAATTCGGAAAATTTTCCATAGCAGTCATAGCTGCAGTATTAGTACAGAATCAACACATTTCTCGTGGTGTCTTTGCAAATAATAACAATCATCATAATGTAGCTATTTAAGAATAAATTAATTAACATGAAGATTACTATTCATCCCACAAAGCTTTAGTAGTTCTAGAGCAATTTCAATGGATTTCATACAAATAAAATGATAAGGGATGAAATAATGTTTGCTGTCATTCCATAATAGTGTGGACTCAGAGATCCTTTAGTGCAATCTGTACCTTCATTATCCGTCCTCACAGATCCTTAAAATGTGTTTTTTTTAATAATCAATATATAAAATGTCTTAAAATGTCTACACTGTGAAAATTAAAGGGGCCAGTGAAAATTTTACTTTTAGTAAGGGGCATAAACTTTTATCAGGAGCGAAATTAATAAAAAAAATGTTAAATGCCTTTTTTCCCCCTTTAATCTTTGTTTTTCAATTTACATTTACCACAACAATAATCTTTGCAAAACGTACAAAATATATTTGTTGAAAGAATACCCTACTTGTGGTACTATAATGGCTTGTGTGGCTACAGTTTACACTTTAACCTGGAGAAAGAATTTTTGGGCGTTTGGTACAAGTGCTGTAGCTATAGAAGAAACAAGGACACGATGCTATGAGCAATACAGACTTACAGCCACAGGTAAATGCAGATTCAATAAATAACTGTTCGGAGGAAGACAAATACTTTGGCTGACTGAAAAGATCTGGGCATTTTGTATGAGGCACGATATGAACTTTGCCACAGAACATTCGAGTTTGCAAAAGCGTATTTTATTAAGCCAAATGGCAATACAGTATACAAACTTCTCTCATGTGCTTCTCACACCGTGTCACACTCTCACCTGTCCCCTGGGAAACCCAAAGTGGGTAACGTGTTAGTTCCTCTTAACATAAGCAAGGCAACCAATAAATTAAATATCCAAGTGTGTACAGTATAACCAAGTGCCCCAACAAGCATAGCAACAGCGTACAGAGTGTATGCGATGTGGGGGATTGGAAGGTGAATGAGAATAATCATTTACAAGACAAAAGACGTTCAGAGGTGTGTTATGCCCTAAAACGCCCCCTGCCACGGATTGCCCCCCCATTGCACAAACGCTATCTTCAAAGAAAAGCCGCCGCCCCTTTTCAATCAAACGCATTAGCAAGTGTTTTTCTTTCCCTGCGCTCGGTTTTGTGAACCCAGTTGCGTTCACTAACACGATGGAACCAATTACCTTAACAGCAGCAACAACAACCATTATGATCACACTTTGTTAAATTTATATTGCTTAAATATTTTGCAGCTCTGTCGTTTTACGTTGCTACGTGTTTATTTACTTCCTTTTCGCAGCACACGTATAATGGACTCTAAAATTGACACTATCAAACATCACGTTATTAAAAGTAACGAATTTGTCACTATTCTCTTATGCAGCATGGCTAAAAAGATAATAAAAATGACACCAAAGTACTGCAGGTTTGGTGTCTGTGAGCTTTTCCTAATCATAGTTAGACAGTGGGGGCATTTTGTGGCTGCTCCAGATACACTCTACTTAGATATTGCACAGAGGAGAGTTCCATTCTGTTCTCTTCATCCTAGCTAAATTAAGTTTATCTTCCCAGCCAGTGTTGTGTATAGGCAGGGTAGCATCATGGCAGGATTGGTGTAATTTTTATTATCTTTTTAGCCGTGCTTGGACAAATCACAATATACAGGTAAGCCTCTCTCATGCATGAACTCTCCCTCTCACTCTCTCTTGCACACACACATACACAAACATATACGCACATACAAATAACACATGAAATCGCGTAAAACCAAATGAAACTAGGGTAAAAAAAATATAAGCAGTGAAAAATACCGTATAGTATATAGTATACTGTAGGTGATTCCTGTCCTGCGGTAACAGGTACTATAGATAATATCACCAGGATAGCATTCTTTCACCTCAGAAATATTGCCAAGATAAGAAATATATTGTCGCTAAACGATGCAGAAAAACTAGTTCATGCTTTTATCACTTCTAGGTTGGACTATTGTAATGCCTTACTGTCTGGATGTTCTGTTAGGTGCATAAACAAGCTTCAGTTAGTCCAGAATGCAGCAGTGAGAGTCCTCACTAGAACCAGAAGATATGAGCACATCACCCCTATCCTATCTTCACTTCATTGGCTCCCCGTGAAATTTCGCATTGATTTTAAAATACTACTCTTGACATATAAAGCATTAAATGGTCTCGCGCCGCAGTATCTGAGCGAACTGCTAGTGTCTTACGATCCGCCATGCCTACTTCGATCAAAGGATGCAGGCTGCTTATCAGTACCGCGTATTATGAAAACTACAGCTGGGGGCAGAGCTTTTTCTTACAAAGCCCCAAAATTATGGAATAGTCTTCCAAATAGTGTTCGGGACTCAGACACAGTCTCAGTGTTTAAGTCTAGGCTAAAAACCTATTTATTTAGCCAAGCATTTTTATAAATAGATTTGCCATAGGTAAATGAGCAGATCTGGGGGACTCATGGACGTAGAGTATTATGGTGAACTGGTATGTTTAGATTCTGTCTTCCTCACTCTCATTTGATCACTCAGGTTTGTTGACTGTGAGGTGATTGTTTGCTTTACATCTCAGGGAGTCCTCATGTTTGTGTTTCCTTCTGGCTCTCCCTTTTAGTTATGCTATCATAGGTAGTCCTGTTGGAGTCCCTGCTTGCACTCTACAGTAAATATACATTCACATTATACATTGTGACTGTGACCATACCTAACTGTCATCTCTCCTCTTCTTCACTTTCTCCCCCTCTTTCTCTTTCCTCTCTCCCCCTGTCTCCCCCTTTCACTATTTCTCTCTCTCTCTCTCTCTCTCTCTCTCTCTCTGTCGAGCTACACATGTCATTCCTGAGCTGCCAGTGATCCAGACTCCCTCTGCCCTCCGGACCTGTCTGATCCATCCTGGTGCCCCGTTTCTGGTTAGAGATCTCGTCGCATGGATGCCCCGTGTGTCTCTTTGGGATGTGTCTGGTGTCTGGGGATGATTCTATCTACTTAGAAGATGGTTCTGGCCTCGACTGGTGTTAGCAGCTGTTTCTCTGAGGACTTGACAATTCAATAGTTCAGGACTGGAACTTTCTACAAGTCTACCTGAGTCTCCAATAACTACTGGACTCCATTTTAACATCAATTAACATCAACTATTATAGCTGAACTGCCTGCCACCTAACACACTGTATAAATGCAGATCATTTCCTGCTATCTGTTTCACCCAGATGAGGATGGGTTCCCTGTTGAGTCTGGTTCCTCTCAAGGTTTCTTCCTATTGCCATCTCAGGGAGTTTTTCCTTGCCACTGTCGCCCTCTGCTTATTCATCAGGGACTAACTGACCATTTTGATGCATACACATTCACATTCCATACAAACTTAAATACAAACCGGATTCCAAAAAAGTTGGGACACTAAACAAATTGTGAATAAAAACTGAATGCAATGATGTGGAGATGGCAAATGTCAATATTTTATTCAGAATAGAACATAGATGACAGATCAAAAGTTTAATCCGAGAAAATTTATAATTTTAAAGGAAAAATGTTAATTCCAAATTTCACGGTGTCAACAAATCCCAAAAAAGTTGGAACAAGTAGCAATAAGAGGCTGGAAAAAGTAAATTTGAGCATAACGAAGAGCTGGAAGACCAATTAACAGTAATTAGGTTAATTGGCAACATGATTGGGTATAAAAAGAGCTTCTCAGAGTGGCAGTGTCTCTCAGAAGCCAAGATGGGTAGAGGATCACCAATTCCCACAATGTTGCGCAGAAAGATAGTGGAGCAATATCAGAAAGGTGTTACCCAGCGAAAAATTGCAAAGACTTTGCAGTTATCATCATCAATTGTGCATAATATCATCCGAAGATTCAGAGAATCTGGAACAATCTCTGTGCGTAAGGGTCAAGGGCGTAAAAACCATACTGGATGCCCGTGATCTCCGGGCCCTTAAACGACACTGCACCACAAACAGGAATGCTACTGTAAAGGAAATCACAGAATGGGCTCAGGAATACTTCCAGAAACCATTGTCAGTGAACACAATCCACCGTGCCATCCGCCGTCGCCAGCTGAAACTCTACAGTGCAAAGAAGAAGCCATTTCTAAGCAAGATCCACAAGCACAGGCGTTTTCATTGGGCCAGGGATCATTTAAAATGGAGTGTGGCAAAATGGAAGACTGTTCTGTGGTCAGACGAGTCACGATTCGAAGTTCTTGTTGGAAATGTGGGACACCATGTCATCCGGACCAAAGAGGACAAGGACAACCCAAGTTGTTATCAACGCTCAGTTCAGAAGCCTGCATCTCTGATGGTATGGGGTTGCATGAGTGCGTGTGGCATGGGCAGCTTGCATGTCTGGAAAGGCACCATCAATGCAGAAAAATATATTCAGCTTCTAGAACAACATATGCTCCCATCCAGACGTCATCTCTTTCAGAGAAGACCCTGCATTTTTCAACAAGATAATGCCAGACCACATTCTGCATCAATCACAACATCATGGCTGCGTAGGAGAAGGATCCGGGTACTGAAATGGCCAGTCTGCAGTCCAGATCTTTCCCCTATAGAGAACATTTGGCGCATCATAAAGAGGAAGGTGCGACAAAGAAGGCCCAAGACGATTGAACAGTTAGAGGCATTAGACAAGAATGGGAGAGCATTCCTATTTCTAAACTTGAGAAACTGGTCTCCTCGGTCCCCAGACGTCTGTTGAGTGTTGTAAGAAGAAGGGGAGATGCCACACAGTGGTGAAAATGGCCTTGTTCCAACTTTTTTGGGATTTGTTGACACCATGACATTTTGATTCACCATATTTTTCCCTTAAAATGATACATTTTCTCAATTTCAACTTTTGTTCCGTGATTTATGTTCTATTCTGAATAAAATATTGACATTTGCCATCTCCACATCATTGCATTCAGTTTTTATTCACAATTTGTTTAGTGTCCCAACTTTTTTGGAATCCGGTTTTTAATTCTTTTGATTGTGTAAAGCTGCTTTGTGACATTGACAATTGTTAAAAGTGCTATACAAATATAATTAAACCAGATTACAAATTAAACTAACTTCCAGTTTTCCTATTCTTTTTAAGATTCACAGATAAAATGATTCACATGTATACATTTTAGACTAATACAATTGCAGGCTAATCAACTAGTAAAAGTGCACTAGTTGAACAGATTATTTCCCTGCTAACATTTTTATTTCAAAAGATTTTATTTGCTGCTATAAATATTGTGTGTGTTACGATGATATAGTGTATGAATATTTGCTGCATATTATCTTGCGTCCTCAGTATTTACAGTATGGTGCTCTGTTTAAATTCCCTGACAGGTCATCAGTCAGCTAGAAATGTAATCCCTTGCAGGCAAAGGTCAGGCGATCAACAAATACCATGAACTAGGCAGGGCAAGAGCAAGATGCATAAACCAGAAACAGAATCAAAATGATGGCTGAATGAAGACTTCTGGAATTTAGATCAAGAGAAAAGACTTTAAACATGCAGAGAACAGAGTGTATGTCTTTTTTAATGGACTCTGCTCTTTGCCCTATACAGAATCATACATGTATGATTCTGTATAGGGCAAAAAGCAGAGTCCATTCGGGTCAGGCTTTTCAAAATAAAAAAAATAGAGACATCAATCTAATGCCTTTCTAGAAATAGAGAAATCAATCTAATGTCTGTCTAAAGAATCAGCATTAATTTCTTCAGCAATTCTACTTACAAACCAGTTCCACTTGTATTATGCTCACTATATTGCTTAAGACTTTTAACCTTGGTCCTCTATGACCCCCTGCTCTGCACATTTCAGTATTTTCCCAGCTTCCAAAACACCTGATTAACAACTAATTAACAGCCTTTTCTGAAAATAAATGTGTGTGTGAGAGACCAGGGGATAACGTTAAAAACTACAGGGCAACCCAGGACCATTAGTTGGGAACCTGTGGTCTAGTGGTCCTAACAAGCTTTATTTACATGCACAATATATTCTTTGTGTTTAACCATTAACTATATATGCATAGTGATGCTTGCAGCTCATCTTTCATCCAGTATGTTTAAATGTCAATATGAATGTATTTATCTTTCTACGGCTATATAATGTAATGATAAACAGATAGTAGTATAACCCAATTTTCTTGACGTGTTTAAATATTCTACAGTCTCTCGTTGTGGGCTACAGTTGAATTTGCAATAACCAGTGGTGTCAAAAGTATTCACACTCATTACTTGAGTAGAAGTATAGATACTAGGGTTCAAAAATACTTCTTTAGAAGTTGAAGTATCAACCCAAGCTTTTTACTTAAGTAAAAGTTTAAAAGTACTGGTTTCAAAACTACTTGAAGTACAGTACAGTATAAAAGTAAAAGTACCGTGAGGGGCGAAAAAAGCATTAAGGTCTCGCTTTCTGATCATGCGACGGGGGGGTGGGGGGTGGGGGAGGGGTGCGTTGTGTGCGTTCATATCATGCGACCGGGGGGTTGCGCGTTCTGATCATAAAAATAGAGTAACAAGGCTATTTTTAAAATGTAAGGAGTAGAAAGTACAGATAATTGCTTACAAATGTAAGGAGTAGAAGTAAAAAGTCGCCTGAAAAATAATTACTCCAGTAAAAGATACCCAAAATTTCTACTTAAGTAAGGTAACGAAGTATTTGTACTTCGTTACTTGACACCTCTGGCAATAACATATCAGCCAAATGGCAAGACAGTATATAAACTTCTTACATGTGCTTATCTCACACTGTGTCCAACTTTCACCTGTCCAACACAACCAACAAATCAAATCAAGTCACACATGCAGGGATACAGACAAAATAATAATAAATAATGATATAATATAGGCGCCACGGTGGTGTAGTCGTTAGCACTGTACACCTCCAGGGTCTGGGTTCGATTCCTGGCCAGGTTCGATCCCCGTCTGTGTGTGCATGGAGTTTGCATGTTCTCCCCGTGCTTGGTGGGTTTCCTTCGACTATCCAAAGACATGTGGGTTGGGCTAATTGGTGTTCCCCAATTGCGCATAGTGTGTGAATGGGTTTGTGTGTGCCCTGCCATGGATTGGCACCCTGTCCAGGGTGTACCCCTGCCTCGTGCCCTAAGCCTCCTGGGATAGGCTCCAGGTTCCCGCAAACCTGAATATAGGATAAAGCGGTATAGAAGATGAGTGAGAGATGATGACGATATCTAAATAAATAATGATGAAATAATATTCTATTCTAAATTCCAACACATAAATAAATAAATACCTTATGATATGCAGTGCATCCATAATAAGTAACAAATCAATGTAGTAAACTTTATTATGTTATAATTCAAAAAGATAGTGTGTGCAGAAACCAAGGTTACAGTAGTTTTAATATCATGTGCTTTAGCAAAAAGACAGGTCAGCACATGCATTTTTCATTAAAATTTTCCTCCCTTTAGCATTTTATCATTCCTCATTTTAACAATTTCTACACACCATGCTTAGGGCCATTATAATCAATTGGTGGAATCCATTCTGCTGGAGTCAGTGTGTTTTGCTTGATCTTCCTCAACCTCGGTGGCAGTGCCTCTAGAGCTTTAGTTGCTGATGTAGCAGTCGGTTCTGCTGCTACTCCACTTATTACATTTTTTCATTCTGGACAGCCCTCACATAGACCCCACACAAATATGCTCTGTTTACTGATGGAGGTTTGCTGCCTGTTCCTGTGTGATTTACCAGGTAGGTCAGATGAGTGCCACTAAAAAAATAACATAATCCCTCCCTGTCATGGTGTTTTACCTGAGCAATGCGACCTTGGGATGTGGTGACATTAATTTCTGTTGGCCACTGAGGTGTCTGTCATTCTTACTTTACCGAAGTGGCACTTTCTTGTGTGCACTGGCATGTGCCCATGTAGCTGATGCTGTTCTCAGCAAAACTTGGAAGGGACGGAAGTATTTGACTAGGATCCAGTCTTCAGGATTCAGGTTGTGAGTCACATACTGTATTCGGGGATCATTTGTGAATATCATTAGGGACAGTAGAGAGGTTAACGCAATAAGTAGTATGGCATTTGGTGTATTTCTCAGTGATAGGCAGTTGTTTTATCTGGGACATAAGTCCTGTATTCAAAGGTGTCCTTAACAAAATCTCACATGGGCTGAGGCTCACTCTGCTCTTCATTTTTAATCTAATTTGTATTAAACCCAATGGTATAGACAATGCAACCTTGTCTCTGCAGCATTCTGCCAATTTGTTTTTCACTCTTCACACTTGTATAAGATTTTTTCAAGCTGTAAATGAGAAGGAAGGATAGTTAAACCTATCAACAAGCAGAGGAGGAGCATTCTGGCTTAGATGTGGGGACGGGTTCTTCCCATTTGGAAAATGATTCTTATTAGATACTATTTTTCCCTCAATTATTAACATAAACAAACAAAAAAAATCAAAAGATGTTCAAAAGGCTCTGAGGTGGGCCGGTAAGGTTTTAAGGGGTTATCCTCGGCACAGGTCAAAAAACTAAAAAGCATTTAGTCAACTTATTTCTTTAAGCATTCCCCTTTTTGACAGGTGGGAATGGAAATAAATATTTTTCGTTTCCAATGCAAGGGATCCAAATACCATATTTGAGAACAGCTTGAGCTCGCTTCCGGATGCATCTTCGGCTCTGTATTGTAAATCTCTTAGATCTGCAATTGGGGTGACATCATGTGAAATTTTAGTCCACCGTAAGGAAGTCATTTTAGTTAGTGTTGTTCACTTTTAGCTGTGTCTTCTTGGGCAAGACATAATCTCTTTTATTAGTGTGCACTGCACTTGCAGACAGCAAGCTGTTTTTAAATCTACAAGGGCTCTTTCTTCATCATCATCATGGTAAGTGCCATGTCAGACAGAGATGCATCAATTTCAGCATAATGTTTATACACCGTCATGCAGTACTTCTGTCTTGTTGGAATTAAGTGAAAGGAATTTAATAAGCATGCAGTGTCTAATGTCGCTCATGCGAATTTGCTAAAACCTACTAAATCTGAATATGGCTAAAACTGTGTATAAGCAGCATAACAGTGGAAACGTCTTATGCCATGTATACAAATTATATTAGTTAAAGATAACATACAGTGCATCTAAAAAAATATGAACATTAAAAAAAAAATTCATATATATTCTATAATAGAAAATATGTATTTAGTAATTAGATTTAAGATTAATTACCTGTAACATATTTAAAGCATTTTTGAATTTTTAATTTAACGTTTTAATTTTAATAATTAAGACTGTTAATTTATGCACTAAATACTTTGTTTGGGCACCTTTTTCACACATTACTGCATCAATGCATATGTCATAGCGGCGAACAGCCTGAGATACTGCCGAGGCATAATGGAAGACCAGGCTTTAGCTTGTTTGTATTTGCATTGTGGGTCAAGTGTTTCTCATTTTCTTCTTGGCAATACCCCATACATTCTCTAGATACAGCAGTTAGTGGTAGTTTTGGCACTGTGGGCAGGTGTTAAGTCCTGCTGGAAAAGGAAATCCTCATCTCCATAAAGCATGTCTGAAGTGAAGTGCTCGAAAATCTCCTGATAGCTGGCTGTGTTGTCTTTTGACTTGATAAAACACAGTGACATATACATTTTGTATGGATATTATTCCTATGTAAATATGAGCATAACTGCTATGTTACAACTTTTTCTAGGATCTTGGAGACACAGTAAGGGGGAAAAATCCCTTTCTAGTTCTTGCCTCTGTGAGGGTCCTGTCCTAAGCGGGCTTGATACATGCACAGAATTCTATATAGGAAATTAGCCTAATTTGAGCTGACTTTTTATGACAAAAAAAGAAAATATCAGTCTAACATTTGTCTAGAAAATAGGTTTTATTCCTTCAGCAAAACTGAATCAATCAAATCAGTCCAAACTCACCATTCACTCACTCATCGTCTTTATCCTGTATTCAGGGTCGCAGGGGGCCTGGAGCCTATCCGAGTAGACTTAGGGCACGAGGCCTGCACAGGGTGCCAATCCATCGCAGGGTACACACACACTCATTCACACACAGAGGGGGAGAACATGCAAACTCCATGCACAAAGAGACAGGAATCTAGCCTCGCCGGGAATTGAACCTGGACCCTGGAGGTGCAAGGCGACAGTGCTGTCCAAACTCATATTACTTACTAATTAAATTTTATTATTAACATGAGTGCTCTAGGGTTCCAATCAACATTTTATGTTTAATGTACAATACACTTTGTATCTTTCCATTTACCATATATAGTAATGCTTGCAGCTCTTGGGCTATGTTGATTGTTTATTTGCTCACATGTGACTTAGATGATGCCAGTATGAACTGCCTAAATCTAATGGAATCTGATCTTTTCAATTCTAATTTTGCCTGAATTGCCAAATCAGAATTCATGTGACATTTAGGCCACTCTAGATCGAGATTGGTCATGATTTTGCACCTGTGGAATGAAAACCAAAGATGGAGGAAAAGTTCGATGGAGGTAATTATTGAAAGGATAGTGAAGTGTTAGACCTCATACCTTAACTATTTGGGGTGACACTTGTGTGCAAGCAAAAGTTGAGGGGCTTATCGTAATCGTTCTGTGTTTAAAACAATGTCAAAAGAAGTGGCAGAACAGGACCACAGAATAATGTGGCTGCAGTTTCAGAGAAAGGTTAAGAGCCTCAAAGTTTAACCACAGAAGCTAAAATCTTAATCCAACAAAGTGGTCATGTGTTGAAGACCTGCCTGTTTTACAGTAAACATGGCCATGTTTTGGATGATAAATATGTTAGCTGTTAGTGATGATTGATAGCTTACAGATGCAGATGAAGAGGAGCCGGAATTTCACAAAGCAGATGAAGAGGGACCCAAATTTTGTGACGCAAGCAAAGAAGAGCCTCAAACTCCTAGTGACTACAATACAATAACTTTAACATTAACAGCCAGGCCCCAGTCAAAGTTTTAATCCATGTCTAGACAACACATAATTTCTTTACCACAGGGTATCTGGGGAGGATGAAACATTGTATATGCTACAGTAAATTAATTGCAGGCTATCATCTGATTAATTATTTTGGTAATTGAATCACTGCGTCACTCACGCCTGCATTTTCTATATCTGCTCATCATCAGCACCAAGGACAGAGAACTGTTTAAAGAATACAACAGCTACCAAAATCCTCTGGAAGTAAAGGAACAAACATTGTTTTGACTAGGCTTTTGTTAAATCTTTTAGATAACAGTGTGATTGCTTAACTGACCCATCTATTACTATTTGAACACTATTGTATCCTGTTCTAAGAAAAGGATATTAGTTATTGTTTTATTCATTATACTGCAAACCTTTCACTGTCTACACATTTTAACCTGCTAGGTTAGCTTTTTTATTTTTGTAATTTACGTTTACATTTAAGCATTTGGCAGATGTTCTTATCCAGAGGGAAAAATGCTTTGAAGTTTTCATCGGATAGATTGGATAGAGTTACTAGATCACTAAGTACCATCAGGGAGAGAGATTAACTCAAACATTGAGGCAACTAATAATGATTTAGTTGCCATTTAAAGATTGTTAAAGACTCAGCTGTACAGACATCAAGAGGAAGTTCATTCCAACACCTAGGTGCTGGAACAGAAAAGAGTGTAAATGCATGATGACTTTTACTTGATCACTGAGAGATGGTGGGACCAGCCCAGCAGTGCTGGAGGATCAGAGGGAACGTGGTGCGGTGCGAGCTGTGATTAAAGCTGAGAGGTAAGTGTGAGCTGGACCATGTTTAGCTTTTAGGTAAGCACCAGTGTTTTGGATTTGATGCGGGAAGCTACAGGAAGCCAGTGCAGGGAGCGGAGAAGTGGGGTAGTATGGGAAAACTTGGGAAGGTTGAAAACGAGATGTGCAGCTGCGTTCTAAATCAGAACGCAGAGGACAAATAGTAGACAGCGGCAGACTTTAAATAACAAGGGATTGAACAATATAATGTATAGTATACTGTAATGTGGCAATAATATGGTAAGTTTTTAAGTATAATGTGTCAATAATATGGTAAGTTTTTAATATGAAATATATGTGGTTATTTATCAAAATCACCAGCTTGTATGTCATTTTTCACCATGAAACAAGCTTTACTGTCCTAAGCTATGAACGTACATGACAGTTTTGTTTATTTGAAAGCTTAAAAAGAAGTTATATGGTTCTTACCTCAAGTAGACATTTAAAGGAAAACAAAGTCCTTTCTTTATTGGTTTAATGTTATCTATAACGCTTCAATGACTCTCTTTGAAGGGACAACATCTTGTGCACCTCTTTTTGCCCCTCTGTCATCCTGAAAAATACAGTAACTTGACACGGTTCCTATTAGGCCTCAATATGCTTTTAACACATATTATGGAAAGTGTAGCATGCACCTGCAGTATAACGGTGGGGATATTGAAGATGTTACTTGGCCATGCACAAAGTCCAAGCAGCATGGTCAATACTAAATGGACAAAAGTATTTGACAAAACCTGTTAATTGTTGAATTAGGTGTTACCAGATGTTTCAATCAAGCCCCTTATCTCCAGTAAAGGACAATTTAATGCTTCAGCATACCGAGACATCTTGAACAATGCCATGCTTCCAATCTGTGGTAACAGTTTAGGGAAGGCCTTTTCTTTCCTGTCTATTCCAACATGACTGTGCCCCAGTGCACAAAGCAAGGACTATAGAGACATGGTTTGGGTTCGGTGTGAAATAACTTGACTGGCCTCCACAGAGCACTGACCTCAACGCCATCAAGCACCTTTGGGACAAACTTCTGTACCAGGCCGTCTTGTCCAACATCAGTGGCTGACAATGCTATACAGAATGAATGGGTTTTTAAGAATACGTGCATCATGGATGCTTTCAGGCCATCCAGTGAAGATGTTGGTAAAACTGTTAAGAGGACTTGTACTAAATTTCAAACTCTACCATATCAGTACAAACAAGTATGAAAATATATGACAATCACTCACTCAATCTCACTCATCTTATATGCCACTTTATCTTGTATTCAGGGTCGTGGAGACCTGGAGCCTATAGCAGGAGGCTTAGGGCACGAGGCAGGGTAAACCCTGGACACGGTGCCAATCCATCGCAGGGCAATATGCCAATCAATGACTGACTAATTGCTAAAGCTATATTGCACTTTGATGCAACTTTATTGGATAACCTTTTAATCATCAATAAAGAGCATGCACAAAAAGTAACTTGTTCCTTCGGTGTTTAATACTTTTGGAATACATTTCTATTCAAGTACCTGTACAGCGATATGGAATATGTGCAGTTGTTTAAAAATATGGTAATGTCTCACAGTGCAGCATCACTTTCCATGTTCTGAACTAAATTACACTGAGCACTAATTACACTAATGATGGCAAGCACGAATAGCACAAATAGTCTACAATAGGAATTATAAACTGAACTGGTGGTGATCTAAAAACAACTCATTCTAAACTTTTTTTAGGGTATTTTAGGGTATCTCCTGGACACTCCTCACCTGGGCAGCTTTCCCGGTTGGGACCGGAAGCCTAGTCGTGGAATACACAGTGGGCTTGTCTCCTTCGATGACAGGGTTGTGAAATCAGGCTCTATTTGAGAGTTCAAATGCCATGCTCCAGCAATGCTCATGGCTGTTTACAGTGCAGAGATCAAAGGCGCCATTCAGCTCTGTAGTTTTTTTCCAGGATTGCTGTCCACAACAGACCTAGAGCTACACTGCCAGACATGTTTTATAGTGCGGGGAGATGCCCGATATCCATTAGTGGGAATTAATTACCAGCTGGTGTCCATTTCCTCAACCCCACCCCCCTCGCACACACCTGCAGAAGGGTGTGGCCACCTACCTAGTGAGCTCCGGAGTGAGCAAAGAGCGATAGGTGATTTAGGCGCACACCACACTCATTATAATTTGATCACGAATTGATTTGAGAATATGGAAGTACACTGTAAAAAAAATTTTATTTGGTCAGTAAATTGGATAAGGTTCACTTTTTCCTACTGTACAGTGAACATACTGTAGCATTCATTTGTGTGGTACCTCCACCACTACCTAGTCGGAACCTCTGTAGTCACACTAGGTACTGTGGATGCCAATGGGGACCAATGTATTTATTCCCATGTGTAGGACCACCTTGTCAACATTCACATGTTCACTTACACACTACAGGCAATTTGAAAACGCCAATTAGCCTAATCTGTATGTTTTTGATCTGCAGGAGGAAACCGCACTATCTAAGCACAGGGAGAAAATGCAAAATCCATGCATACAGACCCGAGGCAGGAATCACACCCGGAACCTGGAAGTGCAAGGTGACAGTGCTAGCCACTAAGTCGCCACACATGTCAACCATTGGCACAATTAATTGGCAATATCAAACAGGCAAGTTATACAATATTACAATATTACAACTATACCATTACAACAATATAAGATAATACAAATTTACTATCATGTAGTAAAATTTTGCTTAACAAAGCCACAAAGCATAAAATGGTTGTGATATGAGAGTAATTTTATCCAGTGGGTGAGGGTACAGTAGCTGTTATTGGGGTCAGGTGTGCACAACCAGTATTTGGACAAACATGAGAATGCCTGCGATAGTGGAGTCCATAGAGGCCATATTTGTAGGCCACTCAGGAAAGGGGAGGTTGACACAGATTGGGTTCTGGATATGATGTCATTCTCAAAGTAGCAAAGCTCTCCTGCTATAATATTTAACTATAGAAAAATTATGATATGCTCCCAAACACACTAAGTTCACCAGCATCCAGCTCTTTAATTAATTACTTAATTGTGTGACACACGTCATCACAATTCCAGAGTGTAAATAAGACACATCAGATAACTCAGTTTGAGGTCTCCCAGAGCTTCCCATGGATGCAGTAGTACTGTCTGCCTATAGTGATCTCTCTAATCCTTATAGCCTAGAATTGGTTCCTTTTACTGGAAGATGATACATTTGACTAAACCCAACATAATGCAAAAGTAGCATTAGACATATCACTTCTTGTTTTGCATAAGAAAATAGAAAAATGTTTACGAAAATTTCATTTAAGATTTATTTATTGTACTTTTACTTTTACCCAAGGTAATGTACTGTTAAACTGAAAACTAAATTAAACCACAAATATTGGATTCAATTTGGGAAACTCTAGGAGAGCTTAAACTGGGTTGTCTGAGGTATCTTATGTATGCTCTAGAATTGTGACGACATGTGTCACACAATTAAGTAACATCACATAAGAGAGAGAGCTGTTGTACTGAATATCAGCACAGGTGTGATTTGGTCATAGGCAAGAGGCCCCAGGCTGAAGGCTGAAGAGTACCAAGGCAAACAATATTAAGCAAGAGAAAATGTCAAATAGTGTAAAGAGGAATAGTTAAAGAAATTCACATTTTATAATTTGTTGTCTTTGATAATAAAAAAAAATTATTAACACGTTTTATAATGCTTTACATAACAGGAGCACTTGATCTGGACCTGCTTGTGTGTCTGTCTGTTTGGCTACGTTTACACTACCAGGTAAATGTGACCCAATTCCGATTTTTTGCTCATATGCACATATCGGATATGTTCTACTGTATGTCCGTGTAAACAGGAAAAAAAACGCATGCATTCCGATATTTCGAGATCGGTTTCAGGCCTCCTTCATATGTTATAATAGGCCTCAATATGAAATAAATTGGATATAAATCAGATATGTGCTAATGTGATTGTCGTGTAAACAGACAGATCGGATTTCCTGAGGCATTGTGTTCTGTACGTCATTAAAACTGCGACTTCTTCGCAGTTTAATTACGTAATGTTATTCTCCGGTCGAAGCGCATGTTGAATTACAACATCGCAGGTGACATGGAAAAGAACAACGCCACCCCCCCCCCCCCTCCAACACACACACGCCTTGTGTTAATGCTTATTTGGGCTAAATAACATTAAATCAGTATTTGATGAATAAAGCACATGTGCAGGCTGCAATTATGCTGTTTTTTTTCTCCTCCTCCATTTTAAAACCATGGTGCGCGAACTTTGCATATATAGCAAGCGTTAAGCATATTTCACCTTCATCTATCTTGGCTAGTGTGTAGCGCAAGAACCTTCCTTTAAGTATGCGCGATGTTTCAGATGGTTTGGCAAGTGTAAACACGTGAATCGGATATGAGTCATAGTGGAAATAACGTGTAAACAGACGGTCAAAAAAATCAGATATAGGCATCAAATCGGAATTAAGCATCGAGACCTGCAGTGTAAATGTAGCCTTTGATTGGGGGCCCTGAAGCTGTACCTCAACTTTAACTCAGGCACCAGCATATCATGTTATTCCAAATTCTAATTTTATTTGTCACATACACAACAACAGACAGTATGATATGTAGTGAAATTATTTTAAATAAAGAATATGAAATAAGAATATAAGAAAAAAAATTGTATGAAAAGAAAATATTCAAATAAGGATGAAAATATGGAAATAAATATAATATCCAAAATAATACTAATAAAAAAAACGTTTGGCAGTAAAATTAGGCTGTATTTATGTTTGTATGTTTACATTGCTTTGATAAAAATTTATTTGAACATTTATTTAGTTCTCACTGTAATTCTACCCATACCACTATTGATAACCCATATTGATATGTGCAGAAGTTTATCAGCAGATACTCCATGATTGTTTATTAAAAGGATTTTGAAAAATTATATCAAATACGGAATTAGTCAAAACTCTTTTTTTTTTTTTTACTTCAGCAATGCAGATTATAGCGCAGTGGATCCTCTGAGCCTGAGCAAGGGTAACAACTATTCAAGCAGCAATTATCTCGTCTCAAATTCATGACACAATACAAGGCACTTCATTTCATTTTTGGATGACCTCTAAAGGAAGATTAATCCTGAGGAAAGGAAATGAGTAAGAAACTGACCCAACATAGCGACATTTGTGATTGCATTGGAAAACATGGCATTTCATCATCCTCATGCAGTCACACGTTTATTTGTAGCCTGTCGAAAGATGGAGTCACATTCTAACACTTTATTCTCCATTCCCAACCATCAAAAAAGGTGAACATTTTAACATCATCCACTTTGTCCGATGCCTGACATACTGTACCTCTGACATTTTCCATGTGTATGGCAATAGAAGCATGACAATGATTATAACGACCATCTGAAGTACTGTAGAACAAGCAAGCTACACAGCAATATTCCAACGTTGAATTAACACCCAACGTTTGAATTAATGCATGACAGTGTTTATATACATTAGATTCAGTTGGGCTGGAATTATATACGAAAATGGTAAAACAGCATTTTGGATTTGATTGAGTACCACTTTTTGGATTTAAAAGTTACCTATACAGACAGGTGACTTAAAAACTTAAAAGTTTAAGTTATTTCTAATTCTTTATCCATATAGCATACAGTAGATTGTTTTCTATATGGTCACATAGAGTATGTGTGCTCTGCAATGAAAAAAAAAAATTACCCTGATCAGAATAACATCGACAGTAAAAAAAAAAAAAAAAAGCTAGTGCATTTCAAGCAATGACGGTTTTCATGCATTGCAGCTGATCATCAAATGTTCTACTTTTTTTTTACACTCCATTTACGCTCTATGTGTCTATGTGTTCTGTTTCAGACTCATATTTCAGACTTTTTAGAGAAGAGAGTATATAATATTACAAAACAAAAACATTAAATATTGCCTAGGTCATAGGTTACATTTCCACCTGATTTAAGAGTTGTGTTATTTATAAGATCCTCCCACTGCCTCGGTTTTCTTTGTCCTCATTTGTCCTCTGTACATTGACGTGGAGTGGACAAGCTGGATATATTAACTGGGATATGTGTTTCCACAGTCTTTTCTGTTGTGACATTTGCCAGGCAGACAAGACCATCTGGAGTTCCTGCTACCCTGACCAGCGTCACATAGTAGAAATGACCTCATGTTGTCTGTTCAGGACACAGCTGACTTTTCACCTTCAGCATTTCTGATCTACATATGGTGATATTGGAGGGCGAGGATGTTGTATGGTAACAATTATCTGCTTCTGTCTAAAATGTAAAAAATTTAAAGAAACGTGCGTATGTTGTTTTAGTAGGTTCATATAATAACAAAATTAGCTAAATTTCAGTATTATAACATAAAGCACAACATAGTAGAAAAATAAAGATAAATAATATAATTAATGTATAATATATTTGTTTTATATTTAATGTAGATCAATTAATTTTAATTTCACATGAATAAATACATTTATGCATTTGACAGACACTCTTACACTGTAAAAAAATTCTTGCTACTCCAACAAAAAAAATTTCTAGTGACCTGTTGCATCTAAAATTTTTAGTTGGCTCAGTTTAAGTTGTATAAACTATTTTGTTTTTGCTGTGCTGATTACCTCTAAATGTACACACAAATTGAAATAAAACATTCTGTCAACTAAATGTTCTATGCTGAATAAACATGCCTAGTTAGGCCAACAAGCAGTCTCAAATTGAAATATAATGTTGTGTCAATTAAATGTTCCAAGTTGACTGAAAGGTACATTTTGAATTGGAAATTATGCTTGCATAATTATAAAATTTACATCTTAAAGTTTACTTGAGTAGGTTATTCACTGTAGCCACATTTCAAATAACATGACACATTCCTCTAAATTTGAATATTTTTTTAATGTAAACTTTAAACACCTGTTAAAGACTATCAACATTGATTAAGTGCAATCCAGCTACTCTATTTCAACAAATAAACAACTGCTGCATTGTTATAACAAAATATGCAAATAACATTCCAAAATGCAAGAATGAAACCCTTAACATTCATGTTACAAAGCTTACTAATATCACACTCAGTCAAAACAGTATACTGGATAAATAGACTTCTGCCTTGTAGAACAAAACATACTGATATTTCTCAGTAAAAACATGCAGTGGCTTATTTGAAAATAAAATATTTACTTTAACTCAGAAATGGTTTAAGATAAATAAAAAAAAATAAATGTTGTGAAATAATTTTGCCAAGCTCCAAGATTGTTTGCAGATGCAGTAAGCACTGTTTCCCAGATATTCTCCCTAATACCTGAAATACAAAAAGAAAAATATATGAATAACTAATTAAGTAACCGTTTGTAGTTCAAAACCATTAAAAATCCTAGACAAAAAATGTCCGTTTAGCCATTATAACCGTTTTCAGACACTATAAGGTTAATGAATGATGAAGAAGTGAGAACATTAAGCTCCCTCAGTGCCGCACTAACGCGCCGTCTTTTTCAAATAGCCTTTGAAATTATCAGTCATTAAAATGATTAAAATGCATGTAACGTAAGTAAACTGTACATACCATCTGAAAAAAAATTGCGTTAGGAGCTGAAACGAGTGCATTGCCAGATAACTACTGTAACACTCCAAATTATATAAATAAACACTCGAAAATATAATGTTCTAAAGCTTGCTGCTGGATAATATATATGTTATAAAGCTAAAATTGCTGATTACTTTGCAGGACAGTTAGTTTCCATGAAGTACTCACCATTTCGGGAGGAAATAGCGGGAAGTTCGAAAATTCTGGAAGAACGCGTTTGCGCATGCGCAGAGGTCCGTCTTGTTCGTCCAACATAAAATAGTTTGTGTGCAGTTAAATGTTTCATGAACACAGTTATACTCGTTGCCTTGATGAAACTTTTGTAGTTGAGTAATGAAATTTATACAATCATTGAGAAAACATATTTTTCTTTTTTGACACCAGCATTATATTAGCCCAACATATATTTCTTTTTTCCAACAACTATTTTCAGGATTTATTTTTTACAGTGTACCTAGAGCGACTTACACCAGTGCTTTGGGATTCCATCATAGGATAAATACATTAATTTCTCTCCTGCACAATTTGATATCAAACTAATGTGCCAGATCTATTTTTATGTTTAGGTCAGATATACAGAACTGTAGAACTAGTCCTTATTGAAATTAGTACACCAGGAATAGATAACCAAGATAAATATGCAAGTGCAGATTAAAATGATAATTTGCTCTTCTAAAAAATTTATTGCGGTGTTTGGGTCTACTCTCTTAGAGTTGAGGGTCACTGCAACCTTATCCTCAATGATCACCTTTTCCCTATAATAAATGTGTTAAATTAGTGTGCATTAAGTTGTGTGATGATTAGGTACAGTAGGTCTTCAGTCTTTATTTGAAATAATCTTGGACAAGTTTATTCCACCACCTGGGTGCCATTACATGGAAGAATCTTGAATTCAGGTCTATCCAGGTACAGTACATACTGTATTTGGCTTTATCAGCAAGAAAAAAAAACCCAGGGGTAAGGTGGGTGAAGTGGGGAAACTTGGAGAGGTTTAAAAGAAATATAATTATGCACATGAGACATATATACGCATAATGTATTTATTTTATTCTTCTTTTCTTGTATTTACTGTACATGTGTGAAATGGAAAAATAATGTGAAGGTATACAGTGTAAAAAGGATCAAGATAGAAACCATGCAGTCCTTATAACTAAAATGATATGGTAAATTCACAAGGGAATCCGGTTTAAAAATAATAAATCTAAAGTTTTATTATGGGAGGAAAGGAAAGCACAGGTAGCACATCATTGGCATACAGTAGCAGTAGTATTTAAAATGATATTACTGTACATCACTCAAAGAGCAGGTATAAAGCCATTGGTGGTTCAGTGGTACTGTAGGTGTCTTGACAGGTGCAATGCCTGGAGTTGATTCCCATCTTATCTCCAATCTCCAGTCACTAGATACAGTTTAAAAGGTTTGTATGAAGGACAAACAAAAGGATACAGGCTATAGGAAGTGGTATCACATAAGGAGTAAGGAAATGCATGAGGGGGCTGTTTTATGGGCAAAGGAACCTTTTCATTAGAATATAATAGCTTACTGTTTGGTTCAAGATCTTCGATGTAGAAAGAAAAGATAAAGTGTTATGAAGATAAGATGAAAAGAGGACTTGTATAAGAGGAAAACAATGGAAGATTTTGTTCAACTAATCATTAGGAAAAAAAATATCACCAGAGCTGACAAGGTTGAAAGAGGAAGGAACGTTGAGAAATGAGGAAAACATATAGAGAAATAATAAGGATCAGGGCCCGGTTTCTCGATAACGCACACTATTCGCGCGCTAAGAAGACTCTTAAGATATATCTTATGTTAAGTGATAACTTTTCTAAGTGTATTTCTCGAACTGTCTCTTAGGAGTCTTCTTAAGTCGCTGCCTCTTACGTCCGACGTTACGCGGCGCTGTCTACAGTGAAGGTCCTGAATTAGCGGACATCGGTGGCTCTGGAATCGATTTTTGACTCCTTTTTCATGACAGTGTTAAGAAAGACGGCACTTTCTATGCAAATTAAACATTGCACTAAATTCTTTTAATAGCGTTTATTTCGACATGTGTTAACTTAACAATAACATGTCATAATAGACAAATATATAAATTAATATTAATTAATATAATAATAATATAATATATAATATTTTCATGTAACATGTGGCTGTGAAACGAACCGGGTTTACAATCATAGTTGATGGACAAACAGCTGATACACTCTTCACCAGCTTCAGAAACAATGTGAAGTGTCAGTTGTTGGGGTTGTATAGCGCACATATGGAATGAATACGATGAGATGACAGGTTGGAGGTTTAATACCCCTATCTCACCTACGCGGGGCCGTAAGTGCGGTTCATTATGATTCAGCGCGAGTTTTGGTGCTGTTATTACGTTTCCATTTTACCACGCAAAAAAAATAAACATGCGGAAGCTCGCGGACCTGGCAGATCTTCGCGGACCGTCGGGCGCCGGTCACTCGAGGCAAATCACGGTGCCTAATACCCCTCTCTCACCTGTGTGGCCGGACTCATCTCCGTGAGCTGCCGCGATTGCCCACGACGTTCCTTTAACGTTCCGCGACGTTCTGCAAAGTCTGCAAGCTACCGCGAGGACCAGCAAAAAATTAAACGTTGAATTTTTCACGCGGAAAGATGAAAACGTAATCACAGCGCAAAAACTCGGGGTGAATCATGATCAAGCCTACGGCCACAGCGCGAGACCGTGCAGGTGAGATAGGGGTATAACACACCGCATCTCACAGCGAGTCAAACTGCATAAGTGAATACTGTAGGGGTATTAAACATTACAATCACCCAGAAAAATGAATGGATGCGGGGTTTGAAACTCACAAGGTTATTTTCTCATTTAACTAAATCAAATTTCATAAAAAATAAAACGTGTCAAAAGAAAAACCCATAAAGTCATGGATAATGGCTAATGAGCAATGAAACATATTTTAAACAAAAAGCAGCGAGCAGCTGGACATCGGGACGGGGAGTGTACAGTAAAGTATGATGCGTTGGTCTGGCACGCGCAGTTCTGAGCAGCTCAAGAAGCTCCATAATCTGTTGCCTTGAAAGGCAAAACGTTTATTTTATATATTTTTTAATAACGGCCACGGGGAAAATATGAAAAGGGCTGAAGTTTTGTCTAAAGGATAAATGTACATGACTCACACGGCTCCACGGACCGCGCCGTCTTCAGTTTAACACAACACGCTGTATCGCTGCCTAATTGTTCGCCACCTGTTTAATATTAATTGTGATTGGCAATTTTAATGCATTAGTCACATTATGAAATAGGCTAATTAAAAGTCACTCTATTAGTTCTGATATCAAATAAAATAATATTCTTAAACAGGTCTACAGTATATTCCATCATTAATACGACTTTGATAACGTGCCATAATGTGTTTGCATACACCGCTGATTTATAAAGACTGCTGCTCAGTGGCGGCGACTAGCGTCTTGAGCTGAAACTACGCTAAGTATGAGTTAAGGTTGGTCCAGACCAACCTTACGAACGTCTGACTTAGCTAAGAGATACTTAGCGTAAGAACGTTTCAAGAAATGCGCCATAAAGTTAAGAGAGAGGTTAAGGTACGACTTAAGAACTACTTAGAGATAAGAAGCTTTCGAGAAACCGGGCCCAGATCCATGAGAGTGCTCTTATGCACTGGCTTAATCTTGGAAATGTGGGAGGCTTGGTGGACTCAAAGTACTCTAGGTAATTCCAGATTGATTTCAGAGATGACAAAATCATGAGTGTTCATACTCCACAACTAATCATATTCGTACATACAGATTGATTTGCACTGTTCTTTTATCTCCCCTCATTTCCATAAAAAACATTGCATGATCAGCTACTATTAATAAATATGTATTCTGTTGTATTGTCTTTTTACTGGTACTAAGTGGCCCAAGCTTGTTCAAGTATGACAATGCCTCTATGACCAAAGCGAGGTCTGTGAAGAAATGTTTTGCAGTGGTTGATACAGTATCATAAATATTGAGTGACCTGAACAGATAAAGTGAACTGAACCCATTGAACATCTTTAGGACCTATCCATCTATCTGTCTGTCTATGGTTACATCCAGCCAGCCAGGCTTGTGTTTGTCAGTGGAAGACCATTTGCAAATTACTTAACAAGACAATTCATATATCTGCAAATATATTGTCATAAATTGTGTAGCAATACTGAAAGAGTTATTAGTTTAATCTCTTAGATGACATGCAAACACTTCATCGACACTCCCTTAGTTCGACTTGTAATGATCCTGAAATCACTCATGTTCATGAGTAATGAGCATTTTCAAGTGAATTGCAATCATTTGGGAATTGAAAAATAGACAGACAGACAGACAGAAAGACAGGTAGAATATACATCTCATTAATGTGGTCATATCTTTTGGTTCTAATTAGAACTTTGGCTGCTGCTGCCTGTACTAAGTGGAGCTTGTTTATTCACCTGCTGGAACCCCAGACAGTGCGACTGTTCAATAACCCAACCTAGAGGTAACAAAAGCCTAGTGTTTTTTTTGCATCATGTAATAACCTTTTTTTTTTTTTTTTTTAATCCTAGCAATATTTCTGAGAGGAAATAATTCCATTGTAGTAATATCATCTACATGCACTTCAAATGAAAGACTAGAGTTAATAATCACACCAAGCTTTTTGAGTGTTGCACATGATGAAACAGAAGAGCAATCCAATCTCTCTCTCAAAGATGCATTTGGTACTACTACAAGCACTTTGGTCTAATTAGAATTAAATAGCTTTAATAATCTGCCGCTACTATTCTTCCTTTGTTGAAATGGGTGTCATCAGCATAACAGTAGAAACTTATACCATATTTACCTGGAGAAAGGTTATCCTGAGAAAAAAGCAGTCAAATTAGACCAGAGGCAGGAGACGGCCATACATTGAAGTCCAACAACATATTTTCTAATACAGTATATCTGTAAGAACAATACGATCAGTGATGTCAATAAAAGGTGGGAAACATCAGAGGCCAGTAGTATTCTATCATAAGAGAACTATAGGGCATCTATTCATCAGATACTGTATGGATTTTTGGAAGCAATGCCCGATTAACATGAAAAAAAATGCTTAACATCATGCATAAAAGATGTGATCTTGAGAAAATACAGTGGTGTGAAAAACTATTTGCCCCCTTCCTGATTTCTTATTCTTTTGCATGGTTGTCACACTTACATGTTTCTGCTCATCAAAAACCATTAACTATTAGTCAAAGATAACATAATTGAACACAAAATGCAGTTTTTAAATGAAGGTTTACGTTATTAAGGGAGAAAAAAAAACTAAAATCTACATGGCGCTGTGTGAAAAAGTGATTGCCCCCCTTGTTAAAAAATAACTTAACTGTGGTTTATCACACCTGAGTTCAATTTCTGTAGTCACCCCCAGGACTGATTACTGCCACACCTGTTTCAATCAAGAAATCACTTAAATAGGAGCTACCTGACACAGAGAAGTAGACCAAAAGCACCTCAAAAGCTAGACATCATGCCAAGATCCAAAGAAATTCAGGAACAAATGAGAACAAAAGTAATTGAGATCTATCAGTCTGGTAAAGGTTATAAAGCCATTTCTAAAGCTTTGGGACTCCAGCGAACCACAGTGAGAGCCATTATCCACAAATGGCAAAAACATGGAACAGTGGTGAACCTTCCCAGGAGTGGTCGGACGACCAAAATTACCCCAAGAGCGCAGAGACAACTCATCCGAGAGGACACAAAAGACCCCAGGACAACATCTAAAGAACTGCAGGCCTCACTTGCCTCAATTAAGGTCAGTGTTCACGACTCCACCATAAGAAAGAGACTGGGCAAAAACGGCCTGCATGGCAGATTTCCAAGGCGCAAACCACTTTTAAGCAAAAAGAACATTAAGGCTCGTCTCAATTTTGCTAAAAAACATCTCAATGATTGCCAAGACTTTTGGGAAAATATCTTGTGGACCGACGAGACAAAAGTTTAACTTTTTGGAAGGTGCGTGTCCCGTTACATCTGGCGTAAAAGTAACACAGCATTTCAGAAAAAGAACATCATACCAACAGTAAAATATGGTGGTGGTAGTGTGATGGTCTGGGGTTGTTTTGCTGCTTCAGGACCTGGAAGGCTTGCTGTGATAGATGGAACCATGAATTCTACTGTCTACCAAAAAATCCTGAAGGAGAATGTCCGGCCATCTGTTCGTCAACTCGAGCTGAAGCGATCTTGGGTGCTGCAGCAGGACAATGACCCAAAACACACCAGCAAATCCACCTCTGAATGGCTGAAGAAAAACAAAATGAAGACTTTGGAGTGGCCTAGTCAAAGTCCTGACCTGAATCCTATTGAGATGTTGTGGCATGACCTTAAAAAGGCGGTTCATGCTAGAAAACCCTCAAATAAAGCTGAATTACACCAATTCTGCAAAGATGAGTGGGCCAAAATTCCTCCAGAGCGCTGTAAAAGACTCGTTGCCAGTTATCGCAAACGCTTGATTGCAGTTATTGCTGCTAAGGGTGGCCCAACCAGTTATTAGGTTCAGGGGGCAATTACTTTTTCACACAGGGCCATGTAGGTTTGGATTTTTTTTCCTCCCTAAATAATAAAACCCCTCATTTAAAAACTGCATTTTGTGTTTACTTGTGTTATCTTTGACTAATAGTTAAATGTGTTTGATGATCAGAAACATTTTGTGTGACAAACATGCAAAAGAATAAGAAATCAGGAGGGGGCAAATAGTTTTTCACACCACTGTAACTGTTGATATCTTCAGATCATAAGAAAAATATGTCATGATCTTGAAAAAAAACAACTTTGGTATCTTGACTACATACACTCACTCATCATCTATATGTCAGGGAATCAGAACAGACACAAGTGCAGGTCTCCTTCAAAATTTTATTGTTGCAGAGATGCCTTGGTTCAGACAGAATAAACAAACAAAACAAAAAGTAAAAATACTAAAATCAGGAACAAGCTGCGCTGTCCTTTTAAACGGCAACCTATGAGCGCCAACGTTCCCAAAAAAGAAAAAACAGAAAGCACTCCGAAGAGGAAAAAGGCCTTGACCAGGAGACGAGGCTGTAGTTCCTTTGGTTTTCCATATGGTCAAAATCCATTGAATTGCACGGCCGCGAAGAAGAGCAAGAGCCGGCTGGCTTCGGGACGGGAAACTGCAGCGCAAACTAACAAAAGAAAAACAGGACCCAGCCTGGATGCAAAAAGACAAAAAGAAAACCATGGGAGAGAGGAGGAAAAAGGGTGAAAAAACAACACCGAAAAATACCAGCTTGGAGCCAAAATAAACTACACATACAGGACCAGACAGGACAAGAAACAGGCAGGCGAAATGGCTAGCGACATGAGACAACGAACTGACACAGGACAGCGGACGAGAGGGAAATAAATAGGGCGATTGATTACAACGAAAGCAAGGGGAACAGGTGAGTGAAATCATGTTGATAGAGTGATAAAGAGGAAGTGGGAGGGATGGTGGTGATGTCACAGGCACATGGTGAAGGATCAAAACAAACGCCATGTGCTTGAATACACATGTAAACACGGGGAGAGAGGAAGGGAGAAAAAAAAGAAAATCTTAGTGATCAGACCAGGGTCTTGACACTATACCGCTTAATACTGTATTCAGGGTCGCGGGGAGCCTGGAGCCTATCCCAGGAGACTTACAGTACAGTATCGCAAGAGGTGGGGTACACCCTGGACAGGGTGCCAATCCATCGCAGGGCAACCTTGAGATCCAATAATAAAAAAAACTAGTGTGTGGTCCTTGAAGTCCTTTGTGATGGCTTTTTGATCAACTTTAAACAGTGAGTGATAATGAGGGGTAATACAGTAAGTGTGCTCTTTGTGAAGTCTTTTGGGATCTCATGTGACACAAAACAATTTGGATATATTTTCCTATCACGTCAGTATTCTGTCGTGTCCGTACCTGTTTCTCCATTGTTTCCTTATGGCTATACCTAGAGTTATCTGTGTTCTACAATAAAGTAAAGAGGAAAATGCTTACAATCTAAATATTCACATCTAAATATTTAAATAAGCAAAAAAAATCACATAATGCAAACAAATATGTGTCCCAATGTCTGAATGTCAATTTAACCACAGCGCCCGCTACTACATGTTAGAATTACTGTACTGAGGATACAGTAATGCTCGATCAAACTCCCCAAGCTTTAAATGATATCCTTTACAAATCTGAGCAACTCATCAGCCCTGACTTTTACATAGGGCTGAATGGCACTCAGGGAGGGTGACAAAATCTGGGCGAAGCAGATGGTGCTGGTTCAGGGTAATCAGGTATTTGAAGAAGTGTGTTCACTACACCAAGAATTGTATGGAGCTGATTATAAAGCATGTAAAAATAATAAGAAATTTTATGCTCTTCTAAGTGTAACAAGTTATTAATAGTTCATTTTCTAGTTCATGTGTGAAAACAACCACAGTAAAGTTGGCTTTATTTTGGAGCATTCACTGCAAAGTCAAGATTAATGCCTTTATTTCTCTGGAAAAAGCACAAAATGTGTATTTTTCATTTCTCTGGGGTAGATTAATCAAATATACTTAAATTATCTTTTTATTATAGAAGAGTCAGAATAGGAAGTATCTTAAAAGTGTAGTATCTGGGCAATTGTGTAAGATTATTATAGTTTGCAGAATATACAGTATAATGTGTTGCAATGTTAGACTACATTATAAATCTAGTATTTATTTCCTCTTACTATATACAGCATTTATTTTTATTAATGATTAATAATTTTATACATTTTAATGAGTGGTTACGCATATGCATTTATTGTGCCATTTATTTATTTAGTCTCAGCAACTACAGTAAAATTCAGGAGGTTTTTGGTATTGTTTTTGTACAGAATCTTTTATATGGTTTACCTGATTCACCTTTCCCCATTTCTCTCAAATCCTCTGATATCCACATATATAAAATTTGGGAACAAATTGTATATTGCCATCAAATTGACAAAAATGCTGCTAAATCTAATAAAAATGTGGTCTTAATATGTTTTTACTTCTGTCTCTGTGACCATATCTGTGGTTCAGATTCCAGGTTTCAGGTACAGTATGGATTAGACTGTCTAATTAGCTCTGTTTAAATGGCTGATATTTCACTAATCTGAATAAAATCATTACGATTAGAGATTCAGGGTTAACTGTTTATAGGCACACTGATCTGACATGATGTGTTTAGACATACGCAAAGTATTTAATCAGAATAAAACATTTGGACATGTGCAGAGTAGAGTGGCTCCCAAGAAGAATCCATGAAGTGACATGGGAGGGAACTTTAACAAATATTGTTCATGGATTAATAAATTATGCCTGCTTTTGCCTTTTACTTTGTCAAAATATGACAGACGAAGTAGTTGTTTTTTTTCTCAGTTTGAGGTTAGGTTAGGCTTCCCATCTTTTCCAATAAATTCCACCTTCTGCATTATGATTGTTTACAGTTGGTTAAATGCAAGCCAATCACTTCCCCTTGCTCAGCCAGGGACCAAGCAACATGGCTAATATTTACCTGTTGAATGGATTATCAAATGTTTAGACCACCCAGTGAAAATTCTTTCCAAAAAAGAAAATTCTTTGTTTAGGATCGGTTCACATTGTTCCTGTGGTGTTAATAGGATGCAGTTTTATTCCAGCTGGGATTTTATTCTGATTATTAGTGGAATACTAGGCTCCATGTAACCATAGATATTGAAATATATGGATAGCCAATGTACCACCACAGACCGACCACCAGCTTTGGGAAAACTTTATACTCACATATGACAGGTACACAGTGAAAAGCTTCTCTTCACATCTCTCCCTCCCTCTCTGCCCTCCATTACCTAACCTATTTTTTCCTTTGTTCCCCCTTTTCCTTTTTATTCTCTCTCATATTTTGTCATCCTTTGATTAATTTTTTCTCTCTCTTTTACAGTCTCTGTCCCTGCTATTCTCCATCTTTGTTCCTGTCTCTCTATGTCTTTCATACTCCCAAGCCTTTCGCTATTTTTCGCACATTTTATCTTCTCCTTTACTTTCTTGGTCTTACTTTTCCTCCAACATTCTCTTGTTGCTAATGCTACCTTCTCTTTTGCGTTCTCTCTCATCTGTCCTGTCATTCTTTTCATTTCTTTCTTTCTTTCAAGCACTGTACATTTAGGTTTTAAAATATGCAAATTAGGCATTGAAGTACAGCTATGGACTCAAATAAATCAACAAACCAAAGAAGTACTGATTTCTCTCCTTCACTCTGGTTATCTCTAATAAAAAAGTCTCTTCTCCCAAAATGGCTATTCTTTTTTCTTGTTGGCCTCTGGCTTATGCATTTCAGAATTTTTGAAAGAATTTTTTTTTTAAAGCATGCTGGACTAAAAATTAATGTACATTTCCTTTCTAGAGCTGCTGACCCTAAGAAGTCTGTTAGGTGGTGGATTAAAACCCCATCTTTTTGTGTCTCTGTCTCATTTGCTCTGTTTTCCATTATGTTCCATCTTTATATCATTTTATAAAATATATCACTTTATAGTCCGGGTTCGATTCCCCGGCCAGGCTCGATTCCCGTCTCTGTGTGCATGGAGTTTGCATGTTCTCCCCGTGCTTGGTGGGTTTCCTCCGGGTACTCCGGTTTCCTCCCACAGTCCAAAGATATGCAGGTTAGGCTAATTGGCGTTCCCAAATTGCCCGTAGTGTGTGATTGAGTGTGTGAGTGTGTGTATGTGTGTGTGTCCTGCGATGGATTGGCACCCTGTCCAGGGTGTACCCCGCCTAGTGCCCGAAGTCTCCTGGGATAGGCTCCAGGTCCCCCGCGACCCTGAACGCAGGATTAAGCGGTATAGAAGATGAATGAATGAATATCACTTTATATCTGTCCTTTATTTTGGTAATTTGCACTGATGTACCAGACAAGAGCATGTAAGAAAGAAGAGAATGATAATAAAGGATTAGTTTCCTTGGTTCCTAAATAGCTACTGTGCTCTAGTAGTGGTTTTAGATTAAGGGTAATGCCCGTACGGGTTGTGTTCAAAATGTTTAGGCAATTCAGTCTGAGTGACCACTCATTTTCAGTGTACTTCATTTCAACAAGCAATTTTTCCTCTCTCATTTGTTTTTTTCATGGGAAGGACGAACATCAGCCAACAAAAACAGAGCTCTTTCTTGTGTATTGTGGGGTGGTGGAAGACAAGAAATAAAATATTTGAGGGTTTTTTTTTTTTGTTGTTGTTGTTTTTTACACCATAAACCCACAGTGCCATCATGTGCTCAACATGTTAACTACTCATTTTAACACCTACAGTATGGTCAAATGCAATTACTTAAAGAAATGTGAATAAACAAAATACTAAATACATGAAAAATGAATGCCTGTTTTTTTTTTTTTTTAAATAATGGAAACCCTTCCTTAATGTTTGGTTGCACACCCTTTCGCAGCAGCAGTGACAGCCTCTAAACATTTCTTGCAGCCATTTATAAGCTTCTTGCATTTGTCTGCTGGTATTTTTTACTTCCACTCTTCCTTTGCAATTTGTGAAAGCTCTTGAATGTTTGCAGGGTTCTTTTCCCGAGTGTCAGATTCTAGCTCACCTCAAAGATTTCCAATGGGATTGAGATCAAGACTCATTGCTGGCCATTTTAAAACAGCCCATTTCTCTTCCTTTTCAACCATTGCCGCATGCTTTTTGATGTGTACTTTGGGTCTTTTTGTCTTGCTGGACAACCCATGATCTCCAAGTTTTCTTACAGAAGGTAAGAAATTTCACTCTCTTGGTAATTCCCTGATTTCATCATTCTGCGATGAGGCCTTCTATACCAGATGCAACAAAGCAGCCCCACAGCATTATGGATCCTCAACCATGCTTAACTGTTGGTATGGTGTTCTTTTCTGTATAAGCTTCATTGTGCCGTCTGTAAACAAACTGTTGACGTGTATTGCCAAAAAGCTCTATTTTTGTTCCATCTGTCCACAGAACATTTTCCCAGAAGGATTGTGGTTTGGATTTGGATGACACTCTTTGGCAAAGCAGTGGTGTCTTCCTTGGCCTTCGCCTATAAAGCCCTTCTTGGTTTAGTGTGCAGCATTTAGTACTTGTTAAAACCATGACCCCAGATCGTTCCAGGTTGGCTTTCAGATCTTGGAATGTTCGATGTTTAATAACCTTCAAAGAATTCTCTCATCACTTATCCTGTTTTCCTGAATATTTCCAGCCTTAACCCCCGTTTGCATCAGTAAGCCTTGGCCCCTGACCACTGCTACTTGCGAACATCCTACAATAGCTGTATTTTCAGAGTTGATTCCCCACTTGACTAACCGTAACAATTTGACTCTTGTTACAGTAGCAGCAGACACAATATTTTGTTACAATGGTAACAGGAGGTGGGTGGAATATTTTATAGACCATTTTTTCCTGAAGTTGATGAGTTGGAAGCAAAAGAAATGGGCAAGCATAAGGATTTGATTGACTTTGTTAAGGGCTAAATTGTGATGACTAATGGACTGGGTCCGAGCAACTCCAAACTGGAGGTTTTGTACATATTAATGTAATTGTTTACCAATTACAATGATAAAATAAGAGAGGCATTGTTGGCACATTTGCAGTCTCACATTTGTGAGTTGCAAGCCCACATGAAAATTGTAGGGCAGCAAGAGCAGGAAGGGTTTCCAGGTAAGAATTTCTGCTCTCACAACCTCTAAAGATAGCAGCCGAAAGAACAACAATAATAATAAAATAACAAGGAAAGATACATATATTAAGCATGAGTTTATGGTCTTGGTTACTACTCTTGAATGGAAAGGATATGTTTATGTTTGAGATGTCAGTCATGTTCGGTTATATTTTAGTAGTTGGCAGGTGGGTGCATGTTTCAGCTCCTTTAAGAGAGTGAGAGATTACTTACCCATCATGTGGACAAGCAGTGCACCTGAGCAAGATAAGCAAAAATGCACTGTTCAATCCATTTTGAATAGCACTCCCAAAGAAGACGCATGTCCTGGCCAGACCCTGCTCAACATATTAAAGGTCAACAATTATTAAAAATTCACTTTTTTTTTTTTTAGACATGTCTCCACTGTTTGAAGACACACAAAATAACAAGTATCTTTTTCCCATCCTTTCCTTCTTTTTCCATCTGTGTACACCTTTGTGTAACCTCGGCTTGACCCACCCTTAGTAATTTGCATAGACCCTCCTCCGTTCCAACAGATTCCCCATACAAAGTCTCCTAAGCTTTGTACGTCTGTGCTAATTTGATGCTTTCAGGGTGTTGGATATGTCATATTTTGTTTACGTACATACGGTACCTCCCTGCACTGCTATGTTTATGATAACCTTTCTAATTGCTGTAGAAAGTGGAAAATTGATATACTGTAGCTTTAAAATTGTAAAGAAAGAGTATGCATGCAGGCCCCATAATAATCATTACATATACAGTATAAACTCATTTGGTTTACTTTCATTGTAGAATAGCTAGTGTTTGTTCATTTGGTTTACTGGTAGTTAATGTCAAGCATGGATTTGAATTGTCTTTGTTATAGCCAAAACTGATTGTGCTTTTAAAATACAGTGCATTTTCACTCTTTCTTTAGAGGCAAATGTCACCAGGAAATTGTAAACTGCTGCTGGTATCATAAAGACTATAATGCAAATCTGAAATATCTTTTCAACAAAATGAATAATGCTTGAATACACAGTGTAGTGATCATGCATCGTCATGCATGACTAACTAGCATGAGAACAACCCTCAAGCCTAAGTGCTCACAGTTGCTGAAATGGTGACTAATGTAAGAAGCATAACAGCAGCTTTGTGTAGTGCATCCTTAAGATGCTTAAGTGCTGATTGTCTCTTAGTGGTCTAATTCCACATTGCATTTCTCTGCTTAAGTGCACTCAGTAGCACCACACATTAAGTGAAATATAAGATGGATCAATGATACAAGATTCCCAGACCCACATCTATAGACATTCTATTGTTCTGGAGAATCTTCACTGAACAGTGAATATTAGTACAGGCTTAGACCGTCCCAGTACTTGGAAGCACTGATTTATTTTACGTACAGTATATTCTTCTTTGTCTTTCGGTTGTTCCCTTTCAGGGTCGCCACAGCAAGTCATCTGCCTCCATCTAACCCTATCCTCTACATCCTCTTCTCTCACACCAACTAACTTCATGTCCTCTCTCACTGCATCCATAAATCTCCTCTTTGGTCTTCCTCTAGACCTCCTGCCTGGCAGTTTCAACCTCAGCATCCTTCTACCAATATGCTCACAATCTCTCCTCTGAACATGTCCAAACCACCTCAATCTGGCCTCTCTGACTTTATCTCCAAAACATCTAACATGGGTTGTCCCTCTGATGAACTCATTTTTGATCCTATTCATCCTTGTCACTCCCAAAGAGAACCTTAACATCTTCATCTCTGTCTTTTCTTCAGTACCACTGTCTCTAAGCCATAGAGCATCGCTGGTCTCACCACTGTCCTGTACACCTTTCCTTTCATTCTCGCTGATACTCTTTTCTCGCACAACACACATGACACTTTTCTCTACCCATTCCAACCTGCCTGTACCCGCCTCTTCACCTCCTTTTCACACTCTCCGTTGCTCTGGACCATTGACCCTAAGTACTTAAAGTCCTGCACCTTCTTTACCTCTGCTCCCTGTAGCCTCACTGTTCCTCTTGGGTTCCGTCTTGCTGCGGCTAACCTTCATTCCTCTGCTTTCCAGAGCATACCTCCACCTCTCCAAATTTTCCTCCACCTGTTCCCTGCTCTCTCTACAAAGTACAATATCATCTGCAAACATCATAGTCCATGGAGACTCCTGTCTTACTTCATCTGTCATCCTGTCCATCACCAGAGCAAACAAAAAGGGGCTTAGAGCCAATCCTTGATGCAGACCCACCTCCACCTTTAACTCTTCTGTCACACCTACAGCACATCTTACCACTGTCTTAGCACTCTCATACATGTCCTGCACCACTCTAACATACTTTTCTGCCACTCCAGACTTCCTCATACAACACCACAGCTCCTCTCTCGGCACCCTGTCGTACGCTTTCTCTAAATCTACAAACACACAATGCAACTCTTTATTATCTTCTCTGTACTTCTCCACCAGCATCCACAAAGCAAATAATGCATCTGATGTACTCTTTCTAGGCATAAAACCATATTGCTGCTCACAAATGCTCACCTCTGCCCTTAACCTAGCTTCCACTACTCTTTCCCACATCTTCATTGTATGGCTCATTAGCTTTATGCCTCTGTAATTGCCACAGCTCTGCACATCTCCCTTGTTCTTAAAAATTGGCACCAATACACTTCTCCTCCATTCCTCTGGAATCCTCTCGCTGTCCAAGATCTTGTTAAACAAACTAGTCAGAAACTCTACTGCCACCTCTCCTAAGCACTTCCATACATCCACAGGTATGTCATCAGGACCAACAGCCTTTCCACTCTTCATCCTCTTCAACGCCCTTCTCACCTCACTTTTACTAATAATTGTTACTTCCTGCTCCACCACAGTCACCTCTTCTACTCTTTGTTCTCTTTCATTTTCCTCATTCATCATATTTTATGTATGACAAGAGCAAAAATAATGTCATTGTGTCCAGGCTCTATTTTTGCCAATGATCACAGGATAGGCTCTAGACCCATAATGATATGGATGATATGGATGTTACTGCATGTTTACATTTTATACTGCCAGGGAAAGAGTGGCCAACACTAACTCTGTACTGTAGAATTCATTCATTCATTCATCTTCTATACCGCTTTATCCTGTATTTAGGGTCGCGGGGACCTGGAGCCTATCCCAGGAGACTCAGGGCACGAGGCAGGGTACACCCTGGACAGCGTGCCAATCCATCGCAGAGCACACACACATACACACACACACACACACACTCATTCACACACTATGGTCAATTTTGGGAACGCCAATTAGCCTAATCTGCATATCTTTGGACTGTGGGAGGAAACCGGAGTACCCGGAGGAAACCCACCAAGCACGGGGAGAACATGCAAACTCCATGCACACAGACACGGGAATCGAGCCTGGCCGGGAATCGAACCCAGAACCTGGAGGTGCAAGGCGACAGTGCTAACCACTACACCACCGTGCCGCCGTACTGTAGAATGTTTACTGAAATTGAAAAAAGCAATGTGCACAGATGGATGAAGATGTTTAAACAAGGGTAGACCAGCGCTGAACACAAACCATACAGTGGGAGACCATCAACCAGTCTCCTGTGACAGGGGGGATTTTCATAGATGATTCGAGAGTTAGGTTTAGCGATGATGCAAATGCATCACTTCTGATCGAGACTATGTTGTGTACAAACTTTAAAGAGAGGTACCAGCATGTGTAATTTAAACCACCTGTTAATTAATAAAAAAAGGTTTTTTGCCCACTTTTTCCCTACTTTAAGTATAGCCCTTATACAGTACATTTTTATGTATGTGTAATGATACTAAGCAGAAAAGAATGTAGAAAATAAATCACTAAACAAAAACAAAGAAATTTGCAAGTGACCCAAAACTTTTAAACGGTACTATATATATATATATATATATATATATATATATATATATATATATATATATATATATATGACAATATTTAAAAATGTTTATCCCAACGATTACTAAGCTAACCAGTTCAGGATTCAGATCTTTAAATTTTGAAGAGAAGTGTCATGTCGTCTTCGATAAGTACACACACGGGAGAACGCAGGTGCAGGAAATATAATCTTTATTGCAAAGTCCCGTTTTTGACTTGAACAACTGAAATTTTTATATAAATAATAATGACCCCAAGGGTCCTTCACCAGGGACGGTCTGCAGGCGGAAAACACAAAAGAAACCCCGACTTCACTCGAAGTCTTAACCTTGAAAGGAAGGGAGAACTGCCACGGAACCGGGATCCGTCCGAACGTGCAAAAGCCGTCTCGCTTTCGCTACCTCGCCTGCAGATACCGTCTTAACCCTGGGAGAGAGAGAGAGAGAACAAAGAGTAAACATACAAGGTGTGCACAACGGTGACCAGACAGTGTGGTGTGGGTTCGGCTGGGTTAAATAGTGAGACACACAAGGGTAGACAGGTGAATTCACTCTAGTGTTGATGACTGACAGTGACATACGCAGACACACTAGGGGGAGACAAAGACTACGGCTCAGTAATCCGGTGAACCTGATCTCCGGGGCTGAGGCAGATCGGATGTTACATTACCCCCCCTCCCAGGACCGGCTACCTGAAAGAGAGGTGGGCGTTCCCCACTAGGTACCGAAGGGGTCTGGGACCCACCGGCCTGATGGAATTGCCGGCGAGCGGGTCGGCCTGGAGGTCGTGGCGCAGGACGATCCGGTCGAGCTTGGTGAAACTCGAATATGAGTTCTGGGCTCAGGATGTCCTTTGCCGGGACCCAGCTGCGTTCCTCCGGCCCATACCCCTCCCACTCTACCAGGTACTGAAGGGAGCCCCCTCGCCTTCGGGAGTCCAGCAGTTGCTGGACTCTGAATGCTGGGGCGCCCTCAATCTCCACAGCCCCAGGGAGTGAAGGGTCTACGACACCCCCGTCTAGTGGTCCCCGTATTACTGGCCTGAGAAGAGAGATGTGAAAGACAGGATTAATGCGCATGTGTGAAGGGAGTTGCAATTTAAAAGAAACAGGGTTGATTTGGGAGATTATAGGAAAGGGACCGATGAATCTGGGGGAGAGCTTACGGCAGGGGAGGTTGAGAGAGAGGTCCTTTGTCGAGAGCCAAACCCGATCTCCTACCTGGAGCGGAGGACTTTCCCTTCGCCGTCTATCGGCGAAACTCTTGAACCGGCGAACTGCTTGGGAGATACTGGCATGCGCCCCCTCCCATACTTTTTCCGCTTTTTTAAACCACTCATCTACCATGGGGATATTGGTGGGAGTGGCATCCCAAGGACATAGCGGTGGCTGATGTCCGAGCACACATTGGAATGGCGTTAGGCCGGTTGAGGAGTGTCTTAGTGAGTTTCGCGCATATTCCGCCCAGAATAAACAGTCTGCCCATTCATGTTGCCGACTACTACAATATGCGCGGAGGAATGTCCCGAGATCTTGGACAGTCCGCTCTGCCTGCCCATTAGACTCCGGGTGATAGCCTGACGTTAGACTAACAGTGGTCCCCAATTTCTGGAAAAAAGCTTTCCAGACTTTTGCGATAAATTGGGGACCACGATCGGAAACAATATCCTCCGGTATGCCGTAGTAGCGAAACACATTGTTGAATAGGGTTTCCGTCACCTGGGAGGCGGTTGGGAGGGCGCAGAACGGAATAAACCGGCAACCCTTTGAGAAGCGGTCTACAACTACCAGGACGGTCGTGTACCCTTTAGACACTGGCAGGTCCGTCACAAAATCCACCGCTAGGTGGGACCACGGTCTGTTAGGTGTAGGTAAGGGCATTAATTTTCCAACTGGCAACCCTCGAGGGCTCTTGGTGGTTGCGCAGGTAGCACAAGACGAAACGACTGTTTTCACTGTTTCCCGCAAATTTGGCCACCAGAACCGAGGTTCTAGTAGTTGACGTGTCTTTAGTTCGCCGGGATGTCCTGATGATATGTTGGTGTGTGCCTCTACGATCACTCGTTCACGTAGTGACTCCGGCACGTAGGTTCGATTCGGAGGACAGCCCGGCGGCACGGGTTCTGACCGTGTCGCTCGGGCTATCTCCGCATCGAGGTCCCACGTGATCGGTGCCACCACGAGCGAGGGGGGCAAAATGGGTTCAGGCACCTGGGGTCGGTCCTGCGTCGCAAAACAGCGGGATAACGCGTCCGCTTTTAAATTCTTCGAGCCGGGGCGATAAGTAATACTAAAATGGAATCGAGTGAAAAACAGTGCCCAGCGGGCTTGTCGGGGGTTTAGTCTCTTTGCTTGTTGGAGGTACTCCAAGTTCTTATGATCTGTGAGTACCGTGAATGGATGTTCCGCCCCTTCCAACCAATGCCTCCACTCCTCTAACGCCGCCTTTATTGCAAGCAGTTCGCGATTTCCGATATCATAGTTGCATTCAGCAGGTGTCAGTTTTCGCGAGAAAAAAGCACAGGGGAATAACTTCTCCGGGTGGCCATGGCGCTGTGACAGTACCGCTCCGAGTCCTACCTCCGACGCATCGACCTCCACTACGAAGGGCTGGTTAGGGTCGGGCAGTTTTAATATAGGCGCGGATGTAAAAGCTTGTTTTAGGCGCTGAAACGCTACGCGCGCGTCCAGCGTGAACTGGTGTAACTTGCGCGGTTTCCCCTTTAGTAAGCTAGTGAGCGGTGCTGCCAGTGTACTATAGCCCCTAATAAAGCGCCTGTAAAAATTGGCAAACCCGAGGAAGCTTTGTAGCGCCTTCACTGTGGTTGGCTCCGGCCATTGGAGTACCGCTCTGACCTTGGCTGTGTCCATCTTGACCCCCAGTGGCCCTATGCGATAGCCCAGGAATGCAACCTCTGATTTATGAAATTCACATTTCTCAGCCTTCACATAGAGCCCATGTTCCCTCAGTCGATGGAGGACGGCGGTCACATGTCTAACGTGCTCTTCGTATGACTGAGAGTAAATTAGGATGTCATCCAAATAAACTATCACGAACCGGCTTAACATATGTCGGAGCACGTCATTCATGAACCCCTGAAACACCGCAGGAGCGTTCACCAGTCCATAAGCCATTACATTGTATTGGTAATGACCTGATGTAGTGCTAAACGCTGTCTTCCACTCATCTCCCTTGCGAACACGAACGAGGTTATAAGCGCTGCGGAGGTCAAGTTTGGTAAAGATGGACGCGCCGCGGAGCAGATCGATCGCGGCCGGAACCAGGGGCAGCGGGTGCTTATATTTCACTGTGATGGTATTGAGCCCTCTATAATCAATACACGGCCGAAGGCCCCCGCCTTTTTTCTCGATAAAAAAGAACCCTGCCGATGCGGGTGACGTGGAGCGACTAATGAGCCCCTGCTGGAGAGCCTCTTTCACGTATTCCTCCATGGCCCGTGTTTCTGGCACGGACAATGGATAAATCCGCGAGCAGGGCGGTGTTTTCCCCGGCAGGAGGTCAATAGCGCAATCCCACGGGCGGTGAGGGGGAAGTCGTGCAGCTGCCTTAACACTAAAAACGTCTTTAAATTTCACATACTCCGATGGCACTAGGGTCGAAACTAGGGCGCTAGGACTTTCTACTGTGGTTGTTTGGGCCATCAATGAGGATGGCATACAGAGTTTCGCGCATCGGGGGGACCAAGAAAGGATGCGAGTACTTGCCCAATCAAAATTCGGGTTATGAGAGCTAAGCCATGGGAGGCCGAGCACGACGGGCTGACTCACCTGGGATATTACATAAAATTCTAACTCCTCAGTGTGGTTAGGGAAAGTTAACCGTAGGGGCACGGAGATCATGTTAACAGGCGATTGACTTAATGGGTTGCCATCGAGAGCGTTAATCACGATCGGGGTTGGTAGCTTCGACACTGGAGCGTGCAGCGAGGAAAGTAAAGAAAATGAAATAAAATTCCCAACCGAGCCCGAATCTATGAGAGGAGAAACAGAAATCACACGGTTATTGTATGCCAACGTCGCATTAACACAAAATGACCGGTTGGTTCGTGGTGGTGTTGGCAGTGTAAGTGTTTGTTCAGTTTGTGGGGGTATGTCCGTGTTTATGGTTTGTGTAGAGGTGTTCATGCGTGTGGTTTGTGGTGAGGTGATGTCTGTCTTTACGTTTAATAATGGGCATTCTCGGATGAGGTGCCCCCCACCCCCGCAATACAGGCACAGTCCGGCCGTAATTCGGCGTCGTCTCTCCTGGGTGGACAGCCTGGACGAGCCTACATCCATCGGCTCTGTCGTTGGGGACTCGCGGGGAACTGGTGGGCTTCTGCTGGGGCGAGGACGGTGGTGCGACTCCACCCTGCTTCCTGCCGATCGGGCGGGGGTTTGCCTTCTTTGACTGCGGAGGTGTTGGTCCAGCTTAATGGCGAGCTGGATTGTTTCGTCCAGGTCCAGCTCTGCGTCTCTGCACGCCAACTCCAGCTGGATGTCGGGCTGGAGCCCGTCCCGGAAGCGGGCGAGAAGGCTCTTCTCGCACCACTCACTCTCCGCAGCCAGGATCTTGAATCTCACGGCGTACTCGGCTACGGGGGTGGACCCCTGCCTAATCCGCAGAAGCTGTTGCTCCCCAGTCCGGCCCTGATCCGGGTGATCGAAGACCGCGCGGAATGCGCGGAGGAAGCGAACAAAGTCGATCATGTCCCGGCCTCCAGCACTCCACATAGCGGTGGCCCAGTCCATCGCTGCACCTGTGAGCTGTTGAGTGACAAAACTTATTTTCTGGCGTTCGTCGAGACCGGGATACTCGGCCAGGTACAGCTCACAGGCGAGGAGAAATCTTCGGCACCCCTCTGGGTCACCAGCATATCTCTCGGGGGGGGCGGCCCGTGGTGGAGATCGGGATGCATGTCTCGACGCTGCCGGTGGAGGAGACTGTCTCGCCGCGATGTCACGGACACTGTGGGCCAGGTCATTAATTGCCCTGGCCAGGCTGTCCATCTGCCCCTGCTGTCGTCGAATGTAGTCCATCATAGGGACCGTAGTGTCACGTACAGGTGTTCCTGCTGCGTTCTGGTAAGAGGTCTGGTCATCTGTCATGTCGTCTTCGATAAGTACACACACGGGAGAACGCAGGTGCAGGAAATATAATCTTTATTGCAAAGTCCCGTTTTTGACTTGAACAACTGAAATTTTTATATAAATAATAATGACCCCAAGGGTCCTTCACCAGGGACGGTCTGCAGGCGGAAAACACAAAAGAAACCCCGACTTCACTCGAAGTCTTAACCTTGAAAGGAAGGGAGAACTGCCACGGAACCGGGATCCGTCCGAACGTGCAAAAGCCGTCTCGCTTTCGCTACCTCGCCTGCAGATACCGTCTTAACCCTGGGAGAGAGAGAGAGAGAACAAAGAGTAAACATACAAGGTGTGCACAACGGTGACCAGACAGTGTGGTGTGGGTTCGGCTGGGTTAAATAGTGAGACACACAAGGGTAGACAGGTGAATTCACTCTAGTGTTGATGACTGACAGTGACATACGCAGACACACTAGGGGGAGACAAAGACTACGGCTCAGTAATCCGGTGAACCTGATCTCCGGGGCTGAGGCAGATCGGATGTTACAAGAAGTACATCTATTTATAATAAAGCTACTGCATATACAGCACTATGCAAGCTAATAACTATTGACTATCTTTTAAAACCCCTTCCAGTAATTAACTAGGATCTGTCTCCCCAACTAATTATGCAGCATTAGCTCAAGTATCCAGCCCTCTCTTGTGCTCTATCCCATTTAACAGTCTGCTACCCACCTAATACTTTCAGTGATTTTAATGAAACTTAACTCTTGCCCCCTATAGACTCAGTCCCAACTTTCTTTAAAGATTCTTGGATGTTCTCCAAAGCACTGTTTTGGGAATAGAATATCATCTTTCGGCTTAGTGTAGTTAGGACTTCAAATAAAAAATTTCCAAGCAAGGAGCATTAAAAATTTAGACTACAGTATATATTTATCTGTCTTTCTTATAAATGTTTATTTACTGGATTGTCAAAAAAAAAAAAAACAGACTGCAGCTACAATTTAACAGGTAGAGAAAACATCTTACACCATGTCATCTCACTCTTATCATCTTGAAAACATATTTAACTTATTTCAATTGCATTCAATTGACTAGCATCATGATACATTATGGATTTGCAAATAAGTTCCAAATTCTTTACTAGGATCCAGTACTGCAGAAATGGTGTACCCAAAGTCTACAAGAGAGAAAACACACACACACACACACACACACACACAAGGAAGAATGTTCAAACTTTTTAAAGCAGCTAATGGCACTTTATTTTTATTCCTTCAAAAAAAATTATTTTACAAAAGAAGAAGAAACAGAAGAAGAATACCACTTACTGTATTTATACATCTTAGAGTGGCCAGAGCCATGATGTTCATTAGGAGATTCATTGCTAAACAGCTGCAATATTGGTTATTATTTTCTGGTCAGTGATTGGTGTTTATATGGTACAGTATATCTTAGCAAACGTATGCAATGTCTTAACAAATGTACAGTACGGTATATCTTAGCAAACATTGGCCCGGATAAATAAATTTGTTGTTGGAAATTCTTTTCATCTCACACATACTGTAGGTTTGAGGATAAGAAAGAAAAACAAAAACTCTCAGAATAAGCAAGAAACTTTGTTGTACTGTAAATACAAATCTGAACAATGAAGGAAGTTGACCTCTAGAGCTAACACTGACCACTAACCTAAAGCTGACCACAGTGCAGGATCTTTGGCGACGCAATAATTTTATTTTGACTAGTTGAACTAGGGGAGTTCTTTTAATGGTTTTATTCTCCCTAACTCCCTAACAATAGAATGTGTTTAGGAGAAAAAAGAAATATTGGTTTGGTGGTGATTTTTGTTGTTAAGAATCCAATCTAGTTTTGTTTATTTAGGTAGACAAACATTGTCCTAAGGAAGATCATTGTAAAAGACCAGGACTAGCAGGCGTCATGTCACCTACAGTATAGAGTAAGTTTATCTTTATATAACTCTGTGCTGCCCGAATTGGCTCCCTCTCTCATGGCGCTTTTCCACTGCATTGTACGGCACGACACGGTTCAGTTCTACTCACCTTTGGGGGGTTTTCCACTGGGAACAGTACCTGGTACCTGGTCCTTTTTTTAGTACCACCTCAGCCGAGGTTCCAAGCGCGCCGAACCGTTACCAAAACGTGACGTGTAAACTCTGCTGGTGACTGATTGGCCGGGGAAAATCGTCATTACTGCGTCACTGAACTTGCGACACGAGACACAACAGAACCGCTATATTTAGAACAGCCAAAGAAGGATCGGACGCACCTTTTTATATTAACCAAAAATTTTCTTTGGCTGCCATCAGCCTCTTTTGAAACAAACTCCTTCGTCTCGCTGTTAAAAACATCCACATGCCGAGAATGAAGAACACCATGCCGTCGATATGCTCCATTGTTGTGTGTTTGTTTGTGGCGCGTTTACGATGACGTCACGGCAGTAGCGGCGCCGCATGTGAGTAATCCCGCCCACTCTAAAGCGTTACTAAACTGCAGTGGAAGCGCAAACCGAGCCAAACTGAGCCGAACCGAAGTGAGTTGAACTGAACCGTGTCGTGCCGTTCTATGCAGTGGTCAAGAGGCATCAGTCAGAGAGCTGATGCCGTCCAAATAGTTAACCTACAATGATAGCTAGCCAGCACCAGAATCACAGGCCTCAATCACTGCAGTTTGTGGCTGTGCCCATGAAATAAATGGAAGCTCAGATAGTTTACTTCCACCTATACAATTACAAATTTGGTCTTTTCTTAGGATAGAAATGCCTTTTGAACCTTAACCATGAACTTAACCTTTCACTTTTTGACAGGGTGCTAGATTTACTCACTGGCAGACCACAGTCCTACTCTTCACAAGTGACTGTGTTGATTCTCATAAGGGCAACATCATCCTAAAATTTTCTGATGACACCACAGTCATTGGACTTATTACTAGAGGTGACGAAGTAGCATATACAGTAGGAGTGAGGTGGCAAGTCTGATGACATGACCTCACTTGGGCATTAAACATCACATTCTTTGTACTCTAAGAAATGGTGGGACCAGTCGCACAGTGATAGATGATTAGAGGGAGCAGGGTGTACAGTAAGTGAGGTTTGATAAGTGCATTGAGGTAAGTAGGTACTGGCCCATGTTGTAAATCTGAAGTTGGAAGCTATACAGTAGGAAGCCAATGAAGAGAGCAAAGTAATAGGGGAGATGTGGGGGAACATACTGTAAGAAGATTGATTACAGAACATGCAGCTATTTTCTGGATCAGTTGCCAAGGTCAATATCCGCTCCTTCAATCCAGACTTGTTGCCAAAAGTCACTTTTTCTGCTTTTATTGTCTGCTCTTTCTGGGTGAGGAACAACTTGCTAAACACATGTGGAAAATTAGGCCAGCTTGGAATGACCAACATACTGTAGCATCTTTGATTTTTGCTGTTGACAAAAGTACCACTGACCTTCACTATTAGTAAACAGAAAAAAAACAAGTACTGTATGTTTTAGTAGAATAATAACATGTGTAAAACGTGTATGTTAAATGAGTAACATTTCGGCAAAACTGTGAAGAATCGTCAGCTTCACTAAACCCAGGCATTTTAAGGGCATTTTTAAGGGCATTTTTAAAACGATCTGAGGGTGATTCCAGGCTCAGACTGCATAACGATTCTGAAACCTATTTCAAATGAACCTGGAAGAATTTGGAATTGTAATTTTGGAACGCATGTCCAGTGGATACCAGATGGAGGTTACCAAGAAGGTGCCTTTTGGTTGCTGTTCAGGCTGTCAAGACAATGAATCTGTACTGTAAATCAAAGATGGTAATTGTGCTAAGCCGCTGTACAAGACTGGGATGTCAGTTGAAGAGAGCTTTTGGAGATTCACTTTACGTTAAGAATAAAATAATTGAGCTAACTTACAGTACGATGGTGCATAAGTGGCTGCATCAGTGAGGTTTAACTTTACTGTTTTATCCAAATGCAAATTGCTCAGTACCAATATGTAATTTGAAATAGCTTTTTTTTTTTCAGATTTATCTGATTTCTTTTCTTTTCTTTTTTAACAGCAGCAATAGCAGAGACTTCTGATTATTCAGTGGAATTTCAAAAGCAGAATGGTGGAACCGTCTGGATAAGATATGGACTCAGCCTGGTTGGGACAGTTTTACCATACGTAAAGTCTACGCCCTCTCAATGCATATGAAAATTATATGTTTCTACAGTTTTTGCAGAACAATCAACAATTTGCAGTTTTTGAACCTTGCAGCACTGAACTGTTCCAAAAACAGTGTTTATGATGCCATTTCCAGCTTTTTTGCCAAGGACACCACTCAACATGTGTGGAGTGTCATCTACTATACATAGAATTGGTATGGAAACCCATAAGATATACTGTAATCTCAACAAGAGATTGAGTATAGAGGAAATCGAAGGGACCAAGATCTGAGTCTTGTGGGGCACCAATGGAGAGTCTGCATGGAGCAGATTAGAATCCCATCCACATTACCTAATATGACAGCCGGAATTTTTGAAAGGAAATAGAGAAATAATATCTGTCAGCAGTTGCTGATGTCTGCTTGATCTAGAGTGTTTTTTTTTTCAGGATTTGAGTAATCAGGTACTTGAATCAGGTACATGACCAGATGCTATGGAAACATTGATGAAGGCTATGATGAAGAAGAGGAGGTCGTGTGAGATGGTCTATAGCATTTTGGAAGGGATTGCAAGCAATGAGCAGGTGGTAGGTCTGGAGGGTGAGATGACTTGCAGGAACTCTTGTTGTGAGGGTCGATGATGGAGTAAATGTTTGGCAGAGTTTTTCAATGTTCTCACCATCAAAAGGTGGCAAAGTCGTCAGCAGTCAGAGAGGATGGAGCAGAAAGAGCCAGTGGGTTAAGTAGTGAAGAAAAGTTTGTGTATCTTGCATGGACTTTGTGCAAACGATTTCAGCTTTTCCCTGCAAATAGCAGTCTTAGCAGAAATCACTGCTTCCAGGGACATGGTATTTCTCAGTGCTTTTCCATCTTTCTGCATTTTTCAGGCCACTACTTTTGCCTTATTTCCTTGGCTTCAAACTTGAATTTCCTTCTTTAAATTTTATATAAAGGTGTTGATTCTCTTCACCATCAATTGTTGCTTCGCTCTCTCTATAATCTGTAGTCCATGTCTCTGTTGCCACCATGTGGTTGCTCTTGGATAACATATTCCCACAGTAGTTTCTCTGCAGCTGACATTCTGTCCCTCCTGCTCCTAAAGATAATAATGGTGGGAGTTGTTCTCTTTTTGACCTCATGTCACACTGTGCTCCTCCTCTCATTGACCAGTTACTTGGAATCGGTTTGTATGCTACTGAATTTCATCTTTTAATTCTGGCTGGATAGCCTTGAACAGTTATTACCATGCCTTTACATGCCAAATCTCTTTTAAGTTCTAGTCCCTCTTCTTCTTTTTATCAGTGGATAGATGTCCTCATAACAAGGCGGGGGCATACAAGACATTCCTGTCAGTGCAGCTGGTACATCTGGTTTCAAGGACTCCATTAAATTTTCTAAAAATTCTTTTTTTTTTTTACTTTTTATCAGCATTTCCTGGGTTGAGATGTTTCTGTTTCATAAATTTTTTTACTTCTGCCATGCATGAGGGGTCAAAAGCAATTTCTGGTGACTTGCCTTTAGTCTTGTCTGTCCATTTTTTACTCTGCTTACTGGTGGGCACCCCTTTTGAAGATAAATACTGTATATTACAAAATCTTCCAGTGCAGACTTTATTGCTCCCCAAGCCTAACCATGCTCTGTCTGTTTATTTTTAGTCTTACCAAATTAGTTAATATACATTTATTTCTACAATAGCCTGTCTGGGCAGTAGCCATTAGCCAATAGTCTGTTTTTCTAACTGCCAAGGTTTTTGATAGTCTCCTGGGATAGGTTTCAGGCCCGCGTGACCCTGTAAACAAGATAAAGCGTTAAAGATGATGATGGTGATGACCAAAAGTGAAAATGCTAAATTCCAGATATTCCACAATGTGCTAATTATATAATTAACACCCTTAAATGCTGAAACTTCTGCTGTCAAATGAACAAGCTTAGTTTATTTAACAATATTAGTTATTAGCATTATTTAAAATAATAAGAAAATGCTAAAATCAGATATTCAATAAATAATGCCTACACATATTCAAAATGATAAACATTAACATTTCCCATAGCAAATAGACAATAAATTGACCTACACAAAATAAAAAATTATAAAAACTTTACCGATTATACATACAATATCTAATTAGCACACAAAAAATTAAGCTGAAACTTAATTTTTATTTTAATTACACATAATTTCATTAGCCACATACATATACTATTATTCATTCAGTCATCTTTATACCGCTTTATCCTGTGTTAGGGTCGCGGGGACCTGGAGCCTATCCCAGGAGACTCTGGGCACAAGGCAGGGTACACCCTGGACAGCGTGCCAATCCATCGCAGAACACACACACACACATACACACACAGTCATTCACACACTATGGTCAATTTGGGAACGCCAATTAGCCTAATCTGCATGTCTTTGGACTGTGGGAGGAAACCGGAGTACCCGGAGGAAACCCACCAAGCACGGGGAGAACATGCAAACTCCATGCACACAGAGATGCCTGGCCGGGGATCGAACCCGGACCCTGGAGGTGCAAGGCGACAGTGCTAACCACCACACCACCTGTGCCAAGTTGTCGTACGGACTGGATATTTCGCTGTGGCGACCCTTTGCTGGGAGCCGCTGAAAGACCAACAACAACAGTATAGAACATGTGAATGACTCATGCTCTTTGATGTACATAGTAACAGATAAACGTGACACTGTTATGTCTCTCCCGATCAGCCAACATGTCCAGGATGTGTCGAAGTTCAGAGGACAGATCTAGTGGTTCATTCACTTATCATTTTTTCACCCATCAGCATCTACTTCTCTCTTACACACACACACACACACAGAAAGAAGAAGGGTAAACTAGAAAGTAAACACCACCATCTGCTGGGCATCACATTACATCACTGACTAGTAATCACTGTGTGTGAATGGAGGAAATGCATAGGATGACTTGTATATAAGAAAGAATTTACTCCATTCTGATTATATGAGAATACATTTTCTGTCAACATGATAATGATTTAGCACTACAACCCTAGGTAGTGCTGCAGGACTCTCAGACTGCATAACCACACACTACATATTGTTCCCTAAACTCTGGCGTAAGATTAACACTTTATAATACCACCAGAGTATATCAGGAAGATTTATTTATTTATTTTTTGCAGTGAGTAAGGTTTACACTGTTCCTCAGCGCTGGCGTTTATTGTCTGAAATGTTTTTGTGCGCGTTGACTTCCGGTTTAAGATCTGACATCCAATCAGCTTCGAGTCTTCATCCACCTGCCGGTCAGTGAGGTAACTGTAGCTGTAACTGTCAGCGCCGCTTTAAGCTTTCAACAGAAATGTCGCGTGAGTTGTACTAGTCTGTTTATTTTATTGAGCATCTTTTTTTTTCTCTTCCGGCGCTGGAAGCTTATTTGGTCCTGCATTGTGTCGCTGAAGTTCACGGAATGGACTGGTTTTGTCCTCGGTGGCACGCGGATCAGATTTCCCTCAGCACCACTAGAACTCGACTTCTTGTCATTTTCTGGGTAAGTGATTCTCAACTTCTCTCCCATGACGGCTTGTGTTAGCGCAGGGCGACAGTGTAAGGATGAAACAGCTTTTTGGATAATATTCGCCTTGCTCTCTTTAATTCTCAGGAAGTAAATGTATAAATAAATAACTAAGTGACAGTGCATTTTCAGCACTGCTCTGTACACAGTTGTGACTCTGTTATTTGACCACCTTTAATTTATTCAGTTCACCTAATGCACAATACACAGAAAGGTATTTTAATTCATTACTTAAGTTAAACAGTAACATTTCTAAAGGTTAAAATAAATCTACTAAACATAGCATAAATAAAACATATAAAATATTCTATATAGCCAAAATCTTGTAAACACCTGACTGTGACATCCTTATGTGTTTCAGAACATCCCAGCGTAGACACTAGATTTATTCCCCCACTTGTTGTTATAATAAACTAGAGTTAGTACCTGTTGTTGATGGACAGAGTGTGTAGACATACAGTACGTAGGTAAAAGGATAAAGCCAAAAATAACATAATCAGCTTTAATTGTAAGTGCCATATCGTACTTGTTGTGAATTTGTTGTTGTGTTTATTTTATTTTACTTGTTGTTATTTCATTTATTCTACCTTGTTCTATTCATTAGTAAAGCATTAAGCATTAAGTTTGTTACATAAGCCATACGCTTTAAATTTCTAAGTTATGCATCCATTTTGACAATCGTAAGTTGGTCTGTGATGTCATTCCACTATTACATGCATTGGTATGACTGTCGTATGAAAGAGAGTTCAGTTTACTGTACTGTAGATGCGGAAGGCTAAGGAAACACAAGCTTTTGACCGTGAGCTCCCGGTAAGCTAAGAATGTAAGATATAGCAACTAGGTTGTTGTAACCGTAAGCTCCCGTAAGTAGATATATACAGCAAGAGTGTTGTTATATACGAAAGCTAAGACTGTAATTTATATGATACAGCAAACAGGTTGTTGTAAAAGTCAGAGATTTGCAAGATGCAGCAACTGGTGTCTGTAATCACAGTGGATTTACTCAAGACGACTGTATGAAGTGTTGATTCTTTGATGCTGACAAAATAAACTACAGGAGACAAAGAGATTGGACTTCTGTCGTGTGAATGAAACTTTAAACCAAAGCTACGCGTCAAAACTAGTGAAATAATATGACCGCATCTACATTAATGTAATCAGTGATATTATTATTTCAGGTTGAAGCGCATGTACAGTACGTGTCTGCCTGTCTTTCTGTACATTTTATTGCGATTATCCTTTGTTTATTCTTTAGTTTATTCTTATATTGCTTATTGCTGCTGGCCTCTGGGAATTACTAAACAAATTCATCTTTAAAAATGGCGCGTTAAAATTCACTTTTTAGTGCTGTTATTTTAGTGAAAATATAAAAATAAAGTTAAAATATTCAGTTTAGTTTTTCTAATTAATATATATATATATTGGTGCAGGTGTTTGTTTAAGTTAGATTATTAAATACACCACATAACAGTTCATAATATCACATCCACTCAACATTTTAATTTCATTTATGGTGCAGGTTTAACTTTGGGCAAATACCAAAACACTTTGTATGGACAGACATACAGACAGAAAAAATTCTGTCTGGATTTGAGTCCTTCAATGTATGAAATGTAAAGATATCAATGAATAAGCAAATTTTGCCCAATGTACTACAGACTAAACCAAATCACCCCAATAATGTTCTGTGCTGTTTGTTAGGTTAGTGCTGTTTGTTTGGATACTGGAGTGCGCTTGTGACACAAGTGCACTCCAGTACCCATAATATGGTGCCTAAGACTTTTGCACTATATAGTACTGTGCAAAAGTCTTAGGCATTATATTATATGCTGTACAAATTTTGTTATATATGTTTATCATGTCTGCATAATTATGTACAAAGTCATGTATAGCAAGCTCAGTAAAACCTAACAACTATTTTACTTGTGCTGTTGTTGGTCTTTCGGCTGCTCCTGGCAAGGGGTCGCCACAGCGGAATACCCAGTTCGCACTATAAATTGGCACAGGTTTTACGCCGGATGCCCTTCCTGACGCAACCCTCCCATTTTAACCGGGCTTGGGAACGGCACTGCATCCAGTGGCTGGGGTTTGGGCACTGGCTGGGAATCGAACCAGGGCCTTCCGCATGGCAGGCGAAACACCTACCACTGAGCCACCAGTGCCCTAACTATTTTACTTGTAGTACTGTGCAAAAGTCTTGGACACAAATAAGCAGAAGCAAAAGAAGCTTTTGAAAACATTAAATAAACTTCTATAAAGAGCAATAAAGAGTAATAAAATAAACAGTCAATATTTGGAGTGAAAACTCATTGCTTAAAATCAGGAGTTGTTAGGTTTTACTGAACATGCTGGAGAATACGAGTTCTTTTAGTACAATAACTTTGTCACACTCACTCCTTTCTATTTTTATGCAAATCCTAGGAGGAGCGTACATTAGGTTTTTTGTTTGAAAACTGAACATCTGAAAACTGGTCTGTCTTGTACTATATATTTCTTTCTTTACAGCCATGCATATATTTTCCTGTAATGTTATTTATTTATTTATTTATTTTTAAGTTCATTCATTCATTCATTTTCTATACCGCTTAATCCTGTGTTCAGGGTCACAGGTGACCTGGAGCCTATCCCAGGAGACTTCGGGCACTAGGCGGGGTACACCCTGGACAGGGTGCCAATCCATCGCAAGGCACACACACATACACACACTCACACACCCAATCACACACTACGGGCAATTTAGGAACGCAATTAGCCTAACCTGCATATCTTTGGACTGTGGGAGGAAACCGGAGTACCCGGAGGAAACCCACCAAGCACGGGGAGAACATGCACACAGAGACGGGAATCGAGCCTGGCCGGGGAATCGAACCCAGACCCTGGAGGTGCAAGGCGACAGTGCTAACCACTACACCACCGCGCCGCCTTTATTTTTAAGTTACTGTATATATGGAAATACTGAATGTACATAATTATGCAGACATGATAAACATATATAACAACATTGGTACAGCATATAATATGGTGCCTAAGACTTTTGCACAGTACTATATATACTGTATCACACACACACACACACACACACACACACACGGTTAGGGTCTTTGCCTGTCTGAAGCAAATGAGAACTAAGTAAAGTAAAGGAACACTCTTCCTCCGATGGGAATCTCATATCCTTCAGTCGTCTATAACTGACCACAGGATCAAATGTTAGCCCGGCGAATCATGTCGGTAATATTACTGTACATGACAGTCATCCAAACATCTAGCTTAGTACAGTGTTAGACTATACCATAGATGCAGTAGGTTTTAATTAGTGACCGATAATGCAATATAGGCGAAAAAGGAACACAATGGGTTTGTGTTTTCAATTATTTACTTAACTCTCTTGTGCTGAGTAAATGAAGCCTTTCAAAACCTCAGGTCTAAAGTAAAGTGTCACTGCAGACAGAGGTCATGTTTATTTACAGTAACTTGGTGCAGGTTTTTATTTATGGTTTTCAAGGTTTTATTTCCAGAAACATTCACCATTCCGCTGTTCCAACAGCTAAACAGAAGTTTGGTTACGTTAACTAGCAACATTGCTGTCCTTACTGTGCTGCTGAAAAGCTATTGACAACTTTTAAGATGAAATAGTTTTTACCTCAAAAGCCCTCGTGCCCACGGCTGTATCACAGCCATACAGTAATTCAGTACAACAGCACAACCTCAAGTGATATAAGGCTCAAGTACTGTAGCACTGAGCATCATGTAAGACAACAGGCTGTCATCCACGGTATACTGGTGTGGAATTAAATAATGAATATCATGAATGCTCCCTCTCTTCCCATCCCCAAGGGACCGAAAGTAATTAGGCAAGTTAATGTAATAAGCCCATTAATAGGCATTTAATTTGTGGGTTGCAATTTATGTTTGCATTAAATAACTGCCCGAAGTCTGAAACTGTCAAGCAAAACACAAGGACAAAACTGTGATACCTGAATATTTCATGATAGAATTATAAAATTATACATCACAGATTTTATAAAAGCAAAGAGTGCCTGCACCGAGATTATTAACATCACTAGAGTTTCTTCAATAGGGATGCTCTGCAAGTCCTTTAGTTTAGTTATCTTGTATTGCTTATTGTTCTTGTTGTGTATTGCTTTCAGCAAGTACAATTTATACAAATAGTTTTGCTTATTCCCTAAATTTTACTTTGTTTCTGTAAAGCTTTAAAAGAAACAAAAATGCATATGCAGTGCTGTAAAAAGGTATTTCCCAGATTTTCTTTTTTGTTTTGCCATATTTGTGAAAACCTAAATGATTCAGATCATTAAGCTAATTTTAATATTTCACAAAAATAACTAAATAGAAAATGCAGTTTTATAATCATAATTTCATTTATTAAGGGACAAAAAGCTGTCCAAACCTTCCTGGCCCTATGTGGAAAAATCTGGCCCTTTACATATGTTTTGAAAGGTGAGTTAAATGACAATTGCTACACTCAGGCCTGCTTAATGCCAGAACTATTAAATATATAATATATCGGGCCCCTTATCAGTGAGGGGCAATATTAATGCCCCACTTGTCCAACACTTGGACAATGCTACTGTATCCTTCCAACTTTTCTACTCCAGCATGACAGGGACCCAGAACACATAGCAAGGACTACTGTATAAAGACAGAGTAAGGTGAATTCGCGCAGAGCCGTGACCTCATAAATGGTCTGCAGAATAAATGCCCAGCAATTCCAACACAAACACTCCAAAATGTTGTGGACAGCTTTTAAAGAAGAGTGGAAGCTGTTACTGCAAAAGGGGGACCAACTCCAACTGTATATACAGTACTGTATTTGGATACAGTGTTATTGAAGGTTTGGCAAAATACTTTTGTCCATATAGTATATTTTTTTTAAAAAATTTCAAAAGGAAAATTAACCGTTTCTCGTCTACCACAGTTTTTTTTTGTTTGTTTTTTAATATGACTCTTTGTGTTACTGCGATCACTGTTCATATTCCATATAATGATTGTTTGCTTCGCTAAACAATGACAGCTTTTGGGGCTTCATATGAAAAGTAAACAATTAACAGAGTAGGCCTTTTATTTGCTTAATTGTGAACAGAATCATGAGGGGAATAATATGAAATGTGAAAAAATAAAAATTGTGTATGAAAAGAGTGTATATGTGAAAGGGCACGGTGTCAAATTATGCACGCGCACACACATAACGACAGGCTGAAACAGAGTGGGAAAAAATGGATCTTTAACCTCTCTAATGAGACTTTTTTTGCTTTACACGTTATAGTAAACAGTACACACATGCATGGATGTTGATTTGCATGGAAACATTAGTTTTCTTTTTGTCCCCCATGTCTCATATCCTGTGAGCTCAGCACCTTATTAGCCACATAGTGTTGTTAATTTTCATAGTCTGAAGACAAACAGGCTGTCAGATTTTTTGATCACGTACAGTACGGTGCAAAAGTCTTGAGCCACTCCTTATTTTTTTATATTTTACTTTCAAAGTGCCAGACTTTCTTGTAGTCTTGAGGAATAGTTCTTCAGACTTCCTAAAGGACTTTTTGGTTGACATTTTTAGCATGTTTTCGATTCAGTCTAGTCTAGAAGAGTAAAACCTTTGTTCCCATTTCTTTAATTTAATCTATGAAATTGTATTTAATTTTAATGTTAAGAAATGAGGGGTGACTTAAGACTTGCACTGTACTGTATATCAAATATTGTTATTGTCTTGCCAAACTTTACTTAGCAAAAGAATAAATGACAGAAAAATAATAAATAAATCGGCAGCACAAGAAAGAGAAAAAACATTGGCTAAGTTGTGATCACGTGACGCTCGGCGTCAAAACAAGAAGCGCATGCATGATACATGATACTCGGTACTCGTAAACCAAGACTTGTTCGTTTTTAAAGTTTCACTGTAAGTATTTCTAATACTAACACTTATTTAATTTCAGAACCAAATTAACCTTGCACTTGGGTTTTTATCATTTTACATCCTATACAATATGTAAACAAAATACCATGAAACAGCAAAGAAACCACACCCCTATGTATGTAACAACTGTTTTTACCATAATTAAAGCTATAAACACCAGAGCAACCAGTTACTGCAACTGATCTAAGATGCTTAATTAATAACTAGAGATGCATCGATTGCAGTTATCTTGACCGATTAAAATTTAGCTGATATGGCAATAAGTGAGATTAGGAGGGAGGAACATACCCTCCTGTCCACATGCACACAAAAAGTATAAAGTGAAGGGGGGGAAACCTACTCGTTGTCTTGTGTTTTATTTAGTTATTTATTTATTTTTATTACTCACTCACTCATTCATTGTCTATACCGCTTTATCCTATCCTTTTATTATTTGGAGATTATTTATCCTAATCAAATCTTTGGACTGTGGGAGGAAATCGGAGCACCCGGAGGAAACCCACCAAGCACAGGGAAAACATGAATACTACTGTACATGCAGACAGACCTAAGGCGGGAATCGAACCCAAAACCCATAAAAAATAAATAATGTTTACTTGACATATGATGCCAGGATCTTTTTTCTAACTGCCCATTAACCATTAGGGGTGAGGAGGGAACCTCTAGCCGCATAAGCAGATTGTGCTAGTGTCACTTGCTCCACTTCCTCGCTGAGAGCACGGCCAATTTGCTCCCTAGACTCCCAGTACGGAATTCGAACTTGCGAACGCATTTCTGTTGAGCCACTTGGGAGTGCCTGTGCAGTTGCCCAGGTGTCGGCTACATGTGAACTGTGGACACTGGATGATCAATTGGTGCACCTTTTTAAAAAAAAAAAAAACAGCTAATGTTCTTTGTTGACTTTCTGTCCTGAAAAATTAACAATGTACTGTATATTATAATCTATTTGGTATCATTTGTTTACAGACAATGATCCTGACCATGATGCTGTACCCAGTGATGTCAATGTTAGCTATCCAGATGTACACGGCCCTGAGTGGCAGTTACCTCGCTGGACATCATTCTGTATTGATCATCAACTGTCCTACTGAACAAACCGCTAAAGACATTGGCAGGTACACAGACATACAGTATGTGGATAGACACGGATGACCATTATCTAACATATTTTAATTGAATTAACCAGTTTATTATAACAAATATATTAAATGTATTAATTTGATAATTTACTAGCAGATGTGAGTGAAACTGGCAAGCAAAACACAAAGACAAAACAGAACAGTGATAGCTGAATACTTCATGATAGAAATATCAAATTATACTGTAGATTTTTGTAAAAGCAAAGAATCCCTGCATAGAGTTTATTCAAGCGTGTAAGCACAGCATTTGCTTAATTAGGTTGATCCAGTAGCAAAGATAGGCAAAATGAACCATGGGTTAATGAATTGTCATGCCATGTTTATTTAGCGGATAAAAGCGGAATTTTATTAGCATCGTTCAAAAGCCATTGTCAACTGTTTTAATGTTTGCATGCCAGCAGCTTTAGTAAGCATAATTTATCTTAACTTCAACGATTCATACTGCTACATAATTTGGTAAAGCTTTTTCAAATGTAAAAATGACTACACATCATTCTGATACTTTTATTCAGGTAATTAACAAGTGCTAGACCACGCTAGCACTAAAACAGCATATGGAAATATCAAATTTTTTTTCCCCCCATGCAGATGTTTTTACACAGAAGACAGGACATGGCACTGAAGCGTGCAAAATCAGCTGCTAGTTTCTCTAAAATTAGTTTTTTCTTTTTGTCGTCCATAAAACTGTCTCATATCCTGTGAGCTCAGCACCTTATTAGCCACATACTGTACTGTAGTGTTGTTAATTTTCATAGTCTGAAGACCAACAGGCTGTCAGATTTTTTGATCTATTAATTTCATTTAACGTTAAGAAATGAGGGGTGACTTACAGTAAGACTTGCACTGTACATGAGAATATGTTCATGCTCAGTCTATACTGTACCGTACCATGCAACTATAAATGATATTTCATGATGTCATTTAAGGATGTATGATGTGTACCTGTAACTCTTTAAATGGGATTAGACAATGAGGCACCGTTTGGGATGTTATTTTGTTATTTTAAAAGATCACCGCTCATTTAAATGAGAGGTGTGTGTGTAAGAGAGAGAGAGAGAGAGAGAGAGTCTGAGAGAGAACACTGGTGTCTTTGATGTGAGATGTAGTTGCATGCCAAATTCTAGGAAGGCATTTAGAATTGGTAAATACACACTCTACTTAGACACAGACACTAAAAGCGATCAGTGTTCACACAAATGATTAATTTATAATAAGGAATTTAGCCTATTTCCTGTATTTGCAAGTAGCAAATACGTACAGTAAGTAGTAAAATCAAACCCACAGTTACTGTACATTTCTACCTGGTGGCTACAAAACCTTTTTCAGACAACAGTGGGGAAAGTAAAAGTAATCTAATCATAGACTGCATACCCTGTACTGTTTTAACCATTTACTTTACCATTGAATTAACCAGTTCATAATAAAATAGAAATCAATTGGATTATTTACTAGTAAATTTAAGTGAAACTGGAACACAAGGACAAAACCAGAAGTGTTTGCTTTATGATGGTGAAGTACTGTAGCACAGGAGGGCAACATTGGTTAATCCAGTGTTGCAAAAGAAGCAAACAGGCATGAGCATACAGTACACAGACTAGATAATCACGGAGTTACCTCACAACAGGTAGGTAAAGACAGGAAACGGACACAAGCATACTGTATAGCGTTTATCACATTGGAATCATGACGTGAAGGAGACAGATTTCAAGTCAATTTTTCATCCTCAAATATATTTGCAGTCTGAGCTCCTTGGACCGTCCAATTGTTCTGTGTGTTGATCAGTGATCCAGTCCAGTGATTGTTGTCAAACAAGCTCTTTTATGAGGGTAGCAACCAGGTTAGTCGTGACTGTAATAAGCTGAGGGGCCTTACAACATTTCTGGACTTGGGTAGTATTGCCACACCACCGTTCATGAGTTTGGGTTGTTGTACTGTATGTATTATACTCTGTTGTGAATGTGACTGACTCTGGTGGACGGTTGGATATTACAGGACAAGAAACCTAAATGCCGAAACTCCTTTGTTGTAATGGTAGACACAAGCATGGAAGAGATCTTGAGAGTTATGTGGTCTGCTGTGGCTACCACAAGTCCAAAACAGTTCTTTGGCTCCAACTTCATGTAAACAGGAGGTTACAAGCCCCAGTTCCTTTCAAGAAACTGTCCAAGACTTGCCATGCGTTGTACCATTTTGCCAATGATATCAACCACACCTTTTCTCTTCCTAAAAAGAAATTGCTAAGAGTCAGTGAAGTCAATATCAATGATGCATATTTGTAGGAAGTCTGAGTTGCTGTACATGTCCTTCTAGGGCTTTGAGGCAGGTAGAGATTAGGGGTGATGAAACAAAATACAGAAAGACATGGCTATCTCAAGGCTAACAAGAGATTACTAGCAGTAACTGGAGTAAATGGAGATTTGTCAGAAACAATGTAGTATTAGCAATACTACATCAGGGACAGTCACAGATGCCAAAAAGTTGAGGTCTGGCCAGATTGGTGGAGTGCTCACAGAAAAATCAAGCAGAGAATATTTTATGTACCAAATACAATACAGCTGTACCAAATACAATACTGTACCTGCATAAAGACTTTTTCTTATCCACCATTGAATAGCAGTAAAATAGTAATTTGCAATAGAGAGCTAAAGAAAATGGATTAGACTGAAATGGCACAACAAACTGTGACAGATAAGATGTGACACAGAGTAAGGTTCACATACAAGTACTATCTACTTGATGTGAATTCATGTTATTTATTGGAATTGTTGAGGTCTTGCAGCACATAGCTTCTGTTTTTTTTTTTTTTTACTCCCCTAGCCACTATCAGGCCTCACACCCCACTGCTGTATTGTATTTCAAATGGCGTATGGAAATGAAGATTTAAACCAGCTTGAAGGCAATTCAGTTATTAGTAAGTCCTTTAAAAGAAAAACTGCCATCAGACTAAGTACACAAGATCACTGAAGACAAACACCTCTTATCTCAAATAAATTTGAAACCTGTTTACCTTGATAAGCTGAACTATATTACCTTAATCAATGATTACATTTCTTTTTTAATTTACTGATAGCTAGCTGCATTGACCCTGCCCTTGATAAAACACAGTGGACCAACACCAGCAGCTGACATGGCACCCCAGACCATCACTGACTGTGGGTACTTGACACTGGACTTCAGGCATTTTTGCATTTCCCTCTCCCCAGTCTTCCTGCAGACTCTGGCACATTGATTTCCCAATGACATGCAAAATTTGCAACCTGTAGCCCATTTCCTGCACACGCCTGTACACGGTGGCTCTGGATGTTTCTACTCCAGACTCAGTCCACTGCTTCCGCAGGTCCCCCAAGGTCTGGAATCGGTCCTTCTCCACAATCTTCCTCAGAGCCCGGTCACCTCTTCTCGTTGTGAAGTGTTTTCTGCCACACTTTTTCCTTCCCACAGACTTCCCACTGAGATGCCTTGATACAGCACTGGGAACAGCCTATTCGTTCAGAAATGTCTTTCTGTGTCTTACCCTCTTGCTTGAGGGTGTCAATGATGGCCTTCTGGACAGCAGTCAGGTCGGCAGTCTTACCCATGATTGCGGTTTTGAGTAATGAACCAGGCTGGGAGTTTTTAAAAGCCTCAGGAATCTTTTGCAGGTGTTTAGAGTTAATTAGTTGATTCAGATGATTAGGTTAATAGCTCGTTTAGAGAACCTTTTCATGATATGCTAATTTTTTGAGATAGGGATTTTGGGTTTTCATGAGCTGTATGCCACAGTCATCAATATTAAAACAATAAAAGGCTTGAACTACTTCAGTTGTGTGTAATGAGTCTAAAATATGTGAAAGTCTAATGTTTATCAGTACATTACAGAAAATAATGAACTTTATCACAATATGCAAATTTTTTGAGAAGGACCTGTATAAAAATATAATAATTTAATTAGAATTTTTAAAACAATAAGATTAATGTCTAATATAGCAAAATGGTCCATATTAAAAGGAGGCACCTCAAATAAAATGACAAGGGCTTTCATATCCAGTTCCCGACACACTGCCCCCCACAGGTTAAACACACAAACTACAATTTGGGCTGCAGGCTGTCGTTAGACAGAGACAAACGACCGCCAGTGTAGAAGTCAATCGAGCAGCACTACAAACGCAACATAAACATCTAGGGCGTTCAGAGCTCGTTCGTTTATCCAAAAATTTAACGCCCGTGTGAACAAGGCCTAATACTCGTGTCCGTCCAGGTAGGGCTGCAACAACTAATCGATAAAATCGATAATTATCGATAATGAAATTCGTTGTCAACGAATGCCGTTATCGATTAGTTGGGCTGCTCACGTTATTGAGGAGCGCGACCACAAGATGCACAGATACACAGTCGCTCGCGCAATGGAGGTTACAGAAGCGTTTGCAGGAAAAAGCGCGCACCCCAAGTCCTCCAAGCTATGGGAGCAATTTACATTAAACGCCTCTTATCGGGCGTTAAAATCGAGTGGTTTTCTGCCGGTCATAGTGTCCGGTGAGTGCGGATGAAGCGCCGAGGGTTTTTTACACATACATAGGAGTCAATGAGAGAGTTCACACGGGCTTTGGTGACGTGCGTTTGTCCGCCTGCGCGGTTATACAGGGTTAAAAAAAAAAAAACGTTGCATGCAGCTTTTTCTTTGCGTTCAAATCCCAACGAACGCGAGGAAAACACTTCTAGTGCGTTTTCTTCACGTTCATTTTACACTTCGGAGGACCGGATATATCCCATGATCCTACATGCTATACTGTACAGAGGGAAATGCGGAAAAAGGGCAAAATAAACAGAGTGAACCCAGTAGCGGCAATTTTTTTTTCTCTCCCTACGTCGCCGTATTACGAGAATGTCTAGTATAGCAAAATGGTCTAATATATTTATTGTAGCGTTTTTCGACGCTAGCAGTGATCTTGGAGGACGAGTGAGCTTGGTGGCTACACATTGTAATGACTGGGTGTAATTCATTATTCAGCACAATACACAGACACAGGTAAGCACACACACACACTACTTAAGCTTGCCCGAAGCCACTAACCTAAAACAAAACGTCCCACCCAGGGTGAACACAAAACAAAACGTCTGGCCCAAAACCGGCGGTTGCCAACCCCGCCCACGCCACACTGCCCCCACCCGAGCTGTGACTGTCCCCAGTCACCCCTAATACTTCAGTCTCTGAGGCGTGCAGGCGGTCGGCGCTGACGCTGTGAACGCCGGAGCCCTGCTGTAGAAGGAACGTGAACGTTATCCTGAGGCGGTCCGGTCTCCGCAGCAGTTGAGGTCTCGCCGGCATGCGGCACTAGCCGCACCCGGTAGACGACATCGGAAAGCTGGGCGATCACCGTACAGGGTCCCACCCAGTGGGACATAAGTTTGGGTGATAGCCCTCTCTTCCTTCTAGGGGAATAGACCCATACCTGCTCTCCCGGCGCAAAGTCTCGCCCCTGGCTGTGAGTGTCATAAACCCGGCGCTGCTTAACACCGGCGTCCGCCAAGTGTTTGCGCGTTAACTCGTGAACACGAAACAATTTTTCTTTTAAAGAACAAAAATAATCAAACCCAGGTTCCGTGGGAAAATCCGGTTGTGGAGGTGGTCCGAAAACAAGGTCCACTGGAGTGCGCAGCTCGCGGCCAAACATTAGAACAGCTGGCGTTAGCTGCGATGACTCCTGCACTGCTGTGCGATATGCACAAAGCACGAGAGGACAACGCCCTCGCCCCCAGCTCTTCCTGCTGGTCGTGCTCGAATTCAGGGTAGCCCCGCCGTGCGAGGCATCGCACGTCCATCGCAAACGCGCCCAGTGGCTCTGAAGCGCGCCGCTCGCGAACCGCGAGCTCTTCGCCAGCCGCTTCCCTGTGATCACCTGCGCCGAACCGGAAGAGAAGCGATTCCCGCAGCTTCGCCCAATCCTTCCGACGGCGCCGTTGTAGAAAGGAAGGCGCAGCTGTAAGTCGCCTCGCCGGCCCTCTTTGATCTTCTTCAGATCCTCCACCGTTCGCTCCAACTCAGACATCTCCATCCCACTTCTGACACCAAATGTAGCGTTTTTTGACACTAGCAGGGATCTTGGAGGACGAGTGAGCTTTGTGGCTACTCAATGTAATGACTGGGAGTAATTCATTATTCAGCACAATACACAGACACAGGTAAGCACACACACACACTACTTAAACTTGCCCGAAGCCACTAACCTAAAACAAAACGTCCCACCCAGGGTGAACACAAAACAGAACTCTGGCCCAAAACCGGCGGTTGCCAGCCCCGCCCACGCCACATTATTTATTTTAAAAAAATTTTTATTGAGACAACAAAAAAAAAGGATAAAATACACGAGAGGATCGAAATAATGTACTGTATAAACCGTGAAAAGGATATACAGTAGTAGACACTTCAATTAAAAATAATATCATAATCTGGAAGTCTATTCTTCTTATTATTAAGTTGAATTAATTTAAGAGAATTTAAAATTGAAGTCATTCTTAACAACTGAATGTCAGTGTATTTTTTTTTTAAACTAATATATATATATATATATATATATATATATATATATATATATATATACACACGCGTACTATAAACTTGCCATCTGCAATTATTATTAAAAACAAAAATGTTGATTTACATAAAATAGTAAGATAATTAAACTATGTGGCTATTGCATTTTTACTTTTATACTATTGCAAGTTTACTTTTATACATAAATAATACCCTGATTTATGGTTTTATATAGTTAAGCAAAACATCAAATTAAAGCGTCTAGCTTTTATCCGATTTAATCGATATACATATAATTGACAGTGTTTTTTTTATATATATATATATATATATATATATATATATATATATATATATATATATATATATAAATAACAGTCAACTTGCCATCTGCAATTATTGTTAAAAACAAAACAAATTTTGGTATGGTTTTATATACAGTGGTGTGAAAAACTATTTGCCCCCTTCCTGATTTCTTATTCTTTTGCATGTTTGTCACACTTAAATGTTTCTGCTCATCAAAAACCGTTAACTATTAGTCAAAGATAACATAATTGAACACAAAATGCAGTTTTTAAATGAAGGTTTACGTTATTAAGGGAGAAAAAAAAACTCCAAATCTACATGGCCCTGTGTGAAAAAGTGATTGCCCCCCTTGTTAAAAAATTACTTAACTGTGGTTTATCACACCTGAGTTCAATTTCTGTAGTCACCCCCAGGCCTGATTACTGCCACACCTGTTTCAATCAAGAAATCACTTAAATAGGAGCTACCTGACACAGAGAAGTAGACCAAAAGCACCTCAAAAGCTACACATCATGCCAAGATCCAAAGAAATTCAGGAACAAATGAGAACAAAAGTAATTGAGATCTATCAGTCTGGTAAAGGTTATAAAGCCATTTCTAAAGCTTTGGGACTCCAGCGAACCACAGTGAGAGCCATTATCCACAAATGGCAAAAACATGGAACAGTGGTGAACCTTCCCAGGAGTGGCCGGCCGACCAAAATTATCCCAAGAGCGCAGAGACAACTCATCCGAGAGGCCACAAAAGACCCCAGAACAACATCTAAAGAACTGCAGGCCTCACTTGCCTCAATTAAGGTCAGTGTTCACGACTCCACCATAAGAAAGTGACTGGGCAAAAACGGCCTGCATGGCAGATTTGGCCTGCAAGGCGCAAACCACTTTTAAGCAAAAAGAACATTAAGGCTCGTCTCAATTTTGCTAAAAAACATCTCAATGATTGCCAAGACTTTTGGGAAAATACCTTGTGGACCGACAAGACAAAAGTTGAACTTTTTGGAAGGTGCGTGTCCCGTTACATCTGGCATAAAAGTAACACAGCATTTCAGAAAAAGAACATCATACCAACAGTAAAATATGGTGGTGGTAGTGTGATGGTCTGGGGTTGTTTTGCTGCTTCAGGACCTGGAAGGCTTGCTGTGATAGATGGAACCATGAATTCTACTGTCTACCAAAAAATCCTGAAGGAGAATGTCCGGCCATCTGTTTGTCAACTCAAGCTGAAGCGATCTTGGGTGCTGCAGCAGGACAATGACCCAAAACACACCAGCAAATCCACCTCTGAATGGATGGTTATCGCAAACGCTTGATTGCAGTTATTGCTGCTAAGGGTGGCCCAACCAGTTATTAGGTTCAGGGGGCAATTACTTTTTCACACGGGGCCATGTAGGTTTGGAATTTTTTTCTCCCTAAATAATAAAACCCCTCATTTAAAAACTGCATTTTGTGTTTACTTGTGTTATCTTTGACTAATAGTTAAATGTGTTTGATGATCAGAAACATTTTGGGCAAATAGTTTTTCACACCACTGTATAATTATAAGCAAAACATCAAAGTAAAGAAGCGCTTAGCTTTATCCGATTAATCGATTAATCGAGACAATAATCGGCCAACTAATCGATTATCGAAATAATCGTTAGTTGCAGCCCTATGTCCAGGTTTTTCAGTCCTCCCCAAAATGTCTGCCTGTGGGAGGACTGGAGACTAGAGACTGGACAATGGTGTGGGGGATGTTTTCTTGGCACACTTTATGCCCCTTAGTGCCAATTGGGCATAGTTTAAATGCCATGGGCTACCTGAGCATTGTTTCTGACCATGTCCATCCCTTTATGACCACCATGTACCCATCCTCTGATGGCTACTTCCAGCAGGATAATGCACCATGTCACAAAGCTCGAATCATTTAAAATTGGTTTCTTGAACATGACCATGAGTTCACTGTACTAAAATGGCCCCCAGTCACAAGATCTCAACCCAATAGAGCATCTTTGGGATGTGGTGGAACGGGAGCTTCGTGCTCTGGATGTGTATCCCACAAATCTCCATCTACTGCAAGAGCCTTTCCTATCAATAGAATTAAGGCAGTTCTGAAGGCGAAAGGGGGTCAAACACTGTATTAATATGGTGTTCCTAATAATCTTTTAGGTGAGTGTGTGTGTGTATATATATACTGTATATATATACACACACATCTGACAACCCATGTTAGATGTTTTGGAGATAAAGTCAGAGAGGCCAGATTGAGGTGGTTTGGACATGTTCAGAGGAGAGAGTGTGAATATATCGGTATAAGGATGCTGAGGTTGGAACTGCCAGGCAGGAGGTCTAGAGGAAGACCAAAGAGGAGATTTATGGATGCAGTGAGAGAGGACATGAAGTTAGTTGGTGTGAGAGAAGAGGATGCAGAGGATAGGGTTAGATGGAGGCAGATGATTAGCTGAAAGGGAACAGCCGAAAGACAAAGAAGGGGATCAAATACTGGTATGAATACTGGTAGGGAATCAAATACTTATTTCCCTCATTGAAATGCAACTTAATTCATAACATTTGTATCATGTGCGTTTTCTGGATTTCTGGTTGATATTCTGTCTCAATCCTTAACTATAAACCTATGATAAAAATTGTAGACCTTTCATTTATTTGTAAGCGGGAAAAACAGGAAAATCTGTAGGGGATCAAATACTTATTCCCCCCACTGGGGCATATATATATATATATACGGTACTGTGCAAAAGTCTTAGCCACAATATTATATGTTGTACCAATTTTGTGTATGTTTATCATGTCCGCATAATTATGCATTTCTATCTTCTATACCACTTTATCCTGTATTCAGGGTCACGGGGACCTGGAGCCTATTGGAGGAGTCTTAGGGCGCGAGGCAGGGTACACCCTAGACAGGGTGCCAGGCCACTGCAGGGCACACACACACTGTGTGTGTGTGTGTGTGTGTGTGTGTGTGTGTGTGTGTTGTGGCCTGTTGTGGACTTGCTGTGGGTACTCAGCACCAGGATTATAGTAAATATCAAGGATAAATGAATAAATTATTATTATTTCTCTCTCAGATACATCATGAAGAAAAGAATGGCAGCATCTGTGAATATTCTCCCCCGCACATCCACCATGTAAGATCAAACTGTTGTTTTTCCATAAACCTACACTACACACCCCAGCTGTACAGTAAGTGAACCAAATGTGAAGCTTTGACAAAAACGTCAGGATCGTCTCACGTCAGCATGCGTCATCATCACACTTTTCCCTACAGTACTGTATATCCGCAACTTCACCACTTCACCAAACAGAACCTTTATTAGGAAACACAGGTGGTGTGCATTAGCTATTTCAGTTTCTAAAAAATGTTTTTGTTCTGAAAAAAATAATGGAACTAGCTACAGTATATGGCCATCCAGGAAAGACAATTTAGACCACATCCACTATACCTTTGAAAGAACTCGATTTAGAACAGCGGGTCTTCATATGAGCTTCATATTAGTCTCAGCTGTATTTTCAAATGATTATTTGGGGGGGGACGTAAGATAAGTAATCAAGATGACTTTTGTGATTTTTGTCGGTCTGTTCGTTTGTGCACACATCACGTAAAAACTCATTCCAATGGGGATTGCACAGTTGTATTTGGCTTGAGGTAACATATAGGCTGTTTTATCGCAGTCGGCCCATGGGAAGAGAAGATATGCTACTTTGAAATTTAAATGGAAAATGCTCTTATATCAACCGTAAAAAATGCACAAGTGGTGTGCAATTAAATTCCATGAGAACGTAGTTGCATGAACATCTAGTTGTTGCTAAATATTATTTGTGTTCATAAGGTTTTACTGGAAAGGGGCAATTCAAGAATCTTCTGAAATTCTTCTGGTATGTACTGTAAACTGTTTTAGCATGTTGTCATGATGGTGGAAAGGTTCGACTGCCCATAACATGAAACAAGATAATGTTGATCATTCAAAATAAATGCATAATAAAATAAATAATAGACAAATATTAGTATAAAAGTACAAATATACATATCTTCATTCCTGTTCTTTAGCTGGTAAGGACCAGAACGTCTGTGATTCAGCGGCTGTCTGATTTTGTTAAGTAAGTGAATTTCCTCTGAATTAAAAGCATGCATTAATACAAAATCTGTTTTTGAATTCTGAAATATTCATCCAAAATATAATTATAGACTCTCATGCCAGTCTCTTTCTGTCTCTAGAACCATACATCCATATGAATCTCCAGAAATCGTCAGTTTTCCCATTCAAGATGGAAGTCGCTCTTACTTCAAATGGATAGATGATGCAGTTCCTGATATATAACCCAATCATTGTCCATCATCAAATGAAAGTGCTTTCCTACTGGTTGGACAACATTTAGCACGGGTCTAAATGGACTGTTCATTATAATCAGTTAATTAATAAAAAAACAAACACAAAAGATGAACTTATCAACAAATGGCTAAGTGAAAGCAATGTGGTGCAATGGGAAAGAGTTTTTTTCCTATCTTTGTGAGTTTACGGGTTCAAATCATGGCCATGTGTGGCCATAGAAGAGAGAGGGCAGTTGGCCCTGCACGCTCAAGCATGTTCAGCTGCCCAGTGACTTTGCATGAGCAAAAGTTCAAAAAGTTGTGCAATCTTTCTCCGGGCGGCGCGGTGGTGTAGTGGTTAGCACTGTCGCCTTGCACCTCCAGGGTCTGGGTTCGATTCCCCGGCCAGGTTCGATTCCCGTCTCTGTGTGCATGGAGTTTGCATGTTCTCCCCGTGCTTGGTGGGTTTCCTCCGGGTACTCCGGTTTCCTCCCACAGCCCAAAGATATGCAGGTTAGGCTAATTGGCGTTCCTAAATTGCCCGTAGTGTGTGATTGGGTGTGTGAGTGTGTGTACAGTATGTGTGTGTGCCCTGCGATGGATTGGCACCCTGTCCAGGGTGTACCCCGCCTAGTGCCCGAAGTCTCCTGGGATTGGCTCCAGGTCCCCCGCGACCCTGAACACAGGATTAAGCGGTATAGAAAATGAATGAATGAATGAATCTTTCTCCGTCTTACAGGACTCTAAGCATTTAAGAACGTTCCTTTAAGAACTACCAAATATTAATGGTCATGCTATGACTAAGTTGGAAGAAAACCGGAAAAAAAAAATTAAACAAGGGAAGATTTAAGAATGCATAAACAGACATTTAAATTACTTGGTAACCAAAGATTACATGAATAAAAATGACCTGCACTTGGTGAGATAGGTGAGATAAGTGAGTGATCAACTTTATCATTTAAACTGTAGTTACAGTAATGAACTGTAAACCATTCTTTAGTGTAGCTCACACTGACTAAAGCATACACATACAGTATACAGAGAGACACAATAAATGTTACAAGCTATCATCATCCCCGTATCAGTATCTCTTTAGCTAATGCAACTTCATGTGTGACTGGCAATATCATTTGAGGGCAAGGATGAAGCTGATGGTTATTATTCACAAATTTCTGCAGAAAACAAATATATGCATTCGTAGTTCAGAAAGAATAACAATAAAAAAAAAAAACTCCACCATTTCTGAATCCATTTAACTTTCCTCTTTCTTACTCTTTTCATTTTCATTGGTTGATATCTTAGCCTGTTAGTGTGTCAGCTGACTTGATTTATACCTAAGTCAGGAAAAGGTTTTACGTACACTCTGACATAGCACTTTCTGTGAATTACTCTTATAGGATTATCAAGAAAATCAGGATGATTATGAGCAGCTCAGGAATTTACATAAATGCAGATTTTACCTTGATTTACAGAGTTACAGGTTAGGCTTTTCCTCCAAACCTAATAATATTCTCTTAAAAAGAGCTCTCGGTGGTATTACAATGTATGAGAAGTGTATAAATGTGGTGAAGTGGATTGCTCCCTAAATCCTAGCTCATTATGCGGAGTGGTGAGCATGGCAGAGTGATTTTATTAGCATCTACTGTACCTTGGGCTCGCCTGTACAGTAGCTGACCTACTGCAATCAAAGATCTTCAGAAAGGGACAACGTTTAGAAATTCATTCTCTTTTTACCCACCAAATTATTTAGCAACACTCGTCTACCAGATCAGGACAACATAATTTTAAATTTCTTTCTTAGTATTCGTTGGGTAAGTGTAAGATCATTGATTAAGATTTTAGACTATTGTTAACATCATGACTTCATATCCCAGCATCATCAAGCTGCCACTGTTGGACCCTGAACAACAGGTTAGCACTGTTGCCTTGCAGATACTTGGGCTGGGGTTCAAAGTTTCCCTCCAGCATTGGAGTTTGCATGTTCCTCCATGCTTTGTGGGTTTCAGGACGAGTACACCCCCACATTCAGACCACTGTTGTGTTTTCTGGTTTGCCTGGGGTATCTCTTGTGTGTCCCTGTAGCTTAAGCTTCTTGGGATGGCCTTCAAGACCCCCCACAACCCTACATAAGATGAGTGAAATTAATTTATCTGTGTTGATTTATCCAAACAAACACTTAAGTATACAGTATAACTTAAGATAACTTAAAAATTATTGTAATTTTTTTATCGAGTTCATGCTACATTAATGCACAAAGGACATACCCAAGAGGGTTTATACCTAAACTTCTTAATGCTAAATTGATTTCATTGATGCATCCAGATTTTGTAAAACATTGGGGACAACTTCATTTAGTGCTATATTTCTGATAAGGTTATACATGAATCTTAAAAAGCCATCATTCTGTTTACAATATTGGAATCAGTATTTGGTTGGTGAATATAAAATCTATTTTGGAGTCAGAGATGACCCAAGCCACGATACAGAAAAAAATCATGACCGTTGAAGTCCAGCAGAGACCTAGGGCTGAATTTAAGGAAACCTTGAGTGCGGTTACCCATATGGGGTGTGGTGGATGCTGAAAGACGCCTTGGAACTTGGCCATAATGGTCAGCCATATAGAAGCTCTGTTTTGCATCCAGTGTAAAGGGGGTGTGTTTCCTCTTGCATATAGACCAGTAACTCTTAAAATAAGACTGTCTTTCTACACGCTTAAACTTAGTGTAAAAATTGACAGCTTAACAAGTGAACGAAATTCTTGGATATATTCAAGTTCATTTAGAATGTCCTATGACAAGATGCAATTTCAGGTTTTTCCAATTGTCTTATTCTAGATGTCCAAAGATGGACAATTCTATGCAGGGTTTTTACTCTTTTTCTGAAATATTTTTGAGTGATCGTGATACTTTAACAGCTACATAATCAAGTATCACACCATACACGAAAACGATCCCTGGGAGAACTGTGCTTTGGAGATTGACAGCATGTGCAATGCCACAAGGCAGAGAGAAGCAGTGTTAAAAGAAGTCATTTTCTAAGACAACTCGAGCTTTTCCAGGACACCCTTCATACCCAAAACACTTCCTTTGGACACCGCTTCATTTGAGGACCCATGTTTCACCCTGACACTGCAATGTGTGGTGGACATTACCTCGTCCTATTAGTTAGGAAACACAGCTATGGGAGGCTTCTAGTGCTTTCTGATACAGTATGCGTGGGCTATTACAGTAAATGCAGCCAAGGGCCTATGCAGGTTTTATAGGTGTTGATATTAATAAATTAATTAGTGATTGTTAATAATACAAATTGTTACTTTATATTATTTTCTAGCAGTACAATAGCTAACATTCTTTTTAGGCTTTAAAATTAAAATTTATATGTATTCTGGGATTGCCTGGGATTTTACTTTTTGGTAAAATGTTACCAAAATTTCCAGCCAGTGATGCCAGTGCAAATGACTGAAAAATCTATTTTAATAGCAAAACACAGGCTGCATGTGGAACAAGATTGTCAGAAGTTGACTGTAATATTTGTAGTATGTGCAAGCTACTGCATATGCACCAATGTCATGTTTACCTTTTGTTATTAAACTTTAATCGATTCAAGAAAAGTTGTTTTCGGCTGTATTAATTGCATCATTATTGATTTGCTGTGGGTTTCTTGCCTGTATCAGCGTCTACGCATTTTTTTTTTCTGTTTGCAGTTACAACTTTATGAAGATGAGTTGAATGTACTGAATTGAATGTGTGATTTAAAATGTGAATTAAACCAAACAAGCATGTATCTTTAACTGAAACAAGTCCTCCAGAATATAGTTATATACCTCATCTAACTGGTAGGGGAGGAGGTGTCACAGTTATTTATAATGATGAGTGTCAAAATAACACATTTGAAGTTATTTATACTAAACAAAAAAACTCTGCCTAGTTGGCACCAAAACGCCCATTGGTTTGGTTAGTTTTATTTCTGTGTAGTTTTATTTGGACTTCGTTTCCCATGACACATCATGACGAGCTCTTTTCTGAGAGCACCTAGTAACCTTTAATATCTTCTTCTCTTTAATCAAACAAAACCAACACATCAAAAACCAAAATGACAACTAATGCTAGATGCAGGTTAAACTAAAAGAAGGCTATTTATACTAAAGACCCTGATGGGTCGTCTCGGCTCAGGTGCGTGTTCCTGTCACCTAACCAAGATGTTTTGTATGGTGCTTTATTGAAAATAGAGTTTTGGAGCTAACAGCTTGCCTCCTGCGATTATGCCACACACACGCCGACACACACGTAGGAAACCTAGTCAATTTAGGCGATCATTAATTTCAGACATGTAGGACATTCTGAAATATTCATATATATATATATATATATATATATATATTCATGCTTTAATATTTATGCTGAGAATCCAGAAGAGTGTCCATTTTAGACTTCGTAGGGGTAAATCAGGGTCATGATTAAATGATACAACCATAAACTGTGGAAGAAATTTTAGCTGCTAAACTACTGTGTTGGAGGAAAATACTTCAGTGGTGGTAAACTTCCTACTTTTTTTGCATTGTAAACCAATCATCTCTAACATTATAACCACCTATTACTATGCAGGACCCCCTTGTGCCAACAGCTCTATTTCATCGAGGTACAGTATAATGTATATGCTCCGGAGGCCTTTAACAGCATGCTGTACTGTACATACTCCTGGTTACCTACCTACAGGTCACCCAGATACCCATTTCCATTCATATCTGATACTGAGGCTTTAGAAACAAATCCTTCAAGGCCTGTAATCATGCAATGTTAGTTTTTAACCAAATATTCCCAAGCAATATTACACATTAAGTAACTGAAATATCAGTACAATACTGTAGAATGAAATTGCAACTTACTTGTAAAAAAAAAAAAGCGTGTTTTTGAACGTTCTTCTGAAGTGAAGTGTGCCAAATGAAGCACATGCTGGTGGCAGTGTTCTGGATACTCACCTTTTTAATGCAGTGATACGGCGACCATGCAGACGCACGTCAAATAGCAAATGCGTTATCTACATTAGGCTTCACAAGCATAGCAAGTTATCTTTGTACAAAATGATAATCTGAAATAAATAAGTAACAAAACCAACACAACATTCACAGCACCTGAATATACAGGCATAAGGTCCTTGTGATTTTACTAAAAATGCCTACAGTATGTACACTTAATTGCTGATTCCTGTTTTTATTATGTCCTGGTAACCAAAATACTTTAAAACCAGCATGTTTTATTTCCTGTCAAAACCGACAAAATATGATGTAATATGAAAATCGAGTAAACATTAAAAAAGAAACCACATATCTGCATTCTTCCATAGTCTTGTCAAATTCGAGTGTCAGTTCAATAGGATGAAACCTGCTAACACATGAATTTAACCATTGAAATTTCATAAATATTTATTTAATATCAATGTACAATACGAACTACAGCAGTGATCTACAGCACTTGCTCAAATAATAATAATAATAATAATAATAGTTTTGTTTGAGGCCACATCTGAAACACAACCATTTACAAGTAGTACTTGGCATTAAAAACAATGGCAATACAATTTTTAAGACACTTGGTGTATTTTTTTTCCCCTCATTTTTTTTTCTTTTATATTTTTTTATTTTAATATCAGCAACAGTTTAAGCGACAGTCTAAACAGTTAATATTGATTCGAATACAAAAAACCACTGCGGAAAACAACATGGTTCGAGCGAACAGAGGGATGAGAGGCGAAGAGAACGAAAGTGTCAAATTATAAACGTCTTCCATCAGTCCACCAGCACCACACACTCCTTTTAATTAATGATGCTCTGAAAAATATATTCCCACAATTTAGTCTATCACTCAAGTTTCTACTAGTGTTGAATAATGGTTAGGGAAAAAAAATCACTAGGCATGCATTTAGTGTCATATGATGCCATATCTGTCATCCTTATCTTACTCTGTACTGTACATGCCAATATTTTTTATCCTATTTCTCAATGCGTGAGATCTCAATGAGTGAAAACTATTTCACTATTGGCTACTTTACTCTCTCTTTGGCCTTATGAACTGGAACTTAATCTGCAGACTGTATTCAAACCCTTAGCTGACATTTGTATTGATTATTCCATTCAATGTAAACTGCCTTTGACTTGTTAAGGTATCAAATCCTAATTCTAAAGTTTTTTTTTTTTTTGTAGAAAATCCCTTTTTAATTTGTAATATGATTGAAGGGAGGCATGCAGGTGTTTGGGAGCCCTTTTAATCCAGAGACAAAAAACATCTTCTTAAAAGAGTGCACTTACATTAGGCATTTTTACGTTAGGCATCATGAGCCGAGGCGCATGTGCCGATGTCGTGTCCGTTTAATGAAACAGCTATAGGTAGTGTTTTTTTTATTTTTATTTTTTTTTAAGTGTAACTACTTGCCTCATGGGAAATGTAATGCCTGTCCGGTCTGATCTAATGCAGTTACTGGGAGTTGTAGGAAAATGGCACTTGTGGGAGACTTCTGCCCTGTTTGCCAAAGGTGTGCAGATCGAGATTGTTAGCATTGGGTGTAGCATAACGGTTAACTTATCTATATTCTTTAATAAAGTTTCATCACTAAATTTATTAATCTTGGTGTACATATTTATTTTCACGTGTGCAGCCACAGCCTGAGATCTGAGTCTATATAGATTATATTATTATTAAACTCTGAAATAATTACAATGTGCAATTGACAGACAAATCACTTACATCACAACATGATTTAAAACAGATAAACTGACTTAGATTTACATTCAGACTTTGTTGCTATGCTTTGGATCATATCATTCGACCTGGAAATATAAGCTATGCCCTTAAACTCTACTCTCATAGCTACATTAGCATCAAAATGTATCCTATAAGGTCCATGTCATCAAAACCCGATTGAGGCCCTGTGACTTACTCATCTCAGAGCGCATTCACGGTTTTCTTTCTCTTACAGTATTTCGATATTATGACTGTTGCTAAGTTCAGCTTGAACCTCACTGAACAAGACAGATAGAAACGCATGCACACAACACACGCATACACACGCACGCACAAGTGGATTGTATCCTTCTTATCACACTGGTTACTGTAAACTCACTCAGGTGCAAAGCTTTGTGATTCCATTTCTACATCAGTGTAAATGAGAACAGATACAAAAGTAAAAAATATTCAAATACCATAAAATGTAAATAGAAAAAAAAATTAAACATCAAACAAAAAGAAAAACAAAAAACAAATAAAGCGCAGGTGGAGTTGAGAAGGGGCTACAAGAAACACACTACAGGATTGTCATCACTTCAGGTCCAGGATGTCCTCTTCAAAAGATGCAGACAGAGTCAAAGTGCTGGTCAGGGGTGGGCTGCCCTCATAAGGCTCCGCCTCTGAGCCAGAAGAACAATGCCGTTGAATGTCAATGTCGCCATCAACACACTCCAAACCGACTCTGGAGGTTTAAACACAACAAGTGACTTTTTATCTGGCAGCAGCAGAATGCAAACGTCAAAAAGACCAAAAAAAAAAAAGAAAATCTTTAGTCAACTTTCACTTAATGATCTCTAGAATTTAAACTGAATGGTGGCAAAAATTAAAAGCGACATTAAGCTACAGTAGTAGCGGTTCTACTCGCAAAAATGACTGGTTAATGAGCGAGATTAGAGGAGATGTTCTCTAACACACTCCAGGAAACTCCAGTTTATTCATAGTGATATCAAGTGACACTTTATTTGCACACAGGTGGACTTATGGACTCAATTCTGACGGTAGCTGGATTGACACAAACTAAATTGGAGGTTTTACAGCAGCAGCTGTGAATACTCATGCAACCACATTATCATTGTTCAACGTTCTTTATTATTGCCAGTTTTGTGTTGATTCTTAATACATACCAACCAATCAAAACATTAAAACCACCTGTACAATATCATATAGGTCCATATTGTGCCTCCAAACCAGCTCTAAGTCATCGAGGCTTGAGAAGAACTCTAAAGTGGCTTTACGGATCGAAATTATTTGTTGAGCACATCCTGAAGAAGTTTGATCAGGCAGAGAGATCTGGGGAAACCGAAGGCCAATTCAAAACCTGGAAATCTTTCTCAAACCATTCCTGAACAATGTTTGCAGTGAGGCAGGGTTTATTATCCTGCCGAATGAGGAAACTGCCATTAGGTTTCCTCATGCTGTTGCAATGAACGGGGTACTTGGTCTGCAAAAATTTTTATGCAACTAATATGAGTCAAAATAACATCCTCAAAAATTTCAGAACATTGCTCAAAGCATTACACTGTCTCTGCTGGCACGCCTTCTTCCCATAGTGCATCCTGGTGCCCTCTCCTCGGTCACAGGTAACCCAGTTCACGGTCCACATGATGTAAAAGAAAATCTGATTCATTGGACATTCTTCCATTGAACTTCTGTTCAATTCTGATGCTCACATGCCCATTGTAAGAGCTCTCCCCCCTCCCAAATTCCCATCAAGTGACACCTGACTGCCCATAACTCTGTAACTGGTTCACTACATTTCCCGTCTTTGATCTATTGACCTGATGTTTGGAGATGCTCTGACCTAGCTGTCTCACGTCACAATTCTGTCCTGGTCAAAGAATGTTATTCACTTCAATTATTTCAATGTATTTCAATTATTTTCAAATTAGTTCAATTCTTTTTTATCAGCGGATATAACCTCAGGTAAATTTGTTCCAGTTTTAGTATGTAACAATTAAAAGCTGTGGAAGAGTTAAAGTGGTGGGGCTGAATACTTCTGCAAGGCATTTTAGCGGAGAATTGGGAAATAAGTTTATGTCCCTAGACAACCACTTATTTTACAGCATGGAGAGAAAGCACTGGGACAGAATGAGGTCATCAGCTATTGAGGTCTCTAATGTACTGTATACAGCTACAGTATTATTGTACCAAATAAAAACATACAGATTGGTCTGGATTACTATGTAGAACATAATTAGCAATTGAATATACTGTACATCCCTTTTCATAATAAATATTAATGTTGCCTTAAAACATGGCTAGCATAGCCAGATAGTGTCCAGTATTACTACACAGGCCATAACAAGCCAGTTGGCTGTTTAGCCAAAAATATCAGTAGTTCCCCCACTGATTCTAAAATATGAAATAGTAACTATATTTTTGTGTTTATTTATAGTGCGAATAATATGAAGAATATATGTACTGTAGTATGTTGCTGAAAAAAAAAAACACTCTGGACATCTGCCTTTTAGTTCAAGACACTTGTTTGTATTTGGATTGGCCATTTTATAGACATGCTCCCAAAGATCCTTTGGCTTTTAAATCAAGTATAAATCATAAACAGTAGACGTTCCATGATGTCTATAGGGTTCTAACCTGGATTTCATGTCCGTGTGCATTTGGAAGTGATGTCATGGCAATCTTTGCTAATGTTTTCACCATGTGTTTGGGGGCAGAGCTTAATGTACAGTACATGAGTAAAAAGTGGGCTCAAGAAGTAAAAAAAAAAAAAAAAAGATTTACCTTTTATTTACCTTCACAGATTTAACCTTTAGATACCCATTTTCCACCAGTTGTTCCTAGTGTAACTGTATGTAACTTGCTCCACCTATAATCTCAGCACTGTAACTTACTGCTCAGTGCTTGTGACCCCTGCTGGTCTCCTTTTCTCTTCCTCCTTTGTTTTCCTGCTTGTCTTCCTCTGTTTCGTCGAGCCGCTGTCCGACTTGGTGCTGGGTTCTTCAGCTAAACCTGGAACAAGAAAAGAAGAAGATCAAACAAGCTGTCTACTCATACACATACACAACTGTATGCAGCCTTTATTTAGCATCTTCTAACAAAAATGTTGGAGTGCTTTATAATTTAATCAAACAGAAGCTAGAAAGGTTTTCTGGCTGTTAGTCCAGGACTTAATACTGCAAAGACACACCCACACGTATTCAAAGAGACCTCACCCAGGAGTTCTTTCCTCGTTCGGCTGGCGATCTCTTTGATCTCCATGCGAGACAGTGAGAGAGAGGGTGTGGTCGAGATCACGGATGTGGGGCCAATCACACCAGGTGCTGCACCCATAAGCATCTTACTGACTAATGGAGACTTAAGTGGCCTCTCTATGCTTCGCCCTACTAGGTTACAGAGTGGAATCTTATAGATGTGTTTGGAGGGAGCTTCGCCTGGAATAATAAGAGAACAAAAGAGAGAAAAATGTAGTAAAAGAGACAAAGAAATAAGATAGTGTCGTTCCCTTTTCACTGCTACAGCAAAAGGTAAATGTGTTAAAAATTCTGTCTAGTTTTTTCTATTGTTAGACTGGCTTCCTGCATCGACAAGCTTTTATCCAGTGCTTTCTCACAGAGTTTGTCGGTTTAAGTTTATCTCTTCACCAAACACAATCCTTCCTCATTCTTCCTCAAACCCTAACGCTTAGCCACAGCTACAGCATAAAGATATTTAATGCTGATTTAATTCTTAGTCTTCTCAGGTTTCATAAAATTGTAAACTACATTACACTATAGTACCACTAGAGGTCGCTACTGCATAATTTTCTTTGGGAAATCAAGTAATGGTGTAACAAAAAGAAGAAAAAAATGAACCAAATAAAAATTATAATAACAATCTATATCACATTGACTGAAAATGAACAGCTTGACCTGCGCACATCAGTGTACAGATACAGTGACACCACTAATATTTCTACTGTACGAGTCAAAGAGATATCAGCATGCAAAGGTGCACATTCATGAGTTCACGACACAAACCAAGCCAACAAAAAGGGCTTGATTCATCTTAAAGAGAAAAAAACAAATGATCGGGAAGAAATCATGACCTTAGTCTTAAAGTATCTACTGTTAAGGCAGTAATTTAGCAGTAACAGCCAGAGCTGCATTTGCCTGGATAAGGACATAAGAGTATTTTATCACCCTCTTAGTTAAGAAGATGATTAGGCAAATATTGTTCCAGGGAACATGCTGGGAGATTTGGTTATTTCATATCATTTTCAGTCTAATCCCACAGTGACTCTGTGTGCTACCCGCAATCTAATTATTTCTGATTCAGAGACACATGCAAATGCAAAGTCTTCCTAAATCATTAAAAAAAAAAAACCTTTTTTTTTTTCCACCTTTTTTAAAACCCATCTTTAACAATATTGCCACTAATTCTGGAGTTGACTGTAGGTTCTGGATGAGCATCAAAATTCTACACTATAAAAAGGTTTTAAATGTACGTAATCAAAATCCTTACAGTTAGAAAGTAGCTTGGTGACTTTGAAGCACGCACATCATTCTCTAGCGCTGAACAGTGTTTTTGTGCTTTTAAGCATTCAGAAAGTTAAGCAGATTTCTGACCACTGTATTATTCATCTGCATCAAAACTGTACACCTTGACTGGCCTACTGCCATTTCTTCATACACCAGGAATAATTCTAATAAAAAAATCAGATTTTAAAGAAACTGAACTAATATGTTATGATATCTTATAATTGAGTTTGTGTGCTCATTAATATGCCATATAGAACCTTAAAATACCAAGGTCATGTGGAGATGCTCTTACATCTCTTAACACATGCACAGGCAAGGTAGAATTCTTAGTAATGTAAAAAAAAAATAATAATAAATAATAATAATAATAATAATAAGGATGGCTAAAAATATTTCATGACATATCAGGACAGGGACAATATTAAAAATATAATAAACATGTTCAGACGAGTCAATATCGACAAAGCTGTTGTTTTTGGCAGTGTTCTTGTTTTCATTTTCAATCAATCAATCAATCAATCAATCAATCAGGTCATGATAGGCATATGTATCTGACATGATTATCTACCATAGATGAATATTTCCACTATGAAATGTTTTCAGTCAGTTTAGCAATTTCAGTTTTGAAACTCAGTCATATATTGACCCAGTGCTGGAGTGAAGAGACATGTTGTACACAATATACTATACGTATATATACACAACATATTCTCGTATTTCCACACCATGACAGAAATGTCAGTTGTAGGTGACGGATTAAATTAACAGGATGTGGGTTTTGACACAGCCCCTCTCTAATTACTATGGGGTTTTGCATGTGTGTTTGAATGTACTGTATGTGTGTGTATGAGAGAGAGAGAGAGAGAGAGAGCTGTTCAAATCCCAATCAGAACGTGGCTATGAATAATGAAGGCAGGACCAGGGCACACCTCTATGGACAAGTGTGTTGGAGTGTGAATGTAAGTGAGGCGTAATGGGTAACGAAGGCGAAAGCAAGAGTCCCTTCAGTACCTTCAGAATCTTTAGACATGTAGAGGGAAAGCTTGGTGCCGTAGGGGATCCGAATACAATCTGGACCAGGGGACGGAAAAAAGCATTACACCAACCCAACCCACATTTATTATTCAAACTGAGATAGAACTAAAGAAACACCCATTAAAAAACAACACACAACACGTACACTCGTCACCACAGTGTTGACATAAATAACGCGCTGTCCAGCGATGACAAATTCACAAACAAGACACTTCATATATAAAGGTTTTCCCACGATTGAGTCAAGGATATGAAAATGAATGAAAAGAGTTGTACCATCTCCAAGGGGTGAGGGGAAAATGGGCAGCTCATAGCCGGTTGGAGTTTGAGGAGAACTTTGGGAACTGGTGTCTCTGGAGCTACAGTTAGAGGCAGAGTTTACTGGAGCTGAAGATATGAAGTAAATGTCAGACTAGAGGGGCAAAACAGGAAAAAAAGAAAAGCCATTAAAGAAACAGCATATGATATTGTTGACAGTTGCTGTTGATCATTGATTACTTAATCCTGATTTCATGTGTCAATTGTAGTAATTAGTAGTATTCAATATATATACAGTATATTATATATATTATGCAGTATATTGCATAATAAACAAAATACAAAACCATAAAAGTCCAGAACACAGATACAGAATGTGTGTATGTGAGTATGTGTGTGTGCCCTGCGATGGATTGGCACCCTGTCCAGGGTGTACCCCGCCTTGTGTCCTAAGTTTCCTGGGATAGGCTCCAGGCCCCCGCGACCCTGTATATAAGGATAAAGCGGTATAGAAAATGAATGAATGAATGAATGGCCTTCGTTGGCCTGAGTGGAACATCATGCACACAATTTTGTCAGAACATCAGAGCATCAGACCTCCCATATCCTCTTCATCATTTAATCAAGGAGTGCAGGTGAAGTAAAGTTCATGAAAGAACTTGCCATCTTTAGGCACCTTACTGGAGCTTGGTCTGCAAGATCCGCCAATCAACCCAGAGAACAGAGTAAGATTCAGCATATGGGTCTGTGTGATACATACAGTATATCTACTGGATGAGGCAAAGATCGATTGCTTGTAACACAAAATTGTTTGGCATACCTCTTATGAAATGTTTAAATCCATGTCGTCTAAGACCTTTTGTCTTGGAACAATCATTACTGTATATACAGAACTGTGCAAAAGTCTCAAGCAACTAATAATTCATTAAGTTTGTGCTTCTTAAGAGTCAGACTTTTTTGTAATTGTAATGTAGTCGTGAGGAATAGTTCTTTTGGCTCTTATTTTTTAGCAGATTTTTGTATCTCATTTCCAGTTTGGTCCCTGTACCTGACCAGTTTCAAAGGTATGTGCTTTGTTAAGCCTCACAGTGACTTATGAATCATTCAAGAATAAAAATAAATCGAACATGAACCAGTGACAAACTGGTGCAGATGATGACAAATGATCAGGCCAGTGATTATTATACTGGTGATGCGGAATGGTTGGAACAGACGAGGGAAAAATGAGTTTGCTGCTGAGGTTGTTACAAAAACAACAATTTTTTCTTTTTTTTTGATCTTTCGGCACTTTGCCGCCTGTCACAGTAAATAATTTGTCCCAATTTCTATCAACTACATCATTTCATTTTATTTATATTGTAAGTTACTTAATGTACTGTATACAGTACACAGATGCAGAGTTTTATTTGTGGCAAATTATACTTAATATGTGACACTGCACATACAGTACTTCAGTTAGACTCTTTATTATTTCATCATTGACAGTGTTATTCCAACAGCTACTGAAAATGCAGTGATGCATTATTCTGTAACATTTTTAAGCCTTAAGACTGGAAAAACATTTTTTATGGTCACTATTGTGACTGATGGGATTAAATGGGTTTCTGACTTTGTGTCACAGTCAGTGTAGATTGTATTAACAAATGAAGAACATTAAAAAGTGATTTTCATACTTACAAAAATAAAATAAATCCATGATCTCCATTATGCCATTTTTGTGTGTTTTTTTTTATTTATTATAATACTTTTTTTTATTTTATAAGTTACGTGTCGTTTATTGCTGTTACACTCACCCTGGATGCAATCAGATGAAGCTCTGGGACCACAGCGGTGTAAACCAGGTTTCCATTGACCACCAGTCGGATCTCTATAGAGTCAGTGGTGAAGGCCAGAATGTAGGGGAATGCACACACTGTAAAGGAAAATGAAGAAGTGATGTGATAAGGAGTTCACAAAATCTTTCTAATACCCCAACAACTTTGAAATTAAGCAACTTTGCACTCATTTTTTTATATGATTAATTTTAATAAATGACCAAAAGTATTCTGCTTTTTGATATCACCAATTTAAGACGTTTCCAAAAAATACAGTACAAAGTACATACTGTACATTTGCCTTGAGTGTTGAGATGTTGTGTAATACAGACTACACTTTTATACTACCATTCAAAAGATTTAGATCACTTTCTAACTCCATGATGGTTCCTGATTTTTATTTCTTTCTACATTGTAAAGTTTTGCTGAAGGCGTCCAAAAAAATGCATGAATCTCCTTTAAACAGTTGATATTGAGATGTTTCTGCTACTTCTGCTCTGTAAAGACTTCATAACGCCTCTAATCTGAGCTGCTGTTAATTGGTCATTTTTCAGGCTGATAACTCTAAATGAACTTCTGGTCTGCAGCAGAGGTAGGTTTTGGTCTCGCCCTCCTGGGACGGCCTTCATGAGAGACAGTTTCATTATGGTGACGGATTTTACAAATGCACTTGACAATACACTTACAAATGCACTTGACTTTGTAAGAACGTTTGTACATAATCATTGTTCAGGTAAATATAATTACATGAGACTTTGTATGGAGATGTGAGTTGTACTGTAGGACGTGGTGGTCATGTGTGTCTGTCACCTTGTATTTTGGGATTTATACTTGGATTCTGGCATCGAAATGACAACACTACCCATATACAGTACATAAAAGCCTACATAAATCTAATGCATAAAAAACCCATACATACTGTATCAACCAAGCTCAACCATAAAAGCTTAAAAGAAAAGGCAAAACTCTAATAAAAGTGAGTAACTTACCAATACCATTAGGCATTTGATTCCAGCTGAAGTGAAAGTCAGAAGAGTTGGGCTGAATCATGGGTGTGGCACCATTAAATGGACACACCTTCTTATAGGCACAGAAGTCTACAAGAAAAAAATTGGCCAGTATCAGAAAGGATGTTATCATGCAGGAGTTTGATCTAATAGTCTATTATATGGTCAATATATTGCTGCTGTGTGTACAGTAGTTCTTGTCTATAATTATCACATCAAACACTGCAAATGTGGTTTAGTTTGGCAAACATGGCTTTAACCCTTTTTTCAAATACCTGATATGTGAACATTATCTTGAGATTACTGTATTATTATTATTATTATTATTATTATTACTTATAAATGATTATGGCAGTTGATTTAGATTTGTACAGACACTGACTGTTATAGCAGAGCAGTAACCCAGCCTCGCCATCTTCATACACGTCTATAGCCGCAACAAAATTGACCTGCAAACAGGCATATGAACAATGAGTTGTGTGCTAGGCAACATACTACATATACATCGATCAGCCATAACATTAAAAGCACTAACATATGAAGTGATTAACACTGATTATTTCATTACTTTGACACCAATCAAGGGTTGTGATACATATATCAGGCATCAGATGAACAGACGGTCCTCAAAGGAGATGTGAAAAAGCATCTCCAAAATGGCAGGTCTTCCTGGATCTTCCTGATATACTCTGGTTAAACCTATCAAACGTAGTATCCAAGGATGGACAACTAGTGAACTGGTGACTACGTGATGGGCATCCAAGGCTCATTAATTCCCATGGTAGGATAAAGGTCGCTTCTCTGTTTGGGCCAAACCCACAGAAACCTTTTTCAGCAAATACAGTAGTGCTACTGTAGCACTATGTGCTGAGAAGGTTATTTCTGGCTGTGATAGGAAGGTGTTAGCACCCACAGTGCATCACAGCTTGCTGTGTACATGGCTGTGTAGCCACATACTGTACTGGTCAGAGTGCCCATGCTGACTGACTCGTGTCCACTGCTGAAAGCCTGTAAACGTCAGAACTTGACAACAAAGCAATAGAAGAAGGTGGTCTAGTTTGATGGATCACATTTAATTTTAAATCATGCGGCTGGCCAGATACGTGTTCCTCCCTTACTTGGGCTCTACAATGTTCTATGTGAAGAAAGCCTGCAGGCAAAAACTCTGCGTCCTGGTATTCACCTAAACTTACAAATAATTGCTGCAGAAGTTTTCACTGATGGCAGTGTGCTCTTAAAGCATGGTTTTATTAGTCAGGTGGTTTTATTGTTATGGCTGACTGAGGTATATAGGTGTATACACACGTTGTACTGACCCGGTTGGCATCCACATGGTGCAGCCTGTAGGCATCCCCTGTGCTCTCATTGATCAGGTCAAACTGGTGTTTGTATGCCGCACAGATCATATGATCATTCTCTCCTGTTGGACCATCGACCAGTGCCATGACAACTGGAGAATCACATAAGCAGATCTCCTGTATAACACAAACAGACAGGGATCACACCCTTATCAGTTGAGTTGAATTGAGGATCTAGCTGGACTTTCACTAATATGCAGCTCTAAGGCTAATTTCATCTTTACATAACAGACCCTTTGTATTTGATATGACATGCAGCCGGTGCTTAAATCATCTGGAAGCTGAAAACCTCTTAAATAAACCCAGGATTTCTGTCCAAGGTCAGATCACCCAATTTCGCCAATCGATCACATGGTTACCCATGCACAAAGCTAGCACCAACTTGGCATGAGCTACTAGGCTACCATGGTACAGTAGGAAAGCTGGATGGAACTTGTATTGAATGAAAATACATTTACTGTATGTTGCTGACTTTTTTGGAAGGTCTAGTCATGTTTGTGCATTCACACAAAATGCACAATGATTTTGTTTGTCTCTGCTTTGTATAGGTTATCTGATGAAGTTAAAGCAAACTACACTATATTAGGGTACATTCTCATCCTCTCCTACCCGGATGTACTGGAACTCCTCGACTGGAGAATCACTCGCTCCCATGCTCGTGCTGACACAGCTGAGGCAGTCAAGACGAGGGTGTTTCCTTGTTATAAGGAGCAGCTTGTTCCTAATCGCTGCCACAATGCGTAGCTCCACTCCATGGTGTGTGTTTATAGAATACAGATGGCAGCCTAGAACGACAGAACCAACACACAAATGTGTATAAAAAAAAAATAATTATTATGTTTTTTTTTCCAACAGACAAACACTAATGATTTACATTTAATGCCATATAATTGCACTTTTGGGTTATTAATGGCGGCGCGGTGGTGTAGTGGTTAGTTGCCTTGCACCTCCAGGGTCTGGGTTCGATTCCCCGGCCAGGCTCGATTCCCGTCTCTGTGTGCATGGAGTTTGCATGTTCTCCCCGTGCTTGGTGGGTTTCCTCCGGGTACTCCGGTTTCCTCCCACAGTCCAAAGATATGCAGGTTAGGCTAATTGGCGTTCCCAAATTGCCCGTAGTGTGTGATTGGGTGTGTGAGTGTGTGTATGTGTGTGTGCCCTGCGATGGATTGGGACCCTGTCCAGGGTGTACCCCGCCTAGTGCCCGAAGTCTCCTGGGATAGGCTCCAGGTCCCCCGCGACCCTGAACACAGGATTAAGCGGTATAGAAAATGAATGAATGAATGAATGAATTGGTTATTAATAAATGTTCAGGCTCGAAATTAGTACAATACATTAACCCGACAAACCCTTTACCTGCAGGACACTTTAACTTCAATGCTTTTTTTACATTAGTGACTCTGATGTTATTTGAAATACTGTACAGTATGTGGAGTACGCGAAGGGGCAGAGCCGCAGGAATTGGCATGACTGGTGATTTATTGCCATTAATACCCCCAACATTCCACTGAGCAGAATTTGCTCCTAAATCTACACCGATGCAAATTCCTTTCAATCTCTGGAGAGTTCAGTAGAGGATGGTAACGACTGCTTATAGCCTCCTTTGGGCTCGACATGTTCGTCAGCGTCCTTAATGTCGGGAGAAAAATTGGAGCATTTACAAATATTTCGGCAGCCAAATCCCCCAAAAAAATGCCTTGTTGATGCATCGGTATCGTTTCTTAAGCACCGTTGTCAAGTAATTTATTGATTTTTATGCATTTATGAAGTCATTATCGTTTTTTTTTTTATAGCCTTCTCACCTATTCGGCATCATTCGACAGCCAAAAAGCCTCATATTAAATGTAGATGGAAGTAATGACAAAATTAACAAAGTGATTACAGTTATCACTGTAATAGCGATGATCATGGCAAGTAGCAATGATTAAACACATTTGAAATATATAGTACATGTTGAAGTCTGCACAATAAAAATGTTTTACTCAAAAATGTCTGGGGTTTGATGACAAATTTACCATCCAATTTTTATTCCTAAACGGCTCTCGCATACACTCGTTTTGCTGAAGCTCAGAATCACGTCACAAAATAAAAACAGAAATAAAAACTACTGAAGAAGGAAAGAAAAACGCAAATGTAATAATAATAATAATAATAATAATAATAATAATAACAGCACTGCCAGGCTCGATTCCCGTCTCTGTGTGCATGGAGTTTGCATGTTCTCCCCGTGCTTGGTGGGTTTCCTCCGGGTACTCCGGTTTCCTCCCACAGTCCAAAGACATGCAGGTTAGGCTAATTGGTGTTCCTAAATTGCCCGTAGTGTGTGATTGGGTGTGTGAGTGTGTGTATGTGTGTGTGCCCTGCGATGGATTGGCACCCTGTCCAGGGTGTACCCCGCCTAGTGCCCAAAGTCTCCTGGGATAGGCTCCAGGTCCCCCGCGAATCTGAACACAGGATTAAGCGGTATAGAAAATGAAATGAAATAACAGCACTACTAATACTACTACTACTACGAATATCTGGAAGTTGAGTCATGGCAACTGGACGACCTCTTAGTTTATTAGAAACGTTTCACTACTCATCCAAGTAGCTTCTTCAGTCTAAGGTAAGTTGGAAATTGCTCGTATTTACAGTAAGTCCTCCAAGGTCATAGAGTCCTCCCCTTTCTATCCCCTATATTTCTCTTCACTTGGAGAGAACAAAGTGGAGCCTCATGATAGTGTGCTCCAGCTACAGTATACCTGTGTATGTGAGAGACTGTAGGTGGGACATATGTCTATGGACAATGTCTACAGGTTGGAGTCTATCTGATAATGGGACGATATGTGGTCATACTGTTAACACCTCTATAATAGTTCGTAATAGTCAGTAGCGTTGGTTTAATTTCGCTTTGCGTCAGTAGTTTAGCGCTTGGGAGCACATTGTTCAATTCCTAAACGGCTTGCTATTGAAACGTTATTATGGCGATAACACGTCCTTATTGATCGTATTAAAATGCGCTTTTCATTTCCTTACGAATTTGTTTAAATTGGAAACGGCTTAATGTGGGGTTGCCATGCTCGAAAAATTAACCAAACTGGTACGAACCGCAGCTACTGTAGAGACGATTTTAAATCGGGAGACGTCAGGAGAGGTTGGTACTGTAGCAACTGCGGCTTAGTGGATCGGGCCTAATGGATCTTGAGCTTTCCCCGCGGTATAAAAATGAAATAGGGAGTTTAGCTTTAGTATACCTTCTCCCCTTTTTCTCCTCCCTCCCTCCTTTAAACCCATTTCTTCCCCTTATTATTCTCAACAAAATGACCCTTTTTCCATGAGACCTTGCCTCGTGTCTGTGTCTGTGGTGCTGCCCGTGCGTCAGACCCATTACAGATATTAAGATAACATGTAAGAATGTTTTACCATTACGATTGACTCAACAAACTAATTGTAAAAATCAAGTTTTTTTTATACCCTTGGTTTTCTCCAGTTTATTCTCTCTGCTGTCACACTTGGTGCGCACAAGTTGTCGCTCCTCTATCCCTCTTTTCAGAGCACTCAGTTTGTACACATAGAGACGGGCGTCTTTCCCTGAAACACAATCAACAAAACATACATGAGTCATTGATATGAGAAACTGATGGGAAGTTATAACATTTAATATTGTATCAGTGGCACGACATGATGTTATCTTAATTTGATGTTGATTGTAGAAGAGACACTGCCGTCATGTTTTGAGTCGAGTACAGCCAGGCGTTAAATCAATGCGCAGCAGTTCCTCATTACGGAAAGCTGAATTTATTTGTATTCAGTCTGTGGCACAGTCCTGCTGATTATTAGTTATTAGTTAACATGCCAAAACAACTGCTTAGCACCTATTCACGTTTTATCCTCTCTTTATACAGTAAATCTGTGCTTATAAATTAAGCGTATATAACTTAGACAAGAAAGAAAGTACTATTCTTTTACGTTTTTGTCTTGCTAAAATTTCTTATTTATTGCCTTATTGTAAACAGGGGTTACCTGGTTCCTGTTGAAATCCAGATTGAACAGACTTTTACTAGAACCAGCAAATCTAGAAGTTAAAGTTTTGTCTTTGTGTCTACTTTTTTCCACTCGTATCTCTCTAATGAGCTTCGGATCTAGTTAATGCTGTGAAACTTTTTGTGTGGATGTCCGTGAGAAAAGTTACTTTGTGCTGTTTTCACAGGTGTTAAGTTGCTCATTAGGACAGAAGATTTCCCAGTTTCACACGCATTGCTTGCTTTCTGAGCTCTTCATTACTTTTCTTTTAACAATTCCTATCTGTTACACGAAACGATAACAGGAGGATCCAGATGATTTAATTTTTCACATCTGTTCTAATGAGCATGTCTCTTAAACCCAGGCTGCCCCGTCACAGGTTCCACTTATAGCACATCCTGAGAAAACTGGGACCGTTTAACCATTCGTGTTCAAGGCATCTAATAATGACAGTACTCCATGCTTGATAGGGTTGTTTTGTTCCATTAGATTTTTTTTTATTCAGCAGCCACAGAGAGGGGATCAACAACATCATCACCATGGTTAGTAAAAGTGAAGCTTTGATACATTCTTGCAAAGAGAATAATGAAAGAATAATTTGTACTCGTGTACATTTGTACAGGTATTAAAATCAATTTTACACACACACACACACACACACACACCTTTGTCAGCCCTCATAATGAGGAGATCCTGGGGTTCAAGTACATGCATCTGTTTGACGGACAGAGTCTTGTCAATCACTTGAACCGGAGGCAGGGATGGAGAGTCTTCCATGCCATGAAAAATAACATCAGATATTTAGCACTTAAGACAAAAAAACTAAATTACTTTAAAAAAAATTAACAAATAATAATAATAAAAACAACATCATCCTGTATAACTTGGTATTAGAAATGATCCTGCATTTCAGCCACATTATAATCATAAACAATCTATATTTCCAAGTACTAAATAAACTATAATTTCTTATGTGTTGCAATTAATTTGAGCTTATATTGCAGCTGTACTGATAATATCTTACCTGCACTGGATAGCAAGGGATCTGAGGCTACAAAAAACAAGAAGAAAGATTAATTAAACATATATCATACTACATTATGTATCAGGTTGCCAATGGATTATTCAACATATTGTTTGAAAGTAAAATTACATGTGACTTGTACAGCTCCCAAAAAAAAAAAAAATCTACATATGTTTTAATATAAAAATATATATAATGACATTCTCTTTATATTTCCTGATCTAAGCAACAGTTCTTGGTTGAATTACGCTTTTGTAAGTCAAGTGTATGTAGGGTTGTGTTTGTGAAGTGCAGTATTTAAAGAGATTATTATTTGAACAGATAAAGCGTTACATGCTAATCCTGTCCTTGTACTAGCCTTGATAGCTGGTGATGTATGGGTTATTCTTATGAACGTGTAAATGAGTCACATGTTACATTTTCAGCACATGAACCACTGCTGACTGATAATGACATGTTCTTACCCTCTAACAGCATGACCCCGGCTGACTCTGTGGCTACCAGTAACGACTGCCCCCAGGAATCTCCACAGACGATTTCATGTGCAAAGCTACTGCAGAAAGACTGAGACTCCCATGGCTGAAAAAAAGGACAATGCTCTAATGTAATACTAGTATATTAGAAAATAACATTATAAAAGTGGTTAACATACATATTCAACAAATAAGATGGTCTGGATTATATCAGGACACGAGGTCAGCTTGTGGGACAAAAACATCTTCAATTCAAATTCAAATTTTATTTGTCACATACACAGTCATACAGTATGAAATGCAGTGAAATGCTTTTTTTTGCGACCACAGGGTCGCGACGGCAGCCATTTCCCAGACGCCATCATAATTTATTTTTTTTTTTTCAAATTCAAATTCTTGAACGTTAACCTGTTCGTTCATCCGTTTTATTGATCAGCATCGCTGACTAATTTGATTAGATTAGATTCAACTTTATTGTCATTGTGCAACGTACACGTACAGTGCCAATTCATTGCAGATAAAACCAATGAAACGCAGATGAGATTTTGGGAGACAAATCCTAATATGGTAGACAGCATCTGGTACAAGCTAGTGAACAAGGCATAAGTGTTGAAGGAGAACTTGCACTCTCATGCTGTACATTTTCTCACCTCTTTCCTGCAAAGTCCAGTGTTGACTAAACTAGTAGGAGCATCACCTCTGACTATGGTCTTCAACTTTAATGCCTAGAATGATAACCACATAAGTACAGAAAATGGCAGGGATGCAGTTTAATATATATTTTTTTGCAAAGCTAGTTAGTGTTCGTTTTCTGTCTTGGTTTCCGAGTTATCCAAATGATACATGATAATTATAACAAGTTTAACTGTTCAAGTTTATTGTTTTATTACTATTTAAATTTTAAATGCAGGAGTGCTCTAAAGCTCGGTGATGCAGACTGTTTTAGTGTGTGTGCATGCTAATAAGTCCTTGTTAGGTGTCTAGGTAAATGTTTATATGGGTTTACTGTATGTGTGCGTTACCTGCCCTATCCGGACAAACTCAGCCTGGCGGGCCTCCTCTTTCTTTCGGGCCGACTTGGGTGATTCAGGCAGCACGTCACTGAAGGAGCGACGGTTTAACATGTTCTGTGGAGAAAAGGGAACCTACAGGAGCAGTAACACACACACACACACACACACACACACACACACACGGGTCTTAGTGAAGGACCCAAAGTAAGAAAGGCAGAAATCCAGAACAAGGCAGGAGAAGGAAGGCAGTAGGCATGAGAGCAGGCACTGAGAGAGCTTACTGTTAGGCAACAGCATTTAAATCTTTAAACTCATAAACCTTAGACAGAAGAGGCAATAGCCAAAACCTAGGGAAGCAGTACTATAGGCGTTTAGAATTGTTGCCATTTATTAGACAGAATCTGAAAAAGAGGCATTTGACCCTCCTATTATCTTTGGGGTCATTTTGACACTATTCATTGTTTTAAGTCTCAAAATAAATGATTGATATTATTTTTTTTGCTTCATATTCAGTGACTTTTATACATAAACTTGGGTAATAATTTTAATTAATATTCTGGAGGTCAAATTGACCCCAAGTATAAAAGATGCTAGTAAACTTAAAGGTAACAGGAGGGTTAATATATATCTTTACCAAATACAAATCAGTAAAATGTCATTTAGGTATAAAATACTAGTAATACTTAGGTGCTGTGGGCTGCGGGATGGGCACTGCTCGTATCAGACTTTTTCGTACAGTGCATTCCAAAGATGCTCGGTTCAACTGAGGACTGGGGAGTTTGGAGGCCGGATCAACAACCTTGAGCTCTTTGCATGCCAATCCACCTTACACGGCAGCATGGTAGTCACTGGGTGTCCGGATACTTTTCTATCATACTGTAGCTAGGACTTTTTGTGCTGCATTGGCTTTTCGGTTGGATGAGTGGTCCTTAAGTATATACAGTATATATGGAGTCACAGAGTTGTTGTGAAGCCACTCCTTCATTATTTTAGCTGTGTCCTTACAGTCATTGTCTTGTTGGAAGGTAAGCCTTCGCCCAGTCTGAGGTCCTGAGCACTCTGGAGAAGGTTTTCGTCCCGGATATCCCTGTACTTGGCCGCATTCATCTTTCCCTCGATTGCAACCAGTCGTCCTGTCCCTGTAGCTGAAAAACACCCCCACAGCATGACGCTGCCACCACCATACTTCACGTTGGGACTGTATTGGACAGGTGATGAGCAGTGCCTGGTTTTATCCACACATACCGCTTGGAATTAAGGCCAAAAAGTTCTATCTTGGTCTCATCAGACCAGAGGATCTTATTTCTCACCATCTTGTCCTTCAGGTTTTTTTTAATGTGTCTTGCACTGAGGGGAGGCTTCCATTGGGCCACTCTGCCATAAAGCCCTGACTGGTGGAGGGCTGCAATGATGGTTGACTTTCTACAACTTTCTGGAGCTCTTCCACAGTGATCTTTGGGTTCTTATTTACCTCTCTCACCAAGGCTCTTCTCCCCCGATAGTTCAGTTTGGCCGGACAGCCAGCTCTAGGAAGGGTTCTGGTCATCCCAAACATCTTCCATTTAAGGATTATGGAAGATATGGCACATAAGCCTCTATGGAGGCTACTGTGCTCTTAGGAACCTTTAAGTGCAGCGGACAATTTTTATAACTTGGCCAGATCAGTGCCTTGCAACAATTCTGTCTCTGAGCTCTTCAGGCAGTTCCTTTGATTCTCATTCGCTCTGACATGCATTGTGATCTGTAAAGTCTTAATAGACAGGTGTGTGGCTTTTCTAATCAAGTCCAATCAGTATAATCAAACACAGCTGGACTCAAATGGAGGTGTAGAAACATCTCAAGGATGATCAGAAGAAATGGACAGCACCTGAGTTAATATGAGTGTCACAGCAAAGGGTCTGAATCCTTAGGCCCATGTGACATTTCAGTTGTTCTTTTTTAATACATTTGCAAAAATGTCAGTGTTTTTTCTGTCAATATGGGGTGCTTTGAGTACATTAATGAGGGGGAAAAAAATGAAGGAGGTCTGAATACTTTCATACTGAATACAGTGGATACAGAACGTATTCAGACTATATAGTGTATATGTGTCAATATACAGTATGTGTGTGCTACTGTCACCTTCTGAAAAGCAAAAGTAGTGGAAAATCTAGGTGCAAGAATGATCAAGCAAGTGTCTGAGGAAGAGTGAGAGAAAGGTGAACTTCTGCAGGCAAGGAGGCAAGATAATGAGGAGTTACGAACAAAAAAAAAGCAAGGGCTGCTGTGCCCTAAGAACAGCATACAGAGAAAGAGAAGTGTTAATTAATTGGTAATTAGCGTATGTACCTTGTGCAGGTCTGGCATGAGGTCTTGATACAAAGATCTAATCAGCATGTCAAGGGTCCGCTGACGTTTCTGAGCAAACGTCGGGGTCTCAAGAGTGGCTTTCTCTCCGTTTATTACTGAGAGATGAAAAGTAAGTGTGAATCAGAGCCAAAAATACTGAGGAACAGCCATGACAGACATTAAAGGAAACTTCCATACTGAAAGACCTAATATGCTTATTCTGGAATGTGCTTAAGTCATTCAGCTGCTAATTTATAATATTTGCTGTCACTTTACTATTTATTAATTTAACACTTATGCTAACACAACATACATATAGATATCTAAACTGTAAATAATAATAATAATTCAAATAAAAAAAGAAAACTAACATTTGACTAGTAAAAAGTCCCTGAACTCCTGATGGTCTGTAAATACTGGCGGTGAGGGAAGGGGAGGTCCGAACAACGGCACGCTCTCTTCTGAGAAAATCTTCAACCTGCAAAATATTCATATTTTATTATTTCATTTCATGGTTCCTCAACCTTGGGATCAAAACACCGCACGGGGTCGTCTGTGCTAGTGATTTCCACAAATCTGAACTTCTATGCAGATAGATTTTAGGTTTTACCCAAATATTTGGCTTTTCTTAAAATGCTTACATTTAATTAGGCTATTTACTACTTTATTATTCATTATTATTTCAAATCAAAACGCAGTCAAAATGCTTCCATGTATGTATATAAGTGTGGTTTTATAAAGAGTGATTCATGACCGTGTACTTGCAATCTGTGTACTAAGCAATACTGAGTAATTTGTGATCTTTCCCTCTTTAATATATGAGAGTTAAAACTCATTAATATACCTACCCTGCATGTGCAGAAATTATATAAACATACCACTAACCAAACAAACATTTATAATAAATTATAAATAGAACAACTCATTCAGGAACACACCTGTATGTGTCATTCTGACTGTTGTATCTAACTAAGGCAAAAATATCTGACAAGTCAGTTAAGGACACACAAATTACATTTTTGTAATATAGCGAAACATTACATTTTCTGTTCCATATACTGTATACTCAATTTGTCTAAATTGGTTGTTTTGTATAAAAGGATACGTGTGAAATGGGAGCGGATCATGGAGGGCTTAAATGAGGGTGAGGCATCATCTCCTTCCTGGAATACGATGGTGACAATGTCATTCCCGATATGTCTCTTTCTCTCCACCTAAACAGATAGAAAGTAGGAATATATCCATTTAGAAAGAAAATACATTCATACAAACATATTTCATTCAGTGACTGTATTGTGTACACTATTATGGTTTACAATTGTTGGTTCTGACTGCTGATTATGGACAATCCAATGTTAAAGAATGAAGGATGTACAGTATACAGTATACTGTAGTATGCCAAATCAAAATGAGTTATTCTAACTTTTAATTACAGCACTATTCTAAAAGCTAGTGATCTCAGGACAAATATTGGGGTAAGTCACAAATATACGACCACTGACTGGTCACCTGGTGAACTGAACAACACTGATCACCAAACTGGTGACGTTATGGTGTGGGGTCTTTATGGATCAAACGGTGCATCCCATGTGCTTTTTGCCTGCTGAGCTTTAATTACATATATTTAATATTTATGTTTTTTTTTTATTGCCATTAATCTATACCAACTATACAAAAGTCTGTGGACATTGGACAAAAGTCTTAAAAGTGGCAATTCTCTATTCTATAAAGTATTCAGGTCAGTGGCAAGGGCACTCCAAACTGAGCTGAGGTGCATGCTGTTTGCTTTAATTATATTATTATATTTTTAGACTTTGACTCAAGTCCACCTGTGGCAATTGCGACTGATTGAACTTGATATGCAATAAAAAGGCACATATACATACTGTAAGCATATAAAGTATAGTCTTACAATTCATACTGTAAATCAAAAACCAAGCTGGGAAGTCCAAGAAACTTCCCTTTTGCAATAAAACTGTGTCAAGGCATAGATCTGGAGCAACGGTATAAAACAATTTCTAATGCTTTAAATGTTCACAGAAGCACAGTAAGATCCACTAATGTAACACTGAAGTAGTCCAGAACCACCAGGGTGCATCATAGAGCTGGCCATCCAGCCAAACTCAGTACTGGGCAAAAAGGGCTTTGTATACAGAGGTGACCAAGAAAACAGTGGCTTCAGTTCTGGAGAGATGGGAGAACCTGCCCGAAGAGCAACTTGTGACAAATACTCATTCAGGCTTTTATGAACAGCACTTAAAATTTCTCTTTGACCATAAGGAGAAAGTTTCTCTGATATGCTGGGGAAATAAAACTATTTGGGCTCAGTTCCAAGTGCTACATCTGGCAAAAAAAACAGATGTTGCATATCAACTAGTTAATACCACTCCTATTATGAAGTACTGTTGTGCCAGGATCATAATTGGGGTATGATTGTTGTGTCTCAGCCACTTGAAAAGGAAGACTGGTCAGAATTAAAAGAAGGATGAAAAATATACTGTAGTAAGGTCCTTGAGCCAAACCTGCTCCACAGTACAGTACACAAAAACTCAGACTGGGGCAAAAGTCTCGCCAACACCCAGACCTAAACCCTGTAGAACATTTGTGGTAATATTTAAAGTTAGCAATTCACAGATTCCCTTGCAGTGCCCTTGCATGTTTTCTTACTCCATGTCTGATAAGTGTTTATTTAGACCTAATCCTGTCATACTGTCATCTTTAAGACAATTACGCACTGTTTATCCTACACAATTCCAGGATGGTCATATTTACTTTGATATAGGTATGACTGATATGTCTGATGATGTGTTCTGTAATTTTTCTGCAATGTAAAAAAATGTTGTACAGTATAGTACACATTAGTGACATGCGAGTGTCTCATGGTACTGTAGCGTGGTCAAAAACTAAAAGAAAAACAGACTTGAAATTGCTCTTGTGGCTAAATATGTCTTAAAAATGTGTGCACCAATAATTTTAATTAAATAGTGATGACATAGGTAAAATGATAATAATGGTAATTGCAGCAAACTTGGTAAATTACTTATTGTGTTACTAATGCTTAAAATACTGTTCAGCTGACAAATAATGGGCATAAAATTAACTTGGACATCATGACGTGGCTCAATTTGATGGTTACAACAAGTTTTGTTATTATTATTATTATTATTATAAAAGAAAAGCTATCAAAACAAATGTTAGTGGGAGTATTAGGAATCTCGGTTTGAGTGATGAATTGATAGATTTATGAATTGACAGTAGATCCAGATGTGATAATGAATCTGTATCTTTAAATGGTTAACCTGTAGACAACATAGAATGTGCCCACCTTTACTTTGCTGCAATCATACCTGATCATTGTACTGTAATATGTGTACACGCGTGTTTGTGTAGTATGTGCTCTTTTCACAGTCGTCTCTGGTAAATGCAGACATACAGTCTGAGTTCAAGTGGTGCTCAGTAAAAGGGATGGAAGGCCTTGAGCAAGCGCAGGTGCTTTCAAAAGCGTGCTGTTGTGAACTCTGAAAGCTTTGAAAGCTGCAAGTGGCTCAAGTGCTCTACTTATACTCTGATCTGATAAACAAAAAGAGAATAAGGCATAAAGGAAAAGTCTGAACTGATAACCAGGTGAAATAACCAGAGAGACAAGGTGAAAAAAGTAATCCGTTCTTAAGTGAGAGACAGGCAAGACTCAGGCAAACCTAACAGATGTTTTAAAGATGTTCATTCATTCATTCATTCATTTTCTATACCGCTTAATCCTGTGTTCAGGGTCGCGGGGGACCTGGAGCCTATCCCAGGAGACTTCGGGCACTAGGCGGGGTACAGGGTGCCAATCCATCGCAGGGCACACACACATACACACACTCACACACCCAATCACACACTACGGGCAATTTAGGAACGCCAATTAACCTAACCTGCATATCTTTGGACTGTGGGAGGAAACCGGAGAACCCGGAGGAAACCCACCAAGCACGGGGAGAACATGCAAACTCGGGAATCGAGCCTGGCCGGGGAATCAAACCCAGACCCTGGAGGTGCAAGGCGACAGTGCAAACTTTTAAAGATGTTTTAAACCTATATTTTTTTTTTTACAGGTGGCTATAATAATAATTAATTTTATTCATATATGGCGCCTTTCTAGTCAGCCAAGGTCACCATCCAAAAACAATATTAAATAAAACAATTGACAGAATATCACTTAAAAACAGCGCTTCTGAATAAGTGGGAATGTGGTTGGAGAGTCTATATTCCGAATGTTTTGTGCGGCTAAAAGCTGTAGAGTCCATGATGGTCAAGCGGGCAAAGAGGGGATGTAAAACCATAGCTCTGTCAAATAAAGATTAGTAAGATTAAAGAGCACTTTAAAAGTTCAGGACTGGAATTTCCCTCATTCTATCTGAGCCTCCAATAACGATCTGGACTTATATTAACACATATAAAATACATATTAACTTAAAGACTTCCAGCGTGAACTTCCAGCTGCCTAACACAGAGTATGACTGCAAAACAATCCCTGCTATCCTTTATCACCCAAATGACGATGGGTTCCATGGTTTCTCTCAAGGTTTCTTCCTATTGCCATTTCAGGGAGTTTTCTCTTGCCACCCCTGTGATCTGATCATTTTGATTTAGGCACATTTTTCACATTTCATACAAATTTCCATAATTTTCTTTTAAGTGTGCAAAGCTGCTTCGGGACAATTGACAATTGTCTAAAGCGCTAAACAAATAAAATTGCAAATTGAAATTAAAAGTGAGGAGGGGAATTTTAAACTTCATATGGTATTTGATAGGGTGCCAGTGGAGTTGACTAAGTGGGGAGTAATGTGATGCATCATGTGCCTTTTCTGGATTTTTGGTTGATATTCTGTCTCAATCCTTTACCATAAACCTATGATAAAAATTATAGACCCTTAATTTCTTTATAAGTGGGCAAACTTGGAAAATCTGTAGGGGATCAAATACTTATTTCCCCCATTGTATATTTATTAAAACATACTGCAGTAATGCAAAAAAATAATTATAAAATTATCTGGTTTTATGGCATACCTGATCTGACAAACAGTGCCATCTTTATACTCAAAAGAGTTTCATTTAAAAATTTTTACTAGTAGGTAGTGGGGACGTTTTGTTGGATCTCGTGGAGAAATGGAGAAATGAATAGAAATAACAAATAAATAAAAAATATTGTGTTAAAGGTCATGTGTGTTTATTTTTTGTAAAGATTGTAAAAATGTGGACAAGCAGGAGAAGACAGATAAGGAACGGAAGGGGGCCAAGGACAGAACCTTGAGGAACACCACAGCTGACAGGAAAAGGCTGAGATTTATTTATTTTTATTGAGCAAACTGAGCATGGTCAGAGGTGTATGAAGTAAACCAGGAAAAAGGGATGTCAGAAATGCCAATAGAAGCTAACAATTTTATAAAATAGTGTGTGAGTATCAATGTCTGCATTCAAATCTAGTAGGGCAAGAATTGTTAACAGTCCAGTATCATCAGCGACCAGGAGGTCATTGTTGACCCTCACCAAGGAAGAAGGTACTATGTTTCGTATAAAGAATCAAGTTTGAGATCAACATGAAATCACTATATACAGTACACTATATACAGAAATCACTATATATATATCACTATATACAGCACTATATACAGCCTTATGAAAAAGCAAAGCAATAGATATTAACTTTGCAAAGAGCCACTCAACATACAAAGCAGTTTTGTGGTTCACTTACCAGCACAGTGAGTATCAGGGGTATCTGATCATATGCTCAAGATGTGGGGCATTCTAAAAAATTTAGCTTACACTGTGCTCTGGGACGATCGATACTCAATTTGTATTAAAAAAAACGAAAAATGTGATTTTAATAAACTTATTAGCTCCTGAGTGATGGAGCGGTAAAGTGCTTGCCACTATCAGCCAGAGATTGCAAGTTCAGTTCCCGGCTGATGCTATGAGCGGTGCTCTCTCGGGGGAGGGATGGCACACACACTCCCACACCAATCAAAGCAACACAAGCCAATCATGACCGTCCGTGAGCTCATGCAAGTGGAATGAATTGGATAGCTGTCTCCTCCAAGTGTGATAAGCTGCTCCCTTGCGGTGCGGGAGTGACAGTACGAAAAGATGCAGTCGGTTGCTTCACATGCATCAGAGGAAGCACATGTTAGCTTACACCTTCCCTGGGTGGTAGCTGCCTCTAATGTGAAAATGCCCCAACAAGACAGGTGGGAATTAAACATGACTACATAAAGGAGAATATTGATGTAATACAGTCACTCACACACTAATCCCAGGAGACTTAGGGCAAAAGGCAGGGTACACCTTGGACAGGGTGCCAATCCATCGCAGGGCACACACACATACACACACTACCGGAAATTTGGGAACCCCAATTAGCCTAATATGCATGTTTTTGGACTGTGGGAGGAAACCGGAATTACCGGACGAAACCCACCAAGCACGGGGAGAACATGCAAACTCCTTGCACACAGAGATGGGAATCGAGTCCGGACCCTGGAGGTGCAGGGGTACACAATGAAACAAAAATACTAATTATGTATAATTATAACAGCATATAAAATGTTTTAACATTAAAATTAGTGTATCCATATATCTAGCAATTAACCAGGTATGTACAGTATGTAAGTTATAATAACATCATACTTACAAGCTTGTATTGCAGTCTGGATATTTATATTGTACAGTACCTCGCTCTTCCACAATGTTGATGGATATCAGGTATAACGAATTTTGTTCGGTTAAAAGCTGAATGAATTTACTTTCACTGATTTCTTTAAAACATGTTTAGATCATCTATACCTGTGTATAATCTGTCAAATTGTGCTAGTGTACTCACAAATCTCTTACAGTATTGAATTTTTTAATTTGTAATATTTGAGATAAATACCCCATGTCCTTGGCAACATGCATGTTGTCAATTGAACTGATCAGATTTAACATCATCTTCTTTTATGGCACCCATCATTAAGCAAATTGCCTACAAAAGCGTAGTGGAGCGATTGGCTTATGTCCATTTCAAGAAAACTTTTTGCCTTACACTATTACTGATCTAAGCACCATCTCAAACCTTACTGCTTGCTACAGTACCTGGGTATTAAAAAGCTTCATTTGAACTCACATATTCTCAATCTCTCTCAACGCAAAATCTCCGGCAACCATTACCACACCACAACCGACCATGCACTCACTGTCAAAATCAGCCGTTCTGATTAATGACCTCATCCAACCTCATAAGCTAATGGATTCCTGGAACAGACGGCACAAATTATTCTCATTCTTTACACCAGTCCGGCATGTTATTTAATATTTGCTTTGACTCTATCTGTGAACCTCCTTACAGATTACTTGAGGAAGATGTCAAATACTTACAAATGAAATAGGTGCCATCATGGCGCCAGTGTTGAGGCTAACTCATTAGCCTCTTTCATCTTCCCAAAAGCTACAAATCTAATAATAAAGCTGATGTTGCTAGTAGCTGGGACTATGTACAGTATGACTCACACTTACAGAGACAGCAGAAAGACATAATGTCCTTCCTATAATTTACTGTAAGTACAAAGTACAGGAGTATTAAGAGAGAGGGAGGAAAGAAGGTGATGTTCTGAGAGCACAAAATTAGACAAACCGCTGAGCTCCGTAGGTGAGTAATTAGTCAGTGTCTAACAGAGAATACAAAGTGTCCCTAGAGAAAGCACACCGAGACAGGCAGAAGAAAGTTAGAAGAAACATCATTATGATGACCTGGCCTTATTAGCCATTTAATCTACTCCCATATGTACTGGCTTCTCCACAATAAATACTCTGTCTCTTTTAAAATGCCCCATGAGTCTCACTGTAGTCATTTACAGGGTATGTGCTTTGACTGACTTGCTGATCTAATTTATCCGCTCTGACAAAGATGCACGCAGGTGACCAATACCATATTTCAACTTGAAATAAACCATGTAGTGACTACAGTCATTCACATCTTAACGACTGCTAATCATTTGCTAGCCTCTAGCCAAGCCATAAAAAGTTCCAATTCAAGTTGATGTGGAAGCAGTCACTAAGAAGATAAAGTGTTAAACTTTATTATGTGTTGTTATACCATAGAACTGTCGAATTCCCTCACTGGTCAGAAGGGCTTGACTGCATTATACCAACCTGCTGGTGATTTTAACCCCATAACAGGCACTCCGGATGGTTTTACTCTTTACATATTAATGAAAAAAACCATATGTAGTAGTAATAGTAATAGTAGTGCAATTGTAATAAGACCCACCTGTTGCTTATTCTCTTTGGAGTAAGGTAACATGGTAGATACGTGGAACATGAGCTCATGACCCTGATATACTGTATAGATGGAGTTTATTCCTGTAGTGTCATCTAGAAAGAAAGAGAAAGCATAATTAGTTGTGTGACATTCAGAAAAAAACTGCTTTCAGTTGGTTTCTCTGGGAATAAGCAAATAGGCATGCAAAAACTGTATATGTTTTCATGAACACAGTAGGGTAGTTACTTTTAGTGTCCAGGCCTCCTCTATACCCAGCCCAGCCTTGCAGACAAATGGTGTCACCAAGCAAATTCAAAAACTTGTCAAAGTTCTCACTTCCTGACTCTAAGAAAAAAGTTTGACAAGCTTGAAATTAGATGCATTACATCATCATCAGAAATATTACAAAAACAAGACTGATTGGCAGTGATGTGTAAATAGTGCCTAATAGAATTATATCCATTAATGTTTAAGCATCTGGTGTTTACCGTTACTAAACATTTCATCATCTGTCAACTGTCCATCTTTGGCGTAGAGCACTCCAAATTTAAAGTTCACACTACCCTAAAAGAGGACACAAACATGATTTAAATCAATACCATTATGTCTCTGAAATATGTATGTCCAGAATCCAAAATTACCTCTTGCTCTTCCAGTACCAGCAGGTCCTGTGGAAATTAAACACAGTGATTGAAACATAATTTAATCTTCAGTTCAGTGCAAATTAAAAGGTATTCTCACACAATCTCATCTAAAAATGTATTCGACTTTTATGAAAAGGTCTCCTTCAACACCCGCATACAGAATGAAGCTCCTAGGTGAAGGGTGACAAGTGTGACTCACACCTTTTGGATCTCTGGGTTCAGGATCTCCCTAGGGCCCTTCTCAAAGCGCTCCATGTTCATAGCACTGCAGAGACCGAGAAAAAGGAAGGAAATGTGACCAATGTGCTGTTAGAGATGTGTGATAGATTTAGAAGTCTGGTATTATTATTGGATGCCACGACAAGAAAACTAAGCATCAACAGCATTTATATTACACAGAAAAATATATATATTTCATCTTTCTGGGTGCTAAACATTTGATAAAATACAATATTAAAAAAACAAGTTCTTTTTAAAAAAACAAAAACAAAAACAAATTATCTATATATAAAAAAAAACACACACACCCTGGTATTTACAAAATCCTGTAATGCTGCACTGAACTGTTCAGCTCATTCGACTATGTACGTGCAATTCTTCACATGTATTCACCAAGACCACTGGCATTAAACATGCCCCCTTCTGACACGATTAGGTACACAACTTTTCCTTTCTTTGGTCATCTGGCAGAAGGTACTGGAGAATCCATGCCACAACCAACAGACTGTGCAACAGTTTCTTCCCTGTAGCTACTAAACACACTGCTGTCACTTCACAAACAAGCCCTAAAAATACTAAAGAATACCAAACCAAGTTCTTATATTTAGTTGTCAGATGTCATTTCTAATTAAACTGTCAGGAGCATTGATGGGTTAATAAAAGCTATATTCATATTCAGTCATCAGGCTGCGTTCCATTGTGTGCAGATTTTGCTCATCTAATCATGTTTCTTGTTCTTTCAACCATCACACAAATGAAAAGAGAGAGAAGACAGGAATTTTTTTTTAAATTGTGAGAGCATGAACATGGAAAATGAAAAAAAAAAAATTATATATATATATATATATATATATATATATATATATATATTCATTCATTCATTTTCTATACCGCTTAATCCTGTGTTCAGGGTCGCGGGGGACCTGGAGCCTATCCCAGGAGACTTCGGGCACTAGGCGGGGTACACCCTGGACAGGGTGCCAATCCATCGCAGGGCACACACACATACACACACTCACACACCCAATCACACACTACGGGCAATTTAGGAAGGCCAATTAACCTAACCTGCATGTCTTTGGACTGTGGGAGGAAACCGGAGTACCCGGAGGAAACCCACCAAGCACGGGGAGAACATGCAAACTCCATGCACACAGAGACGGGAATCGAGCCTGGCCGGGGAATCGAACCCAGACCCTGGAGGTGCAAGGCGACAGTGCTATATATAAGACAAATATATAAGCTTAGACAAATTTGGCATTTCTCTTAAATATTTCACCCGTGCAAAAATGATCTTGTATTATACATCTTTGTTCCATGATCTGATTGCAAGCTACAGTACAGCGAGCTACAAAACTAACTAATGTCTAACACAAGGTTGAATCCCAAATCCCAGTATAACCTCTGATCAAGGGTGTGAGGAACAAGTGATTGTACAAACTAGTGCACTAGGTTTCCATGTAACGCTATTTGGGATTTAACTCCGGAACCCAGAAGTTAAAATAGCTGATATTCTAAAGCAGAATAAGTGGAATTATAAATAGAAACTTTACAGGACTGTCCACTTCCTCCATAGTTTATTCCCCTTACCTTTTGTCTATATTGTACCATAAGAAAATAAAACTTTTTTCACCCCTGTTAATGACATTAACTGTCAGTCGCTAACTGTCGGTCGCCAGCTCGCGGTTACTGTAGATAGTTCGGCCAGGAGTGGAAAGCTAAGTGCCAGCAGAGCAAAATAACTGGTTAAATAAGCAAACAAATCAAAATCTGTTGCTGGTCCTGTTGCTTCATTATCAGCTATGCGGTTATTCATCATAACAGGACAAACTTGAGTGTCATAATGCTTAATTGGAAATAAAAAAAGAAGCCGTTATTTTTCACTTACACATCACAGTGCACTGAAAATCTTTATTTATTTATTTATTTATTTTTTGCATATAACAGCTTGTAAGGAAGTTGACGTCAGAGAACAGGGTCTGGTATAATAAGGCACTTCCTGAAACTTCCTGGGTTATGGGCCTTGCTCAAGGTCAGCTCCATGAACCCCAACCTCCTGATCGGAGCAACCACACCATACACAAATCAAACCTTATTTTTTAAACACATGTTTATGGCATATTATTACATATATTTTCATAAATAAAGAAAAGCTATGAGAATGAATAGACCAATTTGCTAACACAGATATACTACACTTGCAGAGTAAAGGGCAGAGCTTATGCTGAGGATGATATGAGCAGCGTTGTCGAATGTCGAAACCTACCAACTAGGTTGACTTTTGTTCTGGATGCACCAAGACACACTGCTGTTCAGACTACAGATAAGTTCATATGCATGCCAGAACATATCTGCAAGATGCTTGAGTGATGGGATCACATGATGCACTTGACCCCATTCAGGCAAATACGCATTTAGCGCTATCCACTTGAAATCAATCACCTGAGGAATTAGATGCTAATTCCTATAGTCAAATACAACTCACCTGGTGTTGGTTAGTGGAGATCAATAAACAAATAAATAACAACAGTTTAATACTAATAAAACTGGGCAGGACCTTCGTTTTCCCTCAAAAAAAAAAGTCTTGATTATACAAAATGCCGACAATATTCCTTTGAGAATCTGGTCTGTTAGTTTGGAGATGACTTTTACTTCATGACATCGTGCAGCTATGATCGATTGGTATTAATCCCAAGAAAACATTCTCCATACTATTACACCAACTACACTAGACTGAATTGTTGACAGAAGCCAGGGTTGGCCCATGAAAGGACAACCAGTGAACTGGTGACAGGGTTAGGGGCACCCAAGGCTCGTCGATCTGCATCAAACATCTGTGGGACGTGCTGAGGCACCACCTCTCAACTTACAGGTGCTCAAGGATCTGCTGCTAACACCTTGGTGCTGGATTCAACAACACACCTTCTTGTGGAATCGACAGTTGAGAGCTGGGCCTGTAGCACAATACGAACTTCCAAATATGGTAGTTTTCATTTTATGGAAGATCCATAAATATGTGGACAGTGATCAACTTTTGCCTTCGTGTCTCCGTACACCATCACACAGGACTTGAAATAAATAAAGCAATTAAGATGTGATTGAAATATCGGCTTTCAGCTTTAATTCAAGGGGTTTAATGATATTGTTCTATTGACTGATTAGCAATTATAGACATTTTTACCATAATCAAAAAAAAGTGGACAATTGACTGATTAGTCATTTTGTTAATTCATTTGATTGCATTTTCCTTGATGATCTCTTTATTAAAGTCAAAAAGTTCCATCATAAATACAGTATATACTGTACTGTAGACGGTTTACTTCAAGGAGCAAACCACTCACAACACACAGACACAGAAGGACAAGCTTCAAATTTCCTTTATAATACAAGATTATCTTGCACCTTAACCCTATTAGGGAAGGAAAGAAAAGCGTTGCCCTCATCAATATGCAGACTGTATTTTTTTAGGGTTTTTTTTTTTTTTTTTTTGCAACATCTGTCCACAGCAAGCCAAAAGGGCAAAAATGCTAAGGAGAAAAAAAACCTGCAGCGCTTTGTCTTCATACAGTGTTGCACAGCTTAAGCAGACTTGATCTCATTTCGGTTCATGGGGGTCTGAGTTTGAAGTGCGCAAAAATGCTGACTAATCGCTCTCAGCTTGTTTTGATGGCTGAAAGGAACCGAGTGTGAAAACACCCTAAGACACTTTGTGCAGTATGTGTGTAAAACTGGTGTGTTACTGACGGTGCACTAAGGCACGTGCATGCTGCTTACCTTAATATAGATTTGACTGATAAAGTTTTAGTGGGGCTGTAAGGGAGGCTAATCTTAAGAGTTCCCTGCAGAAAAACACACAAATTGCCACGCACAAACATTAGACAGACAGTAATGGGGCTAAAAAACTAAAATTTAATAATACTGCAAGTTCTGCAGAAATACAGTAAAAGTGGACACAGCAGAAAAATCATGTTATCTAGAATGCAGCATGGGCTGTACGTCATTTATCCGACTTATCCTAATATTCTCTGGTGGAATAAATTGTAATTAGTGATTCATTTGGTGGGTGTGTGTAACACTCACACGCTAAGTTTTAACGTATTAAATCAGCCTCGAGAATGATATTAAACCAATTAGTTCTTTTCTCAGTGGCTAAGCAGAATGAATAGAAACAGGTAGATGATACTAAAGAGACATATACATACTGTATATTCTACCTTACCGTTTTGCGCCAAAGGATGGCTCGGTACTGTGGAACCCTCTGGTTGTTCTGGTCTGACAAAACCACGGATAAGTAGAACGGGTTCTTCTCCGCATCCACACCAACATAGTTCTGATGAACTGGAGGCGAAATTAAAAGCAAACAGTATGAAGTGACCTGAGAGATAACAAAACATGCAGTACATAACTATAAACTATAACTATACTTACTGTATATATACGTAAAATATACTATTTCTTTGAAAAGCTTAAAGATTTGTCAAAGTTCATTTGGATAAAAGCAGACTGGTGGCTGTTAGGAGACAGAAGATAAATGAATAAAAGTCTGAAATGCAATTACAGTCTGAGGATCTGTTCTGTTTCACTGTCCCCACCCTTCCTGTGTCACATATTCGTTCTCTCGCTCCATCTCTTTCTCCTAGCTCCGGCCCCACTCTCTGAAAAGTATGTGCACTCCACTAAACGAGTTAGGAAGACATAATGCAGGCATCTGCTTTCTGGGCATGCAGTGGATATGTATGTGCGCTGTGAAGAAACAGTGTGGGCAAGCGTCTTTATGTGTGTGTGTGTGTGTAAAATGACACACACACACATGCAAATATTGATGCTAAAATGAGTCTTCTCACACACTGTATTAATAATGTTATTAAATACAACAAACTGCACGAGCTTCTGTATAATTGTACATCAAATGCTTCTGCAAAAATGATTATTGAATCAATTAAAAGCGTCTACATCATCAAAGCGTGGTGGAGTTTATATAATGTAAAACGTATTGATGTGCTCATATAAAGTAAAATTTATATTAAGGTCAGCGGTGGCACACGTTTTTGAAATAATAGTAATAAAATAATTTGATTCTTATCCCCAAAGTGGGAACACACTGTCACTGTTAGAAATATCTCTGCCACCTTTTCCCAGGAAGTACTTGAAGAACCATCTGGTGTGGTATTCTGGATTCTCCAGATGGACATCGGTTCTTCTCCAAGTTCCTGGTGTGTAGTCCATACTCTACCAAAACAAAATAAATAAATGTTTTTTAAGTGTCCTTATGTTATTTGTTTATGTTGAAAAAAGAGGTTCAATCATGAAGATCTGCATTAGTAACTCTTATTGAATGAGTCAATTTGTTAGCGGTTAAAGAAATCCTCATATGACTAATTCATTCATTCATATTTCATTAGAAAAGAAAATCCTTATTGGATACACATTTGAAAATTGTGCGTGAACTGGACAGCCGAAGAAGAGTTATAAGCAATAAAATACAAAAGGCTGACTCACATAAAGGATAAACAGTGATGAAAATAGTGGCAGAAGACAAATTAGTTTCTTGGACAGAGGACAGTCTAATTTTCCCCCCCCCTCAGTAGCCCACACATGTGATATTGTACTTTCAAATCAATTTCTGTGACTGGTGACTTGTCTTGTGGAGGCAATAATGAGTATATATGTCTGGTTCTCATAAAGAGGGTGAAGAATAAAGAATAAAGAACGGGGAAGATCAAACAATGCATCAGTGCACACAAGAAGAGACAAATAATGTTATAGGTTACTCTAGCTACTGTATCTGCTCCTTTTCACTAGATGTGTACAGCACGATGTACTGATTAATCTTTTTTTTTTTTTAAGACTGGAAGCATTTAGTTGCATTTTTGATGGTCTTGGTGCACCAGTGTGAATTGCAAATTAGACAGTGATTAGACAAAGATATCATCAGCGTTAGAACAGGTTGGGGATGATTCCGTGTAATGCTACTGATTGGATGGTCCCAAATTTATGTCGTTCTTAATAATGCCGTAAATGTAACTATTTATTAGGGATAGAAGTCAAAAGGGACCACCCATTACAATTTTATCATAATACCTACTGCATGTGCCGGATCGATTTGTATTGCAATTCTGTAAGTATCACAATTTTATTTAAAAAACAAACCAAAAAAAATCAAGATTTAGCAAAAAAATATGTTGGTACCACACAGGATGCTGTGCTGAATATATTAGAGCATATCACCTGCATGATTATAGAAGAATGACAGCATTTTACCTCCCCAAATTCAAGCTGGCGAGGCGACATAAGAATACCACACATAAGAATCGTGATACATACAGTACTGTAGTTTCTAATGCCTCTTTTCCACTGCATAGTACGGCACGACACGGTTCAGTTCAACTCACTTCGGTTCGGCGTAGTTTGGCTCGGTTTGCGCTTCCACTGCAGTGTAGTAACGCTTTAGCGTGGGCGGGATTACTCACGCGCGCGGTGCCGCTACTGCCGTGACGTCATCGTAAACGCGCCACAAACAAACACACAACAATGGAGCATATCGACGGCATGGTGTTCTTCATTCTCGGCATGTGGATGTTTTTAACAGCGAGACGAAGGAGTTTGTTTCAAAAGAGGCCGACGGTTAATACAAAAAGGTGCGTGCGATCCTTCTCTGGCTGTTTATAAATATAGCGGTTCTGTTGTGTCTCGTGTCGCAAGTTCGGTGACGCAGTAATGACGATTTTCTCCGGCTAATCAGTGACCAGCCGTGTTTACACGTCACGTTTTGGTAACGGTTCGGCGCACTTGGAACCTCGGCTGAGGTGGTACTAAAAAAAGGACCAGGTACTATGTACTGTTCCCAGTGGAAAACCCCCCAAAAGTGAGTAGAACTGAACCGTGTCGTGTCGTACTATGCAGTGGAAAAGCGCCATAATACAGGTAGTCCCAGACTTATGAACGAGTTCCATTCTGGGAGCACATTCATAAGTCGGATTTGTTCATAAGTCCAACAAAGTAAATCTTGTACACTTTGACACAAATATACAATGTAAAGCGTGAAATAAATTAACACACCGCTTTGGTGTTTTAGTTGCACATTACACTCTTGCGCCTCAAAAATCGCGAGGGGAATCCTGATGACGCAGCGGGGTCAGCTGACCTCGTTTAAAGGGAGCCCGGAAAGCCGTAGACGAGGATAATGCTACATTACTCATTTTTTAAATAATAATAAAAGTTATCTGAACCTATGCCTAATGTATTTAAGGTAAACCAATATAAACAAATGGAATGGTCTAATTTTTAAAAGCAAATAGTAATTTAAATTTGGCTTACTTCCAAAAATCTATCGAAAAAGCCATAGTTCTTTATTTTCAACTGTTCCAATTTGTTTGACAGAGTAAAAGATTGCAACCACCGAATCTCTGATTGCTAGTGTGAGTTGTTTGTTACAGCAGTGTAGCAGTGGGGCAATTGAGCTTTCTGTGAGGCAGAGATAAAAGACTGCCATTTAACACAACAAAGTTAAATAAAGCCTTATAGCCAAATAGTTTTCTGGATAAACAAAATATACAAGCACACACACTAACATGTCTTAATATTGACCCACAACTGTTACCTACTGTAACAATCTACTGGACTGGCAAAAATACAGTCTGGCAGCTACTACAAGCTTCTGCCCAAAGTGACTTACAACTGAGAACGCATAAAACCGAACAGTTAAACGTCCTGCTCAAGGACCCAACCGTGACAGCTTGTTTGTTTCAAAGTTATTTTGTCTGACAAAAAACAGTGATTAGGTTTAGTTTGCTTTTGCTCTGCATTGGTCTCAGCCCATACTGTACATGGTGGAACAGAAAAGCATCGCAAGTGTGACTCCTAGTAGAGCAGGTCGGCTGTACATTTAGGGGTAATTGGATGGCAAGTTTGCATTCTCACTTTTATCACGGCAACACTATCCAAATCACGGCTGCTGGTCAATAGTGCTGTTGAGAATTTTTTTTTTGAGAAACTTGTTCTGTTTGGCATGCGATTAAATCTATTCATGTTGACAAAATCTAAGAATTAAAGTTACCTTATCATCTAAGTCCTAGCTAAACAATATGTTCATTCATTCATTCATTTTCTATACCGCTTAATCCTGTGTTCAGGGTCGCGGGGGACCTGGAGCCTATCCCAGGAGACTTCGGGCACTAGGCGGGGTACACCCTGGACAGGGTGCCAATCCATCGCAGGGCACACACACATACACACACTCACACACCCAATCACACACTACGGGCAATTTAGGGACGCCAATTAGCCTAACCTGCATATCTTTGGACTGCGGGAGGAAACCGGAGTACCCGGAGGAAACCCACCAAGCACGGGGAGAACATGCAAACTCCATGCACACAGAGACGGGAATCGAGCCTGGCCGGGGAATCGAACCCAGACCCTGGAGGTGCAAGGCGACAGTGCTTAAACAATATGTTGGATCAGTGAATTTTTTAAAAATGTATCACATTGCCTTAATATTTTGTAGTTTTCTCAACTTTACCTTTTTGTTTTTACAGTGCAGATGAGATTAGTTTGAGCTTCAAACTAAAGTCTGTTTTATCGGGGGTTTGTAGACTTTTTTATTCTTTATGTACTGAGCTGAAATATGTATTTTCACCTGGAGGAACGAATAATTCTCTCCATTTGGTTAGACATGTCATAACATTTTCAGTCTGCACTTTTTACTGGATTGTGTTGATAGAACTGTTTAAATAATGAAAGTAAACCAGATGACAGTATGCATTTCCCCCCTCAGATTCAGTTTTATTTAAACAGTTCTAGCAACACAATCCAGTGTTTCCCCACACACCAAATGACATCAACAATGACCAACATACATTGAATTGTTTTGTATTATTTAATAAAATCGAATTATTTAATAAAATCGTATATAATTGCATGCAGAGTATCGATCCACTCACCCCTCCTAGCGTGCACATGCATCGGTTGAAGCGCTCGTTCTAACTATACAACAGTTCCTGCTGTTTACTGAAAGTGTTTTAGAACTTCAGAGATCAGTTTTATGACGGAGCTTCATGAAAATAAAGATAGCAAAAAAGGAAGTGGGTTGTTACATTAGCGGTCCGGAGTTCGCGAAAGGCATAGGCAGCCTGTGAAGTACGAACAGCAGAGCTAATTTTAGATTAACGCCAAGTTACTGAGGTTAACGCCACATGCAAAACAAAACTTAGCGATGAATACGTTTTTAATCGGTTAAATTCTTAACAGCGAGTATGTTTAATCAGTAGCATCTTTAGCTTAAACTAATGAAACACCCTTTCTAATTCGTTCTTTTTATTCATCAATTCATTCAATAATATTGAGCTACTACAGTATATACAATTTGAGTCATGTAAGTACATACAATTTGAGACCAAGTTACAAAAATAAATCCCCTTACTCTGATTTGTATTAGACGAACAGATTACTATGTAAGAAAGTCCCCTTAGAAGCCCTTGAAAATGATGGTGAAATGCCACTGCATTCTGCATACTGATGAGTAGTAAATGCATGCACGCACACACACACACACACACACACGCACACACCACATGTCAATAAATCTTTTCTCAGTAAGGCCAAGGATCGATGCATGCAGCTCAATCATGCACAACTACACACATTCCCCCCACCCCCACACAAAAACCCTGAGTATAATGACACGAGGTGTGTCTAATGCTCCACTCTGTAATCATGCCATCTAATTCTCCTACAAATGCAAATAGCTGTTAATGTGTTATTAATCCACACACACGTACAGACTTTATCCCCAGTCAGGAGCATGTTTGCCTTTGCTAGTGTGTTTTCCGTGAGAAGACAAAAAAAGGGGAAGGGGAGGGGGTGGTGGTAATAATGTGGGTCTGATTTTCAGGTGTACGCTGTTCAGACTGATTAAATCACTTGGTTTTGATTGATGGGCTTCCTGATCAGCCCAGTCATACAGCTTGATGGGTTGATTTTGCGGATTACCATAAGGAAGCATATCACTGCATCGCAGGATTGCACGAAGCAAAACGTTTTGTTTGACCATCATGACACGTTAATCGGCTGTCTCACCAAGCCGACACTATTTGGGATATTAACCTGTCACTTGCACTTTGGAATGATCGTAACGGTAGGCCAAACGGTAAGGCAGCTACACCGAGGATTTCAGACAGACCTGCGGCCAAAGGCACGTGCGGTCGCTAGGCGACACCACCCTAGAGGCGATCTGAGGAGGTGAGCGACACCTGGGCGTACACCTACAGTACGTATAGGCCCATCGCTCCAGTATTGGGGGGGAAAAAAGAGAGAACAAGTGTTGAAAAGAAAATGAGAAAAGTCAAAAGAAAAAAACAAGGAAAAGAAAAGAAGTGTGCAAACAAAGGGAAAAAAGTATATATACTGTATATATATATATATATATATATATATATATATATATAGCCTGCATTTGGCCAATACACATATAAGTTCCTGGCGCGTTAACGTTGCATATTGCTCACTGATATTATATCATGCTGATCCAATCTGGTATAAAACAAACCGAACCCTGAAAAAAGCACCAGAATTAAAAGTACATGTGGACTCTAAGCTTCACTGCATGATTGATGTATGATGGAATGGTGCCTCACTTCCTGTTTTTGAGGCGTAGTATTTAAATCGATTGCCATGGAAAACAGAAAACATTTATGCAATTTGTGTTTCCTCATCAAGGAAATCTTGGCACTATGTTGGCTAAGTTTGTTTTGTTTGAATTTCCTGAATCCCCATAGAGGAGGATTATTAACAATGTGAAACCTCTCAGAAAGCACAGTACCTGTTGTTGGATTAATGGGCTTGACTGCTAAGATGTTGTTGTTTTTTTCATGTCACAGGGGGCGCTATCGATGACAAGCATTTCTCGTTTCATTGTCAGGCACCTCAAAAATTGTATCTAAAATCTAAAACCAGAGGGCACACTTGCTGCTTAAACCCCCACAGCATGAGGCTCCTACACATGAGTACTGTCCCCTCACCTCATCTAAGGAACCGTTCTCCACCCTGAACCTTCCAGCTCTCTGTATGGCTCCGTCTGCATCGCTGGAGATCAGCTGTAAAGAGACGCAAAACATTGCATAAGAAACTCACTATGTTCATGACACATTAGAGATCATCACATTAATGTGTCAACAATAACACTGTAACCGTAACACTGTACAGTCTGCTAAACATCTATCTACTGTAAAGTCGATCTGATCTGTAATAATAATACAGAAGAAACAAAGTTTGGATTAACGCTTTATTTGTGTGGAAGTATTTGTATTTCCTCTAACCTTCCAGCCCAGGGGTAGGCAGGCTCAGTCGAGAGAGGCGCTAAATCTACTGTACCTGTAGCCTTAGTAATCCTGAAGACCTTGATTAGCTTGTTCAGCTGTGTTTGATTGGAGCTGAACTCTCTCTAGGACCGAACTTGCCTACCCCTGTTCTAGCCAGGAAATGTGACCTGATTGTATCCAGCAAGTTGGACATCATGGACTCATTCGTCGCTGGCACTCCACGTTTGTTTTTCTTGCCTGCTCTAAAACTCGCAACTTGATTGGTCGGGAAGTATATTTAAAAGTAAATAAAATAAAAAAATTTACCTGACCTTTTTTTTTTTTTTTTTGCGGCAACACTTTAAGAACAGTGTCGCGGTAGATCAGTGGTTAAGACATTGGACTATGATTTGGTGGTTTGGAAGGTCCCAGGTTCAAACCCCACAACCACCAAGTTACCCCTGTTGGGCCCTTGAGCAAGGCCCTCAACCCTCAACTGCTCAGATGTATAATGAGACAAAAATGTAAGTCGCTCTGATGAGGGTGTCTGCCAAATGCCGTAATGTAATATACACTACCGTTTAAAAGTTTGGGGTCACTTGCAAATTTCTTGTTTTTGTTTAGTGATTTATTTTCTATATTCTACAACAATACTGGGGATTTCAAAACTATAAAATAACACATATGGAATTAAGTAATTACGTAACAACAACAAGAACAAGACTTAGTTGTTATTTTAAGACACAGAGGTCGGCCTTTCTGTAATAGTTCTTGCAAGAACAGTATTGTCAAGTGCATTTGCAAAATCCGTCACCATAATGAAACTGTCTCTCATGAAGGCCGTCCCAGGAGGACGAGACCAAAACCTCCCTCTGCTGCAGACGAGAAGTTCATTTAGAGTTATCAGCCTGAAAAATGACCAATTAACAGCAGCTCAGATTAGAGGCGTTATGAAGTCTTTACAGAGCAGAAGTAGCAGAAACATCTCAATATCAACTGTTCAAAGGAGATTCATGCATTTTGGACGCCTTCAGCAAAACTTTACAATGTAGAAAGAAATAAAAATCAGGAACCATCATGGAGTTAGAAAGTGACCACAATCACTTGTCCAGTCATACAATGTACGATATGCAGTGAAATGCTTATACAACCGCCTGTGATCTTAACAAACAAGATTATCAATAATAAATAAATTATGGAATAAGAATAAAATATAGAAAAACTTTCTTTCATTCATTCATTTTCTATACCGCTTAATCCTGTGTTCAGGGTCGCGGGGGACCTGGAGCCTATCCCAGGAGACTTCGGGCACTAGGCGGGGTACACCCTGGACAGGGTGCCAATCCATCACAGGGCACACACACATACACACACTACGGGCAATTTAGGAACGCCAATTAGCCTAACCTGCATATCTTTGGACTGTGGGAGGAAACCGGAGTACCCGGAGGAAACCCACCAAGCACGGGGAGAACATGCAAACTCCATGCACACAGAGACGGGAATCGAGCCTGGCCGGGGAATCGAACCCAGACCCTGGAGGTGCAAGGCGACAGTGCTAACCATTACACCACCGCGCCGCCTCTAGAAAAACTTTAGCTGTAGGAAATATAGACAATATGGCTGTACAAATATGGAAAATATCGATTTACTTATTTATTAAGTACCAGGTGTTTGGGGGGTTTAGTACCTTTGCTCTTTGGGAATCATTCTTTTTTTCAATACTGGCCATGATGTTGCAAAGAAAAATATGCTACATATGATTGACTTTGTAATATTTTGCTTGTGAAGGCCAACACAACTTGCCTTGGAAATATACTTGCTTTTAACTACTCATGATTGCCGCCTCGTGTTTTCTGTGTTCGTTTATTGCTTAGCGTTAGCTTTTGCACATCCTTAGAAATTACCGAGACACACCCATACTGTACACGCCCTCTAGATATAATATGCATGTAAACGGTAGGGGCAGGGTAGTCAGCAAAGATTTCGCCATTAAAAGAAAAAAAGTTTGTGCAACCCAGTCAGCAGTTACTCCCACCTGTACGCTGTGTCTCTACCTCTGCACTGTGACAAATATATGTGTTAAAACGGTTACACTTGGCTCCCCCAATGTGTCACCATGTTTGTGTCCGCCCTCTACTGGAATCCTCCAGTAACACACCTAATATACAGTATAAGTATACAAATACAGTACGTTCACAGGCTTGCATTGTTTAACAGAAAGTATATTTCCATCCTTACAATCCTAAACAAAACATGGAGCTGTTTCAGGAAAATATTTCTCATTTTCTAATTCTCCGTAGTGCATGTAGTTCATTCTGGAGGAGAAGATTAAGAGAAAGTTCATCCCTATTATGCCTCCTTCTCCATTTCTCTCTCTCTCTCTCATTGCCTTTATTTTGTTTTCTCCTCCTTGCGAGTCCGAAAAATTTTTTCCCCCTAAAGTGACTCAGCTGGAGTTAAATGAGTTTGTGTTGGAGGTGAGAATAAAACATGATTATGAGAGAGAGAGAGAGAGAGAGAGAGAGAGAGAGAGATGGATGGATGGGAAAGTGGGAAAATGTGAGTGAAGCCACTGTGGCACAAACTCTGCTATCAACACCAGATAATCGGCACACAGAAACACATGCACACACACACACACACACACTTTTGTTTACATCAAAGCCCTTTGGTGACAACGGAGATCCAGCTGCACACACAATTTGAGAGTAAAAACGTGTGTGTGTGTGTGTGTGTGTGTGTGTGTGTGTGTGTGTGTGTGTGTATCTGAAAATGGGTGAAGCGAGAGCAACTGTGTATTTCAACAGCTACTCTATATTCCCCACAACCTGTAAATGACTCTTGGTAATATATGTATGTTTGTGTGTGTACTGTATGTATGTGTGTGTGTATGTGTGTGTGTGTGTGCATCTCAATCCCCTTTGACACAATGTAATCTCTTTTGCACTGGGAAATTGTGACATCCTCCAGACGGAACGACGTTGGTTGCTAAGCAACAGATGATAGAACCTCACCCATCCCCTCTGCATTTGTGCCCACTCTCTCTTTTTCCCCTTTTTACTTCCATCCACCTGTTGGTCAGCTCACTCTTCTCTCTCGCTCCCGTCGGTATATCTCATGGTACAATAAACGCTGATACCGCATGCATTGTTTTTAATTAAGAATGACCTACATGTGATAGAATCACAAACTGACAATATACTATATAAAAAAACGCTCACGTTTACATGTGGATATAAAAATATGTATGTTCTAATAACTGGCTCTGGGCATCATTATTTAAGCTAATGATCTTCCTAATACAGCCATAACACTGACTGAAGTAATTAGCTCGTCCCATCAGTACAAATGCATTTCGACAAATAAAGGTGTCTAATCATATGGTTTTGTTAATTGAATGATCAATGACGGAATGTTACTAAGGACTACACGAATGAAAGATCGCTGAAATAAAAATACAGTAACTATATTAAGCTTCATGTAATACACTGCAACGATACCTAAAGAAGAAAAAAATTGGAATTCGACCATATCAGAGGTAATGACATATGCTCTAATAATTATGGATGGGATTCACCAGGGACCACCTGATACAATATCGTCACGATACGTAGATGCTGGTTTCATTTGTATTGCGATTCTGTTACTATTACAATTTTATAAATATTCCGATATTTCCATATTGTTTCAATATACATTAAAAAAATATATATTTTTAAAAAATCTTTACAGACATCGAAAAAAAATTGTCTTCTACCACACAGGATGCTGTGCGGCCTGGAAATGTGTGAATAGTTTAGATTGCACGACCTGCTGGATTATCAAGGAACTGCAACATTTTCCCATCTCAAATCAATTTTCCTATTCCCGTCCACTCATCCCTACAAATAATACAAACACACGAAGCACACTTATATACAAGGTACACTAGACATGCCACTAGTCATGGACGATTCATTCTTTTTAAACGAGTCTTTAACGTGACTCAGAAGAACGAGTAGTCTCAGACAGTGATTCATTTATTTTCTACTGAGCGTGCATGCGCAAAGCTTCGCAAGACCTCTGCAGGTTATGTACCGGAGACAGAAATATGAAGTTACCTTTGAGTCTTCTAGACTGAATCATTTGTTCTTTTGTCACGTGACTCCCATAGACGCTATGCAGTGCAATAGATTCAAAAGAGCAAACGACTCGGACTAGAAGACTCATGAGAAGAACCGCTCGATTCTGTTTCCTGTGTAATGCACTGCCCTGCGTCTATGGGAGTCAGGTGACAAAAGAATGAACGACTCGGACCAGAAGATATGAGAGGTGAGCTGCTCATTCTGTTCATCATACTAGTGTATATACTTAGATGCATTGTTATATTTTCATTACTGTAACTATAGCCAAAATTTGTCTATGTAGATGCGTTGGGGGTCTGTTTATTGAAAATGTAGCATTTAATTTTATTTCTGATCAAAAGAACGAAACTAAGTAAACGACTCAAAAAAGGATTCGTTTGTTTTGATGAATGAGATTCAAAGAACCGAGTCACGAAAATGATCCAACCTTCCCATCACTCAGCCAACGACCATGCGGTATACACTGTAAATAAACATCAAAGTCTGGAAAACCAGTAAAGATTACATAACAGGAAATCATTAACACCAAAAAAGCTGGGTACAAGCAGGTACAAAAGAAAATGCAGAACATTTTAGTATTAGGTTTCTTTAGTAACTTTAATTATAGTACGATCCATTGATCCATGACAAAACCAGCCACTGATGCTGCTAAATAATAATAATAATAATAATAATAATAATAATATATGCACATATGTTGCTATTCATAATAACTCCTTCTAGTAAAAAAAGAAAATTAACCAGATACTTGCACTCAAGACACATGCAAGTGCTTGCCATACATACTGTAAGACATCCGGTTCTCCACTCAGGATTTCTGAACACTGCTCGAAAATTAAGGGGCAACTGATATAACATTGTGTGAAAAGACATGACTACGCAGCATAAATTTGATGAAATAAAGCTTGATATTCTGTTATTTTTATGTAGTTTTCATAACAACTGTTTTGAGTTTGTTCGATCAACATTTTCCCAAATTCAGTTTATCAAAGTCATACCAACTTCCAAAAACAACCTTTATAAGATGTTGTGTTTTAGGTGAATGCAACCTAATTACACTGATTATGACTGTGCTGTACAATGTTAGGATTAGTAATCAGGTGAGTTGTAATGTGTGTGTGTGTGTGTGTGTGTGTGTGTGAGTGTGTGTGTGTGTGTGTGTGTGAGTGAGTGTGAGTGTGTGTGTGTGGAGACAGAGTGCTAGATGGCTATGCATTTAGGCTGTGCCTGAAAGCTGTGGATTCAATCAGTTATGCAGTGTACTGTAATTGATCTTTTGTTAGTCCCTTTAATTTATTGCATAGACAGGCCAGGTTTTAAGTCAGAATCGATTCACACGTTTATAATTATTTAAAATTTTATGGTCCAAATTTGCTGAAAATGTGCTAAAGTTTTGGCAGAAAATACAAAGTGATTGATTGTATATTTATAGTTAAATACTATTGTTTTGACCAGTGGCGGCTGCTCTAAGACTACAAGAGAAGCTCAGCTTCCTCTACTACATGTATGTCAGAAAATAAATGTTCATATATGCACTGTCGTATTTAGATTGGTTTAATAAAAGTGCGCTAGAACGCGTTCAACTTCATGACTAGCTCATTCAGAATCAGGTATTTATTGTAGATTGTTTGACACGATTTTCTTGTCATACATTTCCGTGCCGCACAGCGTGTTAAACCCTCCCCCTGAAGCCCAGCTTCACTGGAGCGCTATGGGGAAGCACAGACTAGCTTTTTTCACTGCAGAAAAGCTGGACGGTAATTGGATAAACGCACCAAAATCGTCACTTCCAAGGAAGCTCGGCTTCTCTCGAGAGTGAATGGAGTAGCGGGCGGGACTGGACGCTGGGCTGCTGCATGATGATTGAAGGAGCTGTTTAAACGGCGGAACCCCTTTTTGATTGACAGCATGTCTTAAGTATACATCAGCGCTACAGACAGCGCATCGCAAGGCAAGGTGTATGCTTTCTGATAAATTGTTGTACCTGTATCAGTGCAGTCCTTTCTCATAAATACAGTTTACAAAATGTCATGAGTGATTAATCAGTTAAATCTTCGCTGTGTTCACCCTCATCACACCAGCTGTTTCCTCTAGTGAACATGAAGCCCTTAATACAGACTCTATGAACCTATAGTCTACTTTATAAAACAATCATGCTGTTACTTTTTTAATTGGAAAACCCTACTGTCTATATAAAACACTACACAGTGCATATGGCATTAACTACCATAGAGTTATGCACATAAATGATTAAAAATAGTGACAGACAGCATTCAGTGCCCTCGTTTAACTGTATAGCAGTGTGATTTACAGAGATAGAAAAATCCTTTTTTTTGTAATAAATATTGTATTAAATAATGTTCCAAATCGTAAAATACATTTATTAGCCTTAGAGTAGGGTTTTGTCACTTTGAGTTAGAAAAAGTTACTTTTTTAATGAATAGAAACAAACAAAAAAGAATGATATTAAAAAGATGCTTTGTTTACTTACATTAAAACAATGTTTGTCTATATTAATGAATTTGAATAAATAGCCTAGTAGCTATGAAATTTTAAGGGGTTGAATAGAGAACCTACTGTCCTATTTATGTAGCTAAAACACCAATCAAAGTCTTAATATTTATATTTAACTGTAGATGGAAGGTTTTTCAAGTCGCATGAAAAAAAAGTTGTTCTATTCTTCAGGCCTGCTGCTCATTTGGAGACCTACTCCCATGTGACATGAAAAACCTTCCATCTCCAGTTCTGTGTTCAGTTCTACAGTACAGTTCTGTGTTCAGTTCTACAGTTCAGTTCTCTGAAAGCGCAGCCTCTCTGGCACATTAACACTGTGTCCCCAACATTGATTGAAATCATTGCATCAGAAACTATTTTTCACATTTTTTATGTCTGCCTGTTTCCAACAAAAAGCAGCAGTATTGTTAAAGAATGAACAGATAACTCACACAGTTTATTCCATTGTCCAGCCTCATACTGTAGGTGTGTTGTTTATATTGCTAATCAATGTAAGTTTAAAGTTATATGCTGTTTTCTGGTTATATTTTTTTGATTGTACCTGTACATAGAAAAAGGTTTATACGGTAAACAGCATGTGTGATAAAGAAGACTCATTTGAGTACTGATTCTGTGTTAAACATCTATGGGGCTGAGCCCCCCCCCCCCCCTTACCTGAAAATCCTAGAAATGCCCCTCAATCCGCATGGGACTGAAGTCGAATCTCTGAGATTCGAGTTCAGTCCCATGCGGATTTTCAGGTGATTTTGTATGATGAAAAATCTTATTATAATAAAATATTTTATGATGAAGGTCTAATATGAGCTTCCCCTGTTTCAAAAGCTAGCAGCCGCCACTGGTTTTGACAGCTGGTTGAGAGAAACCAGACACTAATCATGATGCCCAAATATCAAATTGAATCGACAGTCTGCTTATGAGTCACACAGCTCTACTGTGCAGTGCTCTGGACATTGGATTTCAACTCTGATTTCACAGTGTGACAGTATTCCTGATTTACAGTCACATTGCCTCGCTCAGGAATAGACAAAATGACAAGGAACCGAGCTTCTCAGGCTGTGTGTTCACACTTGCACATATGCACTCACACGCACACATATGCTAGTATTTGCTCGATTCTGCATGTGCTAATGTTTGATGGTAATGAGCTTTTGCTGTGTTAAAACTGAGAGAGATGAGCGGATGGATCCTTGCGTGTGCACTTGAATGTTAGATAACAAAAATTAAAGGTGCAAGCAAAGCTAAATATTTATAAAATCTTACAGTACTCAGGGGATCCCTGCAAGCCTGAGCTAAACATACTGTACAAACTCCACACTCAACTGAAGGTTTTCTTTATTATGAACATTTATCTCTATATGACATAATAAATATCATCTCATCATCGCAGGTCTTAATATTAGAAATATTAATATTTCTCACTGTTCCAATATTTATTTAACAAAAATGAAACCAAAAAAATATATATATCAGGCAACGCTAAGTAGCCCCTTACTCCTTCCACAGGATTTAAGAGGGTAATCTGCAGCCAGGTGCTGCTAATCATCAACCCTTGATTATCAGCAGGTGTGCAAACCACTATAAAAGCAGGACTTCTGGAAATTTCCTGGTCTGGAACATGCAGTTGTGTTAAACGGTCTAAGAGAACGCTATATTGCACCATGTCAATCTGGAAAAGGTTATAAAACAATTTCCGAACAATTTGGAGTTGAACATTCTACAGTGAGAAAATTATTCACCAGTGGAAAGTATTCAAAAGCACGTTCACCCCAATGCAAGGCAAAAAAAAACCCAGGAGTTACCTTTTCCGACCCTACAGGCCTGACAGAGCATGTTTAATGTTGAAGTCCATGCCGGCACAATTAGGAGAAGACCGAACAAGTACTGTTTATTTAGAAGAGTTGCCAGGAGAAAGCCTCTCCTGTCTAAAAAGAAAATAAAAGCATGACTAAGGTTCGCAAAACTGCATCTGAGCAAAGCACACACAATGTCTTATGGACGGACAAGACCAAAATAGAGTTTTTTGGACTTAATGCCCAGCGATATGTCTGGGGAGAACCGCACAGTCTTCAGCAGAAACACCTCAATGCCCACTGTCAAGCAAAGCAGTGGTGGGAGCGCTGATGGTTTAGGCTTGTTTTGATTTGTAGCCACTGTGCCTGAGCACCTTGCTGTCATTGAGTCGACTATGGACACCTCTTTATACCAGAGAATTCTAGAGACAAATGTGAGGCCATCTGTCCGACAGCTGGTTGAAATTCGGTTAGGCAACAGAACAATGATCCGAAGCACACCAATAAATCAATATCAGAATTGATGAAAAATAAAAGAATCAAGGTGTCGGAATGGGTCTAGTCAAAGTCCAGACCTTAGCCCAACTGAAACACTGTGGTAGGACCATAAGACAGCTGTGCGTACAGGAATGCCCAAAATCCTCAAAGAACTGAAGTAATGTTGTAAAGAAGAATGGACCAAAATTCCTCCAATGGTCTGAGAGACTGATAGTCATACAGCAAATGATTAGTTCACGTTATCATTACTGCTGCTAAAGGAGGATCCACGAGCTATTGATCATAAGTGTATTTAGTATTGCCTAAATACTACTTTTTTTTTCTTTTTGGTGTCATTTTTGTTCAATAAAAATCGCACAGGTTTACATAAAAACACAGAAATAAAGGAAAGGGGGTACAAACTTTTACACATGATTGTACTGTATGTTCTTATTGTTTAAAACGCAATATATTTTTCCATGTTTTGTTTCTGAAAGGAACAAACAAAAAAGGGCCACCTCTTCTGCACAGCTTATGAAACACAAAAAAATGAGAAGCGAAAGCTCGACAGGGGAATAAATCAGTGCCGTTCTGATGGCAGATATATAATTGATCTCATCAGAGAACCTATGAATGCGTTATCACACACAGCAGAGCCAGGAAAGCAAAGGGAGAGAGAAGAAAAGAGAGGCGAGGTGGGAGACATGGGAAAGAACGCATACAGGGAGAATATACACAGCAAATACAAAGGAAAGATGAAAGGAGCTGTATATAAACTACTGCAATTTAAACTGCAGTAAGAATAAAGCATAAGGCTGTCTGAAAAATCTGACCAATTTTCCTTGTGAGTTTGTACAAGCTAAAATTATTTTCTGCTCTGTAGGTATTTCGATTAATGTAATAAGATTTCTTCATATAATTTAGATGTTCCGATCAACATAAACAAAAAGCATCTCAGGGTTTTTAAACATCAGCATCGCAGCATCTGTAGCAGATCCTCATCTTAGTGAAAGTTAATGATGATGAAAAAGGATTGTTTAAAGACAACTATACAGTATGTGTGAGAAGTCTACTTTGTTGAGAGCCAGAATACACAAGCTAAACACTTCTAACCGATGTGACATGTTTACTGCTGTGAACTTTCCCTTTACAGTTAAACGCATGGATGTGTAATGTGATGATTTTAGATTGTGAAAGAAGAAAATGTCTTCACAATCTCTTTAAACAGGCAGATTAGTGGACAGTGATGTAAAGTACCGTGATGTAACGTACATTTCTTCCAGTTGTGCTGGAAACGCTTTTTCGTGTTTTTGTTTATTTACGAATCTGCTTTTATTCACCAGTCACGGATGTGCTCTCTCTGACAGAAACGACAATAAATCAGTAAAAATAAACCAGCATTTTGACATCGCTTAGTGTACGTTTCCTCCTCACGGATGCCTGAATAAATGAAGCGACTAAGTTTTAAACACCAGACATAATAACTGTTTGCGCAATATTTAAGCGGCACCTGTAAATAGTGCATGCTACAGTACTTACAAGACTTTCTAAGTGACAGTTATTATTTCTTATCTATACAAACAATGTTGAGAAAAGTGCGATAAGACTAAAACTATTAAAAATGTTCAATAAAACTGTAATCCCGCTATTATTCCCATTTTAATCAGATTATTTCAAAATGTTAAAATATGCTTTTTTATTAAAACGGTTAGACAGTTAGAAACCATTTTCAACTAAAAAGTCGGGAAAAAAAAAAACCCACAAAACACTGAGTCCAGGGAGCAAACCCACAGTGCTGAGGGTTAACTCAGACCACATGGAGATTTCCTGATAATTTAAGTATTAAAACTGATGTTAATAGGCGGCGCGGTGGTGTAGTGGTTAGCACTGTCGCCTTGCACCTCCAGGGTCTGGGTTCGATTCCCCGGCCAGGCTCGATTCCCGTCCCTGTGTGCATGGAGTTTGCATGTTCTCCCCGTGCTTGGTGGGTTTCCTCCGGGTACTCCGGTTTCCTTCCACAGTCCAAAGATATGCAGGTTAGGCTAATTGGCGTTCCTAAATTGCCCGTAGTGTGTGATTGGGTGTGTAAGTGTGTGTATGTGAGTGTGTGTGCCCTGCGTTGGATTGGCACCCTGTCCAGGGTGTACCCCGCCTAGTGCCCGAAGTCTCCTGGGATAGGCTCCAGGTCCCCCGCGACCCTGAACACAGGATTAAGCGGTATAGAAGATGAATGAATGAATGAACTGATGTTAATTTAATTCAAATATGGATTCTTTAATGTCTATATAATACTGTTATAAGACTGTTACAGGATCGTAAATGCTTCAGTGAGGATTTTACTATTTAAAATGCTATACTTAATAGACATTCATTATGTTGTCTTAAAATTAGAAATTAGAAAGTGGTGATAATCAAGCTGAGCCAAGATGCATAATGCATTATTGCGTCATGGAACCCTGAATTAAAGCAGGAACGTCTCTATAGATTTCCACTACCTACAGTATCATACTACTGAATATGAGGCGTTCTGACTAAAAGAGTAGAAAGAAAGTGAGCACAAAACAGGCATTTATAGATATCCGGGGCGCTCTTTCATGTGCTCTTTTAATGTGCAACATCATATTGTGCAAAAGGTCAAAAGTGCAGAGGTCATGAGTGAGATTAGACAGATGACCTTTTCTCTGGGTCGTTATCAATCCACCTAGAGAAAGCTTCCATCTCTTTCACTCCCCACTGTTTTATTTCTCTCTCTCTCTCTCTCTCTCTTTCACTCTTAGATCCAGGAACACTGCAGTGAAAAGACGCCCTGTCATTTCACAGACGAGTTTTCATGGCTCGACAATCAGGAAGAGGCGCTGAAAGAAAATTTAAAGAGTGAAGATGGTGACAGCAGTTATGGAGATAAAACATTGGGCATAAAAGGGTAAGATTTCTGCATGGAGCTGTGCAACTAGAGAGCTCAGGAGGTGGGCTGAGGCGTGGGGGGGCAGGGGGGGGGCTGTTGGGTGCTCAGACGGTTTACAGCAGCAGCAGTGCGGAGACAGACAACAGGAGATCACCAAGAGCCAGAGCCTGGAGTAAATGACTCCCAGGGCAGCGATAAACCAAAGCCGGAGCTGGAAGAGGTCAGAGACGACTACAACAGCTACACTGAAACACTGACAACAGCTTTAGCGTTAAACCCCATACTTCTCCACCCCGTCCCTAATGACTGCACCGAAGATAATCCTGACCCTGTCCAATAGCAGCAGAAAAACACACAAGCACTGGCTTGAAAAGCCTGAGCAACTGTACAATATAAAACAGAAAAATCAGTTGACCAAAAGAAAAAAATGGTGTCACTAGGAACAACTACTACTTGGACAAACCTGGATACAATTACCACAACACACAACAGAAAAAGAAAACCTGAGGAAGAGAGCAAGAAAGGCAATAAACAGGCCTCCAGATTATAAAGAAGACTATGCACAACAGTGGATTTACATCTTTATCATTTAATTAAAATAGAATATACTGTAGCATAAAGTCGGTTTTGGTTTTCGGATGTTGACAGGGGGTCAAAAAACATACAGTCTCTCTGTCTCTAATTCACTCACACATTAACAGCAAAACAAAGAAAGAAATAAAAGTCTCTTTCAGCAGTGTCTTTTATTTTATTTGTGCTGCCATCGTACCCCACCTTGTGCCCTAAGTTCCCTGTAGTATCCCTACACAGGATACGTGGTGCAGATAATAGATGAATAGATCAACAGATGGATGGATTTATGGATGGGCAGATGGGTATCTGTAGCTGGGTTGAATAGTGGTCAACTGTGGACTTTTTGCTTCCTGTAGAATCAGACACTATTCATTACTGATGTCAAAGCAAAAACATCACAGCAGCTTTCTGCCCAAGGGGTCGCGTAGCCACAGACCAGTCAAAGAACCTATGCTGATTCCTGTCCACTGCCAAAAGCACCTGATGTCAGAAGGTGGCCTGGTCTGATGAATGACATCTTAACTGGGGATGCAGTGGCACCAGAATGCACTGTGGGCTGAAGGTAAGCCAATGTGATGCTTTGGGTCAATGTTCTGCTGGGAAACCTTGGGTTCTCACATTCATAAGGATGTTATTTTAACAGGTACCACCTACTAGGGCTGCACGATATTAGGAAAATATGCGATATGCAATATGTTGTTGAATATTACGATAACGATATTTCTTGCGATATAACATTTTCCTAGAGAAATGCATTTATTATTATTATTATTATTATTATTATTATTATTATTATTGCCTATTTTTTATTGCATTTATTTTTTTATCATTTATATGTAATGATCATACTAAAATAAACAGGTAATAGATAATCGTCTGATTTTAATGACTTAAACCCCTCAGCAGATATTCTGACTTCTGGTTTGCTGTTACTATAAACCTGCCAACACAATATGAATTACTTTCAAACATGACTTTTTATTTATGTGTAACCATACACTCATCAATAGTGTCGTAAAACAAGAGCATCTTTTAAACAAAATATTTCCTTTGGCTTGCCTGTTTTTTTTTTTTTTTTTGTTTGTTTTTTTTTATAAAAATAAATATTATTAAACAAAAATTAAATTAAAAAATACTATTTGTCACACACACTCGCTCCGCGACTGGCACTAGGACCCGGAAGTAATGCGGTCGCGAACCAGGAAGTATAAGAGGAGTAAACAAACCACGGCAAATCGCTCAGTCATTGAGTTCGCCCATGTCGTGAGTACTCACTTTCTTGGGTTTACTTTCTGATTCGAGTGTGTGTTTATAGGACGCGGGTTAAATTTGTGTTTTTTCCTTGCTCCCCTTCTGTGAGAGTCCTTAGACTAATTCGCATGGTTATCCTGCCAACTCGCTTGCTTCCGTGCTTCCGCTCTTGCACGCTACAAAGGGCTAACCGCTAATCGCTAAGTCTTCTGATCATCCCAGGTTAGTTCGCGACAGAATTAAGTATAAAGATATAAGTATAATGATATAAGTGTAAAGATATAAGTATAAAGATAAAAGTATAAAGATATAAGTGGGTATAAAGATAGTAAGGGCCCATCTGATTGGTCAAATTTGGACACACAAATGCTTGGCACATAAATTTCATTTATCGCAACTCTTTGTATATCGCGTATACCATTATCGCGATAACGAAAAATTTTCGATATATCGTGCAGCCCTACCACCTACCTAAACATTGTTCAAGACCAAGTACACCCCTTCATGCTGAAGATGTTCCCCTTGATAGTGGCCTCTTTTAGAAAGCATTTTAGACATTTATTTAATTATTTGGACTTTCTGTAGTTCAGTGGTTTAAAGTAATCTATCAAAAAAATGGCATACGATATGTACAGTATTAGCATAAGAGCAACAGCTCTCTGTGGTTCAACTATAATAACTCCTACACACATAACCAGGAGGCTTCCAACAGCTATGATGATGATATTACTATCAAGTGCTGACACTCAAAGCTGTGATTGTGGTCAATTAATATTAAGTGATAATGCTTCATCGTTCATGTGAATCGTCTGCAGCAGTTCGATGCAATTTTGGCTTAGTGTGTTGCATCTGATGCAAATCCAGGTTGGATGGAATAAGGCCTCCAAAAAAATATTTCCAAATGATCTCCACTGAATTTCAGCTACGTAATTCAAACACAAGTACATTACAGCACAGAGAGTTGTTATGTATTCATGGCATTTGTGGCGTGAAAAGATTTATATTACAATAGCAATAATTTGAGAACATTAGTTTTGCAGTTTATGGGGGCTGCACATATTGCTGAATTTGATTTAAGATTGCAGTAGGATCGTCAAGTGGTGAAGATGCACAACAAAAATTTTAACCCATTTTTTTGTCTTTTTTTTTGTTTAAAGAAAAAGTTTTTCGAAGATGGGTTAGAGCAGTTTGTCAGTGCTTCATAGACTCCTGGAGGTAGTTTGTGACTCAATAATTGATCGCAAAGTCAAAAATATGCCAAATTCATTGTTTAGTCTTGATGAGGTCAGATATTATAAAAAGCTCACATACGGGGTGGAACAAATCTGCTAAAATGACTAAATCCCGCTAAACTTCTAAATATTGTGCTCCACAATATACTGAATACACAGCTAAATATAAACCCGAGCACCAAACACCAAACCACTAAAAAGTCATACTCAAGTAAATAATACAAAGCATATGGTTATGCTTTTATATTTCTCCCAAAAAAAATATATTTCTCATGTTCTATCCTTCCTCTCTCAAAGTCTACCTCTCAAAAATATCAACGTTTGTCTGAACAGAGACGAGCATTTACCAGGACATTCTAACTGGGACATAATGCATTCATTTATTAAACAGATTTTAGCTGTTACACAGAGACTCTGAAAACAAGGGGAAAGCTATTTAGAAGTATAGCCTTTTGGAAGTAGATACGTATATACTGTATGACTTTGTGTGACAATAAAACCTTTGACAACAATACATTCTATAGTTTAAACCAAATATAGTCAAACCTTGGATTGCGAGTGTTCCGCAAGACAAGCAAAGATTTTTAATACATTTTGACTTGGAAAACGATCAAGTCTTGGCGTCACGTGATCACAACTGAACCAACGTTTTTTCTCTCTCTTGCGCTACGGAATTGAGGGTAATCGTCTCCCCTGCTGGGTCTTAGTGCGCGTCTCTCACTGGTATAATCAACATCCGTGCGCACGTGTACTGTTTACTATAACACTGTGACCACGTGTGTGTGTGTGTGTGTGTGTGTGTGTGTGCGTGTGTGTGTGTGTGTGAGTGTGTGTGTGTAAAACATTTTTTATTTTGTGTCTATATGTGTGTGTGTACAGCACGCGTGTGAAGCAAAAGCAAGTTTCATTAGAGAGGTTAAAGATCCATTTTCTCTCTCTGCTCAAGGCTCAGCCTGCTCTTTGTGTCTGTGTGTCACACATAGACCCCTCCTACTTTCGCCTTAACAGACACACAGACGCACACACTCTTTCTCTATGCTCTACACAGAAACACTGCTCTGTCACGATTCTTTTCAAAGATAAAGTGCAGGTTAATTTGTTTTATTTTTACTTTACAGCAGTGATTCCATTAGTGTGTTGCTCAATCAAGTGTCAGGGGTGGGCAATTATTTTTCCCCAGGGGCCAAATGAGAAGCAGAAAATATTGTAGAGGGGCGGGCCAAAAGTGTGAAATCTACACTGGTTATTAATTTTATTGCTACGTTGAAATACGTAAATGTCATTGATTACAGAAGCTGGTAAGAGTATGTGTTATTGTTAGATAATTAGAGAGTGAAGTTGTTTAACAAAAAAATTTATTTATTCATTGAAATTATGCAAAACAATAGTAAGTGTGCAACATTTGTAACTCTTTTTCAGTCACATTAAACCACAATGCTTTCTGTTTTTAACTTTCTTAACTTTCTATTAAGATACCACAATGTCTTTGTATGCCAATAAAAATGTAACATAACTCACAGCATTTTTGTCCAACTGCCAAACAGTGCAGAAAAAAATCAAAGTAAACATATTTTACTTTTCTTACATGTTTTTTTCTTGTTCAGTGAGAGAAATCTAGCCTCTGTTGAGCTTTAACAAGTGCATCAAAGTCAGGTTGAATGTTTTAGGTGGAGATGTGAAGGATCTCTCAAAGATCTGTCATTTATGCAAAATTTCGAAAGTAAGTTTTATTTTCTTAATTCCAAGCAACCTTTCGCCAGTCAGAATCGGGCCTTAAAATGACCGGGTCTGCATTAGAGAGATTTCGTTCATTTTTCAGATAAATCAATGTTTTCGTGTTTAAACAGAGTGGAGGAAGACGAGAAGGGGAAGTGGGGAGCTTACTTTACCTTCACACACACAGAGCACCTGCGCGCACAAACGGAAACACTTACTGTATTGTATCTGTCGGGATTTATTTTTTACTTTTTAGTAAAGTGCAGGTTAATTTGTTTTATTTTTACTTTATATTTTGTGTTAATTATTTTTATGTATTAAGTTTTGTGGGAATTCTTCGATTTGGTTTACGAGTGTTTTGGAATACGAGTCCACTTCCAGAACAAATTATGCTCGTAATCCAAGATTCCACTGTATTTAATTTAGGCAATGAAGAAGTTCACAGTAACTAGCACATAGGGAAACAGGTGGCCAGAATGTACCCTCCTTTAGTCTTTGATTGCTTGTTATTGTCCCTCCTCTAATTCACTGCGGCAGAATTATAACGGTGATATTATTTGAGCGAGTTCAGCTTTGTGATATTGAAGAAGGATATAACAAGGAAAAGATAGAGAGTTTGAGTGAGGGAAAAGTACAAGTTGGAGAGCACCGAGAGATTACAGGCTGGAGTTATTACAATATTATTTTTTTTTTTGTGTTTATTTTTTACATTTCTGTTTTTCATTTCTCAAATTTTTTTTTGAAGCAAAAACAAAAAGAAGGATTAATTGCATTGGGAAATGTGACAGAGCACATGTATATTCTTCACCATGAATAATTCTGTTCATTATTGTAATGTAATGTTATTTTTATACAGAATAAAATAAAACACATTTTGGGAAATAAAAATGAATGACTTTTCCAATAATAAAAATTTTTTTATATATATATTTTTTTTTAAATCACTGCGGCCTAGATGGGCGGCACCGTAGCTTAGTGGTTAGCACTGTCGCCTTGCACCTCCAGGGTTTGGGTTCGATTCCCCTCCTTGGGTCTTAGTGTGTGTGGAGTTAGTGGGTCTTAGTTAGTGTGGAGCATTCCCAAATTGCCCATAGTGTGTGTGCTCTGTAATGGATTGACACCCCGTCCAGGGGTATATTTTTTCAATAAGTTTACTGTTTAAATGTAAGGTTTGCGGTAAACATCTTAGACCTGTTTACATCAAGAGCTGCAAAAAGAAATTCACAAAATAATTAAAAGTTTTGCATCTTACAGTTGTTTTGCCTTTAATTAACATCTTTTACTTTTATGCAAACTCACAAGTACACGCATTGCGCTTTAACTACAATCTAAAGCGGACACCTGTGATGTAATCCATCTCTGGGGAAAGAAAAAAAATCATCTCGTTAGTTCTCCCTGTATTACTGTACATACAGTAGAAGACACTGGGAACAAGCTGCAATTTGTGGGCTTGTAAGTGTTGCATCAGGAGTTTTAAAACAGCTTAGCTGTGTTTTGACCATTTACCCTACATACTGACTTTTGTTAATTAGTTTCTTTGAAAAAAATATTAAACACTTGAGATGTCAGCCTAATCTGAATGCATTGTACACTAGATGATATAGACACGCGCATTTACTTTACTCAGAAATAATAACCACATTTAATTAGTATTTCATAAAGCAATTAATTGTTTAAGAGATTAATGAACTTTACTGCAGCTGTCAACATAATAATTAACTGATTTTCAAATGAGAATCTGGACCAAGATTTGTGGACGAATCACTGTGATAACGATTTTCCAACAACCTTTCCAACCTCAGTTCACACACACAAAAAAAACCCCATCAAACCAACCATCGCTCTAAAAGTGTCCTCAAAGTGCAGTAGAGAAAGCAGGAAGCTTATTTCTCCAAAATATTTCTTGCCGCAAACCTATAAAGCAGCAGCATCTTATAAAGGTTTATTTGTTGCTTTTTTCTAGAAATTTAAAGACTCAGAATTGAAAATGCCATTTAGCTCTCATGAAATTAACAGAGAAATGCATTGAAGTGAAACACAATAACGTTTTTTTTGTGTAAATCTTTCTTCACATATCCCAGACTGGGATATCATCAAGCATTGGGCGCTTTTATTACTTTTTTGCTAAACATATTAATTCGCATTTGGATATAACTAGAGTGAAATAAAAAAAATCTATGGAAGGCAGATGTTCAAAACGTAAGCACTGCTGTGTGTTTATAACTTCTGTCCAGTTGTATTTTGATTAGCTATTTTTTAAGAAATACTTCAGCTTCTGTAGTTATTTTTAACAAGACCGGCTAGTCATAAGTTTTATAGTTCATGTTTATCCATCTTTGTCTCATGTTAGCATTTCTGGGTAAAAATACTCCTTTAGCAAAATGCAAAAAAACTCAAGCTCTGAACAACCTTTTTTTTTTTTTTTGCTTTATTATGGCCAAGGTTTTCATTGACTACATTATTAAACTAATTTTTTATTCCATCATGCAGCATTATTTTTTTTGGTTGATTCCTGATCTTTTTATAAGCACTCTATTCGCTGTTGTCCTTCTGCTGATGTTTTCTATTTAATATGTCCAATTTAGCTGATCTGATACAGTATGCTTTTTTCTCCTGACTGAAATAAGGAAATTAGCTTCATGATAAAAAAGAAACGGAAAATAATGTTGCTCATATGCCATAACATGTTTTTTTGTTCAGTGTTCTACAAATACTGCTACAAAATCAGCTTGAAATGTTTGGTTTGTTTCTTGTAATATTACAGAGATGCTTATACAGACACGGGAAATCATAAGTTGTCTGTTTTTAGCTAATCATACCGAGACAGCACACATATGTTTCACCGACATCATCCTCAGATCAGCTCCTATCTCAAACATCTGACAATCATCTGTAATATCCCGTCGAGACGTCCGCATTTATTCATAAATGCACACCAGACGATGTAAAGCACATATACTGTATACGTCTAGTCAATGTTGACCTGATCTATAAACTTACATAGAAACGTTATCTCTCTATATATTGTCCAAATTAACACATCAAAAATAACTCCTAGTCTAACTGTTTCCAAGGGGAGGTTAATCTAAGTAGGAGAGGTCAGCTTACTACTATCGTTTCATACTGAAGCTCCCCCAGTGGCAACGCTGAGACTGCAGCTTGCATATGTTTCTTTTTTCAGGTGACACACGAATGCAACAATGCACATAAACGGATTTGTGTTGCTCGAAGCGTCTGCATTCTGCCACATTAACGGCTTTATTCTTTGGATGTCTTGATCTTCTTTTTGTGAGAAATGTTTACATTTTTTTATGGGATGCCAAGCATTGTACATACTACTCTCAAAGCAAACGCACATCTCAAAGCCAATGCATTATATGCTAGGCATGAAGTGGATGGCCAATTGGAAATTACTATCATCTTACTATCATCCTAACTGCTGTTAGAATACAGTATGTTACTAGATTACATTAGCTATCTCTTTAAAGCGTGGCCAATTAGGTTCCAGGGCAACCGCAACATAGAACTGGGCAGTGTGCTAGAGTTTCCGCTTGCCCAGTAAGCTCGCTAATAAATTTTTTATTATTAAACCTTGGCAAAGGTTTTTTTTCATTAGGTTGCCTTAAAGGGGGAAGCTGAAAAGAAAGACGTTTGAATGCTATCTGCTATGTTGCAAGCTGTCTGGATGGTAACTGTTGAAGAGCATATAGATATATGCCATAAATAAACGCACATGTGAATTATGATTTAGACAGATCTGTTACTAACACTCAAAAACAGATTTGTAACTGACCTACAATGCTGGCCCACTCCATTTTGTGTCTGTGTTCAATTTCAAGAAGCTCTAGGCTACATTGTCCATATATGTTTTTTTTCCTGTTAATGGATTAATAAACTAACATAATTCTGATTTCATTTTTTCTTAGTCCTTGCCCCTATTTGTATTAGCTGCTGTTTCCATGTGCAGAGTTTGAAAGTGCACTTACAGTTCCGCCACTGAATTTAAATCCGCTGCTGCAGTGATGACAAAGCATATTTTTTATCTCCCCGTTTCAAGCACGGAATCCAATGGATCGTCCGCAGAGGGGAGTCTGTTAGAAGGTTGCCTGAATTACTAGCTGAATTCTTTGCTGAGTCATTTACACAGTGTTTTACCATGTTTACCCTCTCTTTTGTAGACTTATTAATGCATCGCACCACACTAATACGAGGCCCTTGTTTATGCTTCAAACAATACGATGCTACTCATAAATGCTTTTATTTCCATTCGTCTCCATTTACACCACACTCAGGCACTTGCATGATGAACACTACTGGCATCAGAGCTGCTCGTAGATCAAAATGAATTAGCATTACAGAGTCATGGAAATGAAAAGTCACACTGAATCCAGCAAATGCCAAATGAAATGGCGAAGTAACAAAACAAAAACGTGAATAACACCAATGCATGTGCATAATCTAATTATTAAAGTTAATCAATGCAGTAATTAATCACTCAATCACTAAGAGAGAAGAGTATTAACTGCATGCACCTGCGCAGAAAAAGTTATATGACAAGTCATTAGAATGAATCCTTGGAAATGAAAGGACAGGCAGGAGATGCTTCGTATTTGTTATGTAATTACCACAAACAAATAAATAAATCAAACTTTTGATAAGAATATGACTTGGGTACAGACCATCAAGTAAACATTTTTACAGTAAGGTAAGTTCAAATTTGTCAATATGCATTACTCTGATGGTGTAACGATGCGGGTCTCACGAGGGGCAGAGCCGCGCAAAAATGCTTTGCAGTGTTTGGAACGGGCAGATCTGCAGGCTGCTACCGCGCGGAGTTTTAAACAGGCAACGGCGCGGCATTTTTTAGACACGCGGTTTCCAGGCAACGCCGCAATCAACCTGGATATGCCGCACCTGGCGGCGTGTCTATATAAGGGTACTCATACCTCCGCACTTCCTGCGATCATTTAGGTAGCACCAGTAAGGTATCAGGGCCAAAGACCAAAGGCAAGACAAGCGCTGAAAAGAAAGAAAGAGACAGAGGCAAAGCCCCAGCCTCTGCCTCCTTAAGATGCCGGCAAGCGAGCAAGAGAGAACAAAAGTGCGGCAAGCATCAGTGTACTGTGCGTGCTCAGGTTAAGTATAAGTTACACAAAAAACACAACTCCTCTCTCTCCTCATAAATCCTCGGTAAGGGCAAAAGCCCCGAGAGGATATAGTTTTCGTTTTGTTTTCCAGAGCCCCGTCCGTTCTTACGTAGATGGCGGAGCTCTGTTTATTTTGTGTTGTTAGTTTTCATTTGTTTCCTTTTAAGTTTTCTTAATTAATAATCCCACGCCATCTCCAAACAGGAAGATCTTGCACAGAGTCCTGACCTCAACCCGATAGACGCCTTTGGTATGAATTAGAACTTCTGGAAGAATGATCAAAAATTCCCATAAACACACTCCTAAACAGGGCTCGCAAAATCGCTAGCCCGACATCCCGGGGGTATTGTGTCTTCCAGTCGGGCTAACAAAATCTATCTCAGCCCTGCCCGTCGGGCTATCATGGGAAGGAAAAATATATACCAATGCTTTTGCATTCTTTCGCAAATGTAGCTGGGTAATTATGTAATTTTCGGGCATCGATGAGTCACTGTCGAAATATTGAAATCGCGTTTGAATTCGCACTTGTTTATTCACTTTCACTTTGCGATCGCGCGAATTGTGTATAGAGAGCGGCAGTACTGATTGGTCAGTGGCGGATTAACTGCCAATTCCTCTGACATCGTCTTATCACTCATTGGCCTACCACTCAAACGTGACAAGTAAAATCTCCCGCAGCAAGCTTAAACGTGATGGAGGCTGATTGCGCAGAGAACTAAAAAAGAAAAAAATCGCTGACCGTTATGTGTGTGCGTGTGTAAAAATTACGCAGGTATTTTAGTTCTGCTGAGCCAAATAAGACAGGTCAGGGTGAAGAAGAGGCAGCCAAGGAAAAGCCTATCACAAAGCGGAAAGCAGCATCCTATCACAAAGCAGCATCTTTCCCAGAACAAACACCAATTGCAAAAAACATACTAAAAATAAACCAAGCACAACGAAGTCCTGAAAAAGTTGTTTAGAACAGCGTACTATTGTATGTTCCAAAGATTGATTCATGTTCTACACAGTTCTTACAAGTTCATAGAAATGTCTGTTCAATTAGAACCAAATATTTGAGTTGATGATTTAAATTTTTATGAAGTTGTAATTTGTGTTTTTAAAAAAAATTTGATTGATGTTTTGCAATATTATACATTATAAATAATCTCTTTTTTATTTGGCCTACTTAAATTTATTTTGGGCGACCAAAAACTGAAGAGTGCCTGCCCAAATGGCTAGCAGGAATTTTGAAATTTTGCGAGCCTTGCTAAACCTTGTGGAAAGCCTTCAAAGAAGAGTTGAAGCTGTTGTAGCTACAAAGGATGGACCAACATCATATTAAACCCTATGGATTAAGAATTGGATGTTACTCAAACCCATATGCATCTAGAGGCGAATACTTTTGTTAATATATGTTTTTTTTTATGGAAACATACCACAGCAGAACAAACATCTAACTTTCTGCAGTTCATTGATTCAATCACTGCCCAGTTATAGAGTTACCTTAAACTGTGTATATGTCTGTCAGTGACACTGGAAGGCAGTTGACTAATATGTAGGAAAAAAAAATATTAATATTTATTAGCTAGAGTCCAAACATTTTCAGTTTAACCTCAAATGGTTGAAGAACAGCTGTTGCTGTTAGGAACTCACACTGGGCTTTCAAAACTATATTGCTAGTGGACACAGACAGAAAGGTACACATAGTCTGCATGGCCATCAAGCCATCACACCATAATGCATAAATATTGCACTAGCTAGATTGCGACACAGTTGATACTAAAGTCCACACAACTGTAAAGCTGATAAATGTTCAGCAATAACATTTAACTACATGTGTCAGCTTCCTTTTTAAGATATATGCCTGCTTTAAGGCAAATACATGAGTTCCCTTTGGTGTTCTGAGCAGCCAGGATAAACTAGATACTATTGATTTACCACCAACTACAACAGACACTTTATTCCAGTGTAAAGATGCTGGTTTTATTTCCATTACAATGGACTGGAAACATCGATTCAACCAAGCTGGAAGCAAAATTGTCTAGAATATTACTGTTCACTATAGCATTGTAAAGAGCACAAACTTATACACTGTATACACACTAATTGAAATTACCTGATCCTAGTGGATCTTAGTTTTATGTAAATGCAACCTCAGACAATCAACAAGATATAATATTTTATTTATTTTAAATGAAGACAAAAAGGCATAAATTTGTGGGCAATATTACAATATTACTAATATTCCACTGTTATTCCACGGGATTTAAGAGGGTAAGAGGGCCGGCTAATCATCAGACCTTGATTAATAGATCATCAGCTGGTGTGTTTTGGCAGTTTGCTGGTCTGGAGCATTAAGGTGTGTGACAATGTCAAGAAGGAAAGACATAAGCAATGGTCCTGGTATTAGAGAAGCAATTGTTTCTGCATTGTTTCTTATTTCGCAGTCACTGAGTGGACAATCAACTCTTCTTTATACCAGAGTATTCTAGAGGCAAATATGAGGTCATCTGTCCAACAGCTAAAGCTTTGAAAATGATCTGCACACCAAAAAATCTACATAAGATTGGATGCAAAAAGAAAAGAATCAAGGATTTGGAATGGTCTTGTCAAAGTCCAGACCTCAACCCAACTGAGACCTGAGAGCTGTGCATAAGCATATGCCCAAAAACCTAAAAAAAAAACTGAAGTAATGTTGTAAAGAGAAATGGACCAAAATCCCTCCACAACAGTGCGAGAGACAAATAAAGTACAGTAATACATGTAACTTTAAGTTATAGTCGCTATAGTAAATAGTGTCACAGTAACATCTTATATGATTTTCATCTGACATTGTATTTGCCTAAGACCAGCTATGATCAGAAGGTTTTTAATTATGTTCTTAATTTAAAAAAAAATGAACTAAAAGGGGGGGGGGATTCACTTGTTACACATGAATGTACTGTTGCTCAAATAGTTTAAAAGGTTAATGCTGGTTCCGACAGAAATATGTCAGAACATACAGTCCATTGCAGTTTGTCACGTAGCTGCAGTCTGGTCAGAGCGCCCATGCCCACTCATGTCCACTGCAAAAAAAGGACCTACAATGCAAACAGAAGCATCAGAACCAGACCACAGAACAATGAAAGAAGGTGGCCATCAGTTATCTTGTGAGGAGGAAGGATGTGTACAGAGTCAATAGTGCTTCTAATACTGCTTATTAGCGCTTCTACAACTACTGTACAAATCCACATTATGGCAAGAAGCACTCAGTTAATAAAAGCGAAAAAACAGCCCGTCCTTACTAAATGACAGAAATGTTCAGTCAATCTGAAACATCTCAACAACATTGAATGTATCTTCAAGTGCAGTCACAAAAAACATCAAATACCATAATGAAACTGGGTATTTACTGTATGTGGACTGTCCCGGGGAAAAAAAGCACAAGAGATACTTTTGCTGCAGAGGGTAAGTTTAATAAGAAAGACCAACCTCGGAAACTGCTCATTTACAACACCATAGATTACTTAGGTCAATAAACACAAGTAATGGATATTAGATCAGTGGAAAACTGTCCTTTGGTCTGATGAGTCCAAATTTGAGAGCTTTGGTTCTAACTGACATGTCTTTGTTAGACTTTGAAAAGGTGAACAGACAGTTCCTGAATGTGTGGTTCCCACTGTGAAGCATGGGAGAGAAGGTGTGATGGTGTGGGGGTGCTTTGTTGGTGACAAAATTGAGAGCACAATTAACCAGGATTTTGCAGCGACATGCCATCCCATCTGGTTTGCACTTACAGTACAGCAGTGGGACTCATTTGTTTTCCAACAGGACACAGCTCTAGGTTATGTAAGAACTATTTGTCCGAGACGGAGCATGATGGAGTGCTGCATCAGTCGGCCTGGCCTACACAACCACCTGATCTAAATCCAGCAGGGGAGATGGTTTGGGATGAGTTGGACTGGAGAGCGATGGAAAATCAGCTACAACACTGTACTCAACACCCCTCCTGTACCTACACATTTTCTCAAACAAATACCAGAAATAATTTAATCCCTGTTAAAATTAGTCAACGTCACTTAGCAATTATGATCCAATTTTTTTTTAATCCTTAATCACGAAACCTGACCTTGTCAGCTGTCCAACTATAGACCAATATCAAACATCCCATTTACCGGATAGTTTTTGACAATATTGATCGTAGTATTCTCCTTGATAGATTAGAAAATGTTGTAAAAGTTAAGGAAACAGCCCTATTCTTATTTGCCTAAGTAGTATCAGTTTGTAGATTAAAATGGTGACTATTCTACGTGTACAGTGTGAAGTCTGGCATTCTACACGGTTTGGTTTTAGCCCCTTTGCTATTTTCTCTCATGCTTCTTCTGGACAACATTTTTTATAATACCCCCATCTCACCTATGCAGTTTTGCGCGGTGGCCGTAGGTACGGTTCATCATGATTCACCATGAGTTTTGGCGCTGAGTATGTTTCCATCTTTCTGTGAGAAAAATTAAACATAAAATAATTTTGACGGCCCTCGTGGAAGCTTGCAAACCTTGCAGAACATCAGCGAAATGTCGGCGGGCGATCGCGGCAGCTCACGGTGCCTAACACCACATCTCACCGCGAGTCAAACCGCATAGGGGAGATGGGGGGTTTTAGCATGGTATTAGTTTCCACTATCATGCTGATGAGTTGAGGAATGTGTGATGGACATTAGACATTGGATGCTAATTAACCTAATTCTGCTTAATCCCGATTTAAAGAACTTTTACTAGGACCACATGCACCTAGAATTAAATTCACTGATCACACTGATAATAGACTTATCTTAGGTAAAGGTATGGGGGACTCATACAGTAGATGTAGTGAACTAGTATGTTGGTGAACTGGTACGTTTAGATGCTGTCTACCTGCCATCTCCACTCCATGTTTGTGTTTCCTTCTGGTTCCTCCATTTTAGTTATGCTGTGAGTCCCTGCTTGCTTTATGCACAAAAAATACATTCACCTGATATACAGAATGTGAATGTTACCATACAGTACCTGATTGTTCTCTCTCTCTCTCTCTCTCTCTCTGTGTGTGAAGCTACACATGGTGCTCCTGAGCTGCCAGCGATCCAGACCACCTTTGCCCTCCAGACCTGTCTAACTCATCTTGGTCCCCTACTTGTGGATGGAGATGTCATTGCATGGAGCTCCTGTGTTGTCTGCTTGGGATGTACTGTATGCTGTGTACTGTACTGTTTCACTTGACCATAAATACAGTATGGTCTTGGACTCACTTATGCAGACAGCTGTTCTCTGTGGATTTGTGACTGCAGTCATTCAATAGTTCTGACCTGAATTTCCTATAAACAGTTTTGTACCTGAGTCACCAATAATGAAAATACACTCCATATTAACTTAAATACTTCTCCTGTTATATTGGGCTTCCTGGCTCCTAACACATAGTATGATTGTGGATCAATCCCTGCTGTTCGTTATCACCCAAATGAGGATGGTTCCCTGTTGAGTCTGATTCCTTTCAAGCTTTCTACACGTTGTCATCTCAGGGAGTTTTTCCTTGCTATAGTCACCCCCATCTTGCTCATCAGGGACAATCTGATGATTATGAGCAGTTGTAAAAGCGCTATATGAGTAAAATTGAACTTAATTCCAGGAGGCAGACTGAGAGAATGCAAAAGTGTGCTAAATGCTGTCATTTAATGCATTTCTGTTGACCACATAATTCCGTATTCGAAATTCCCTAATTTCATTGTCTTCAGTATTAATAATCTGATGATTAATGTTGAAAATACTAAAAATAAAGAACAACTATTGAATGCATGTCCAGACCTTTCGGAACTGTATGTACACACACACACACACAGTATAAAATGTAAAAAATGAACACACATTTCCCCACATGCTGTACTTGATAGCAAGAATGTGGTTTTGTCGCCCAGCCCTATCTGACACAAAGCCTTCCATCTCACACTACCCACAAACCCCTTAGTTAACTTGACAAAGGAAACATTGAGTGTGGTCTTCGCCCTTTTCCTGTGTGTCTCAGTTATCAAGTCGCTGCAGACTTCATTAAAAGGATTACAGAAATGTGAACACAAACAGTGTACTTTTTGCCACGGGGAACAGAAAAGCGTCTCAGGTTGCAAAACATCATTGAAACTTGAGGCAGACGCCAGACGACGACACTCCTCTTAACTGGGAACAGGAATGCGATGCTGCAGGGGGCAAATACTTAATGAAACTTAATGGTCAGTTAAAGGAAAATTGAGGCTATGTTATGGCCGTCCTATATTTATTCTGTCTAGTATGAGTTTTGAAAAAATGCCACTCATTCGAGGGTTTGTTTTGTTTTTCTCACTTTTCTGAATAAACTCTAGAGACTCTAATAGTGTGAAAATGCCCTGGAGATCAGCAGTTTTGGAAAATACTCAGAGCAGCCTGTCTGGCGCTAACAACCATGCCACAACAAACTCGCCAACATCACATTCTGATGTCTGACATGAATATAAATTGAAGCTCTTGATCTGTATCTGCATAATTTGATGCATTATTCGGCTGGCTCGTGATTGGCTGCTTGCATAAAGAAGCAGGTGTGCCTGTGTTCCTAATAAAGTGGCCAACGAATGCACGCGTATAGGACACGGGATGCCAAATACAAGGGTTCCATCATGTTGCGTTGAAATTATTAATACAGTCAGGAAGTTAACACGTTTTTTTTTTTTTAGCACAATGTGACTTTATTTACAAAACATTCTGTATACAATTGCGACTTCTTTGTAAAAACACACGTCGTCTCTCACGCTCACGGTGAACTCGTGTTAACACATCTGGGGGTTATCCATGTAATTGCTTAATTATGGTAATTTCCGCTATCTCTGGAGACATTTGGGACATTAAGGGGGCAAGTACTGGAACAATATGACTGCATGGCATAATGAAAGTCATTTGTAAAAGTAACACCAGAACGTTTTTTAATGTAATACATCCTTAACAAATATAATCTTACGGTTAATATAGAGTACAAGGGTGTAATATTAACCAGATCTTTGTGATATAACAAAACGAGCACTGCTGATACTTACCAGTTCTACAGATCCATAGTGTTTCCGGCTAAACTCGCCCCTCCTGCAGCCCAGGTCTTCGGACGCAGAGCTGAAACACACACACACACACACACACACACACACACAAAACTCATCACGGGGGCTTCACAAAGATGAAGTAGCATTGCACTGGATGTAGACATATAGATAAATGAGAAGTTGATAGTAATGACACTTCTGAATACAGACCCTTGGAGTAGCATTTTCATATACGTTGTAGTGTGTTAGTTGAATTTGGCCCATAACGGACTGACTTGAGGATGTACTGTATATTTCTATAGTTGCCATAATCAAATTATGCCTCACACCGTTAATGGTGATAAGCAAACACGGGTTTTCAAACAATGTCATTCTAGAAAAAACATGCAAAGTAGGCTCTGTGTGTGTGTGTGTGTGTGTGTGTGTGTGTGTGTGTGTGTGTGTGTGTGTGTGTGTGTGTGTGTGTGTGTGTGTGTGTGTGTGTGTGGACATATGAGGACAAGAGTGTTTGACTGGGTTTCTCCTGCTCTAGTGAAAAGGCTATCATTATGCTTCCATTAGTACTTTTGCCCGCAAATAATGTAATAATTTCTGTTCATAAGAAAACCTGACATGTGACAGCTGAGTATGCAAGGGCTTCAGGCCATGTTATCACGTCTTCTGCTATTGCGATCTTTACTTTGAGACTATGAGCGCCTGGGTGTTTTCTCCACTTAGAACAGGATAGCGGTGAAAAATGAAGATTTTATGCCTTTGGCCTGATCCGGTTCTTATTGACCTTCTTTTGTCCTTCCAGAGACAACCAACAAAGGGTGTGAACGTTGGAAAAGGAACAGGTGTCAAAAACAAACATCATTCAAATTAGGGCTGCACGATATATCGAAAAAATATCGTTATCGCGATAATGGCATGCGCGATAACCATATCGCAAGGAGTTGTGATAAATACTTTATTTGCCAAGCATTTGTGTGTCCAAATTTGACCAATCAGATGGGGCCTTACTATGTTTATACCCGCTTATATCTTTATATAATTTATATCTTTATACTTCATTCTGTCGCGAACTAACCCCGGATGATCAGAAGATTTAGCGATTAGCCGTTAGCCGCGATTAGCCGTTAGCCCTTTATAGACGGTAAACCCAAACGCGGAAGCAAGCGAGTAGGCAGGATAACCACGCGAATTAGTTTAAGGACCCTCACAGAAGGGGAGCAAGGGAAAAACACACATTTAACCCGCATCCTATAAACACACACTCTAATCTGAACCGACATGGTGAACTGTGACTAAGCTGTATGTACTAGTTTGTTTACTCCTCTTATACTTCCGGGTTCGCGCCCGCATTACTTCTGGGTCCTAGTGCCGGTCGCGGAGCGTGTGTGTGTGTGCGTGCGTGCGTGTGTGTGTGTGCGTGCGTGCGTGTGTGCGTGCGTGTGTGTGTGTGTGTGTGTGTGTGTGCGTGCGTGCGTGTGTGTGTGTGCGTGCGTGCGTGCGTGCGTGTGTGTGTGTGTGTGTGTGTGTGCGTGCTTGCGTGTGTGTGTGTGACAAATAGTATTTTTTTTTTATTTAATAATATTTATTTTTATTTTAAAAAAAAACAGGCAAGCCAAAGAGAATATTTAGTTTACAAGATGCTCTTGTTTTAAGACACTATTGATGAGTGTACGGTTACATGTAAATAAAAAGTCATGTTTGAAAGTAATTCATATTGTGTTGGCAGGTTTATAGTAACAGCAAACCAGAAGTCAGAATATCTGCTGAGGGGTTTAAGTCATTCATAGTGTTCTGAAGTCTAAATATTTGCAACTTCCTTGACATATAGTTTCTTTTTAGCCTGAATTAGATTTAATTACATCAGACGAATATCTATTACCTGTTTATTTTAGTATGATCATTACATATAAATAAATAATAAAAAAAAATAGGCAATAATAATAATAAAAAAATGCATTTCTCTAGGGAAATGTTATATCTCAAGAAATATCGTTATCGCAGTATTCAACAACAATATCGCATATCGCATATTTTCCTAATATCGTGCAGCCCTAATTCAAATATACTTTCACCGGTAGAGAAAAGTTTAAAAGTCGTCTTTTTCTATCAGCTTCGACAAATATCACCTGCCTGGGTGACGCGTATAATTAAAGGCAAATGACGTGTGGCGCTTCTGCTAGAAATGAGAGGTTAAAAAAGAATGGCCAGACTGGTTGAAGACGACAGCTTCAGTCTTAGTTGAAGCTTCAGCTTCAGAAGTCCAGTCAGCTAAAAACTGAAATCTGATGCTACTGTGGGGGCACAGGCTCAGCAAAGCTCGATTGGAACCAGTCTGGCTGTTTTCTTCTGAGCTTTAGAATCAACAAGGTGTTCCTGCCAACAGAAATGACACCCACTGGATGTTTGTTGTTTTTTGCACCATTCTGTGTAAACACTCGAAATCCCGTTTCTGGTGTCTGATGTGGATATTAACTGATGTGTTTCTGCGTGTGGATGACAGTCAATGCTGCTGCCAGAAGATTGGATCATTTTTTGCCTAGATGAAGTGATATGAAATTCAAACAATATTGTTCTCGGTTGCTGGAAAATCCCTAAGGATTAGATCTTTATCCTTTATCGAGCAGTTTCCTTCTTACCGAGCTTTCAGATTGGCTTGCCGAGGAAACCGTTTAAAGCCATCGCAGACAAAGGTCGCCTTGTGGCACCAATTAGCGTTATTGACCAGAACGTCCCACTTCGTGACTATGCATCCGTTTCTATCGATACAGAATTCAGAGAATGGAGTGTCTTAGAGCGCTCGTGTTCCCTTTCGGCGCTTGTGCATGATGTCTGGTTTCAAACTAACTGAATGTGCCGTAATTACTGTCACTTGATGATGTACATAGAAGCAAATGCTGGTTATTTCTAGCTTTCATATAAACTTAGAAAGTCATGAAAAATATGTTCTCGTACAGGCCCCAATAATTATACAAAGTTGCTGTTTTTTTTTTTTTTACTATCACTGTCACTTAACTAGTGAATGTTTCAATTTTTTTTTCTTTTGTAGTACTTTATTATTCTTTTACATTGACAGCTCTACAGTCAAATGATGCTTTGGAATATAAAATGAACGCAAGAACAGTAACACTTCACATTTATCCCCTTGCTTGTTAAACTGATCATCTGTACAGTAAATACGCTACAGACCTACTCCTGTGGTATTTGCAATGCTGTGCACATACTGCTTTTAATCCACGCTCCGCTCACACCCGCAGTGTAGAAGATTAATGCTTTAAAAAAAAAAAAAAAAAAAACAGCTACAGTTCCATGTGCTACGGCTGTGAGCTTTAATTATATCTGTCATATTAGCAGCTGCGAAATGGCAAACTGGATCAGCAGACATGACATGGGACTAATGCGAAGAACTGAAATTACACTTTGGATGAACATATGACTTAAACTGAGCTGACCATCAAGTGAAAGAAAGTGTTACAACTATCCAACAGATGCCTTGCAGATCTCGACACAACAAAAGCACATGGTTATATTCATGAATACTGAAATAACTCTCAGGCCAATTTCATCACACATACTGTACTGTATGCTATGTACTAGAAGTCTCAGGCGTGGGTGAACACCCAGAAAAGTTCACAAAAAGCCAGATGACGACCTTGAAGATTAAGTAAACACAAATCACGTATCATTATGACATCAGCATTGTGCTGTGGGAAAGACGCAGACTTGGTTCCTAAAAAGGGATAAGAGACGTTACTGAATAACACTAAAGCATTAGGACTTGTTTATGCATTCCCTTTAACCTTTCATTTTAACACTTTTCACCACAGCATCCTTAGCACACATGCCCATGAAAAGACCGTAAAGACGTCTGCCACGCCCACACAATCCAGCGAAGCTTTATTACTGTGCTTTTTTACAAAGAAAATAAGGAAGCGGAGAGCCAAAGAGACAGCAAAACATCATGCAGATGGCAGAATGATGTTAAGACAGGTTAATGTTTCTTAGTGAAGCTGTGGTGGTTTGTCAGTGACTCAGTGGACATCAGCGACACAACATACTAAACAGTACAATGCGTATATATAAACAGTTTTATAATTATAATGCTGGAACAACTTCAAAAGCGAGATGGCAACTGAAGCAAGTGGAAGGAGTCGACCTGAGCTTCAGCCAGAATATTCACTGATTCATTCATCTCCAGTATTTTGGTCAGGGTAAGGGTAGACACTCTTGCAAGTACTTTAGAACACCATGCAGAAACATACTTACAACCAGGGACAATGTGGCATAATCAATCCTCATCCAGGAATGTTTTTGAGAGATGGAATAATCCCGGAGAACCCACAGGAAGCCCACACAGACACAAGCATGACATGTGAAACTCCATACAGACAGTAATCTGAGAGCTCAGAATCTAACAGAGGAACCTGCACCAGAGTGCCACCCAATATTATTCAATAGTAGTAAACTCTAATTCTCATGAGCATTAAAAAGGCCGAAAGGTAGCTCAAATAGACTTTGACAATGCCGCATTCAGTAGTCTTTTACCTTAATCAAAACATCCTTATACAATGGCTGCTTTTTGGAATATCCCAAGTCTTGTGTTTCAAATACAGGGGGTGTTCAAGATAAATGGAACTTGTGATGATTTTTTTTTTTTTCGTGTGTGTGAAAGAAGACAGATATTTCCAGAAGCACAGTACGGTGATGAGACTGAAATGAGAACATCTAGTTAGTGCAGACATTTTAGAGAAGGTTGTACCGCCGTGAATGAAGCCCCTGGCTGAAGGCTGGCCACCTGGGGGGGGGGGGGGGGGGTTGGGGGATCTGTAGCTGGATACCGTGTATCTGTACACATACCAGAATTCAAGGTCAAATATGCTCAGTTTCAGTTTTTTTTGTTTTTCTTTCGACTGCTCCCATCAAGGGGGTACCATCTGGTCCGCACACAACTTGGCACTAGTTTATGCCGGATGCCCTTTCTGACGCATTTTCCTAACTGGGTTTGGGGCCGGCACTGCATGCAGTGCCTGGGTATTATGCGGTAAGCGTAGGGTTAAGGAGCGTCTTCTCACAAGGACCCAACAGCGGCAACACAACAATGGGAAACCACCAGCGGTGGGGCTTGAACACACAACCTCCGACCAACAACCTCAAACCTTAGAGTCTGAAATCACTCTAAAACTACATCCATCAACCTAGGAACCTCTGTGAAGACCAATTATATTTATTCCCATTGTACGACCGTGGTAGGACCTCCGGTCAACACTCAATACATTCACACAATACAGGCAACTTGGGGAATACCAATTATCTGCTTAATTTGGAAGATCCAGGGGAAATCCACCAAGCAGCGGGAGAACATGCAACCTCCATGCACACAGACCCCAAGTATCTATCTATCTATCTATCTATCTATCTATCTGTCTATCTATCTATCATGAGAATTAGATTTGTTTTTTATCATAATGTTGAAGTAAAAGCAGAAGAAGCATTTCGTTTATCGTGTCTACCGTACAGCACAGTGAAATCCTTTTATTTGCATGTCCCAGCTTTTTAGGAAGCTGAGGTCAGAGTGCAGGGTCAGCCATGTGAACATAAACAGAGGCTGTACACGCTGCTGTCCTGCGCAGTAGAACGCACTTTAATCGGCTGCGGGCTCGCGCGCGCTCTTACTGTATTTATGCGTCTCCTACTATTACCGTAATGTCTGGAATACGCGGAGAATTAAAAGTCTGAGAATGACGTTTAATTCTGAATGAGGGTCCGTTTGAGGCTTAGGTGGGTGTGCGCGCGCGCGTGTGTGTGTGTGAGCGAGCGAGCGTGCACTGTCCGTGCTGTTGTTTATCTTTTTTTTGTTGTTGTTGTTTTTGTTTAGTTTTTTTTTTTTTTGTCAGAGCATTAACATGAATAATTAACGCATTTTCCATGTCCTGTCTCCTCATTCATTCCTCACACCGCACGCTAGTTACACGGCCGGGTGTTTACGCACACTGCAACACTGTTTGAATCAGTACACAAGTTATACATTCTTTAGGCTGTAAGTCGTGTATTTTGCTATTTGCGCTATAATAAAACACAATAACTTAAACCGCAGTGTTGGAGCGACAGGCAATCGATGCACATTAAACTGATGCATACATACAGTGCCGTTATAACCGTTATATATAGATATAATACGGTGTGTTAGCATTAATATTCGGACACAGACATGACTCATTATCTGTTTTGACATGCTGAGTGTGATGGTGTGAGTGCCGTCCTCTCACCGCTGCGTTAAGTTCAACAGTTTGCTGGCCGCCGTGTCCGCGCCGCTCATGGCCCCCATGCGACGGTGAGGATTCTCTCCGCCAGGCTTCCACTCGCGCTCCCTCTTCTCCCTTCACTGAGCAGAGCGGGTGACCATGTTATCTCCGCCTCTGTCTGTCTGTGTGTGTGTGTGTGTCGGTTGAGCTCCGCGCACTCAGTCCCGCATTGTTTTTCAGCGCGGGCTGTGTGTCTCCTGCGTGCGCAGTCGTGACGGAGAGGAGCGCGCGCGGCAAAACAAACGAGGGGAGCGCAAACGGATTCCCGCCGTTTCCCTTCTGCTGGCACGCGCGCGTTTGGGTTGCAGGTGGTGGGCTCGCTATTGCAGACTCTCTCTCTGTCTGTGTGTGTGTGTGTGTGTGTGTAGCTTTCTCGACCACCACAGTCTGTCCGTCTGTCTGTGTCTATGTGTGTGTGTCTCTCTCTCTCAGTGTGTGTGTGTGTGTGTGTGTCTGTGGTTCTCTCTAGATCACCACTTCTCTGTTTTGTCTCCCTCTCTTTCTCTCTGTATGTGTGTGTGTGTGTGTGTGTCTTTCTCTCCCCCAGTGTGTGTGTGTCTCTCTAGACCACCACTTCTGTGTTAGTGTGTCTCTCTTTCAGTGTGTGTATCTCTCTCTCAGTATATGTGTGTCTCCCAGTGTGTGTGTGTGTGTGTGTGTGTGTGTGTGGTTCTCTCTAGACCACCACTTCTCTATGATTTGTCTCCCTCTCTTTCTCTCTGTATGTGTGTATGTCTCTGTGTGTGTGTGTGTGTCTCTCTCTCTCTCTAGACCACCACTTCTCTGTGTTAGTGTATGTCTCTTTCAGTGTGTGTTTCTCTTTCTCTGTGTGTGTGTCTCTCTATGTTTATGTGTCTCACTGGACCACCACTGCTCTCTCTCTCTCTCTCTCTCTCTCTCTCTTTCACTTCGTGTTAATATCTTAGTAAAACTCGCATACACACACACACACACACACACACACACAGAAGGGCATGTATGGGTGTCCCTCTGCACTCATACACTAGCAAAGTAAATGTGGAAAACAGACACAGACACATAATATCTCTGAATACACTACAAGTGCAATGCCATTTCTAATCATCTTATGGAATTCTGGTGTGTGAGAAACATGGATCTCCACTATTACACACACACACACACACACACGGGGTGCTAGATGTTGAAAACACTGAAATACATTATTAGAATAAACCCAATGTTATGTCATTTAGTCGTTCATTTACTGATTCATGGATTCACTTTTGCTATATACTGGTCAGTTTAACCAGGGATCACTGGGTATGAGGCAGGGATACACAGGCTGGATGGGATCAATAATTAGTAATTAGTGTAGTCTTCCATAGGGAGGAAACTAGAGAATTCAGAGGGAACCCGTGCACACAGCAACCTGAGCTCCCCGTCGAGCCTGGAGCTGTGAGGCAGCAGCACTTACCTGCTGTCTGCTGTGCCACTGTGTCGCCCACACAAGTACTCAAATACAGAAATCACTATTTGGGTATCGGTTATGTCGGACAGCGACATGAGGTCAGTGAGGAAAATATTTGAAATTGAAGCTGGCACATGACGGTGTTCGGATGCAGAGAGGTGCACTCTTGTGATGTATAGGAAGCTCATGAGACAGGAAATCAAATTTGACAGCAGACACAAATTAGGTACCATGGGATTGCAGGTTAAGTCCATACACTACTATAATACCCGTAACACACCAGAAGCAATGCTGAATGTGCAGCACTTCTTGGATGCTTTTCATTTCATGCTGGGCCCTGCTCTCTTTTTTACATGTGCACATGCTTTCTCTGCTAAATATACACCAAAAAGCATGTTTCTCTGCAGTGGCATATCATCCTATGATACTTAACACATGGCCTGACTTGTACTTCTAAGACTTCCTTTATCTTTGATTACAGTGCACAACTCAGGTATGAAAATGATTCCTCGTGCTCCGAGAAATACCCTTTTACAATTTGAGTCATGACATATGTCTGTGCCATCAGGGCAGTAAAACACAATTGATGTGATAAAGTGGTCATTCAGTATATTCAGGTCATCAGCTGACTTAATTTTTCTTTCTGTTGAGTCTCACTAAATAGTGGTGTTTTTATGGCCACACAGCTGTTCAATCCCAGTCCTGTTTGTTTTTCTCACACTGTGTGTGGAAATGCTCTTACTTTCACTATGAAGCATATACAGTGGAACGCGGTTTGCAAGTGTTCTGCAAGACGAAGAAAGATTTTTAATACATTTTGACTTGAAAAAAGAGCAAGTCTTGGTTTACGAGTACCGAGTATTATGTAGCCCTCATTTTCTCTCTCTTGCGCAGCGTAACTGTGGGTAATCGTCTTCCCTGCTGGGTCTTAGTGCGCGTCTCTCACTGGTATAATCAACATCCGTGCACGTGTGTACTGTTTATTATAACAGTGTGACCACCTGTGTGTGTGTGTGTGTGTGTGTGTGTGTGTGTGTGTAAAACATATTTTAATTTGTGTTTGTATGCATGTGTACAGCGCGCGTGTACTATTTCTTAAAACACGTGTGTGTGCGCGTTTATAGCAAAAGAAAGTTTAATTTGAGGGGTTAAAGATACATTTTTTCTCTGTTTCAGCCTTTCGTTATGTGTGTGCATGCATAATTTGACACCGTGCCCCTTCACACACACACTCTCGCCTTTACACCACCCCGCCCCCTCTCGGCATCACACACACACACACACACGATGTTCTACACAGAAACGCTGCTCTGTCGTGATTCTGCAGGTTCATTTGTTTGTTTTACTTTACAGCACTGATTCCGTTAGTATGAGCTCACATAATGGTCATTAGTTATGTTCCTTGTTAATTTTTCCATTAATGTGTGTGTGTGTGTGTAATTCAAATAAGAGAGGAGAAAGATTTACTGTGTAAAATGAGAAGGGGGAGACGGGACAGGCTGATTTTTCCTGTCCTTTACTTTAGATTCACGTACCTACATACAGTACACACACACACACACACACACAGCGCCTGCGGGCACAAACGGAAACACTTATCTGTCTGGATTTATTTTTACTTTTTTTTAAAGGTAAAGTGCATGTTAATTTTTTTATTTTTTTTTATTTTGTATTAATTATTTTGACGTATTTATTTTTTGGGCTGTGGAACAAATAATTAGAGTTTCCATTATTTCTTATGGGAAAATTTGCTTTTATTTATAAGTGTTTCGGAATACGAGCCCACAAGAACGAATTATGCTCGTAATCCAAGGTTCCACTGTATGTAACTTGCACTGTTATTTTTTTATTTCACTTCATCAAGTATTAATGTGGTCTCCATTCATGATTTTCTTTAATGAAGTTGACACCAGCATCCTTCCAGGCTTTAATAATGTGTTTAACAGTTCTTACCTAGTAATTTCAAAGTTTCTTAGTTGTCTAAGTTTTTGTCCAGGCAGCACTGTTTGCATGTTTTTATTTCCTCTCTCCTATCAGTTAGGCAAATATATGTTCATTATCTCTTACGAATATCTGAATAGTTAATAAAATTCGTCAGAGTGTAGGTGGACCGATGTCAGCATAGCCATTGGACTTTATACTGAGAATAGTATCAGGTGCAGCTACATTGCTGCCATCACTCTTGAGACGCTTCATGTCCCCACTGCACTGTACTGTAGTAAACTGGGAAGAACAAAGGAAGAACATTTTTTTAATCCGGTGAGAGGAACACCAAATGAACTCGAAGAATATGACTGGTACTTGTCTGACATCATAACCTCATCTCTAACAGGCGTTCATGCCAAACCAGGACTTGTGGTGCCATTTCATTTGAATGAAGAACGATTGATATTTACAGAGATAAACTACAGTATATCCTGTTTGAAAGAAAAGCAAGCATAGAGACGAACATGCCAGCCAGGCTAACAATCTTATTTGTCTTATAGAACTATGTGATTCAAACGATTCAGCTGCAGTTCAATCCTAGTTCTTGTCTCATAGGAGTGAAGGACCATGTGAATTTCTGTTGAAGTGCAAAGGGTGTTCAAGTAAACCTGATACATGGATAAAGCCATAAAAGAGATTGACATGAAGACTTTAAGCACAGTATGTTGTTGAGAGTCGTAGCAGCAGTAAAACATTTGTATGGTGCAAACGTTTTAAAGAACACTGTAGAACCCAGCCAAGGTGGCTCGAAGCCGACTGCAATCATTACTGGTAAGTATCAGAGAATGGAATGCATGATCCTGGGAAATCGATGAATAATCTGTCGCCAACTTGTGGAAGAGATACATCTGTCTGTGGGAACTGTTCACACAATCATTCACCAACACAACTTGCAGATTACAGGAACTCGGCTGGGATGTTATTGCCACATCTCTTGACCGCGCTTCAAGTCATTTCCACCTGTTTTGGGCCATTAAAGAAGTTCCTACAGTAGGACACTAGTGTTCCACACTTGAAGAAGGCAGTCTGGACATGACTTGAAGACTTTCTACCTTGATGGTACGCAAGCACTAGTAAAACCCCTGGGATAAGTGCATTAGTGTAGCAGAGGATTATATAGAGAAATAAAGGGGGTTTTACTCTCATAAATGTGTTTTGTTATTCTGCACAATCAAAAGTCCTAGTTTTGTCCTGAACACCAAATTGTGGTAAGAAATTTCTCACTTTAGACAAATTTACTATGTTGTCTTTTGACATTAACCAAAGCAATACTCTTTTGAGCATGTGCTAACTGCCTAGCATTGGCGTCACTATGGTTGCAACAAGAGCGCCGCAAGCATTTTTTCTCCCATTTATCTTTTAAGATCTGTGCTAAGCAGGATCTCATATTTTTTCATGTGTCCGAGATTTGTTGCCTGCTCTGCGATGGATTGGCACGCTGTCCAGGGTGTACCCTGCCTTGTGCCCAGAGTCTCCTGGGATAGGCTTCAGGTCCACGTGACCCTAATACAGGATAAAGCGGTATAGAAGATGAATGAATGAATGAATTTGCAAATAAATTCTTAAAAAATCCAATAATGTTTTGGATTTTTTTTTCCTTATTTTGTTTCTCATAGTTGAGGTATACCTATGATGAAAATTACAGGCCTTTCTCATCTTTCTAAGTGGGAGAAGTTGCACAATTGGTAGCTGACGAAATACTTTTTTGCCCCACTGTAACTTCCATATAAAAATGCACAAATTGGACCCGAGACTATATTTTAGGTTAGCATACAAATTATTGATTTTGTTTTATTAATTAGTGTTTTTGCCTTTTCATAGTATTTTTTTGAATATAGTAATATTTTTTAGACATCCTTGCTCTACAGCAAGTTTGTATGTACCTAAGATCACCGAGTACTGTATGCATGTACATTACCTAAGATTTCTGCACTACTGTAGATTAGCCATTAATTGTGCATTAGCCTTGTCTCTCTACTAAATGGCTGGTAACTACAAATCTCCTTTCTTTTGTCAGTAGGACGTTCATAAAACTGTCTTACGGGTTTCTGACCTCGTCTGCTGGGCCCTCCCCAGGCACAACAACTGTGTGCAGAAAGACTTCCTGACAAAATGCCAGGTCTGACATCATTTTCAAGAGCTCTATACAGCAGCTATCAAATCTAATCAGTGCAACATCAACTGAAATCCACTTCTGTTATGGTAAAAGCGGTCCACCTACAAAGAATCTGGCCGGTGATGAACCTATAACGGACAGTTTACAGGAGCAGGGACAAACCAGTGGATCATGAGAATCTGGGTCAGAACCTTTTTCTTTTTCTAAATCACCTGTACTGTAAATTCAAATACATACTGTGGTTTATGTTGGTCTCTTGACTGTATGTCCTCCATGCATCATGTCTCTGGTATATACAGTATTCAAAGACTTAAAAAAAAAAGGACCATAAGGACCATAATTATATTTCTAGGTAAAATATATTCTGTATACTGAAGGTACAAATGGCATACGCTTGACAGATCAACCATAGCAACAATAAGTGGTACTGTTTAGTAGCCTTTTTTTCTGCGAATACCTCAGCATTAACCACCAAAAGAGACAGTACATTATCAAGTTAATATTTTGTTATTATCCTTATTAAATAAGTAGAAATTATAACAAGACAACGCACTACGCAGAGTCCAAGGGAATCATACCTTAGTTGCTTCAAGGTTTGATTCTCACCTTGGGTCCGTGTGCATGGAGTCTGCATGGTCTTCCCATGATTGGTGTGTTTCCGTCATATACCCCTATTCCCTCCCACAGTCCAAAGACATGCAGATTAGGCTAATTGGCGTTTCCCAGATCGATGTAGTCTGTGAATGAGTGTGTGTGCATGCCCTGCGATTGATTGGCACCCGTACAGTACCCCGCCTCGTACGCCAAGTCTCCTGGTATATACTGTACAATGAGTGAGAGTGTGAATAAATGAGAGGGTGAGACGATAACCCACACCACTGCGCCGAAACTAGAACACTCGTAAAAATCATTCTACCTTAAAATGATGATTCTCATATTTGCATGGATTATTATTCACATTCTCCCTTTGGACGATTATAAACAATCAAGGTGATATGATATCATGGACTGCAGTGAGTAGTAGACAAGAGTATTCATTCACAAGCTCCTAACAATCACACTTACTTACACATGGCTACCCATAATCCCTTCTGTCTACTGAGAGTGGAGGACAAGATGAAGATCATAGATTCTAGGCTTCAAAGTGCCTCTGTACCTTATTACTATGTTATTGGTTTGCATTGTGGGTAGTTCTCAAACAAATGCCCCTCATGTCACCCCCCCCCAACACACGCGCACGCACACAAAACCCAAACTCCAGTGCGTAAGATGATCTCATATATGATATTCAACTCCCTAATAGTTGACAACACACAGAGTCCTGGAATGAAGGAGTCCATTAATATTTAACTTAACACAAGGCATCATCGGTAACTGCACCTGTGAAACACTAAGCCATAATGAAATGCACTGCAAACGTGGTCTAATTAGTATAAACGTGCGTTACCTGCACAAGGAGTTTCAACTATACAGTGTGTGTGTGTTGAAACACAGGCTTTTTGAGTGATAAAGCTTGTGGGCAAGACAGCGCCTAATGAAATGTAAGACTGAACAGCTCAGTGTCAACATGGGTTTTCAGGTTACAGTCAAAACAATGACACACACTCACCCCCACATACCACAGCACTGTGGAAGCATTAAGCCTTTGTGATGGAAAAACCTACCTGCAAACATAAGCACACACACACACACAAACATGTGACAAAGCGGTGCACAAATCCGCCATCTATATGGCACAAAAACGTGCCTGTGAGCAACGAGAAACCGTAAACACATGGGACATGCAATCATTTCCCAAATGTTGTTGCTGTTGTTCTTTGATCTGCTCCCATAAGGAGTCGTCACATTCGTTTTGGAACAGGGTTCATACAGGAACTTTCTCACGCAAACCTCCATATAGCAGTATTATAAACATGTACCTCCCCAGTTATTGAGGTAGGACACAATTGATGGTGTCCTAATGTTTATAAGAAATTATTAGAAATATGACTGAGATTCAAAAACCATCTTTTGATTTTCTAGTCTGATCAGCTATTAAATCATAAGACACATTGCTACAAATGCTACATCAGAAAAAAAAAGTTAGGTTTAAGAAAAATAACAGTAAGTTAGAAACTGTAAATTAGGAGTGTTTATGATTAATCATCAATCAATTAATCAATGAAGAATATAAAGAATATAACCAATTATAAAAGTATTAACTGTAATATTTTGCACAATATTTCTCTGTAGCTCACATACCGTATCTATTAAGCCGTATACCGGAAGAGGTAATGAAGAGAGCTGAAGACCTGCAGCTTCAATGATGCACGGTAATGGACATGGTACAAGAAATTTGCATCTTTTTAGCTTTAATACTCAATCATATATTGCAGGGGTATTAAAATACAATGTTTGCGTTAGGATTCAGATCTCTATAATGTATGTGCAATCTTATACAGTAAGTCTACAGAGAAAAAACTATTTAAAATTTCAATAGCATCATGAATATTTAATGCCGGTTTTTACCATGTAACCATGTTAAACATGTGGACAATTTGAACTTTGATGGCCTTGTATACAGTATTTCCTTGCATTTGTGATGAACACAAACAATCTTTAATCAGAAGTGAATCTTAATTTGCATGATGCTGGAATATAAATAAATGGACGCAGACATACTGGACTCTCAATTTGCTCAAACGATCCATGTGGTCTCATAGTGGCGCCTCACATTACGGCCTGTTATTAGCATCATGGTTCCAGAACATACTGTATAAGACAAACTGATTTTAAACTTATTGATCTGTCCATTCATCTTTGAAGGTTCAGTTTTCATAGTCGACTTTCCTTTTCTGGGAATGAGCCATGCTGTGTCACGCTTTTGTTTCGTTTGTTCCACACACTCTGTGTATTACGTCGATTGGCTTTGTAGAGGGACGCACATAGCTATGCCCAGAGGAAAAAAGCGCTGTCACTCAGTCCGGATCTGGACCGCGGTCCACCATTTAGAGATGCCTGATATAACTGACTGTTAACATGTTCAGCTATCAGTTAAATGTGCAAAATTTGCAATCTTTATAATTAATAAGGAAACTTATTACTAGAAAGACTAGAAATTATAACAATTATACTAGAAATTATAACAATTGTTATAAGTAAATTGTTACTTATAACAATCATGACCAGCTCAAGTCTGTATTTTGCCACCTGGTTACCTTCCTATATAATGTTACCAGTAGGGTTGGGTATCGTTTGGGTTTTTTTCAATACCGGTGCCAAATCGATACTTTTAAAACGGTACCGGTGCCAAAACGATGCCTACAAAACGATGCATACAAAAGTCACAAAATTATAGTGGATGACTCAAGAATACAGTACAATTTTATTGAACAAAAAAATGTTATGCTTAAAATTGAACAATATATTAAAAGTTTAAAGTATATATGAATATATACGCTTCAAATTTTAGCAATTCTTTTGCAGAAATTTCACCATATTTGCCTTTTCTGGCAAAATACGACTCCTTTCCTGACTTATTCCCCTGCACAGGACATGCATAGCCTTCTTTGCAATAGTAAATGGGGTCACTGTTGTAGTGCTACTAGTCCTAGCTGGAAAGCCATAATTATAAACAGTATCCAAGAAACATTAGTATCTTACAAATCGTTTGACCATTTGTTAGCATGAATGCAAGATTTGCATTTTGCAATTAACATTACATTAGCGCTACTACTGCTAACCTGCGGAAAGGCTGCTGTCGTCATCATAATCGGTGACTCCTTTTTGCTACGGTTGATATGACTGGGGTTGGGGTCGTCCACACCTACTGTATAGCGCCAGTTGTTGTCCACAAGAAAACACGGTGCCTCCCTCTGCTTTTAACTTTATTCCGTGTATTTATTCTGCTTTTAACTGAACATTTGCTGAGCGTCGCGGTGTCGGAATCCTTTCTTGTGAAATACAGCCACACTTTCGACCGTTTAGTTTCAGGCATTTAAAGGAAAGTTGTTTAATTTATCAAGTTAAGATAGCGGTAGACCGCCTGCCGCCGTCAGAGCGAGTGTAACGCTAGTTGCTGCATTCACGCGCATGTCGGATGGACTCTCACTTCCTGATGATTTGTGCTTTAAATTTTTTTTTTTATCTAATAAACTATTAATTTACAAAAATATATGAATCTAGAGAACAAATCGACATTTCAATCGACAGTTCAGGCTTTAAGTGGCACCGAAATGAGGCACCGAAATTTGCGTTCTGTTTCGGTCCGGTACATACCGGTTCTATAGGTACCGGTGCCGTCTTGTACCGGTGTTCGGTACCCAACCCTAGTTACCAGCAACATGAGCCCTTCAAAAGGGTTGCAAACCCCTTATCTGAGTAACAATTTGGCTTCTACTTCTACTTCATGACTAATACCAATATGCTAGTGCCAGATGCTCAGCTGGTTCTTCATCATGCTCAGGAAATTCATACAGTAATGCAGCCTAGGAAAGGTTGTGCTTATGATATTTTTAGTACCAAATGTAAACAGTTTTGAGGAAAGTAAGGTTAAAATGGTAGTTGTGTACTTTATTGTACAAGAAGAGATTGCTGCACTTGTGTGGGAAGCCCATAAAAACAACAGTTATCCTCTTCTTTCATGCAAACTCACACACACTCATCCCCACACACACACACACACACACACACACACACACACACAAACCCCCTGGGGAGAGGAGCTCGAGTGAACCTGAAATCCCATGAACATATTGTGTATTTGCCTGCCAAGATGAGTCTCAGCAAGACTTTTTCCCACACGGATCAGTCTAGTTCTTAACTGGCTTTACTGACCTCAGATCTAACACGACCACTACCTGACATAAACAATAACGATTTATCTGCAGTGCTGCTACCAGATATCAATATCATATTTCACAGTGTATTTCCACAGGAGACATATGAATAATTCTATTATAAAAATGTCTATAATCATGTATCAGTCAGGATTATACCGTTATAATATGTTATAAGTGTAAAAAGTGTATGGACATCAGTGTTTAGACAAAATACGAAGCTCTGATACGCAGTAGAACTCATTTAACTCATTTTCTCAGTTTGTGAGGGTTTTTTTTTTTTCATTTAAGCTTATTTCAAAGAATCATTTAATGCTCTCTTCTGATCAGTGCCTGTGTATATAAAAAAGATCAGCATGTGGCACATAACTGCTCATAACTTCTCTTCTACTCAACATTTCGATTTAATTCATCATTCAAGGTGAACTAGGTTTTCATAGTGTACGTAGCATTTATTTTTTTATTATTAAGCCATAATGAGTCGCACTTTCATGTCTGTGTATTGGGCTTGTGGCAGGTTTTAGGTGCATTACAGTCGTTTCTGTGTAGACATCTTCTGTTTATACACAGTAAACTGTTGATTAGCTCTGTTGAGTGACACATATAGCCACGCCCACCTCAATACAAATGTTCCCCCCAAAAAATGTTGTGACTATAATGAAAATAAAAAAATAAAAAAAAATAAATATATATATATATATATATATATATATATATATATATATATATATATATATATATACAAACCGGATTCCAAAAAATTGGGACACTAAACAAATTGTGAATAAAAACTGAATGCAATGATGTGGAGATGGCAAATGTCAATATTTTATTCAGAATAGAACATAAATCACGGAACAAAAAATTTAAACGGAGAAAATTTATCATTTTAAGGGAAAAATCTGGTGAATCAAAATGTCATGGTGTCAACAAATCCCAAAAAAGTTGGGACAAGGCCATTTTCACCACTGTGTGGCATCTCCCCTTCTTCTTACAACACTCAACAGATGTCTGGGGGCCGAGGAGACCAGTTTCTCAAGTTTAGAAATAGGAACGCTCTCCCATTCTTGTCTAATACAGGCCTCTAACTGTTCAATCGTCTTGGGCCTTCTTTGTCGCACCTTCCTCTTTATGATGCGCCAAATGTTCTCTATAGGGGAAAGATCTGGACTGCAGACTGGCCATTTCAGTACCCGGATCCTTCTCATACGCAGCCATGATGTTGTGATTGATGCAGAATGTGGTCTGGCATTATCTTGTTGAAAAATGCAGGGTCTTCCCTGAAAGAGATGACGTCTGGATGGGAGCATATGTTGTCCTAGAACCTGAATATATTTTTCTGCATTGATGGTGCCTTTCCAGACATGCAAGCTGCCCATGCCACACGCACTCATGCAACCCCATACCATCAGAGATGCAGGCTTCTGAACTGAGCGTTGATAACAACTTGGGTTGTCCTTGTCCTCTTTGGTCCGGATGACATGGCGTCCCACATTTCCAACAAGAACTTCGAATCGTGACTCGTCTGACCACAGAACAGTCTTCCATTTTGCCACACTCCATTTTAAATGATCCCTGGCCCAATGAAAACGCCTGTGCTTGTGGATCTTGCTTAGAAATGGCTTCTTCTTTGCACTGTAGAGTTTCAGCTGGCAACGGCGGATGGCACGGTGGATTGTGTTCACTGACAATGGTTTCTGGAAGTATTCCTGAGCCCATTCTGTGATTTCCTTTACAGTAGCATTCCTGTTTGTGGTGCAGTGTCGTTTAAGGGCCCGGAGATCACGGGCATCCAGTATGGTTTTACGCCCTTGACCCTTACGCACAGAGATTGTTCCAGATTCTCTGAATCTTCGGATGATATTATGCACAGTTGATGTAACACCTTTCTGATATTGCTCCACTATCTTTCTGCACAACATTGTGGGAATTGGTGATCCTCTACCCATCTTGGCTTCTGAGAGACACTACCACTCTGAGAAGCTCTTTTTATACCCAATCATGTTGCCAATTAACCTAATTACTGTTAATTGGTCTTCCAGCTCTTCGATATGCTCAAATTAGCTTATTGCTACTTGTCCCAACTTTTTTGGGATTTGTTGACACCGTGAAATTTGGAATCAACATATTTTTCCTTTAAAATGATACATTTTCTCGGATTAAACTTTTGACCTGTCATCTATGTTCTATTCTGAATAAAATATTGACATTTGCCATCTCCACATCATTGCATTCAGTTTTTATTCACAATTTGTTTAGTGACCCAACTTTTTTGGAATCCGGTTTGTATATATGGGCGGCGCGGTGGTGTAGTGGTTAGCACTGTCGCCTTGCACCTCCAGGGTCTGGGTTCGATTCCCCGGCCAGGCTCGATTCCCGTCTCTGTGTGCATGGAGTTTGCATGTTCTCCCCGTGCTTGGTGGGTTTCCTCCGGGTACTCCGGTTTCCTCCCACAGTCCAAAGATATGCAGGTTAGGCTAATTGGCGTTCCTAAATTGCCCGTAGTGTGTGATTGGGTGTGTGAGTGTGTGTATGTGTGTGTGCCCTGCGATGGATTGGCACCCTGTCCAGGGGGTACCCCGCCTAGTGCCCGAAGTCTCCTGGGATAGGCTCCAGGTCCCCCGCGACCCTGAACACAGGATTAAGCGGTATAGAAAATGAATGAATGAATATATATATATATATATATATATATATATATATTCCCCCCCCCCCCCTACAAACTGGTCTTTTGCTGGGACAGACTGATCAGGTAACATTCATGTTCCATAAAACAATAAATCCCAAAACGTTTGAAATACAGGGTTATACAGAAGTAGTCTGAAATTAACACATAGTCAAAATGATACATATTGAGTCAAAAACATACAACACCCCCTAAGATTATGAATTAAGTGGTGCGGAAGGTCCTCAAATGTCTTTACTTCCGCCAGGGCCTCTCAAATTCCTGTTAGTAATCATGACTGACTGCAACTGGTAACTTCTCTGTCAATAGAAAAAAAATAAATAAATTTTTGAGAGCATTTATTGGATTGACCTACACACAATACAACGGGTATGTCCAAGGGGTTTAGTGCAGATCTGAGAAAAAAGGATAAGAGATTGTGGAATGTGTCTTGGAGCCATTTCTACACAACTGCAGATTCAAAGAGCAGGTTAAAAAACTGTCTCTACAGTAAGTACATGTTAATGGGAGTTGTAGTCCAGCTGTTAAGTCTGTTAATGGTAGCATCATGCTTTAGGGCTGGTTTGCTGCCAGTGGGATGGATGCACAAAGTAGCAAAGAGGACAACCACAGATTCATTCAGAGGTCACAGGAAGCCTGGAGCCTATCCCGGACGACTTTGGGCACAAGGTGGGGTAAACACTGGACAGAGACAATCACATACACAAACACACACTACAGGTAATTTGGTAATGCTGATATGCCTCCTCTGCATGTCTTTCGACTGTAGGAGAAAACCGGAGTACCTATGGTTAGGGTTAACCCTAACCCTAACCCTGGCAGTACAAGGCCACAGCTCTAACCCATACACCATTGTGCTGCCACAATATCAACATCATGATTTCTTCGACATGAACATTGAATTTTTAGCTAAGCAGTTGAACAACACACACATCAAAGCAGGTTGTGAAATGAATAAAGCAGATTAATGTGTGTCTTGTGCGTAAAAGGCTGATTCGTGCCAGAATAGAAGAAAAGTGGTCAAATATCTGACCAGAATTCTCACAAAAACTTGTTGATGGCTACCAAATGTGCCTGCTATTGACAATATTCCGCGTTATGGAAATTCAACCAAATACCATAATAATACTATGTTGATTTCAGAAAACACAAAGATTTACTTGTTTATTCGTGAATGTTGTACTGTTAGTATGTGTATGAGTGTGTGTGCACGTGTTTTCCAAAGGCAACTGTGGTATGAGGCTATATACAGTGACTAAGTTCTACACCTTGACACATGTACCGTACGAAGGCTGCTTCAGATGAAAGGTTAAGTCCTTTATTTTTGTAAAGAGGAGGGTCATCGTTCATGGCTTTGTTGAACACACTGACATTTCCTGAGGCGAGCGTGTGACTTGCTGGCATTTTAGATGTTTAAGCTTGTGCCACACAGAATATCACCCCAAAGGAAGGGCAGCTTCCCAGAAGGAATATTTAAAATAAAATCAATCACCCAATCATGTGACAGCTGCACAATGCAGAAAACCATGCACATACAGTACAGGCAGAGAACATCATTTAATCTTCACATCAGAATAGAGGAAAAAGATGTGATTTCAGTAACCGTGGCATGGTTGCTGGTGTCAGACATGCTGGTTTGGTATGTCAGAAAGTGCTGATCTCCTGGGATTTTCATGCAGTCTCTAAAATTCATACAGAATGCTAGGAAAAGAGAGATCAGAGATCATATTGATAACTCAAATAACCACTCTTTACAGATAGGTAAGCAGAAAAGCATCTCAGAATTCACAACACATACGCCTCCGAGTGGCGCAGTGGTAAAGCGCTCGCCCTATCATCCGGAGATCGCTGGTTCGAAACCCCGGTGATGCTGTTTTCCTCTCACAGCCGGAGGCACAGAGAGAGCTGATTGGCCGAGCTCTCTCAGTGGGGAGGGATGAGAGCTACTTGCGCTCCCACATTAATCACGGCTCTACAGCCAATCAGGGGCGTCTGTGAGCTCGCGCACGCGGAAGGAGCGGATAGCACTTTCCTCCGGGTGTGTTATTCCAACCCTAATGGTGCGTGAGCAAGCAGTTCGAAAAGGTGCGGTCGGCTGACGTCACGTGGTTCGGAGAAACACGTGATAGTCTTCGCCCTCTCGACTGAGTGGTAGTGGTAGCCTTAATGTGGGAGCCCCCTAGTGGTGGGGAGGAATTGGCCACGACTAAAATTGGGGAAAAAATTGGAATCCCCCCCCCTCCCCCCCCCCCCCCCAAAAAAAAAGAATGCACAACACATGGGTTCTTGAGGTACTGTAGATGCTCCACAATAGCAGAAGATCACATCTGATCTCCCCTCTTGTCAGACAGGACCAGGAATCTGAATCTGCAGATCTGAGTACAGCCAAGTCCCCATTATTGCTGCACCATGTATTACGAAAACCACAGTACGGGGCAGAGCTTTTCCAAAATTATGGAATACCCTTCCAATTAATGGAATAGTCTCAGTATCTAAGTCTAGGCTACAAACCTATTTATTTAGCAAAGCATTTTTGTGAACAGATTTGCTTTAGGTAAACGAGCAGATCTGGGCACTCATAGCCGTAGAGTATTATGGTGAACTGGTATGTTTCGATGCTGTCTTCCCCACCCTCACTCAGGTTTGGTTGATTGGATTGATTGGTTGCTTTGCATCCCAGGGAACCCTCATGCCTGTGTTTCCTTCTGGCTCTCCCTTTCACTCTGCACTAAAAATACATTTACTTTACACATTATGACTCATCCTGGTGCCACGCTTCTGGTTGGAGATCTCGTCAGAAAGGTGGTTTGCTTGGGATGTGTGTGATGACTGGGGATGGTTCCACTTTACCATCAAGACGGTCCCGGCCTCGGCTGACATCTGTTCCCTGAGGATGTGTGACTGCAGTCGCTCAGTAGTTCAGGACTGGAATTTACTATAGTCTACTTGAGCCTCCAACGAACTGCACTCCATAGTGGCACAGTGGTAAAGTGCTCACCCTGTCATCCCAGGAGATCACAAGTTCGATTCCTGGGTGATGCTTTAACCTCTCGCAGCTAGAGAGGGCTGATTGGCCGAGCTCTCCCAGAGGGGAGGGATGAGAGGTACTCAGTGCTCCCACATTAATCACAGCCATTAATCTACAGCCAATCAGGGGCGCTCATGCGAGCAGAAGGAGCAGATATCGCTGTCCTCCGAGTGTGTTACGCCCCAACGGTGTGTGAGCGAGCAGTTTGAAAAGATGCACTCGGCTTCGTTATAACCCAAATGAGGATGGGTTCCCTCTTGAGTTTGGTTTCTCTGAAAGAGCTTTTTCCTTGCCACCATTGCCCTCGGCTTGGTCATCGGGGACTATCTAATCATTTCAATTTATACAATTTTTCTCATATTTTATACACATTCGATCATTTTTTTAAAATTCTCCACTTCATTAAGCACACATAGTTAACTGATTTCAAATGCCAGATATCACCTGGCTGCAACTCAATGCATTTAGTCAAAAACAAATTGCTGAAGTTCAAATGTTCAAAGCATAAGAACAGGGAAGAAAGATGATTTTGGAACTTTGAACATGGCATGATTGACAGGCTTGTCTGAGTATTTCCAAAACTGTTAATCTAGTGGGATTTTCACACACAGACATGTCTTGGGTTTACAGAGAATGGTCTGAAAAAGCATAAAAGTAAAAGTAAAAAAAATCAAATACCTAGTGAGCGGCAGTTCTCTGTGTGAAAATGCCTTGTTGATGCCAGAGGTCAGAGGAGAATAGCCAGACTGATTCTAACTGACAGAAAGGCAGTAACTCAAATAACATCTCCCTACAACCGAGGTATGGCGAAGAGCATCTCTGAATGCGCAACACGTTGAACCTTGAAGCAGATGGGCTGCAGCAGCAGAAGACCACACCGGGTGCCACTCCTGTCAGCTAAGAACAGGAATCTGAGGCTGCAATTTGCATGCGCTCGCCAAAACTGGACAACAGAAGACTGGAAACCATTGCCTGGTCTGATTATTTACATTCTGCTGTGACAGTCGGATGGTAGGGTCAGAATTTGAACATGAAAGCATGGATTCATCCTGCCTTGCGTCAGTGGGTCGGGTGGTGGTGTAATGTGTAATGTGGAGGAGATTTTCTTCCAACACCTTGGGATCCTTAGTATCAATTGATACTGGTTTAAATACCAGAGTATTGTTGCTGATCAGATCTCATTTACAGTAGGTGTACCTAATGAAGCAATGTCATGTCAATGTGGACCAAAATCTCTCCAGAATGTTCCCAGTACCTTGTTGAAGCTATGCCACGAAGAATAAAGGCCGTGCTGAAGGCAAAAGTGGGTTCAATCCCATGTGTTGCAATCTAATGAAGTAGCCGGTGACTATATAATGAGCTGGAATAGACAAATGTGTTGTTGCTAATAAAGTCTTCTGGTGGAAGCTCCGGATCATAAGGAGCAAAAATATTCCATCTGCAAATTAGTGTGACCTTGAAATGCCTTACAATAACAAATGATCGGGACTGTTTGCAAAATTTTGATTTCCAGAGACTGTTATATTTTAAAGTACACTTTAAACTTTAGGCGAAAGAACCTGTGTTACAGCTATTAATGTGTGTACAGGTGGCTCCACGTTGTTTTTTTCTATATCTGTGTGAAGATATTTGAAGCAGTATACGTGGTATTCAAATGATTTAAAAGCAGCTGTAAATAACCAGGCGGCGCGGTGGTGTAGTGGTTAGCACTGTCGCCTTGCACCTCCAGGGTCTGGGTTCGATTCCCCGGCCAGGCTCGATTCCCGTCTCTGTGTGCATGGAGTTTGCATGTTCTCCCCGTGCTTGGTGGGTTTCCTCCGGGTACTCCGGTTTCCTCCCACAGTCCAAAGATATGCAGGTTAGGCTAATTGGTGTTCCTAAATTGCCCGTAGTGTGTGATTGGGTGTGTGAGTTTGTGTATGTGTGTGTGCCCTGCGATGGATTGGCACCCATGATGGTGTACCCCGCCTAGTGCCCGAAGTCTCCTGGGATAGGCTCCAGGTCCCCCGCGACCCTGAACACAGGATTAAGCGGTATAGAAAATGAATGAATGAATGAATGTAAATAACCAGGTGGCTTTGTGGTTAGCACTGTCATCTTGCACCTCCAGGGTCCAGGTTCGATTCCCACCTCGAGGTCTGTGTGCCCTCCTATGTTCCCCTGTGCTTAGTGGGTTTCCTCCCACAGTCTAAAGACATACTGTACAGATTAGGCTAATTGGTGTTCCCAAAAGGCTCTTAGTGTGTGAACGAGCATGTGTGTGTGTAGACAGGGTTTACCCCGCCTCGTGCCCTATGTCTCCTGGGATAGGCTCCACAACCCTGTATGCATGATAAAGCAGTGTAGAAAATGAGTGAGTGTAAATAAGCACAAAAATATACAGCTCCAAGAGTTCTTCATTTACTGACCAACTACGTCCTCTAGTGTTCACTTCTGCTTAATGCATGATAAGATTTTACAGGTTACTGAAATTGAAACCTGCACAGCTTTAATGTTTTACTGCCCATCTCACTATAAAAATTATTTCAATCTTTAGCTTGCTGTTAAGCGTGAATTATGTTTTGTTCTTGACCTTCAATGAATATGAAATTATAAATGTGTAGTTATAGTTCTAAAAAATAAACTGCAAGTAATAAACTGCATTTTTACATTTTGATGTATTAAGGTGTTTAATGCTTTTGCTGTGCTTTTATCTAGTATAGCACTTGATGAGATGGTGCTTGCTGTTAAATGTATTACATCACTCCATTGCAGGCTGGACTGAATGGATCATTTTTAGGCTGTCTGGCAGCTTGGGAATTAATTTTGCATCACTCCTACTCAAGGATGTGGTAACTAAGTAATTGCCAATATGAATGGAGTTTCGTGTTCTTTCTTATGAAGCACACACAAAAAAACATAAAAATACAGTATGCAATATTTTTTCATTTTCACTCTCAATTAAATTTGGATAGTCTAGGCGCTTTAACATATCTCGGGTAGCCACGTTCATAGTTTTCTTGTGCAAATGAATCGATTAATTTATGAATAGCTTTTTTTTCCCTTAATGCATTCCTCATAAAGTAAATTATACCATCCAAAACCTTTCCTACAGCAACCAGAGTAAGGTTTGTGAAGGGGTGCTGAGTCATCCTTCAACAAGCAATAAAGAATGTGGGTGTTCTCTTCAGTCTGTGCTACAGGACTGACAGATAAAGGTTCAGTTATGTTCTGGTGATTTAGAAGTCACATGAGATTATCGTGGTCGTAGTCAAACAAATGTGGTAAAATTGCATGTGACAGTGATGGCACTGTCACATGTCACTAGCACTGTCGCCTTGCACCTCCAGGATCACGGTGTGATTCCCGGTTCGGGTCTGTGTGCATGGAGTTTGCATGTTCCCCCCAGGCTTAGTGGGTTCCCCCGGTTTCCTCCCACAATCCAAAGACACACAGATTAGTCTAATTGGCGTTCGCAAATTGTCCGTAGTGTGTGTGTGTGTGTTTGTGTGCCTTGCGATAGTTTGGCACCCCGTCATTTCATTGTATTAAAAAGAGCGTCTTTATTTTAAAAAGCTGAAAATGTCATTAATAAAATACTGAATTTCGCTTTTATTCAATTATTTGTCACATGTACATTTCAGCACGGTGAAATGATTTTTACATATCCCAGTAAGAAAGCTGGGGTCAGAAAGCATACAGCGCCCCCTGGAGCAGACGGGGCTAAGGGCCTTGCTCAAGAGCTCAACAGCAGAAGTTTCACTAGTGCTAGGGTTCGAACACTCTGACCTTCTGATCCATAACCCTGTAACACAGCCTTAGCCAATTGAGCCATAACGTCGCAATACTTTTGTCTACAACTGTACATTCTGCATTTTGGGTAACAATAAGCCCATAGAATAAATCGAACTCTTATTCAAGACAAGAAGAACTGCTGTTGTTTTAACACAACTTCATTCAAGAACTGAATAGAACATCTCCTATTACACAGAAGTACAATAAAACATTCTTATTAGAACCTATATAAGAAATAAAGAATATAATAAAAAATAGTAGAGTAGCAAAGTAGAGTTGAGTACATCATATATATGCAACTGTACAGTCACAACAAAATAATGAATATAATAATTAAGTGAATAATGATTATGGTATGATATTACTGTAATACAATTGTTTTTGTAGATGAATAGCATTTCCATAATTTTATTATTATTATTATTATTATTATTATTTCTTATTATTTTGTTAATTCAACTGTTTTTGTTGACTATTGGACTTGGACTAGTGTTAAAGAGGCACTTACATGACCGTCTATAGACGTAGCAACCCTAACATTTGATCATGGCTTTTGTATTATCTGTTCTTCCAATTAAAAGTGAGATCTTGTTAAAAAACGCCTCAGAACAGCAACAGTGTAGATTTTTCTCCAGAAATGTGCTATTCAGTGCAATGGCTTGACAGCTGTGGACAGATATTCCCTATGCACGTATAGAAACTGTATGCTCTTCCCATATGTGCACTAGGGTCCAAAGGCTTTAAACTTAAGTTTAAGGGATTAAATTACTTAATTTGGTACTTTGGTAAATTTTGTTCATGTATCTGAACTTTACTTGAGTATTTTCTGTATGTGACATAAGCGTTTACACTATCACTCCTTTTTCAAGCATCTTGCCAGGGCACGCTTGTTACGATAAGATTAGACGTGATCTAGCTAACTAGCTAACATACTGAGTCGTGAACTCTTGCAGCTTTGGTTTGTGTTTTACTCCAATAATATTACTTGTATTAATTTACTCCAATGTATTTTGTATGCGTGCAGTATGACCATGTGTTATTGTGTAGACTACTTGCATTATACACGATAGCAATGGTAGTACCTAGTTAGCTTTGTAAGCTAGAAAGAAGCTAACAGTGCTACCCACCATTAGTTTAGTTAATGTCAAATCTTGTTGCTATCAATCTTTTATCACTTGCACGTTCAGGTTATTAACAGCATCAAGTTAAATTGTGTTTAGAATGCTTTAAAATACTGTTTATCAGATAAATACTCAGAAAATCAGTTTACTTAAAGTATACTTTAGAGCGCTTGTAATTATGCTAAATTTTGAAGTGGTACTTGTAGTGGAGTACATTTTGAGGCAAGTACTTGTACTTTTACTTAAAAAGAAGCCAAGAAGACACTGATTACCTTTAAACAAATGTTAAGCAGAAACTGTGCAAAAAGTAACATATATTTCTATTTCTACTAGTCAGTAACTCGATTCCCTGAACATGGTAAATTTATTTAAATTTAGTTAAATTCCTGCCCAGAGGTCATAGCTGGTCATTATATTAGATGCGAGGGATTAAACCTAATATGCATCTACACTTTAGCTCAAAAAATGATTTCATCAATGACAAAAGAATGACTGATAAAAGACTCATAAATGATTATGAATGTACAGTGCCATAATAAAGTATTTCTATCTATCTCAGGACACACACTCATTCACGCACTACCGGCAATTTGGGAACACCAGTTAGCATGCCTTTGGACTGTGGGAGGAAACCGGAGTACCCAGAGGGAACCCACTGAGCGCAGGGAGAACATGCAAACTCCATGCACACAGAGACAGGAATCAAGCCTGGCCAAGTATCGAACCCGGATCCTGGAGGTGCAAGGAGATAGTGCTAAATACCACAGCACTGTGCCGCCAGTATTTAATCAAAGAATATAAAATATGAAATATGAATAAAAAAGAAAAACATATTGCCAGTCATCTCAAAAGCTTGAGTGCAGTTGTTGTCGCCAAGGGTGGCACAACCAATTATTAGATTTATGGGGGCAATTACTTTTTCACATAGGGCCAGGTAGGTTTGGACTGCTTTCATTTAGAAACTGCATTTTGCATTTACTCTGTTATCTGTGCCATTTGAATTTTTTTTTTTTTTGATGATCTGAATAATTTAAGTGTGACAAATATGCAAAAACCTAAAAAAAAAAAAATCAGGAGGGGGCAAATACTTATAGGAATTATAAATTATGAATAAAAGTAAATACTTATAGGACTTTATAAGAATGGGGAAAAAATATCGACTTACCGGAATATGGGAAAATTTTACACACATACAGTACACATACACACACACACACACACCAAATATGGACTCTCTCTGCCCTTACTACCATGTTTACACTGCATACACCTACTGGGAATGCACCATGTGTACACGTACTAGGCTTTTTTTAAACCACAAAACCACCTTCTCATCATCCAGAGCTTGGAGCTTGGTAATAACGGGGAACGTTATTTTATTTTCCCCCTTTCTGGAGAGAAATGAAACAAAAAAAAAAGAAAAAAGAAACACTAATGTGTAGGTATGCGTCTTTAAGCCATAAATGGAAGCAGATGTTGCAAGTGAAGTGCTGAGTTTACACAGAGCTGTAATCAGAGCAAGCCTCATTCTTTTATTCCTCTGCCTGATTTCTTCTATTTTTTTTTTCCCGTACAAATGAGTAGAGTGATGCAGGCCATGCAGCTGAAAGTGATTAGTGTTTTCGGTAGTGCTCGGGTTTTATCTGAAAGCCACGGTCGGGGAGTAGGAGATAAAAAAAACTTTACTCAGACAAAAACTTTTGTCTTTATCTAAAGCAAGCTTTTAATGTAAAAAAAAAAAAAAAGGGGGGAGTTGTTTTTTTTTTCTTTTCGCCCACAGGTTGAGGCATAAACTGTCTTAGTGAATAATCCTGGCAAGACATCGCGGGACATGTTTAAACACACTTGCACTTGATCGAGCGCAAATACGCATTATGAATCACATGCAGTGTCTGGCATCCCTGGACGTGTCAGCATGATGAGTCTCCATCTCTCCCTATGTTTATACACGGAGTAGAACTTCACAATTTCACAATGTATAGTGTGAGCCAAATGTTTGTACTCGAAATTTTAAACTTTTGTCCGTTTATCGAGCCAAATACATGAGTCAGTAATTCTTTTTTTTTTTATCTTATTGACTGGAAGAAGTAGTCACAATAACACATTAGCTACAATAACAATAAATAATGTGTTAGGAAAAAATCATATGTTACCATGAAATCAGTAGCATTGTAGCGATTTCCTAAAATTATGCACAAATGATTCAAATTCCTACGACAACGATGTTGAATTATCAATTCTAATTGGGCAAATGATGTTGTAAAAAGAGAGTTATGTTTAAACTGCAAACAAATAAGTTGTTGTGGTACAAATAATAAGCAATATCATATGAGAGGGAAGTGAGGAGAATAAAACATGGTGGTGGACAATCCTGTAAGTCTTGTCAGTTTCTCTTTATATTTCCACTTACTCCACTTTAGCATAACAGCTCTGTTAAGTTCTTGGTTCTGTGGTTAAATCCCAAATAGCTCCAAATGGAAAGATAGTGCCCTAGGGCATACAATCACTTGTTCAACAAACCAAACAGTGCCCTTGATCAGCCTTGGGATTCAGCCTTGTGTTAAAAGCTATTTAGCTTTTTGGATGTAAATAATAAGGAACATGGACAGTTTGGAAGGAGACAAAGTGTTGTTTAAGATCAACATTATCAGATGAGTTTCTTGCTGAAAGTGCTTCCGTGACTGGTTTTGAATGTGGGTTTTGTCAGGCAGTTGCTCACTCCGCAGGACCGTACAGACCTCCTTTCACCCATGCTCGCCACCGACTGTTTATGAAATGAACTATTGTACAGAACACATGGGAAGCAAAGTTAAACATGCCAGTGCTGTTACTTTCTATTATCGCCACTCGTTGAGCACCTCTCGTCCAATCAGATTACTCGGTTAGAACTAACTGCTGTATAGGAGGAATAGAACACTCAGAAATACAATGTGATGTGCTGTTAATGGAACATTATTAACTTTGGCGAGGTAATATGTACAGTAACCACATCAATGCCACCCATTGTTATCTTTCCAACAACAGCACTCCACACCATGCTTTTTTGCCTAGATATAAAATGTTTCCACATATGTTACTTAGTCAAAATATTCTATTTAAAATATTGTAGTCTTGAAGAAGTCAACTGAGTACAACTGTTTTAAATTTTTTTTCCCCTATATACTAATTGATAAAATCGATAATTATCGATAATGAAATTCGTTGTCAACGAATGCCGTTATCGATTAGTTGGGCTGCTCACGTTACTAAGAAGCGCGACCACAAGATGCACAAAGACACACACATGGAGGTTACAGAAGCGTCTGCAGAAAAAAGTGCGCGCCCCAAGTATGGCAGCAATTTACATTGCACACCTCTTATCGAGCGTTAAAATCGAGCGTTTTTTAATCTGGCGTTCGTAGTGTCCGGTGAGCGCGGATGAAGCGCCGAGGGTTTTCTACACATAGGAGTCAGTGAGAGTATTCACACGGGCTTTGGTGACGTGCGTTTGTCCGGCTGCGCGTTTATACGGTGTCAAAAAAAACGTTGCGTTTTTATTGGCGCTCAAATCCAAACGAAAGCAAGTAAAACACTTCTAGTGCGTTTTCTTCACGTTAATTTTACACTTCGGAGGACCGGATATATCCCATCATCCTACAGGCTGTACAGAGGGAAATGCGGAAAAAGGGCAAAATAAACAGAGTGAACACAGTAGCGGCGATTTGTTTCTCTACCTACGTCGCCGTATTACGAGAATGAGACAACAAAAAAAAGAATAAAATACATTTTGAAATAATGTATAAACCATGAAAAGGATGAGACACTTCAATTAAAAATAATATCATAATAATCTATAAGTCTATTGTACTTCTTAAGTTGAATTAATTTAAGAGAATTTAAAATTGAGGTTATTCTTAATAACTGAATATGTCAGTGTATTTTTTAACTATACACACACTGTCAACTTACCATCTGCAATTATTGTTAAAAGCAAAAATGTTGATTTACATAAAATAAGGTTTAAATGTCAAAATTAAAGATCATTAAACTCTATGTGGCTATTGCATTTTTTTTAAGTTTACTTTTATACATAAATAATACCCTGATTTATGGTTTTATATAGTTAAGCAAAGCATCAAATTAAAGGGGGTGGCTTTTATCCGATTAATCGAAAAAAGTATCGACCAATTAATCGATTATCAAAATAATCATTAGTTGCAGTCATAATATATATATATATATATATATATATACACGGTGGACTGACCCCTGCCGCCTTGCGTCTCCAGGTCCTAGGTTTGATTCCTGCTTCGCGTCTATATATATATGATACAGTGTATATATAAATAAATGTCTATGTAGTAATAATTTTTTTATTCAAATTATATGTTCTTCTGATACTATTTTTGTATCAGTTTTTGCAACCTTCTGTACAGTAGGTTTATGATTAAACCTTTGATAGCAAAGCATAGCAAAACAAACTGAAAAGCATGCTGTGGGTCCATGTGGAAAAAGCAAAAGCAGGCACACAAATCGTAATTGCAATTTAAATACAGATGTGATTAAACATGCTGACTTGTGCAGGAATGAAGATACTGTACTATCCAAAAAGGCAAACCAAACCAAGGTAAGCTAAGATCAGAGTACAGGCAATCACAGAAACAGCCAGTATACCACAACCACAGCTCAGAAGTTACTAAATGATGCAAGATTTTGAAAAAGTGTTAAGGCAAAAAAAAATAATAATTATAATTAATCTGTAAATGAGTTGCAGGTGTCTGATGAAGCTTGGGTTTAGAGTCAATATTCAGGGGAAAGTCTATTACCTACTGCAGAGGTTGCAAACTAAAATTCCTCAAATGAAAGATGCATAAACATTCTTACTTATAAGGAAATTAGTATACCCTAATACTTCGAATTATCAGCCCAATAGTAATAAAAATGCATCACGCAAACACCTCAGTCGGGAACAGCTTGCCCCGATCCGGAACCAATCAGAAGTAAGGCTGAATTGCAATGAGAGGTGTGGTGTAAACCTTTAATAATCCGTTTATAAGGTAAACGTTAGCCATGTAAACACTTGGTCTGATTCCATATGCTTGCTCCACTTCCGGGAAACTCCAGGTGACGTGTTACGTTCCTAAGAGAAACAATTTAGCTTCCATTCCTGATCTATAAACTTCATTAGAACAATTGCTCAAACAGAATGAAACCATTTAAACCATCACATTTTAACTTATCTGTTTACATGGACACCAATTGGATGAAGCACCTAATCACAAGAGTTTAAACTGACAAAAATATAACAGGAGAATATTGTTCTTTAACGTTTAGGTTAGGTTAGACTTCGCATGTTTTCTGACAATTCTCACCTTTTGCATTATGCATTATGATTGGTTACAAGAATATGATCGGTTCGATATAAAATGGCAAGCTAGTCAGCGCTCGTTCCTCAGCTAAAGACCCAGTGGATGAAAGTTCAAAGTAAACACAGCAGTGTTTATATAATAACATAAAGTGTTTATATAATAATATCACTGGATGTGTAAATGGTTGGTTATTTATTGTTGTTCCACTTCTGCTTTTCATGAATGTAGAGTGGTAATTCCACGGTGTCCTTTCAGCATTTACACTAATACGCTTTACACATTACAGGTGAGCAATGTATACAAGCGAGTAAAAAAAAAAACTTACACACAACTGAAAACATAAAAGAAAAATTTATAAATGGCGGCAAATTTTTGGACTGCTGTGTTCAAGTCAAACCGGGACTTCTGAGTGAACAGAATAACAGAACACAGTTATGAGAGTGAAAACCTCCTTTTATTTCTCTATATAATCCCCTGCTACACTGCTGCACTTATCCCAGCGTTTCATCAGTGCTTGTATACCATCGAGGTAGAAAGTTTTCTCAGTATGTCCAAGCCATGTTCAGATTGTCTGCTTCACATCTGAAACACTGGCCTCCCAGGAACTCCAGACAAGTGGAAATGGCTCCCTTAAGTGGCTTAAGTTCCTGTAATGTGCAAGTGGTGTTGGTTAATGATTGTGTGTACAGTTCCCACGGACAGATGCGTCTCATTCACAAGTTGGAGACTTGGTCTCCACAAGTTGGTCGATTTTCAAACATCCGGTGTTCCACTCGTTGAATGCCCCCAGGAGACACTGCAGTGGGTTCTGAGAAACACTTCAACTGGGGATTAAACAGGCATCAAACAGCAGGTAAAGTTGCTAACAGACAAAGCTCTGTCTAAGCAGCTATCATGACTGAAAATTACAATGCCTTCACAGTCTTGCCTTTACCGCTCCCACCAGTTATTACTTTTTTACCTGCCTATACAATATATTTTGGCAGACTTAGCTGATCAGAATGACCAGAATAAAGCAGATATGGATGGAGAGAAAAAAACGGAGCAAATCAATTGCAAACAACCTGTACAACTTAGATATTAATGAACGTCTTCATTTGTCCCTTCACATCTGTATTTGTCATTGCATTTTTCGGTCATGAAGTTTCACTTTTCATTACGTTACATTTCACCACATTACATCATTAAGAATTGCATACACTGAATCAGCCTTTTTCTCCAAATTCTGGAGGAAGGGTGGCTTAGTGTTTACCACTCTCTAGCCTTGCATCTCCAGAGTCTGGGTTCGATTCCCACCTCAGGTCTGTGTGCATGGAGTTTGCACATGCTTGGTGGGTTTTTCCGCGTACTCATGTTTCCTAATTGGGATTCCAAAATTGCCTGTAGAGTATGAATGAGTGTGTATATGTGTGTGTGACCTGCAATGGATCGGCACCCTGTCCAGAGTGTACCCCGCCTCAAGTCTCCTGGGATAGGCTCCAGGCCCCCCATGACCCTGTATACAGGATAAAGCGGTATACACAAAGAGTTCAATACAGTTTTGAGTTAGGACAACTTTTTAAAAAATGGTTAAGGTCTTAAGATTGTAACTCACTCACTCACTCATCATCTATACCACTTTATCCTGTATTCAGGGTCACGGGGACCTGGAGCCTATCTCAGAAGACTTGGGGCACAAGGCCAGGGTACACTCTGGACAGGGAGCCAGTCCATCACAGAGCACACACACACTCACACACTCACACACCCATTCACACTCTACAGGCAATTTTAGCCTAACCAACATGTCTTTGGGAGGAAACCTGGGTACCCGGAGGAAACCCACCAAGCACGGGGAGAACATGCAAACTCATGAAAAAATGATGAAAATTATAATTTAATCGGGATATTTATAAAACCGTTATACAGAATTGCAACATAAATCGAATTTCCAACAAGGTATATTGATAATATTGTATTGGAGATTCCCCATCCCCAATGCACTTTATTCCAGAAACAACAGCACTGAATATAAAGCTTGTCAACATGAAAAAGGGTTAATTTTTACAGAGTAGCTCCGCTAATGTGAGCAGGTCAATACTGGATCAGTGTGATGGTGCAGTGTTTCCCTATGACGATAGGAAAAAGGTTGAAAGGGTGTATTTTGAGTTTTTTTGATGGTGACAGACACTGGTTCAGATAGCACCGATGCAACTGGCACTGATGGATTAACTGAATGGCCTACAGCTATAGAAATGCACCATTTCCTTGAATTATTGATGTCAAACATTAAATTCCCATTAAAGGAGCTTTGCCAGGGAACTTTGGCAGCATGACCTAAAAAAGACATTCAGTTATTGTAACGAGAAAAAAGAAGTGAAACAAAAAGCAGTCTGTGTGAACATGTGTGCGTATGTACAGTGTGTGTGTGTGTGTGTGTGTGTGTGTGTGTGTGTATATGCGCGAGAGGAATTGCTTTAACAGACATTCCGGCAGATCTTCAGACTGGATTTAGCGACTACTGCCAACTGACGAACATATGGAAATACTGCACACCACACGTGTGTTTGTGTGTGTGCGAATTTTTTATGTATTGTTACACACATTAATTACAGAGTTTTTTTTTTTCTTCATCTGTTTATGTAGAGCGTCTGCCACTGAAGTCTGTGTAAGTTGTTACTATAGAAACAATGGACCTCATTTATCAAGCAGGATATAAATGGGCCTCATAACAAAAAAATGTTCAGGGGAGCATATACACACAAAAAAAAAATTTATTAATTAATAAGAAAAATTATTTTAAAACTTAAAAAGCAACATAACTATGAAAAAAAACATTCCACTCATGCTCCTGATTGTGCGTAGTAGACTATGCAATTGTTGATTGACCATCTTTAAATCAGACAACGTATTCTTAAGTCATTCTTATTAACGCAGCTAAAAAAAAAAACAATAAAAGTCTACCTTAAATCCAAACGCAAGATATTCAATTAAAAAGAAATGCAGCTACGTTGCAGGAGCTTAGAATGTACGTCCGTTTCAAATCACTTGCCGCGATATCATTTAAGAAATCATTTAAGTACGTCACCTGACACAATACTTCGTCTCCTTAGTAACCGCTCCGAATTGCCTCTGAATCATCCGTGTTAGCTACAAAGCTAATTAGCTTCTAACACAAGGCTGAATCCCAAATCCCACTCTAACCCTCTGAACAATGGTACTACTTAATGTGCCACTAGCACACTAGCTTTCCATTTTCACTATCTGGAACGTGACCTCCTGCACACACCTGAAGCATAAAGCACAGCATGTTCCATACCGCTGTCTTATTTGCAACAAAAACAATGAATGAGCTAAAGACATGGCTAGCAAATGGCACAAAATCCAAAAGGAATCATATATTTCTGCACCAGGGGTCGGCAACCTTAAACACTCAAACAGCCAGATGGAGCCATTTCCCACAGAAAGGAAAACACCACAAAACCCTTTTTCTTCTAACATGAAGATACTGGTGAGGTCATCCTTTAATCGCGTGTACGGGAGCGTGCAATCAGCTTTAAACCTGAATAAAATGGGTCGAAAAGTGTCACACATCGTCAGTTGTGACGCATATTTTGTCACACGTTTTATTTTAATGTTACAAGATCACCATAATATTCAAATTTAGAATTACATTAAAAAAACTACCAAACAACAATAAACTCATTATTTATTTTCCAAAGGGAAAAGCAGGGAGCCGCAGCAGAGGGATGAAAGAGTCAAATGCGGCTCCGGAGCCGCAGGGTTGCTGACCCCTGTTCTACACCATCTGAGGTAATCACATTATGATCACAAATCAAAATTTTGCTAATTAATATCCATATTACCTGCTTCATCATTTTTCACACTCTTGTTTCTCTGTTGAATAAGGTACAAATAAGTCAATTACAGGTTGTCCTCTACTTACAAACGAGTTCTGTTCTGAAATCGGATTTGTTCTTAAGTTCGACAAAGTGAGTCTTATCCGCATTTGACACAAATATAAAGTGGGGCAAAAAAGTATTTAGTCAGCCAGCAATTGTGCGAGTTCTCCCGCTTAAAAAGATGAGAGAGGCCTGTAATTTTCATCATAGGTATACCTCAACTATGAGAGACAAAATAAGGGGAAAAAATCCAGAAAATCACATTGTAGAATTTTTAATGAATTTATTTGCAAATTATGGTGCAAAATAGGTATTTGGTCAACAACAAACAAACAAGATTTCTGGCTCTCACAGACCTGTAACTTCTCCTTTAAGAGGCTCCTCTGTCCTCCACTCGTTACCTGTATTAATGGCATCTGTTATCAATATAACTCTCCAAACTCCACTAAGAGCAAAAAGCTGTCAAAGGACACCAGAAACAAAACTGTAGACCTTTAAAATATACAGTGGCACCTCGGATTACGAGTAACGCGGTTTACGAGTGTTCCGCAAGACAAGCAAAGATTTTTAATAAATTTTGACTTGAACAACGAGCGTTGTCTTGGTATACGAGCACCGAGTATCATGTATCACGCATGCGCTTCTTGTTTTGACGCCAAGCGTCACGTCATCACAACTGAGCCAGCGGTTTTTCTCTCACTTGCGCTGCGGAATTGTAGGTAACCGTCTCCCCTGCTGGGTCTTAGTGCTCGTCTCTCACTGGTATAATCTGTAAAGGCGAGTGTATGTGTGTGTTTATGTATGTGTGTACGCACGCATAATTTGACACTATGCTCCTTCAGTCACACCAACACACACACACACAGTCTCGCCTTTACAGTCCCCCTCAGACACCCTTCTCCTCTCGGCTTTCCACGCACATACACACACACACGCTACCTCACACAGAAATTCCGCTCTGTCACAATTCTTTTCAAAGGTAAAGTGCAGGCTCATTTGTTTTGTTTTGTTTTTTGTTTGTTTTTTACTTTACAGCAGTGATTCCATTAGTATGCGCTCACGTGAGTGTGATTAGCGATGTTCCTTGCAAATTTTTCCGAATTAGCACGCACATTACACACACACACACACACACACACACACACACACACACACACAGACACACAGCGCCTGCACGCACAAACGGAAACACTCATCTGTTGGGGTTTATTTTTACTTTTTTTAAAGGTAAAGTGCAGGTTAATTTGTTTTATTTTTACTTTATATTTTGTATTAATTATTTTTATGTATTTATTTTTTGGGCTGTAGAATGAACAATTTGAGTTTCCATTTTTTTTCATATTGGAAACTTAAATTTGGTTTACGAGTGTTTTGGAATACGAGCCCGCTTCCAGAACGAATTAAGCTATATACTGTATATATAAATACCTCTTTTTTTATGTATATCAATATATACACTAAATCTGAGGCTTGGTTTCTTTTCGGAGAAGATGATCATCGCTGTCGCACAAACGCTGTGCGTGGATTCCAAAAATCCATTTTATCATTAAAGCAATGTTTTGTTTTGTTTTTCAGACTGTTCCATTTTAAAATAAACTACTGGGTGAAAACAGTGGGTGCTTTTAGAAAAATGATATGCCGTCCAGGCTCGTGTAAAAAACATGTACCACCTCCATGTTCCTGGAAATCAGTCAAGTTTGCCCTTTTTGTAATTAGCTTACAGTCTGGTAACAAGCAGCAGACTATAATTAGATGTGCCCATTAGATCACATCGTCCAGTAGCATGTTTTAAATATCTACCCTAACCATCATATACTATAAAAAGGTATTTAATATATTTATTTACTATTTAGTAACGTCTGATTAGTATTATCCAGAAGAGATCACATCGTCATCAGGTTCTTTCAGTGCACCTATTACACCACAAATGCTCCTAAGCTGGTCCATCAGCTCAGCTCGACAACACATTTATCTAGCTTACCCTGTGCTGTCGTGTGAGTCAGTTACACTTCTGAACTGGATAATGAATACCTGCACCTTCCCACACTACTGGCACTTTTTTTTCCCTCTCTTTTCTTGTTCCAACCTTTATCCATGCTATTTGTCTTCTACGGCAAAAAAAAAAAAAAGTTCGATTTTAGATGAGTTTTCCACACACAGTCAAGTGATCACGTTTTTCCCCCCCTCAAAGTTAGCATAACAGCCGTGATAACCCCACCTTTCACTATTAATTTACAGAAAAACACACAGAGTACCTCCGTCCCACTGGAAGGCTGCATCACACGGGGTGAAAAACCACAGCGGCGGAGACGCACATATTGTCGCCTCAAAGTCTGACACATCTGATGAGCGAGAATCTGTTACTGTCATGTTGCTCTCACCATTAGAGAAGGAAGTTCTAGTCACTGCGGAGGATATACTGTACACATGGTGCTTTGACATACGCAAACGTAACTGCATTAAGTATTTTCATAAGATAAATACTGCCTTTAAAAGATACTATAAGTGTTACTGGAATTTAAGTATAAACTGCCTATAAAATAGTTGATAGAATATTAAGAAACATCTACCAGCACCTTAAACTTTATTATAATTCGAATGAACTTACAAGATGATGGTGTTACCTGAATAATATTTTTGGTGAAGGGAAAGTGTTAAGACCATAAAATTAAAATCAAAGTCTCCTTATTATTCTTCCAATTTGCCTGGCTGTGATATTAGATAGCTAAAATCTATTAATAGCTTGACGATTAAATAATTAGGGTTGCGCAATGCATTATATCATCAATTTCCACTGATTATATAACAAGATTGATGTGGCGCAATCTATCCCACATACGCATGCACACACGCACACATACTCTTAAAGACAGATTGGCAGCTGCATTATTTTGTGTGTGTGTGTGTGTGTGTGTGTGTGTGTGTGTGTGTGTGTGTGTGTGTGTGTGTGTGTGTGTGTGTGTGTGTGTGTGTGTTTAATTCAGTCTGCACTGGGTTTAAGTCATTACTTCAACAAACACCTACGTAATATATTAAACGTAAAATTTACCCAAAAACGCTAAACTTCCATTGCTGTCATCAGTCCTTTTCCATAAAATGTACATTGAACAAACCATGCTCAGTCTATAAACCTTTAGTTTCCGCTTCAAACACATTCTAAGTGTAAACAATCCGCCTTGTTCATGTTCATTACAGCCCCCCACTTCCTTCTCAATCACTGCTGGTGTTACAGATGGAGCTGAAATCTAGGAGGCATTTCATTCAGCGATACAGCTGTCACTGATGGGCTGCATTTACATCTAAAGGTCTACACTTGAAAGAAATCAGCCCTAGCGTCCTTGAATGACGATCCTGGTCGAGGTGGCTTAGAGCCCATTGCAGTCGCTTCCATGAACATTTAGCAGGTGGGACTCCTGAAACTTGAGAAATAACTTGTGGAAGAGACGAATCGGCATGTAGGAACTGTATAAACAATCATTCACCAACACCACTTACACACTACAGGAACTCGACAAGGATGTTATTAACACATACAGTCCTGACCTCGCTCCAGGCCATTTCTACATGTTTGTGACATTAAAGGAGTTCCTGGGAGGCCAGCATTTCAGACATGAAGCAGACATGGCATTCGCGTATTGAGAAAACTTTCTACCTTGATATCCAAGCACTAGTGAAACACTGGGATAAGTGCATTAGTGCAGCAGGGGGTTATATAGAGAAATAAAAGTAGTTCCCATAAGTTTGTTCTTTTATTCTGCATGATTAATTCCAGGTATACATTGTAATTAACAATTTTCCCCTTAATGAGCTGCCAGGGCCGATAATGGCAACGAAAAAATGATATTATATATCTATACTACAGAGTCAGAATCGTGTTAACAGGAACGTATGAGCTATTGAGCAACTTGTGACTATAAGCATCAAAATCACTGATGAATTCATTATAGATTTAGCTTTAGCTATAAAAACATGCTTTATACTGTAAGTTTCTATGTCTGACAACAGCTGCAAATGTATGTATCTGTTTATGTTCCCATGACCTTGACAGCTGGACTTGTTAGGTTAGCTACTTGCTTATTTGTTATTCATTTGACGTGCAAAGGTCAAGGGCACCAGACCTATTTGCTGTATGTCAACCGAATTTGCCCCTATTTTATGTTATTAAACACAATATGTATGTAGTCTCAGAGATTTAGTACATCAAATATTTCTTATGGGAATACACCTGAATCCCACAGGAAATATTGACTTTCTGCTCAGTGAGCTTGCATCATCCTTTGGCTGAAAAGTCATGCTTTTAGGCATGGTTCCTTTTTTTTCCCCTTCAGATTCACTTTGTATTCCAAAGAAATAAATATTCTGGTGATTAAAGCTTTGTGAATGTGAAGACTTCAGTTTTTTTCCTGTGATAACCTTGTCTAATAAGATCAAGCTTTCATGTAGCTACTGTATTTATTTTCTTGTTTAATATTTTTTTATTATTATTATTATTCCTTGCATTTCTTGTGAAAAAGGATCAACTCCTTGTTTTTTTTTTCCTTCTATAAAATTTATTACAGTACATTGCCGGTACATATTTATCATGTGGTCCTTGAAAGCTGAGAGCTGCTTTTACAGCAAGGTGTGCAATCTGATAACTCCATTCATGATACAATTAGAAGCATGCAGAGGTAGCTATGAGTGTTTTTTTTCTTTAATCGTAGTGATTACCCAGCCAAAGGGTTTTCAGAGCAAGCACATGCTGCTCTGAGAACCAGCGGTTTTTTTTTTTTTTTTTGAGTATGAGTGCGTAATGACTAACCTTGCAACCATAACAGCCCTACTCAGCACATTTGCTTCATTCCAGCATGCACACTACAGTATGAATCAGTTATTGTGATTTTTTTTTTCCGAACAAAAGTGCAACTCACTGAATAGTTTACATCTACAGCATTTGGCATACACCCTTTTCGAGGATGATTGACATTTTTATTACACTACATTTCATTATACACCTGAGGGTAAAGTGCCTCGCTCAAGGGCCCAACATGGGCAACTTGGTGGTGCTGGGGTTTGAACATTCTCAACCTGGTCTAACAACAGAGCTACCCTTGCATCTGGCTCCTGACCAGAAGTTAGTGGGTTCAAGTCCCAGTGCTGCCAAGCTGTCTGTCCGTGCTCATCTGTTCAGCTCGACAGTATGTTATTTGATTTAAATGTAAATGCAAAAAAAAAAAAGGATAAAAGAAATATAATTGCTCCCAGCTGCCCTTTGAAGCATGATGGCCTTCGTGAGTAATCTATATGGCATTTGTGCGCTTGCGCTTGAACTGTTGCAGATGAGCCCAACTGTGTTACTTTATAGCACACACACACACACACACACACACACAGAGAACTGATTCTGGACACAGGGATACTGAAAGCACTTAAACTGACACCCTCATGCAGAACACCACACAGCCCACTGATGCAGCCACACACACACACACACACACACCTGGCACCGATGCGGCACGGCGACACCCAGCCGAAATCACTGGTGTTACAGTATGGCAGGACCTTTCACGTGCATTGCTGTATTGATATAAATGCAGCACCTTATCAATATTAATGCGTTTTTTCCTTCCCCCGAGCGCGCGCATGTGCGTGCGTTCCTCTGGCGCATGCACACTTTAAACCGTGTATAATGCCGCGACGGCTGAGTATGAACTTTTTTTTTTCCCCCTCCCTGGTACATGCATCACTTCCATTTCTCCGATCAAACTCAGGAAGGCACATTTGGCTCTGAGCCCAGACACACGCCGCCGCCGTGCAGGTCCAGTACCGGGAACACGAGCGAGCCTACGGGAATCCCAGACACGCGCACATACTGTATTGTAGGATTTCCCTTGATCTCAGGACTCACCTCGTTATCTCGAAGCTGCAGCCTTTCCTCAATAGCAGGGCTCTCTTGCGCATGAGCCCCGCTTTCTCCCGTCCCAGGTACACGTTAATGTCCGAACTCATCCTGGTTTAATATCCACAGTGGACGAGAAGGAACACAATGCAGCAGCAGCAGCAGCAGCGGTCCCTCTCCCGCTTTATCTGTACCAGCGCGGAGAGAGAGAGAGAGAGAGAGAGAGAGAGAGAAAGAGAAAGAGAGAGAGAGAGAGAGAGCAAAGTCAGCCCGAAGACTTTCCCAGTCTGAATAAGAAAGGCACAGAGAAGGCGGGTTTACGCGGGCATGGTGTTACTGGAGACGCCCCCCGAACTCCATCCAGACCCAGCGCTTCAGGCGGCTCGCGCTTCCTAACTGCCGTCTAAACGCTCTCTGTTCACGCGCTAGCCGATGAGTCTGCGCGGTCCTAACGTCTGTCTCCACGAGCAGTGTAACGGGCTCCGCCTGCGGGCTGAGCAGACCATGTCCTGTGTTCTGTTCTGCAAGATTATTGCTGAGGGAAATGATGCACAAGGGAGTGCAACTAAAGTGCATTATTATACACGGAAATAAACCTAATGCTCTCACTTATTCTGTATGCAGGGTCGCAGGGGGGCCTGGAGCTTATCCTACTGTATTGTAGGAGACTTAAGGTCACAGGATGGGGTACACCCTAAATATCCATCACAGGGCACACACGCTCATTCATACACTACAAGCTAATTGGGGACATCATTTAGCCTAATGTACAGTACATGTCTTTGAACTGTGGGAGGAAACTGGAGCACAGGGAGAATATGCAAACTCCACGCACACAGACCCCAAGGCAGGAAAGCCACTAAGCCACCTGACTTTGTCAGAAATATTACTCTCATCAACTGTTGTGTGTATTACTGTAGTCCACTTTATGACTGCACTGTGTATTACTGGTCTCCTTTTATGCCGACCCAAAATTAAATTTACTTTACAATACTAGGGCCAATAGTGTGTAAACACATGATTATGTGCGTTTACAGCATCTTATTCTCACTCTTCTGGGAAGGTTTTCCACTAGATTTTGCAGTGTGGCTTTGGGATTTTTGTACAAGAGGTCGTTCATGTCAAACCAACTGTGCAGAATAACAGAACAAAAAAACTCCCTTTATTTCTCTACATACAGTATATAATCCCCTGTACACTAATTCACTTATCCTAGCATTTCACCAGTACTTGGATACCATCACGGCGAAAAATTTCTCAGTATGCCAAAGCCATACTCAAAATTCCTGCTACATGTAGGAAATGCTGGCATCCCAGGAACTCCTTCAATAGTCACAATAGTCAATGGTTCAATGTTCAGGACTGTATTGGGGATGTGTTAAGAACTCCCAGTCGAGTTCCTGTAATGTGCAATGTCAATTTTCAAATATCAGGTATTCCAGATATTTCCTTTGGCCAGGATTGTCACTGATGAGCGTACAGCCTTCTTTACAGCGTTTTCATTCCAGTTGCAGTTCATCCCAAAAAGTGCTCAGTTTGGTTGCACTCGTGCATCTTCATGGACCTTGCTTTGTGCGCAGGAGCACAGCTAGCACTGCTGTTGCAGCTTTAAAAGACGCATTTGTCTGGAATTTGTATTATTAAAGAGCTTGCATTTAACTGCAAATGGGAAGTTCTGTTACTAGAATTTACTACATCCAACCCAGCCAGTTCATTACTCCAGCATCCACTTTCACCTTCCGGAAAAATATTCAGCAATTACTATTTGTTTTGGTTTAGTTTGGTTTTCTGGCATTGACCCTGCATACTTTTGTAACCTAGGCATTCTGCCAAATCTCATGTTTTTTCCTGGCACATGCACCCTAATTCAAGAGTTAATAGCTACCAGATGGTAACTGGCTATTTTTATTATTTTTTTTACCTCAACATAGAGGTTCTCCATTCTTTGTGATTTATTTAGACTTATGTAAATTGTGTCCAATATCATTATTATGGATAATGGTCATTGTGTGTCTTTCATTTGGCTGTGACTGATCTGATTCTTAGATAGTGCTGATGTCCCAGACACAAAACAGGTTAGACTTATTCAAGAATAAGAACCTGGAGAAGAAATGTTCAGAAATGGGTTCCCCCCCCCCCCCCCCCCCCCCCGTTTATTTTCTAACAATGTCACATTTTGCAACTAAAAAGACGAATAATGGGACTTGTGGGACTAAAGATACCTGCCAAAGCTACCTGACTTTGGTCTACCTGCATAGCCTTTTAGTGGTTTTCCTACTGTAGATGGGTTGGTATGTTTTCCAAATGCAGTCATGAGAAATGCTGCAGCATACAACACATGTACATGCTTTCTCATCCATCAGTGGTATAGAGTCAGCTGGTTTACAGACATATCAGCTCATTCACTTTCAAATATTTTCAGGCAATGTGTGGCTTGTCAAGCCATGTATTAACTGCATTTTCTTTTTCTGAGTCCTTATATGGCTGGCCAAGAAGCCTAAGTATGGTAACAATGCAACTATTAGGTTTTGTCCTCTCTTGTTGCCCTGCTTCTACCAAATTAGAACAACATTCAACATATACTGTAGATACCAGGGACAAACTTTATTGTGTATGTTCTGGTTAGAATACCCTAAAATGTAACAGTTGGCCCCAAATACAGCTATGTATCATAGGTTCGCTATAAGCCTCACTGAAATCTGGTTTTAAAGACTAACTCTTTGGTGGTTTAGCTCCTAAAGATCAGACAGCACATTCCACAGTGTCTACCGGATCTGTGCAGGCATCTAAACCCAGAAACACACCCTACTGAAACCAGAGGTGTCAAGTAACGAAGTACAAATACTTCGTTACCTTACTTAAGTAGAAATTTTGGGTATCTATACTTTACTGGAGTAATTATTTTTCAGGCGACTTTTTACTTCTACTCCTTAACCAGTACTGAAACCAGTACTTTTAAACTTTTACTTAAGTAAAAAGCTTGGGTTGATACTTCAACTTCTAAAGAAGTATTTTTGAACCCTAGTATCTATACTTCTACTCAAGTAATGAATGTGAATACTTTTAACACCACTGACTGAAACTCACACATCATAAATGGTATCATTAATGCCCTGGAAACACTTTCTACTTAGCGACAAGTTTGAAGAGAACAAAGTTTAGGGGGAAGAATCTGGGGCCTAAAAGTTCATCCGAACAGTTATTATCTAGTTATAATCTTATATAGACTTCATAAAAAGAACTGGACAAACACTCTGTAACGTTATCCAAAGGTTTTCCTAAAAGCAGTTACAAAGCTTATATGTGGGCGTTCTGTCATCACTATCTTGGCAGGAGGTAACTCCACCTTAGCTTTAGCTTAGCTAAAATGCTATGGTGGTAGAATTAATCTATATGCTTATATTAAGTTGCATTTGTTTGAACTCAGTCATCCATGTCCTACACACCGTCCCTGGCCAGGCAATGCCCGCAGTTCTTGTGGTAAGTTAAACTACAATGATTCCAGTTATCTGGTTAGCTAAAGTGATACATGGCTGACAGATAGAAGTTTGACACCTGCAAGGCAGCCACGACTCAATTATCCATTCCATCCATCCATTCATCCATCCATCCATCTATCCATCTAGGAACATCTGTAGAACAACCAGGACCATGGTGCTAATGGTGACCATTGTATTTATTCCCATTTTGTACAACAGTGGTAGGTCCTCCAGGTCAATTATGCATTAACTTGTGAAGTACAGTTATATAAAACCATAACATAATGCATAATTGACCAAAGGACCTACCATGGTTTTTGTACCAGGCTGTAAACAACATATTTCTGCTGTAAAGTTGCGTATTGTAACATGTGGTTCTATTGGGACTGACTTTTGGAACCAGATCCTAGTCGTCATATAATTTTTCAATATCCGAGTTTGCCCTTTGGTTATTATCTGCACATCTTCTATAATGGTAATTTCCCTCATTTTGCTCAATGGTAGTACCATGGGCTTTTCGTAAAACCTTATTGAGAACGTTTAGGTATTCATTTCTTATTTTTCTATACAGCCTATCATGTATAGGCTTGTGGGAGGCCTGGAGCCTATCCCAGGAGGCAGGGTACAACCTGGGCAGGGTGCCAATACATAGCTGGACACATACACACACACTCTCACACACTCATTCACACATTATGGGCAATTTGGGAACATCAATGTGCTTACTCTGCATGGTTTTACGACTGTGGGAGGAAACTGGAGAATCTTGAAGCTACAGTCTACAAAGGCAGTCTACAGTAGATGGCTGCATACTCTCAACTTTGCAATAACTTGGTGAAAGCTTATACAGTATACAGTATGTCTAGTATGGTCAGCTGTCCATTTACATTTGGCCATATAGTGTAGGTTCCAATGCTAAACCGTTAAAACGTTTCCAAGACACCTCAACCAACTCAAGAAACATTGTGTGTGGTGGGTTTTTTTTTTGCCACTAAACATGCTCATCAACATGGTGTCTGACTTGCAGTTGCTAACAGCTGTGAAGTAGTCATCTCTAACATCTGCAAATGATTTCAAAGTAAGCCTCATTAACTCATAATTAGGAAACCATTACTCCTGCTTCCCAAATGTTGCATGATGGTATGAAAACGGTAGGCACTCTTTACCTCCTATCCAGTTGTACATTACCCTATCCTTACATAAACAAACATAAGGAAATTTGCACATTCAGTTGAATTGACTCTCTTTAGACAGCATTAAATTGCATTTCCTAATTATATGCGCATGTAACTATCTATCAATGTCCTCAAAACAAGACTAATTCAATTGAGAGAAATCTAATGGTCTGATTTAGATTGTTATCATAAGGAAATGTTCTGAAATAGAGTCAGGCCTAATTACACTATACATTGAGTTTTTTTCCATCTGCACTCACTGTATCTTTTTGTAATACAGTTGGCCATGAATACAAAATGCTAGGCGCATTTTTAAAAGGATTTTACTCTTCAGAGGAATAAAACTCCTCAAAACATTTCTACTGACTTTAAACATTTCGCAGTGCTTTTAATTTGCGGATAACTTAAAAATCATGACCGCTGCTCCAGACCTCCCATGAGGAATAAACAAGTCAGTGGGTGGATTTTCTCAAAATTCCTCGAAAATGTAACTGAATCTGTGTGTGATGCCCTGTGATGGAATGCAGTCCCATTCTTGTTTCAGACCCACTACAACCCTGACCCGGATAAAGGAATACCTGAATGAATGAACATTGGTAAGCCAAAAAATGTAGACGAGAAGTTTTAATGAAAGGAACTATTCAGTCCTTGAAAATACCAAACCTTGTGAAGAACACAGTCATGAGTGGTAGATGCCCTGATATAAACTCAGACCACTTTGCCAATTTTTATATACTTGTGTGGTGCACATTTGTACCAACACATAACCATAAGACCGCCATGTTCAGTTTGTTTATAGCGAGTTATTGTGAGCACTTGCAGGAAGTTTTAACCTGAACATGGTGGTCCTATGGTCATCACTCCAGAAGATGCAGAGAATGCCTGTTTTCATGCACTACGCATGTGCAAGTTGCAATCAGATTTCAGAGTTGTGCAAAGCGTAACCTTACATAAATATCATAATAGGTTGGAACGCTAAGGGTTCTAATGCATTAATTAATTTATTAATTATTACAGTAATTGATTTTATTATAACAGAGTGGTGCAATGGTACTAGTTACTAATACTAGTAATAGAAATAAATGTCCTGGTTCTATTCTTGGTTATACTCTATCCAGATTTTAGTTTTTTAAGTATCTCTTGAATACATATGTTTAAACACAAGAACACACATATGGTGTCTCTTAGAGCACATGTGCTGGCAGCATCATGATGCCATTTAATCTAATACTCAGATCTCAAACACATAGTGAGGAAAAACAAAAATGGACATGTCTTGAAGTAATAATCTAAGGAATGTAATAGTGCAATAATTTTTTAATAGGCAAAAAGGTTATATCTACGACAGTTACAGTATGCATAATTTATACTGCCTAATCTTGTGTACAGAGCCCGTGGGGGGCTAAAGCCTATCCCAGGAGACTTAGGGCATGAGGCGGAGTATACCCCGGACAGGGTGCTAATACATTGCATGGCACGCACACACCTACACACTCATTCACACACTGCGGGCAATTTGGGAATGCCAATTAGCCTAATGTGCATGTGTTTGGATTGTGGGAGGAAACCGGAGCACCCAGAGGAAACTCCATGCACACTGAAGATGCAAGGCAACAGTGCTAACCACTAATCCACTGTTCTGCCTGTTTTTATCTCTATGTGATTAAATGTTATCACTATGTGAATAAAAAAAATAGATACAATAGTTAACATTCATTCATTCATTCATCTTCTATACCGCTTAATCCTGTGTTCAGGGTCGCGGGGTACCTGGAGCCTATCCCAGGAGACTTCGGGCACTAGGCGGGGTACACCCTGGACAGCGTGCCAATCCATCGCAGGGCACACACACATACACACACTCACACACCCAATCACACACTACGGGCAATTTAGGAACGCCAATTAGCCTAACCTGCATATCTTTGGACTGTGGGAGGAAACCGGAGTACCCGGAGGAAACCCACCAAGCACGGGGAGAACATGCAAACTCCATGCACACAGAGACGGGAATCGAGCCTGGCTGGGGAATCGAACCCAGACCCTGGAGGTGCAAGGCGACAGTGCTAACCACTACACCACCGCGCCGCCTACAATAGTTAACAGAACTCTTTAATTCTTTATAAACAAACTCTAATTGTGCCTTTTTGATAGAGTTTTATGTGGTGATTTGGGAAATTCGGAATAAACTAAATTAGACAAATAATACAGAAAGTTTACATGAAAAGGAAATGATTCAAACCTATTCATTATCACGTTCCACAAAGAATTCCCTGTAGCACCTTTAGTACCCGATTAGGCATGAAATAATAAATAGTAGGCATTAATATTCCATAGTACTATTATTTTAAAGTGTTAGGAACCAGAACGTGTTATCTGGAGCAGATAGGGTTAAGGACATTGCCCAAGAGTTCCAGCTTGGGATTTGCCATTTATACAAGCTTAACGCTCTGAATGCACCATCAGGTCTTGGTGGCAGTAAAGAGGTTGCAAGGATACAAGAGAACCTGCAGAAGACCCAGAAACAATGCAAGAAATTCCAACCCGAGCTCAGAAATGAACCAGAGGCTCAGGAGCTCTACGGAAGAAATACTAGCTGATGCACATAAATAAAAACATGAGGATGGAAAATCTTCTTTTATCGATCACATCAAGTATCAAAATCAGAGAGAGATGCACTTGTGGTTGGAGTGACTTTGACCTTGGCATGGTTGATGATGCCAGATGGACTGGCCTGAGCATTGTAGAAACTGCTGACCTCCTGGGATTTCCATACACAACAGGCTGTAAAGTGCAAAATCTTACAAAAACTGTTAAAAAAAACAGTAAAAAATTTATATATATATATATATATATATATATATATATATATATATATATATATATATATATATATATATATATATATATTATTTTTAACAGTAGTAATGCAGAATATAAGACTATAAGACTAGAGCCAGACAGAGATGACCTCCTGTTTTCCACTGTTGGTTCTCTGCATTGGCCAGATGGTTACAGTATATTGTGTGTGTGTGTGTGTGTGTGTGTGTGTGTGTGTGTGTGTGTGTGTGTGTGTGTGTGTGTGTGTGTGTGTGTGAGCCTAAATGTGACATATCTGACAGACCAGCAGCATGTTGTTTGTATGGAGACAGCAGGGAAGAAGAGAGCAGAGGGATGGAGGAGGGGGATCCTTCCCTTTTATATATATTCCACCCTCACACTGCCTCTCCAGCTCCTTCCTTTTTTTTTTTTTTTTTTTTTCTCCTACTGTACTTGCTTTATTTTCATTTATTTCATTTCCAATATACTTACTGTAAGAATGATGATTGTATGAGTCAGGTTGAGGAAAATTTATTTTAATTGAAAATACGCCTTTCCTGTAATGATTGTCCTAGAATAGGCATTCATATTATCACATCTAGCAGGATTTATTTCAGCCATTACACAGAATTATATTTTGCTGCAGCGTTATAAAACATTTATATGTATTTGACTCTTATAGACATAATGGCTTTAACTTTTCCCTTTTTTTAATTATGCAAGAAACTCTAACAGATGGTTATAAAAAATATGTAACTTGGGTTATTTAAAAGTAAAGCTTTGAGCATAAATTTCTCCATATGTAAAGTAAACACATTTTAAGCGGAAAGTAAAATGATGTATTTCTAGAATTATTTTTTTTTTATTTTACTCTCTTTCTGTCATCAAGGCTGTAATTTTTGGATGCAATTTTCCCAGACAGCAGGTCCTGGGAGAGCATGCGCATGCTATGCAGTGCAGTACACAGGAAACAGAATTGATCGATTCTTCTCTTCTACTCCTGGTCGTTTGTTCTTTTGTCACGTGACTCCCATAGACACTATGCAGTGCAATAGATTCCAAAGAACGAACGACTCTGACCAGAAGATATGAGAGGTGAGCTGCTCATTCTGTTTATGATAATATATCCTTAGCTGAATTGTTTTTTTTTTCACTACTTTTTTTCACAGTATAGCCAAAATTTGTGTATCTAGACGTGTTTATTTAATAATGTCTGTTTATTTAATAATGTAACATTTTAATTTATTTCTAATCAAAAGAACAAAATGAACTAAATGACTCAAAAAAATAAGATTCCTTCATTTTGATGAATGACATTCAAAGAACCGAGTCACTAAAATGATTCAAACTTCCCATCACTAGTGGACAGCATCGACTCTTATTGTACAAGGGGCATTTAAGCAAACCAGCTCATTTGATTGCATAGAATAACACAGTTATTAGAGAGAAAAAAAAGACAATAATTTTTCTTTGTTTCCTTTCCCAGTGCTTGGATACCATCAAGGTAGAAAGTTTTTTCAGGACGCCGAAACCACGATCGGACTGCTAGTTTCACATCATCGCCACTACTGAAACATTGGCCTCCCAGTGTTATTGCCACATACCCTGTATATTCTTGAGCTTTCCATTTTAACATGTTTGGAGATCCTGGGAAACCAGCAAACTTTCAGACATGAAGCAAGCAGTCTAATCACTGGGAAAACTCTTTAGCTTGATGGTATCCAAGCACTTATGAAATGCTGGCATCAATGCATTAGTGTAGCAGGGGATTATATACTGTAAAGAAATAAATGCAGTTTTTACTCTCATATCTGCGTTCCGTTATTTTCCACTATCAAAAGTCCTGGTTTGACTTGAACGCTCTCTTATAACCCTCCCCACTAGTTTGTTTACTTCAACAACCAGTTAAATTGTTGATCATGATGATAAATTCTTCCACAGATCCACAGCTTTGCAATAAAAATATGTTTTTGTTTCATTTTTGTTATTTTGCTTGGATTTTAAATCAGCACTCCGCAAATCATGTTTTTTTTTTTTAAATAACTTTTTTTCTCATTTTCTGCTTACTAATTCTTGTTGAGTAATATTTTGAGCATCCGGGGTCATGGAACAGCTGAAACAGATGCCTTTCACATGCTTATTGCTCTTGTTTATTGAATTGCGCACTACAATGAGCTCAAGGCCTATGGCAAGCCATGACACAGAAGTAGACGATTCCATTTTCCACTGTGTAAAATTTGTATAGTGTGTCACAAATAAGGAGGAATTAAACCTAGATATCAAACATACAGTGTATTTATAAGGGGTTAAGTGATTATGAATAAGTACATTTATATTTGGCAATTAGGCTTGTTTTATTTAGATGATGACAGAAACAGTCAGAATGCCCCATGTAACCCATGACAACTAAAGTAGCTGATTGCCACCAAATTTAACAAGAACAAAATAATGACCGAGAGGCAACAAAAGCACCAGCAGCCACTTTGCCCAGCTATCCACAAGCTCCTGCAGGGTGAAGTCAATTGTAACCAGTGTTTAGTCGTTCAAAGAGCTGAAGAATAGAGCTATAATCCATTTCAACAAGGAAACAGTCATGCAAAGTGGCAGACTGGCCATTTTGTACCTTAGCTTCTTTCTCGCTTATTTTTCCTCCAGGCCTACTTCATGGATTCTTAATCTTTTCTCCAAACATTTAACAGATTAAAGAGGTCTCTCTTGCTATATCACTGCTAAATTAGTTTTGCATTGCTGCATTCTATCTAATCACAAAACTGAAATTCAATTGTAGAAAGATTCTATAGCTCAGGGGCCAAACCTTCTTGACAGATTAACTTTTTTTTTTTTTTAACCTAAATTATTTGCTCCTTTGAGCCTTTAAGTAGGATAACATTGAATGAACAAACATTTGCACATGGTCTACATTTTGCACACCTGGAATTTTGCACATTGTTCTGCTTGTGACTGGACATTAAGTTTAAATTCTATTTCAATTCTATTTCATTACTTGTACATATTGTACATTTTACAGCTAAAAGTCTTCTATATTTACTGCATTTGCATAATATTTATTATATAATTTCATAAAATTATATTATTTATTATTCTCTCTATATTTTATACTTATTTTATATTCTTTATTTGAATACTCTAATATTTTTTACAAGTTATGTTTTGGCAAACTGTTATGAAATTAGTGCGGCGGAAAATTTATCCTGCACCATGGCAACTTCTGAGACTTGGGACAGAGAGAGGAGATTTGCCTCCACTCCTACAGTAGGTCCATCCATAGGACCACATTGCTCAGTAGTTTAAGCAGGATAAGGTGGTACGCCTGCCAAGTCCCACTTCTTTCTGCTTGCTTTACCTCGTAGTCGATATCCCTGTCTCATCATGTGATCTCAATGGGCCTTTGCAGACTAGTGCTTGACATGGGCAGTAAAACGTAGTTTTACTCTCTGTGAAAATTCCCATAGCTGAGGAATCCTGTCCACAATGCTAGACTCGGCACATTGACCATCAATTACTTTCACCTAATTTTATGTCAGATTTTATGTATGATTTTATATCTCGGGATGACCCCTCCTCCTGTGCCTCCCTTATGTGGAGCTGAATGATTGCCCAAGCCCAGTGAACTCTGCACACATTCCACATAATTGAAGTACTTGGGTACTCCACAACATCTGCAGACCAGCCAATGCCTTATGCTCACAATCCTCTCCCAAAATTAAAGGGGGTTACAGGAGAAGGATAGTGAGAGAGACGGGGATGGAGAAAAGGAATCTTATCCCATACACCAACAAATGGCCCACCAGCTGGATTATCTCAGCAAGCAACACCAGATGGTGGACCCACCTTAAAATCTTCTCCGTAAGTCAGGCAACAAATACCACTGCTATGAATCCCAGTACCACAAGGTTTATGATCTTCTCATTGTTGTGCTCCTCCAACAGCAACTACACTAGGTACCTGTATCCCAGAGCTGCTGGATGAACGTGAATGGGTGGATGCTACTCATGTGGCTAAGGAGATGCAGTAAAAGTATTCTCTCGCATGTTGATGACCAGAAATAGCTGGATCACAAACTGGGCTTTTTCACTGCAATTTGTGATTTGGAGAAACCCCTTGATTCCATGGCATGCTCAAAAAGGTCAGTGAAGGCCTCGGGTCTTTCCTGTGGTTCTATATTGGAGAGGATGATGTGGGATGTGCAGGTGGCTTGGGTGCCATTCTGACAAGAGCAAATCAGGTGAATCTGGAGGATTTGCTGATTCTGGGTTTGGTGGATGCTGGGAAGGGTTTGGATAATGTTGGAAGTTTCTATGATGGAGTATCTTCCTCAAGGCTTCATGTTTCTTCGAGGTTTACATTTTATTTTAACTAATTTTATTTTATTTAGCAGGGTTTCCCCTTTTTGATAAACACACACACACCTATACACAGACACAGACTCTGTTCTGAGAGTTGCAGCTCTCCTTTGTCTTTATCACTTTCACCACTCACTAATTAGAGACTTCTCCTCAGGCGTAGTTTCCCTGCCATTTACCTGCTCCCCATCCTCTTCACAGACTGGTGCTTGACAACTCCAGTACTTTCACGAGTACTTGTTACATTGGAAAGGTTTAAACTGATCAGACATAACATTAAACGCTGAAAATTTGCCCAAAATTGTATAGATTCCCCTTTTAGCCACCAAAACAGCCCTGTAGGCATGGCTCCACAAATCCTCTGAAAGTTTGCTCTGGTACAGTATCCGGCATCAGGACATTAGCTGCAGATCCTTAAATTGGTGAAAGTTACAGTACAAGTTGGGACTTCAATAGATCAGACTTGCTTGCACATTCCATGGAGGCTCAATCAGATTGAAATCTGGGGAATTTGATCAACAACCTTGATATCTTGCCTGCTAGGTACTGTACCCTAAACAGGAGGCTGTGATGCTCTGGATGTTCCTATACCTTTCTATCATAGCCAGCATTAACTTTGTTCATCAATTTGTGGTACATTAAGTTCTCTGTTGGATCGGACCAGAGGAGCAAGTCTTTATAAGTAACCAAAGAAAGCCTTATTACAGGAGACACAACCGAGAAGAGGAGCTGATGATTGTATTATACAATTTCAGGGGTTTGGAATGTATGTGTATACAGGTCCTTCTCAAAAAATTAGCATATTGTGATAAAGTTCATTATTTTCTGTAATGTACTGATAAACATTAGACTTTCATATATTTTAGATTCATTACACACAACTGAAGTAGTTCAAGCCTTTTATTGTTTTAATATTGATTTTTGTGGCATACAGCTCATGAAAACCCAAAATCCCTATCTCAAAGAATTAGCATATTTCATCCGACCAATAAAAGAAAGTCTAATGTTTATCAGTACATTACAGGAAACAATGAACTTTATCACAATATGCAAATTTTTTGAGAAGTATATTTGGGGCTGGGTAAACAAGGGGCTAATAAGGCAGGTTTCAACATTTGCTGTACTTCGGGAACAAGAACAAGAGAACAAGTTATATTAAATGCTACCAGAACACCTAATTGCCAAACGACACAGAAAAACAACAGATACATTGCTCAGTGGATATTCAAAAGAATTAGTACAAGTCCTTTGGGAATGGCCGCATTGAAACAAAGCCATTTAGACTTAAAAGCAAAACAACAGCAGCATGAAGAAGGCAGTTTAATTTTCTTCCCGCAGGGAGTATTAATTTATTGTTGCAGGCATTCTGAGAAGTCTGGAACTGATTCAGTCATAAAATACAAAATGGTTTTCTATGAAATGACATAGTAGATAAACTGTCCATATGCAGTAAGGGGAAAGTACCTTTTCACACAGTTTTGTTTTTGTTACTTCCTGCGTATCCTTCAATCATCCATTTATGTTCTTTATTACTGATTGCTGATAATCAGCATCATATACAGTACCGTATTATGATGTTCCCATCTATTCGCTTCACTGCGGGTATGGTGTTTGTTGTTGGAGGTTCCATGTAACCCTTTTTTTTTCCAAACATGAAAGCTTGAATTATCGCTCTGATTGGTCTGAATGCCAGTGGGATTTATTTTCACCATGGCGGTAAGGTAATAGGGGAAATGATGAGAAGATGTACAGTAGTTACTGTATTTGCTTGCTTTTCTCTGTGTAACTGTTGTTCCTGTTGCTTTCAGGTCATTCCGAAGCTCTTTTCAGGGGACTGCTTCTCTCTTACCTTTCTAAGAGTAACACAAAACTTCCCCAACCAGTGACAATATTTTTTTAAAATAAGGATACCATATACAGATTAAACAAGAACATTTAGCAGCATTTAAATCTAGTACTTAATTAAAAGTCAAAAGCATTCCCACGTCATACATGCTCTAGTCATTTCTTTATTGGGTAGTATTGGGTTGTTTTTTCTTAGAACTGCCTTTGCTCTTTATTGCACAGATTCTTCCCCTCGTTGTAAACATTCCTATGAGAGTCTGGTCCATGCTGGCATCACATGATTGCTGCAGCTTTGCACATAATTGCATATTCTCATAACTGCTCCCACTCTACCACTGCCCAAAGGTGTTCTACTGGGCTGATTAGAAAATGTGTCAGGAAAACCATTTCCCAAACCATTACACTGCTACAGAACCCATATACGTACAGTACATCAAGGTTATGATTTCTGAGATGCTCCTCGGCTCACCATGAGTTTAAGGAGTAACACAAAGCATATTTCGGTCTAAAGATTCATGCTGTTGAAGACAAATTCTGACCCAACCATCTACACATGTCACAGCAGAATTTGTGATTCATCAAATTAAGCAAAACATTTCAGCCTGTTCGGATTTAGTCAGCCTGGTTTAAATGTAGTCTCAGTTTCCTGCTCTTGGCTGAAAGGAATGGAACTAATTTGCCTCAAGGTTAAACATTCTGTAAAGACTGATAATTTGATTTATTGTAGTCTTTCTGACAGCTAGAACCAGTCTGGCTATTCTTCTTTCACCTTTGGCATTAACAAGGCTTTTTCATTTGCAGACGTTTTTTGTTCCTTATGTGTACTCTCTCTCTCTACACACTATTGTGTGTAAAAATCTACGAAGATCAGAAACAAGCATGAATATTAAGTGATGGTCTTGAGATGAATGTGCACATGATTGAATGAATACTAGGGTTTATATACTGTAGGGTTCAAGTGTTACCTTGTGGTAACCCATAAACCTGTTCCATCTTCTGTTGCTATTCTTAGCAGAAGTAGTTTATAATATCCATCTACCAGACCATCATTGGTCCTTCACTTTAGCGGAAAGAGGAGAGGCTTGCAGCGGATACATACTGATAATTGGGAAGGATCTGATTAGGCCATAACATAGTGCAGATTTGAAGCATGGAGACGCTCATGGAGATTCGGCTCTCAACTTCCAATTAGCTATAATAGATATGTCAGGTCACTGGCGTTGGGATAATCTACTTGTTATGACTAATGCATTAAGATGAACAAGTCTGGGCTAAAATAGGCCCTAAATCAGGCGCCTTATCTCTATCTACTGGAACATTATAATTTGGAATTGTTCTGGCTGGCTGTTCCTCCTATATAACCAACTTGTTTTATAGGCCCTCAACCAAGCCCATGTACAGCTCTGGTACTGTATGTGACAACAAATCTGATGTAAAAACAAACCAGCTGCCATTTTGTCTGGTAATTGCTTTTGAGGTCTACAATCCTAGATGGACATTTTTATCAGCTGTCAGCTAACAAAGACTAAAGAGATGTGTCGTTAGCAGCCATCTAGCAGTGAAACAAGGCTTATCCTGATCAGGTCAAGTTTCCCATCATGCAATAAATGTTCAGTAAATGTTGCTAAACATTAATTTTATTATTTTACTACTTAACGTATGTATCTTACATTTAAAAAAGATGCAGGAAGTAAATTAAGCTGTTAATAGGTTTTCATTACCTCTATTAAGCTATTCAAGGTATTCAGTTATTTTCATCCAGTCTAATTGTGTAAGCATGGGCGTGGTCAAGTGACACATATTACTATCCACCCTTGGTTGTTGTCAAGCTTATTTATCGATATCTTTTGTTTTGTCAGGAAGATGAAGCCCAGAGGTTTTCTTTCTCACAGGCTAATACACAGGTGTGAGCACCCACGCAGCAACCTCAGGGGCTCGTCAGACACACATAGCACACACATAGCAGAGTGATGACTGAATAGGAATGTATGGAGAAAAATGTGTGCGATGCGTTTCAAAGCAGAATGTAAATTACACTTATTCTTTGCTTAAACAATGTCTCAGTTTTACTAAATTATAGTTTAACATTACTGTATATCATACTTGAGATCACTGAGGTCAGGTGATATTTACCACCATAGCATGAATCATTTGAGTATACTAGGTGCTCAAAAGTGTAAAGAACAGCTAAAGGCGGATAAAAATTGGTAATATGCAGTACATGAAGTTTCTTAACATATGATTTCACCCAGTGGCTGATTTAGCAATTTGGGGGCTCAAGGCGAACATGGATATGGGGCCCTCTGCATTCAGTGCTTTTTTTTTATAAGTCTTACTTTAAACTTCCATTCACTGTTCATCCCACAAAAAAAAACATACTGTAAATAGGTTAACTAATGCACAAATAATTTTCTACAATGTATGTAGACTCATTGTCAGTTTACATATCTGATACAGATACCTTTGTATTTCAACATGATCAGCAGGTTAATAGTTGACGATTGGACTCGGTCGTCTATACTGTTTCACTAAATAAGAAAACTCATGACAGGTCAGTGGAGTGACACAAATAATACCAAATAATACTTATTAAAATGATTACCTCTTATCTTTATCCTTGCCTTCCCATCTTTGTCTTACTCTGTCTGTCTGTCTGTCTGTCTGTCTGTCTGTCTGTCTGTCTGTCTTCTTCTATCCCTTTAATGCTTTTTAGTTGATGTATTTCTCCGGCTACTTGACCGCTTTCTTTTTTTCCCCCTTCCAATCCTTTTAATGCATTTTAAAGTTTCTCTTCATCATCAGTATATTTATTTTCCTCTTTTTTTTGTATTTTTTTGTCTTTGCATCTCTCCCCTTCTCATTTATTGATTTTATTTGATATGGAGGTCTCTCTCTCTCTCTCTCTCTCTCTCTCTCTCTCTTCTTTTTGCTTTCTCCTTTTCAAATGTTACTTTCATGTCTTTCCTTCTCTTCTCCCCTTTTGGCACTGTACTGTATTTCTCTAGCTTTTATTCTTTCTCCATGTTTTTTTTTTTAATAGCTTAGTCTTCCTTCATCAAATGAGATTTAGTGGGTGGGGAAAAATGAATATTGGGATGTTGGATTAAGAATAATATGAACATAATGTTGATAAAAATATTTTAAATAATTAGTCTAAATAATGTAAACTAAGACACTAAAATCTGGCCTTGCAAGCTTTGGCTTCAACAAACTTTGTTATACCTGACTCCATATCCACTGATTTTCTGACTTTGTGATCAATGGAGAGAACAGCACGTGCAGACAGCCTCTCTTGTGACATTGTTCACCTGAGGTGACCTGTGACTATCTATTTAGTTCATTTCGTTCTTTTGATCAGAAATAAAATAAATAAAAAAGACCCCCAATACGTCTACATACACAAATTTTGTCTATAGGTCCAGTAATTAAAAATTACAATGCAACTAAGGACATACTGTGTATTATAATAAACAAAATGAGTAGTTCACCTCTCATATCTTCCAGTCTGAGCCGGTACATAACCTACGGAGGTTTTGCGATGCTTTGCGCGCCCAGTAGAAAATGAACGGATCAATTCAATTCAATTAAATTTTATTTGTATAGCACTTTTAACAATTGACATTGTCTCAAAGCAGCTTTACACAATCAAAAGAATTATTTAAGTCAAAATGTGAAATCAAAGTGAATCAAAATGTTCAGATAGTCCCTGGTGAGCAAGCCGAGGGCGACAGTGGCAAGGAAAAACTCCCTGAGATGGTAATAGGAAGAAACCTTGTGAGGAACCAGACTCAACAGGGAACCCATCCTCATCTGGGTGAAACAGATAGCAGGAAATGATCTGCATTTATACAGTGTGTTAGGTAGCAGGCAGTTCAGCTATAATAGTTTATGTTAATTGATGTTAAAATGGAGTCCAGTAGTTATTGGAGACTCAGATAGACTTGTAGAAAGTTCCAGTCCTGAACTATCGAATTGTCAAGTCCTCAGAGAAACAGCTGACAACACCAGTCGAAGCCAAATCTCTCACTCTCTGAGGATCACTCTCTGAGATGACTTGTTCTTCTGAGTCACGTTAAAGATTCGTTCAAAAAGAATGAATGGTTCATGAACAACCCAACACTAGTGTGTTTGGGGGGGAGGGGGACTAAAACGCTTCAACGCAACTCGCGTGGCATAAAGGCATTCTAATGCTATTTCAGCAAGTGGATTTTAATTATTTTTAAATATTAGACGCAAGTGCTGGCTAAAACTACTTAGTTAGACTTAAATCATGGGGCCCTGGCAGTTCGGGGCTCTAGGCGCTCACCTACTTTTGCCTAATGATAACGCCGCCTTTGCCTTCACCTGTCTCTAGTAAAATTTGTGGCAGTGAATTTAGCCAGCAATTCATCATTATTCGCCTTGGCGGTGTTATCTGGGGCAGATATGATATGGGCAGACAAGCTAGGCACATGCGTTGGTTGTGGATCACAGAACTGCAAGAGCTTTATCCGTTACATTCACTACAAGCGTCATACTATTATACATTGTCAAAATTAAAGTATTATAATTATGGAAGCATCATTTTAATGTCAATTTTTCCTTTTTTCTTTCATGCATTCAGTCCTGCTCTTGTTTTTAGTTAAATATTCTGTTAACAGTGGTTTAGTTAGATTGTGCTCAAGCATTAGACTTACCAATTGTGAATACATTTAGAAGAAAGAACTATTCATAAATTACTTAGGAGTAGTAGCTAATTAGGCTGTTTGCATGGGCAAGTTGTAAAAAAAAGTACAAAAATAAAATGCACCAAATGTTGTGATTCATATATGTACTGTATATGTTCGATGCCCGATGTTCTGCCTTTTGAGTTTTGCACTGGCACTCCAAGGCCATTATAGCTATAGTAAGCAGTGTACGTTTAAGTACAATGTTTACTTACTGTACTAAATTTATGACTTTCAAAAATTTTATCTCAATAAATCAATAAGATTAAAAATTTTATTCAGATCTGTTTTTTAAGCCAATTTAGCTGAAATGAACTGGTCTATTAATTGGTTACGTACAGCAATGCTATCACATAACAATCTAAAGATTCCACATGAAAATGCAATTGCATTACATAAAGAATATGGCCACTTCATAGCTTATAAACATGTTTTTATTTAAAATGTGTTTTTATTTGTATCCATGTATTATTATTATTATTATTATTATTATTATTATTATTAGCATAGGTGTCTAAAAAGTGAAGCAGTAAAAGGTAGGAATAAACTCAGGATTTGGTTATTTCTATGGATTACAAATCCTTTTATTTGCAATTGATAGTTTGTCCAATTACCCCCCAAATTAAAGCTGAAAGTTTACACTTTAATCAAATATTGATTGCAAAAGTATGAGAACTGTGTCATTGTCCAAATACTTGGCTCCAACTGCATGTTGTGCAAATATGTTGATCTGAATTTAATGAGTAAATCCACAAAACCATAATGAGTGTAAGGGGAAACATACAGTATAGAGCATATGTAGCTTTCTTCTTATTGGTTTCTCATGGATATACAGTAATAAAAAAATATGACTTTAAGTCAACATTGAAAGTTTAAAAATTTTTTTAGTACTGTACTAAATGTTTTTCAACAGCATATTTTAAGCATTAAAATATTTTAAAGCACTAGAAAACAAGCATTAGTGCTTTAGTAAGGGCTTTTGTCTGGTTATCCATAAAAAAAACTTAATTTCAGTTAATGTGTCCTTAATTGCTTTCTTTGTTAATTGGTTCTGAAAGCCTGTCAGCTCTTGTCATTGTTACTAAGACGCACCTGGTAGCTTTCACTGTGCTCTAGACTATTTCTCCTTTTTTCTTTCAAGGTAATTGCCGTAACTTTATTGTTTCTCCATAGCAACATGCCCGGTCATTTTTCTTTCCCCAACTAATCTATTATGACTGTTACGAATTAATATATTTTTATTCAGCTGAAACCCACATATGTTCTTATAACACTACAGCATTTTAAGAGGAACACAAAATTTGCCACTAACTCTTTTAACAAGCATAATGACTTGTTACCACAGACCTTGTACAGTACGTAAGAGCATTGGAGCTACGGCTACGTGTTCCGTTTAGAATCTATTTTTCCGCATTTTCATCTTGTCAGTCTGTGTTGGTCAACCATAACATGCCCAACCTGTTACAGGAGATGTGATACTTAAACGAAAAAAACAAAGTAAACAATCATTTTGAAACTGATACGGAAGTTCTTCGTCTGATTTTTTCCCATGGGTTTGCCCTGGGTAATGGCTAAATGGAAAAAAATCCACCCTGTTTAGGGCCAATGTGTTATTACTAACATGGTGGACATGTACATAAGAGGGTTGACATCCTGGATAATTCGGGTTCATATATAAACAAAAAACAAAAAACAAAACAAAAAAAATAATTAAAAAAAAAAAAAAAAAAATATATATATATATATATATATATATATATATATATATATATATAGATTTTTTTTTTTTAAAGGTGTAAAATACCAGGAATGACCCATTTAGAAAATTTGTATAATCAGACCTATCATACAAGCTTGCATGAGAAGATTAGGAACATACGCAGACTGTATAAAAAGAACTGGACAAACCCTCTTTGATGTCATCCCTGGGTTTTCTAAAGAGTGAATTTAAGGCTTAACTGTGGTCGTCGCCATTTTGGCAGGAGCTGGCTACCCCTGTACCAAAGTTAATACAAAATTTGGCAAATGGTTGGACTGAACAAAGCCTGGCTGTTGTTTGGAACCCAGCTACCTAATTCAGTTACCACCCACAAGCTAGCAAGCTTAGCTTTCATTTAGCCACAATCCTACAGTTAACTTAATTTGATTATCATCTACAGTACACCCTACATTGTCTCATGTCAACTCCTACAATATGTTTCTTGTGGTAAGTTAAACTACAAAAATTACAGTTAGTTGTCACTCAAATTGACCGCACGCCTAATGATACATGAATTAAAGTCGTAATTAGATTTTAACTGATGAGTTACATAACCACCCTCTACCCCCGTTGTCATGTAAGAAAATGTAGCTATGGAGACCAACATAGTGTCTTGTACCAGGTTGTAAACATGTATTTCTTTTGTAAAGTTGTTGCATGCTAGCATGAGGCTTTATGGGCATTGACTCGCTTTTGGAGCTAGCTACCCTAGTGAACATTTGAGGAACTGCATGTTTTGGCACTTCCGCTTCGGGCTTCATTTTTCTGAACCGGAGGCGTTAGCCCTTGATCATGAATGTTGTTAGTTATCCTCGGCTAATGTTTTCTCACATTCATTATCCTTAAGTTAACATCAGTAACTTAAATAAGTGTGTGTTTCAAGGCAGGCTTTCATGTACATTTATTTTCCATAAATGTACATGACAATAAATGTAGATGAGGTAAATATAAGAGGTAAATATAAGATGTTTTTACATTACAGTTCTACTTTAATTGAGGCACACTTCAGCTTTACCAATAGATGATTAAGTGCACTTGAACTTGAATTGAGAATCCAAGTGCTTTTACAGCATTAGTGTTGATGTACAGTACAATAAGGGTTGTGTGCGTATAACTCTGAAATCAATTGAACATTAAATAAAATAAAAAAAACATTACTGGTATTATAAGGGTTAAAATTGTGGGGATAAATAAATCTGTGGAATTTACAAACACACACACACACACACACACACACACACACACACACACACAGTGTACACATCACCCCTGCAGAATTTTCCACAATTAGTTAAGTGTGTTTTGATGTTCTACCCCAGCATGGATCTCTTCAGGGCTAATCCTCTCTTACACACACACACAAAGCAAAGCAAGTGGAGGAGAGAGTAACTGAGTAGGAACACTGTGTCCTTAAGCTAAAAAAGCATGATAATAAAAGCTTAATTTCACATGCTTAAATAAAGCAACAACAATTCACAAACACACACATGTTTTTTCATGAGAATTTTTTAGGTCATTTAAACTTAACCTTAGTGCGTAGATTTGTTTTATCCATTTGCTTTTTTTTTATTTATCTTTTTCAATTCTGGAAGTAATTGTTATTGTTCTTTGAGTTGGCCGAATAAATCCTACCATCATTAGAGCCAAAAAATAACACACACTCACTAAAAATACATCCTGTCTTGCCCACACCACTTCATTCTCAACGTCCCACACACTCCTCCTTGCATGTCTCTGACATTACCGTTAGTCCGGACACTTTCTTCATAAGACCTCTGAGTCAACCTCGATCTCCATACTCACTGTCTAATAATTCTGTATACAAGTACAGTATGAGGTACAGTATGGTTGGATTGGCCAGAGATTTTACTTGGTAACACACTGAATGCTGAACAGAAGTGATTGAGTAGAGTATTTATGTCCATACTGGACTCAGTAGGAGTAAATCAGTGTGTAGTAGGAACCACTCATAATGCAGGTTACACTTTAGATTTAATAATATCTTTTGGATTAAGCATAAGAAATTTATTTACAATTCCACTGTCTGTCTCAGATCACTATCTTGTCTCAATTAAAGTGTGTTATAGTGATAATGTACGTGCAGCACTGCGCTACCGTATTACATTCACGTCAACTACCACACAAAGCTTTACTAGTAATCTCCCAGAATTAACAACATTGATTGGATCACCGTCTGACCCCACAGAACTCGTTCAGGCGACTGAATATTTAAAGTGGACGTTCCGTTATACTTTGGATAATGTAGCTCCAGTTAAAAGAAAAATTATTAGAGATAAGAAACTCGCTCCCTGGTATAACAACCACACACGCACTTTAAAACAGACATGTAAATGACGTAAATGGCGTCAAACTAAATTGGTAATATTTCAAATAGCATGGAAAGAGAGCATCCTGAACTATAGGAAAGCTCTTAGTGTAGCTAGATCAACATATCTCTCCACTCTTATAGAAAATAACAAAAATAATGCTAGATTTTTATTTAATGCCGTAGCCAAATTAACTAGAAATAAGACCACTGCAGAAATCTCCACAACATCATGCAATAGTGAGGACTTCATGAACTTTTTTAATAATAAAATTGTAAATATTAGGCATAAAATTGAGGCTTTGAAACTGGACAATGTAATAGATGCAGATGTGAAACTAACTATGTCTGATCGAAACCTAGAATACTTTACTCCCCTTGAAGAGAATGAACTAATTTCACTCATTTCTTCAGCAAATTCATCAACCTGTACAGTATATTAGATCCTACAGTACACCGACAGATTTTCTTAAACAGATACACTACTATATACTATATACTACTAGATGTAGTACCAGCAATTACAGAACCCCTGTTGAGAATAATTCATTCCTCACTCAGCATTGGTTATGTTCCAAAATCTTTTAAATTAGCAGTTATTAAACCGATTATTAAGAAACCTGACCTCGACCCCTGTCAGCTGTCCAATTACAGGCCAATATCAAACCGGAGAAGCTATGCAGCTATGCTCATATCGACATAGAAATAGCATACAAGAACTATATCAGTGAGGATTTAGGCCTCATCACAGCACAGAAACAGCACTCGTAAAGTAATAAACTTTATAGCACTTTTTGTAAGTCGCTCTGGATAAGAGCGTCTGCCAAATGCCTAAATGTAAATGGCCTCTGATCAGGGTTGTGTAACTACAGTATGCTTGTATTACTCGACCTCAGTGCAGCTTTTGACACCATTGATCATAGTATTCTTCTTCACAGATTAGAAAATGTAGTAGGAATTAAGGGTACAGCCCTCTCCTGGCTCAGATCCTATTTGACCGATCGTTATCAGTATCTAGATTTAAATGGTGATTATTCTGCATGCTCTCTAGTGGAGTTTGGTGTTCCACAAGGTTCAGTTTTAGGCCCACTGCTTTTTTCCCTTCACATGCTTCCTCTGGGCAACATAATCCATAAACATGGTATTAGTTTTCATTGTTATACTGACGACACACAGTTATATGTCTCAGCAAAACCATACGTATGAGAAAAACCAGCTTACTAAAGTTGAGCAATGTGTGCAGGACATAAGAGATTGGATGCTAATTAACTTCCTTCTGCTTAATCCGGATAAGACAGAAGTTCTAGTCACAGGACCACATTCAGCTAGTAATAAGATTTTAGATCAACTTTACCTGTAACTTAAGATGGCCTTTATGTTCCATCAAGTGCAACAGTAAAAGACCTCTGAGTGATTATAGATTTAAGCCTTTCATTTGAAGCTCATGTAGACAATATCACCAGGATAGCATTCTTTCACCTCAGAAATATTGCCAAGAAATATACTGTGGCTAAACAATGCAGAAAAAGTAGTTCATGCTTTTATCACCTCTAGGTTGGACTATTGTAATGCCTTACTTGTTCAACTAGATGCATAAACAAGCTTCAGCTAGTCCAGAATGCAGCAACGAGAGTCCTCACTAGAACCAGATGATGCAAGCACATGACATCTACACTATCTTCACTTCATTGGTTCCCTGTGAAATTTCGGGGGCAGAGCTTTTTCTTACAAAGCCCCAAAATTATGGAATAGTCTTCCAAATAGTGTTGGGGACTCAGACACAGTCTCAGTGTTTAAGTCTAGGCTAAAAACCTATTTATTTAATCAAGCATTTTTATAAATAGATTTGTCTTGGGTAAAGGAGCAGATCTGGGGGACTCATGGACATGCTGTAGAGTATTAGTTGAACTGGTATGTTTAGATGCTGTCTTCCCCACTCTCATTGATCACTCAGGTTTGTTGACGGTGAGGTGATTGTTTGCTTTACATCTCAGGGAGCCCTCATGTCTGTGTTTCCTTCTGGCTCTCCCTTTTAGTTATGATGTTATAGTTCGTCCTGCCAGAGTCTCTGCTTGCACTCTACACTAAATATACATTCACATTATACATCATGTGACTGCGACCATACAGTACCTAACTGTTACAGTATCTCTCCTCTTCTGTTCTCTCTTTCCCTCTCTGTCGAGCTACACATGTCGTTCCTGAGCTGCCAGTGATCCAGACTCCCTCTGCCCTCTGGATCTGTCTGACCCATCCTTGTGCCCCACTTCTGGTTGGAGATCTTGTCACATGGATGCCCCGTATGTCTCTTTGGGATGCGTCTGGTGTCTTGGGATGGTTTCACTCTACCATGAAGACGGTTCTGGCCTCGACTGGTGTTGACAGCTGTTTCTCTGAAGACTTGACTTGGCTGCACTTGCTCGATAGTTCAAGACTGGAAAAGTCTACCTGAACCTCCAATAACTACCTGGACTCCATATTAACATCAATTCAAGTGCCCCTATTATGCCATTTTAAAGGTTGCTAATATTGCTTTATGAGTCTATTAAAACAGGTTCACACGTATGCCAAGTCAATAAACACTTTAGTTTTCTCCAAAAATAGATTTAATTTTACCGCAATTTCTAAATGATTCGTAAATGACTCGTGTGAAGCAGTTCAATGAATCAGTCTGTCTAAACCCCTCCTTTCCGTGAGCCTTCACTGCTGTGGTCAGATGGCGCGGCCCTTTATGATTGGTCTACCCCTACAGCGTGTGTCGGAAAACGAAACGGCCATTACCATAACTGAACGACAGCTCTGGAGACCTGTCAATACAATAGAAAAGATGGCCTTGATTTTACCCTATCAATTTGAGTCTGACAATGAAACGGTTGAAGTGGCACATTGACAAGAAACTTCCGCAAACACGACTGGAGCAGGACGTTTCTCAGTGGTAAGTGTCATATGTTAACAATAGTGTGGTAACATTAATTGTAAGATGTGATAGCATCGTCATTTTAATATTTGTTTAGGTGCACATGTGGGAACTGTGTCAGAATGCCAAACGAATGTGAAAACCTGTGCTGCCGCGAAGTAGGACAGGTTGTATAAAGTTAGTATTACATGACAGGTAGTATAAAGTTGTTCGCGACGTAGAACATGGGCGGACATTATGCAAATATGTTAATTAGTGACGTGGATCCGTAACAGAAAAAGATTCGAATTGCTAACGACTTGTTTAGGCGAATGTGAGCTGACTCTTTTTTTAATAGACAAAAACTTTATTTATCGTGCACTGTCGGTGTCACAACTTTACAGATAGTTTATGTTCACATACAGCTACATGACACACTGCATGAAAGATCATATTTGAAAACGCATAATAGGGGCACTTTAACATTAACTGTTATAGCTGAACTGGCTGCCACCTAACACACAGTATAATTGCAGATCAATTCCTGCTTTCTGTTTCACCCAAATGAGGATTGGATGGATTCCCTGTTGAGTTTGGTTCCTCTCAAGGTTTCTTCCTATTACCATCTCAGGGAGTTTTTCCTTGCCACTGTCGCCCTCGGCTTGCTCACCAGGGACAATCCGACCATTTTGATTCATGCACACTGGTTCCATACAGACCAAAGAATTCAGTTTGCTAAGAAACATAAAGTTTGGACTTATAACAAATAATCAAATTAAACAGTCTGATGAGTTCAGATTGTGCTAGGAGGGTGCTCGGTGTGTAAAAAGGCAAGAGCATGAAGCGATGCACCCATCATATTTAGTGGCCACTGTGCAAGCCTCTGGAGGCAATGTATGATCTGCGGTTGCTTCAGTTGGTCAAGGTTAGGTTCAGCAGCGTTATGTAATAATACAACCTGACCAAATGTACAGAATGATCGGGGTATCACATCAATGTACTGTATATTTTTTCCTGTTGGTACAGGTACAGTATGTTTGAGGCCAACAATGGCAAATTGTGAACGAGTTCACATAGATATTGGCCAACATAGTGTCCTGACCTTAACCTCATTGAAACTGTTCGACTAAAAAGTTAGACTCTGCTGCCATTAATACAAGATCTTGGGCAAAAATTTATGCAATTCTGGAAAGAAAGCAATGTTGTGATGTTGTATAATGTTATCAAAAGAATACTACAGTGAATGGATTGACAGCAAAAAGTGGTCCAATTAAATAATAAAGTATGCATTTTTTTGGTACTTTTTGTTAGTAAGTGGAAGTGAAGATCACTAGGTAATCTCAACAGTGTAATCAGTGGTTACTTTCCTGGACTGTACAAAGAAAAAAAAAGATTCTTTTGACATTCCTTTGGAAATGTCATCCCTGCTGTTGATGTCTATTCATGGATGTACAGAACATACAGTATCAATAGAACAAAAAAAGGTCATGTTCGACTTTAGTAAGGGCATTGATCAGACCTACAAGTATTTCTAATATCAGAACCGGATTTAAAATACATCTGAATCCGTCATCCTTTTTACTCATAGGTTTTAATGTATGTCTTTTACTTAAGATACAGAAAATCTCCTATACGTAAGAATATAACATTGTGAAAGTCAGTCATTGTTGTTCATTATCGCAGGTTCAATGGATCCTTATGGAGTTTCTGCTTCATTCAATAGCTGTGGTGAAAAAAATATACCTGTGTGCATTGTGAGAGGGGTTGCTATGGTAGCCTGTGTAAGTGCAGAACAGATTAACAGACCAAATATTTAATAGCAAACTAAATTAAAAACAAGAAAACGAGAACAAATGTGAAAACACAATTCACTTATCACATGCTCATTGCTGATTAGTTCCCGTGACCCCATAGAAATGGAGATCTGATGGTTAGCAATAATAAGAAACATGAGACTTAATGAATGTACTGATTTTCCTATCAAATCAAATCAAATGCCGTTTTCCTCTGCATATGTACAGTAGGCAGATTTTGGCAAACAGTGAATGATAGGTAGCAAACCGTGCAGCAGAGTAATAATATTAAAAATCTTAATCTTCATAATGGAAATCATAATCTACTGTATAGTCTTTGACACATGAATTAGAACAGCTATACAAATGAAAAGCGATTTAAGTTGATGCACATATTGTGCTATGTTTAAAAGCCTATAATGTATGTAACAGCTGTAATTAGCAAGCTTATACAGTAAATGAAACAAAAGCAAGCATTTATAGGAATTATCATCTGCCTGTTTACAAGTTCCCACCCACCCACACTTACAGAATGCAAATAAGTCTTAGGCTGTGCGTTCTGGATGGATGGATGGATGGATGGGCGTTTAGACTGTTCCTAAATATATACACATGTTGCTGATGTGCTGTCGATTCCAAGTTACACACTCAGATTAAGGATGGTTGAAAGCACTTTTCGAAAAAGATTTATTAAATTTTTAAAAAATCACTTCTAACAATCCTACATGTGCCAGGACGGTGCTATTTGGAGGATTCTGGCCCATGTTTCTCAGATACTTCTCCACTTGCACTGTGACACTCTGCTCTCAATTATCGCTTTATCTGGGACTTGTTTGTTCTGCTCATGGTTGTTACATTCTAACCCGTCTAAACTGAATGAATAAGCAATAATCAGCTTATATTAGACTTTCAGGCATGCAATGAAAATCATTGGGAACACCTGTGTTTTGTCTAATCACATGATTTGTCAGAACCCTTACAGAAATGCTTAGCGTGGAAACTAAATAAAGCTCTGGACAGAAGTTTGTGATTAATAAGAGCTCTCTGAGTAGTTTTGTTTACAATAGATGAAGTACGGCTAGTTCTACCACTCTTACCGGCAGCGCACTGTCCCGGAAAACTTTGACGTAATCTCCCATCAGTATTTTGTGTTTAGTAAGCTTTTGCCAAAAGAAGATGGTTGCTCTGAGATTTCCAAGGCCCCCTGAATTGCATAACTGGGTCTAAGAACACAGTGGAAGCATCACAGCTGCCAGAGTTTTAAGCCATGCAGTATTACACATTCACTATCACTACTGAGATTATTTGAACCGTAGCATTATTTGTTTAAGATATTCCCTTTGAAAATTACAATTATACCTGAATACTTAATTGTAGTGCTTTCATACATAAAGTGACAAATATATTCCTAACATACATGGAAATTAACAGTTAGACAGCAAAATGAGATTTTGCAGTTTTGTGAAAAACGAGCTGAAACAAGAAGTATTGCACACTGATAGAGACTATTTTGTTCATATTTTCTTTGAGTCACGAGTGTATTAGATAGCATAAATGCAAAAACTGTTAAACTGGATTGTATCATTTTTTTTTCATTAAATTTTTTTCTTCAAAAATCTATAACTCCATCACCCATAGTTTTGGCACAATGGAATAATCAGCCTCTAGTTGTGTTTGTGGTTATTTACATATGCTATTTAGTATTAATAATATCTTTTATTAAATGTAATATTAAGGTTAACTTTTTTAGAGTTAAGTTTTAATATATATATATATATATACAGTGGTGTGAAAAACTATTTGCCCCCTTCCTGATTTCTTATTCTTTTGCATGTTTGTCACACTTAAATGTTTCTGCTCATCAAAAACCGTTAACTATTAGTCAAAGATAACATAATTGAACACAAAATGCAGTTTTTAAATGAAGGTTTACGTTATTAAGGGAGAAAAAAAACTCCAAATCTACATGGCCCTGTGTGAAAAAGTGATTGCCCCCCTTGTTAAAAAATAACTTAAATGTGGTTTATCACACCTGAGTTCAATTTCTGTAGTCACCCCCAGGCCTGATTACTGTCACACCTGTTTCAATCAAGAAATCACTTAAATAGGAGCTACCTGACACAGAGAAGTAGACCAAAAGCACCTCAAAAGCTAGACATCATGCCAAGATCCAAAGAAATTCAGGAACAAATGAGAACAAAAGTAATTGAGATCTATCAGTCTGGTAAAGGTTATAAAGCCATTTCTAAAGCTTTGGGACTCCAGCGAACCACAGTGAGAGCCATTATCCACAAATGGCAAAAACATGGAACAGTGGTGAACCTTCCCAGGAGTGGCCGGCCGACCAAAATTACCCCAAGAGCGCAGAGACAACTCATCCGAGAGGCCACAAAAGACCCCAGGACAACATCTAAAGAACTGCAGGCATCACTTGCCTCAATTAAGGTCAGTGTTCAAGAAAGAGACTGGGCAAAAACGGCCTGCATGGCAGATTTCCAAGGCGCAAACCACTTTTAAGCAAAAAGAACATTAAGGCTCGTCTCAATTTTGCTAAAAAACATCTCAATGATTGCCAAGACTTTTGGGAAAATACCTTGTGGACCGACGAGACAAAAGTTGAACTTTTTGGAAGGTGCGTGTCCCGTTACATCTGGCGTAAAAGTAACACAGCATTTCAGAAAAAGAACATCATACCAACAGTAAAATATGGTGGTGGTAGTGTGATGGTCTGGGGTTGTTTTGCTGCTTCAGGACCTGGAAGGCTTGCTGTGATAGATGGAACCATGAATTCTACTGTCTACCAAAAAATCCTGAAGGAGAACGTCCGGCCATCTGTTCGTCAACTCAAGCTGAAGCGATCTTGGGTGCTGCAGCAGGACAATGACCCAAAACACACCAGCAAATCCACCTCTGAATGGCTGAAGAAAAACAAAATGAAGACTTTGGAGTGGCCTAGTCAAAGTCCTGACCTGAATCCTATTGAGATGTTGTGGCATGACCTTAAAAAGGCGGTTCATGCTAGAAAACCCTCAAATAAAGCTGAATTACAACAATTCTGCAAAGATGAGTGGGCCAAAATTCCTCCAGAGCGCTGTAAAAGACTCGTTGCAAGTTATCGCAAACGCTTGATTGCAGTTATTGCTGCTAAGGGTGGCCCAACCAGTTGTTAGGTTCAGGGGCAATTACTTTTTCACACAGGGCCATGTAGGTTTGGGTTTTTTTTCTCCCTAAATAATAAAACCCCTCATTTAAAAACTGCATTTTGTGTTTACTTGTGTTATCTTTGACTAATAGTTAAATGGGTTTGATGATCAGAAACATTTAAGTGTGACAAACATGCAAAAGAATAAGAAATCAGGAGGGGGGCAAATAGTTTTTCACACCACTGTATATATATATATATATATATATATATATATATATATATATATATATATATATATATATTTTTTTTTTTTTTAACATAAAAAGCATGAGTTTGATTGTGTTTGTAGTGAGTCAAACAGAAAGTATTGGTGACAAATTAGATCAAGGAAAGAAATCTGTGAAAAAGTCTGTTAAAAAGTGTTTTGGTGCCCACAAACAAGTATTTAAAAATATTTACAAATAATTACAAATATTGTTGAAGGTCAAAAAAATTTAGTTTACAAAATCATCAACCTTAATCTCTACCAGTTTATCACAGGTACCATTTAACCAACAGCTTTCCACACACAGCGTGTGGATCTTATGTCTCTTGTACACAAATTACTTGTGCATATTTGAACCATAACATTTTTATTTTGTTCGTAACATTATTTCCATGCTTCATCACAGTGCTTACATTTTACTATTCCACATACAGTAGCTTTATATCTTTTAAAACATGTTGTTGATCAACATCGCATAATGCCCTAATTCGCAGACAGTATGGTTGGTGTTATGCGACACTTACTGTAATTCATTACTGGCAGTAAAAGATTGTAAACAACCATTTTTTTGGCTTAAACATTCTCAAAAATCCCTTTAAGCACATTTAAGCCACTCACGACAGAGTTACACTCCTACTGTACATCAATCATAGTGACAAAGATGGAGGCAGATAGCACTTTCCTTGAGTTTTTATGTCACCCTCAAATGGTGCAGTAGTAGCAGTTTAAAAAACATGTGGTCGGCTCATGGCAAGTGTCCTGGGGGAAGCATGTGTTAGATCTCATTCTCTGGTTGGCTTGATGTAGAAGGACCATGAAAATGGTGGAAATTAGATATGACTAAAATATGGAGAACATCAGGGAAAAAGGGCAATCATGCCCAAAACATTGTTCAAAATACCAGAAACAGGTAAAAGTACATTGTACTACTGTATAAGCGCCAACAAAATCTTAACTTGATTGGAAAGTCGAAACCAGAATAGCCTGCATGTAAACAAACAGCTCTATAAAGCTAAACACAAGGAGCTAAATGTTTACCTCAGAATGACACAGAAAAAAATGAGGGCTTAAATACACAGCTAATCAGAGGAGACATGAAACATAAACATGTGGGAATGTACTATACAGTCAAATGGAAGATGGCGGTGCCGCGCTGTTGGCTGCATTATTCCCTCAGAGCTATGACAAGGGGGACAATCGTGACAGATTGAAGATCGACTGTTCAAGTTAAGCTTGGGTCATATTGTGTGTTGGAATTGAGGCAGGTTTGTGTGGAAGCATACAGTAGCATGTCGTTTAGTTTCCACAACAATTCATTAAATTAGATGATGATAAAAATGTTCTAATAATAAAGTCCTAATAATAAGGCAGAATTTGATTTTGCTTTTTAAAATTTATTTCTTTGTTTTTTTTGCTAAACATGAACATTGTCCTTACTGTACAGTGACATGGGCTCTGTTTCAGGGGGAAATTATGGAGAGGAACATAACACTGCCACTGTGAGCTTCTATTCATCTTCCTGACAGGCCTAGAAAATATAGTGTCATGGTACGCCAAATGACTAAACAAATCACTCTATTGACATTCCGCATGCGTTTGTAGTAGTCTGCTGTTTTTAGGTGACCCTGTCTGCGAGTGCCCAAACTTTTAACTTTATCTCGACTTCAGCACTACTAACCAATCAGCCATAACATTACTGTATGCTCATCTGCATATTATTGAATATATCCCCCTTTTGTCACCAAAACAGTGATGCGCTGTATTTCGCATTAACCTTCATCATTGGCCTTGACCGCCCATGACCCTGTCGCCGGTTCACAGGTTTTCCTACCCTGAACCACTTCTGGTATGTCCTGACCACTGCAGCTTGGAAACATCCCACAAGGGTTGGAGTTTTGGAGTTGCTCTGATGCAGTCATATAGCCATCACGATCTGGCACTTGTCACAGTAGCTACTGTCACAATATCTCATTACAATGGCACCTGGATGTGGCTAGGTATGTTAGGCAGCAAGTGAACCCTTTGTCTGTGTTGACGTGTTGAAAATAGAAAAAAAATAAGCAAGCGTACGGATTTTAGTAACTTTGACAAGGCTCGAATTGAGGACTGGTCAGACCAACTCCAAAACGGCAGCTCTTGTCAGATGTTCCTGGTCAGCAGTGGTCAGGACTTAACTGAAGTTGTGCAAGGAATAAAACCCTGTGAAATGGCAACAGGGCAGCGAAAAGGCTGGGTCATGTATTCTGGTCCAATAGAAGAGCTACTGTTGCTTAAACTGCAGACAGTTAATGCTGGTCTCCATAGAAAGGTGTCAGAACACACAGATTATTGCTGTTTTGGTGGAAAAATGTACTGTGTTTGTTGCCTTTTCCTCATTACTACAGTATACTGTATTTGTTGTCTAGGTTGCTCTGAGACTTCCATTCAGTTGTACTGTAAACATGTATATGGCTAGAATGATTTTTCTTCTTCAAAATTCATATTCCTCATTTCTTATATTGACAACATAAATAAATGTTTGTTCATTAGAGTACTTAATCTCTAATGAACATCTGTTAGTTGTATCTTCCTCCTTGTTCTTGTGCCTCTCTGACGCTCATAAACACACAAGCTGATGAGTGTTTATAGATGCATACGATGTCTTACTTAATTGTATGTGCGTTCACTCCGTAGGCAATCAGAGACCCTTTGAGACCAGAGAGTCGTGACTGTGACTCAAAATGTTCCTTTAGCCTTTAAAGAAGTTCGTGAGTGGTCATCACGATCCCCACTGTGGATACACAGCATTGACTACCATCATGTTCCATTTGAGACAGTACTGTGTGTCTTGTCTTGGGCACCCTGTTGCTATGATTCTCATTACTGGCAGTACTGTCTGCAGGATCTGCGTGCCCAATGCACCTTATGCTCTAGGCATTATTTCCTTAAGGGCCAGGAGCTAGTGTGCCACTGTATAGCCGATGCTATTTACACAGTGTAAGCACTGATGCAGTAGTAATGAGGTGGCCAGTCTCACTGCTGGAGGTATTGATCACATGCCTAGGGGATCTGCATCCACCACTGCAACCAGTTTGGTATGACTGCCCTTTTATCAAGTCCCATTGAAGCAGGTGTCCAGGTCATCTGCAGGTGATGAATAGCAAGTAGTAATGCATTAGCCTCGCCAGCTGTGCTTTTCTAATGCCATTAACCTCTCTCACTCATCGTCTATACTGCTTAATCATGTATTCAGGGTCACTGGTGGCCTGGAGCCTATCCCAGAAGACTTAGGGCACAAGGCAGGGAACACCCTGGACAGGGTACCACTCCATCGCAAGGGATACACACACTCACACACTATGGGCAATTTGAGAGTGCCAGTTAACCTAACCAACATGTCTATGGACTGAGTACCCAGAGGAAACCCACCCAAGCACGGGGAGAACATGCAAACTGGACGGGAATCGAACCTTGCTGGGAATCGAACCCAGACTGGAATCTAGAATACAGCAATTGTTCCCTACACTGTTTGTTATGCAGGAAAAAGTTCAGTGTCGAGGCTAATTAGAGCAGCACTACTTCTTCAACTGTAGTTATTTGGCATTATCCTATATTTATACTGTATTACTAACTTTTGATTGTTACACATGCACACAATTATATTCTGTATGAAATATACAAGCTCTGTAGCCAAATAAAACGTATTTGCACTGGACCCGGGCAAATTATAATTTTAGACATTAGAACTGTATCTGCATCAGCCCAAAATGGGGCCTCCTTGAAGTATTTGAACCACTATATGCATGAACATTGTCTTTCTTGGTGTAACCTTTTCGCGATAACATAAAAAAAAATCAAAGACTGGAACAAAGTATCCTACTGACTATTGATGCTTGGCAATGATTCAATTTGAATAATTCTTTATTCCAAAAGGTTTCCCAGTGGTGCACCAAAAGGAATGAATTCAGAACAATTAATTAGTTATAATTATCCACAAAACCAGGGATGAAAAAAGTAATTTTATGAATATTGTGTTTCATGTGCATGAGCTATTGCTATATAATTTGTGCTACCTGTATATGCACACATTGCAAGTGTTTGCTATGCAGCAAAATCGCGTGTGAGGGCTCTGTAACATTCCCGGTGCTGAGTTTTTGAGCAGGTCAAGAACCCCAAAAAGCCTCAGATGCTGGAAAAAAAAATCTTAAAAAGAACAAGAGTGTCCTCACACATAGGGTTGATGTCATATTGCTTGGGCCCTAATTATAATGCTTTTCACAATAAACATTAATCAAAAATCAATACTTATGGAAATCTAACCATATCTAGAAATCTGGATATACAGTACAGTAGATCCACATTTCTAATGAGCAAGCAAGTGGCAATATCTTATACAATAAAAATATAAGTATAATCAGTTATAGTATATGGTATAAGCCATATTTTGAACCAGAATATAAGTACAGTGTGAGTACAGCAACATTTCTTATGCAGTCCAAGTCTATGCTATAAAGTGAGTTTATCTACTGAAACATCTTTCATCTTAGGCATAACCTTTTTTTAGGATGTGCAAGTGTTCAGGGTATCCAGCTGAAATTATCCACATCAGTGGTAAATCGTAAGGGCTGAAAGCTGCAGATCACGAAGCAGGAAGAAAGCAGCAGGAGAGCATCAGTAGCCGCAGCGGGAGGGTGTGTCAGGGTCTGGCACAGACATCACATCAGGCAGCAGGAATAGATGTACAGATTGACAGACAAAGAAAAAAAAATCATTAGTCATAATCAGAGCATACAAGGCTATATATTGTGATCAGAGCACAAGGAGGAGTCTGGAGGCTTAGACTAGAATGACTAGAAGAAAAGATCAGAAGGCTATCAGAAGGTAAGGGGGTAGTGGGGACATCAGATTGACTAATTTCTTATCTTCAGCTATACAGTGTAGCCTCAGATTTCTCTTCTTGTCTGACAGTGAGAGTGGAGCTGATGTGGTCTTCTGTTGTTGTTGTTGTAGTCCAATTTAACTTAGTGTGTTACTGTAGCCTTCCTGTCCACTCACACCATTCTAGCAATTCTCCACTAACCTCTATCAGCAACAAGAGGCCCTTCTCCATTGCAGCTCACTATATGTTTTATGAGGCAGTGCTGGTTCAAATGGTTAATGCCCTGGGTTACTAACTGGAGAGTTGAGTGTTCAAGCCCCAGCACCACCAAGTTGCACTACTGAGCACCAGCTTCTTAACTACTGTATGATATGAGAATTTTTTTTTGTATGATTAATAATTATTGTTCTGCAAGGTACATGTGACAAATAATTGAATTTTAATGTTTTTGTCTTTTTGTATCATTCTTTGTAATCTCTATTGACTCTAGAAAAATCCCAATATACTGTATAACCATTTTCCAAATTCAGATATTTGATGTCAGCATTAAACGAGTCTCTTGACTGTATCTCCATGCACTGCTCCAAAAACGACATCCGATTTGGAAAATTGTTGGCTGGCAATGTTTGTCTGAATGGTAAATTACAACTGGTTTGCAAAATGGCTTGGGTGAAGAGTGAGTGAAATGCATTAGCATTAGGTGTGACCGTGTGTTGTCCAGGTTGTTGAGCCTCTCTGGATGTGGGTCACACCAGACACTGAGTGATGGAAATGTAGGAAACCTCAGACAAGACAAACAGTAGACGCCTTCTTTCTAATTGAGTCAGACACATTTAGAAAGGTTATTCTGTTATGGCTCGTGGGCTTTAAGCAATCACTTTTTGTCTACACTGATAGCATCAGAGATAGGGACATTAATTCTTGTTTTAACAAGGATGGCTAAATGAACAGCCAAGGACACCAATCTGTCCGGGCCAGTCTGAGCCAGTTCTCCACAGCATCTCTGCTTAACCTGTGGTGCGAAGAAGTAGATAGATCATGCTGCAATTCTAAACTTCAAATTAATAAAGATTATGACTAATTGTGTAATTTATCAAGACTGGAGTAGGATTCAAGGTTTTGTTAATTTAAAGGTTATATATGTTCTGTGAAAGTCATGTGGGTAATTTTACCAATAGGAAGTAGGAAGTATATTGTTAGTCTTGTGCCCTCTCTGGTTGGCAGCTGTTGTTGATAGAAGGATCGTAGGTTATTGGACAGACCTAAACTAGGGATTAAAAAAAAAAAAAAAAAAAAAAAAAATATATATATATATATATATATATATATATATATATATATATATATATATATATATATATAATACTACAGGATTATCAATGACGATGCTGATCTAGCAGCAGTAAAGACAGTAGATTGGATGAAATGTGTCAGTCTTTGAAAATGAGGCATTTGAAAGGCATATATCCTGGATATTATTTCATTTTTATATAAAACGATAAAACAAAACGATGTAGTGTTTATCTCTGCTCATAGTTCAAGTCAACACAAGGCACAAATCAGTGTTTAAAGACTTTTTGCATTTCAATCAAGCTGTAAGGAAAGTTTCAAGCAAGGGTGTCAGTGAAGGTTTTCCACTAGACAGTGAATTTATAGATGAGACCATAGCAAATTAACACACCTTTTCAAAATTACCCTGACTTACCTCCAGGAGTAGGAAGATTACCTAAAATGTCTTTTCCCCTGGCTCCCGTTAGACAGCTAACTATAGCTGCTTGTGCCCCTAAAGGCCTAGCTAACACATGCTGCATCCAACACTTTTAACAAGCTACTGGGTGCTTCAGTGTGTGAGCCAAACTTCCTAACACTATGCAGTCTCATTTCCCACTGATTGTTGTTGTTCTGTCTTGTTATTGATGAGATATGGCTGCTCTTGTGTTTGGGTGATAGAGATAATGGCCAACTGATGAAACTGGTGTACAATAGCAAGAAACACACATATTTCAGATTCAAATAACCCACATGTAATTTACTGCATGTATCCTTATAATACGAACTAAATATATGAGTCTCGTCACTGCCTCTTTACTCCGTTACTTTAGTTTCATGTACACAGCGGTAGGTAAATAATCACTGATTAATTTAATCAGTTTTCACATCTTGTCTAATTTTCAAGCTATTCATTAGAACCTGTTTATTCATTATTTCATTAATTAAAGTATGATGTGCACATTATACTTTAATTAAAAGTATAATGAAAGATAAAAGATGTGCACAAATACTTTAAAAAGTAGTTTTAAATTTTGGTACTACTGTATATAGGCTAAAGATGAGAAGAATAAACCATGGACTGTGGTGGACAGTCCTGCAATTTTCTTAAGATTTTCTTTATGTCTCCACTTCTGTTCAGAATAACCTCAACCTAACTGTTCCAGGATGGAAAGCTACAATGTAGAATCCTATAGTATTTTGAGGGATTTGGGATTCAGCGACACTAGCTGTTAGCGAACAAAGCAGTGAGGTCTTCACAACTTGGATCGAAACACAGCATGGATGGTTCAGAGGCAATTCTGAATGACTGTGAAGCAATTAAGGTAACAAAATGTTGTTTAAGATGATAAAACATGTGTGTTTTACACAAGGTAATACCAGGTGTGTTTTCTTGCTAGAAGTGCTATTGTCACTGGTTTTCAATTTGGGTTTTGGCAGTAAGCTGCTCTCCCATCGTTCTAGTACTACATACCATTACTGAACCTTTTATGTACAGAGTATTGGACCGTACCAGCCAACTTTCACCAATGCATCTCAAACAAGTTGACAGCAGGTCATTGAATTAGGCTTTCATCAAATTGTGAAATTTCTTGAGTCTCCTTTTCAAACAAGGTTTTATACATTTGTAGGCAAACTGACTTACTGTAGCATTTAGCATTATAGTTGTTAAAACGGTGTCTTACACAACATGAGACAGAAAGCCAACGCAAAGCTAGCAAGTAGCCAAAACAAAAACATTTCCATGTTTTTTTTTTCCTAAAAATGATTTGTTAAACCAAAAATGGAAAAAAAAGAAGTGTAATTTATATGATTTTCAGCTGTTTTCCCAGAATCGATAGTAGTAACATTCGAAAGGTTTTCCCAAGCCACCTCACATATCGGATGACCCAGATGTCTGGAGGCATAAGAAAAACATTCAAGTGATGTAAAACCTGATATAACTACACGTACATACTGAATATCTGGTTTACATCAGAAAGATTTCTATTCATATTTCTGTTGTTTGTTTTGAAGATATCTTGGGTCTTAAATAAAAAGAAAACTATCACATTTCTTATAAACTAAAACACCTGTGAATCCAGACATTTGGCCCACCCTGTACGTTGGACAGGCGATACGAAAGGAAGAAAACAGATAAGAGAGTACACGCAAATGTGAAAAAAGGGCAAATCTAACCAGTGAATCAGCGTGAGTGTTAACATAACACTGGTCACGTGAACAAAATATCAGTGGAAGCCTGAGGGAGCGATCAGTACCCCGAGACTCTGTTCTGATAATAAAATGATTAATTACATTCCTTGTTACCATAGACAAGAAAAACATAACATGACTCCTTAGAACAGTATATGCAGCATATCAGTTTGTTTCTTGAAAGTGCTTCTCTCTTTAACCGAAAGTATCATGGATGGGATGAAAGTTATTGTTTATAATGGCGAGCCTTACAAATATGGCTTTATTAAAAAAAAAAAATTACACTCAAACATCAACATATTCAATTACAGATATGAAGGAGCTCAGATTCTTCAGCCAGCTGTTATTCTTACTTGTATTGATGTCCTAATCTGGTCTAGCTTTCAAGCTCATGCCCAGGTACCTGTGGATCGTCCCCACCTCGTTCAACCTTAAGAGGCTTAAGTGCTTGTGTCATTAAATCAATAAGCTTTACTATAACAGGAACTATCTCTTGTATATCTTTATAATGCCTCAGTATCATCAATATTGTTGATGATATTGAATTGAATTCTCGATATAAAATGAATGTCAAAATAATATCATCAGTGTACATTTATTTGTATGGATTTTATTATGTGGTAATAATTTAAGAGACTTTGCTCTCCCTTTGTCATCTAAAAAAGAGGTGCCAACTGGATCCAGAAGGGGCCATGTGGGTGCAGGTTTTCATTCCAACCAAGCAGAAGCCACGCCTGATAATCTGTGGAAAGCCAAGAATGACTAATTAAACATCCGTGGCTTCTGCTTGGTTGGAATGAAAGCTTGCACACACATGGCCCTTTCTGGATCCAGTTTATCCCCCTGATCTAGAGTGTATGTCGGATTCCTGTGTGTCTGAGAGACAGCTATAGTTAATAGCTCTTGTATAATTTTCAATGACAGTCCTAAATTATTGGCTGTGTCTTGATTGTACAATATATGAACAAAAGTATTTGGCCAAACTTTAATGATATTGTATCCAAATACATACTCTTCAATATGGAGGTGGTCCTCCTTTGGCAGTTTTAACAGCTTCCACTCTTCTTGGAAGGCTGCCCACAAGATTTTGGAGTGTTTCTGTGCGAATTCGTGCCTGTTCATTGGGTAGAGCATTAATGAGGTCAGGACCTCCCTTACAATTCATCCCAAAGGTGCTCAGGGCTCTGTGTTTGGGCCAGTCAAGTTCTTCCACACAGAACTTATCAAACCATGTGTTTATAGTCATTGCTTTGTGCACTGGGGCACATGTTGGAGTAGAAAAAAGCCTTCCCTGCAAAAACTGTTGCCACAAGTTTGGAAGCATACCCTTGAACAAGATGTCTTGGTATGCTGAAGCATTCAGATTGCCCTTCACTGGGGATAAGGGGCCTGATTGAAACACCTGAATAATTAACAGGTTTGGCCAAATATTTTTGTCCATATAATGTATTTCGGTTAAAGAACACTTAAGATTAGGTGTCTGAGCGCTGGGTCAGGCAGGGTTTATAGAGGGTTTTGGACATGCATTGGGAAGTGCATGTTAAATGATCTATCTCAGTGCGGCATGGCGGTAGGATGGATTATGGAAAGGACACAGGCTGATACTGGTATTGTAACAGTCTGGGTTATGTTCTGAGGTATTGGATCAGATGGACTAGCCTTCTGGCACCAGTAAACCATGAGCACCCATCACCCTGTTTACTAGTTGTCCTTATTTGGCTCACTTTTGGTAAATACTAAGTAAATACTTACTAAATTCTAATACCTGTTGTTTTGATGATATTCTGTGTCTGTCATCTGGCCATCATAATTCACCCAAATGAGGAAGGGTTCCCTGTTGAGTCTGGTTCCTCTCAAAGTTTGTTCCTCTTGCAATCTCAGGGAGTTTTTTCTTGCATATCTTCTCACCCATTTCAAGCACATTTCCCCTATATTTTTTTTCCTTTTAGCTGCTTTGCAACAATGATCTTGATAACTTATCCAATTTTTATTGAATGTAATAATTTGGCCCTAGCCAATTTGGCAGTTGTACGGAAATAATTCAATTTACTAAAGTAACAACAGTAGTAGTTAACACAGACTATGCACAAGTGCTTTTTGTCCTGTATTGTATCTCCATGTAGTTAAAATGTCATTTAAAATATTACAGCACAAAGCAGATTTGAAATGTCTAAAAACTATTTGTATGGTAATATCATATTAATAACATTTTGCTAGATGACAACTGTACAGTAGATGATTTGTCTGCCTGCTATATGTACAGTATAAATAACCCTCATGTAAAAGGAAAGTGATTGTTTTGTCCTTCATAATAAAAGCTGTTTTAAAGATTTTTAGCCATGCAAGTTGCACTTAATCACTGACACATTAAATACTCCAATACATGTAGGGTTTTCCAGTGCTAGGAACTCAAACCACTAAAGGCCATAGTTTAGTTTGAACAGAATCCGATCTAAAGTTTCCATATTGAACAGTTATAGAAAAATTAACAGTTTTTCCCCCACATGAGATATAATATGATCTTTATAATGATGAGAGGATATACATTACCTGCGGGCTATTTCTACAGATCTTTTTATAGCAGGTAAAAATTGGTGTAGTCTTTCCAGACATTTCTGCAACATGCAGTCTGTGAAAAGCTTAGAGATCCTCCTGCAAAAATTGCATTAGTGCACATCCTAATGTAAAAATATTCCAGTATTAAAAAAAATCTTATGTTTTATAAGATTGTTTTATATAGTGCACACACACATAACAAACAATAGATTGAACCAGGAACTAAGCGTGACATTAAAATTGAGGAAATGCAGTGCAACACAGTCTTAGAAAATGAAGGTGGATAGTATAAAGCCTGTTTTTTATACAATCGGACAGAAGTAAAAATGAGGAAGGCACCTGTTTGAAGATTACATTTATAAGAAAAGTGTAATTTGCTAAACAAGGGTATTTTCCTTATTTACTGTATGTATATACTGTATATATACACATACAGTGGTGTGAAAAACTATTTGCCCCTTCCTGATTTCTTATTCTTTTGCATGTTTGTCACACTTAAATGTTTCTGCTCATCAAAAACCGTTAACTATTAGTCAAAGATAACATAATTGAACACAAAATGCAGTTTTTAAATGAAGGTTTACGTTATTAAGGGAGAAAAAAAACTTCCAAATCGACATGGCCCTGTGTGAAAAAGTGATTGCCTCCCTTGTTAAAAAATAACTTAACTGTTGTTTATCACACCTGAGTTCAATTTCTGTAGTCACCCCCAGGCCTGATTACTGCCACACCTGTTTCAATCAAGAAATCACTTAAATAGGAGCTACCTGACACAGAGAAGTAGACCAAAAGCACCTCAAAAGCTAGACATCATGCCAAGATCCAAAGAAATTCAGGAACAAATGAGAACAAAAGTAATTGAGATCTATCAGTCTGGTAAAGGTTATAAAGCCATTTCTAAAGCTTTGGGACTCCAGCGAACCACAGTGAGAGCCATTATCCACAAATGGCAAAAACATGGAACAGTGGTGAACCTTCCCAGGAGTGGCCGGCCGACCAAAATTACCCCAAGAGCGCAGAGACAACTCATCCGAGAGGCCACAAAAGACCCCAGGACAACATCTAAAGAACTGCAGGCCTCACTTGCCTCAATTAAGGTCAGTGTTCACGACTCCACCATAAGAAAGAGACTGGGCAAAAACGGCCTGCATGGCAGATTTCCAAGGCGCAAACCACTTTTAAGCAAAAAGAACATTAAGGCTCGTCTCAATTTTGCTAAAAAACATCTCAATGATTGCCAAGACTTTTGGGAAAATACCTTGTGGACCAACGAGACAAAAGTTTAACTTTTTGGAAGGTGCGTGTCCCGTTACATCTGGCGTAAAAGTAACACAGCATTTCAGAAAAAGAAATATTGTACCAACAGTAAAATATGGTGGTGGTAGTGTGATGGTCTGGGGTTGTTTTGCTTCAGGACCTGGAAGGCTTGCTGTGATAGATGGAACCATGAATTCTACTGTCTACCAAAAAATCCTGAAGGAGAATGTCCGGCCATCTGTTCGTCAACTCAAGCTGAAGCGATCTTGGGTGCTGCAGCAGGACAATGACCCAAAACACACCAGCAAATCCACCTCTGAATGGCTGAAGAAAAACAAAATGAAGACTTTGGAGTGGCCTAGTCAAAGTCCTGACCTGAATCCTATTGCGATGTTGTGGCATGACCTTAAAAAGGCGGTTCATGCTAGAAAACCCTCAAATAAAGCTGAATTACAACAATTCTGCAAAGATGAGTGGGCCAAAATTCCTCAAGAGCGCTGTAAAAGACTCGTTGCAAGTTATCGCAAACGTTGATTGCAGTTATTGCTGCTAAGGGTGGCCCAACCAGTTATTAGGTTCAGGGGGCAATTACTTTTTCACACAGGGAACAAATATTTTGCTTTTCATGTAGATTTTGCAAACCACCACAAGAAATACAAACTAGTGCCATACATTTTCTATGACAGCACTGTGGCTCCGATGGCATTGGGCATAAATCAAAAGGTTGGATTACATTAATGTTCCTACCCGTGAATGTTAACATTTCTGTTATTATGCTCCATATAATCTAAGCCTAATAATCAACCAATCAACAGTGTTGTTTTGTAAAAAAGAAATAAAGTAACGAGATGTTTGTTGAACTTTTATAGAAGGAGACACCAGTGTCAGCTCATTGTAACAGTTACTTGGACTTCCCCCATAGGAAAGTATTATATTGTATTACTGTACTATTTAGTCAGTTTTGAGGAGTCGTAGGAAACGAATCAACTTCAGGGTAATAACAGCGATGTCACTTTATGTACAGTATAGATTGAATCACGGTCATGGATTATTATTGGTAGTAACGTATTATCTTTTTCAATGTAAAATTGTTATATCTTGTCAGTCAGTGCTCATTCAAAGACCTTCCCATTAGGACAAATGCACATGATAATATACAGTATACTGTATACAGTATGAGAAAAACAGGGATAGAGATTTGAGGATATATTCACAAGAAATAAACTCACAGATTACAGCAAGGTTATATTGTTTCGTCTTTTCATTTCTGTATTACATGCATTAAATTACATGCATTGAAAAAAGGAGCCTAATAGAATCAGTTGATTTAGCTACAGTATGATCCACATAGATTGACAATCACATGTTTATTCCAACTTTGTACCTGTGTGTTTTGTAAAGCGGGTTATGGAACAAAAAAAAAACATGATGAACACGTAAAACCCAGCAGAGAGTAATCCAAGCTCAGTAACAATCAATCAATAGCGCTTGCTGTGTACATCCCATGGCATCCTGGTTATTTCTGTGGTTATACTATTGATACTCAGGAGGTATCTAAAAAGCATGCTGTGTGTGTGTGTGTGTTTGTGTTGTGGGCATTGAAAGGCTTGAAGGGATTTTAAATTCTTGTGTCTCAAAGGGTGCAAAAGCTGCAGATTATTTGGGTTAGGTCAAGAAATCCTGTGCCTCTCTGATAACAGTAATCAGCTTCTCATCTCTGTCTGACAGACTGAATCATTGCATGGGGTGTGCCAGTTCTTGTGTGCTCTGTACAGACCCCCGAACTTAAGTCTCTGCCTCGAATTTATAGCTCTCTGAACACACAATGGGTGCATGAAATGCCCTTGTGTGAATAAATAAATATCGCATGTTTTGTGTTAGGCTTAATTGTGCAAGCCTTTTAGCACTCGTGAGGTTATCAGTACAAACACACTGTTGTTCACTTAACCTGTCCATGGAACCAACCAGCCATAACATTATAACGGGAAACATTATAGCCAGTATTTTGCAGGATCCATTTGTGCTGTGGTGTCTGGCACCAGGACATTGGGTGCAGTTGTTTGTTTCTTTGGACCTCTGTGGATCAGACTTGTGCATCCCATGAGTGTTTGATTGGATTGGGACCTGATGAGTTTGTCGGCCGAGTCGGCAGCCTTGGGCTCTTTGCTTGCTGTGCCACATGTGCAGCAGTCTCTGGTGTACTGGTTGTTCTGGTGCCTTTCTATTTTGGCCAGCATTGACTTCTTCTGACCATTGGCTTTTTCCGTGGGACTGGATCAGAAAGGAATTGAATGCCCATAATCCTGTCAGCAGTTTACTGGTATATAATTGATACTCAGTATTAATATTATGGCTGATTATGGTACGTATACTGTATATGTGTATTTAAAGTATAAGTGTTTCATATAGTGAAATTGACAGGGTTAACTATGCAATATTCTTTAAAACCACAAAGATTATGGAATTGGGGGAAAACTTTTGTAGCATGAGCAAAGTAAAAGTGTCTTCGAACTTGAGTGCACTACAGTATATTCTACACTTTGTTTCTTTTCCAATTCAATACAGTATAAACCCTGATGATGAGCCCCTTGACCTCAAGCCAGTTTTTTATATTGTAACAAATAAGAATTCTAAAATTCTTTATTTATGGAAGCATGTAATATTTAATTTTATCTAAAATTGCTAGGGAAAAAAAAGGCAAATTTGCTGTTAAAAAAAAGAGTGATTCAGCCTTAACAAGCTTTGGCCTTGTGCAACTGAAACATGGCCCCAACAAGAGAGCTTTTATTTAATACAATGAAATGGATTATAAAACTCCTACAAGAAAGAAATCCAGCACAGAGCATGACAAAAACTCAAATCAATATGCATGCCACAAAGAAAATGCACATCAAAAAAGAAACAGAAAACAAATTGAAGGAAACATCAATGTTTGTGGCAGAACTGTAAAAAAATAAAAAAATTTAAAAAAAATCACCTGAATAAAATGTGATTTGTATTCAGAAAAGCCACTGAAAGCCAGCACTAACGCCTAAACAGACAAAAACAAGGTTACAGCAAACAGAGTGAGGATGATAGGACGAAAATGATATTGAGTGATGAATCACAGATCTGTAGCAGGGGCCGTAGCGTGCATGAAAGAAATGCATGCACGTTTTCTTAATTAACCCTTAGCAACCAAAGCATTTTAGTTTTTCATATATTTGCATTAATATGTTTCAAGAGATACATCCAGGCTTCAGGATTGTGCAATATACTGTAGGTAAGCACAACCTATTCAATATTCATTCATTCATTCATTCATTTTCTATACCGCTTAATCCTGTGTTCAGGGTCGCGGGGGACCTGGAGCCTATCCCAGGAGACTTCGGGCACTAGGCGGGGTACACCCTGGACAGGGTGCCAATCCATCGCAGGGCACACACACATACACACACACCCAATCACACACTACGGGCAATTTGGGAACGCCAATTAGCCTAACCTGCATATCTTTGGACTGTGGGAGGAAACCGGAGTACCCGGAGGAAACCCACCAAGCACGGGGAGAACATGCAAACTCCATGCACACAGAGACGGGAATCGAGCCTGGCCGGGGAATCGAACCCAGACCCTGGAGGTGCAAGGCGACAGTGCTAACCACTACACCACCGCGCCGCCTACCTATTCAATATGATGAAATAAATTCTATTTCACTTTAACCAACTATTTGAACATACCTGAGCAAAAGAAGGCAAAGGAATCACTTGGATACATACAATATGTTATATACATACAATATATATAGGGGTTCCAATCACTTCCAGGGTTATAAATGTATAAAATCAAGCACCTAGAAATGCAGACCGCTTCTACAAACGTTTGGGAAAGAATGAATCGCTCTCAGGAGCTCAGTGAATTCCAGCATGGTACCGCCTGTGCAATAAGTCCGGAGATTTTCTCTCTACTAAATATTCCACAGTCAACTGTTAGTGGTATTATAACAAGATTGGGACTAAACTGCAGTGTGTCCATAAGAAACTCACTTCTTAGTGACACTAATTGGAAAAAAAACTTAAGATCAAAGGGAAAAGCTCATGTGGTCTAATGAATCCAGATTCACCCTAGTACGGAGTGATGGGTGTGTCATGGTAAGAACATCAGATGGACAATGTTAGGTGAAGATGAATTTCAGACTGACCAAAATTTTGCTGGATGTTTCACTGTGTACAAAGTGACTTACTGTATGGATACTCTACCACGTCTGGAATGGATTTGTCATATCAAGGTCTGAATAGTCAGAGGAACCGCACCAGTATTTAAATAACTGGAAGAAATATAATACAGAAAGAAATCTACACAAAATAACATTCAAGGATTTCTGGTAATGGCTCCTGTTTGTGGTTTCAAATCCTATCATTCCAGTGAAATACAGTTGTGGGCTTCTGCCGTTTTGGGCCATTACACCGCTAAAAATAGCATGAGACCAAACTTTGAAGAAGAAGAATAAAAGAAGGCATTCACCAGAATGTTGGTGAAAATGAATAAGTATCACTTTGCTTTGGTTTAGTACCAATTACTTTTGGGTTTTATACATACAGGCAGCCTCTTGAAGGAAGATGTGGCAATTACTGGTTTAAACATAAGCCAGAAATTGCTTCCACATGGAAATGAGTTCTGTGGCTTAAAGACATAACCCTGTGCTTATTATTATTTGTTGTAGGACAGGTCTACAGGTTATGCATGCTGGACATTTGATGAATAAAGCGTTCATTATTATGATTCGGACCTATAACTCTTCGGATGCACATGCACGGAGGCTTAGGCAGTTATTATTTTTCTTTTTTTTTTCAGCTTTTGATTAACTAATGCCAGCTGTGGTTTGTGGCTAGCCTGCAGCTAAGAGCTAAGTTTAGTCTGAGGCTCACCACTGCACTATACCCAGTAACATCCCAGGTTAATGAGAATGTATAGTATATATTATGTTCATTTGGAACCTAGTGCCAATCACAATGCCAATTGTTATATATATATTTTTACCAAATCCTTACAGTTGTGAACACTCGTTGCTTAATTGTTCACTTCATTGTGAACTCAGAGCAATTGCACTAAAAGCTTACAAATGACCTTTTTTGGAATATAATGGTAGTCAACCATGAAGAAAGTGCTAGAGGTAGAGTGAGCGTTTGAGGAGGAAGAGGGGCAGACCAGATCAGGGCCACATTGGCTGACCATAAGCTCAACCCCTGATTGTGTATGAGATACCACTGGAGTCGCCACACACTTGCAACATCTGTGCATTCAACTAAATACCCCCCCCCCCCCACACACACACACACACACAATAACTCCAAAAACCTCAAAGCAAAATGTAAATGGGAATTAGTAAGCTACTTAGTATCTACATTATGCTATATGATATATATGGTAGATCCTTTTTTTACTCCGTGATCATTGGCCAAATTTACAGTAATGGCATTTCATACTCAGTCTTACTTTAAATAATATCATATCATATTTATAGAGTTGAGAGCTAACCAGGTCATGGTTGAAGACATTGGCTGTTCTGAACATGGTTTTGGAGAAACAATACCATTAGCCTACAAGAAATCTGTTAGAACATTGTAGTGAGGATCATTTTACAATGCAAGGATGAAACTGGAGTACCCGAAGAAAACCTACCAAGCATGGACAGAACTTGCAAACTCCATGCACACGGAGGCGGCAATCGAACCTGGCTGGGAACCGAACCAACATTACACAGATGTATGCATAGAGTTTAATAGTTAAGGTTTAAGGGTTCTTGCTCAAAAGGTCTTTGAAAAAAAAAAAGTATTTCTCTGGCAATCCAGAGATTTAGGGTCCCAGTCACTAGTGCAGAACCCTATTCATTGCCACAGCTAATCTCTCAACACGCAGTTTTTTTTTGTCTTTTCTTTTTATTGTCGTGGTTACAGCCTGCTAGAATACATACTGTAGCCAAGGTGCCACAACAAATCAAGATCATTCATCTGACCAGGTGTTCCCATCTTGTAATTCCAGTCTGTTGCTTAAGTAATCAATGTACTCAAATACAAAAGCCTTCATTCTATTAATGTATAATCAGTGACATGCAGTAAATTGCAGTATATTTGCACTGCATAGCAATATAGAACTGCAAATAAGGTTGGCAGGATTTTATTTCTCCTCAATCATTCAGTCTTTGGAAAGATAAAAAGAAACCACAGCATAAACACTTGTGCATATTCTGGATAGCTTAAACATATTACACTTTTTTTCCCTACCTGTTCAATAAAAGATCTCATGTCTCACTTTGCAGAAGTGCATTCAATTGCCCTGGCCAGCTGCCAAACTCATGACCCAGAGTGCAATGCGGTTTGACTGATGGCAAGTAATTGTAGCATGTAACTTACAGAAGCCACAGTACATTTTGGTTCTGCTGCTCTGCCTGTGTACATATTTTTCTTGTCATTTAATACACCATTCATTAAAAAAAAAAATTATATATATATATATATATATATATATATATATATATATATATATATATATATTGGGGCTACAACTGTCACTTTCCTTGTGAACCAGAGACAATATCAGACAAAGCATCATACCTGGGCTAAAGACGAAAAGGACTGGACTGTTGCTTAGTGGGCCAATACCTCTTTTCAGATGAAAGTTAAATTTTGCATTTCATTTGGAGATCAAGCTCCCAGAGTCTGGAGGAAGAGATGAGAGTCACAGAATCCAAGTTGTTTAAGGTCCAGTTTAAAATTAGCAGTCAATGGTGGTTTGGGGTGTCCTGTCATCCACTGGTGAGATGCTGATTTCATTTTCCAGCAGGACTTGGCACCTGTCCACACTGCCAAAAAGTACTAATACCTAGTTTAAGGACTATGGTATCCCTGCACTTTACTAACCAGCAAACTCGCCCGACCTAAAGCCCATATACAGTGGTGTGAAAAACTATTTGCCCCCCTCCTGATTTCTTATTCTTTTGCATGTTTGTCACACAAAATGTTTCTGATCATCAAACACATTTAACTATTAGTCAAAGATAACACAAGTAAACACAAAATGCAGTTTTTAAATGAGGGGTTTTATCATTTAGGGAGAAAAAAAATCCAAACCTACATGGCCCTGTGTGAAAAAGTAATTGACCCCTGAACCTAATAACTGGTTGGGCCACCCTTAGCAGCAATAACTGCAATCAAGCGTTTGCGATAACTTGCAACGAGTCTTTTACAGCGCTCTGGAGGAATTTTGGCCCACTCATCTTCGCAGAATTGTTGTAATTCAGCTTTATTTGAGGGTTTTCTAGCATGAACCGCCTTGCCACAACATCTCAATAGGATTCAGGTCAGGACTTTGAGTAGGCCACTCCAAAGTCTTCATGTTGTTTTTCTTCAGCCATTCAGAAGTGGATTTGCTGGTGTGTTTTGGGTCATTGTCCTGCTGCAGCACCCAAGATCGCTTCAGCTTGAGTTGACGAACAGATGGCCGGACATTCTCCTTCAGGATTTTTTGGTACACAGTAGAATTCATGGTTCCATCTATCACAGCAAGCCTTCCAGGTCCTGAAGCAGCAAAACAACCCCAGACCATCACACTACCACCACCATATTTTACTGTTGGTATGATGTTCTTTTTCTGAAATGCTGTGTTACTTTTACGCCAGATGTAACGGGACACGCACCTTCCAAAAAGTTCAACTTTTGCCTCGTCGGTCCACAAGGTATTTTCCCAAAAGTCTTGGCAATCATTGCGATGTTTTTTTGCAAAACTGAGACGAGCCTTAATGTTCTTTTTACTTAAAAGTGGTTTGCACCTTGGAAATCTGCCATGCAGGCCGTTTTTGCCCAGTCTCTTTCTTATGGTGGAGTCGTGAACACTGACCTTAATTGAGGCGAGTGAGGCCTGCAGTTCTTTAGATGTTGTCCTGGGGTCTTTTGTGGCCTCTCGGATGAGTTGTCTCTGCGCTCTTGGGTTAATTTTGGTCGGCCAGCCACTCCTGGGAAGGTTCACCACTGTTCCATGTTTTTGCCATTTGTGGATAATGGCTCTCACTGTGGTTCGCTGGAGTCCCAAAGCTTTAGAAATGGCTTTATAACCTTTACCAGACTCAATTACTTTTGTTCTCATTTGTTCCTGAATTTCTTTGGATCTTGGCATGAAGTCTAGCTTTTGAGGTGCTTTTGGTCTATTTCTCTGTGACAGGTAGCTCCTATTTAAGTGATTTCTTGATTGAAACTGGTGTGGCAGTAATCAGGCCTGGGGGTGACTACAGAAATTGAACTCAGGTGTGATAAACCACAGTTACGTTATTTTTTAACAAGGGGGGCAATCACTTTTTCACACAGGGCCATGTAGATTTGGAGTTTTTTTTCTCCCTTAATAACGTAAACCTTCATTTAAAAACTGCATTTTGTGTTCAATTATGTTATCTTTGACTAATAGTTAACAGTTTTTGATGATCAGAAACATTTAAGTGTGACAAACATGCAAAAGAATAAGAAATCAGGAAGGGGGCAAATAGTTTTTCACACCACTGTAGAATCCATGGAGTATTGTGAAGAAGAACGATGCGAGACATCAGACCCAACAATACATACATATTTTTCAGTAATCCAAAATTTCTCTGTTATTTGTTTTTATTGGTCTTAAGGAATATATATATTTTTTGAGATACTGCATTTTGGGTTTTCATTATCTGTAATCATAATCATCAAAAAAAAATTAAATATATTCGTCTGTGTGGAATAAATATATATAATATGGGTTTCACTTTTTGAATATATAAATATGATAGAAATTATCTGATCATATCGGATCTCAGTATTGCGCAAATACTGTACAACCACAGACCGACAACATATAACTTTTTATTAAATTTTTTTTTACCATGCCATTATTTATTTAACAAAACATATGTCCAATACTAAGTACCGCTGTACTGCTTCCACAGGATTTATGAGGGTAAATTACAGCCAGGTGCTGTTAATCACCTGATTGATTAATTGATCATCAGCAGCTGTGCAGACCTCTATAAAAGCAGAAGTGCTTAGGTTTGTGTTAACACAATGCCAAGAGGGAAAGACATAAGAAATAGTCTTATAGAAGCTATTATTGCTGAATATCAATGTCTAAAGGCTTAAAAAACATTTTCAAACAATTTGGCGTTCTACAGTGAGAAATATTAAAGTTAAAGAAAGTGCAAAGCATTCAAGTATGTATAACCTTAATACATGACTATCATTTGTTAAGCTTCTTTCTCTTTGATGTCACCAATTTTTGTCCTACTGAAGATTTTCGCTCAATAGCTATCTTTTTTTTTATTTTTAATTTTAAGTTGGAATAACGTGTTATATTTTAGTACTGTATGCAGAGGAAAAGCACCAAGCACAAAAACCATGCACACAGACTGGAGATGAGATCCAACCCCTAAACCTCCAATTAGCCTTTCTGAAGTTTCTAAAGCTATGACATAACGTAAGGAATTTTAAATGCTGTTTAAAGGTAGAGTCAACTGAGACCGGTACTGTATGTGAACGACTGACCCTGGAATTGTCAAAAATCAAAGATGTCGACCGTTGGAAAAATGACTTGTGGCATGCATAAAGTAGATGATGTTCCGATGACTGGTAAAAGTAGTAGTGTGCACAAGGTCTTGACGCACCGCAAGCAGCACTATTGACTGAATCACTTACAGCATTGGAATAATCAGTGGTAGAGGACGAAAGGAATATAACTTGCTGTGAGAACAAATTATGGCCAGGTCATCCTGTTCAAGTCAACCCTGCTAGGGAGAACCACAAATGGAAATGTGTTGACAATCTCGAAAAAAAAAAAGGCCCAAATTGGAATGCAGACATAATGTATCATTCCCACAGTTTATGATGAGGTGTGAGAAAGGTGGCAGGGCAACCGTAAAAAAAAAAAAAAAAGTTTCTGATTTGCTATCACAGTTCCTGAATTAATCCTGAGTCATTCCTGCCAACAAGTCATTGACCTGAGCCAGGTTGTAAATCTGCCAAAACAATGCATTGTGGCAACATACAGTATGCATCATTTTGCTTTCAAAGTCGGGCCATGTCCTTGAGATAGTTCCAAGCTGCTGCCCATCTACCCAGAATTCTAAACACAGGCTGTAGGAGTGCAAAGACACTGCCTGACACTGTTAGCATAGCATGGCCCATGAGAAAAATGCAACCCGAGTGAAATGAACAAGGGGTTCTTTGAGTAGAGGGAAAGCAACTATATTTCCAGACCAGCAGAAATACAGCGAATTCATCAATGTCATCAATGAGCAGCACATGGGAGGTAGAGTGAAACCATTCAACCATACTAGCAGCATATTAGTTGTGTGTTAGCTATCTGGCTAAATTAAAAGATGAGTGTTGAATGGACAGGCTTTATGAATATTATTACGTGCTATTGCTTTAAATTGTTAGAACTTTACTCCTGTTTGAGGCACATGCACAGAGAAATATTTTAATTCAGGTAATCATGCAGTTAATAAATCAAATCATGCAGTTATTAAAAAACTAATAAAGTTCTTCGAATCTTTTTGGAAATCTTGAACTTATAGAATATAGTGCATATATATATATATATATATATATATATATATATATATATATATATATATATATATATATATATATGGCTGTTGAAAATGCTCTTTGCTTTAAAATATTTAAAACAAAATTACAAAGGCTTTTTGTGAGAACTCTCTCTCTCTCTAAAGCCCGGTCATTACATTGGATAAATTTCCCTTTAATTGATTCCTCTGGTTTAATTCCCACAAACCATGTTATCAGATTGTTCTTAAATGCAAAACATAAGTTAACTGTCCTCTTTCTATTGGAGTCAAGGCTAATGGCTCAAAGAAGAAACACTTTCTAGTTTTTTGTCAGATCTTTAGGGAACCTCCTAAATGCTCTCTTTTATACATCTCAATTAGGGGATTCTGGATTATATCATCCTAGGTATTACGAAACTGAGATCTAAGGATTGTTCAAATATTTTCTGAGAGCTCTCCATAAACACCAGGTCCTCCTTTCCGCTTAGCTCAATCAAGAAAAGGAACAGAGTGTCTACTTCATCCTCAAGAGACGTCTGCCTTGTTAACATGCCTTCCAAAAAAAAAAAAAAAAAAGTCTTTTAAAAAGCTCTTCCTGTCCATTTTGCTCTGGCTTCGATTCTTTGAGTCTTTCCTCCCTCACCGGCACAAAGTAATGCATATTGATGGACCTTTCCTGTACATCAATATGAAGAGGATCAGAGATGGAGGATGAGACACAGAAATAGAGAGAGGCACAGAGTGAGCACTAACATGATTTCTCTGAATTGATTCTTTAAAGAAGGATCTTCCTGTTTTCATATTTTCTTCTTTCATTCTGTGCAGCTGACTTTAATTCTTTTTGACCTGCATGTTATTGTGAGGGATTCCCTGTGTTCACTTTCTCAAAAATCAAGCTGAGAAGACTCATTGCAATGCCACATGGGTATGCTTAAATTTCTCAAAATTCTTGTTGCCTGCTTTTCTGTTTTACGAGGCCAAGGGTGGAAGGCGGTGAGGGAGTTTATCTCTACTTATATAGCTTTTTTTTTGCAGTTCAGTTCACTTAACAGCAGCAAGGTGGCGCTATGATTAACACTGTCTCCAGGGTCCGGGTTTGATTCCCACCTCGGGTCTGTATGCATGGAGTTTGCATGCTCTCCCCGTGCTTGGTGGGTTTCCTCCCACCGTCCAAACACAGGTAGATTCGCCTAATTGGTGTTCCCAAATTGCCCGTAGTGATTGGTACCTTGGTATAGATGCTGAGTGACTAAATAAGCTGTTAGCATTGTTACACCTTTACACACTTACATTTAAAGCAGCATATCACTGAGAGAGGATAAAAAAAAAACAGTAAGAGTAAGTTGGGCTTGCCAGAGCGCACAACAATGATAGCTTACTTTTCTCGCTTAAACAGTGAGCACTTAAACGTGCCTAAAAATCTCAGCTATCTGTGACTGCATTGTAGAACTGGTTACAGCTACATATTTTTTTGGCAGATGCTTGGGCTTATCCACTAAGTATGTTTTTAGGCTGAGAAGTTTATCCAAGCCTAAAAATTACACTATGGTATGCCACAGGGTTCTACTTTAGGCCAATATTTGTTACAAACTTTAATTCTCCAAAATAACTTTGGTATAGTACATCATAAGCATAGCCAATCACTTTAGCCAGATTCAATAGCACAGCTGCGTAATATTGAAAACATATTTAAATCTTAAGTTAAATGTTAAAATTATTTCCCAAATCTGAAATAATCGAAATTTCCAACACCTGATTTCACATGGTCGAATATAGTCAGACATAAATCTACAGTCGTGCAAACTTAACTAAATTTAACCCAGTTGTATGTATAATGGTGATCTCTTATATACAGTACACACACACAGGGGTTAGACAATAAAACTGAAACACTAGCCAATTTAGTGTTGGAGGTTTCATGGCTAAATTTGACCAGCCTGGTGGCCAATCTTCATTGATTGCATTCCACCAGTAAGAGCAGTGTGTGAAGGTTTAATTAGCAGAGTAATAGCACAATTTTGCTTAAAATATTGCAAAGCACACAACATGTAATGTTAGCATACCACAAAGAAGGACGAATCACATCTAACAGGAGTAACTGTGGACACAAGAGGAAGCTGTCTGAAAGGGATATCCAAAAAACATAAAACCACAGCTGCCCAACTTACTGCAGAATTGAATGTGCACCTCAGCTCTCCTGTTTCCACCAAAACTGTTAATCGGGAGCTCCATAGGGTCAATGTACTGTACATGGCTGGGCTGCTATAGTTAAACCTTTAGTTTTAACTATAATTTAGTCACGCGCGCCAATGCCAAACGTGGGTTTCAATGGTGCCATCAGCGAAAACCTTGGGCTGTGGACAATGTGAAACATGTATTGTTACCTTCACCTTTCCCACATCCGGGAGAGTTACGGTGTGGAGACGCCCCAAAGAATCGTACCACCCAGACTGTTGCATGCTCAGAGTGAAGCATGGGGGTGGATCAGTGATGGTTTGGGCTGCAATATCATGGCATTCCCCAGGCGCAATACTTGTGCTAGTTGGGCGCGACACTCCCAAGGACTACCGAACCATTCTGGAGGACCATGTGCACCCAATGGTTCAAACATTGTATCCTGAAGGCGGTGCCGTGTATCAGGATGATAATGCACAAATACACATTGGTTTGATAAACATGAAAGTGAAGTTGAAAATCTCCCATGGCCTACACAGTCACCAGTCACCTAAATATTATTGAGCCACTTTAGGGTGTTTTGGAGGAGCACAAGCATCATGTAGTGACCTGGCCACTATTCTGCAAGAAGAATGTCTCAAAATCCCCCTGTCCACTGTGCCATATATATATGTATATATATAAACATCGTCAATTATTTTTGTTAAATAAATAATGTCACAGTGAAAAAAGGTATATGCTGGTCTGAGGTAATATATGCGATAAAAGAAGACCCGCTTATGATCCGATGATTTTTTTAATTTATGTTTTTACACAAAGAGGGGGTCCAAACTTTTAGACATGACTTTATACTGTACATACAGTACAGTCATGATTAGAAAGGGTTACTAAATAATACAGGTGTTTAGGTGGTTAACCCTTAGGGTGCTATAAAAGTATAAAAGAGGGGACATTATCGTTTAACTTTAGCACTGAAAATGCTTTTAGACAGAAAGAATGAGCTGTAATATTCCTGAGTTCAGCTGGGTATACAAGATGGCACCAGGGTGTGAGATATCCAACAGGAACTCAATTTCAACTTCATTCAGGAAGAACAGGCCGACCGAATCAATGGATGAAAACACAGTTTTATGACAGAAACCTTAATGATGTCTGGACACCAGAACTTATTTATCGTAATGATGACCCACTTGAAAAAAAAAAAGAAGAAGAAGAATTAACACTGCTACAGTATCGTTTAACGTCCTTTTGTTTATTTTTTTATTTCAGTTGCATTGCTGTACATATAACTTCCGCAATAACACTCCAAACGTGCCTTTCCCTGTAGGAGCAGATTGTAAGCCCTGCTCCTTTTTGTACCTTCTGTTTCTTGTACACAAAACTAACATTTTTCTTGATGCTCTAAATATCATGAACATTTCAGTTTTCTGTCTCCAAAGTCGTTTACTGGCGTTAAGTGGGTTATTTTAAATCCACAGTAGAGCTGCACATTTAATTGCTTAAAAAATTAAAAACATGGATCTGTGCAATTATCTTATCGCGAAAATGCTGTAGTTTATTATAGCTAATAAACAACATTTCTGCCAGTAGTTGCTGTTTGCTGACTGAATCCTACAGTAAATGGTACATTTAAATATTACATACTGCAATTCGTGTCAATAGAATCGCAATGTGATTATTTTTTTCACATTGTGCAGCACTTTACCACATTGTCACCGCTTCTCAGTGACTGAATAAGACCAAGGTTAGAACCAGATGTGTGTGTTTTTTTTTTTTTTACAATAATTTAATCTCTTTCATCTGTTACATCTATTATCTGTATCAATAATATAACAAGGAAATCCACAGAGCAAGACAACTGATTTACCTTGGTCTCGCTTCCTCAGATTCAATTCACACTTTTTCCTCCCGGTTTTCAGGCTGTCTATTCCTGTCCCTCTTCATGATGAAGAATGGAGTGATAAGAATCTTGTCTAGATTTCTAGCTGACGATGATCCCACAGCAGTGTTACAAACATGATACAGAATTTTAATTACACATCGCTTCATTTGGTTCTCTATTACTTAAACCAATCTAAATGAGTGATTTGCTCTGATTAAGATTTCTGGATTAAGTTCCTTCTTCCATATTTCTGCGCATATATTTGATACGCATTTGCATTACTTTTCAGTCTTGACCTATACTGTACCATTCGCCCTCTTCCTTACTTTCTTCTTCATTTATCTGCTCTTTAACATTCAAAGCATTTTAGCAATGTTTAATTCTCACTTCAAATCCGGCAAACACGTAGTCCATGGACTTGAAATGTATAAAATCTAACAATAAAAGTAGCAGCTATTAAAAAAGGAATTCATATTTTTTTAAATTCATTTCTATATCTTTGCCTTTCTAGGTTCTAAGTTAACCTAATCATTTTTCTAAAAAATATTTCTATTGATACACAGCGGTCCAGTGTACATTCATTTCCAGCACATTTGCACACACTGTATAAAGCTATGCAAATTATGGGCAGGGTTTTGATTTAAGTCCAAAATTCACATCTGAGGAAAGCTATACATATTGTGGACACGAGTTACTCACATGCTTAAAAATTATTTTTAAGGCTTCATATCCAATTTATGTATGAATGCAGAAATTTTTCTTGAAAAAAAAAAAAAAAAAAAAACCCTGAAAGAATTTTCTGTTTTGGGTAATTGCAAATTGAAAAAAAAAAAAAAAAGAAAGAAGTAAACTTGGGATAAAGCTGCTAGTTGCATCTGGATAATGATGTGCGCAATTTTGGTCTTTAAATTAAATCGGAAAAATATGTGCAACACAAGCTTCATTCAGCTCTGAATACATCCCAGTGAGTCCTTAATAATGTAATAAAGGCAGAAAATTCATTCATTCATGCCTTCTGTAACCGGTTTATCCTGGTCAGGGTTGCAGCGAATCTGAGCCAACACTCTGAGCCGTGCACAACGGCAGGTCGGTCCAATACAGGGCACCATGTAGACTTGTTCAAATCATGGGGCAAGTTAAGCCACTTTCGGAGGAAACTGGAAAACCCAGAGAGAACCTACTGTACATGGAAACGGGAAGGCCTTGGACAATTCCGCACAGGTCATGATCGAACTGGGGATCCTGGAGTCAACATCTACGGTAAGTGCAGCACAAATGTGCTATCAGGGCAGGAAAGTTGATTCTGTCAGTACAGAAGGCTTCAGTCACAGCAGTCAGTTTTTCCACTCTGTCAACAGTCTGTTACAGAAACAATGCATGATAGTTCGGATGTCATTACCGGCTGTAAAGTTGTGAGCTCTGCTGTGCCACTGTTTTCTTTTTCTGCCGTATACAGTACTGTGCAAAAGTCACATGCAAATACATGCTGTAGAACAAAGATGCCTTAGAGGGGGAAAGAAAAAACCAACCATGAAGCCCAGGAAACAGTAATTACTGAAGCAAAGTCAGTATTTATCGTGGCGACGCTTTGAGGACCCGTTAATCTCCGGTTCAGTTTTTGCAAGTTTTTAAGGAAATTGGCTATTTTAGTACGTCGTAACATGGTTCTTCTGAGGACTTTGACTGTTGCACCTGCTTCTTTTTTGCCTGCAAACTTTATGATTCCATATACAATAATGTTCTGCTTTTATGTCTGGCATACCAATGTTTTCCTTAAAACTTACATTTTGTAGTGGAAAACTCACTCACTCATGGTCTATACCACTTTATCCTGTATTCAGGAGCGTGGGGGGGGGGGGGGGGGATGGGGGGGGGGACTGGAGGTGCAAGACGACAGTGCTAATCACTACGTCACCTGCCGCCTTGGGGAAATATTGTTGTCAGAAATGTTTCGTTCTGACTCAACATACAAAAAACTCAAATAAATCCAAAACAAATGTTGTACGAAAACCACCAAAACCTTTGCACAGTACGATAGCTTTAGCAATATTTCAGTCCAGTCATAAACCCCTGATTTTACTGCCCTTATGACTAACTAAGTGAGCTACTAAGTGGACTTTCTGTGTTTGAGATTCCATCCTCCAGAAGCTCATCTTCGCTCAGACTGATGTGAAGGCAGGTTCTGTTAAGGGGTGATGAAAACGGAAGTGTGTGCTCATAGCTGTTGGGGGTGACCAGTCGGGGCGGGGTTCCAGCCAGGGGGTGGTCCTCTGGTAGACTGCTACAGGTGCTGGACGTGGACAGGAGAGCGGAGTTGCGGTCTTCGAACAGATCGTCTGCGCACGGCTTGTTGTCAGAGCGCATGCCGGAGTCTTCGCTCGGCGAACAGGACGCACTGAGGTCGTTGCTGAACTCTCCAGGAGAAACAAAACAGGGCGTGATGTCAGGGAAGGAAGAGCTGAAGGCCAGACTCGATGCTGTTTCTGATCCCGTCCTTTTCGGTCGTTTTCGGCTGACAGGAGGAGGAGGAGGAGGGTCCAGTTTCGGGATTATTTCTTTAACCCTGCGTGCAAAACAGCAGCAGAATTAGTTTTAAATTGAGCTTAGAGACAGAAAGAAAAACCTGAACCCCGGGGGGTCGTGTATTTCAAGATGATCTGTATTCTGTATGTGGGATATAGGGGGAAAATGGCATAAGGTACTTTCAGTTCTCAGCTCTATTGTGAGTGTATGTTCATGCACTTATCACTTTCCCACTCTTCCCTGCAGTGTAACGGCAAGAGGGAGGGAAGAGACGGGAAAATAAAGAGAGTGGAGCAAAGGTTGGCTGTAGTTACTCAGAATGAAAGAATCACCACACACACACACAGACACACACAGACTTTCAAATGAAATTCATGCAGAAACACAATGCAGTAATACAAACATACCCTGAAGTAACTGTAGTAACTGTATACTGACAGTCATTTATTTCATTATGGTTCATCTGCTGTTGGAAGTTAATCCCCCCCCCCCCCCCGTTTGCCATTAGCATAAGCCTCGAGTCAGCAATCCCGACAAATGTCATAAACAGCAACCCTCCTTTTGAAAGGATCTTTCCATCTCTCCCTCAATCTCTCTCTCTCTACATTCCATTCATCTTCTATTGTTAGTGAATTACAAATTGCAATAAATAAATCATACGTCGAGCCTCTCTCACCAATCAGCTATTAAAAACATCTATTAAAAAAAAAATTCGACCAGGTCAAGAATTTCAAGCAGCCTTTCTAATATATACAGAGATGTGTGTGGAGAGATGCATTATACACATCACAGACCATTCTAACTGCTTCCCAAGGGGAGGGCAGACAGACAGGGAGAGATGGAGAGAGAGAAAGAAAAAAAAAAAAAAAAAAAGAAGCAGACATGCTGAGGGAGGAGAAAGGCAATAAAGATTGAAAAGGAGAAAGTCGGTGCTGGATGCTCAGGAATATGACTGATGGTGTGTCTCTCTGTCTGGCCCAGTATCACAGGGTTTCACATTCTTTCACTGCCTGGCAATGCTTTACAACAGCAGGAGAAAAGAAGCACACACTCCTTAGTGCATCAATCCTACACACTCTGGCTTTGATAAGGAATGTAACACATCACCTAGACACACACACACACACACACAAAAAGCAAGTCAACTTCAAATAAGCCATAATGTCAAATCAGATTGCAGACTTTTGATTGTCTGATCTTTCTTCCTTTTTTCATCAAAGACACACACATACTTGCACAGCTTGCATGTTAATGGGACTAAAATGGCAACATGCTATAAAAGGAGACAGAATGTAAGAGTCTCTAAATGATAAAACTAAAGATTTTATATATATATATATATATATATATATATATATATATATATATATATATATATACATATACACACACGAAAATATGCTCGTTATCCAAGGTTCTAACACAATTAAAATGCTTAAAGCTAAACGTGTGGCTGTGCGTGTGGCTGTATTTCACAAAAAAAGATTTAGATGCATGTCTGCACTTTCAAACACATTCTAAGAGTTATAAAAGTAAAAACCAATTTGGCACTGGTATCATAAAAAAACTAATCGATACCCAATCCTACTTAAGAGTAGAATCTAATCTGACCTAGGGAAAGCATATACTGTACAAAGTAGTCCTGTGTATATAAAAAAAGCATAAAACCATAAGACCAGCAGGAGTAGTGGCGTTAGTGTTACAGAAAGACAGGAAAATTCTATTAAAAAGTGTATAAATATTTAAAATATCGAAATGTATTAACTGCAGAGCAAACTGCGAGCCAGGGGTAGCTCAGTGGTTAAGGCATTGGACTACGGTTCGGAAGATCCCATGTTCAAATCCCACAACCACCAAGTTGCCACTGTTGGGCCCTTGAGCAAGACCCTTAACACTCAACTGCTCAGATGTGTACGGAGATAAAAATGTAAGTCGCTCTGGATAAGAGCGTCTGCCAAATGCCTAAATGTAAATGCAAATGCAAACGGAGATAATGTGCATGTTAAAGTCACCAGGCAGGATTATAGCAGGCTATAATGAACAGGCTAGGGTAAACAACTCCGAGTTCAGACAACATGGGGATATTTTTTGACGTCGATAAATCAATGCTATTAGTCCAGCACCAGATGGACCGGTGATTTTTATGGGCATGTATTCAAAAGACATTACGCTGCAGAAAGCAAAGCCCTTAATGCTCATGTTGTTATGGTGGATTGCACCTAGTGCCACTTCTTTCCTGTTCTTTTAGTTAAGCAACATGATGATACCTAGGCAGGAACAGTGCACTCGCAATGCCCGTAAGAGTCAAGGTGTCTATAAGAAGCAGGTCGTAGATTGTATCCAAAATTCGACTGAGTGTGAATTCAGCACTGACAGAGTTCCGTGCTTGAGATAAACGGCAGGGTTCTGCAGGTTCTCCAGCTGCGTTATAAAAAAAACATGTATAATATACTGTATTTGACCAAATGGTAAAGGATTGCAAATAAGGTGTTTAGGCCAGGCTACCGGAGCAAATCACTGATAGACAAAAAATATTACTGCGCATTTCATACTCGTTTAAAAGACAGGATTTGTTCGTTATGAGTAATGAATTCGTATTTGATTACAGCTCTTTTCTTCTTCACGTGTGTGAAACCGAGCTGTGATTCTGTCAATAACGATGACCCAGACAAGGTGCTTTGAATTTTGCACTCTGTGCTCGTTTTCAGTCCTTGTGTTCTGGTTCTTTCCTCTGGGGATGCAAGCGTGAGGAGAAAGTGACCATAAACAATTGAGCAAATGGTGCTAAATAATGCTCACAGAAGTTTAAATGAATTTAAAGACGTGACAAATGATGACACAAAAGCATCACAATGTAGTCACCACAGATATAATGCCAGGCAGTATATTATACAGTACTTCACTATCATATCTGAACAGTCTTTGAACTGGCAGAACACATTGGGTCATGGGTTTGAGATACAGATTATATGGTCTGTTGTCCAGGGCTAGCCAAGCAGCCAATTTTCTATAATAAGCATCTGTGATTGATGATGGTACATTTAAACTGTTACTGAAAAAAAATATATAATATATAATCTTACCCTGATACAAAGAGAGTTAATAGCAGTGCTGCTAGGCTTTTAGTTTACACTTCTTTTTTTTTGTTAACTCTCATAAAAAAAAAAAATTTATTTAATAACTACATTTTATGTCTTCAGTTATTACTTCCTAATAAAGTCAATATGCAGCAGATATGCCTGGATACTAATGCTAGACGCTATGTAATGCACTAGATGCCAGATAAAATGTCATTCAGAAACAGGACCCAATGGACTATCGAGTCTAGCATTTTATTTTGAAAAGAATTGTAGCTGGTGTGAAAAAGGCGAGAGAGAGGTGGAGGAGGAAAAAGGGTTTTGTGTTAGATGACTTTCACACAGACACTAACAAAATCACTGCTGTCTGACAGAAAGTCTCTGTCGGCTCACTGAAATCTTTTTCTTTTTGTGCGACAATCTCTCTATTCACAATTTTGCTTTTGCCTACTTTTAAGGATTTTTGCTGAAATGTGACCTCGCATTGTCATTAAACAGATTGATCTCCTGCCCTGCTGCAGCCTTTTTAACCTTTTTCTTCACGCAGGCCGTTGTGTACAGTACAGTTATTAAAGAAAAGTCACTACACTTGGACACGTGTTCACAATAGTATAATAAACAGTGCACACGGACATGGATGTTGACTTTATGAGTGACGCATGCGCACTGAGACCGAGCATTAGCGATGATTACCCACAATCCCGCAGCGCGAGAGAAAGAAGAACCAGTGGCTCCGATGCGATCATGTGGCGCTCGACAGACTAAGTGTATATATATATGCACTACTCGTATGTCAAGACCTCATTCGTCTATCAAGTTAAAATTAAGGAAAAATGTTTTTCTCCTCTTGCAAAACGCTCGCAGACCAGGTTACTCCCAATCCAAGGTTTTACTGTATAATTAATACAAGAATTTTCAAGATTCAAACAACTTTATTATTCCCAAAGGGAAATTGCTTATTCTTGGTTACAGCTGCTCACAGTTGTTATCGAGTAGAAAGAAAAAGTCCTAAAAACAGTAAGTGCCATAAATATGACCCAAGAGCATTTGTAAATATTGTACATATTTCTAAACAAACTTACCAAATGATTTGTTCCTATAACACCGGGTGCTGCCAATGTGTGAATAGCTTGGAGCACTCCATCTGTAGGAGTATTGATGGTGACATTTTATCACCTCAGATGCAAACATACATTCTACATTTCCACCTGTTCGTAATGATTAATGTTTCGAGTCTAGTGACCTGCTTTGGTCGCATACCAGCTCTTTACCATCCAGCCAGCTCTCCCTGATCATACATCAGCTTCCAGCCTAGAATGGGAAAAGTTGTGGTATGTGTGTGTGTGTATGAGAGAGAGAGAGAGTTCTTTAACCATAAAATATTACGTAAACCCAGAGAAGACAACTTAGGAGCTAATTTCATCTTACAAAATTCAGCCTATATATAGAACATGAAGACACACTCATCACTCTCTCTGTCTATATATACGCTTTTATTTTCAACCCAAGCACAAGCATGCACGCTCACACAGCACGAGACTGAAGCATACTGAAGTGGGACTTGAAGACAGACCCACGCACATTCAAGATTTTTTTTCCGTTTCCTTTAAAAAAAAACGTCAATACATACAGAAAGAAAAGCTCGAAGAAGGACTTGCAGGGATCGAACAGAAACAGTGTGAGACGCATCCATGTGGGAAGGGGCTTGAATGGCGAGAGAGAGAAAGGGACGCACGAAAACACACTCGCATTCAGTCATTTCGGGAAAAATGTCAACACATTCAGACAAAACACTAGAGCGCTGACCCTGAAAAACATAAACACGTGCAGGGAGCGGAAACGGCTTTGGTCTGCAGTGTGCGGAGGTAAAGTTAACACTCACATGCACACCCGCATGAACACGGAGAAGCACATGGTGAGAAGCGGGGTCTTGCAGAACTGAAGCCTGTCACATCCTAATTCAGAAGGGATTGAATCAGGAAGGAGGGAGGAGAACTAACTGGAACAGTAAACAACTGAAGGATTGATGATAAAAGGAAAGTTTCGCAATGCCTGTGTTGATTATTGTGCATGTACATGTACTGCATTAAAATCTTGGCAATAGATGAAATGTGAAATGGAAATGTAGACAGAATGGGAAGAAGTGTTCTTATATAAAATGTGATGTACAGGAAACAAGACACCATTAAGTTGTGTGTGTGTGTGTGTGTGTGTAAAAGTGGAGATGTGTGGGTGCGACATGGAAGACGTTTCATGCTGTTCTTGGTAAGCGATGACTCACTGTCAGGTTTTGAGATCGGACAGTCTGTGAGAGTGTGTGCGCATGTGTGTGTGTGTGTATCAAAGCTCATTAAATTTTTTGGAAAGGACCAAATGTTCCCCCAAGAAAAGGAATATCGGACAGTTTCTAACTTGTGAGGACATTTAGCAGGTCCCCGCAAAATGGGGTCTTTAGGTCTTATTAAAAATAATAATAATTTAAAAAAAAAGATTTAGTTTTCACATCATTAACTCATTACTAATGATGTCAGTGGAAGGTTCGCAGAAGGTTAGTGAGACTAGAATGTGGGTAAGTTGTGCGTGTTTACGAAGCTCTCGTATGTGTTTAGAATTCTTTGCGTGTTTATAAGAGACATCTGCTTGCTGTGTACTTATGGACGAAGGCATCTTTTGTCATCATTGTTTTATGCTGTGTTTATAACAATGCTTCATGACCACTGCCCTGTTTGGAGTTCATCTGCATTATCAAGTGCTGAAATAACTCTTTACAAACGTGCTTAGCTGAAACGCATCCCAGAAACACTACAGATTAAACCACAAAATGTTAAATCAGATTCGGCTTCTGTCAGTCCAGAACTGAAATCTAAAGCTACAGCGGACACTTGGGTCATCTGAGAAACTGGATTTCATACAACTGCTGAAACTACTGAACTGGCTGTTATAGCGATACGGTTTCCCTTTGGTATTAATAAAGTCCCCTCTCTCTCTATCTCTTTCTCTCTATCTATACTAAACTTACATAGAGTAACAATTTACCCTGATTATTTCCTTGCTAATTTCAGTACTATAATATTCTTCTAGATACAAATGCACATTGGTGCAAAGTTGTGTGTTTGTGTGGTGCAATTTCTAAGCATCAGATGATAATAATCTCACTGGTATTTCTAGAGATGAATGAATGGATGAATAAAAGGATAGATGAATAGTCAGGTACTGATTGTTGGGGGGGGGGTATGATATGAGGCTTGAAAAGGGCAGGTGTGTGTGTTTTGCTCTTTCCGATAAAGTGAAAAACTCAAGAGCAGGTGGTACTGTAGGTTCTTGCTCACACACAGTGTCTGACTCAAACACACAAACACACACACGCAACGTAATGAATCCTCAGAACTCGGCAAAAGGTCAAAGAATTTCCATTACCCATTACCAGAAACTCTCCAACACATATACACACACATGCGTGGCACACAGTTATTACATAATATATGTAATAATATAACAGTCAAACAGAGCAGGACACTACTCCTATACATTATATCTGTCGCTATTTTTGTTTTCATTTATAAATGCAATATCCATCTACAATGCTATATATATATATATATATATATATATATATATAAAAAATACATATTCATTTATTTATTTTTAAAGTTGTAAAAAAACAACAACAACAACAACAATGATTTGTGGTCTTTTCTCAATGCTGTATATGAGAGTCAGTCCTGAAATGTCTCCTCAGATGCACTGGTTCAAGTGTTTTGTTGAAACATGCTACATGAGCTGCTGTTAATTCTGCAGCGGGTTTGTATAGATGCATCTTAACCAAAAACAATCAGATGCCAGGTCTAAAGGAAAACCAAACACACACACACATTTTTTCTTCTCTCTGTTCAAATGTCTATTTTCTGTCTGTCTCTCTAGCTTGTTTTTATGTCGCATTAAGCTTTTTCTCCTGCTTCTGGCTGTGTACATCGTTTGTACTTCATATGAATATTCATGTTTTCTTAGCAGCAACTGAGCAACAGGAACATAAACAGCACTTTATGTTTGAGTGAAGAAAACATCCTCTTCTGTTAACACTTGGATGGCGAGTTACCCTGAATTCGAGTATTTCAGAAACTGAATAATTATGAAAACCACATTTTGCATCCTGATTAAGCAGAAAAGCATCTCGAGAGGAAAAATGAGCCAATTTCAGATTTGTGCTTATATACTCAGCAAAAAAAGAAACGTCCTCTGACTTTCAACTGTTTTTACTTTCAGTAAACTTAGTGTGTAAATATTTGTATGAACACTAAAAGAGTCAACACCATAAGATATATGGTTGACATATTTTAGACAACTAAAAATGTTTCACAATGTGTCCCTGAATGAAGGGAGGCTCAAAATCAAAAGTACCAGTCAGTATCTGGTGTGGGCACCAACTGCTTGAAGTAATGCAGTGCATCTCCTCCTCATGGACTGGAGGTGTTGTTACACGTGGTCTTCCACTGCGAGGATGATCAGCTGTCCTTCCTGTCTCCCTGTAGCGCTGTCTTAGGCGTCTCACAGTGCGGACATGGCAATTTATTGCCCTAGCCACATCAGCAGTCCTCATGCCTCCCTGCAATATGCCTAATGCACGTTCACACAGATGAGCAGGGACCCTGGGAATCTTTCTTTGGGTGATTTTCACAGTCGGTAGACAAGTCTCTTTAGTGTCCTGCGATTTTAGAACTGTAACCTTAAATGCCTACTTTCTGTAAGCTTAAGGTCTTAACAACCATTCCACAGGTGCATGTTAATTAATTGATTATGGTTAATTGAACATGCATGGAAAACGTCTCGGGTTACTTTGCTGTAACCCTGTTCCCTGAAAAGGCGGGAACGAGATGCTGCGTGAAAACACTATGGGAACATCTTGTTATGTAATTTTGGCTTATATAACCTCGGTCAGGTGACGTCATCTGATTAGACGCATCTGGAGGTTATAAAAGGAGTAAACCGGAAAGACTCCTCATATTGATTTGTCTGAACGGACGTCCGGTCACGTACGCAGTGTGGCATTGGGACGCAGCATCTCGTTCCCGCCTTTTCAGGGAACAGGGTTACAGCAAAGTAACCCGAGATGTTCCCTTTCAAAGGCTACACTCGATGCGGCGTGAAAACGCTATGGGAACGAGAATACCATACCACACTGCAAGTGTCTGGACCCAAAGGATGTGTAGCGTGTGCGCACAAGGCCGAGAAGTTCTCAGAACTATGCTTGGGCAGCTACCTCGGGGACACGTGAGCACGGAGTAGCATAAACATCCAGACTATGAATGTAACAAATTTGTGCTGAGAAGGCCAACCCTCCGCGTCACACAATTGCTGCAGGGGAATACCTCCTGCTAGTGCAAAAAGAGGCGATCCCTTTGGTTGAGTGAGCCCTGATTCCTAGAGGCGAAGTGAGCCCACGCGCCTCATAGGAGAGGGCAATAGCATCTCTCACCCAGTGTAGTGAGTGCCGCCCGTCACGGCCCCCCAAACATGTAAAACCTGCTCTGACCTACGCCACTGGCTGATGCGGTGGACGTAAATCTGCTCCTGTTCCGAAGCTGTAAGACGGAGGACAGAGGGCTTCAAAAACAATAGGGTGAATGTTGGGTCTTTATGGAACTTTCGGAAGATAGTTAGTGAGGATGCAGTTAAATATGTCCTGAGAGTACTAGGGCACAAGCCCGAGGACAACTTTTCCTGCAGAAACTCCAGCACTGAAACAATTCGGCAGTGGACTGGGTCTACCTGCTTAGCACACACTTGCTGCAGGGGAATACCTCTTGCTGGTGCAATAGATGAGGTGATCCGCCTGGTTGAATGAGCCCTGATTCCTAGAGGCAAAGTGAGCCCACGCGCCTCATAGGAGAGAGCAATAGCATCTCTCACCAAGTCTAGTGGTGGCTGCCCCTCGGTTTCGGCCCCAAAACATGTAAAAGCTGCTCTGATTTACGTCACTGGCTGATGCGGTGGACTCAAATCAGAAGAACTCGTACTGGACACAGTAAGTACAGCTCCGAAGATGTAAAAGGCTGAGGGCAGAAGGCTTCCAAACAATTGGGCAAGTTGAAAATGGAACTTTGGGGAAGATAGTTCAGTGAGGATGCAAAATGGCCCTGACTAGCCCAGGGGCAAAGTCTGGGCAGGATGGGGAGACTGATCAGATCTCCAATACTCTTAGAGAGGTAACGGCCATTAGAAAAACCATCTTAAGGGTCAGAAAACCTGCGGTGCTGACTCTAGTGGTTCAAAAGGGTGTCAATTGGGCCTTCGAGCACGATAGCTAAAACCCACAAAAAAGTTTTTTTTCCCCCAGTAACACCATAGATCAGGACGTGGCAGGTTGAAATAACAGTTACGTACATCCTCAGAGTACTAGGGCACAAGCCCGAGGACAACTTCTCTTGCAGAAACTCCAGCACTGAAGCAATTCGGCAGTGAACTGGGTCTACCTACTTAGCACAGTCTTTCCTGTTCCGAAGCTGTAAAAGGCGGAGGACAGAGGGTTCAAAACAATAAGGTGCATGTTGAAATGGAACTCCCTGACGTGGCAGGCTAAATAGCAGTTACGTACGTCCTGAGAGTACTAGGGTACAAGCCTGAGGACAACTTTTCTTGCAGAAACTCCAGCACTGAAGCAATTCGGCAGTGATCTGGGTCTACCTACTTAGCACAGTCTTTCCTGTTCCGAAGCTGTAAAAGGCGGAGGACAGAGGGTTCAAAACAATAGGGTGCATGTTGAAATGGAACTCCCTGACGTGGCAGGCTAAATAGCAGTTATGTACGTCCTGAGAGTACTAGGGTACAAGCCCGAGGACAACTTTTCTTGCAGAAACTCCAGCACTGAAACAATTCGGCAGTGGACTGGGTCTAACTGCTTCGTCATGCACGCCTTTTCACATACATTCCTTCTGAAGGCATAAGCTCTTCTAGGGGAGAGAACCTTCTAGAATAGTCTTAATTACGCCGGCTGGAAGACCAGCTTGACTTAGACTCCCGGGAGCAGAGCTATCAGGAAAATGAATAGAGACGTAACCTGGGCCACGTACAGGCCAAGGAGTCCAGTTTCATATGCACTGAAATGTAAATCGCCCTGAGGGAGAGGAACCTGGTGCGCTAGCTGTATAGCGGCGCGAGCACAGTCCACCCTGGCGATAATATATGAGACTACCATAGTGTAGTCCATCCGCACTAGGACATGGTAGCCTCTCAACTGCTGGAGGAAGTGCTTTAGGGCCAGAAATAGAGCCATCATTTCGAGGCAATTGATGTGCCGTACAAGAAGGCGGCCTCTCCAGCTCCCTTGGGCTGGACGGTCATCTAAGACCGCACCCCGGCCCGTGAGGGAAGGGTCTGTTGTTAGCATCTGTGACGACAAGACGGACTTAGAGTGGGACCCAGAGTCAGAAACAGGGGTCTTAAACCAGGGGTAGCTCAGTGGTTAAGGGATTGGACTACGGTTCGGAAGATCCCAGGTTCAAACCCCACAACCACCAAGTTGCCACTGTTGGGCCCTTGAGCAAGGCCCTTAACCCTCAACTGCTCAGATGTATAATGAGATAAAAATGTAAGTCGCTCTGGATAAGAGCGTCTGCCAAATGCCTAAATGTAAAATGTAAATGTAAACCACATAGGAAGGGTACGGAGCACTTGGCGCGTAACCTTTATTGGGGATTGGCCCTAGAGTGAAATCCCCTGTCTTGGCCACGCGGAGGGTGATGAGAACTGAATCCTGTAGTTTTTCTACAGTGCTTAGTACCCAAGGAGATATACTTGGCAGTAGCTTCCACGCAGCCAGTTTCTCAGAAAGGGGCAAAGTTTCGGCGGCTTGGTTAAATGGGGGGTGGAGGGGGGTGTTAGATGTTCGGCATCCTGAAACATGGCAGGAAAAACTGAAGAAATAACACTTTATTGGAGACTGGTGTTGCCCGAAACACCAGCGGTGGCGGAGCAAGAACACCGACTTCCTGGGGGTGTCAGGGAGAACACTTAATTCCTGAAAGGAATTCTGTGTGCCTCTCCCCATTGGGGGGCCACCCCCATGGTCCTGGGCACATGAACCTCAGGGCTTCTTTGTGAAGAAGACAATAGGCCAGTCTGACCTTTTTGAGGCGGATAGTGAGGCGCGTCGCACCCCAATCTTTACGAGGGGTGGCAGGCTCAAAAACACACTCCTTGTGTTTCACACCTCGCCAGAGTCAGACCCGGTCGAGACTGGGTGGCCGACAGTCCCGACTCTTGAGCACGGCGAATTTCCCGAAGGCTTGTTATATACAACTTCGCCTAATGAACCTAGTGGTGACCGAGTTAACGATATCGTCAAACAGGCCGGAAGGCGAGAGGAGGTCATCCAGGGGCATCCAGGAGGAATGCACGATTCTTATCCTTGATGCGCCTGAGATTCAACCACAAGTGCCTCCGCGCGAAACCCATCGCAGCCATAAAACGGCCGATAGCACGAGCCGTCTGCTTTTGTTGCATGCAGAGACAAGTCTGTGGCCTGGCGTAATTCCAATACGCCCTATCTGAAGAGCCCCGCCAGTGCTCAAGTCTCTCAGCCGGTCAGCGAGGTAGGCCTGCAAAACCGCCATGGTGTGCAAAGGAGCACCAACCTGACCTGCTGCCTGAAAAGCTTTTCCTTCCAGGGAAGATGAAAGTCTACACAGCTTGAAGGAATATTAGCTTTTCAGGAAGGATGATGCCCCAGGAGAGAGATAACTCAGCGCTTCCACATCAATTATATTTAAGAGAATAAATAAATAGATGTGAGGAAAACACAGGATAATACAGCTTACTCCATGAAAGGGTTAAATCATATGGAGAGAGCTAAGGGGGGGGGGGGCTCCGTCATGAAGAACCGACAGAAACTGCCATTTAATGTTTTCCCAGTGCTTAGTATGGTTAGGATGTTTATTCCTTACCCATTGAAGAAGCGCAGGGCGTGTTTGAGAACGGAATTTCCCGATCCGATGAGAACGCGAAAGAAAAGAGTTTTAAGCCCCAAAGGTGCGCCGTGGCCCGACGCTTTTCAAGGAATGCGGGGCGCGCGCGAGCAGTAAAGAGTAGAGATCGCCCTCCGATATGGATTATCACGTGGAGGGACATCTCGCTTAAAACTCTGAATATCGGTGAGGTGAACACTTCTTATTTTTCTGGTTTAAACACAGACACGCTAACACAACAAGGTGAAGACAAAGAATCTGAGGAGTGTTTCCGGTTTACTCCTTTTATAACCTCCAGATGCGTCTAATCAGATGACGTCACCTGACCGAGGTTATATAAGGCAAAATTTGGCGTGTTTGATACACACATGCTTCACAACCGGCAACATGACAAGATGTTCCCATAGCGTTTTCACGCAGCATCGAGTGTAGCCTTTGAAAGGGAACATTGTTTAAACCCTTTACAATGAAGATCTGTAAAGTTATTTGGATTTTTACAACATTATTGTTGAAATACACAGTCCTGAAAATGGGGCGTTTCGTTTTTTGCTGAGTATATAAGCGTCTGTGTGTTTATATGTAAAAGCTAATACAAACCCTGAACATCGCTGATCCAAAACTGCTGAATTGAACTTTGTGAAATCACTGCTCGTGCTGCCTGTTCTCCGCTTCTGTCCTGCTTCCCCCTGATTACTATTGCCCGTGACGGGATGTGACGTTCCAGTTCCCAGCAGGCTGAGGTAGGACTCGGCGCAGCCCATGGTATAAGGTGCTGTAGGGTTGATTTGGACCTCTCCTGCTGGGGTGGAGGTGATGGGCTGGTCTGAACTGTAGTGGTTTTTCAGGTTGAGAGCGAGAGAACATGATGACAAGATTCTCCAGTCTTTATCTGGTGGAAGAGATGGAGATTAATCACTTATGAGTCCTTTAAAAAAAACAAATAAATCTATCTGTTTACACTGAAGCATGGTCACAAATAATCCTTCCCTAAAAGCACACTTACACAGGTTTTGGCAGCAGGCCCAGGGATGATGACCTAGTGAACTCTCTGGAATGGATTATCTTTGAAATATAGGCTCCATAAAAGCCTAACATCTATTCCAAACAAATGACGCGGCAGACTTTTAGGTGTGGGCTGAAGGCTGAGAGCGTAATTTAATCTAATCTCCATCTAGCTCTTATGTATTCCATCTCTGTCCTCTCAAATGAGATTTTTTTTTTTTTGTGTGTGTGTGTGTGTGTGTGTGTGTGTGTGTATAAGTTAAACTCTGTTATTGACACATTATACCACTCAGTCCCTGACTCAATACATGTGTGTGTGTATATACAGTGTGCTTTAATGATGTTTAGGATTGTCATTAATCACTTATTTCCCATTATAGAAATGATTTATTGTTGTTTAATATATTAAATGACTAAATGTTTGTTTTACATAGTATTTCTGCGTAAATCACGTATCTGTTAACTTGTACACCACAAGATGGCACACTTGCAGTGGAGGGTTAGCGCTCTAGGGCTATAAAAAGAGCTCGAAACCCTAGTGTGTCTTTGTTTGTATTGCACAAAGTGACTTACTATCAGCGTCTAGAGATGTTATTTTATCTGGATAAGTCTTTAGAGGTTAAGATAAGATAAGAGGACGACTTTTACCGGGTCATGACTAATTTACATATATTAAAGATATTCTCAATTCAAATTTCACTTTGTCACACACATACAGGTCCAAATAGTCATCTGTCACCGTGACCTGTTAGTGCAAGGTTAGAGATTGTGTATGCACTTGTGTGTAGACATCTTACTCTTTGCATGGCCGTTGAGCTTGACCTCCATGTCCCTGACATGCTGGACCAGCAGCGCTATGTGCTGCAGCAGGTCTCGGTTTTGGAGCAGCAGCTGGTGACTCCTGGCCTGAGCCTCCATCCTGGCAGTCGTCTCTGCCGCTATCTGATCCTTCAGCAGCTGCACCTGCCGTGAGAAAGATGATCAGGCGAGAGCAAGAGGACGAAAGAGCGTTAAATACAGGTGGACAGATAACGATCAACCAATCAGACTCTTATGTAAACATACTCTCTCTCTCTCTCTTACATACACACACACACACACACCTTTTCAGGACTGTGTATTTCAACAATAATGTTGTAAAAATCCAAATAACTTTACAGATCTTCATTGTAAAGGGTTTAAACAATGTTTTCCATGCATGTTCAATTAACCATAATCAATTAATTAACATGCACCTGTGGAATGGTCGTTAAGAACTTAACAGCTTACAGAAAGTAGGCATTTAAGGTCACAGTTCTAAAAACGCAGGACACTAAAGAGACTTGTCTACCGACTGTGAAAAACACCCAAAGAAAGATGCCCAGGGTCCCTGCTCATCTGCGTGAACGTGCATTAGGCATGCTGCAGGGAGGCATGAGGACTGCTGATGTGGCTAGGGCAATAAATCGCCATGTCCGCACTGTGAGACGCCTAAGACAGCGCTACAGGGAGACAGGAAGGACAGCTGATCATTCTCGCAGTGGAAGACCACGTGTAACAACACCTGCACAGGATGGGTACATCCGAATATCACACCTGCGTGACAGGTACAGGATGGCCACAACAACTGCCCGAGTCACACCAGGAACACACAATCCCTCCATCTCACAGCAAGAACTGACAAATCTGGTCCAGTCCATGAGGAGGAGATGCACTGCAGTACTTCAAGCAGCTGGTGGCCACCAGATACTGACTGCTACTGACTGATTTTGAGCCTCCCTTCATTCAGGGACACATTGTGAAACATTTTTACTTTATGTCTTATGGTGTTGACTCTTTTAGTGTTCATACAAATATTTACACATTAAGTTTACTGAAAGTAAAAACAGTTGAAAGTCAGAGGACGTTTCTTTTTTTGCTGAGTGTATATATATATATACATATATATATATATATATATATATATATACAGTGGTGTGAAAAACTATTTGCCCCCCCTCCTGATTTCTTATTCTTTTGCATGTTTGTCACACAAAATGTTTCTGATCATCAAACACATTTAACTATTAGTCAAAGATAACACAAGTAAACACAAAATGCAGTTTTTAAATGAGGGGTTTTATTATTTAGGGAGAAAAAAAATCCAAACCTACATGGCCCTGTGTGAAAAAGTAATTGCCCCCTGAACCTAATAACTGGTTGGGCCACCCTTAGCAGCAATAACTGCAATCAAGCGTTTGCGATAACTTGCAACGAGTCTTTTACAGCGCTCTGGAGGAATTTTGGCCCACTCATCTTTGCAGAATTGTTGTAATTCAGCTTTATTTGAGGGTTTTCTAGCATGAACCGCCTTTTTAATCCTTCTCAATAGGATTCAGGTCAGGACTTTGACTAGGCCACTCCAAAGTCTTCATTTTGTTTTTCTTCAGCCATTCAGAGGTGGATTTGCTGGTGTGTTTTGGGTCATTGTACTGCTGCAGCACCCAAGATCGCTTCAGCTTGAGTTGACGAACAGATGGCTGGACATTCTCCTTCAGGATTTTTTGGTAGACAGTAGAATTCATGGTTTCATCTATCACAGCAAGCCTTCCAGGTCCTGAAGCAGCAAAACAACCCCAGACCATCACACTACCACCACCATATTTTACTGTTGGTATGATGTTCTTTTTCTGAAATGCCGTGTTACTTTTACGCCAGACGTAACGGGACACGCACCTTCCAAAAAGTTAAACTTTTGTCTCGTCGGTCCACAAGGTATTTTCCCAAAAGTCTTGGCAATCATTGAGATGTTTTTTAGCAAAATTGAGACGAGCCTTAATGTTTTTTTTGCTTAAAAGTGGTTTGCGCCTTGGAAATCTGCCATGCAGGCCGTTTTTGCCCAGTCTCTTTCTTATGGTGGAGTCGTGAACACTGACCTTAACAGAGGCAAGTGAGGCCTGCAGTTCTTTAGATGTTGTCCTGGGGTCTTTTGTGGCCTCTCGGATGAGTCGTCTCTGCGCTCTTGGGGTAATTTTGGTCGGCCGGCCACTCCTGGGAAGGTTCACCACTGTTCCATGTTTTTGCCATTTGTGGATAATGGCTCTCACTGTGGTTCGCTGGAGTCCCAAAGCTTTAGAAATGGCTTTATAACCTTTACCAGACTGATAGATCTCAATTACTTTTGTTCTCATTTGATCCTGAATTTCTTTGGATCTTGGCATGATGTCTAGCTTTTGAGGTGCTTTTGGTCTACTTCTCTGTGTCAGGTAGCTCCTATTTAAATGATTTCTTGATTGAAACAGGTGTGGCAGTAATCAGGCCTGAGGGTGACTACAGAAATTTAACACAGGTTTGATAAACCACAGTTAAGTTATTTTTTAACAAGGGGGGCAATCACTTTTTCACACAGGGCCATGTAGATTTGGAGTTTTTTTTCTCCCTTAATAACGTAAACCTTCATTTAAAAACTGCATTTTGTGTTCAATTATGTTATCTTTGACTAATCGTTAACGGTTTTTGATGAGCAGAAACATTTAAATGTGACAAACATGCAAAAGAATAAGAAATCAGGAAGGGGGCAAATAGTTTTTCACACCACTGTATATATATATATATATATAAAACTCCCATATTCAAGTAGTGTGGGAGGACTGTGCTCTGGTTTCTTCAAGACTTTTATTAGTTTTGTTTGCATTTCCCAAAAGCAATCACCTTCTCTACACGTCTGCTGTCTGGGTAAAGAGATGGATGCAGAAAGTCTGGCTCAGATTGACAGACAGAGTTTTGAGGACAAATCATTGATTTTGCCTCATTCAGTGTAAAACACCTTACATGCTATACATGAAAGAGATGAAACCATTAGTAATTAGTATCATAAGTTGACTTGGAAATGGGCTAAATCTCTATTTCTCTAAATGAATGCCTGCAGCTGAAAACAAACACCAGATTCACAAAGTTCAGCATCAGACACTGGAAGCTTTGTAACTCACTCCTCTTAAAAATATTCACAATACAGAATGACTTCTTCCAGATGCCTATTCAGTTACATCATGTTACCTTTGTGTGATTGTTGTTTACAATTTCTTATTTACAAGTTATTTAGATACCTAGATACTTAGATTACTAATATGTTAAAAAATATATTGTCGTTTCATGTTGCTGAAAAAACTAGATGATTTTTGTGTTATCTTTAAGTAAGACTACTGTAACAATTATCTTTCTGGATGTTCTTGTATGTGATTATTTCCAGTATTCCTATTAGAACCAGAAAGTTTGTTCATATCATCTGGAATTAATATTAATCTGCACTACTCTGGCACTTAGGAAAATTCTGTATCATTTCAAAATACCAATAAACTTGGTATTGAATTTCCTTGCCCTATAATACCCAAGCGAACTGTTGAACTATATTATGATCTGCTTTTACCTAAAGAGTGCAGGTTCTTTATTAATACCTAGAATATTAATAATGTTCACAACTATCAACTAATTAGCAGCCTTTTATTAATTGAAGTTGATGTAGCAGAACAGAAAAACAGTAGGTCATCCAGGAACAGTTCCTCTAGGAATAACATTGAGAACCACTGTATTGTGTCAGACAATTTGTTTCATTTGAATTTATGTCTTATGGTGATTTTCAAAATTTTCTATTTAGGATTGTACACAATCAGATTTAGAATTTAGAATAGCAGATTTAGAATAGCAGATTTAGAATAGCAGATTTCTTTTTTTAACTCATTCACATAAACAAGGAATGATAAATTATTGAGAATTAATGAGAAAACGAATTTTACTTCAAAATGTCACACTGGTTCATGTCCCACACTTATGACTATAATCTTCAGATGCATAAAAAGCAATTCATTTACAGTTAAACCTTGGACTGCAAGCATAATTTGATTAATAATTCTTGAATCCGGAAGCATGCTTGTATATCAAGGTGAATTAAGTACACTTGTACCTTGAGGGTTGGGGGTTTGAATACCAATGCCTGGTGTAAACATACATACTATATTATACTCATATCAGATCTCTGACTCCTAATATATTTATAGTGGAAACTCAATATCCTAGTTGTAGAATATTGGGTTATTAAGTAATAGCAATAATCTTATAGTCTGGTGTCACCTAAATAAAGACTTGTTCTCTTTTTTGTCTGTTTTATAAAAAGCCATAAAGTTTTTCCTTGTATTGGACGCACTTCTTTGAGGCAAGCTGCATTTCTTTGATGGGTCTGATGATTTGCATTTCCACTTTGCCCCTAATGTTCATGTGTGCACTTAGATGGGTTTGTGGGCCATGCAGGTGTCCCTAAACATGCACTGGATAAGCTGTATAGTAAATAGGAGGATGGATGGATGTCTGTGCCACATTTGTACGAGCTTACTCCGGCACTGCTAAAAAGTCAGAGAGTTTAAAGTATTCGTTTAAAAGAGTGTAGTCATAAGAGCACATTAGCTGCAGAAATACCCTATAACAGCTAGACCTGCAAGAGTTCCTGCTATGACTGAAACGATTCCTCGAGTAACTCAAATAATTTGATTACAAAAAATGATCGAGGCAAAATCTTCTGCCTCAAACTGTTACTGACAGTTAGCTGTGTATTAATTTCAGGGAGTGTTCTGGTGCGGCTACAAAATGGAAGGGAGCGATAAAATTATCAGCGAGCCAAGAGAAGAAGAAAGCAGCAAGAGAAAACGACAGAAATTGTCAGTAAAGGCTTATATGTTATGCCTAAGCTGTAGATTTTGAAACGTTTAGTTCTGAAAGTTTAGTTGTACACCTTGGTGTTTGTGTATAATTATTTATTTCAATGTGTGGCTTAGTTTTTTATATCCTTTTTTTTTTTGCATCTGAGAAAAGGCTTTAAAATAAGAATGTACAGTATGGCACTGTAATGCACTTAATTCCTCTCAGTCAACTTTAATACCACTATCTCACCTACACGGTTTCGCACAGTACAGTACGGAAGTACAGTTCATCATGATTCTCCACGAGTTTTGGCGCTGTGATTACGTTTCCATCTTTCCGCGTGAAAAATTAAACATGTTTACATTTTTTTTTCCGGCCCTCGCGGAAGCTTGCGGACCTTGCAGAACTTTTGGCACTTGTTTGTTGCAGAACTTGCAGGCAATTGTGGCGGCTCGCGGTGCTTAAGACTGCATCTCACCCCGAGTCAAACCGCATAGATGAGATAGCGGTATTAACTATACCTTGCATTGTGAATAATGACAATGTTTATTTTTAATAAAATGCTGTATGCATTTAAAAAATAAAATTAGATTTTTCTATAAAGAAAACCAATTAATCTTTGTTTCTCTTATATATTTTACATTGCTGTTTAATTAAGCAAAAGTAAATTTTATCCGATTACATTTTTGGTAGAATACTCGATTACTAAAATATTCGATAGCTACAGCCCTGGTTCCTGTATATGGTCACAATATAAACCACAGCCACAACACCATCCGCAATGTGAATTTAATAACGGCCTCAAAATTCCCCAGATTCCAATCCAAAGTTATGGCTGATTGGTGTACACACAAGCCACTGCAGGAAAACAACAAACCTAACCAGACCACCCTGATTCACACTAATGTTCTACTGCCGCTTCTTTCATCTAAGGAAAAATAAAACAAATTAACCTGCATTTTGCCTTTTTAAAAAAAGTAAAAATAAATCCAGACAGATAAGTGTTTCTGTTGTGCACGCAGGCGGTGTGTATGTTTGTGTATGTGTGTGAAGCTAAAGTAAGAGGAAAGGAGGAATTAGATCCCCCTCTCCCTCTTCTCATCTTACACAGTAACTCTTCATCCTCTCTTATTTGAGTTTTTCCACACACACACACACACACACACACACACACACACACACACACACACACACACACACACACACACACACACACATTAACGGAAAGACTGTTTTATCGGAACATTAACAAGGAACATTGTTAATGACACTCGAGTGAGTGCATACTAACGGAATCACTGCAGTGAAGTAGAAATAAATCAAATTAACCTGCACTTTACCTTTGAAAAGAATCGCGACAGAGCAGTGTTTCTGTGTAGAGAGAGAGAGAGCAAGAGTGTATGTGTGTCTGTGAGAAGAGACACAGTGTCAATGACAAAGTGCATGCTGATACAAAGAGGGAGAGAGAAAATGGATCTTTAACCTCTCTAACGAGACTTTCTTTTTGCCTTACACGCGCACACACGTGTGTTATAATTAACAGTACACGCACGCTGTACACACACATACAGACACAAAATAAAAGATGCTTTACGCACACACACGTGGTCACAGTGTTATAGTAAAGAGTACACAAGCGCACGGATGTTGATTACACCAGTAAGAGACGAGCACTAGGACCCAGCAGGGGAGACAATTACCCACAATTCCGCAGCGCAAGAGAGAGTAAAACCGTTGGCTCAGTTGTGATCATGTGACACTTGCCGTCAAAACAAGAAGCGCATGCGTGATACATGATACTCGGTTCTCGTAAACCAAGAATTTTTTCAAGTCGAAATTTATAAAGAAACCTTTGCTCATTTTGTTGAATACTTGCAAACCACATTACTCACAATCCGAGGTTCCACTGTAGATATATAAAATTTAAATCCTTTGGTGGAAAAAAAAAAGTATAGAAGGACTGAAGAAATTTTCAGTATGTCGACACCAGGAGAGAGATGTTTGGAGATGACCTGGAGCGGGTCTAGAGCAGACCCTGTTGTCTGACGTATATTTATGAGTACTCTCACTCTCAATTGAACTGTCCTATAGCAGTGAGCCAAGTGCGTGTGCATGCGTGTGTGTGTGGAGTAGGCAAAGCATCACCCAGGGAGCTCAGGGCACAGGTGCACTCATACTCAAACACCCGATCATACAATTCGGAAACATAAATCAGTCTTTAATATTCTGCAGTCTGTTTCTTCAGACTGTGGAAGGAAACTCTAGGGATATACACACATTTGTCATGTGGCTATAAAATCACATGCAGGATTACCAGATTTGTGCTAAACCAGACTTGCGTAGTTACGGGAAAAGCTTGTTTTGTCATGATATTTGGAATGTGTGTGCTTATACAGTACATGTGTATCGCGCAGTTTATGAATATTTGATTAAGCGCAGCTCCGTGGGCCATTATGGAGAATCTGGTCAGGGCTGCTGAATCTCAGACACTGAATCTGAATCTGAGAGCAAACAGCATGAGTGCGCCTACATGTATGAGTGTGATTATAATGGCGATGCACATTACTCCAAACAATAACCGACAAGCTGAGGTGGATTAATTGAGTAATATTTCCTCAGTGTTGGCATTTAAAATAAAATGTATTACCTTTGTGTTTGCGTGTACACCCGAACATCTCTCATATCTCTTTGTGAGAACTAGGTGTCCGCATAATGATAATTATACATGGCATTTTGAGCATTATTTATTAAATTAATATTAATAACTAGATAAGTAAAGTTTCTGAAGAGAATGTAAGTGGTGCTGGCCGAGGCAAAACTCTGGGCTCTGGCCCTTTTATAATGACAGTCTATGGGACAAGTTGTTAAAGTGCTCTAAAGTGGTTGCTAGGGTGTTGCTTGACAGCCTCACAACGATCCTGAGAGATTGATTGGTTGCCTGTGTCCACCCCTATGTCTCTATAACAATGGGATTCAGAGATGGGTTCAGTTTCAAAGCTCCTATGGGAGTTACCATAGCAGGGATAAAACTGTTGCATGGGGCAAATTTGGGCACCTCTTGCGCCAGAGCGGTACAACTTCTACCCTCTTGCAGGGTACGTTCAGACACATCTCAGGAAAGGTGGTAATCCATCAAGGTTGATCTCAATGTTACTTTAAGTCTATGGGATTTTTCAGGCTTTAAATTTACCCCACACTCCTTAGAAAAACCGTAGCACCCATTCCCGAATAAGCCACATGATTTGACACCTCTTTCATGGGTCTACGACAAACGGCACGGGACTAGTTATGCGCCAAAGTTTGCACGGAAGAAGAAGAAGAAAAAAAGTTAAGCCTGTGAGATAATACAAGTGATGCTTTGCTTCGCAAGCACCACTAATAATACAATTAAAATTGAAATGTGAGCTAAATTTAGCTAGAGTAATTAATCAACAGATGCACCCTGTATGTGTGCGTTTAAGCGAGATAGAGAGAGAGAGATAGCAGGAAGTAATAAACCTTATTCTCCTTTCATAACAGTGTGATTTATTGTAAGCAGTCAATTTTATAACAAGGTCCTGATAAACAATCCCATGGGAACCAATGTTGGTATACGCTTCCTGACAAAAGTGTCTGACCACCTTTGGAGAGAGAGAGAGAGAGAGAGAGAGAGAGAGAGATGTGTGTGTGTGTGATGTGCCATAGCATACCTGTGCCACAGCAACTTGAGCTTGATGTTGCTGCTGGAGTACCTGCTGCTGTAACAACTGTAGGTGGTGCTGGTCAGCTAATGGTGTGAGAGACAGAGAGCGAGGGCTGCTGGGAGACAGAGAGCGAAGTGGCATCTCCTCTAGTTCCTACAAAGTAAAAGTATTTAAAAAACATATCACTAAATCAAATTAGTTGGGAAACAACACTCTCGATCTGTCATTCACCTTGTGTCATGAATGTAACTAGTCAAGTCAAGTCGGCTTTAATTGCCATTTCTACCATAAACAGTTCAATACACAGTGAAACGTTCCTCCTGGACCAAGGTAAATACATAATGCAGTTTTAGATGATTTCCATTCATAAGGTAAAAAAAACTGTCCAGATCTACCTGGCCCTATGTCAGTGGTTCTACAAACCAGGCATGGCAAGGCGGAAACAATATTAAACAGTCCTGACATTGTAAATAAATTGAGTCGCGCAGATTTGTGATTCGAGCGGCGCTGCGCGATCCCCCAGGCTGCGCAAATAAACCAGATCATCACTGCGCTATCCAGATAGTCGCGCTGCGCTGTATTTGTGCAGATATTTGGTTCAATCGGGTGCTGCGGTTTCGTCCCACTTTTGATGTGTTTGGCTTCACGTACACTTCGACAATGGAATACAGCAGCAGTGAGTTTACTTACATGTGACGAGGAGATTGTAAAGAAAAAAGGTGCCTCGTCTGTGTTGTGGAATTGGTTTGAGTATAAGAAAAGTGATACGAATGAGATGAACGTGATTTGCAAGGTACGCAAGTGCACTGTTTTAACAAGTGGTGGAAACACGTCAAACCTTTTCTATCATCTGAAATCCAAGCATCCAAACGAATATGGCCAAAGTAAAAAAAAAATGCGGCAAACCTCAGCAATTCACAGTTTATATAAAATTACATTATGTAAAACAGTTTCTTTGTGTTTGAATTTTTATTTATGCATTTTCAGATACAAATTGCTATATTGTGATATATATCGTTATCGAGGTAGAAAATTGCTTCTACCGTGATAGAAGATTTTGATTATATCGCCCACCGCTAATGAAGCCTATCTTGAGCTTGGATTCATGGTGGTGATGGTGGGGGCAGAGGAGAGGCTCGTGTGTGTTTTGTGTCTTAAACCGCTGGCAGCAGACCGCATGAGACCCAACAAATTAGGAAGACACTTAGAGACAACACACTCCAGTCACGTTAATAAGCCACTCGACTTCGTTCAAAGAAATCTGGCAGAATACAGACAGCAGGAGAATCGCATGGTAAAATCTGAATCAGTGGACAGCAAAGCACAAATGGCTTCATTCAAAGTTGCATACAGAATTGGCCAGTGCAAAATAACTACAAATGATTGCTGAGCAGCTAATAAACATTATGCAAAGATATGTGCATAATTATGTCAATTATGCAAAGATAAGTGACAATGTAAGCCTTGTAACAATTGCACGTGTATTTTATCTGTTTTTAACTTGGTGTTGTTTGATCTTATTGGTTTAGGAATTGATATTTCAAAAAAACGTAAACTTGGCCGATTTCGTTATTATTTTGTTGACAAGTGGGGCTTGAAAATTCGCTCACCCTCTTAAGTGGGGAATGACAGAAAAAGATTGAGAACCACTGCCCTACTGTATGTGAAAAAGAAAAAAAAAACTTTTTTAAGGCATGTATAAAAAACGTGTAATATACCATATAAAGTACATGATGACGTATTCTGTGAGGAGATGTTTATTAAGTCTCCTGAGTCTGTTCCAATGGACTTTCTTGTCCATTGAGATTTCTTGGTTAAAATGTATGAACAGTTTGACAGCAAAACATGATAACCGCCATTATTGTTCAACTGGTTGTTCAATTAAGTGCATGAACAAAGCCAGTTAGTCTAGAATGCAGCAGCGAGAGTCCTCACTAAAACCAGAAGATACGAGCAAATCACCCCTATCTTACTGTATCCTCACTGCATTGGCTCCCAGTGAAATTATGTATCGATTTTAAAATATAACATTTGACGTATAAAGCATTAAATGATCTCGCGCCGCAGTATCTGAGCGAACTGCTAGTGTCTTACAATCCGCCACGCCTACTTTGATCAAAGGATGCAGGCTGCTTGTCAGTACCGCGTATTATGAAAACTACAGCTGGGGGCAGAGCTTTTTCTTACAAAACCCCAAAATTATGGAATAGTCTTCCAAATAGTGTTCGGGACTCAGACACAGTCTCAGTGTTTAAGTCTAGGCTGAAAACTCATGGACGTACGTAGAGTATTATGGTGAACTGGTATGTTTAGATGCTGTCTTCCCCCCTCTCATTGACCACTCAGGTTTGTTGATGGTGAGATGATTGTTTACTTTACATCTCAGGGAGCCCTCATGTCTGTGTTTCCTTCTGGCTCTCCCTCGCGCTAAATCGCGGCATCTCGCGGGAAAACACGCGCAGTCTTAATGTCGACATCTGTATGCTGTCATAGTAAGTCCTTCCGGAGTCCCTGCTTGCACTCTGCACCAAATATACATTCACCTTATACATTCTGTGACTGTGACCATACCTAGCTCCCAGTGCTGTGCCCTGCTTCTGGTTGGACATGTTGGCAGATGCAGACAGCTGTTCTCTGAGGACGTGTGACTGCAGTCGCTCAATAGTTCAAGACTGGAATTTCCTACAGTATAATTGAGCCTCCAATAATGAAATTGACTCCATATTAACTTAAAGACACCAACTGTTATCCTGAACTTCCAGCCACCTCACACACAGTATGACTGCAGATCAATCCCTGCTATCCATTATCACCCAAATGAGGACGGGTTCCCTGTTGAGTCTGGTTCCTCTCAAGGTCCCCTGGCATCACACGCATCCTATTGCCATCCCAGGGAGTTTTTTCCTTGCCACCATCACCCTCAGCTTGCTCATCAGGGACTAAGTAATCATTTTGATTCATACACATTTTTCACATTTAGTACACATTTACATAATTTTTGATTGTGTAGAGCTGCTTTGTGAAAATGACAATTGTTAAAAGAGCTATACAAATCAAATAAAATTGAATAATTGGACTTTTTCCCCCTCTGACACGTATAAAGTTGTCTATAACAAAACGTTTAATTCAAAAGTCACTACATATCATGCGCTACATCACATCACATTTTAGAAATTAATACAAAGTGCAGACCTACAGTACAAAGTGACCTGTAAGTCTTAAATGTCTTAAAAGTGTACCAAAAGTATAATGTTTTTAAGTCCAGAAATAACAAAGGAGAAAGGCTGAAAGAGTGTCACACATGGAAAAAAGTAAAAAGTCTTGCATTCAAGACTAGTTCTAAATTTCTCGTCACTTAGGTTTGAAAATTTGAACCCTGCTACCTTTGAGGAGCTAATTAAAGTTTTATCAGCACAATACATACTCAAAGTGCAAGAAACTCATTTTCTCTAAGTAGCTTTGGTCTGTGGGCTTAGGTTGAAGATAAGGCTGAAGATAATCTCTGGGGACAGAAACACCGAACACAGCTAATACAGAATTAAAACTAATTATTGTCTGGCCTTCTTCATAAAATGCATTGTGCAGTTGTGGGGTAGCTGTAGGATTAAAGAGCAAAAAAACATTAACAACAAAAAGCATTTATAGCATTCACTGGGTGGACCTCAAACGGACTTCAAATTTTTAGATTGAATTTTGAAGCATGACTGTGGGCACGTGTGTCCATTCATCCGCCAGAGCATTAGTGAGGTCAGGCATGATGTTGGACATCACTGATCAGTGTTAAGATGGATGGGCTCTACCAGCAGAAGACCACGTTGGGTTCCTACTGTAGCTTCAGTCACCAACAGGAATCTGAGGCTATATTAACTGAGTAACACGAAACAGGCATCATAAGACAAGACTCCATATGTGGCTGGTATGCACAATTTAACATACACATTTCATTAAGATGCCTTTAAGGTTCATTTCGCAAATCTGCCGCACTGGTTACTGGAGCTCTTTGATGATATCAGGGACGACGTTACTCAGACTACAAATGCAATGCTGCCACATGCGTCCCAGAACATCTCCATATGTGCGCCGAGTTACCGGATCACAAGATGCATGAGAGCCGATGTATTTAGTGCTGTTCATTTATCCAAGACCAACATTAGTACCAGGACCGAATGTTGCTGCACAGACTGCTAACTATCAAGACCTGAGGCGCCAGAGCAACCCAAAATCATAATGTCTTTCTTCACAGCTGGGATACGTTCTTGGCTTTAAAAAAAAAAAAAAAAAACTGATTAGAATAGATTAAAATGCAATACCATTTCAGCGTTTTCCACAACACGAGAACATGAAATGGCAGCAGCTGTTATTATTCTCAAGTGGCTTTTAGAGCTGTACTTAAGGTGCTTTGTCTAGGGTTATTGATGATTTTAGGTTTTAGTTCAACATATCCATAATAGACCTATGCACTTTCACTTAAATTAGATCAAATTGTCTATGTGGGGCTATTTATATTTAAAGCAAGGATTTTCTTCGACTGCTCCCACTGTGTCATCTTTGTATTGCTCAAGTGCGTGAGGCTAATGGAAATGAAACCTCCGATGGCTGGAATTAATTCCTCCTCTAGCACTTGTTACTTATTATGACGAATGCCTTTTTATTACTAATTTAAAGATCATGTTCATCTCTGGATTTACACACACACACACACACACACACACACACACACACACACACACACACACACACACACACACACACACACAAAGAGATGGCAAAGCAAAGCCCTGTGCACAGAAAAGAAATCTCACTCCTCACACACTTGCCGACATGGACAGTTTACCCTGTTACTCATCTGGGATCTCACCACCTCGACCTAGACTTGCTGGCGACACCATGCTCCCTTGTGTATTCACTCCTTCCTGGAAAGGACTGCTCACTCTGCACTGCATGCACCGCTCACGCACAGCCACAGCACCTAGAAAAAACCTTTTCCACCTGAGAGCTCTACCATGGTGGAAAATGCGAGCAGCAAACGTGAATCCCTGAACCCGGGAGGATTATCTTCAGCACCTGCTGGAGCCCGGCGCTTCAGCACAGACGCTCACCCAGGAGCTGGCAGAAGCAAAACATATTATAATCCAACAAGCTGCTAGAAGCCAGCCAGCTCCAAGAACCCCAATGTTCCTCCTATTCCAGACCCACACTATGCCTGCTGCCAAGGTTCACAATCACCAACGATGCTGACACGTTGCTCACTGTGTTTGAAAGGACAAACATTGGGATTTGTAATTTGGCCTATTACAAATCCCAATCCAAGAAGCATGAGATTATGAAAAACTCAAAGATACTCTAGATCCTTGCCCACTGTGGGGTGTTCCCTTGCACTGCACTGGCAGAATTCCACCGCTGGGTATCAACCTGGGCATTCCACCATAGAGGCAATAAAACGAGGTCCTGCAGATTACAAAGAGCTGAATTTGTCCTCAGATAATCAATTTTCATACCCCAAACTTCCTTTATTTCTCTGTTCATTGTTAGATAAAAGAGCTACTGAGCCACGGCCCACCAGAAAACAGCAAAAAGCCGGGGAGAGCTCATAAGTCCCCTTGAAATGACTAATTCATCAAAAAACATCCACTAACAATAAGGACAGCAACACACGCAAAACAACCCTGATTTGATACATCTTTTCTCCCCTCGGCTCTGCCACTGCAACATCTCACTGTGTCCATTAGAGGGAGCTAAAAGATTACTAAAAAGGCACACTCTCGCCCTGTGTCTCTTCCCGCAGAGTCCGAGAAATGTAGAACAGCAAGATAAGCACAAAAGTGCAAGATTAGGATCATGTCCGACTGGGTATTTAATCCATTCCCCGAAAAAATGTGAATGACATTCCAGAATGTGGTCTTTTTGTCCATTTCTTCTCCATTAATTCCTCCCTATTTGCCACAAGGATAGCAATTACCGAAAATCATCCATCCATTCCATCTCGGAGTCTCTCTTCTCTTATCTTTCTGAAACAGAGTCTCTGACCAGTAGCTCATCTCTATAGCCATGAGGAACATTCCAGGTTTCAGGATTAGATGGAGTCACTCCAAAAAAACTAACAAAAAAAAAAGGAGCAACATTCAGCCTCATTGTGTCTCGTCTCTTTCATTCCATCAGATTAACAAGGACAAAAAGAGGTACAACGGCTACTCCGCCTCAAGCAATGCACTTTGGGGAAAAAAAACAGTTTTTTTTAAACCTGCAGTTAAATTAAAATTCATTTTATATATATTATATATAGTGGCTTTTAACATTGATCACTGTTGTTAAGCAGCTTTACAGAATCGAGAAGAAAATTAGGGAAATGAGGATATGAAATGACTTTTACATGAAATTTTAAACTACGCAAGGAAATCATAAATGGAAATGTAGAAGGTATGAATGTTTACATTCATTCATTCATTCATTCATTTTCTATACCGCAAATCCTGTGTTCAGGGTCGCGGAGGACCTGGAGCCTATCGGGCACTAGGCGGGGTACACCATGGACAGGGTGCCAATCCATCGCAGGGCACACACACATACACACACTCACACACCCAATCACACACTACGGGCAATTTGGGAACACCCATTAGCCTAACCTGCATGTCTTTGGACTGTGGGAGGAAACCGGAGTACCCGGAGGAAACCCACCAAGCACGGGGAGAACATGCAAACTCCATGCACACAGAGACGGGAATCGAGCCTGGCCGGGAAATCGAACCCAGACCCTGGAGGTACAGTACAAGGCGACAGTGCTAACCACTACACCACCGCGCCGCCTGAATGTTTACATGTATTGCAAAAAAAAAAAAAAAAAAAAAAAACTCTCAGGCTCGAGTTAGTTGAAGTGTGAGAATAAAGGTGACGGAAGCACGTGCAGTTGTTCAGCATGACTGCGCCGGAATAGCGTTCTATAATTCTATAAATCTTCAATATTCAGAAGGGGATTCCTTCTACGGGCTTTGAAGTCAGGATTAATACTAAAATTGAAAAGATTTCATCCAAGTAATATTGATTCTGAGTAAAACAGTGGCTAGTCTGAGTTATTAGCAATTATGGAAATCAATTTAAAGATCAGTTTTTGACAAAGTATTTAATTTAACTGATATTTATGTATTGGACCGTAATAAATTTACAGTTTACAGGACTGTGCAAAAGTCTTAAGTCCCCCTTCATTTCCTTATATTAAGTTAAATTAAATTAAACGATGTAGATTAAATTAAAGAAATGGAAACAAATGTAACAGGCTTCAGCGTACCTAAAGATACAATTTCAAAAGTTCTTGTTTAAATAACAATCTCAGCAGCAACCTCATTTCTCCTCTCATCATTCAGCATTACCAGTAAACTAATCACCTCTTACTCGTTTCTCTCATGCTGTACTGTACGTTCGATGCGGTGTTTATGCTTGAATGATTCACTGGTCACTGAGTGGTTTAACAAACGATAAAAACATTCTTCTGATGCTGATTAGTTAAAGAAATTGTCTCAAAATATTTCGTTATAAAGAGAGAGCAGATGAGTGCTTTGCAGTCCAAAGATATGCAGGTTAGGCTAATTGGCGTTCCTAAATTGCCCGTAGTGTGTGATTGGGTGTGTGAGTGTGTGTATGTGTGTGTGCCCTGCGATGGATTGGCACGCTGTCCAGGGTGTACCCCGCCTAGTGCCCGAAGTCTCCTGGGATAGGCTCCAGGTCCCCCGCGACCCTGAACACAGGATTAAGCGGTATAGAAAATGAATGAATGAACGAATGAGCAAATAAGAAAAACAAATATATAATAAATTGTGCTGGATTAAGTGCTATTTTTACACACGTTGATAAATAATCAATGAATCCATAATATAATCCAAAACTTGAGACTAAACCTAATAATTTGTTTGAAATTCACCCATCATCACATATACAGTATCTTTGTTGCATTTTTCACTTATTGTCTCGGCCTCTAACTGTACTGTATCCAATATACTGCATCTTCTTTGCTCCTAATTGTGTAGGTGCTTACAGTACAGTATGTTCTAGATCACGATCTAGACGTTTTCCACTTTGGCATTCTTTGGATGAGAGAAGTGCACACGGGCAAGTCACAATCTTTATATACATACAGAAACTCCCCTTGTGTTAATAATAGTGGACCAGTTGGGCTCCTGTGAGCAGCTCTGAATTGCACTCCTCCTTCTGGACAGGGTAGATGAGGAATATGGCATCCTTGAGAAGGGGTGCGTGTTGCTTGGTTGCTTCTTAATTGCCCGGTGTCTAAATGAAATCAGTGGAGGCTATAAATCATTGCTCTTAGGAGTGTCATGGCTGTTTGTGCAAGCTCTCATTTTTCTTTTTTACTATTAATTACACATCACTTGCAGGCGGCTGATCTTTTCTTGTGAGAGATGCTGTGAGTGATGGATGACTTTGGGAAGTAGATCGGAACAGTAAACTGTGCTGTGGCTGCTTGCAGAGGAAGCATGCTGCTGTCAGGCTTGGAACCTTGTAGCATGACGATATAAGCGTTTAACCAGCTCTGGCAATCAGTGCAGTCAGGGTGACATCGACGAGAACCGATGCTTGCCTACAGGATAAGACAGCCCACGTATTTTTTTTCTTACGCTTGCCATAAACAGCAACTTGCATCATGTAGACAAACTGATGTATTCAGACAGAATTGTTTTTGAACTCGGACCTTCTGCATGGCAGGTGAAACACCTACCACTGAGCCACTGTACAATGAAATATACAATGTAATTACTATAGATTTTATCAAAGTGAGCATGAAGTCTTTACGTTGCGTCCACTTTATTCACATCACACACTCTAACCCTAAAAAGCATATAAACGGTAATTAGGGCCCAAGTGCCCTATCTCATCAGAGTGAGTGAAGGCCCTCTTGTTCTTCTAAGGATTTTTTTCCCCAACATTTGTGGCCTTTTTGGGATCTTAATATGCTCAAAAAGTCATGAAAAATCAGCAGACTGGTTGGAATCTGCTGCCATTAAGATGTCTGAGAGTCTGGGCTCCGGGCGTGACTCGGGCGATGGTACGAGGTGCTTGGGCCACTCGTCATTGCTTGCAACTATATTTAATTTATAATGTCAAATGTTAATTACCTTTATAAAACTTTTAATACTTGTAAATATATTTCAGCATCTTGAAATCTAAAATGCTCAACATTTAAAAGCTAAAATCTATGGAACATACAGTGGATATCTATTTAATCTATGTTAATAATTCATTATATTATGGTTTAAAAAAAAAAAAAAAAAAAAATATATATATATATATATATTTTTTTTTTTTTTTTTTTTTTTTCAAACAAAAATAACAAAGATTGACTTTGATATCTATTGTTAAAAAAAAAAAAAAAACAGGTCCATCTGTAGTGTTTCCTTAATATTTGTCTCCTAAACTACATATAGTGTAATCAGTTGTTTCCTGATGATTACTGCAATCAAGCTTCCATTGTATAAGCATCCTATTTCAGCACAAAATGAGCACCATCGATCCCACTTGATCTATTTTTAACCACAATATGAGAGCCATGAGTTCGACTGGGTCCAACAGACGACACTGACGCAATACTTGACATGTTCTCTGCAACCGAACTGACTCGGCTTCGGAAGCTCTGATTCCGCAACCTTACGTGATCCCCGAGAGGCACGATGTCCTACATTTAGTGCATAATCTGTGTAATGTCACTCAACGCTGACAGAATGAACCCCATCAAAGGATTGGACTGGAAACGGTCTGGCGTTTCATGTCAGTGCCAGATTTCGTACTGATACTCAGCCAGCACTGGATCAGTTTCAGGAAGCCGACAGCTGTTTTCTTATGCAATACTGCACTGTAAGATGACATTACCGCTTGTTTTAGCTACCACAAAAACACACCATTACCACCTTTTAAATGCCTCACTCATGCTGACGGAAAATATGAGTTTAAGAAGTCAGACTAAATAATGTTCAGTAAGACAGTTTTACAACATACATTACAATCTCAAACACAAAAGACTACAGAGTCTACCGATATCCAGATGTTCTTACCTGGAAAGTCTGTCCTGGCTTCACCATGTTGAGCTCTGATAGGCTCTGAAGGACATCGTTTGCAGCGTGTTCATGAGCACTGGCTGGCAGCAAGGTCATCTCCAGGTCTATGTTAATGACGTGTTCAGCTTCAGTCAACTCATGACCTGGGAGAAACAACATTATGTTCAATCTCCTTAGTTGTAAGGCTGTATGCAGAGTTGGATATAAGCACCACTGATTGACAGTTTCATGCAACGACAGTATGTCAAGCTTAAATTTTGGACTTTTTCCTCATCAGTCCATTTTTTTCTAACCGTATCAAACTTAATGGGAACAAACATTTTCCGAAATAAATTCTGATGTCACTAAAGACACTGGCAAAAAAAAAAAAGGTTTCCACTGAAAGTTTCTAAAATGGCTAGCACTAAAAAAGCCACACAATCAGCTGACATGTCTAATTTGCATAATGGCAATGAGTCTTTATTCAACATTAGCAACTTTACCAGTGGTAGAATTCTACCATCATAGAATTTCTCGACCTATCGGATATCATTTCTGGTCTTCGAGAGGGTCTGGGATTAACGTGGATGCTTGCGGGGATTCCCGGTCATTAAAGGTGCAATAGTTTAATGCATGAACAAATAACTGGAATGGCCGCACATGGTGCCTTAAAGATTATCATCATCCTGACATCGCACCTCCAGGGCTGGGGGTTCAAAATCTAGTTTATGTGAGACTGGTGGGTTTCGTCCCACAGTCTAAAGACTGAAGGCTGATGTACATTCAGAAATACCCATTGTGTATGACGGAGGTGTGAACCTACATGTATGTAAGAATATTTAGACAAACAATTGCTTACTCAAAGGCCTTAGCACAAGTGTACTAAATGGCTACAAAAAAAAAAAACATTAAAAAAAAAAAAAAGTCTGTTATGTGAGTTTACAGCCTCTCACACCACCTCACTCTCAAACAATTTTGTCTGGGGACAAAAACACGGCCGAAACCAGTATGGAGCATAGAACCACAGTGTGTTTGAAAAGCCTTAAGGATGTGAATTGCAGTAAAACCAAACACTCTGGTAGTGCATTCCAAGATAAAGTCTTTGAAACCCTTAAAGGAGATGAAACTGGATGCAAAATCTGGGATACTGCTTTTGGATGCATATGAAAATAAAATCCGCTTGAAGTAGGTCGATTTTCATCAGCTACATAACTAGGAATCAAGATTTGAATGGACCACCCAAACACAAATGTATGTAATGTGCTCAGTCCTGTACAGCTTAAAATGCTAGTACCAGAGCATAAGATTTCAAAATGAGCACCATCGATTTCAGAAAAATGAAGCAAGATAGCAGCTGAGCCTGCTGGGTGTTCTCATGTTAGTGGCGTTTTAGGCAATTATACTACTATAATTTGGTTTTCTGACAGCTGAGTGAGCTATCGTGTTGTTAACGATAAACGCACTGAAGCTTAAAAGTTCATTAGTGCTCGTAAAAAATAATAATAATCATAAAATCACATGTGTACTGAGTAGTGCGATGCCTAATTACAAACACAGACTCATTAGAACTCTTGATGACATTATTCTGCAATGGAAAGTTCCCCAAAAGACTCAATACTTCAAGTACAATCAATATACTGTACAAGCCCAGTCTGTGTCTTATTGGTGGTGGACAAATGTTTTAGTACAGAAAATATACATTCGAAACACCATTTACTGTAACGTGAAACCAAAGAGACAGATTACTAGATCTAGTGACAGTGGAAGGCATTTTCTAGGTACAGTACAAGTCAAAATCTGTTTTTAATCATCAATCAAGTATAGCATTTTGTTGCCAAATGTTGTTAAACGTCCACTGCAATGCTTCTAAACTTTAATTATAAATTAAAGTAAATCTAAAGCTTCTAAATTAATTCTATATATAACGTAGTGAGACCTCATACAAAGCAAACCGGTCTGAGTTTGGGTAAACTTTGGAGTCACCATTCACTTTATTAGGAAATCCTGTACACGTTACAACAGAAACATATATTTATGGTGTTACATTATCAAAAATTATATGGTTAAATAATTGCATGAATGACCAGATGGTAATGTTCCTAATAAAGTGCATAAATTAGTCTGCGAATGTGGCCATGTTTCTGTCTCACCTTCACTGCGTGTCTCCTCGTCAGATTTTCCACTCTCGCCGAGTGCAAGTCTGTCCATCTGTTTGTCCATCTGTCCTTCCGCAGTCTGCAGGCTCAGCTTGTGGCACACCTCGAAGGCCTGACCGACTGTCCTCACTATACGCATTGCCTGACTCTGAGAAAGAAGAGTCACGTTTACATCAAACAAATCCTTCCATGCTTCATTCTAACTGTATCCCCTAATCATCCCAATTCCTGATTGCTGCATTCTCACTTCTCTCTGTTCACCACAATCAATACCTCTCGCTCATTCAAACCCATCCTTTCATCATCCTTTTCAGTGTTTCCTATACATGGAGTATGGAGTATAATGGTAACCGCTCAAGTATATTTGTCGATCCTTTTAAAAAAAAATCTGTCTGGGAGAACGATGCACAATCTATTCATTAGTAGCGGATTCTCAAAAGAGTGTTTAGTTCTTAATTATTTACTTTGTCTTCATACTCTTCACATACATGTGTAGATGGGGGGAGGGTTTGTAGGTTGGATCTCTGAAATGTGAAATGAATAGAAATATCTAATAACCAAATAAATATTGTGGTCAACATCTCATGTATTTGTTGTTTTCTGTATGTCGTAGTCCACTTTTGTGCTGGCAGGCAATACCGGCCCACTCCGCTGGCCACCAGCGCGCCAAGACCTGTGGGAAACACTGCTTTCTTCCATCATTCACTAAATCCCTGCAACCTCATTTCATTTTTCCCCCTCTGGCCTTAAATTTCCAAATCTCCTCCCTCAATCATCCCATCCCTTTTCATTCAAACCCTTCCCTGTTCAACTAAATCATCCTCCTTCATTCAAACCCTCCACCAATTCTACCAAACCAATGCCTTCATACTATAATTCCTCTTTTTCCTCTCTACTGTACATGCTACCCACTTTCCTCATTCCTCCACCTTATTCATCGCTCTACTCAATCCCCCAAGCGTCATTAATCCCAATCTAGTTTCAGATTTTCTCAGACTTTCAAACCCCTTCCCCAACTCCACGTAACCACTTCCCTGATTCCTCCACCTCATTCTTAATCCCATCCAATCCTCTATTCCCATTCCTCCCCCGCTCTGCTCATCTGCTTTACTCATCCTAGTCACCGCAATCTCTCATTCATTTAACCCCCTTGCCAGTCATCCTAACCCCTCCTTTAGACATACCATTATTCTTCTCTTAGCAATCTCGATCAACCTCCTTCATTCATCCAACCCCTCCCCTCGCTCACCCTTCCCTCTTTACTCACCCTTCCCCCAGCTCGATGTTTCATTCTTTTGGACTCTATAATAGATCGAAGTTGAGCATAGACTACTTCAAAAAGTTTACACCCTGATCTTGTTACAGAAACCCGGTAGGCAACAGGCTCCTCTGCGGGCTTAGTCCTACCACCCACAAGTCCTATAAAGCTCATATTTCACCATTTGATCTTCCAGTTTAACAAACCTTCCTCTTTTCTCCTAAACTCCAAGGGATTGTTCTGGCAGTAATATTCACTTAATATCTATTAAAGATCACTTCGTTGGCCCCTTTCTATAAAGGTGATGTCATCAAATACACAGTTCTTACACAGAAATCAGGTTTTAATTTCTCCAGAACTAGATCTGATACATACAAAGAGCTTGCACTCTTTTGTTATGCAAACTCTTAACTCGTGGGAACTCAAGCACTCATACTCAGGGTTCTCCTCCACCTAATACACTCTTATAATCATTCCTCATTTAGTTAATAAAAATAATAATAATTACGTGGTGGAATACCTTCTTTTTGGATTTGAAGACGTTGCATCTGAAGGTGTTGCTTGAACCATCTCGGGCAATATAACTAAAGATCTTTAAATCTTGAGAGTCATGGGACACATAGAAAATCCTAAGAGGAAAGGGGGACGGAAATACTGTTACGACTGTTTGTACCAATGCAGAAAATCTTTTTTTTTTTTTTGCCTTTAGTCTGTATGTTTTAAAATTTTATATAGATCAAGAATTTGGTGATCCTAAGGATTGATGTTGTGAGTACTAAGAATATGTAATATATGCCTTAATTTAACAAATGACAAACACATAAAAGCACAAGATGTGCACTAAAGCACTCTGGCATTTGGCATCTACACTGAAAAAGCTTTATAGCAGAAGTACTGAGGCCACATTGATCCACAGTATTTCTAGGAGAATGCCAAAACTACTTGGCGGTACTGCTAAGGAATGAAATGACCTCATATTTATTTATTATTATTTTTACATATATGCTAACACATACATTTTATTTGCTACTTTCTTCATCTAAAGTCCAGTCTATTTTTATCTAATGACAGCATTTTTATTTAAAAACAGTCTGGGGCTCCAAATAAGCATAAATCTTTAGGAGACTTGGCTCCTAAATATTTGGGGTTTAATCAAGCTTTTAGGAGCCAAAATTCGACCCTTTTCATAATGTTTGTTACAGAGAGTGTGTGAGAACCCACATAACTCACAGGCTGAGGGGCTGAAAGTCTCCTCTTACTTTAGCTTTACACACATACACAAACAGAAACACTTTTTATTTTTACACGGGATTTATTTTTAGTTTTATTAAAAGGTAAAGTGCAAGTTAATTAGTTTTATTTTTACTTCATATTTTGTATGAATTATTTTTATATATTTATTTTTTTGGGCTGTGGAATGAAAATTTTAGTTTCCATTAGTTCTTATTGGAAAATTTGCTTTGATATACGAGTATTTTGGAATACGAGCCCACTTCCGGAATGAATTATGCTCATAATTCAAGGTTCCACTGTATATATATTTTCAATTCAGATTAAAGTTTAACTTCAGATCATAATAACCAATATTTACCTTTTTTTACTAAAACATTTAATTTATTTTTTTACTGCAATTCAGAGAAAAAAACTGCTATAGTTTACTATAGTAATCACTAGAGTGGGATGGGACTCACCAGGGGCCGTAGAATACAATATCACGATGCGCTTTGTTATGCATCATGATTTTATCAATATTCTGCTTCAATTTTACAATATTTTTTAAGATGTTGTTACAATTCTAAACAAACTCAACAAATAATTCGTTCCTACCACACAGGATTCTGTGCAGCCACAGGAACAGGATTATAGAGGAACGGCAACATTTTGCCGCTATAAATGCAAGCACACATAAATTAAAAATGAATAAAATGAAAATAAAAAGAATTTTGGAAGTAAAGTGTTGCAATATGTAACTGAATCGATTTTTTGTTACCGCAACCCATAAGAAAAATACAAGGGATTACTAGTAATCACTAAAGTTCACTGTAGTTTACTATAGTATGCTGTAAAAAACTGTAGTATTTACTTCACCTTGTAATACAGTTGTTACAAAATCGGAGCGTCGTATTTAACGTCGCCGCCGCATTACGGCATGTGCATTTGCTGTGCATTTGCTTGCTTTTACCACTGAGTGGCGCTATATAACTACAGACTGACGCATCATGCCTTACATTCTCTGTCTCATTAATGAGACGCGTCCCATTAAATAATACACGTAGTAGCCGATAACATCAAGTGAAACACTGTAGTTGATCGAATTCATAATCACAGTACTATAATTACAGTACAAATGTAGAATTCAAATTAAACCAAATCTTATTAAGATCAGATTTAAGCACAATAAATATTAACACAGTGAGCCTTTAGATTTTATCACGTGTAATTAGAAAAGAAGTGTGTATGGTTTTATTTAAATATAAATTTATAAACCAATAAGATCAAATAACACCAAGTTATTATTATAACAGGCTTACTTCGTTACTTATCCAGCGCTTGCTTTATTAACCTTGCCTTATTTAACGTTACTTGGGTGCATTGTCTTTAAGTGCCCGCTTGGTGTAGCGGTACTAGTATTCGCTATAGTAATTGACAAGATGCTGTACTAAACCATAGTATTTACTATAGTAAATACTATACTCTGTAATAAACTGTAGTATTTACTATAGCAATTAACAAGATGCTGTACTAAACTATTGTATTTACATACTATGGTAATTACTACTGTACATGCTGTAACAAACTGTAGTATTCACAGTTTGTTGACAAGATACTGTACTAATATTTACTATAGATTATAAGTAATCTACATATATTAAATTCTCTACATTAAATGAAAAAAATATATTCAATATAAGTTCTAATCTAATCAATATAAATTTACTATAGTAATCACTACTGTACATGCTGTAATAAACTGTAGTGTTTACTGTAATTTATTATATTTATTATTTTACTGAAATAAGGTTCAAAACACTTTTACAGTATTTACTACAGTGTTTTATTCTATGGGAAGATTTTTTAAATTATGGGAAACTGTTGAATCTTTTTCCAAACCTGCTAAAGGCAAAATTCTTTAACTAAAGAACTAACAATTATTAAACATTATCGATTAATTACTTTTGTTATCGAGGGTTAAGAACAGTTTTGCCAACAACTCGCTGTGAAAAGAAAGGATTCATTAAAAGATAAATATTAAGAAGATTGGTTTCATTATTTACTCAGAAATAATGTTAAAATGTTATTAATACTGTATGACTGTATATTACAATGCAGCATATTTATGCTCTGATCTGGTAACAAGTGTCAACTTAATCATAGGAACAATACATCTGGAAATCCATCACTGTTCATCTTGAATAAGCCAAACAGCGCTGATCTGCTGAATTAATTAACACCTTTTCATTTTGTTTCAGATTCAATCAAGAAGCATAAAGAGCCTCACTGATTTCCTTCACTTCATTAAAAAAGGGCCAACGTTCTCATTAGTTAATGCGTTGGAGTTTTAACAGCAACAGAATGCAAATCTGGCTTAACGACGCCGCTGAGTTGGCAGTTACTCAGAAACAGCTTACAATAACTGAAAAGGAATATTGCTGTTTAGAGAAACGTGCAACCTCAATGGACTAACTTTCTTTTTATACAAAGAGATTTTAACAAACCTGTATCTCAGAATGCAAAACACATCATCTTCTTAATATGAATGAGTTAGAACAACAGAAGACCACATGAGCCTCCACTCCTGTTGCTATAGTGGGCACAGACTGACTGAAACTGGCCATCAGCTGGTCTTTTTCCAGTCTTCATCTGTCCAGTTGCACTGACCACTACAGCCTCAGATGCCTGTTTATGGCTGACCGATATGGAACCTGATGTGTCCTTCTGCTGTTGTTGCTCATCTGTCTTAAGGTTTTGTTATGGTTTGCATTCTGAGATGCTTTTCTTTTCACCACCGCTGTAAAGAGTGGCTATGTGAGTTATTGTATGTCTGGAAACGTATCCCATCTGTGTAATAATTAATTATGCACCAATGTTGATATAAATCAAATCAAATTTACTTTATCAAGTAGAAGTCGTCACCGGACTCACCTATACACTGGGTCGTGCATCACCAGCATTTTACTCTCGTCCCATGTCCACTCTTTCCTCTGTGTGTAACAAGTCACATGTTTCTGCTGTATTTTGTCATAGCATCTATTTAATTAAACATTATTTCATTTTTAAAAAAAGACAGAGTTTACCTTCTGTTTCTTGCGAAGTATCACTTTTACACCGTCCACCGAGACCACCATGTTCACTTTCTTCTTCTTAATGCTCTTCGCCTTGAACTCGTACTATAAAACAGAAACATGATGGTTAAGAGCGAGGAAAGATGTTTTTTTTTGTTTTTGTTTTTTTACAAGGAAATGCACTTCAGGGCTAAATGGCAAGAAGTATTGAACCATGAAAGTATAATTCTGTCAGAACTACTGAGTCGTGTTCAGACAACAGGAATGTATAAAAATGCTCTATATGAAACTGCCAATTTCCCCTCATCAAGTCTAAAAACACAATTTAAATCATATGCAGTATACGCTGATCTGGTATTTGAAATTATTTTCCTTAGTATAGAAAGGAGTGAGGAAGAAAATCGAATATTATTTTACATTTCCACAATTACATTTTTATTTCATTTAAATAATTTATGAGTGCTAGCAACGTTGCCATGGTTTAAAATAAAACACTTTTTTTTTTATATTGTTTGTGTGGAAAAATGGGTGCCAATACTTGTGCAACTGACTGGAGAAAATATGCCAAAATACAGGCTCTTAATAAATGATTTACTATTATTATTATTATTATAAACTATTAATTTAATAGAAAAAGTTCTAATTTGTCAATTCATTTGAATCTATTCTAATTATTATTATTATTATTATTATCATCAATAATATGACTCATAATATTGTCAATTTTAGGTGACTATTAGCAGTTATTACTATTTAATTATGTAAATTCTAGTCACTACAGTATATGATGTAAAAATTTCCGTGAATAATGATGCGCTGACAGAGGATGATTCTCCGTTCTAAGTAATCCGAATTGGCTCCTTCTTCTACTGTAAAACGGCTTTATTTTGGCCCTGACTGGACCCACAGGTCACTGATTAATCGCTGGGTCACTTCCTAAAAATAAATCATTTCCTGATGGATGACTGCATCATCATTATTCCGGTCAGGTCCTGACATGAACCAAGCCTTTTGGTCTCTCGAGCTCTTTTCCACCGCGAGGGCACAAAGCTGATCTGTTCATAAGCTGGAAGAGAACAAGCAAGGAGAAGTGCTTTTAAACACAACAAGCCATGACAGCCAAAGCCCATGAGAGCTGATGATAAAGCCTTGGTCTGGTGGTAAAACATTTATACAAGTGTACTGAGAGTTTTACAAACACCCTGTCGGATTCATTTTATGTCAAAGCTCACTTTTATGACTTGAGTTAGGAAATGTCCTAGAGTGGGTACTTCTGATGTTTTGTGAAAACAAGCGCAATGCCTCCAACAAATGCTGGACCAGGGCTAATTTCTTTCTAGCTCAGACAGAACTAATTATTACATCATTGGTTGTCAAAATGTTGTGGTCACCTTAATTTGGCAATGTAATGGGCATTGGGGCAACGTTGGAATTAGGTTGCTTTTGAAAGTTAGGATGAACTTGATGAAATGATGTAACAGCGTTGACTAAATGATGATGGAATGAGGTTGAACAAATGCACATAACCTAAATAAAAACAACTTCGAAACAACATTAATACTGGAGCGCTATCTTCAGCAGGACGCAAACTTTGGTCGCTGCAGCGAGATCGCTACCACTGGACCACGAGGAGACAACAGCAGTTGCTGGAATGTTAAATTGGAAAACAGCCAAAAGGGAAAAGCTAAGAGCAAAAACGTTGAGATCTGTTCTGTGAAAGTAGATGTCATGCATTTTGGAAACTGTGCAAACACCATATTATAGTAGAGTAATATGGGAGCTAAGATGCACCTTATGGTAATTCTCAAAAGAAATGAAACCGAGAGGTAACATGACAACATCGGCAATCGGTGAGATCTTAATATATCGCACAGCAGCACAAACTTACCCGTTTCACGTTTCAACCTTCCATCTAATATCACAACCAGCATCCGCAGTATTAGACTAAGCCTGCTCTCATGAGTCCACTGATCCGACTGATTAGATGATCACTTTCAGAAAGATTTGCAACGCTGGAGATTTAGGCATAGGCCAACAGGCTTCACTCTACTCTAACTGTGCTTGGGCATGTAATATTCTGCCCAGCCCAATATTCTCTTATACTCTGGATTAAAAACAAAACAAAACAAAAAACAGATTTTAAACAAGTCTCTATAGGAACAAAATGGATAAACAAAAAAATGACATTAACAGGGCACAAAAATAATCAGGGTTTAACAGGATTTAATATAATGTAGGTTTAAACATGAACAGTATAAACACCCGGTACATGGAGCGAATACACTTCTTTTTTAAACATCTGTTGTATAATATTTTTGAGTGATATCTGTATTTTAATAGAACAATATACTACACTGCAAACTCAAATAGTCAGTTTAACTGACATGCAATTGTCAATGGTATGCAACTTTTTTTGTTAATTACTGTAGAGCGCTCAAGTGCAAGTGAGTTAAATGAATAAATCTTTAACACACAATTACAAATACATACACAAGCAAACGTGGACATCTTCAGAGCTGAGTTACATTTAAAAATGAGGTTTTCATTCCCAAATGAAGACGTTTGACAGTACAGACGTCAATATGAAATACAAACACAAATAGAAATGATTAATATTATTCAATTTAGCTTTATTTTACACTCAGGGCATCATCATCTCCATTATATCCTGAATGTGAACGTAAATACTGACACAGCTGTTGTAACCGGCCACTGGATTTAGTAAGGCTTGCAATGGTTCACTTAAAACATTATTTATCCACACCACAAATAAAACTAATTCATTCATAATCCATTCAATATAATCATGTTCATGCTGTGCCTTATCTTCATCTTTACATTACGGGGAATTCTGCATAAGAAACTAAGAAATTCACCATCATAATAAATAATATAAGTGTATTCTAAAAAGTTTGTAGTGGGTATGTACATAACGATTAGAAGATAAAGGTCTACAGCATCAGCAGGCAATTGTTCATTACTGTAGAGCTGTAAACCATAAGTAGGCTCTTGTCTGGGCTTTGGGATTTTCAATTCACTTTGATTCAGTCTGATTTGTCTTAAGCAGCTCGTTTATTACTGTATCATGTCCGGTCGCGAGTTCAAGATATTTTTTACAAGGATCGACCTAGAAAAATCTGTCACAACACTATTTTTAGATTATTCAAATGAGGATTCTGTAAGAGGGAGCCCTCAGCTTCATTTTGATATCAGGATTTTCCGCCTTCCCCTAAAAATAACTTCATCAGCAGTGTGGACTTATAGAGAAAAAAAAAGCAAAAAAAAAAAAAAAAAAAGAAGCATGTGAAGGAACAAGTTTGGCTAGTGATCAGCATACAATAGTTATGTACAGCATACAGTACAATAGATATATACATACATACAAAATGACCCCAAACATTGGAGATCATTTGAAATATGGATATCTGAGTAACTACATGTCTTAGGCAAATGAAATTAAACAGGCTTCATGTTGAAAAATAAAAGGTTTATATATAAAAATTCCAACAATATATTCAAATGGATATGAATGGACTTTAAATGATTTCATGAAGCTTAAGTAATGTTTAACATTGTGTGACACGACACACGTCAAGTCTAACATTTCTCCAGCGTCACAATGATTCTCTACTTGAGTTCCTCTAGGCTTATAGGAAGAGGACAGAAGACCAAGCCTTTTACAGTACATACAGTAGCCCCATAGAAAAAAAATTACAAGGTGTCAAGTCAGGTGAACATGGTGGCTATTTCAACAGCACATTTTCATTATGACTGGAAAAAGTCAAACATTAAACGTAGTAAGTTTTTACACATCTCATGAAAATCATTTGATCAAGAATTGGCTATATATATATGAAAACCTAATGAAAATATATACATACAAACATATCTCTCTCTCTCTCTCTCTCTCTCTCTCTCTCTCTCTCTCTCTATATATATATATATATATATATATAAGAAAAAAAAAAAAAAAAAAAATATATATATATATATATATATATATATATATATATATATATATATTCATTCATTCATTCATCTTCTATACCGCTTAATCCTGTGTTCAGGGTCGCGGGGGACCTGGAGCCTATCCCTGGAGCCGGGGTACACCCTGGACAGGGTATATAAAAAAAAAAAAAGAAAAAAAAAAAAAAAAAAAAAAAAAAATATATATATACTGTACAGTGGCATGCAAAAGTTTGGGCACCCGAGTCAAAATTTCTGTTAATGTTAACAGTTAAGCAATGGGAAGACGGAATAATCTCAAAAATTGCTTTGTACGAGACGTGATCAACAACATCGACAATCAACAACATGACTCACACAGCATTTCCATATTCCACTGTATAAAGGATATTTCTAACCTGTAGAAAATATAGCGGCTTGAGACAAATCAGACAAACTTTGGTGCAACTTTCGATTTAAAAATCGCAACGCTCAAAAATAGAATCAAATTGACTTCACTGCTAGTATCATGCAGACAAGTAAAAAAAAAATAAAAGATATTCTCATTTATTCAGCAATACAAAAATTATTCGCATCCCTGCTGCATAAACCATAAGCTGGGTTACATGATATGCAACAAAACTGAAATAGCACATGCTTGTCTTGCTGGAGAAAATGTAAAAGCACTAATTAAACTGTTTTTCCCTACATTTCCATATTTGTGTGTGTGTGTTTTTTTAATCAAGCGTGGTGATACTCATGCAAAGAAGGAACTGCAATAATAATAACTAACTAACAATAACAACTAACACCATGATTAAATGCTCAAAAACTAATAAAGTGGATTCAGCAAATCAAAGTTAAACAGTGCACGTAGTGTGTATGGTGCATGTGTGTGAGGGTCCCTGACACCACAGAGGAGACTCAGTTCTTTGGCCACTTTAGGAGATCAAAGCTACTGTTTTGCAATGCGGAGTGCTCTTGTAGTGAAGCAGAGAGTCAGAGAGTTGCAGTCTGAGACGCGAGCTGTGAGGTGTACGTATATAGACGTACAAGAATAACGGCGTACATAAATACATTTCGCTACGTCATCTTACCATATACAGTCTGATGGTACATACAGTACTGTAGTTAGGAACCTTGTAAACCCAGTGTAAGGATCTATCCAATGAGCACTCTGGATAAGAGCATTGGCCAAATGCCAAAATGTAAATGTAATACAAGTGGACATAACCAAAGTGATTTTGGGAACATAAGGTTATAACATCATGGATTTTTCATTCTGCTCACGACGGGAAAAAAATAGCATAAAAAAAATAACACTAAATATCATTCATTTTAGCCCAAGAAGCAGAGATATTCTACAGAAAGGACCAGGATTATGAATATGGACACACACAGCCAATAATCAGTCTATAGATATTTGTATACAGTATATAAACGTTCTCAGTGAAATCAAGTGCTAGAGGTTTTGGATGGGGGTTTTCACATGGCGAGCTTGAGGTAACATATAGGCTTTGTTTAATTGCAATTGGCCCACAGGAAGAGAAGATATGCTAAATGATTTATTTATTTTTTTTAGGAAAACGCACAAAAAAATTTACCTTGAAAAAATCATTAGTTCTTGTCAAAATTCAACAGATTGCGCTGTACATTTTTTAAAACGTGGTTATGAGTGTGCAATTAAATTCCACGCAAATTAAGTTGCGGGCACTTCTAGTGATATAATACATCATGACACGTTTTCTTTGAAGACGGTGAGCACCTGATGAATCCTGCGCACACTGAAGCTCTCTGAACTATCGATTTTGGCTTTCTGAGGTGACGAGCACTTTGTGCATGTGTGAGTTCCAAGTTCTTGCGTATCTTAAAGTGCTATGTTTTCTCTCTCCTTGTCTAGTCCTCTGAGTGAGACGTGAGGGTAATTATCAACACTCAAGGGCAATGAGCTTCTGTGTGACTGGCAGAAATGTAGGATTTCAAAAATAAATGACGTTTCACCTTATAAGAACTAAACTGGAGAAGAACAATCGAGCTATGGCGTAGCTTTTAACAGAAACGGACAGGGCTTTGTTGTAGACAAACAGCAGTCGCCCACTTAGCAAACATCAGCCTCTTGCAAACAGCAAGCAAACATGCTTAATAATAAAGCTGTTTCAGCACTGGAGCTCCATATTTGCTTAACAATCAGTTAGAAGAATAGGGTATGTAGTGTTTGTAATAATACTGCCTTTCTTTTTTCTTTTAAATAAATAAATTTGTAAAAAAAACTACCAGGACAAATGTTGTAACAAATATTTATGCACTTTAAAGAGGCTTCGAGCGTTTAAGATTCTGCGCTTTGCTTCAAATCACGTAATTTTTCATGAAACATAAAACCGATTGCAGTCACACAGTACAAATTATTTAGTAAGTAATAAACTTCATAAGGAGAAAACGTACACCATAACATTATGACTAGGGTTGTTCTGATTCCGATACTGATATCGGAAATGCTGCCGATACCACAAAAATCTGGCATCGGAATCGGCGAGTATTTGAGTCCACGTACCGATCCGATACCATTTTCCTAAACATAACCTATTTACAGTATGCCCGCTAGCTTTTCTAGCTTAGCTTACTTACAGAGTGTCACGGCGTGCGCCTGTGATGGGCGTGCGTCCAAATTGATATCGCTCCTCGCTCACTAGTTAGGCGGCCTCCCCCCTCTTTAGATATGTGAAGGAGCAGGGCCGCAGAATCAGGCAACGGCCCATGAGCTATCGCCGCTAATGATCCCGGCGCTATAAAACACAGCGGGGAGTGTAGCTCGGGGTCTGACTGTTGGGAAGCTGGACTTTGCGACGCGGTGGATTTTATGAGAGACAGTGGCACAAGAGCGAGGCGATGTGATGCGCCCCAGAGACTTTAAACTCCCGCGGCACCTTCACTTCCGCGTAGAGCCCGCCTTCGCATCCCTGCCGCCGAAGGGGAAAAGACCGCAGAGAGCCTTTAACCTTTTCTTTCCCCATTTTTCTAAATAAATTACCCTTTTTCCTGTAAGGCCTCGCCTCGTGTCCGTGTTTCATGGTGTCGCCCGTGCACTTACTGTAGGGCCGAACCCGTTACACAGGGCTAGTAGTATTTTACTTAAAAAAAGAAATGCTATATATATATATATATATATATATATATACTGTACAGATACACACCCAGGTATAAGATCAGTACTCGGTATCGGCCGATACCCTGAGCCCAAGTATCGGAATCGGTATCGGGAGGGGAAAAATGGTATCGGAACATCTCTAATTATGACTACTGACATCATTCATCACCAGTTATAGACAGGATCCAGTCATATTGAGGCCCCTCGTGCTGCAGGTTGTATCGTGGGGCCTCAAAGGAATGGACATTTTCTGTCTGGTGCAGCACAAGGAAAATCCGAAAACCTATGTGGCTTTAATGTTAATGTTTAAGCGTTATGGCTGACCAGGGTAGTACATTTAACACTGCGGGACATCTGAGAAACAGGCAAGATTCTGGTATCGTCTGGTCTCACCAGCTTCTCCTTTATCATCAACTATTAATGTTAGGAAGACATGTCCCCAAGAAAAACGCTTTCAAATCGCACTTTACAAAAATGTCAGGTCTAGCTAAATCTCAAGAATGTGTAAAAATGACCCAGACGCAGTGAAGTCTATGAATTACTCAAAAGTAGGAAGTACAGCAAGGTTCAAGTTGTGATCGGGAATCCTAAGAAAGTGTCAATCGTACGCCACCTGTGAGTCATGTGTATTGACCAACGTTATACACAGTCTAATGCGTATCTCCTCTAAGGGTGTTCAGCCAGTGCAGAAAAGTACTCGGAGTGGAAAAGCTAATCCTTTATGATGAGATAAAACCGCATGAGAAAAGCACGCCGCAAGTCAACTCTGTTCATATCTATTCCATCCATCAATCCTCCCCTCCCTCTTCAACTTTCTCACACTTCTCTCTCTCTCTCTCCCTCTCTCTGTTTTCATCATCCTCACACACTCTTTTACTTTGTCATTTCATAAAAGATCTTCTTAAGCATCTGTTTCTTTAGCCTGTTGTAGCTTTTACGCACATATACACACACAGAACACCTGCCCCAAACACACACACACACTTGCAGAGCCTTTTTCAGGGACAGGGGTTGCCATGGTGATAGCACACAAGGGGCCTCATGTTACTGGTTAATTCGGTCTGAAGTGACCCTTAAATGTGAAAGAGAGGGAAAACTGAAAGAGAGAGGGCGAACCCCTGCTGCGTTCATTCACTCGCTGAATACCAGAGACGGACACGCGGGGCTGCGGTTCAGCCTGCTGCTGTAGAACCCCTAATGGATATTACATCATTAAATATGCTTCAGTTCTCCTCGGAAAACATAAACCTCAATAGGGTGTGTGTACAACTATGCAGTTTACCTCCATCACATATAGCAAAACTTTTTAAACTATTTATATAGAACTAGGGCCGGGCCGATAAACGACATCATATCGAATCGCGATTTATTTGATTTTAAAAACGATGAAAAGCTGTAGACATTTTTTGCTCGATATGGATTAATCTAAGAGCCAATCACACAGCAGAACAACATGACAACAACCAATCAGCATGCAGCTTGCGCGTGCCGTGCAGGTCAAAGTTAATTTCCTACCCACTTTGCAAAGCAAACTTGACACCAGGACGACGACAAAAAATTAGTGGAAGCAGCGACGAAACTGAATCTAACCTCGAGTTATTATCCAAAGATGTTGAAATTGTCGACAAAAAAGGTAGCATTATACCTTTTATACCTTTTATGCGTTATATGAACGCATCACCCACACGACCACACTGAGAGCATGAAAATGCTGGCCGATGCTACTCCGTCAACTAGCAGCGCTAGCAGTGGGGCTGTACCAAAGATATCGATCGTGTCGTCTTTCGTGGCCATTACACCTTATGAAAGGTGTCCAAAAGGAGCAAGGATATAACCAGGGCCGTTTCTAACATTCTAGCGAAAGATATGATGCCCCTACGCGCACGAGGCTGAAGTTTAGCTCCTTATTCGCAACTTCCGATTCGTTTGGCTCCTTATAGCGCAGCGTCTCATTCTGCGGCTGAAGTTTAGCTCTTTATTCGCCTCGTTACTAACGGGAGTGTTCACGCTGGTGAAAGCTGCACAGTTTATCAATAAAACGTTATTTTGGTGGCTTAAACTATTTGGGCATTATGTGTAAATTTGGTGCAATATGCGTAAAGTTTGGATAGCTGTTTTTATACTTGGCCTACCCAAGTATACTCTGTGGAAAGTCTAGTATGTGTGGGAAGCATTGTATGTGTTATCTTTAGAGCTTAAAGGACACTTAAAACCCACGGTCCTAAATGAAAACACTGTACAAGTTGACAAGTTTAAATAAACTCATGACTCATTTTCCCCCTTTGATGATGTGCACACAGGTTATTATTTTATTTACTATTGCTCAAAGGAAGAATGTACTGACCTTTCTTTGAACAACAATGAATAAAAAAAATGAAAAAGTGAACTGAAATGAAAAAGTACGTGCATACGTAATTGGGAAATGAAAAAGTTCGATTTCAGATGTATTTTGGCCTGATTTTTATCAGAGTGGGCGGTGTTTCAGCACACTCTCTAGGGAGAGATCTGGCAACCCTGGCGAACTCAAAGAAAGCTCACGAGAGAGAGAGTTTCAGGAAATGAAAATCTAATTTGCACGCAGGCAGAAAAACTGGCATAAATTTAACATCATACAATGGCAGTAAAATCTTTTTCACCACATTGACTGTTAAACTTTGCAATTAATTCACGGTTCATGTGCATGCCGAACCGTGGGGAGTGAGCCTTGCGCATCATCTTCGCACTGTTACGCCACTAATGTGGTGTACAAAATCCATGTAGACATATTCATTTGTGTCCACAGCCCTCTACTTTCCTTTTGTTTTAAAGAAAGAAAAAAAAAAACACTTGCGTGTCCCAAAACTTAATGTTTCTGCTTTACCTTCAAGAGAAGGTTGTTGTAGAAACTGTTATAGAGAGCTGGAACTGAAGGTTCAAAATTAAGTAAGATACTTCACTACATATCAACAATCACACAATCTTTTTTTTCTCGTTTAATTGGGGTCAAACAAGTCACGCTGGTCAAGTGAATTCGAACAAGTGTGTTAATATAAGCCTGCAATATAAAGAGCTGCTGTTGAAGAAAATTATATTGTCTGTTTAAAAAAAAAAAGTCTCTACTTGCATTTAAATAAGCAAATGCTTCAAAGTCTTTATGATTGGATAAATGATACAATGATTAATATGTTTCATCTGGTGCAGAATCTCTTAACCCTAACCAATTCAGTGAGTAGATTCTCATTTATGGAATCAGATTTTTCAGTTTTGTGTTGAAAAACATTAAACGTAAATAAAAGAATTATAAAAAAAATAAAAAAAAATAAATAAGAACTGAACAAAATCTAATTATTTGAACCAGACTAATAGTCAAATAAAGAAAATATAATCTAACCTCAACTACACAAAAAAAAAGGCAATATTCTCTTTCATTCTTTGATGGATCAGTGTTTTCAGTTTCGCATTCTCGGTTTTTGGTTCGTACTTCTGACACAAGTCTCCCGTGTGGGCGAGTGTAACAGTGCTGTAACATCCTCATTGACCAGCTGCTTTCAAAATCCTTTTAGCTTCTCGACATATGCAAATAGATGAAAAGCAATACAAGGTTTAGATTTTTCAACCGAATTCAAGGAGTTGTTTTTGGATCAAGGGTTAAGGATAAAGATGCATGGATACCCCGTTTTTATTGTTAAAATTTTTTTTTTTAGGAAGACCTGGCGATACCGATTGTATATGATTCTGATTTTCTCTTTTTTTAAGAACTATAATTGACAGTATCCAAAATAATAATAAAAATTTGTAAAAATTACTATTTTATATATATATATATATATATATATATATATATATATATATATATATATATATATAAATAAAATAGTAATTTTATTATATATATATATATATATATACAGTGGTGTGAAAAACTATTTGCCCCCTTCCTGATTTCTTATTCTTTTGCATGTCTGTCACACTTAAATGTTTCTGCTCATCAAAAACCGTTAACTATTAGTCAAAGATAACATAATTGAACACAAAATGCAGTTTTTAAATGAAGGTTCACGTTCTTAAGGGAGAAAAAAAACTCCAAATCTGCATGGTCCTGTGTGAAAAAGTGATTGCCCCCCTTGTTAAAAAATAACTTAACTGTGGTTTATCACACCTGAGTTCAATTTCTGTAGTCACCCCCAGGCCTGATTACTGCCACACCTGTTTCAATCAAGAAATCACTTAAACAGGAGCTACCTGACACAGAGAAGTAGACCAAAAGCACCTCAAAAGCTAGACATCATGCCAAGATCCAAAGAAATTCAGGAACAAATGAGAACAAAAGTAATTGAGATCTATCAGTCTGGTAAAGGTTATAAAGCCATTTCTAAAGCTTTGGGACTCCAGCGAACCACAGTGAGAGCCATTATCCACAAATGGCAAAAACATGGAACAGTGGTGAACCTTCCCAGGAGTGGCCGGCCGACCAAAATTACCCCACGAGCGCAGAGACGACTCATCCGAGAGGCCACAAAAGACCCCAGGACAACATCTAAAGAACTGCAGGCCTCACTTGCCTCAATTAAGGTCAGTGTTCACGACTCCACCATAAGAAAGAGACTGGGCAAAAACGGCCTGCATGGCAGATTTCCAAGGCGCAAACCACTTTTAAGCAAAAAGAACATTAAGGCTCGTCTCAATTTTGCTAAAAAACATCTCGATGATTGCCAAGACTTTTGGGAAAATACCTTGTGGACCGACAAGACAAAAGTTTAACTTTTTGGAAGGTGCGTGTCCCGTTACATCTGGCGTAAAAGTAACACAGCATTTCAGAAAAAGAACATCATACCAACAGTAAAATATGGTGGTGGTAGTGTGATGGTCTGGGGTTGTTTTGCTGCTTCAGGACCTGGAAGGCTTGCTGTGATTGATGGAACCATGAATTCTACTGTCTACCAAAAAATCCTGAAGGAGAATGTCCCGCCATCTGTTCGTCAACTCAAGCTGAAGCGATCTTGGGTGCTGCAGCAGGACAATGACCCAAAACACACCAGCAAATCCACCTCTGAATGGCTGAAGAAAAACAAAACGAAGACTTTGGAGTGGCCTAGTCAAAGTCCTGACCTGAATCCTATTGAGATGTTGTGGCATGACCTTAAAAAGGCGGTTCATGCTAGAAAACCCTCAAATAAAGCTGAATTACAACAATTCTGCAAAGATGAGTGGGCCAAAATTCCTCCAGAGCGCTGTAAAAGACTCGTTGCAAGTTATCGCAAACGCTTGATTGCAGTTATTGCTGCTAAGGGTGGCCCAACCGGGTATTAGGTTCAGGGGGCAATTACTTTTTCACACAGGGCCATGTAGGTTTGGATTTTTTTTCTCCCTAAATAATAAAACCCGTCATTTAAAAACTGCATTTTGTGTTTACTTGTGTTATCTTTGACTAATAGTTAAATGTGTTTGATGATCAGAAACATTTTGTGTGACAAACATGCAAAAGAATAAGAAATCAGGAGGGGGGCAAATAGTTTTTCACATCACTGTGTATATATATAAATAAAATAAAAAAATAACATTAACATTACAAATTTAACGAAACTGCACAAGGTTACAGGATTTATTCCAGGTTACTGGCTTGTTTGTGCAAATAAACTGAAAATGAAAATTCAACTAAAGCTTTATCACGTACTTCCTTCTACACACCAGACAAATCACATCATTTTGAACTGATCTTACTATCTCCAAATGACAGGGTGAACACTTTTCGTTTGCACTACTTGGGAGCTTGTGCTCAGCATGAAATCCAATCAACCGATATCGATCAATTCCGGTCGATTCTTATCACTGTCCAAGTGATCGGTGAATCTCAGAGTTAAGATCTGGGAAACATGGCACTAAAATATTAGGGGATAATTCTAAACTGTCAACTTTATAGAAGAAATGTGGTCAGAAAAAGTAATTTGACGCTTGGTGAAGTTGACCTGTAAGACACTGATAGTAGAAATATAGTAGTGAAAGTAAGAGCATGTGATGAGACTGGAACTAAATAGCTGTGTGGCATAAGAAAATCGCTTGCTAGTGAGACTAATCAAGAAAACGTATGTCTAATTGCTAGACAGCAGAAATATTGCATGAATTTAAAAAGCTCATGTGGTCTGATGAGTCCAGATAAAAGTTACTGATGTTTCTAGGAAAAGAAATTGAAGCACATGAAGCGATGCACTCATCATGCACAGCCAGTGGCCACTGGATGAGCCTCTGGAGGAAGTGTTATGCTCTGGGGTTACTTCAGTTGGTCAGGTCTAGACTCGGTGTGTGGCAATCAAATGAAGTCGACCTAAACGCATTAAATGACTTGAATGACGATATTCATCAGGTTCAAACTAGTGAACTAGTTGAGTGGTGATTTGAGGACTGAACATATTGAGAATAGGATGGAGTGTTTATACTGTACAGGCCAGCGTTATTCATCAGCACATGGGCCAGAGAACAACAATGATCCCTTTCTTCCTTTCAGCAACTCCAGTCCCTTTCGCTCTGGTCCATCCCACAGTCTCCTCTCTCAGCTTACATCTCTCTGATGAAAGCCGAGCACAAACGGCCATGCTAAACGCATTTATACCAGAGAGATGCTTATTTATCAAATCAGAAAATGTTTAAGGTCCAGTGGTAACAGATTCTTTTAAAGAATTTACCAACAATGTACTTGTACAAATATGTTTCCACGCCAACAGTATATTCACACACACCACATGATCATACCTGACAAAACCTGGCAACAACATGTAAGAGATCCTTGTAATGATCTTTGTGAAGGTTTTGAAAAGGAGTCTCCAGTGGCAGCACCTATTAAGCTTTCTAGCACGAAAGAGACATTCGTCAGAAATATGCCATATGCCCGAGACGTATCCCGAGTCTCCAATGATGCATCATTACTGATATTGTTAAGAGGTTGAAAACAGATGTTCTTACATAACACTTGCAACACTGCTGCCTCATGAAGATGACATTAGTGACCTACAAGAGCGTGTCAGAAATTAAAAGAAAAAAAGACACAGTGGAAGAAGTCAAAGCACTTTTTGCTTGAATAAATACTAAATAAACTAAATAATGGGAAAAATAAATAAATAAATAAATAAACTAGACTGATTTGTCCATAATTTCATAATAGCTTTGCATGAATTCTGGTCACATACAGTATACTCTCTCTCTCTCTCTCTCTCTCTCTCGCTTTCGCTCTCTATCCACACACACACACACACACTTGTGCAATCCATTTAAATTCTCATGTTTATGAAAGTGCTGGTTATGCAACAAGGTGACCCATTTTAAAAGAAATCATATGCAAACACAAACACACACACACACACACATCTCTAGCCTTGGGGCAGCACTGAGATCAAGCATTTTGCACATTTTTAAATACAGTTAAAATTTATACACGTCATTCATCCCACTCCTTCATCAAGGGCTCGGTTCCATAAACGGATACAATTATCTGCTGTATAAAAATGTAAAAAAAAAAGTTTTTATTTATGTATTCATGCAGTTTTGTCAATTCTTGAAGTAATTCTAACCAGCAGTTTTTGCAAAGCTGGGGTCAGTAGGGGTCCAAGCACTGACTGTGTAAAAACCTGTAGAACTGTTCACATGCTCTTTGTTTCATTTGGCCACACCCATTTTTTTTGGGGGGGGCGGGGTGTTTGTGCTACAGGCCAAATTTTGCAATCTCTCCACAAACATTTAACTGCTGATCATGAAATCAGCATTCCATGAGTCCTTAAGTCGTGACAATGTTAACGGTTATGACTGAATCAAAGGCAGCCATATTGAAACAGCTGCCACAGTTAACTGTACTAATGTTGCAGGTTTGATCCAACCAGATTTTTATACAAGCAACCATCTGCCAATGAGAAAACAGGATGCACGTCTCAAGCACTGCTTGACACCAACTAGGATCTAAAGTGGATCAACAGGATTTGCAAAAACTTGAAGTGCACACTATTATTAAAGCAAGAAAGGGACAAAGAAAACACTGAGACATTATGAAATCCATGTCAATTTGTTGTCAATTAGGGCTGCAACAACCAATCGCTAAAGTCGATAATTATCGATAATGAAATTCGTTGTCAACGAATGCCGTTATCGATTAGTTGGGCTGCTCACGTTACTGAGGAGCGCGACCACAAGATGCACCGATACACACACAGATACACAGTCGCTCGCGCAGTGCAATTATTGTTAAAAACAAAAATGTTGATTTACATAAAATAAGGTTTAAATGTCAAAATTAAAGATCATTAAACTCTATATGTGGCTTTTGCATTTTTTTTAAGTTTAGTTTTATACATAAATAATACCCTGATTTATGGTTTTATATAGTTAAGCAAAACATCAAATTAAAGTGTTTAGTTTTTATCCGATTAATCAATTAAACGAAGAAGAAAAAAAAATCACCAAAATAATCGTTAGTTGCAGCTCTATTGTCAATAATATAATCTGTGGTGGAAATATTAATTAAATTGCAAAAAGATTTACTGTATGTGAGTCTAATCATAGCAATTTTTTAAGAATGCTCTTCACGTTAAAATAATCTGATTTCCACAGGAATAACACACACACACACACACACACGATTTGTAGATAAGTGGTTTCTATTTTCTACAAAAACCTGTTGTTTGTTCTTAAAGAAGGTTTACGACCCCATCACTGACTAGCTATTGATGAAAGGGTTTTCAGTAGCAACTAATTTACTTGTGTATATTGAAAGGATTTGATTTACAATGATGTCCACAATGTTCAGCGATATCAGAGTTAAAATATCACTAAGAGATGAAAAACGTTAGGTTAGCGGCTAACCAATCCGTCATTAGCTCTTAAGAAACGTACAGACCAGAGATATACTGTAGCACTACGTCAGCCCTGTTTTCATTGTTATACTTAAACAGATTTAAATTGAGGAGATCACAGAATTCGACCCATATATCTCCAGACTATTAATCTGTTGATAAAACAAGTTACTCAGACTGATCCTCAGAGTAGTGGTGGCTCAGGCAGATGAGGCTCAGGGTTGCTGATCAGAGAGTCAGGGGTTCAAGACCCGCCACAGCCAGGTTGCACGGCTATGCCACCCTATGACCTCATATAATGTCATAGGTCACAGGTTATGGCACGAAGGGCTTCTGGCATAAAACCTGTCCCAATACATTATGGAGTAAATGATCTCAGGTGACAACCCCAAAAAAGGTACAGAGCCCTAGAAAAAAAACACACACACAAATACACTGGTATATATACACATCACTGTGTATATATGTTTATATGTTAAAGACTAACATCCTTTGCGCTGTCTTGCTTCTAACACCCACATGTTGTATCTCTCAATGGTCAAATTCTAAACACAATTCTGCGCTCTCGCTTTTGGGTCTGTTGTGGGCAAATATGGCGATACCTGGGCAGAGCTGAGCCCCGAGGGTCTTACCAACGTGTTTCTCACTTAACACACTAGAGACCCTTTAAATTGAAGAGCTACAGTACGATGTTCCACGTTGCCTGTGACTCAAGCTGCTCCCCTAAAACCCTTTTAACAAAAGAGAAATCGCACTGACTTACTTCTACTACTGCCATATTTTCCCCAGACTGTCTTCCAAACATAACCTCATCTTCCCATTCTTATCGAGGATTACAGAGTGTGTGCATAAGTGCACAGGGCTGTAATCTCATCTATCCGCACTGTGCTTTGTTTTGTGTGTATAAACCCCGGTGTACAATAATGAGCAGCAGCTTACGTTCAGGATGAACCACCTACTAACTCATGCATGTACATGCTCATAGGTGTGTTTGATGATTGAAAAGATTGAAAAGTATTGAACCTATTGAAAAACATTTATTAATTAATGAATTTTGGCTGGAGGAAACCACAGCACAGAATCCAGCACCTGCACAGGAACGAAAAACCGCCCCAGCAGCAAGGGCTGTGAACTTACTCTGATTCTCCGCATGGCAGCGACGATCTCCATGCGACTGTTGGGTCTCGGGACATCCAGACTACCAACATACTGTAACACAAAGGCGAGAAGAAAATTTTGTCAGATTCTGAAAAATGTGGGTAATTGTTATACATAATTTTCCCATATGAAATTATTTAGTATTTTGTAAAGATATCTTGAGCATTGAGTTTTAAAGAGCTTTACTGGTTTCTTGATTGCATGACAAACTATTTTATTATCTTCATTCATTCATCTTCTATACCGCTTAATCCTGTGTTCAGGGTCACGGGGGACCTGGAGCCTATCCCAGGAGACTTCGGGCACTAGGCGGGGTACACCTTGGACAGGGTGCCAATCCATCGCAGGGCACACACACATACACACACTCACACACCCAATCACGTCTTATTAACTTCTAAAGAGAGAAAGGAGGTTGGAAAGGGAGGTAAACTTCTGCTGATGTCAAAAACAAGACCACTGTAGCCTAACGTTGTGACCTGGAATAGACTTTCTTTCAGTATTCAAGGAACAGTGATGTAGAAAGTGGAGTGATGAGAGGTCAATATGCCAGTTTCCTTATCCATGTGCCGCACCTTCTGCATCTTCTTTTTTACCATTCAATCATTTCCCTTCTGCTTTTCCTACGACAATCCTGGGTCTGCCCAGTGGTGAGACAGCTGTAGACACAAACATAATCTTTTGGTTGCTATGGCTTTCGGAGAGTCTAGGGATGTACATAGATTCACTGGAAAGCAGAAAGCTTGATCCGGAAACCGAGCACCACATCCTAATCTACATAATGATTATTTTAAGGCACTGATGAAAGCCGTTCTGATGCCTGAAGAAAACATCTCATGCTGTGGCTCCTGTCAACCTCCAGACCTCCCAGAAAGGACACTTGGGCATGCTTCTGACCCTCTTGTGCTCCTCATCCTCCTGCTTCTCTGTCTGGCTCTATTAGCACTTATGTTTCACCTACCTGCTCCAGGCGATATAACTGTCCTACTCACAATATGCTCTTACCCGACATCTTGGACTGTTTTTTTAGTCCTTTCACTATACTGTACAACCGTATAACAATTTATAATCCCACTGAAAAGCTTCTTTCATGTTTCATCTCCAGACTATCCAGAATAACAATTAATGTAAATTAAATGGGAAATTAATTATGCATTCCCAGATAAACGGATCAGCAGTGATCCTAGCCCTTGGAGTCTTATGATTATATCCAACACTTCTGTGATTTTACTATGCTATATAAGCTCTTCTTATATGAGGTCACAATATGGGGAACATTTGGCTTGTTTCAGTCAAATAGTCAGATATACTTCCCAGAGCTTTCAAAATATACAGTAGGCAAATACTCTATGGATTCCCCTCATGGCCCGGCCTCCATCTCCCAAACCTTATTAAATCGTCCCCACGGCGAAATAAACACGATCTCAGATCTGCACAGAATAAACCTTCCTCACAACGGCGAACATTTAAAGGACGACAAATCTGAAGACACCTTTCACTTAATCCTCCATCACAACAAGGCCCTTGCCAAAAATATCAAGCTTAAAATGCTCCTGAGGTATTGCGCAAAGTGAAGTTTAAGGGGGAAAAAAATCATGAATCAATGAATTGGGAATACACACAGTCATCCTGAGTCAGACTGCACACACACTGAAACTTTTAGCGCAGCCAGTTCACGTACGGGCATGTTGGGAAGAAACAGGAAAACCCCAAGGAAACCAGGTACGTGTTGGAAAACATGTGTAACTCCACACACGCAGACTGTGGGAATCATCAGGTTATTACTCCTGCTCTCCTTTAGAAAAGTGTCCTAAATGTAGTAAATCATTCGTGTTTAATCCTCATCTATATACAGTGGGGCAAAGAAATATTTAGTCAGCCACCAAGTTGTGCAAGTTCTCCCGCTTAAAAAGAGAGGTCTGTAATTTTCATCATAGGTACTGTATACCTCAACTATTAGAGATAAAATAAGAAAGAACAAATCCAGAAAATCACTTAAAGAATTTATTTGCAAATTATGGTGGAAAATAAGTATTTGGTTAATAACAAAATTTTATCTCAATACTTCATTATAAACCCTTTGTTGGCAAGGACAGAGGTGAACCGTTTTCCGTAAGTCTTCACCAGGTTTCCACACACTGTTGCTGGTATTTTGGCCTGTTCCTCTATGCAGGTCTCCTCTAGAGCAGTGATATTTTAGGGCTGTCGCTGGGCAACACAGACTTTCAACTCCCTCCAAAGATTTTCTATGGGGTTGAGATCTGGAGACGGGCTAGGGCACTTCAGGATAGGGCTGCACGATATTAGGAAAATATGCGATATGCGATATTGTTGTTGAATACTGCGATGACGATATTTCTTGCGATATAACATTTCCATAGAGAAATGAATTTTTTTATTATTATTATTGCCTATTTTTTAAAATTATTTATTTATTTATTTATATGTAATGATCATACTAAAATAAACAGGTAATAGATATTCGTCTGATGTAATTAAATCTAATTCAGGCTAAAAAGAAACTATATGTCAAGGAAGTTACAAATATTTAGACTTCAAAACACTATGAATGACTTAAACCCCTCAGCAGATATTCTGACTTCTGGTTTGCTGTTACTATAAACCTGCCAACACAATATGAATTACTTTCAAACATTACTTTTTATTTAAGTGGAACCATACACTCATCAATAGTGTCTTAAAACAAGAGCATCTTTTAAACTAAATATTCTCTTTGGCTTGCCTGTTTTTTTTTTTTTATAAAAATGAATATTATTAAACCAAAATTTAATTAAAAAAATACTATTTGTCACACACGCATGCACGCACACACACACACACGCTCTGCGACCGGCACTAGGACCCAGAAGTAATGTGGGCGCGAACCCGGAAGTATAAGAGGAGTAAACAAACTAGTACATACAGCTTAGTCACTGTGTTCACCATGTCGGTTCAGATTAGAGTGTGTGTTTATAGGACGCGGGTTAAATGTGTGTTTTTCCCTTGCTCCCCTTCTGTGAGAGTCCTTAAACTAATTCGCTTGTTTTTCCTGCCTACTCGCTTGCTTCCGCGTTTGGGTTTACCGTCTATAAAGGGCTAACGGCTAATCGCGGCTAACGGCTAATCGCTAAATCTTCTGATCATCCGGGGTTAGTTCGCGACAGAATGAAGTATAAAGATATAAATAATATATATTATATATATATATATATATATATAAGATATAAGCGGGTATAAACATAGTAAGGGCCCATCTGATTGGTCAAATTTGGACACAAATGCTTGGCAAATGAAGTATTTATCGCAACTCCTTGCGATATGGTTATCGCGCATGCCATTATCGCGATAACGATATTTTTTCGATATATCGTGCAGCCCTACTTCAGGACCTTGAAATGCTTCTTACGAAGCCACTCCTTCATTGCCCGGGCGGTGTGTTTGGGATCGTTGTCATGCTGAAAGACCCAGACACGTTTCATCTTCAATGCCCTTGCTGATGGAAGGAGGTTTTCACTCAAATTCTCATGATACATGGCCTCATTCATTCTTTCCTCTACACGGGTCAGTCGTCCTGGTCCCTTTGCAGAAAAACAGACCCAAAGCATGATGTTTCCACCCTCATGCTTCACAGTAGGTACAGTATGGTGTTCTTTGGATGCAGCTCAGCATTCTTTCTCCTCCAAACACAAGTTGAGTTTTTACCAAAAAATTCTATTTTGATTTCATCTGACCATATGACATTCTCCCAATCCTCTTCTGGATCATCCAAATGCTCTCTAGTAAACTTCAGACGGGCCTGGACATGTACTGGCTTAAGCAGGGGGACACGTCTGGCACTGCAGGATTTGAGTCCCTGGCAGCGCAGTGTGTTACTGATGGTAACCTGTGTTACTTTGGTCCCAGCTCTCTGCAGGTAATTCATTAGGTCCCCCCGTGTGGTTCTGGGATTTTTTGCTCACAGTTCTTATGATCATTTTGACCCCACGGGGTGAGATCTTGCGTGGAGCCCCAGATCAAGAGAGATTATCAGTTGTCTTGTATGTCTTCCATTTTCTAATAATTGCTCCCACAGTTGATTTCTTCACACCGAGCTGATTACCTACTGCAGATTCAGTCTTCCCAGCCTGGTGCAGGTCTACAATTTTGTTTCCACCATACTTTGCAAATAAATTCTTTAAAAATCCTACAATGTGATTTTCTGGATTTTCTTTTCTTATTTTGTCTCACATACTGTAATTGAGGTATACCTATGATGAAAATTACAGGGGTCTCTCATCTTTTTAAGTGGGAGAACTTGCACAATTGATGGCTGACTAATTGGTGGCAAATACTTTTTTGCCCGTGTAAATAAAAGTTTACACTGTTCATAACCCACTCTTTCAATTATATCTTTACTTTTCATACGTTGGAGGACCCGAAACCACTCTCAGAAAAGTCTATCTGTCTTAACGCAGGAATGGCTATTAACGAACAAAATTTTATGACACTCTGCCAGTACTTAAGGATTTGTTAAACCTTCACCATAACTAAAATCGGAATGTTGAGAAGTGAAGTTATGAGCAGTTATGTGGCAGAGCAGATCACAACATCTAGCACTTTTTTTTTACTCCAATTTAGCGCTTTTGCCCATGAGGTGGGCGTGGCTATATGCGTCACTCAACAAAGCCAATCAATGCGAAAGTTTACCTGGTATAGACAGAATATGAAGGAGGACACAGAAATTGCAAAATCCTCAAGAAACAGAAAACGAAAGCATGACGCATATCTTATTTTAAAAGAGAAATTAAAAAGATAGAATACTATGAAAACTGAACATTCAAAGATGAATGGACAGATCAAATTATGCTTATTATTCCTGCCTCATATGTTCGGAAACCGTGGCGCTAATATAAATATAACGTGATAAAACACTGGGCATTAGAGCAAACATATCCGAGGTGAGGGCGTGTAAAATACCCAAACTGAAAGCCCAATGTTATCATCTAAAATGCCACTATGGCCCAGATATGGTGGTATGGTTTGGAAGAAGGCTGTATGTGTAAGGCTGTTATCTAATATGACAATCCCGGCCGAGGTGGCTCGGTGCCCACTGCCGTTGTTCCTGTGAACATTCAGCGAGTGGAACACCTGATGCTTGAAATCAATGGATGACTTGTCACCAACTTGCGGAAGAGAGGCACCTGGTATAAGTGCATTAGTGTAGCAGGAGATTATACAGACTTTATATAAGTGTATTTTTTATTTTCATAACCGTGTTGTCATTCTGCACAACCATAAGTCCAGGGTGGACTTGGGTGCAAATACAATAGATTTTGTTTAAATAGCATTTTATAAATCAGATGCTTTGAAAGTATATAAAAAAAATCGTTTCTGAGATATACTTATCTCAGGTAAATTTATTCTAACATAAATTATCATGTTATTAATAAATATCTGCATCCTGCCTGTGCGGCTCTATCAATTTATAAATCAATACACAAAAACATATATTGCATTATTAAAAAAAAAAAAACATGCTGATGAATGCTTTGTGTGAAATGACTTTTGTAAAGAGATGACTCTTTACAAGAAAAAAAACACTCAGCTAGACCGTCTGAGAGTTCTTTTATATTGCTTGCATAAAAAACAGGCCTATTCAGACCTGCAGAGCCTCTGTGTGCATCTTTCCTGTTGTTTTTAGAGGTCATGAAAAGGGAAAATAATAACTGTGACACGAATTAGGAACGGTGCATGAGTGCAGAAAAATAAGGGAATGATGTCTTCAAGTGATGGATTTCAAATCTTCATGTTTTGGATATAACTTTGGCAATGAATTCTCTTTATTTTCTATTTAAGAAAAGATAAAAACAAAGTTTGACTATTTTTTCAGGTCTGGATTTTCAATAAGTTTTCCAGACCTTCCATAGTTTTCCAGGTTTAAACCCCCCCCACCACCACCAGCACCACCCCCCAAAAAAAGTATGTGTAAATCCTAGAAAAAAATCTAACATTAATTAAATGTGGTAGTTACCAATATAACGTAAACACAAGACAAATCATTGCATGTACAGTACATCTACAACAGAAAAAGAAAAGGGGCCGGTCTACACCTGCTATTTACAAGTTCAGGTTGCACAGCTTGACACCTGATTGTTTTTGAACCCTTGGGAGTGAAGGACCATATTCAAGGGTCTAACAGTGGCAGCCCGGCGGCATCGAGTCTCGAACCGGGGACCTCCTGATCAGCAGGCGAACACCTTAAAAACTAAACCAACTCTCCACACCGTGCTTCTGTAATTAGTCGCTTTAAAGTGAATATAAATGAACAGAGTGGGTTTTTGTTTTTGACTCATACCAGCAGCAGGCAGCATAGTCTGGCCCTGCCTTAATGTTAAAGCCTTGTAATGTAACGGTATTGTAAATACCGTCGCACCGCAATAACAATTTAATTCGATAATACCGTGGTCACATGACTCGATAAAATTATAGGTCTTCTGAGAAAAGTTTGCTCAGGCGAATGGAGCGAACGGGAGGTAGCGGGAACTACAATTCCCATCCGCCCCGGTATGACCATCATCCTTTGCGGTCTGTTGTCGCTACAGATCCAGTAATGCGCACATCCGATTTAAAACCTGCTTACTCCGTAATGATTAATTACTCTTTCCATCTCTTTTCCTTCGCCGCTAATAGCAGCACCCGCCACTTCCGCATTACTGATCTGTAGCGACAACAGACCGCCAAGGATGATGGTCACGCCTGGGCTAATGGGAATTGTACTTCCCGCTACCTCCCGTTCGCTCCATTCGCCTGAGCAAACTTTTCTCAGAAGACCTATAGTTTTATCGAGTCATTTTGGTTTCTCTCTGAAAAGAAACGAGAAAGGGGGGGGGGGATCCTGTCTCTGTCTGAATAAGTGAGTGAATGTTTTCAAATACTCATTCAGCACATGGGCCAGCTGCAATAAGTAGGCTGCTATTTTTATTTCTTCTGTGTTTTCAAGAATACTAAATTGAAACTTTATTTTTTTACATGGTTTAATAATTTTTTGTTATTAAAATTTAAAAATTTAAAAGTTTCTGTTTCAAAGTTTACAGATAGATGGCTAATTTGTATGCCATTGATATGTTCAGTGTTCATGTATACTGTTTAATAAACACTTCTGGCACTTTTTTCGAGTCTCTTCATTAGTTTTGTTTTTCCTGTAAATGATTCAATAAATACCGTACCGTGCCATTCATACCGAGGTATTACCGTACCGTGAAGTTTTGATACCGTTACATCCCTAGAAAGAAGTAAATCTGATGTTGGAGTGGTGGTGGCTTAGTGTCTGTTACGTCTGTGAGTTACTGATCAGAAGGTTGGCAGTTCGAGCCCCAGCTCCTTAACCCTGCCAAATTGCTTTAACCAGTAAGGGGAAGAATCACCCTGTTGGAAAAAAACAGAGGACCTAAAAAGAAACCCACCAAGTACACAGACCAGATGCAGGAATCGAACCCCTGACCCTGGAGGTGCATGGCGACAGTGCTAACCACTATGCCACCGTGCTGCAATAAAGAATGCACAAAATACAGAATTTGTATTTCACAATGCAGTAATCTGTATATAGACGAATAAAGACTTGAGTTAACTTATCAATAAGTTAAACTGCTTGTCACACTCAAGTTACTGATCTGAATGTTTCCTCAACAGAGTGTAAATCAATGAAAGCTTAAAACAAAGTTAAACTCTACACAAGTATGGCACTTCACAGCAGTTACTTCACCTTGGCTTGGAAGTGAATGCCGTGCTGAAATGCCTCGTCGTTGTGAAGCGGCACGCGCGAATCCGCCGCGTCGTCCACCAGGTTGTACCTGTTCCTGCCGGGCATTTTACACTCCGAAAAAAATTATTTATATTACAAAAAAAAAAAAAAAACACAGACACACATATACAATCCGCACCGTAGAGAATTACAGTAACAGTTCAACAACAGCGTTTGAGGAGAAAGAGAAAGAGGCGCGCGCGCGCAGGACGCATTGTGGAGTCTGTCAGCGCAGAAACAGGGCAGGAGGGCAAACACAGAGGGGAGGGGGGTAGTCCAAACCAAAACAATGATTTCTTCTCCTCCCCGCCTCCAGACTGTCCCACCTCTGAGCGTTCACCGGGAGTTTCCCGCTCTGTAACGCGTCCCGCGACCCGAAACACGCGCACATTTCCGGCTGTAACGGTCACCGCACTTCAAAGGCGAATCATTCCCGCGAGCTTCTGTTCTCCTGGGGCAGGTTGGCACGCGCGCGGGCCGGTGGGAGGAGCTTGTTTGGAAGTCTCATCGCATTGGAGCAAAGTTCTGTCACGTGACCGCGTCCCCTGACTGCAGCTGTTTTCTTTATTTACACAGCGAAATTCAAAAAAGCGCCTGTTGTTCTGTCAGGTCAAAGGTTCTGTTCACACTGCAGGCAGCGGTGATCTGTCACATCTGGGGCCTGTTTCAGAAAGGAGCTTCAAACAACTCGGAGTTTAAACTTGAACTTTGAGTTGATTGACCCAGAGATTAAAAACTCAGAGTTTTCGGTTTCAGAACAGCTGATCTGAGTAAGTTCAATCATATGCTCATGCAAACTTACAGCAAATATGAGCACATATTAAAAAAATAAATAAAAAAAAGTAATACCACTGCATCGGCGAAACAGAGACAAGTAGCGTGGGGGAAAACATAGCTGCTCAAGTTAATGCGTAATTTTACATTTAAAGTATTTAAATATTTCAGTATAATCAAGGGCGTAGATTTGGTCTGGACATTAGTGGGGACCTATGACTACACCCCCCCCCCATCCCCTGCCCCACCCACCAACACCCCCACCCCAACTCCGTCCACGGAATGCATGTTTTTTTAATATGCTGCAAAATGCAAAATCACTTTACATTAATACTAGCAAGGCTTCGATAGATATTAATCCACTCGAAATGCAATTCATTAAGTTAAATTAAGGAATAGTGTAATGTTAGTGGTTTCTGGTTAATAACATTTTATGACACTTCTGTTCACAAAACCAAATGTTCTAAGTGCAATATCTGATTATAATACACTTGATTATAATATAATTTCACTACAGTTCTAGTGCAATATGTAACTAAATTATGTGCAAGAGCTAATTCTACTCTATTCTATTTTACTTATATTGATTGTTATTTTTCCTTCAATTTTTAAATTTTTATTTCTTTAATTTAATTTTCCTGTCTAATATATATTTTTTCATAATCTAACTTTTCCTTGCTGCCCGGTAAATTAATCTGAGTAACTGCATAAGAGCAATTTCCCTCTGGGATTAATATAGTTCTTTGAATCTTGAATCTTAAAGGAATGTTTAATAACTGACAAAAAGATAGTTTAATTAAGACTATTCTTTATTGAGCCACAGTGCAAACGAAACATCTCAAGCATCAGTATATATAAAAGTAGATTACATCTAAACATGAACTACTGTTAGGTACCACACAACAGCTCAATGCCTATTGCTCCTATATGAAGGAGCCAGAAACATGCCTTCGCCTCTCGTTAACAGAAATAAACTGTTGGCATATTTGTTTGACATCAATATTGTCCAGACTGTCCTGGTGGACATGGCATACAGCAGCATTGTTCAAGCTCATTTGTGTCATTGCAGTCAGTGAATGCATTTTAAAAACTATTTGTGTGAAGTGGATTGTCTATTGGTGAACTGTAACTAAATTCTAGCCATGGCAATATTAGTACTGTATGTAGCATATCAATTTCTTTCACAAGACTCATTTCTGACAAACAGTCGTCATTAGATTAGGAGACTGACAGGGATCATATTTATACTTTTACATTCAGCTGTTTAATCTGCTGTTAGTTTGAAGTCCGTATTCAAAGACTATATTCTGCCCTGCTGTAATGAATGTGCGTCAAAGGGGTAATAAATATAATAATAAAATAAAAAACACTAGCATTAACGTTAACTGTTGTCGTTACTTTGATGGACTTTGATGGATTCACTATCGAACTTGAAGTCACTTACACTTTTCTTTGGAAAAAAAAGCTCATTATGTCCAGTTTCTTTCAGTTTCTTTCTTTTTTTTTTTTTTTTGAAGCCGCCTCCTCACATGTCAGTCACTCAGTGGAAAAAAAATCCACTGCATTTGGCGCTGCTTGTTTCTAAATGCAGCCATAGCCTATCACATGATAGCAGGGAAAGGAACAGCCAATCAAAATGTTCATGTGTTTTGGGGGCGGGAGGACTCAAGGAGAGAACGTGATTTATCCCTTTCTGCGTGTCTAGGTTAATGCTGATAGCACGATATATATATATATATTTTTTTATTTTTTTATTTTTTTTTTTAAGTGGATTAAATTATTGGTGGGGACATTTCAATGATCGGAGTGTATTGGTGGAGACACATCCCCTCCGTCCTCCCTAAATCTACGCCCCTGGTTCTGGTATCAAACCACCAAAGACTTTTTAGTCTTTACAGAATTAAATTACAGTGGCAATTTCATAAGCATGAAATTGAAAGTGACAAAGACAGATACACTATAGAAGATAGTGGAAGGGAATAGGAGTGGAAGTAATGAAGATAAATGTAAAGCATGTGTGGCAGTGTGGATTAGAACTATGAAGTTTTGAATAAGGGAATGCATTTAAAAAAATTATTTTTGCTACCCTAAAAAAATTGCATCAGAGCGCCCTCTTGTGGTTGTCTGAAATAAACAGTGGCTCTTTATCACAAGAGCCTATCTTAGGAGACGTAGGGCATGAGGCAGGGTACACTCTAGATGCGGTTCAATCCATTGCAGGGCACACATACTCAAGCTCATTCACACGCAACGGCCAATTTGGAAACAATAATTAACCTAATATTCATGTCTTTGGAATATGGGAGGAAACCGGAGTACCCAGAGGAAACCCACCACATGCAAATTATTTCCCAATTTGCCCATAGCGTATGGTATGAGTGTGTGTGTGTGTGTGTGTGTGTGTGTGTGTCCTGTGACGGATTGCCATCACGTCCAGGGTGTACGTCAAGATGTGCCCTAACACGGGCCACCCATGACCTGTATTCAGGATAAATTGGTGAAGACGATGATTGAGTGAGTGAGTACATACTATAAATAATTTAGCAGTTGTTTAACTTTACATAAAGGTTGCCGTTCATAAAATCATGCAGCTATGAGCCAGCAGCTTTGGCAAATGCCCACATCAAACATCAGAACCGGGGAAAAATGCGACCAAAGTGATTTTGACTGTGTCACGAATGTTGGTTCGAGACAGCACGGTTTGATCATTTCTATAACTGCTGATCTACTGGGATTTTCACACACACACAACAGTTCCTCAAAAAAAAAAACATCTAATGTGCAGCAGTTCTGAGAAATGAGAGAGGTTATTAAGAATGGTTTGAGCTGACTCGGATCACTACTTCGCACATTGTGGTAAACAACCATAGCATTACAGAATCGACGTTGGACATTGTGTTCCACTTCTGTCTGCCAGGAACAGAACACTCAATGTATCATCTCACACTGGCTTCATGAATGACATGAGTTCAGGGTTGTTTAGGGGTCTGCCCAGGCACTGTCTAAATCCAAATGGGCACCTTTGTGATGTGCTGAGACAGGAGGAACCTATGCGACAAAGAATTGCTGTAGAGGTCCAGTACTGGTACAGCATATATATGTATATGTATATATTATTACAACAGCTAGTAATAATAATAAGAAAAACTGTAGGCTTCGTGAATGAAAAATAACTAACAAGCAATGAATTATACAATATATTTTTTAGCGTAAACCGTTCTATAAAATACCTAAACGTTAATGGAGCGGCCTGCTTAGCTTCCGAGATCAGACGAAATCAGGCGCTCTCAGACTGGTATGGTCATAAAGCTGGTTTGAAGGGAGGCCTATTTGAACAATAAAAATACAGTTTTAAAAAAAACAACAGGATTTTACTTCACTTGGATGAATAACCAACCACTCACTCTCACATCGTCTATACCGCCTTATTACTGTACTTACTTATTACTAACCAAGGCAGTGTACATCATGGACAGGGTGGCAATCTATCACAGGGCACATACACATACACACTACGGGCAATTTTGGAACGCAATTAGCATGTCTTTGCACTGTGGGATCAAACCGGAGTACCCAGAGGAAACCCACCAAGCACGGGGAGAACACCATGCACACATGGGAACCGAGCCTGGACAGGAATCGAACCCGGATCCTGGACGAACTTTATTCTCTCCTTCATGACTTTTTTTTTTCACCTTCACATATCATGAATGAATGTTAAAAGTCTTAGTTTTTATACTGGTGCTGTCCTGTAATTTATATTCTTTTTATATTACAATTTACTCTATTTATTGTATTACATGTATTTTCTTTTAACTCGATTCTTAAGGCTGTAAGAAGAAACTTGTGCACAGACAACTGAGTTGGAGGTTGAAAAAGTTATCAAACGGTTTCATCTAGCTGCTGACCATGATGGTGAAGAAGAAGAAGAACCCCTTTACAAAATGTTAATGTGAACTAAACATTTTAAGTTATCGTAAAAAAAAAAGGGAAGCTGTTTTATGTTGTTTTGATATTATATTTATATATTTATGGCCAAAAGACCAACAACATAACCATTAAGGTGTTTCTTCTCAATAAATCCTGAGTGAGGCGCCAAAGTCTGGTAAAAGAAAAATAATCCAGTTCTCACTCTGGCTGCAGACCATGAATGGATTTAGACATACCACATCAGCTGCTTAGTTGTACTGAACATCCTGAAGAACCAATAGAGAGAACATTCCCTCCACATGGGTGCATATATATTGTATATTCAATTAATTTATAATACAATGAATAAAAAAGAAAAATCTCTGCCTCGATCAGCCAATGAGAAACCTGTATATTGCATATCTCTGTAGATATCTCCAAACATGCCATGATGTACATACAGAGAAACGCTTACTGTAAATGTCAATGTGAAGGAGAAAGTAAACGCAGCCTGTTATCATGGTGTGATGTCGTTCTTTTAAAGGTTTTGATGTTCTCTGTGATGTTTCTGTAACTGGTCACGCCAGGTGTTTGAAGATCTTATGAGCTCCATGGGAGCATTGTTTTGACATGAAATAATAATGAATACATGTGCAGAAACAAGCAAAAAGCCAAACACACTTCAACTGGGTGCAAGTTTGCAAAGAAAGTTTAATTTATAATATATATATATATATATATATATATATATATATATATATATATATATATATATATATATATATATATATATATATATATATATATACAGTATATATATATATATATACATATATTATGAAGAAGAAGAAGGATTTAAAAGACGTGTGTATCTATTTTTTGTTATCATTAATGTTCTGATGTGTGAAGGGAAATGTAGAGTCAATACAGAAAAACTAAAAATATACAGTGCTTTCTTTCTCTCTCTCTCTCTCTCTCTCTCTCTCTCTCTCTCTCTCTCTGGTGCATGCTGCCTGGGAGTTGGTGGGTGAGAATAGTGTGTGCCCTAACTTTTTTCCTTTTGTATTTTCTTTTTCTTTCTTTCTGTGGGACACATCAGACTAGATGGATTAATAATACAAAAAGGAAAAAAAAGTCAATAAATAAATAAAGTAATGGTAAACAAGCACCCTGTATATTTGAATATATTTGAATACAGCACCTTGGTCCTGGAGCAATGTTGTTTCATTTCATTGTATATTGATCTGTATATGGAGAGTGTGTGTGTGTGTGTGTGTGTGTGCCCTGTGATGGATTGGCACCCTGTCCAGGGTGTACCCTGCCTCGTGCCCTAAGTCTCCTGGGAAAGGCTCCAGGTCTCCGTGACCCTGAAGACAGAATAAAGCATTGTAGATGATGAGATTGTTGGTTTATTTTAGTTTCGATGATTACACATAGTATTTCACAATATTAGAATAAATAAATTTATTGATAAATTAATTATGCATTCAGTACTAGGGTACTTCAGTTACTTCGTCTATGTGGCACTGCTGGGGCATTTCTTTTTAAGACCAGGTTGCTTTAAAATCTTCTGGTAGATACTGTGTTGACTTTGGACTTGATAAAACACAGTGGAGCATCACCAGTAGATGGCATCAAACCCCAAATCAACACCGATTGTGGAAACTTCACACTGGACTTAAGGAACTTGGATTCTGTGCCTCTCCTTTCTTCATTCAGACTCTGGGAGCTTGACTTCCAAATGAAATGCAAAATTTACTTTTATCCGAAAATTCAACTTTGGATCACTGAGCAACAGTCCAGTTATTTTTCTCCTTGGCCCACGTAAGAGGCTTCTGATATCTTTGGTTAACATAGATGATCTCCATTCATGATTTTCTTTCCTGACCACTCTAACAGTATCACAACAAGAGCAGAGGTTTATTTAAACAGCGCTGAACATCTCTGTTACACACATCGCAAAAGCGTCTGCAAGAGAGAGAGGTACCCCCATTGGCGTCTTTTATGTTTTATTGCCTTACAACCTGGAAATAAAATGGATTATTTGAAGGTTTGCATAATTTCATTTACAGAACATGCCTACGACTTAGAAGATGTGATTTGTTTTGTCATTATTGTGACACAAACAACAAATAGGACAAAATAAAACATTAAACGTCAGCGTGCAGGGTGCAAACCACCTTTTGAAGCAATTACAACTGCAAGTCACTTTGGATGAGTCTCTATGAGCTTGGGAGCCTGGGATTTTACCCATTCCTCAAGGCAAAACTGCTCCAGCTCCTTCATATTAGATGGTTTCCGCTTTGTATCCCTGTATTTAGCATCATCCATCTTCCCCTCGATTCAGATCAGTTTCCCAATCCCTGCTGCTGAAAAACATCCCCACAGCATGATGCTGCCACCACCATGTTTCACTCTGAGAAGGTGTTCTTGGGGTGATGGGATGTGTCGGGTTTGTGCATTTTCCTAGTTGTCCAAAAAGTAAAATTCTAGTCTCATCTGATCAGAGCACCTTCTTCCATACATTGGGGGTGTGGCCCACATGTCTTTTGGCAAACTCAGCACTTAGTAATGTTTGAATGAGCATGTGAATGTGACAGGAGGTCCTATCATGGTTGTAAAAATGATTACAGTTGCAGTTCTGCCTTTTTTTTCCAGGTTTAAATAATGTGTTGAAAAGTTCCTAAACCAATTCCAGTTATTTCAATTCTTTTCTATTTGTTTTCCTTTAACCAGGTAATGTATTGAACTTTGGGAGCCATGACAACCCCATGATAACTTTATAATCTTTTTGCAATGAGGCAGGGCTCATTATCCTGCAGAATGAGTATCATTGTATTAAAAGGGTGCAACAATGTTTAATTAGGTGGTATGTGTCAAAGTAACACAGACATGAATGCCAAAAACCAGCAGAACCTTGGCCAAAGTAGGTATTTTTATGCCTATGTTGAATTATTCCTTCTTCTGTGGTATTAGACCAGACGGGTTGAGGGTTGTTACAGTGATTGATGATTTGTATTAACCTTTATTTATCACATATACATTATTCCACAGTGAAATTCTTTCTTCACATATCCCAGCATAACTGGGGTCAGAGCGCAGGGTCAGCCATGATACTGTACAGCGCCCCTGGAGCAGGCAGGGTTAAGGGCCCTGCTCAAGAGCCCAACAATGGCAACCTGTTGGACCTGGGGATCGAACCAATCGAACCGATGATCAGTAACTCAGTGCCTTAGTCCTCACCATCACTACCCTTCTCTGTATAATTCCTGATGGTATACAGTATGTTGGGGGACGGTGTAGTAAGTGTAATAGCTGTTGCGGTTCTGTATAAACAAAACGTAACATCTGTCATTTGTACCTGTACATACACTGAATTTTAGTACCTACATTTTGGAATCCTGAATTTGTGACAGTATTTTAAATTTTTTTTTTTTCCGCACAACAATTTAATAAGGTCAGTTTTTTTTATTCTTAAATTACATTTTCATTTGAAATATACAACCAGAACAATTTGGAGTACTGAAGATCTTAAGCATTTTTATTGCAACAAGTTTTTTTCCCATCCATCCATCCATCCATCCATCCAACCATCCATCCATCCATCCATCCATCCACCCATCCATCCATCCATCCATCCATGCATCCATCCACCCATCCATCCATCCATCCATCCAGGAACCTCTGTAGTGCAACTAGGGACCATGAAGACCAATGTTGACCATTGTATCACCTGGTCTGATCATCTATCATCATCTGCACCTGTTTTTACTGGCTCATGCCTTAAGTTAGATGTTTTTAAAATGACTGAATGATTCATAGGTCACTGTGTATAGAAAGTGGAATGAAAAAAAATATCACATTTTATTCATACAGTATATTATGAATGAATGAAGCCTGATGAAACATATTGCAGGAAGACAAGGCCTTGACTAGAATAGAAGCAAACAGATTGTAGTTGCCACTGAAGGAATGAAGGTGAAGACATTTGGTCTGGGTCGGATAAAGAGAGTCATGAGTTTAAATGGGGGGAAATCATGTACAGCGTGGATGTGTGACGCATGTGTTAGGGACAGAAAAGCAATGCAGTTAGGGGCAGGTCAAATCTCACAATCTCTCCAGTGTGTTAAGACAGATCCTGACCAGGATGGCTTCCCACCTCAAAGACATCCACAGCGTACTGCTCCTGAACACCCTCCACAACATCATATATACAGCTCTGCAGCGCAAGCAGAAACACCAGTCCTGACCTCATCAGGAGTGAGGGATGAGGAGGAATCAATCAGTCATGTACAGGATTCCAAAATCCTGTCTGGAATAATCAACAGCATCAGGAGGGTGTGATGTGGATGACAACATTGATTGCAAATTGACAAACCCCTTCCCAGTGAGAATGGACAGGATGTGGTGGATTCCTGAACTCTGTGGGTGCTTCAGGACAACCAGCTTGAGAAAACTGTGCACAGTCAAGTGCATGGCTTTCTCCAGGTGTGCATGATAAATGTAAACTTTTTGCTTTCTTGTTGCTGCCCAGTAAATCTATTGGGATGAGATTTGATGTGTAAATTAGGTATAAAACTCCTGTGAGTAAATCAGTATTGAGCCTGAAGATTTCCCTCTTGTGAAATGTGATCTATTGCCTCTTTATTCTATGTGTACGTATGGAAGCTCTGCACTTCAGCTGTGATTTCAGTAAATGCTACCATGATAGACATTATGGATTATATGACAGTAAATACTGTACATTACACTATATGTCACACATCTCAAGTTTGTAATTTGAGCACAGATGTGTAGTTAGTGTAGATATAAGCAGTGTGCATGTGAGAAAGCATCACACTTACTGTACTGTATAAGCGTCATTAGGGACACCCCGCTGTGTTATTGGCAGTGGTGTCAAAAGTATTCACATTCATTACTTGAGTAGAAGTATGGATACTAGGGTTCAAAAATACTTCTTTAGAAGTTGAAGTATCAACCCAAGCTTTTTACTTAAGTAAAAGTACTGGTTTCAAAACAACTTAAAGTATAAAAGTAAAAGTACCGTGAGGGGCGACAAAAGCATTAAGGTCTCGCGTTCTTATCATGCGACCGGGGGGGGGGGGGGGGGGGGGGGTTGCGCGTTCTGATCATAAAAATAGGAGTAACAAGGCTATTTTTAAAATGTAAGGAGTAGAAAGTACAGATAATTGCTTAAAAATGTAAGGAGTAGAAGTAAAAAGTCGGCTGAAAAATAATTACTCCAGTAAAGTATAGATACCCAAAATTTCTACTTAAGTAAGGTAACGAAGTATTTGTACTTCGTTACTTGACACCTCTGGTTATTGGTTAAAAGTAATAAGGATGAGTATAAAAGATTTCGGCCTGTAGGTGACATGTGGTACTGTATGAATGAGAGCGATTGGGAATGAATCTCCCATCCAATAGTAAACTGATGTAATGCTGTTAAATTATGCTGGTAAAGTGTGAACGATCTGAGAACATTACAGCTCTCAAGACCTGGTCAGGCAGACAATTAGGTTATCAGTATGTGAAGGCTTTTTTTCTTGTTGTGATGATTCATGTTTATTATCACTTGCTGAAATCTACGAGCAACAAGATACAATTTTAGATCCAAGTAGTAATCTAAAATATTTTGAAATCTTAAACAAAGAGAAAAAAAATGATGTAATTCTTGTAAAAGAGAAAAGTTATTCCGATTTATGCAGTCCACAAGCCTCCAGTAGGCTATACGCTCATGGGAAGGGTCGACTGGCCCACAGTGCAACCCAGATCTTTTATGATGCCCATTATTACTCTTTTACAAAAACTGTTGATGAAAAGAAAGGTTGCATGATTTCGGTTTTGCTACAGGAGCATGAAAACACTGTAGCTTATTTCTTAGCCAGATCAGATCCCGTAGCAGTACCCACATACCCATGTGTTTTTGTGCAATACCAGTAACTAAGAAAACAGGTGCAGCCCAATGACATCAGAGACACAATGCCAAATCGCTTGAAAATTAAAAACATCACAGTGAGACGATGTATACTGTAGTTCTAAACCTGGTAAATCCTTCCTCCTACTTTTACACCACTTTTAAACAACTTTGTTCCCCTAGGATTGATCCACAGGAAGTGGCGCTACAGAATCCAGATTTAAAACTGTTATGGATGGATCAGTATTACGTGATACGAAAACTGGTGCGAACTGGAGTTTGCAGTGATGACAGCACATGAAATTTTAAAAGTGATGCTCATACTAACAAAACAGATCTTATTTCAGAAAAGCAGAAGCAGCTGCGATGGCAGTGATGATGAGACCACTGAATGACAATATGAATATGTACACTACAAACATTTCCAGTCGATTTACAGGATAACCACCATGGCCGAGCCAAAATCAGGAGTCCCTGGGTGTAATTATACCGATAACCTGTGTTTTGATGCCCCAGGGAGTTACTGCACCCCTGTGTCTGTTAAGAAATATAGAGACAATTCCACCCATGTAGTCCCTTGTCAAAAAGGAGACACTTGTGTCGTACAAGGTCAAAAGGGAAACAGGTAGGCTGACTTAGGATGGTCTGAGTGCACCACTTACGTATGTACTCATCACCAATCAAAAAGTTGTCCCAGTTGTCCTTTCACAGAGCTACAGTATCTTCTTAAAAACGCAGTAATATGGGTGTACATACATTATGTGACCAGGTATGTCTTCTGAACAGACTCATATTATCTGAACAGATTAATATATATGTTGCTCCCAAGGCGGCGCGGTGGTACCTTGTACCTCCAGGGTCTGGGTTCGATTCCCTGGCCAGGCTCGATTCCCGTCTCTGTGTGCATGGAGTTTGCATGTTCTCCCCGTGCTTGGTGGGTTTCCTCCGGGTACTCCGGTTTCCTCCCACAGTCCAAAGACATGCAGGTTAGGCTAATTGGCGTTCCTAAATTGCCCGTAGTGTGTGATTGGGTGTGTGAGTGTGTGTATGTGTGTGTGCCCTGCGATGGATTGGCACCCTGTCCAGGGTGTACCCCGCCTAGTGCCCGAAGTCTCCTGGGATAGGCTCCAGGTCCCCCGCAACCCTGAACACAGGATTAAGCGGTATAGAAAATGAATGAATGTTGCTCCCAGTGTGTGATATGATACACATGGATGATATGTGGAAGCCATGGAGGGTAAAAGTTTAAGAGATGGTACCTGGTGAGTTTCAAGGTTGCACTCTCGCCAACCTATGGACTAGCCCGAGAGCAAATATACTGTAGGTCGATCATTTTTTCCTTGAGATAAAAGGGTTGGTATACATGTTACTGACACTGATAACACTGTGCTTTGCAATTAGAGAACGACAAACCTAAGCAGGTCAGAGAGATCACAATTCAAAAGAGAATGGTGTTAGACATTTTACTGGCCAAGAGAGATGAGGTATGTAAGGGGTTTTTAATCACCAGAATATTAGAAACATCATAAATATGAAAAAGGCAGACTCCCGCTGCCCTCTGGACCTGTCTGACCCTTCATGGTGCACCACTTGGAGATCTCGTCACATGGATGCCCTGTGTGTCTCTTTGGGATGCGTCCGGTGTCTGGGGATGGTTTCACTCTACCATGAAGACGGTTCTGGCCTCGACTGGTGTTGACAGCTGTTTCTCTGAGGACTTGACTTGGCTGCGATCTCTCGATAGTTCAGGGGATTATGGGGAGCCTGGGCTAATGGCTATCTTATACTGTAGTATTTTATTGATTAAGATTATAATCTTGTTAGGCTTGTGTGTAGCACAGTGTGTTTTGCAGGTGTATACAAGCCCTGGTGTTAAACACTGAAATGTTGAATGCTGCAGAAGACTGAACATTCCACATCGTGGAAGAACAGAACACTGACCTGACTGACACTAATGTGTTCCACACAATGAGAATGACTGGGAAGACTCGACTCCTGACTGGCCTAAAAACAATTACTATCATAAGGACTAAGACAGATGAAAGGTCCTCTGTGTGCATTAAAGTGTTATTTGGAGAGATTGATTTGGTTATTTGGTGTTATTTGTAGGTCTGATCAATTTACCTAATACAGTATACTGTACAACATTATTATTATTATTATTATTATTATTATTATTATTCATTCATTCATTTTCTATACCGCTTAATCCTGTGTTCAGGGTCGCGGGGGACCTGGAGCCTATCCCAGGAGACTTCGGGCACTAGGCAGGGTACACCCTGGACAGGGTGCCAATCCATCACAGGGCACACACACTCACACACTCACACACCCAATCACACACTACGGCCAATTTGGGAACGCCAATTAGCCTAACCTGCATATCTTTGGACTGTGGGAGGAAACCGGAGTACCCGGAGGAAACCCACCAAGCACGGGGAGAACATGCAAACTCCATGCACACAGAGACGGGAATCGAGCCTGGCCGGGGAATCGAACCCAGACCCTGGAGGTGCAAGGTGACAGTGCTATTATTATTATTATTATTATTATTATTATTATTATTATTATTTGTAGTTGAATATAGTCCTGAAATGTGTTATATTAAAATGTATTTATTAAATGTAATAAATGTATAAAGTTGTCATAGAATGACAAAAGCGGGAAATTGTAATGGAAAGTAACTTTTTAAATCATGTATAAATCCCGAAAACAAGGCCTTGAATAGAACAGAAACAAACTGATTGTAGTGGCCACTGCATGAATGATAAGGTTAAGGCATTTGGGCTGAATAAGATAAAGAGAGTCATGAGTTTGAATGCGGGAACAGCATGTTCAGGGCCGCAGTAGATTATGTTAGCGTAGAGATGTTTGGGACAGCAGAGAGAAAGAACTCACCTTCCACCATGCTGAAGTTATAATCAAACCTTAAATTACTAATAAATTATTAATAGACCTTTAAGGATGTCTGGAGAATGATTCCTTAAGACCAAGATAAGACATACAAGAACACCTGGCTCTACTCTTGCACAGCACTGTACGTAAAAAGCAGAAAAAAACTATTGCATTGTCCCAACAATGTTATATCTTACAGTTTTTCTCGATTGGTTTGGCTCATTTCTTGAAACCGAGATGACATTCTCAAAATAACATGGACAAATCTCCAAACCACCTTGCAATTGTTCACAACAGAATGTCATTTCTCATTGGTTTTATCAAATTGCTAATGCTTTAGTACATGTCTCAAGTGACTCGGTTAGCACAATGAGCCCACATTTAGCACATTTTCCAAATAAATAGATAAACTGATCTAAACTGATTAGTTGATTTTTCAGTGAAATGGTTACTCTCTCCAAAACATACCAGCATGGTTTCATTGTGTAAGTCATCATATGCACAACTGTCTGTTCAACTGTCAAAAGTAGTCAAGGATGTAATACCATGAAAGAAGAAGAAGAGGAAGAGGAGGAGTGAGAATGCGTGGAGGAATAGGGGGAAGAGGCCGAGGAGCACGGAGGCACCATGATGTCCCAGATGAAATCCGGGCCACCCTTATTGACCAAGTTATAAACCATCGCCTCACAATGGCAGAGGCAGGTCGCCGAGTGCAGCCTAATGTGCCTCGGTCTACAGTCTCCTCCATCATCCAAACCTTTCGCAGGGAAAACAGGTACAGAACTATTCTATTGAACTATTCAGTGTTGGTGTGTGTGTAGGCCTAGAGTACTGTAATATCTTCATGTGATGTTATATGATACTATAAAAATGACTGTAAGGATTTCTTGTTTTTGCTAGACCCCGTCTAGTCAGTGCTCAGCCTGTATTTTGCTTCCCGCCTGGTACCAGGGAACCCCTCAATAATACACAAGTCCGTGATCAGTGAGACGTTCCAAGTTTATTGTGGAAGACACCAGTATATATACCACACACACACAAAGAACCAAAGAAGAGGGTGCAGAAGTGTTTACATTTGAGCAGGACTGTTTAGAAAAGATAAGGAAAAGAAGAACATAAAATTTGGGAGTAGCTCTGCATTTACGAGCATTTACTGTTTGCATTTAACAGTTTTATGACCTTTAACATAAACTACTATAGGATGTGTTTATTAAAAGTGCAGCTTGTGTCGAGGTAAGAGAAAGAAGTAACATTCTGTTCTCACGCACACAGAATATCATGAAACATACTAAAAATCAAATATTCCCTACAGTTCCCCCCTTTTATTCATAAGAAACATCGTTGAATAAAACTCAGAACTTTCAAGAAGTCGCCGGCGGATAATAGGTCATCGGACACGGCGCAGGAACATAACCTGAAACATACTTATACAAAAAATTTTGCACACAGCGAAGAATGCATGGATCTAAAATACACAACAGGTCTGAATCATTGGTATATCGCTTAGCGGTCCAATTAGCGAATCGCCAAAAAACCATTATCATGTGGATGAGGTTGCACTATGTACAACAATCTCTCATTCAAGATTAAGAGGACAAAAAGAAACTTCATTCTAAGGCGGGAGAGGTTACCACCTTACTCCAAGTGCTGTTCTATAAACTCTACAGAATGAAGTGTGACCAAAAGAATACACAGAAATATAACAGGTTGAGTGTAAACCTGTGTGTGTGAAAAATCTTGTTCGCAATGTCAAACATATAAATAACTACTAGTGGTGAACTATTGCCTTTCTTGACGCTACAGTGCTCAGAGTGCGGGCACGCCCAATCTGCACTCGTCCCACCTTACGAGGCGCTAAGACACCACCAGGAATGGTAAACTAATAGCAATAGTGAAGTCGTCCCGTGACAACCCAAGACAATCCCTCTGTGTCACGTCACGGGTTGGTCATCACTGCAGCACGTCTTCAGTCTAGGAAACAACAAAATCACAGAGAAAGAAAGATAATAATACACAAACATTTATTCATCCTTTGATCTCACGCCGACAGGACATCTCTTCAGCCAAGTAGCATGGATCCACTGTGGAAAAAGATCAGTTAGGACAGCAGTACGAGTAATTGCGATTATTTCTGCTGGTCCGTCATATTTACAATCTCCCAATTTTCTGGGGGTCAAAGATTTTATCAGAACAGTATCTCCCACATTAAAAGGATGTGTGGGTTTCGTTGAGGGTACTGGAGTCACATTAGCAATTCGTTCATAATGTTTGGTTAGAGTATCTATTAGAGCAGCAGAATATTCAGCAATATGTACATCAAGATCAGTTGTTCCTATCGCGGGTTTACCTTTCCTCCATGGCACGGGAAAAGGTCTGCCAAATATAATTTCATGTGGTGACATGTGCACATCTTTTCTTGGTGTCATTCTCATTTCAGCTAGAACAGCAGGTAACAGATCAACCCAGTTTTTACTCCCCATAGTTTGCATTGCTTTAGACAGTTTTTCTTTCAGTGTCCTATTTGTTCTTTCGACTATACCTGATGACTGTGGATGATAAGGAATGTGAAAATGCCAGGACAGTGAAAGATATTTACACAAATTCTGTGTTACCTGTGATGTAAAAGGTGTTCCTTTATCCGAGTCAATAGCATGAGGAACGCCATAACGAGGTATTATTTCTTTCGCTAAGACTCGGGTCACCACCTTTGCATTCTCTCGAGCACACGGGAAAGCTTCCACCCACCTTGAAAACTTGTCTACCAAAACCAGAAGATATTTGAATGGGCCACATGCAGGCATATGTGTAAAATCAATTTGCCACTCTGCAAACGGAGCAGTAGGTAAAGGAAGACTTTCGTGTTTACCTAAACCCTTTGTCACATTATTCTGAGCACACACCAAACATCTAGATATTAATAAATCTATTGTTCCAAGCATGTTAGCTATGCAAAAGAGTTTTTTCATATCGTCCTTAACCCCCCTTCGTGCACGATGTGTAACACCGTGGAACTCGCGCACGAGGAACGGAAGACAATGAGACAGCAGGCACAAACGGCCATCAGCACAATACCATAAACCATCAGAAGCAACGTAGGCACCCTGAGCTTGCCAAAAAGAGGAATCATTCGGCGTGGCTGAAGCTTGCAAAGACAATAAATCTACATCGGGAATCAAAGAGCTAGCAAGAAAAGATGTATTGATCAAATCAGAACCAGAATCAGGAAAGAAAATCTGTTTTTGAGCTGCTTTTTTAGCAATACGATCAGCTAGCGAATTCCCTCGCACTTCTGTAGAATCACCAGAAGAATGAGCCTTAGTTTTTACAATAGCAAGAGTACCAGGTAGATGGCATGCGTCTATTAAATCCTGAACAAGGGAAGAATGAGAAATTAGCTTACCCTCAGCAGAACGAAAACCCCTGGATTGCCAGATGCGGCCAAAGTCGTGAGCGATACCAAAAGCGTAACGAGAATCAGTGTATATAGTGACATCTTTTCCTTCAGAAAGAACACACGCACGAGTTAGAGCAAAAAGTTCAGCTGCCTGAGCAGATGAGAAAGGGAGAGAGTAAGCTTCAATGGTTATATCTGGCAGTGCACACACAGAATAACCACAGAGAAATTTCCCATCATATGGTTTTGAACAGGAACCATCTACAAACAAAGTGTCACCAGTTGTTAATGGAGTAGAAGATAGATCAGGACGTATACTAGTGGAGTGAATAATCTCTGAACAACAGTCATGATCTGTGTCTATTAGCGTGTCATCCTGTGCATTGATCAAGCATGCCAGAGCATATCCGAGGGTGTCAAAAGAAGAGGTGGTTTTTATCTCTAAGTTACTTGTAGAACACAGGATAATCTCATACCCAGACCGTCTCTGAGCCGTCATGTGTTGTGTTTGAATGTTCTGCAGCACTTGTTTAACCTGATGTGGAGAATACAAAATTAAAGGATTAGAGAGAACAATCTTTTCAGCATCTTGTACCATCACCGCACAGGCGGCCACAGCCCTGAGACAGGCAGGCAAACCTTGTGCCACAGCATCTAAAGTTTTAGATAAGAAAGCACATGGTTTAATAACACCCTGCTTGAGCAATGAGCTTAAAATTTCATCTATTCCTGAGGCCTTGGCCTCAGAGAGTGGATATTGTTTGATGTACACAGGTTGCAAATGTTTTAATTTAGCTTCATAAGGAACACAGTGTACTAACCCCACCTCATCCTTATGTTCAGCCCACAGACTGCTCGGCACACATTCAAGGGCAGCAGGAATAGAGCTGTTCTGTGAAGAAAGGAAACAATTATTTACACGCATATTTGTGAGGTGGGAAAAAGGAACTGAATCAGGCACTTCAACAGTGAGTTTTGCGCCAGAAAAAGTCAAGGACATGTGTAATCTGCTCATTAAATCGCGTCCTAGCAGATTAAAAGGACAATCAGGCATACAGACAAAACGATGAGAGAGATGAATTCCCTTATCTAAAGGACATGTTACAGTTACCTGAGGAGTGAAATAATTTCGTTGAGCAACCCCTTCAATTCCCACAGAGCTGATACTTTTATTCGAGAGCGGTCCCTCATAATCACGACCTAAAGACGACATTGTAGCTCCCGTATCCACCAAAAAAGAGAATACAGAACCATCTATACACAATTCTATAAAGGGCAACTCATTAACCTGAGGTGACTCGAAAGTACAAAGTAACATCGCGGGGCTGGAACTCTGCGGGCATCCCTATGCATCATATGCTCCTACCTGCATCCCTGAGAAGGGATTGGGTCTATATTGCTGCTGCTGTTGTTGTGGTTGTACTCGCTGTGGTGGCTGCTGTGAAGGATTAGGAGAAAACACCTTATTAGCATCATGCCACTGATCATCATTCAATCGATTGTACACATTTTGTCCACTACGTCCCTCATCAAGGGCCTTCGTGCGACATTCACGAGCCCAATGACCTTCTTTATAACAATAATAACAATAACCAGATCTACGGGGTGCACTCTGACCCTGCAGACCTCCTTTACCTCTTCCACAGCCTCCTCGGCCTCCTCTACCCCCCTTTTTTCCACCTCTGTGTCCTTCACTCTCCACAAACAAACATGCCACTTGTCTGTTTTCTAAAATACCGTCTCCTTCCAGTGTTCTCACACGCTCACCTAATTTTTTAATATAGTCGTTGTAGAACGGTCTGACAATTGAAACTTTAAAATCTTCATGATTTCTGGTCGACAATTATTCAAGAAGGTGGTAAGGAAAAGTGGGTTAGGGTTTTCTTCAGGGAGGGGCATACCACCCAAAAGGGTCCAGGTCTCTCGAAACCTCTCCAGAAACCTGGATGTGGTCTCACTCTTTTCTTGTTTACAATTAGTTACCTGTGACAGATCCTGACTAGCTTGTTGACGTGCAAGAAGATAAGTAGTTAGCTCATCTTTTAAAAGTTTCATAGCCTCATTAGAATTACCCCAAAGAAAATCATATTCCTTCTTTTTTCGTCTCCCCCCTCCCTCTACGTCTTCATGTTTCACCACTACAGTCCATCTGTCTTTTTCAGGATCTAAACATTTTACCGTCTTTATCAAATCAGCCTCATTGTACCCATCTCCCAAAACCGATTGCAAAATAAAGCGATAATCCGCACCCATGAGCTGACAGGGCCTGGAAGCCTTTATCAGCATATCAACAAAATGCAAAGGTTTGTTGGGAGAAGGGAGCATCTTAATAATGTCCTTCAGCGTGCTTACGGATGGTGGAAGGATTTTTGGACCCTTTGGTCCCATAGAGAAAACAAACGCAGTGTTTTCTTGTCGAGGTTTGGGGCGAGACCTCTCATCCGGACCTTCATCGTCCGAGTTATCAAAATCCTCACCATCAGTATCCTCGGGATCATCCGAAAGAGGGCTCTCAGGAGTTCGTCCTGACACCTTCTTGGGAGTCTTTCCCTTTCCTGAGGCACACACTTCCGACGTAGGTGAGCACGGTTTTGTGGGTACGGGAGAGACAGGCACAGATGGGCAGCTCACAAAAGGATTAGTGGGATTCAAATTAGGATAAATTTTCTCAATTATTTGTTGGTTAGATGCTGATGTTTCTATGTCAACATGATATGGAGGAGGGATCGGAAAGGTTGAATGAACGGGCGGCTTGAATTTAGTTTCGGATGTGACCTTTGGAATCTTTTTCTTCTGTATTTTAGTTTCTTTTATGCCTAAGTATTTATCCCAAAGAGCTTTCATTTCTACCCATTTTTGATAACATGAACCCATGTAAGGATAATCCCATCCTGGGTCACCCATACCCTCATATATCTGAGAGTAAGCAGAGGCTAGATATTCAGGCTTAAAAGTACCTCCGCGTGGATAGGTTAAAAATTGAAATTGTGGTTCAGTCCACCCTGATAAATTATCAAGCCAAGGTGTGGTAAAATAAGTGAGTCCACACCTATTCATCCAGTCGCGCGGAACCTCTTCTGGGTCCGGCTTTGGATAAGTAGTTGTGTTCTTATTACCCATTTTATAAATGTGAATTACCCCGCGACAGAAAGAACCAATATCTTCAACAAAAAACACACAATACAACAACAAAAGACAACAAAAAAGAGCTCAACAAAAGACAAAAAAACAAAAAAGAGCGGGCAACAGAATACAGCTTCCACACTATGCTTCAGTTCAAGGAACCTTTCAGAAGCGAGCGTGCGCTATACTGGCGTAAAAGCCACAAGACAATCCTCCCCCGTACTATATATGGTCCAGATACCAAAACCCAGGGAGCGTGCTTGCTCTATCCTTATAGAGAAAAATAAAAAAGCAGCACTCACCTGATTAGAGGTATCCCGGACGAGCCCCCAAATTGTAAGGATTTCTTGTTTTTGCTAGACCCCGTCTAGTCAGTGCTCAGCCTGTATTTTGCTTCCCGCCTGGTACCAGGGAACCCCTCAATAATACACAAGTCCGTGATCAGTGAGACGTTCCAAGTTTATTGTGGAAGACACCAGTATATATACCACACACACACAAAGAACCAAAGAAGAGGGTGCAGAAGTGTTTACATTTGAGCAGGAATGTTTAGAAAAGATAAGGAAAAGAAGAACATAAAATTTGGGAGTAGCTCTGCATTTACGAGCGTTTAACAGTTTTATGACTTTTAACATAAACTACTATAGGATGTGTTTATTAAAAGTGCAGCTTGTGTCGAGGTAAGAGAAAGAAGTAACATTCTGTTCTCACGCACACAGAATATCATGAAACATACTAAAAATCAAATATTCCCTACAATGACAAAGAAAAAAAATGGAGAAAATACTGTGAATAGTATTCCAGTCACTGTGCAGTGCATCACACTTTTAGTCCCATAAAACAGCAGTACAATTAAATTCAAATCAAATTCAAATTCAAATTTTATTGGTCACATACACAATCATACACAGTATAATATGCAGTGAAATGCTTTATACGACCGATAATTACACTGGTAACTCATTTTGTAACAAATTTACAGTGTTGACCTTTGACTTGTATGTCTAGGATTGGACGACAGCCTCAAGTGGGTGGCAGAAGAAAACTTCTAAATGAACAATAAGAACGAGAAATATGCAACATGGTCATTGCAAATAATGCCATCACACTGAGACAGATTCGTAATGCAATCCTTCTAGACAATGTAACGTTCCAAAATATAAACTCTATCAGCATCTCCACAATAGACCGGGTATTGAAGAAACATCAGATGACCATGAAACAGATTTACAGGGTATCATTTGAGGGAAACTCTGACAGAGTGAAAGAGCTGCGGTACCAGTATGTGCATGTAAGTCAACTACTGGTTGTCTATCATTGTAACACTATTACAGTAAGACATTGTTACCACTTTTTTTTGTTTTGCTTTATCCTTTTTACCTTCAGAATCCAGCTTTGTGTGACTAGAGCATTTTGCCTAGAAATTGTCTTCAGTTTTTCACTCCCTCTTTTTACAGTACTTTAGATCCTCCCTGCAGTATCGGTCTCTACTTGACTGATTCGATTTATTTTTATTCTATTGTAGAGAATAATGGCATTAGAAGGAAACGAAACCCCTCACATCCTAGTGTTCGTTGATGAAGCTGGCTTCAACATGGTCAAAGGTCGAAGGCGTGACTGTAACATCATTGGCCACCGAGCCACTGTGGCCAGAAAGTCCCAGGCCAGAAAGGAGGAAATATAACAACGTGTGCCGCTATATCAGAAAGAGGTGTGGCCACACACATTCCCAGTTTAGGGCCCTACAATACACAAAAGCTGCTCAATTTTTTGGACCACCTTTATACTGATCTGATCCCCGAAAATGAGAGAGGTGAAGAAGGACCTCAGCTACCACATTATGTCATTGTGTGGAATAATGTGCATTTCCACCGTTGCCCACGCATCAGAACCTGGTTCACCACCCATCCCAGGATGCTAATGGAGTTTCCTCCACCTTACTCTCCTTTCCTAAATCCAATTGAGGAGTTTTTTTCAGCTTGGAGGTGGAGGGTGTATGAGCATCAGGCTCAAGACCAGAGCGCCCTGCTGCATGCAATGGATGCTGAATGTGAGGACATCACAGGGGATCAATGTAGGGGATGGTTGAGACATTCACGCCGTTTCTTCCCTCGCTGCATCGCAAGAGAAAATATCCAGTTGCGATGTGGATGAGAATTTATGGCCTAATAGAGAGCAGCGCGTCGATGGCCAGGAGGATGAGGATGGTGGCCAGGAAAGAGAGGGTGACAATGGCGACCACTGAAAATATTACTGTACTATAGTTCTGAAACTTTATTTACAGTATGGTAGGCTAGAGTTTTTTTATTTTTTGTTTTTTGTTTGTGTTTATAACTGTTCACATTTACAGAATCCTGTATACATTTTCTTTTCACAGTATGTTCGCTAATGTTAACATTTCTTTGTACGAATAAAAATGTTTACAGTTTCCTTGAGTGCGAGTGGTTTATTGGAGGCTGCTTTTACTGTAAAATCTTTTAGTTTTATTCATAGTTGTATTCTGTTGCTAGACCTGTGCCTCAGTGACCAAACGTCTAAGCATTTTGACTTGCAGTGCTTAAACAATGCCAAAGGTATAATGCATTTTGGGGGCATTGACTATTTATATGAGAAGGATATTTCGTTTTGACACATGGATAAACTGTTTTGGGAGAGATACTGTATGAGCTTTTGCAAGGGATCCATGGTGTTGTGCTAAACCATCCAGGTTATTTTGACAAAAGCACTAAATGAATGCACATGTGCCAAGGCAATTGAGAAGGATCTGTGCTACAGTATTTTGACTGTACTGACCTTTTATATGGGAAAGGAATCTGCTTCTGAAGCATGGATGAAGAGTTTGGGGAAAGATATTTGATTTTGCTAGTGAGCTATAATGTTGTGCAGAACTATAAGACTGTTTGGCCAAATGACCTTATGGTTTTAAGAATGTCATCTCGGTTTCAAGAAATGAGCCAAACCAATCGAGAAAAACTGTATGTAAATGAACCCAAGATAAGCAAGACATGCTCTCCTAAATGGAACCTTTAGGGGGGGATGGATGGATGGATGGATGGATGGAGGGTTGGATGGATGGATGGTTGGATGGATGGATGGTTGGATGGATGGTTGGATGGATGGATGGATGGATGGATGGTTGGATGGATGGATGGATGGATGGATGGTTGGATGGATGGATGGATGGATGGTTGGATGGCTGGATGGATGGTTGGATGGATGGATAGATGGAAGTTTTTTTCTGTACATTGATCAGAGCTCACTTTTTCAATATCTTTACATTTCATACATTGGAAGATCCAAAACTAGCCACAGGCGGTATTCAACATCAACTGTAAAGGAAGGGGTATCAAACTGTTTTGGCCATTGCTTTTGTCCTTCCTGTGATGAGGTAGAAAGTATCTCAATGTCAAATGTGCTTACAGAGTCATTCAGTGCTTCCTCTGTTCAATTATACAGTAGGAAAGATTTTCAGTGTGTATCTGGAAGCTTTGATAATGTTTGTTAAGTCTGGATCTTCATACTGAATCGAAAAGTTGTAAAGAAGAACTTTTAGAGCAACAATTAAATCCGGCTTCTTGGTAAGTGAAAGCTTCCTTATGTCTCCCTCTGTCAGTATAACTCTAAGGACAAGAAGTCATCTGGCCAGAAAATAAAAACCTGGTGATTTCTAACGAAAATGAAATATGAATACACTGAGGAAAACTATAAAATTGTTGAAAATAAGCATTGATAAAGTTGGCATGGCTATAAATACTGTATGAAGTTTGATGATCTTCAGTATTTTAGCAACTTACTACACCGAAACGAGTGGAAGAAAAAGAAAACAGAAAATAATATTTATAAAAGACAAACAAGTAATATTTGTGCAAAAATGTGAAACATTTAGAATTTATTTAGCACAAGATATAACATTTAGGTGTCACCACGATCTTGCCCTTTACACCGTAACATGATAGAGGAAAAACAACACTGAGCTCTGACACCTGAGTCACACCAAGGGAAGTGACACTGAATATGCTCCATGTACTGAACCATGCTGAGATTGTTTTACAGACAAACAGAATATCAGAGTTCACTGCTATAATTTGTGATATCTGCTTAGAATTTGGATGATTAGAGTTTAAGCTAGTAGAAATAACCATATTCAATTTTATCAGCTGTCACGGAGGATGTAGTCAGCACTTTCTTTAGCTGTGGTGCCATGAAACTATAAGTTTTCAGATTCACAGATTTTTAAAAAATTATGTTTGCCCTCAAAACGCATTGTTGGAACATCAGCGAGTCGGCCAAAGGCTTTAATCAGCTGAGGTTAATGCTGTATAAAGTGATGCTTTGGTTTCAATCTAAAACCAGGAAACGTTGAGTGCAGCAGATCTCTCTCTCTCTCTCTCTCTCTCTCTCTCTCTCTCTCTCTGTCTCTCTCTCACTCTCTCTCACACACACACACACACACACACACACACCGACATAGAACAGGCACAAATTCAATATTGTTGTTTACACTAGTGTTGTTAATGTTCATTTTAGCTAAAGTCATAAACATTAAATTTACATTAAAGTTGCTAATTTCAACTAAAGTCTTAAAACTATATGTCAAGATATCAAGTATACTTTATAAAAGCAATTGAAAGTCCAAATTAAAAAAGTCCTTGCAAGTACTGTACCTATTCAAGTACCCATTCATTTTTTTTGTCTTGTACGATGCTGCAGACTGAACTATTTACTGTATGCTTCTTCGTCTTCGATCATTCGCCAAACATTTCCTTTTGTTTCTTCATTCTGCACATTGACACTTTCTTGTTTGCCCACCAAAATAATCTTGTCAACAGAACGATCAAGTCTTTTCTTTAAAACACTTATGATTATGATTAATAATGATTATGATTAATTACTTATTTCTACTTTTTAAATGGCCTTTGATAAAAGTGTCTGCTATTTAAAGAAATATCATAAAAGGATTTGAAATATAACAAACATGTTTTCAGTTTTGTATTAGAAAAATATCTTTATAATAATGGAGAATAATATAGAAATTACTTTACACATGTTTCACAAGGCTGTTTAATTGTAAAGCACATTCATACCAGACACCTTTTATTTACTCTTCAGCTAACCAAAACTCAGATCTCCTTTTTCCGGTTAAACCAAACAGATACAATTAGCTTTTTGTTTCGTTTGTTTGACCAGACTGCAGCCAGAACTCAGCCTAAAGCTGTTTGGGATCAATACTGGGAGTCCTGGGGAAACATGGTGTCACCTGAGCCAGGTGTCAATAGATCTTATATACAGTACTCTTGAAAAGTCGTGGATTATTCAGTGAAACAGAGCCTCTGCTGAAAAAAGTTAGGCACATTAGTCACTTTACCTCAAATAAAAGGTCTTTCTGAGTGGTATAATTTAGCTGTTTTGCTATGGGCACACACCCAATACTTTCATGAACTCAGTTCTGCGTTTAAAACAATCAGCCAGATTTGTTTATTCTCCATTTTCTCTGCTTTTCTGCTAAAATTATTATTTAAAATGATATTTTTTTATGTTTGTGTAATCTGACATAAGTTTAAAAGTCGCACATGAATATAACTTATTTACATTAGCCACATTATGAAAGCCCAGTTTGTGCTCTATATCAATAAGGGAAATGTATTAGCTACTATATTGGTAAAGATTTGAAATTTAATTACACAAATGAATCACTGCAGGTCTCTTCAGAAAGGCCTCGGACCACTTAGGGTTATAAATCACAACTTGGCCTTGAATTTTCTTTTCAGTCCACTATGTAGCTGAAGAAAATAATATTCTCTTTCTCTTTGGCATTAATTCCAGAACACGGGTAAAGTGGTTTAATGAGTGAATAATAGGGCTTATAGATCAGTAGATCAGTAGAATTCTACGGCAGTATGCACCTCATTATAAATTCTGACTTAAACTTATTCAGTTCTTTATGTTAATGTTACTTCAGGGAAAGTACTTCATATTTCGTGAAGCTGAACAAAAATATCTCGAATGTTTTCAACAACAAAAATGTCTTACTTTTGTTCCTTTGTAGTTAAATTTTTTTCATTTATTTGCTATTTAAAAATTCAAATAAAGAACAAGAATGTGTCCATAAAGAAGATGTCTGGGAATAAAACTCTGCTGCTATAGACATTTGCATTGCTTGCACGCTTCTATTATCTTGAACATTTTTAGGATTAAAGACAGGACTACAGTACAAGACGTAATTAAGCAACATAGACAGATTGATAGATAGATAATCTTTATTGATACTTGATACAATGTTATTAAGTAATTGTAACTTATTTAAAGTAATAAAATTTTGCAGATGATGCTACAAAAAACAGATTAACAGATTTTTTAAGGCAATTAAAAAAAAATAGAAATTTGCAAATTGTCAGTGTATGTGTGTGTGTGTAAAGTGACAATGAATACAATGGTGGGAATGATGTCCTGAACCATTCTTTGTGACAGCGAAGCTGAATCGTGTGATTACTGTATATCGTATTTTGTTTAGCAGCGCGGTCAGTGAGTTTTCTCTATATTAAATTCCTACAACTAAGCAATCAAATGCATCAAAACGTTTTGATTATTTAAAAAAAAAACTTCTTTTAGGTAATTTATATAGGCATTGTGTGTAATGCTTGCCCATATGTTTCATGTTGGTCACCTGTCCCTAGTTGTCTACCTCAACTATGTTTCTTAACTCTATGTTGTTATTAAATGTAGACTCCCAGATGACTGAGAAAAATGGTCTTTTGTAGAAGAGGAAGCCAGCGAGTCCTGCTGCAACAATAATCACCAACACAATTGCTACAACGATACCGGCGTAACCATGAGAGCCTTCTTCCACTTGGGGTTCTGCAGGGCAAAATTTATAATTAGGAGCATTGAAAAAAACATTTTTAGCACAAAATGATTTCATAGCAACAGGAGATTGTTGTTTTGCTTATTGGTTTATTTAGCCTTGAAATTAATTAATTTTGTAATTAAAATGTCAATGCAGTTGATTAAAAGTAAATGAAGTTTTGTGCTCATTAATTGCCGGCTGTTTCTCAACTGAAAGAGCATGTGTGTATTAGATTAAATTCTACAATGAGCTTAAGTCATATTGGTTGTCATAAAAGAAATTGACCATATTTTTATCCATATTGATCTTAATCCTGGTCATTTCATTTATGTGGTGGATCTGGAGCATAACAATCAGATCACAGTAGGTGAATAGTTTTTGCTAAGTTTTTTCAAAGATAAAAGCACAAACAAAATAGCATTTGGAATTATGCATCCAGTTATCATAAAATACACGTCTCTCTTTGTTTCCCAGATTTTACTCAAAAAACTGCAGTTATAAATGAGGCCAAAAGTCATAATCCCAGGTGAACTCTGTGCAAGTATAATGTGCATCAGAACCTACCTGGTGAGTGTTTGCAGACAGAGTAGTGGCTTTTGTTGCAGTCTGAGGTTTTCCATGTTCCATCTGTGTCGATGTATACACAGGCCTGATCCGTCTGTGGTTCACCTACAGCCCATTCAGTGTAGTTCAGCAACCGGTTATCTATCCAGCGGTATTGTCCATCAGTCTACAAGCAACAGCAAGGAAGACACACTCAGATGAGCAGTGGTGTGTGTGAGAGAAACCAAGACAGGATGGTACCTCTAAGAACTTCCAGTATCTAGTAATCTAGTCATTTGCACATTTGACAAGTCATTTGAATTGAATGGCATTAAAACATATCAAATAGCTCAACAACGACAACAACGACAACAACAACAAAAAATCAGGAAAATGAACATTCGGACTCCGAAATAAATAAATAAATAAAATCAATAGCCTAGATATTATTGTAGACATTTAAATAACAAGCCTAATATCTGAATATTTCTATACTGCTTCTAAAATTGATCAGAGATCTTCAACTTTAGATTGTGGATTCTTCGAGCAGACGCAACTAATCTGTTAATTAATATCGTGTTTGTACATTACATGTGTACATTTGTACAATGCAACATTGTGTTGGTGCATTACAAACTGTGCTGGACACTGGCCCACCCAGCCCTGAAATAGATCTTTACTGAGAGGGATCCATGGACAATAGTTTTGCTGTTAAACAGGTATGCAAGTATAAGACTCTGGTATAAACTTGCAGTAAAATTAAAGCTCGAGAATATCTGTCCATAGCCCCCGCAAGTTGGTTTTCTTTGTGCTTACCACATCGCTGTTGAGGCCAATCCAAATAGGCTCTTTCAAGTGGACAGTCCAGAGGGTGATGAAGGCCCAAGTAACAGAGTCTAACACACTAGCTAAATCAGCATCATCTGCTCTGCACTGCCTCCTCGCTTCATCCCAGCTCATCTTCTCAGCCTGTACCTTATATACATTATCTCCCAGTTTAAAATACGATGATGGGGACACAGTTGTCACTGGAACTTCGACCAGAGGATCTGGAGCAGATTAAACACACATGCCTAATAAACACATCATCTCAAGTTTTGTAATGTACGAAAAAAATTAATAAATAAATATATATACCTACTTTCTAAAGTTCACTGTTATTGTAATAGTTTGTGCTGTGGCTACTTCCACTTACCAGTATTTCTCTTGCAAACAAAACCACGTTTCTCTTCACAATGCTCAACTTTCCACATACCAGTAATCAGGTCTGGTCCCTTCACCATAACGACACATTCAATCTGCAGAAAATGATAATTATGTCATTAAATTGTCATAATAAGAATTAGGTTGAACAGTGGCACTGAAGAAAAGACAGGAGGCAGAGCTAGAGGTAGCAGAGCTGAAGATGTTGAGGTTCTCCTTGGGAGTGACAAGGATGGATAGGATCAAGAATGAGTTCATCAGAGGGACAACCCATGTGAGATGTTTTGGAGATAAAGTCAGAGAGGCCAGATTGAGGTGGTTTGGACATGTTCAGAGGAGAGATGGTGAATATATCGGTAGAAGGATGCTGAGGTTGGAACTGCCAGGCAGGAGGTCTAGAGGAAGACCAAAGAGTTCAAGTTCAAGTTCAAGTTCAAGTTGAAGACCAAAGAGGAGATTTATGGATGCAGTGAGAGAGGACATGAAGTTAGTTGGTGCGAGAGAAGAGGAAGCAGAGGATAGGGTTAGATGGAGGCAGATGAAAGAGAACAGCCGAAAGACAAAGAAGAAGAAGATTAAATAGTGGCAAAAAAAGAAGAAGAAAAAATAGACAAATGGTCCTCATATGAGGATCTTACAGTGCATGGATATACAAACACAGTAGTGTACTGTAAACTACTGTATTTGTATACATTTGAGGACAGTGGGGACTCATGAAGTAAAGTTATTAAGCCTTCGAACATTGGAAAACTTCCATTGGAAAGAGCAGTGGTTTATCCAGAGCAGTTTGCATTTTTATCTCATTATACATTATAACCCCTGAGCTAACCCTGCCCACTAATCTGTAAGCAACATGGTTGTATGCATAAGAGAAATGATTACTGTATATGTTTATGATAGAGAAAGGGCACTTGCCTCTACCCCGTATGCTCTGCGTCCACCTGGAACCGACACTGGATTACCCTTAGCCCAGTTTGTGAAGCTGACCCTAGTTCCATCCGTCCAAAGCAAGGGCGTTTCTGAGGTGACACCATTCAAGCCAATCCACACGTCATCACTTCCGCCGAGTATCATAGTAGTGAGAAATGCTGAGAAGATAAAGACCAGACTTATTGTTTACATTTTCCAGCCCAAATTAAAATGACTATTCCAAAGCTAATAGAAGACCATTGTAGAGGTTAAACCTGTAGGGGATATTTTTAATTCCAGTATAACGGGTACCTTGCTCTGCGTGACTCAGAATGGACACTAAGTTGCCTCCTTGGGAGATGCAGTATTGTCGAGCATCATGCCATGATTTGTCTTGGCTATCATCTTTCCCTGCAAATTTATAACACTGAGGAGAAATTTAAATAATGTCAGACAAGCAATACTGTAATGTTTTATTTTAGTATCAGTGATGCTAATCTATTAATGTTTTCGTAAAACCTAGTGTAAACAGTTTTCATAAGCCATACTGATCTTACAATTTCCTCTATATTTTACATGTGTGTAAAACTTTACTTTTCCCCCTTTTTTTCCTAATTGTGTGCATACAGTATGTTGATGAAGACCGGAAAGCGTCATAGAAAAGTGAATTATGGCAAACTGGAAAGTATCCTTCACACTGTAGATTTAATTGTGTGTCATTAATGCTGGCTCTAGTTATTGTACAGAAAATGAAACACTCATACACCTCTTCTGTCCATCTTCCCTTTATACACTGACATTCTTCCAAATGAGGCCCGTTTTCTGATGGAGGCAGCCATTAAGGGTGAAATATTTCAAACATTAATAATAAGCCATTGTTTTATGTGAAGATTAATTCACTCACTTTCCCCTGAAAAGCAGTCCAGTCAGAACTACATCCTCCTTCTGGGACAGTGGTAGGAGCTGCTGCGGTGCTGATGAAGTTAGCGCTTCTTTCACAGATTGACGGTAACCACTCGTCACAATAAATATTATTCCAGAATCCTGGAAAATAGATGATTTTATTATGCATCCCAAGTTTATTGATGACAACCTAATTCAAAAAGATGAGGTGGACTTACCCATCCATTTGTCCATGGCGACACAGTTTTCAGCCCCGGCGTAAAAGTAGTCACTGTAGTAGTGCCATGCTGTATAGACAACTGGGGAACCATCCACCCAACTGGAGGAATGAGAAAATATTAATACAGCTGAAGAAAAAGAAAATTGTCCTTGTGTTGCCACTTTATTAAAGTTACCTAATGGGTTCATCCAATGTCACAGTCAATCCAATGTAGTACAGGTACATGTCATAATTTTCCCTTGAAAGCTGTAAGATTAAATTCATGAAAGCACAAACAGTTTCGAGATTGGTATTATCAGCAAAGAACAGCGGCACTGGGATCGGTCCTTTACCTGCTTATATAAAAACGTTCTCTCACTTTGACTGGTAATGACAACAAGGTCAGAATGATTCTTCTTGCAAGCTGTGCGAGCATCTTCCATTTTCAGAAGCTCATTATTAATGTAGTACTGACTACCACTGAACTGGATCCAGCCATCATTTGTAATGGTAACCGCCGCTATGGAGCGTAAAAGACACAAAACAAAAATAGCAGGTTGTAGAATTGAGAAACTTTTCCTTAGTTTTGATTTTATTTTATTATGCACAACACCAGCCAACTAATAAATATAAGCGGTTTTAGCAACATACTGTAATGCAATGGTCGCCAAACTGAAATAATGAAGTGAAATTATACCTTGGGGTGTGTCTGTAGGTGGAGGTTTTGGAGTTGTACCTGTTGTAAGGGTAAGAGATAAACATCTGAACTAACTTCAGAGTGAACACAGTAGAACAATTATTGTTAATCCTAATATACAGTACTCCTAGGGGAAAAAAGTAGACCATATACCCTGCAATTGCAGTGTGTGTGTGTGTGTGTGTGTGTGTGTCTAGACTACCTACCCAGTCGTATCTGACAGATCCAATTAAGGTACATGTCACAATAAACACTGCTCCACTTATTATTATAGGACAAGTCGATTTCTGCACAGTGCTCTCTAGAATGTAAATTATTAGGCTCTCCATAGTTCCAGTTCTCATAGTTTGACTAGCATGCAAGAACACAAACACAAGGGGGAAAAATGAGAAGAAGACACACATATATTTGACGTGTAAAGCCTTTCCCACTCATTCATCCAAAATGAAAAATAACTAAACATGTCAAATATTTCTAAGGTCTCTAAACTCCTAAATAAATCATCTAACATTACAGATGTCAATACAGCTTTAAATACAAACCAAGACATTACCGGCTATGTTTATTACTATGAACATAAATTTAACTGTGTATTAGGCATACTGTACTATGGCGGCTTAACTAAACATACTCTCTACACTCAGTTTACTGTATATAATTGATAATCACTGTTATTCAATTTACCTGCTGGTGGTGTTTGTGTTATGGCTGATCAGTGTATAATTAAGAATAGTAAAATAGTGTAGGCAGAGAATCATTATAATTAACAACAATATACTGTACGTCCCCAAGGATTACATTTTATACTAAACCATTTAAAGCTGACAGTATTTTCAATATGCTTTCTAGTTAATAATAATTATAATAATAATAAAAATTAATTATACTACAGCAAAAAATTTTATTAACTTACTGAAGTTCCATCTGACCAGACAAAGCCAGCATGATCATCCAGCATATTATAGCCAATCCATGCTGTAGTCCATTGATAAAAATTCCTTTTAGAGAACAATAAATAATATGAATTTCAATTCTAAAATCAAATGAAAGTTATCCAACTGAAAAAAAAATAAAAATACTTACGGCAAATCGTAGGCTTCGGAGTCACTGTGAAAGCTAGCAAGGTCACCACCAATGTCTTTGCAGTAATTACGAGCCTCAGTCCATGTTTTCTTATCCCCGTTTGAATTGATATATGTCTAAGACGTTCGGAAAAAAAAAAAGCACAAGATGTTGCATGAGAATGTGTGCGTCGCTTCATGGTTTAGACCATAAAATCTTGTGATATGGCCATACTATTGAGTGAGATTGTTTTTTGTGGTTGTGCAGTGACGGTACCCGAATGCAGTTGCCAGGGTCCTTTTTGATCCAGTCAGTGGGGCAACTGAGATGTTGTGTCACTGGAGGTTCTTTGGTTGTCGTAACACCCTCTGCTAATTTCTTACAGATGTACGTCTCTTTACTGTCACAGCTGATTAAATCCCATAATCCTGCTGAAGTCCCAGTTAGCATGGCAACACAGCCCTGGTGCCTCTCTAAGTGTTGGACACAAAAAAGTCAACTTTGATCATTCAATACAGGTTCAGGTTCATTTCAACTAAATATTTAGCGCTAACTATAGGACTTATGAATAATATCCATACCTGGCATTCCCACATTAAAGTGTGTAAATGTGACAGTTCGTTTATTTGTCCACTCAAAGCTTTCTACATGTTCTGTTCTGTACAGGCCGATCCAGAGATACGTTTCAGGTCGGAAGCCAAATCGGCTGATGAGAAACGCATTCTCATACCTACAATAAAGCCCACATGACCACATCACTACACACATGCAGGTCCCATGCAATATATTCAATGGTGTATAAAAGCAGTATAGCGTGTGCCTTACAGGTCTGCGACTTGAACTAGGTTAGCTGCACTCTGTCCACATGTTGTTTCGGCATCATTGAAGGTTTTGGCTTCTACAGCAATGCTGTAGCAGTAGGAACTGAACCTGATCCACTCCTAAAAGTACAACGGAAAGCAGACACACTTTAGTACTTCTGAATATACAGTTCCCCCAAATCCTAACTCCATGTATATACTTGGTATCCCAAAAGACTTCATACTGTTGTTTCAGAAACCTAATGAAAATCATTCATTCGTTGTCTCTACCACTTATCCTGTTTAGGGTCACGAGAAGCTTTGAGTCTATCTCAGGAGACTTCGAGCATGAGGTAAGGTGCAACCTGGACAGGGTGCCAACTCATCACTCATGCAGACACAAAGAATACCTGAAGGAAAAACACACCAAGCTCCAAGCACCCATACGGGTGGGATACCTTAGACCCTGGAGGTGCAAGGCCACAGTGCTGACCACTACACTATCGTGCCACCCTAATGAAGAACAATGTTATGCAATTCAAAGTAAGAACCCACCATTTTAAACAATATTGTGCTATACTTTGAGAGATAAGCCAAACACCTTGTGCACTTATATCTTAATGCGGGAGTCACACTTTCTGCATACCACCAATGTTTTTACTACTTGTAAACTCCTTCCTGCAGAACAGAAATATGCAGATATGGACGACAGGCATTGGCTAGCAAGTATACTGCGCCCACAAAATCGCATCACCATGGTGATTACACCTCAGACTAAAAAGAAAGATTAACATGCAGGAAAGGTTAGGGTGTAAAACTGTAAATGCACATGGCAGCAGGATGTTGATTACACACCACCAAGACTGGTATATCAACCAGGGAGAAATGAACAGGCAACTAACACACAGGCCAAATGGTCACAATAAAAGTGTAAATGTTCTCTAGATATAACTAAAGCCTAAATGACTCCATCTCACTTAATTACTGGGCCACAAACTGAGTAAAATAATTTAGTGGGAGAAAAAAAAATATGCACAAAAAAAAAAAAAAATAAAATAAATATATATATATATATATATATATATATATATATATATATATATATATATATATATATAAATTCATTAAATCCATTCCTAAAGAAAATTTGTGAAAAACTGAACATTTAGATAATTTTGAAACGAAAGTTTTTGAAACATTTGCTTAATTAATACTGTGTGTAATAAATCCATAAATCAGATCCATGTATTTATATTAAAATATTACAAATTACACAAACTCTTATATAGTTGTACATATACAGGACACATGTTTAAGAGCCTCTAGTTTGGTGGTTCCAGCTAAAAAAATAAAAATAAAAAAATAAACTGTGTGCAAGTATTGAGCATTTTCTGTGCGGATAAAATAAAATGATGGAGAGGGTGTGACTCACAGCAGGACATCCAGGACTGATCAACTCAGGTGACCCATTAGGTTCGGCTTCCTTTTTACACATGTAGCCATACTCGTTTTCACATGTCTGATCTGCCCATTTTCCCTCCTACATATAGGAGAATACAAACAATCACAGAAACACTTTCAGTGCTTCATCTGCATACAGTAGGTTATACCAATTCGTAATACATTGGATTTAGCAGTTACTGTACCTTTCCTTTCATGACAACACAGTGCTCTCTGAGGATAGCCGTGTGTGAAGGTTCTCCCACATCCCACTTGGCAAAGGTGACATTGGATCTGTCTGACCATTCAAACAGGTTCTGAGTCTTCTGATCATTTAGACCTATCCATAGTTCATCAGTCGGCACTGGCGAACAAACACATGCATCAATGAGTATCAATGAGTATCCAAGTCAATGTAAAGTTTTAAAGTTGAATAAACGGGTTGCTCCGTCTGTCTGCTGTGCTGTGATAAGCTTTTCTTAGTGTGGAGGATTTAAGACTTTGTATCAGATCCGTGCGTAGAACTAAATTCTTTCATATAAAAAAAAATCCCTTACAGGAAACAAGCACATATGTTAAAGGCTACCGTACTGTATATGCAAGTCTAAGGGTCCAGAAATGTAGATTTTCCCTTGAAAAAAAAAAAAAAAAAAAAAGGCAAATCACTTATGCAATCCAGAAATGTAAATTTAATAACCAGAACGTGTCCACCAATAAGGACAAGAAAAATGTCTGTGAATAATGTCCATCAATAATGACCATTTATGGTGTGCCCATGTATTAATGTATATTGTATTTACCTTCATTTTGTGTGAAGACTATCAATATACAGTTTCTTTAAAGATTCTAGAGATTTTATTATACAGAGTGGGTCAAAAAATGTATACACACACATCAAGATGTATGCACAAAAAATATATACACACAAAAAAAAAAATCATGGTCACTGTATAGTCTGAGTGGCTGGGCCCCGGGCGTGGCATGAGATTTTGCTGCATGTGTGTGGAAAAGTGGTTAATACAGTAACTCTGTGTGACATCATAGTTTGATGTTTTTTACCTCAGCATCTGGGGCTTGAAAAAAAAATATACCCCATTCTAAAATTATGTGATAAAAGTATTGGTACAGTATGTCCCCTTTAAATGCATGTGTCTTTTTTTCTTATAACTATATATGTTGAAGTGTGTATACATTTTTTTGGACCCTCTCTATTTATTGTAATGCATCATGATTCTTTGGAATCGTCTAACCCAAATAAATTTGTAAGTGTATGCTCTTACAGTATCCAGTCTGTGATATAATAAAGCTGTGTTCTTGTAGATTGTGAACACTAGTCAGGTTGGCTCCTTCTGCAAGACAGGCGGACAGAGCATCGTCCCACGTCCTCTTAGTGGTTGAACGAGAGTAGCAGTGACCTGAATATGGCTCCCAATTGGCTGGGCAGAAACTGGGTTCATCTTTTTCTATGCGACACACACACACACACACACACACACACACACACACACACACACACACACACACACACACACACACACACACAGTCATATCAGTGAAATGTCAAAGAGCCACAGTAAACAAAATAATGTGTATACTTGTGACTGGATATGTGCCTCTAGATCTTACCAACTGATGGTGTAATGGTCGTGGAGCCCTTGCGGCAGATATAGCCTAGTTTACTACTGCAGGCTAGACTCTCCCATTCAGATGCTTTCCAAGGATTGAGTGCTGCACAGTCCATGCCATCCTTCAGCAATGGGTGGCCTAAAGGATGCAGTATGGGTAAGAGTATGCTTGGTACTGTAATAGTCATGTTAAACATGTGTTTTAGTAAAACGTGTGTGTGTGTGTGTGTGTGTGTGTGTGTGTGTGTGTGTGTACACTAACCTGGAGCCCAGTTCAGATATCTAAAGGGGTTTCCATTGCTCCATTCCCAGCCACTTTTAAGATCCAAACTATTTAGTCCAATCCAAAGAGACGAACCACTTCCATCAGTTAGCGCTAAAAAAAAAAAGCAAATATATTATATAAATAAAAAAACATTTCTGTTACAAAAATATTCATTGCATTCTTTTACTGACGTTTGTGTACCTGATATATATGATTGTTCATGCAGCTCCGTGATGCTGAGTAGATTAGCGTCTTGCTGCTGGCAGCTTTTACGAGCCTGATACCAGGTCAGCGCTGCCTTAGTGTTTCTCTGGTAATACACACCTGTGACTGGATCATGGTCCCAATCGGTTGTTGCTATACACCACAGACACAGATTTTTAAACACACACACACATACACACACACTCTCTTGCAATTAGGGAATTATGTGGACAGTAGTCACACCCCTTTCCAGTGATCCTCTGCATGCGAAAAAAAATCTGCCAGGTAAAATTATAACAAGACGCAGTCATTAATGGGCACCTCATTTACATAAACAGAAAATGAACTGGTTTTCATAAGATCAAACTCAGTGGTGTCAAAAGTATTCACATTCATTACTTGAGTAGAAGTATAGATACTAGGGTTCAAAAATACTTCTTTAGAAGTTGAAGTATCAACCCAAGCTTTTTACTTAAGTAAAAGTTTAAAAGTACTGGTTTCAAAACTACTTAAAGTATAAAAGTAAAAGTACCGTGAGGGGCGACAAAAGCATTAAGGTCTCGCGTTCTTATCATGCGACCGGGGGGGTTGTGCGTTCTGATCATAAAAATAGGAGTAACGAGGCTATTTTTAAAATGTAAGGAGTAGAAAGTACAGATAATTGCTTAAAAATGTAAGGAGTAGAAGTAAAAAGTCGGCTGAAAAATAATTACTCCAGTAAAGTATAGATACCCAAAATTTCTACTTAAGTAAGGTAACAAAGTATTTGTACTTCGTTACTTGACACCTCTGATCAAACTGTGAATTTAACTGTGCTTTTATAATTTATGAGAAATTACAACCTAAGCATGTCAAACACTTAGAAAACTCTCTGTAAAGCATATGGTCTTCATGGGTTTGAGCTCCTCATGACTAATGAATTGTTGTCCTCATTATAAATGCATTCCTCTGTGGGATATCCTATACAAGGATGTAACAAGCTTAGAGGTAAATTAATCAATGTTGAAATCGATGACATATTCTGTCCTTTTCATTAAAATACAATGGATAAAGGGACAAACCCTCATCTGCAACATCTAAAAAGATTTTTATTTTTTTTATTTTTTTACATTTTTTTTAAGTCACCATAACCCTAAGTGAAAAATGTAAAGTGGGGACAGTCTGTAAACTGTCCGACTGAAATAAAGATAATATTATAAACATTAATATAATAAATAAATACATTTGTTTGTTAGTATTGTTACTGTTAGTGTCAATGTGATGCATTGTGGTGTATCATGACTTTGCATATTTATTCATATATATTTTTTTTTAAATAGAAATATTAATGATCTTATTTCAATAACTTTCAGGTAATGTGACCAACTGTACTATTTTGACATAGGTTCTATATTATGTACAATAATTTGTCTTTCGCAGTGCTTATTCAATTCAATTCAGTTTTATTTGTATAGCGCTTTTAACAATTGACATTGTCTCAAAACAGCTTTACACAATCAAAAGAATTATTTTTTTTGTTTTTTGAATTATTGTTTTCTGATACTGTTATTCTTTATTTATCTGTGATTATAAGCAATATTTGTTGCTGCTGTTGATGTTGCTGTTGTTGTTTTTACTTCTCATTTGACATTGACTGATGTTGCTGTTGTTGGTTTCGATTCTCATCATTTGACATTCTGACAAACTTCATTCGAGTGTTTTTTTGGGGGGAATATATGCAGTAATCGAACATCTTTCTATAAAAACAGTAAACTCTACGAACTCTACTGTGTAGACAAGATATCAGTTTTGTGTCTTCATCAAATATTAGGTAATAATTTAAAGAACAGTAGCATTGAATTCTGAATAATCAATTCCATTATTTTTCCTTTATACACACATTACACTGACACACACGCATACAAAAACAGTAGTTGCCCTCTACTCTACGCCATTATGTACAGTAGAAATATATTAGTAATTATTTGCAAAAAAAATTGTTTGGTGTTTTTTATTTTTATTTTTTTTATAGAAACATTTAAGTCATATATTTAAGGTATTGTTGCTCCTTACCAGGGAAGGCCTTTATGCTCACCCTGTACTACTATTCAAATAATAACATAATAGATCAACCATAGATGTGCAAACTGCTAATATTTAAAATAAAACATTTGTGCCCTCTGCAGGACATGAGGCCACACATTTTTGAATAGATATTGAGCCAATAGGCCACATGACCTTGAAGTTAGTGAAATGAAATCATTAATATTTGAATGAAAATTATTAAATATTTAAATAGGTGGTTAACTATTATTATAAAAAAATTAAAAAAAACTATTAGTCCCTCATACACACATACTGGCAAATATCTCTTTACACTGTTAGACATTTCTGTGATTTCAACAGCTTTTCCCCCTTATATTACAATACTATATACTGTAGTTAAAAGCATAACAGAAATGGAAGAACTTCAAAATCAAATAACTAATATTATTGACAAATCAACACGGAAAACGGTCTTGAAAAAAGGTGTATTAAAGGAAAATGTGTACCATGGTGTAATGAAGCTTGCATTCACTCACTCACGCATCGTCTGTACCGCTTTATCCTGTATTCAGGGTTGCAGGGGGCCTGGAGCCTATCCCAGGAGACAGGGCAAGAGGCAGGGTACATCCTGGACAGGCTGCCAATCCATCACAGGGCACACACACATACACACACTATGGACAATTTGGGAAAACCAATTAGCCTAATCTGCATGTCTTTAGACTTTGGGAGGAAGCCGGAGTACCCGGAGGAAACCCACAAGCACGGGGAGAACATGCAAACACCACGCACACAGAGACGGGAATCGAGAATGCCCGGGAATCAAACCCGGACCCTGGAGGTGCAAGGCGACAGTGCTAATCACTACACCACCGTGCCGCTTAGATTGCATTCAAACAACTTAAAAAACACTATTCACTAATCCAATATAAGAAAGCACAGGCAATAGTCAGGAAAAACATAAGAACAGCCAAACTCATACACTGGAGACAAGATAAGGAATATGAATGGTATACAAACTAAAAATGAATTCCCAGTGCTACAGTATAATAACCAGACGGCAATTAGCAACAAAGAGAAAGCAGAGGCCTTAGCTATGACATTTATCAATATAGACAGTTCAGGAAACATACCCAGCGATTTTTAGCAGGGAGTATGGAAAACACAAGAATTCAACACAAGAAAATAAGAAGAAAGCAAAACATAGAAGAACTAGACCTCCCATTTCAACACATGAGTTTAAAAAAAAAGCAACAGCAAGGGACACGGAGAACAACACCAGGGAGAGACTACATCTGGAATTTTATTCAGGAGATACTAAGATTCTTTAAACTGATATGGAAAACAGGCCACTATAATACCAGAACAAAAACCAGGCAAAGAAGCTTCAGACCCAACAAACTACAGACTAATTGCACTCAATCGCAAACAGCAAAGACAATAGAAAAAATGGTAACAGAAAGACTAACATACCATCTCGACATATACTAACTCTTATCAGTGCTTATCATGGCTTTAGAAAAAGAAGAAGGACTATGGATACAATATTAAACCTAGAATCCAAAATATAAAAATCACAAACAAATAAGGGAGCAGTTATCATAATCTTTTTCAACATTGAAAAACAATACAGTATTATATTGTAAAAATATAATATGCTATGGAAAGGAGGTCTTTTAATCCAGCTTGACAAATGAGGTATAAGAGGCAAAATGCATAACTTGATAAGGAATTTCCTAGAAAATAAGACAATAGACTCCGGTTTCCTCCCACAGTCCAAAGATATGCAGGTTAGGCTAATTGGCGTTCCTAAAATTGCCCGTAGTGTGTGATTGGGTGTGTGAGTGTGAGTATGTGTGTGTGCCCTGCGATGGACTGGTACCCTGTCCAGGGTGTACCCCGCCTAGTGCCCGAAGTCTCCTGGGATAGGCTCCAGGTCCCCCACGACCCTGAACACAGGATTAAGCGGTATAGAAAATGAATGAATGAATGAATAAGACAATAGAAGTCAAAGAGTGGCAAAGAATACCCAAGAAAATGTACAGTAGAAAATGGCACTCCACAAGGAAAGGTGCGCAGTCCAATGCTATTTAACACCATGATAAACGACATAATAGAATATGTCTTCTTTTTTTACAAGAACACTGGTTAACTAAATAAGCACTAAAATGTGTATCATTTAAAGTCAGTGTTACAGTACATGCACAGCACCAATTTAGCCTCAATTACCAAACTTCAGGTTAAACTTACTCTTACTCATCCACTATGGTTTGGTAATAGAGGCACTGCAGAAAATGCCTGGAGAACCAGATCCAGTATTACTGTATCGTTGAACAGAAAATAAAATCCCAGTTTACCGGCCGCATTGTAGCATTCAATTTAAAAAGTAAAAAAAAAAAAAAACAGTTTCAACTTCCTCAGCACTGTTTTACATACAGTAGGTCTACCTGGTCTTCCTTCCAGATTCCTATGCTTAACTATAAGCCAACCACATGGACATATGCAACGTGTCTATCATAATCTATTCTACATAACAGCAAAGATTTCAATACGTGATATTAAGAAATCAACGTTCTCTTACATTTTGTTGGACAGAAACCCCATTTGTGGAAGTGGTCGTAGTCTGTGACTGTGGCACACCAAGGATGTTCCCAATCAGAGATGCACTCAGAGTACCAGCGTCCTTCGTACTTAAAGGGAAACTCACAGGGGGCGCCCAAGGCATTGCCATCGATGGTGTAAATCTCTGCAAGGAACAGAATGATACATATGATTACCCTTAAACCTATTGGTGTTTGACCAGGCTTTATAGAACATTCACAATTCCACCAATGTCTTACTTCACATACTGTATCAAACTTACCAACTTATGCCACAAGGTTGGCTATGTATAGTCAAGTAATCAAGCTATCCGACTAAATAAAAATCAGTTTTTGCCCAGAAATACTGTTGGTATGAAAGAAGAAGAAGTTTTAAGCTGAATTAAAAGAAGAAGAGTAATTGCTTGTGTCTGCCGCATCTTGATACACTTACCGATCTGGCCCTGATCGACCAGGAGAGATAATCACACACGCACGCACACAAGCACACACACAGGCATGATGTCTGAAGATCTCTTTTTATTCAAAGAGAGTACTTTTAAGGCACTGGGTTAGCTACTGTATTGTGTCCCAAATATGAAAAAAAAAAAAAACATGAATGGCATAGGAGACAGACAGGCAAGAGAAAATACATTTGCATGTTCCTGGTTAAACAAAAGGTTTCAATGACAAGAGTCGTTTGGATGCACTGTATATTCGTCTGGATACAGGCTATAGGAAGTGTCACCACATAAGAAGTCAGGATGCAGTGAGAGGGCTGGTCTCAGGGCACAGGAATCTTCTCATTACATTATACCTTCCAATATTATAATACCTTACAATGTCCCCTTATATTCGAACAGGACTTCCTACAATTTATCAATGAAAATGACAATAAATAAACAGTCAGGCATTGACATAGAATGGATTTTTTTTTAATCTCATTCGAAAATTAAACTAATCAAAACCATGTGCAAAAAATGAGAAAATGTGATCTTTGAATCAGTAAGATATCAGATTAGAGTTACAGTACAAATGCACAAGTCTCTGATGAGTGTAGCCAAAAATTCCCCCTTGTCTGTTTCTCCGTTGCTCCTATGACATGCTGTTAATTTAAGAAATCCTTTGGTTAGATATAAACAACATTCATAAATTTCATTAGACACAGTTCAAATCAACCATCAGCTGCTCCAATTGAATTTCTGTATCTGAAACAAAAGAGAAGATTTAAAGGCATCACACATTGTCATGATTTGTTACTGTATGCGGCCTGCTTGCTTCCAGTTAGCTTTTTCCTATTGAGGAAATTGAAATGAAATCACATATAATCTGTACAAATATTTTGTCATGTCAGGTATGTCAGTTTGACTACTGGTTGAATCTAGTTATTCCAGAATATAAACATTTATTTATTGATTATTATTATTATTAGTTTTAAATACTGTCATTTACAAACCATTCCTTGTTCCTGAAAAAATGCTCAGGAAATAGATCTTAGCCTCGTTATTAAAAACAAATATTGCAATTTGAACCGTCCCGAAAATGTGATTGTGAATAGAAGTGATCTTTATTCCTGAGAACACTTTCAGGAAATTGGACTGGCCACATCTAAGCATCTCTATACTAAGGTCACAAATTCACACCACTCAATGTTCCTGAGAACACCCTTGGAAAAATAGGTACTCAAACCTGCGCACCTTGGATGTGTGGTTCACACATTTATAAAAATGCAATTACTGTGAATTAATGAGGCATTTGGGAACCCCATATACATTCTACCATGTTCCTGAGAACGCTCTCAGAGTCCATGCCAAGAAGAGCAACAACAAAAAGAAATCATGTACAGAATAAGAGTATGACTGCAACGGCACATCAATCTCTAAGGAATGTGGATATTTTAAGCAATTAATTTAATTTTTTTATCCATGCAATCTTATGCCAGGGGCAGCTTATACACTAGATGCAAGCTTCAGATGCTTCTCTAAATTACAGAAATGCTTCGAAAAATTTCTAATTTGCACACAAACCCCAGATGATGTGTTCCTAGTCATTTTACCTACCTGCCCTAGGATGGGCATGGGAATAAAAGATGATTTTCTTTGAACTATGCAAGGTGCTTAGTGTGTATGAATCTGGCAGGATGTGATGAACTCTTTTCAAACTGAGCCAGTGTTACTAAAAAGAGGAAAGAGGAAAGAAAAGGCAAGCACAGGGCATGTGCTTGTGCAACTGGTGTTTGTGTGTGTGTGTGGTGGGGGGGGGCACTTTATTCATTAAACTTGATTGATTTTCATCAAACTATGCAAACAAGTCATTATAGGTGCTTAGTGGATGTGAGTCTGGCAGAATGTTGTGATTAACGCTTTTCCAACTGAGCCAGTCTTACTGAAAAGAGGGGGGGGGGGGAGGAGGGGAAGGAGGGGAGGGCATGTGCTTGTGTGCAACTGGTCATTGTGGGGTGGAGGGGGGCGACACTTTATTCATTATTATTTCAAAACAATACTACCCACGAATTGCTTGGCTTTATATATAAATATTTTTTATATATTTGATATATTGGCTTTCATTATTATATATACAAAGCAGAGCTTAGACTTGTAACCACTTTCCTGATGAGATTCCTTATAGATTATAACTTTAACATGCAGAAGTTGCTCCAGCGTGGAGATTGCATGGCTATAAAACAATGACGACACACTTAATGTCTTAAGAACAACACTACAATCAAGTAACACTTCGCACTTTGAAAAACACCACCAACAACGAGCAAGACCACAATCACTGCTCATTATCAAAATACTACAACCATAACCAGTCGTGTCATTCTCATATTTCACTTTACTATATGCACATTCGTGAGATCTCAGCCTAAGTTGCAAAACAAACTGTCTGGTGAAACATGAATATGTTAATGAAAAGCTCCTGATAATGTAAATCTGCCCACGTCGGCATTTTGACTAGGTTAGAGCACGTTTGAATTTTTTGAAAGCACGAGCGGCAGCGCCAGCGTCCAGTAACCCATAGCAACCGTGGACGCGGGTTGATGTCGTAGTTAGTTGGCGACAGGAGAGTCGTTATGTTTTTATCTCAGTAAGTAAAGAGCTGCTGTAATTAACAGGGCGGAAGTGACACCGCAACGAAGCGTTTTTAATTTCAAACACGACGGATGTTCCTTTACATGACGGACGTTTTCTATGACGGCACGAAAGTTATATTCATTGGTTTATTATTATCAAATATGATATTACTATTATAATAAACCTTAGGCACGTGACAGCCGTCAATAGCATTAATACAAATTCTTGTATAATGTTTATTTATTTTTCAGGGCTTTGTCAGGAATATGCAAATAAACATTTATTTATAATAAAAAATAAATATTGTTTATGATGAAAAATTAGACGAAACTAATTTATTATTTAAAAAAACAATATAAAAGTATACATGTTGTACAGTAGATTAAAAATATTAATATTTATATTTTTCATATACAACATGTTTGTTTTAATACTGCTTATTTTATTTTATTGTTTCATGTAATTTGTAAACCATTAACCTTTAAATTTATGTTCTAATTCAAGATTTGATTGCAATTATGTATACATTATATATAATGATAATGAAAACTTCTTAGACAACTCGATTGGAATTAATTAAGTTGAACGAGACTTATTTAGAAACCATAACACAAATGAAACATTATTTTTTAACTTAAATAGTTTACAAACAAATCACACGAGAAGATTTATTGCTCGACTGGGGGAGATAAACACACACACACACACACACACACACAGGCATGATGTGTGAACGTTTAGCTGTTTTGTCCCAAACATCAAAAGAACTAGTTATTAACATGTGAGCAATAGAGAGACCCGGAGACAGACAGGTGATGGGAAATACGTTTGCATTGTCCTGGTTAAACATAAGGGTTCTAGCGGATATACAGTGTATATATATATATAATACCTTACAGAAACATTATTTACACCTTTACAAACCCAATATATGAATTTAAAGTAGCTCCTACCTTGGTATCCATGAGAGCACAGGTCATTCTCAGCTCCATATATCACCCAGTGGCTCCCGGAACCCGTGTACAGTCGTATGTTGGGGAAGACTTCGTCATGGTAATTCAGATACAATTGTTGATTCTTGATAACAAACTGATTCTCACTCCTGCACTCCCATTTTTGCATAGGACTGAATTCATCGCAGGGGAGAAGACCTGCCCGACTCCAATCTTCAAAGCCATTGTCTCCAAGGCATAGGTTGTGTGAGATGCTTAAAATCCGATAACCCGAAATCCATCTAAAACGTTGACTGTCTGTAGATGGGTCACAGTCACTGGCCTGGATTTCGTCGGGACTTAAAATCGCCACACATTTTTGGTGATCCTTGTTGTAGATCAGGAAGGCACTGCTGTCTATATTGCATTAAATAGAGAAACACAAAATATAGTGAAATTTCTAATTAACTAGATCAATATTTTCTGTTTTAGATTTTTTCTTAAAAACAGGTATTTGCATTGTCACATCACATCATGTATTCAGAATCATTGGTTGCATCATGAACATTTAAATTTATATTAATAATTAATATATTAAATTAATATAATATTTTTAACCCATATCTCAACGGATCAATCACGCAAAAAAGATGTGTACATACCTAGCTGCACACTGATTTGCAAAGTATGCAAGAGAATACCCACAAGGACAGACACAACGATCTCACGATTCATCATGTCTGATGTCAATTCCCAGCGTGATGGCCTGTTTTTATAAACTGGTACGTGTCACAGATTTGTTACTTTAAAGTAAGATTCCAGATTCTATTTTCCATACACATGAGCTCAGTTTAAGGAAAGATACACTAACAAAGAGCCTATTATAATTTGACCTTGAGCATTTCACCAGCTATTACAGCATGTTCTCACTTTGGAGAAACCTATCAGCAAACCTGCAGATTTTGAGTCAGTAATACAGTAATGATATATTTTTTCATAATAACTGTAAAAATTTGACATAATTAGAAAAATGCGTATCTGATAACTACTTGTCCTAGGCAAACGAATATCGATTTTATAACCTTTCCCAGATTACTGCTCACACAGATGCCCCGGTAGTTGTTAGGGTCTAATTTATCTTCATCTTATAAATTGAACACTCAAACACTGCCTTTGAACACTCAAAATCAAACATGCTCTGGACTTTTCATCCATTTTTAAAGAAATTCCTGTGTGATGTTCGTTGTTACAGATTGAAATCGATACCCCACATACATGGAAAAGTACCCTATGTGCTTGGCGATCATGTTGTATGATGCTTCGTTGTCCTCAGGGAAGTCATGAAAGATGCTCAGAAAAACGAGATGCAAAGGACGGATGACACGTTAGGGAAGAGACTAGAGGAAGAAAGGTCAAAGGTGAGGGATAACTCTGCCTCTTAACATGCAGGAAGGTAAATGTTTATTAATACGTTATTGAAAGTAGTTAGTCAGACAGGTACTGTACAGACGGCTGAGGGGGTCTGGATCAGTGGCAGCTCAGGAGTGACATGTACGTAGCTGAACAGACAGGGAGAGAGAAGAGAGAGAGAGAGAGAGAAGACCAGAGAGCAGAAGAGAGAAAGGTTTGGTTAGGTATGGTCATAGTCACACAATGTATAAGGACAGTGGTGTGAAAAACTATTTGCCCCCCTCCTGATTTCTTATTCTTTTGCATGTTTGTCACACAAAATGTTTCTGATCATCAAACACATTTAACTATTAGTCAAAGATAACACAAGTAAACACAAAATGCAGTTTTTAAATGAGGGGTTTTATTATTTAGGAAGAAAAAAAATCCAAAACTACACTACATGGCCCTGTGTGAAAAAGTAATTGCCCCCTGAACCTAATAACTGGTTGGGCCACCCTAGCAGCAATAACTGCAATCAAGCGTTTGCGATAACTTGCAACGAGTCTTTTACAGCGCTCTGGAGGATTTTTAGCCCACTCATCTTTGCAGAATTGGTGTAATTCAGCTTTATTTGAGGGTTTTCTAGCATGAACTGCCTTTTTAAGGTCATGCCACAACATCTCAATAGGATTCAGGTCAGGACTTTGACTAGGCCACTCCAAAGTCTTCATTTTGTTTTTCTTCAGCCATTCAGAGGTGGATTTGCTGGTGTGTTTTGGGTCATTGTCCTGCTGCAACACCCAAGATCGCTTCAGCTTAAGTTGACGAACAGATGGCCGGACATTCTACTTCAGGATTTTTTGGTAGACAGTAGAATTCATGGTTCCATCTATCACAGCAAGCCTTCCAGGTCCTGAAGCAGCAAAACAACCCCAGACCATCACACAACCACCACCATATTTTACTGTTGGTATGATGTTCTTTTTCTGAAATGCTGTGTTACTTTTACGCCAGATGTAACGGGACACGCACCTTCCAAAAAGTTCAACTTTTGTCTCGTCGGTCCACAAGGTATTTTCCCAAAAGTCTTGGCAATCATTGAGATTTTTTTTTTTTTTTAGCAAAATTGAGACGAGCCTTAATGTTCTTTTTGCTTAAAAGTGGTTTGCGCCTTGGAAGTCTGCCATGCAGGCAGGGTTTCAAATAATAATTAAAATGTTTTGTAAGCTGTATCAACATTTTCTGTATCAGAATTTGTATAATTGTGTAATTAGGACTTTATAAAACTTCAATTAAATAACTTTAATTAAACCAGACAAACTTTTCTGAGTATAACGGTTAACCCCTAGAGGGCGCCTAACGCCCGTTTAGGTTTTGTTTGTAGTTTGTTTTGTGTTTAATTAATACTTCAGTTCCCAGTCTGCACCTCGGTCAGGTGACGTAAGAAGCTCACCTGAACCGAGGAAAGCTAATTAGATTTTGATTAAGTTTAGTTATAAATAGCGTCTAGCTTTTGTTGTGGTTGTAGTCTAGTTTGTGTTTGGTGTAATGCTCTTTTATTTCAATAAAGAGACTTTAACGAACCGTCAGCTCGCCTCCTCTGCGATCATGTCACGCGCACACACACGACACAGACACGTGTCACAAGGTTCGTTACACTGAGCGCGTGGCGTGCGACGAAATCCTTTTCGACAAAGAGAATTACACTCCAATGTGTAATGGTTGAGATGACACTCTTGTGGTTTGACTTCATGAGGGACCAACTGTACTGTAGCACTCAATTGCCTGAAAAAGGGGCATTTTTATATAATACAATTTCACCAAGCATTGAATGATCTCAAAACAAATTCTTCTATGAAGATGATTGTTTACCACTATAACTACAGGTTTTAATTAATACCCAATAACATAATTTTGCCCAGTAACACAATCTCCTTGTTTTCTTAGCTTGATATACAGGCCAACAATTTGACCCTTTTGAAACAATGGTAAAATAACAAGAAGCTATTCCCTGCCTCTGTTAGGATTTTAAAAAATGGTTGCCAGCGAAAACATAATTTTTTCCATCAATTCAATTCAATTTTATTTGTATAGCGCTTTTAACAACTGTCAATGACTCAAAGCAGCTTTACACAATCAAAATAATTATTTAAGTTTGTATGGAATGTGAATGTGTATGAATCAAAATGGTGAGATAGTCCCTGATGGGCAAGGCAAGGGCGACATTGGCAAGGAAAAACTCCCTGAGATGGTAATAGGAGTTGGACTCAACAGGAAGCCTTATTTGGGTGAAACAGAGAGCAGGAATTGATCTGCATTCATACACTTTGTTAGGTGGCAGGCAGTTCAGTTATAAAAGTTGATGTTAATTGGTGTTAATTGAGTCCAGGTAGTTATTGGAGGCTCAGGTAGACTTATCAAATACTTTGCAGTTTCCTGTTTTGTCTAGGCAGTGTTCTGTACATTCACTAACTTTACTGAATGTTTGTACAATGAAATGCACAATGAATAAAGAAGTGTACAAACAGAAAAGTAGAACTTACTTCACTACTTAGCTGCTCATGTTGTTGAATTGTAAAGAAGTCAGCATGATGTAATATGATTAATTGTTTTTGATCTTCTGATACAAGTGCTTCCTCCCACAGTTCAATGACATGCAGATTAGGTTAATTGGCGTTCCCAGATTGACCATAGTGTGTGTGTGTGTGTGTGTGCTCTGCGATGGAACGCTGTCCAGGATGTACCCTGCCTCGTGCCCTGAGTCTCCTGGGATAGGCTCCAGGTCCCCGCGACCCTAATACAGGATAAAGCGGTACAGAAGATGAATGAATGAATGAATAATACAAGTGCCACAACTACTTCATTTGATGGCTGTTCCGACAGATCAACCTGTAATCAAAACAGATTATACAGCAAAGTGTGGGTAGGGGTTGTCAGCTTAATTAGTTTCAGTATTGAAAACATATTCAAATATATGTATGTACCTCTCATTCGAAAATGTCTTGTCCATTGCACTTTGAACTTGGTACTGTATCTGTACTACATCTAATTTGTTTTTGCTTTTTCCCCTCAGGTTCATCTATTCCGGCCTGAATTGCAGCTTTTCCATTAGGCTTTTGGGGCTTTTTGCTGTTCTGGATGCAGCAAAGCAAGTAGTGCTTCTTTTTGACCATGTTTCCTCTGTTTCTTTTGTTTTTTTTGACAGGCCTCCATGGTTTGGTGAGAAGAGAGTCATTAAGGTTGTGTGCAATTATGTGCTCTCTGAATCTTCCCTGTAATGATGTGTTCATTTTATGAACAAACGGTTCTGGCCTGAAAACTTTTCTTTTTTAAAAGAATCACATTTTTTTTTACTATCCCAACTATTACTAGTGTTTTATCCTCTGTGCCCAGGTGTTCTTTGTCCACAGCATACAGTACTGCTTTAAATCCCCTAACATTGACCCAGTCCACAATGGGAAAATGCCCAGGTAGCTATCAAGGAGGGCATTCAATATTTCTGGGCAGTGGTACAGATTTCCCTTCTTAGTTGTTTGATCAGGTTGGTTTTGCAAATACTTAATTACAGAATTATACTTTCTTCTAAATATGGCTGAATATGGTGACCTGCCAATGATGGTTACAGGCTTCTTCCTTCCCTCCTTATCTTCAAGAATTTTCAGTTCTTCTTTTTTTGTAATCCCATCACTATTTAATGTTTCTCCTTTTGCAGTTAGGGACTCCAAATGGCCAAAACTGGTTTGCACAGAGATGGTTAATTTAGGTTCACGCAGAACAACACAAACTCTCTTTCTGCGGCATCATGCGCAGATGTGCAATTCAGAATTCTGGCAAATACAACTGTGACAAAGTCTTTCAAGCCCTTATCACCAGTTCCTCTGCTAATGGCCACTATGACGGATTTGATGACATGAGCCGAGAATACAGTGTGTAATCAAGTGCAAAACTGTCACCATTCGGATTTCTGCCCATGTCTTTGTCCTGTTTTCGATGGCATATGTCCTCTCAAGATAAGCACCAATGTCTTCATGGATAAAAGCAAGCATGACCGCCTGCATGAGTGCCCAACTGTAATCTGTTACTATTGTGCATCGTGTGTATTTGGAAAGTTTTAGATAAAAGTGCATAGGCCAGAACGTAATGGGTGGGACTGAATGTTCATTTGTGACAATTTCACAAACAGGCAGCGGTGGAATTCCTGCACCAGGCAAGGTTAAGACAGTATTCTTGTTTTGGTAAGGAATTTTGGATACCACTCCTCCAGTGGCATCCGCATCCAAAAACAAACAGACAGGGGATGCTGACCTGAGATGTTCAACAATTACACTCAGGCTGAGTTTTGTGTTGATCTGTAAATTTTGAATGTAACCAGATGTGCTATATGAACTACAGTAAGGTCACATTCTTTCAAAATAGTTTGTGTGTGGTGCATCTACAGTAGCACATCATTGTGAATCCGAGTGCTTTTATGGACTTCATATGCGATGACTTTTAGAATGTTTTAGAGGGTTTTCTTTTTTTCTTCTGGAATTCTGAATAAAATGTGTCCAAGGCTTTCTGAGCTTTGTGGTGTGTTTGGTTGGTGCAATTTTTTCCACTGATTTTTGGTCAAATGAATGGTAAATTTACAAGTTGTTTTTGGCGTTTCTCCATGTCCTAAATGTGCAAGGACAGTCAAAATGGAGACAGGGTATGGACTGGTTTTGACCAAAATGCCCATGTTTTAACCTATAGTGTTTCAAAAGATCCAATTGTTTTAATGTAGTGAAGTTACATACAGTACTTTGCACAGCCAATTAATTTGCAATAATGTAGCAAATAATCCTCAGTTTAGAGTTTTCAGTGTTGAGTTTAACTGAGTTTATCTAAACAGTCAAAGGCAGGCAAATTCACCTCATGCAGACAAATGAGTCCAACTCGTACAGACAGTAAAGTCCAATTCCTACGGACAGACACATGCACACTGGTGTAAATATTTAAAATTGTAACATTTCATTTTATATTTCAACATAATATTATAACAATTATTTATAAGTTTATTTAATAAATATTTTTATATTTTTTAAATATTTTTATAATTATTTATAAGTTTATCAAACTATATTGATATAGTTTGTATCAATATATTTTGGTGCTTTTCAATGAGGGGAAGAGGACATCATTTAAAAATCAAGTGTTTAGATTTCAACACTAGCTCAGTATCAACAATGCTGTAGCTAAAGCTTAACTCCAAACTTCTTGTCTTATCAGCAAAAACACAAATACTTACATTTTAATGTTTGCTTTCTGTGACTAAAGTTATTTCTATGTTTTTTGTCAATTTTTATCATTTAGTCTAGACTTTGGGTAAGGCAGTCAGTAGCTAGCAATATGAGTTAGCTACCTTACTACAGTAGCTAACTTCGCTAACTTCATAAAACAGGTTGTGATTTATTACACAGAAATAAAATACAATGGTGAGGTTCTCCTAAAACACATAAATTGTGGATTTGGTAAATAGATGATTCAAGTATGGTGTTAGGAGAACCTAGCTACATTAACATTAGCTAAGCTAGCTTGTTATGACAAATGTCTCCCTAAAGGAAGCTATAAACATGAACTCCTCATCTAACATAGAACAACGACCACATGATAGATAAGATTATATAAGTCACCGTTTGCTTCCATGATATGATAAATAGACAGCATGTTACAAAGATACAGTATCTTACATTTAGCCCAGAAGTTTGACAAATGAAGTCCACTTCACGGCCACAGTCCAGCTCGCCCAACAAACCTGTTCCCCCACTAGTTCGTGCTGACAACAAAGTCAATGGTTTGGGGTATACAGTATATTACTATGTTTTATTTTAGGCTACAGTCATTACTGTAAAGAATTAAGGAAATTTGGGTGAATTTTACTCATTATTATATAATTAAACTTGCTGACTAACATAATGGGTAAATGGCAGACTGTTTACAAGAGTAGTATTGACCACCCACCAAAATCTTTTCTACAGTGCATAAATACTGGAATATGGCATAATGAATAAAGGCCAGAGTTGTGCATCAGGGTAAGAAAAGAAAACATGAAGTGATGCACCCATCATGCACAGTGGCCACTGTACAAGCATCTGTTGGAATAGTGTGCATTATCGAGAAACCGGGCCCAACCGAGCCGCTAATATTTTCATGTAACCTGTAGTGACGGTGAAACGAACCGGGTATCCAATCATAGTTGATGGACAAACAGCTGATAACACTAGTGAAGAGCTCTTGTGAAACATGTCAGTTGTTGGGGTTGTATAGCGCACTTATGGAATGATTACGATGAGATGACAGAGTGGAGGTTTAATACCGCTATCTCACCTATGCGGTTTCGCGCAGGGGCTGTAAGTGCGGTTCATCATGATTCAGCGCGAGTTTTGTTGCCATGGTTACGTTTCCATTTTTACCACGCAAAAAAATTAAACAGGTTTAACATGTGGAAGCTCGCGGACCTTGCAGATCTTCACGGACCGTTGAGCGGCCACTCGAGGCGGATCACGGTGCCTAATACCCCTCTCTCACCTGTGTGGCCTGACTCATCTCCGTGAGCTGCCGCGATTGCCCGTGAAGTTCTGCAAGCTTCTGCGAGGACCGGCAAAAAATTAAACGTTGAAATTTTCACGCGGAAAGATGGAAACGTAATCACAGCGCAAAAACTCGGGGTGAATCATGATGAACCCTACTTACGGCCACAGCGCAAGACCGCGCAGGTGAGATAGGGGTATAACCAGGGATTAAAGTGAAAAAAAATCTTCTGACTGAACTTTTTTCAGGCCGAGCCATATTCCTTTAACAAACACTTTATTTAAATAGTCGAGACCAATAGCGTTAGGGGAGATTAAACCGCTTTAATATTGCCAGTTTGCATATTTTAAAAGCTATTTGTAATCTTTGAAAAAAAATATACCTTGACAAATAATCAACCATCTACCACATATCTTTTCAGTGCATGTTTTTATTTATCTTAAAACACCAAACAATGTTTTGTGAAACTCTTAATAATTAACAGAAAAAAGTAATAGCACCACCATTAAATTCCAAAAAGTGCTTTTTCAGTGCATGTTTTATGTATCTTAAAGAAAACATCTTCGTTTTCAGCTTAGATGACAAATCGGATTTCCAGTAAGCAGCAATGCCATGTGTGCAAGTAGTAGGCCTGTGCATTAGACATAGACAATCTTGAAAGTGCACTCTTGTCTTTGACAACTGATTGCATTTAATTAACTAGTGGTTGTGAGACTGTGACCAGTGGCGGTTCTACACTGAAGTGCGCCCTGGGCGAGACTCCCTCCCGGCGCCCCCCCACCCCCCAAAAGTCCAAAAGTTGGGGTAGATCTCAGATAGATCCTTATCGTGCAGAAAAGTGATAAGCTCAAAGAGGCTCATGGTTTTTTATGGCAGTCATTAGACACTTTATTAATCTAATCTAATCTAAGGGAGGAACAATTAGCTCCTTGGTTAATTTACTGCCTCAAATTATATGCTTTGTCACGTAACAGAGTTATAGCAAATGGAAAATGTCTTTTAAACTATCTACATATATGTAAATTAAACTGGCTATTTACAGTATACTGTAAATATATTGTAAATATATTGGCTATAGCCAACATTAACATAATAAACAATGGAAATAAATAACTACTTGTAACAGTCTTGCTGTAAAGCATCATTTTGTGGTTACATTTTGTGGTATTTAATAGAAATCATTAGAATTTCTGTGATGGTTTGTAAATTAGGCTTTTATTGTGTGTGTGTGTGTGTGTGTGTGTGTGTGTGTGTGTGTGTGTGTGTGTGTTTAACAAGGTAAGCATAGCAAGCATCATAAGCAAGAAGGCTAACAAACCTAAGAGTTAATGTTATACCACTAATTAACATGTGACATGAATAACTTAATCATACAGAGAGAACATTATTGTATATCTTTATCTTTTATCCGTTTCTCCTCATCTTCTTTTTTTTTGTTTCTAAATTGGGCCCCTGACAGCTTTGGCCTTTTTCTCTCCATCGCTGTGTTTATACTTTATAATCGACGATTCGACAATCAGCAGATTTCCCCCAACGCTGTCACTCACGACCAGAAGTCAAGACTAAACCAATTCACCTCCACATCATCATCGCTTTATTATCTATTGTTATTTGCCATTTCACACAATTAAATACATGAAAAAAGGGCAAATTACTGGTGTGTGTTTATAATATTTTGAATGAAATGTGCGTTATTTGTAAGAAAGTCAGGTAGACATCATTTAGCCCCCTTCATGTCCACTTCATTTGGGAGAGGTGAACTGTACTCTGCGCGTCCCCCCCCCTCCCCGTCATCCCCCCTCCTCTCCGCACCCCCCCCCCTCTCGCTCAGCTCCTATGCTGCTCATTCAGGGGCGGCGCGAGCGCAGGTAGCACAGATAATAGTAAACCGCTTAGCGGTACAGATTATTATTTTTTACTCCAGGTTCGTGTGCAGCCCCCCACGTGACATAAAAAAACGGCTGCCCACTTCGCCCTACCCTAAAACCGCCACTGACTGTGAGCGACAGGTCATGCTCCGCTATGAAAGAACATAGGCGCACTTTTACATCGCGCACACGGTCGGCCACAGATGTGTGAATCTCCGTTGTGGTTCTTGTCGCAGCAGACAGGGAGCATGTGTACTGTTAGAGCACGAACCTCAGCATTGTGACGAGCTGCTGACTGATGGCGAACTCGCACTTTGTTTTGCCATTATTGCCATATTGAAGTTTCCTGTGGCATACTGTGCAGAGACACCTACCTGGATGTTTGATTTTTTTAGTCCACGAACTAAAAGGCTTGTCATTCTCCCCAATTTCGCTAAGCCAAGCCCATCTCCATTTATTTATTTATTTACACTTTTATCAATCTCCGAAACATCGGAGCCTTCCTGCATTAAGTGTGTCCATGCTATCTTAAATATAGTTATACCTCAGCCTGACATGTAGTTCTTCAAAACTAAACCAAAACCCGGAGTGGATCCATACCGGAGTGATAACAAAACGCTTAGAGTGGAGAGAGGAACGTGCAGTCGCTCCACTCCAGGCTTTGATCACATCCTCCTCAGCAGGCTGAATACACTCTGTCTTTCCTTAATTTAACACCCATGTAAGCCTATATATACACAGCATTAACATTATGAAAAGTGAATTTTAAACATTAAGGACAGGCGGAACAGTGTGATTGACGGAAATCCGTCGTAACGACGGAGAACTTTAATCCCTGGGTATAACACACCGCATCTCACAGCGAGTCAAACCGCATAAGTGAATCGGGGTATTAAAACATTACAATCACCCAGAAAAATGAATGGATGCGGGGAAACTCCCAATGTTATTTTCTCATTTAACTAAATCAAATTTCATAAAAATAAAACGTGTCAAAAGAAAAGCCCATAAAGTTATAGATAATGGCTATGATCAATGAAACCTATTTTAAACAAAAAGCATCGAGCAGCTGGACATCGGGACGTAGAGCATAAGTACGACACGTTGGTCTGGCACGTGCAGGTCTGAGCAGCTCAAGAAGCTCCATAATCTGTTGCCTTGGAAGGCAAAACTTTTTTTTTGTTTTTTTATAACGACCACGGGGAAAATATGAAAAGGGCTGAAGTTTTGTCTAAAGGAAAAATGTACATGAGCCACACGGCTCCACGGACGGCGCCGTCTTCAGTTTAACACAACACCGCGCTGTATCGCTGCCTAATTGTTCGCCACCTGTTTAATATTAATAGTGATTGCCGATTTTAATGCGTTAGTCACATTATGAAATAGGCTAATTAAAAGTCACTCTATTAGTTCTGATATCAAATAAAATAACATTCTTAAACAGGTCTACATTATATTCCATCATTAATACGACTTTGATAACGTAATGTGTTTGCATACACCGCTGATTTATAAAGACTGCTGCTCAGTGGCGACGACTAGCGTCTTGAGCTGAAACTACGCTAAGAATGAGTTAAGGTTGGTCCAGACCAACCTTACGAACGTGTGACTTAGCTAAGAGATACTTAGCGTAAGAATGTTTCGGGAAATGCGCCATAACGTTAAGAGAGAGGTTAAGGTACAACTTAAGAACTACTTAGCGATAAGAAGCTTTCGAGAAACCGGGCCCTGGTTATTACATCACATGATGCCAGAACACAAATTGTGATTTATTACATCACATGATATTCCAGAACTCGATTTTTTTTCTTATTTTAAATATAATTTAATTTCGGGATTTTACATAAATGACAGTCCAATGGTTCATCTTAAAGAAATTACATAAATTTTTTTCAGGTGGAACATGTGAACAAAAAAACATAAAAGTTAAAAATATAAAAGATCTCGTGTTGAGGGCCCCAACAAAGTGTCTGTAGTGTCTTAATTCTGTACTGTATATTTGTTTATTTGTACCATTTTGTTAGTGTACAAAGTTACAAAATGATTAACTCTATTTAAAAAAAAACACAATCATCCTTCTATTTGACCTTTAAAAATATGGTTGAAAGTTTTGTCACCCAGAAGCCTGCGAGATCACAACTCAGGAGAACGCAGTGCAATCTTTAACATAGGCTTGTGAGGCCAACTGTCAGAACTACATCAGCATATTCGACTTCTTCCTAAAGGCTTTAGAATTCGACCTAGTTCATTAGCAAAGATTATACTAAGTGAGGTGGATGTGATAGAAGAAGGATCTCTGTAGGACAAAGCTTGTCATCCACAGTTTTATCATTGAAAAGTGATAAAAATTTGTGGAGGAATCTTAATTTTAGAGTCATTTTTGCAGCGATAAAAGACAGAAATGTAAAACACAAATGAAACGAAAATGTGTCTTTTTCAGTGATACCTGGAGAGTTGAAAGAAAAGATTTTGGACTGGAAAATATACAATTCTTTCAATATTCCTTTGAATAGTCGGAACTTCAATGATTTTAAAGAGAACAGCATGAACCTGGACCCTGGATGTGCAAGGCGACAGTGCTAACCATAATTTTTTTTACCTAACATATTTTTTTATTTTATTTGTAACTTTCAAATATATTACAATAAATGTTATTGGTTAACACGCAAAGCAATATGTGCACCAACCTGTACAGTACTTTACCTTTTGATGGTTGTAGTACCATGAAAGTACATCTTTTGTACCTTTAGGGTTATTTTTTAAGGGGACACTTGTAAATTCAATGCAAATAGCCTGGAGATGAGATTCAAACCCTCAACCCTAGAAGTATATAAGTGAAGTATAAGTATATAATTAAAACAAGTCAGTTATTATAACAAAAATGGTGGCGAAGTGGTTATTACTCACATGTCCGGGTTCATTTCCTGCCTCGGCTCTGTGTGCATGGAATTTGTATGTTCTGCCCGTTCTTGGTGGGTTTCCTCTGGGTACTGGGTTCCTCCCACAGTCCAAAGACATGCAGAATAGGCTAATCGTGTTCTTAAATTGCCTGTAGTGTATGAATGAGCATGTGTGTATGTGTGTGCCTTCGGGATGTATTGGCCTCATGTCCTAAGTCTCTTGGGATAGGGTAGGATAGGATCCGTTTTGATCACCCATGACCAATCAGCCTCACATATCACTGATTCTGTGCTAAGTGCACGAGCTTCTGAGTGGTGCTGCAGAAACACATTTTAATAGCATTACATGATCATTACATTATTTATAAAATTGCAAAAAAATTATATTTAATGGACTTATAGGTATATAATTAAAGGGCACTGGTGGCTCAGTGGTAGGTGTTTCGCCTGCCATGCGGAAGGCCCGGGTTCGATTCCAGCCAGTGCCCAAACCCCAGCCACTGGATGCAGTGCCGGTCCCTAGCCCGGATAAAATGGGAGGGTTGCGTTAGGAAGGGCATCCCGCGTAAAAACTGTGCCAAATTGTAGTGCGGACTGGGTAGTCTGCTGTGGCGACCCCTTGTCGGGAGCAGCCGAAAGACCAACAACAACATATGTATAATAATATATATAATATATATAAAAAAAAAAATAAAAATAAAAAAAATATATATATATATATATATATATATATAATTAAAATAAGTCAGAAATTATATGAAAAATTTATTACTTAGAATTAACTTTGTAAAAAAAATTATAAACTTGAATTGCAGTATAAAACATAATGTACAGTACTCAACTTGGAGAAGCCATGCTCAACAGAGCCGAGAAAAAAGAAAAAGAAAACGCATTTTCTGTCACGTGTCCCTCTGCGGCTCCCGTCCGTTGCGTGGTCACCGGTACCAAAACAGTAGCCGTGAATGTGGTGGTTCAATCGCTCCAGTTCGGGACATGGACAGCGTTCTGTCCCCCACAATCAGATCAAGAAGAAACAAAGAGTAGACACGTTTTCTTATAGTGACCGGACGGTTTTTATTGATACTTTCTTTATTTTATCTGTGCTGCGAGATCAGCTCGCTTCAGGGTTATTGTTAAAGAGCGTGATATTAAAATATCATTAGGATGACGTTGGAGTGTTTCATGCAATAACAGTCATACATACATACAGGATCCAGGAGAACACATGCGTCCTGCAAGCTGATTTTATATTAATACCGAGTCCTAAATGCTTATCCAACTAGGTAAGTTAGTTCGAGATTTATTAAACACCAGCTGATGTTTTTCCTCCTTTCTTTATTTTGCTGCTTGTCCTGATGGGAGCGGCCAGCTCGGACACACTGAGCTAATCTAATCGAGCAATTTGTGTTATTTATATATAAAAAAAACCATAATCCAGATTCATTAATAGTTTATCGTCTAGCCTGTGTGTAAGAATAATATTATGATTATAGGCTGGGTGCATGCTGGCATGTTTAGCTAGCTGGGTTGCCAGATCATGCAAAGAAATAGAGATCAAGGTGCTACAGATTTAGAGTCTAGAAGGATTTCAGCAAATTGTAGATTAAAGATGGTTTAAAAAAAAGCAAGCGTAATGAGTTTTGTGTAAATTCGAACAACTTGGCAACCACAGCAATGATGATAATCCTGCTTGAGAGATACGTACTTCGCTTGTTTATTTAACTTTACATCCCATTACACAAAGTTTATTTATCCAGTGCTGACAGGTGTGTGTGTGTGTGTGTAACAGGTGTATGGCCCAGCTCAGGCATTATGACTGATCACCATGAGAAGCCCAAAGTGCACGAGCCGCTTCCGGCGGCTCCAAAAACCAGCGGCACACCTGAGAAAAGCTGCACTAAAATGAAGAGCAAGCCAGCAACCGGGATGGTGAAGAGAAGCTCAGATCTGATCGTGAACAAGCCGCGAGCATGCGCTTTTGCCGGCACGGGAAAGAGCGCGCGCCGGCACGCGCGCGCCGTCAGAGGTCCGGGAAAGGCGGAGGAAGAGGAGGAGGAGGAAGAGGAGGCGGTCAGAGCCGCGAGGAAGCCCAGAGCCGTCACTGTGGACACGTCCAAAGCCAAAACATCTCTGGAGGCGCTCAAGCTCAGCATCAGACTTCTCAAATGGAAAGAGGTGAGAGAAACGTCACAAATTCTGACGTCACACGGATGCCTGTGACTGTTCCAGTTATCTGAATGTACAAAATTCAAAATGTTATTCCTCACATACACAGTCATACACAGTACGATATGCAGTGAAATGCTTATTACCACCGCTGTTGACCTTCAAATTCTTTAGAAAAAACTATTAAGAAATAAATAGTGGAATAAAATAAAATAAAGAGTAAGTTTAGCTATAGAAACTTAACAAAATATAAAATAAAAAAAGACCTTCTGTACAAATGTAGGCAAAAATGGAAATGGATTTAAATGGAAATAAATGAACGACCTTGATTACATTTACAGCTAGGCATTTGGTAGATGCTCTTCTCCAGGGCGGCGTACAAAAGTGCTTTGAAGTTTCAGTCATCAAACAGATCCCTACACTGGGTTACTAGGTTACAAACTGGTAGTAATGTACTATCAGTAAACCCTGTTGAGCAGGTTTTTTGGGGGGGTGTGGGGGGAGGGGAATTAACCTAAATATCTAATAAACTAATAGTTCTTTAGATTGCCAGTGACTCGGCTGTACGGTCACTTAGAGGAAGTTCCTTCCTCCACCTAGGTGCCAGAACAGAAAACAGTCTAGATCTTCCTCAATCTCAGAGAGATAGCGAGACCAGTCGAGCAGTGCTGGAGGATCGACGGGAACGTGATGCAGGAAGAGGTGTGATTAGAACAGAGAGGTGAGAGGGTGCTGGGCCCCACTATCTACTAGAGATGGGGCTGGGGAAGGGAGGGAGGGGGGGGTTCCGTTTTGATCACCCATGACCGATCAGCCTCACATATCACTGATTCTGTGCTAAGTGCACGAGCTTCTGAGTGGTGCTACAGAAACACATTTTAATAGAAACCCCAGGCTTATGAGGATGGTTTAATGTTACTTGTGAATCCTAACATGCGTGTGATGTTAACGTGTGTAGAACAAAAATCATCAAAAATCATGCACATTAAAAAGCCTCTGATCAGGTCTTTTCTCCAAACTCTGTGAGCAAAAATATAAATAAAGCTAAAGTATAAATCTTTTGAGTTAGGACTTAACTTTTTTTTTTTTTTTTTGTAAACATTTAAGGTATTAAAGTTTATATTGAATCAGGATATTTATAAAATTGCAATATAAATTGAATCATGATAATACTGTATCACGGTCACTGGTGATTCCCATCCCTAATAATTACACACCAGTGTGTTTTTGGAATGTGGAAGAAAAATTGAAAGCTGACACGTTGACACACAGTGGGAACATGCAAATGAGTATAGACCCCAACGCATGTGTGATGTAGCTAAACTGATATTCAGTAAAACCGAGTACAGTGTTGCTTTGATAAAATAATTCTATAAACAAGAAATGAAATAAGCAATAAACATGAGAGTGCTGTTGTACTGTTTATCAGCACGGCTGCAATGCGATCTCATTATAATCAACAGATTATGATTTTTTTGTTTATTTAACAAGTTACTTTGCCCCGCCAACAAATATCCTTTTACGACATGAAGGTCTAACCAACCTCGACTGGCAGAGCTGCATGTTTTTTCATGCTGAAAGTATTTCTGTGACTAGTTTTGAAAGTGTTGCTTTCCCCACAGGTCTGTGGACCATACAGACCTACATTCACCCATGCTGCCTCTGACATTTGGAGTAATTAAAGATTGTAGAATGTCTGGGACATGGAGTTCCTGGGAGGCCAGTGTTTCAGACATGAAGTAGGCAGTCTGATCATGGCTCCTAAGAGCTTTCTGAGAGTACTGAGAACTTCCTACTTTTCCTACCAAGCTCTAGTGAAACACAGGAATAAGTGCATTGTTGAAACATGGTAATTATGTGGAGAAATAAAATAGTTCAGCTATTCTGCACAATCAAAAGTCCCAGTTTGACTTGAACACCCCTCATATTAGTTAATTGTCACAAGAGTCGAATTCCCAATGCCTCTGAAGCTTTAGCTGAATATTTTAGCACCCATCACTTACAACTCAACTTTGCCCTTTAACGCTTCCTGAGTCACTCGTGTACAGTTACATTCCACTGCCTCCACTATTAGAAATGACCCCATACCTCCTATAAATATATTAATTAGCCATTAAACAGAACCATACACACAGGCATGCGTGTTGTGTGACATCTTTCTGGCGCAGGTTCCATACACGTCAACAACACACACATGTTAGGATTCACAAGTAACATTAAACCATCCTCATAAGCCTGGGGTTTCAGATGAACTCGATCTTTTGTCCTGTGCTGTCCATTAATGATAAAATAACAGGCCCCATATGTTCTCGGATAGTGATATCATCTGGCTGAAAAACAGAGACGGTTCAGTTACTAAAACTCATGGTGTCCCTTGTATTTGGTTGCTGATCCCTAAGTGAAGAATTTCTTAGTAAGGTTGGTCATATTAAGCATTTTTTCTCTTTCTACATCTCCGCTGGAACCAGATAGTAATGTGAGGTCAGTGGTCTCCCAGCCAATCAGAGCTAGAAGCCATTAATAAGCATCATCTCGCAGGTAGGCAGGTTAACATTATTCAAGTTAAACCTTATACAGATGTTGTATATGATTCGCATCCTATACAGTCATCGCGATAATTATCGGCACCCTTATCGCACAAATGAATAACAGATCCATATTCAATTCCATGTCTATCCCCATTTCGGCTGTCAGGGTTTGCCGATGGTATTGAATCTGCAAAAGGTCTCATCCCTGGGCCCCTCCTAAGGATAAGTGAGCTATAAGTTAAACAAACGTCAGGAACGTGTCTCAGCGCTGCATGCTGGCATTAGCATACTGTATGTGCGTGCTTTAAAGGTATAAAATGATTAAGTGTGATTAGCGATTAATCTGGGACAATCTGATTTCTATCCCACTACGTTTGCAGGTCAATGAAGGATTTAAAAGACAGAAGCCTTTAGGGAAGCTGCTTTCCTGCTGTTACTTTGTTCTTAATTGGAAGAATTTTAAAAAATGAGCTATTTGACCCAGAAGATCAACGATCAGAGTACCAGGGTTGAATGAGTCCCAGCTGGCCTTCGAGGAACTTTTTCTTAATAATTTGTGTGCGAGTGGCTTTCTCGAGTGCGTGTGACCTTCCCACAACCCCAAGCACACATTCCTAATCTGATCACATCCCTCTCTTCCTTAGTGTGCCAGGCACCTAATATAGGAACGCCGCTTCATCTCATTTACGCTGTTAAACACTGACATAATCCTCAAGGAATCCAATTCGGTCACGTCATCTCGCACACACTGCTTGCAGCATAGTGATTATATTTCATCCGAAAAAGGCACAGAAGGCTCAAGTACAAGGCTCAAGAGTTCAAATATGGTACATATTTTACCAATCATTTTTTAAATGTTCCTATTTCATTCATTTAATCTACATAATAAAATAAAATGAAGTTCAATTTAGTTTAATAAAACTAAATAAAATTAGATAAAGATCAATTAAATGTAATGTTATTTTATTTAGTTATATATATATATATATATATTTTTTACAAATTGCAAATTACTAAAAAGTAAAAAAAAAAAAAAAAAAAAAAAAAATATATATATATATATATATATATATATATATATATATATATATATATATATATATATTTACATGTAATTATTTACAGTGGCTTTAAAATATTTGCATTAAAATTAATTGTACAGAAATATAATATATAAATATAAATAAATCCTCTGTTTTACATTATGATTAGCTATAAGGATTTGACTTATTCTATGATTGGCAGATCCCTGAAATAGGAGGCAATCCTTACGAGCGGGTCTTAAAGGCAGCATTGTCTTTCCCCATTTCCTCATTTAAGTACGTTTACAGTGAGAAATGGGTGTGTCCTTGTGAGATGGAGAGCCCTGAGCAGATCTGCAGTTACTGAGAGATGTAAATGTACATGGCTCACACCTCAACACTCGGTTCACCTGCTCTTGTTGTGAAAAAATAAACAATGGAACGTGCCGTGTTTCTGGCCGTCATACTAGACAGTGATGGTGTTGTGCTAATGCTGCATGCTGCTTTAAGGAACACACTAGGACGCCAAAGTCCTGGGTTCTGTATGAATTACTTAACACCAAGGAAACTGCCGTATTGACGAGGTCTTATTGTCACTTTTATAGCATGATTTCTATTGTAAGGACCTGGAGAGAAAGGGACAAAGAATCAATGCAAGCTGCACACAAATACTCCACAGGCCTACAAAGCAGTTACCCCAATAATATTAATGCAAATAATAGAAAAATTTACTTAAAAAAAAATTGTTTTCTCAGTTTCCATTGGGCAGACGGACAGCGTGTGATATCTACTGGCATGGCGTCTCCTTCCATGATAACGAGAATATTGTTTCAGGGCAGGTCAACAAGTTCCCAGGTAAGTCATTCACCTTGTTAATGATGATTAATCAGTTTCTAGCACTGTTAATAGTTGCGTTACTTGAAATTGAATTTCGCATTAAAGCTAACAAAGTACAAAGCTGTTTTGAAAATATTATGTGCATGTTTGCTCTTCATTCATTCATTCATTCATTCATCTTCTATACCATTTATCCTGTGCACAGGGTCACATGGGACCTGGAGCTCATAACCCTAGGCAGGTTATGGGGTGCCAATTCTTGACAGTTACACACACACTACACACACTGTGTTCATTCATACACTACGGGCAATTTAGGAATAACAATTAGTCTAATTTGCATGTCTTTGGACTGTGGGAGGAAACCGGAGAACCCGGAGGAAACCCGTCACCAGGATGCATGGAGAAAACATGCAAACTCCATGTACACAGGTTCGAGGCGGGAATCTAACCTAGAACCTGTAGGTGCAAGGCGACAGTGCTAACCACTAAACCATTCTACTGTATGGTCTTTAGAATTGCCTATAGGTTTTAAATCCATTATACAAATAATTGAATTGGCTTTACTGTAGAATATCAAAAGTATAATCACGTAACACTAAATACCAAAATTTGTTTATGCCACTCACTGTAATACTGTAATACTAAATTTTTTTGAGAATTTGAGAATTAATATATAACTGTTTTCCTGGTTGCCATAGTCATTTCTGATTGTATCAGAATTAAACATTCATGCTAGTTCCATCTGTAACTGTGGTTTTGGATGAACCCTATGTATAATCCAAGAGCAGACAAATCACATGGATTTGCAATAAATACAGATGTCTTACAGCTGCCTTTCCCTGGAATGTTCTCTTCAAGAGGTCATCCTGGGTTCAAACAACCACAGATTATCTTTCCACTCAGACCGGTATGAGGGCTGATGTTAAATTTGTAGAGCTTGAAGACGGTGCCTGGTCATTCCCTTCAAATTGCAGCAGCAAAAATATCCTGGGGTCGAGTTTAATATCTAAGTAAAGTCCATAAACAGGAGACACTAGGGTTATGAGTGGCATTTCATGGTACAGCTTGGATGTCTGACCCTTTAAAAAAAAAAAAATTAATAGGTTACAGTGAATATGTGGACCACTCATTGGGTTTTAGAAGAGCTAGACTCTTACAGTATGTCTGGAAAGAAAAGGCTGTCCTCAGTTTAAACAGTGTGTAATGTGAGCAGAAAAGGTGTCGTGAATGGCCTACTCCTTGAGCCGACTGTCCTGATGAGTGTATGTTATACCAGTGCACCATAGGGGCACCTGCTGCTACGAACACATTAGGATAAGACCTGTTGTGATGGAGAGGCAATATTGTAGAGCATGGAATGCCTGGCTTTGGAAGGCAAATCTCAAAAAGGTATTGTGTTCGAGACCATAGGAACATGGAAATACTGTAGGCGTTGTGCAGATCTACTGGCACGAACCTGTTCTGTATTTGCATGGCCTGAGTTAGATCTGACCATTTCAACATGGGTGTGGAAGGGATGGATAGAAACCTCCTTCTTTTTCTGGCTGAGAAAATACGTTTACAACCTGCAGTGGGATAGTCGTAGCTCAATCCGGAAGGTCCCAGGTTCGAACCCCAGTTGCTCAAGTTGAGCAAGGCCTTAATCCTTAAGTGCTCAGATGTATAATGAGATGAAAATGCAAGTTAATCTGAATAAGGCCGTCTGCCAAATGCCATAAAATGTAATGGCAAACTTGGTGACTAATATCGATAAACGTTAACGTTAAAAAAGGACCATGTACAGTATCAGGACCCACTGAAATTTGGATCCACAGATTCCACTTTGGGTCTAAATTCTAAATCCAGCATGGCTAACTGAAAAGATTATGGACTATGAGAGGAATGCTAGCGGTATGTAACTATGGAAGGACAGAAACTGAACTCCAGCTCCAGTGAAAAAGGCTCAGTATGTTTTTGTTTTTGGACCATGTTACCTGCCCTAGCAACAAACGCATATGAACCGATAATGCAAAAAAGAAGGAACCCTGTCTCCCACCCCATGCGTAACTCCATGCGTATTGATCGTCAGAGAGGGCCAGACAGAATTAATCTCTTGGTAGCCATAGAAGATCGGTTACCAGACCATAGTTACAAATCACTTCTTTTTGGTGTACACATAGTCTGACATGGAAGGAGTGAGATCTTGAAAGAGAACAATGGCTGTATGACGGCTGTACTTATTGAAAAATCCTGCATCATTCATCACTTTGTCACTTTGCTGAAAGTTCTTGGCATGTGTACAGTACGTCCGTTCACATAAAGGTTTCCAGGTGATTCTCACCCACCCCTGGCTGTGACACTTTGTACAGTATGTCCACTATCGTGAGACTTTGTTAAATCTCAACCTGACCTCACGTTAAGCCACGTTAATTAACTTTATCATTGGTTTCAGGGTTTGTCAATGTTTGGGATTTTTTTTTTTCTCCAGTATGAAACACTGTACTGGGAATACACAGCTCTGTCTCTGTTCGTGTGCAGGAATGATTGAGATGTTGCGCAAGATCAATTTAAGTCGTGCGGTGCGCACCATGCAGCAGCTTTTCCCAGAGGAGTACAACTTCTACCCTCGCTCGTGGATCCTGCCCGAGGAGTTTCAGCTGTTCTCTAATCAGGTACAGAATCATGTGCACAACATGAGTGGGTTTTTTTATTTTTTATTTTTTTAATTATGAAAAAGTAATCGATTCTGTATAATGTTTTCCTTATATGGGAAGTATGAGCTGAAATCCCTTTTTTTGTCATGGATTGAATGATTTTTAAATAAATTCTACATCCTTACATACGGCGCAAAACAATGCACCTTAAACGTCTACGAAGGAACCGAAATTAGCATTCAACTGGTGCAACTAGCTGTTGTACTCATGGCTTGGCTTGCAGAGCATATACTCGTAACTGCTCATAACATTTAAACACCAAGCAATCCAGCTTAAGGCTTCTTTATCAGCAGCTGTCCTTGTACTTGGCACATCCCCAGTGTGCAGTTCTTTCTTCTCACTTTCACTCACACACAGTCTATTTCTGTTTACTTGCTAGTACAGTAACTGGTTCTATGTAAACCCATCTTCAGCCTTTTAACTGCCAGGAAATCAGCGTATTGTGAATGACAAGTATAGATAGGGGATCTAAATGAATTCTATAAGGGTTGTTCAAGTCAAACCGGGATTTCCCGTAAAAAGAAGTTGCAAAAACTGATGGACATTTACTGAATCCCAGTATGGTGATGAGACTCTTAACCCTAGCCGAGGTGGCTCGGAGTCCACTGCGGTCGTTAAGGTGGACGTTCAGTGTGTGGAGCTCATCATCCACAAACTTGCTGAAGAGATGCATTTGTCTATACACACAATCATTCATCAACACCACTTGCACATTAAAGGAAATAAATCTGGACATCCTAAGTCAGACACACTTTTGCCCAATACCTCCTTGGAGCTTGGAAAAGCTTAAAATAAATCTGGAACTGACTTATAATAAGAAAGCTGAAACGCATCCGTATATATATCCGTCAACAAGTCCTCGAAATAAAAAGCATTTTTCCCAACCATAAACCCATATACACGGACGGATCAAAAATGGACAACCACGTTTCGGCAGCACCAACAAAGAAAACAATTTCTACCGGAACAAGATTTAAAAAAACATATTCTGCAAGGCAAAACCAGGAAAACTCTTACAATTTCTGTCTAAAGTACACGTAAAGAACCAAATGTAAAACCCTATTCTTCTGACCAAGACCATGCTATTATGTGATCTATTATTATTATTATTATATCCTTTCAACTTTCTCACTACGATCTTGATCATTTAAATTTTTATAACATACAGTAATAAATCAGCTTAATATTTGATGTGAATCTTGAAATATGAAATAGCCTGAGAAATAGCCTGGCAATAAACCCAAAAACAAACAAACATTAAAGGAACTCGGCTAGGTATTATTGCCACCTCCCCTCTACAGTACTGAACTCACTCTAAGCCATTTCCACATGTTTGTGCCATTAAAGGAGTTCCTGGGAGGCCAAGGCAGACAGTGAAACTAGTGAGGACTAGTGAAAAGCTGGGATAAGTGGTTTGATGCTGCAGGGGAGCATTTACTCTCATAACTCTCAAAAGTCCTGTTTAAACTTGAACTTAGTTTAAAGAGAGCTTCTTAATATTTGAGCTTCTATTATTCGCTCCCCTTTCTGGTTGCTTGGGTGACATAATCTTTTGTCTTTGTCACTATCTAACTGTATAGTACATTTTGATTCCAAATGCTCTAGAGGGCAGCAGAGTTCTACTGTATCTTCTAACCTAGACTATGAATACTCAGAGTTGTGTTTTTTTTTTGTTGTTGTTGCTTAAATTTTTCCCTTTATTTCAACCTTATTAAATGATTTTCTAATGAATAATTTATAGTTCCGTGTGCTGAAGGACAGTGACTCCAGCCTGAAACCCACATTCATTGTCAAACCCGACTCGGGCTCCCAAGGCGACGGCATCTACCTCATCCGTGACCCCGCTGGCCTCCGGGCCATCCCGGGATCACAAGTCAAGCAGGCGGTGGTTCAAGAGTACATTCATAAGCCTCTTCTCATCGACAAGCTCAAGTTTGACATTCGCCTTTATGTTCTTGTCCGTTCGCTGGATCCTTTAGAAATCTACATTGCCAAAGAAGGCCTTTCCAGATTTTGCACCGAACCCTACCAGGAACCGAGCCAGAAAAACCTCAATCGTGTTTACATGCATTTAACGAACTACTCGCTGAACATTCACAGTGGGAATTTTGTGCATTCGGACAGCTCCAACACTGGCAGCAAGCGCACGTTTTCCAGCGTCCTGTATCGACTCGCCTCCAAAGGAGTGGACATTAAGAAAGTCTGGTCAGATATTATAGCGCTGGTTATCAAGACGGTTATTGCACTAGTTCCTGAGCTGAAGGTCTATTACCAAGCTGATATTCCACCAGGCAAACCAGGACCTACTTGTTTTCAAGTAAGTTTAATGATTCAAACCATACGCGGTATGATATGCAGGGATATATGACACACATGACATATATAACAGTTCGAGATGTAAAAATGGAAAGATAAAAAGGAAGGAATCTAGAACAGGAAGATAAAAAGATTTGAATGCAATAAAAGAAAAATTGCACACAAAAAAAATTTGGAATGAATGTACAAATTCACAAATTAAGATATATGAACAGGAACAATTACAGAGACACTAACATACTGTAGGACGAGTCAAAATGGAGCAAAATGTCATTACTTGATCTTCATAATAGTATGCAGCCATTGTGAACTGTAACCATGGCAACAAAGATAAATGAATAACTTTACATTATTCCATGAACAATTCGTAGATCCTGGGCTTTGACATCCTGCTGATGAAGAACTTGAGGCCTGTTCTGCTTGAAGTCAATGCCAATCCGAGCATGAGGATTGAACATGAACAGGAGGTGAAAACAGCAAGTCTAGTCTTTTAATCAAATATTTAAGGTATTCAGACAATCCTGTATAAAAATAGGTGGAGAAACGGATGTATTTAGACAGGTGTTTTGCATGATAAACTACAGTATCTGGCCATAGATAAATATCAGATTTCCTCTGAGCTGTTCGTTGAGCATATGTGAAGATGATTCCTCATGCTGCCAGAACCTACACCTGACCAATTGAAGCAACCCCAGGTTATAACACTGCCTCCAGAGGCTTGTAATGTGGCTAATATTACATGATGGGTGCATCGCTTCATGCACTTCCCTTCTTACCCTGACACACACACCGCTCTGGTATAGGCTCAATCTGAACTCATAAGATCACATGACCTTGTGACCTGTTTAGGCCCAATCCTGTGAGTTCTCATCACATTGTGTTTGTAAATGTTCGCTATTAAACACAGATGTGATCTACCCCACTGTACAGTCGATTTTTACGATGCAACACCACATTTCTCTCATTTTTTTCTCACATGTCCTCATGTAAACAAACCCCATGTCTTTTGTAAAGTTGACAGTTCAACACTTTCTTTCCATGTTTTTGGTAATGCATTGAATTATGCTTAACCCAAGTCTCGTTGTCTTTGCCTGATGCAGACCAATTAATAATCCCTTCATAAACAGTGCCATTTATTTTTTTTTTGGGCCAAGCAGCTTGAGCAGGCCCAGATGACTTTTTTTTTTCTTTTCTTTTTTCTTTTGGATCAAGGAGGGAAGAGGCACAGATGGCAGCAGTTTCAGTCACAAAGCCTGCTCAGCTGGCTGGGTTTCAATCGGAACAGTGACTAAAGTGACATCTGCATTCAGATGAACATGAAAGATGTCAATAAATAAGGTGAACATGAGCTTACTGTACATTCAGTGACCATAATGCTGGAAGGGAAGTGTTTATGTGGCATACACTGAACGAACAGTTATATTACACCGTAGGATCTATATTACTGCCATGCTACGGTCCACTTGAGTCATTGCTGAACAAACAGGGCAAAGAGTACAGTATCATCTCCTGTGATGTGCACATATTTTACTTGCCAGAGGCAGCAAGCTCTCCAACATCTGGATCCTAACAGTCAGCTCTGATAAGAGAGAAATCCCCACACCGCTGAAATGGAGGCGTTCTGGACGGCCAGACTTTCAGACTCTATTCACTGTCTCCACAAAGTCTAGACTACACAATGTTGTCCACTTTGTTCGTTAGATCCTCGCCAACCTAAGCCAAGTTTAACGGTTGTGGCTGAATGATTTGAGGCTGGTTTTGAATTGGGGGATCTTGTTAGGAAAATGTACAGTACTGGGAGAAAGGTGATCAGTCCTACTAGAACTGACTGTTCTAGCCATCGGAGGGCCAAAGTTTCTGTTGAGTCATGTAGTGGGGACAGTGCGGATATCAATGTGTACGTCACCAGGACGTTATCCATGTGCCTATCAAGAGATAGGAGCATATTGTAAAGGGCAGCAGAAAAGAGCCTTATCATAGTGACATGGCTCTGGGTCATTCCTGCTCCTGCTTTTATGCAAATCATGGCCTTGGTGTTATTTTGATGAAGCTGAAACATATTTAGGAATCTCAGCAATATTTGTCTGGATTTGTTATCAGCAAAACCCGAAAGGCTTGTTATGTCTATGCTGTACTGTATTAACATGTGGTTTGGAAGTGGAATAAAATGTTAATTGTTCCCATTGTTCTATTGTTTGAATACCAGGTACATATTTTGTGACTTGTTTACTCACTCGTCGTCTATACCAGTTCATCCTGTACACTCCTATCCCAGGAGACTTGGACAGGGTGCCAATCCATTCAGCCTAATCTGCAAGCACAGGGAGAATATGCAACCTCCATGCACTCAGACCCGAGGTGGGACTTGAACCCACAACCTGAAGGTTCCGCCTGTGAATTGTTCTTGTATGGAAATTCATCCATCCACTATCTAAACCACTTATCCTGCGTAGGGTCATGTGGGGCCTAAATTCCTATCCCAGGAAACTTGGTGCACATGGCAGAGCACAGCCAATCGGAGCATGTAGACTGTAGGAGTACCCATTACATGTAATCTCCACTTACTTAGACCATTGAGATTCAAACCCCCCAACCGTGTACTGTAGGTGCGAGGAAATACTGCTAACCACTAATCCACCTCATTCAAATTCAATACTTTCATTTACTTTATCCTGGAACACCACTAACAACTCCTTGGTGGTATGTCTCAATGTTTCAGGTGTCGCCTGGTGTTTTCGAGTACGTACCTAGTCCAGTCGACGAAGAAGTCAAAGTAGGTGTCATTAGAGATACACTGCGCCTTATGGATCCGGCCCAGAGGAAACCACCCACGTGAGTGTGTTTTTCTTTCAGGGGTCGCTAGACTTAACGAGACACGAGTGCTGATAATGGTAGGAGGAGAAAAGCGAAAGTGAGGAAAGCCTGAACGTGAACTCGAGAGGTCTGTGACATGCTCCCACACGCACATTTACTGTATGTCTTTAGTGTAGTAAGGGTTATTCTGTTTCACATTTTTCCATGCACATTGCTGAACCTTTGCTCTCGCTCTCCGCTTTAACATTTACATGCTGAACATTTGCTATCTAGAGAGACTTGCAGAAGTCGTTTGTAGTTGTAACTATTCCTGCTAGCTTAAGAATGCCATAGGCAAATCGCTTCTTGATAACTAATTAAGCTTCGGAGTGTTCGACCTAGGTCCGGATTTTAGCTAGACTAATGAAAATGATAGTAAAGCTCGTTCTACTGGCGATTGTCAGACGATGTATATAGTGCAGCATATTTTCCATAAATGAATAACCCACACACACTCTTGTCCCAGGTCCCCGAGGTATTAATGTATTCACCACTGTATTCACCACTCTCACCCACTCATCGTCTATATATCCGCTTTATCCTTTATAAGGAGTTACAGTGACCTGGAGCCTATCCCAGGAGACTTAGGGAATGAGGCGGGGGACACCCTGGACAGGGTGCCAATCCATCGAGGGGCACATGTACACACACTCGCATGCTCAATTCATTTATGGGCAGTTGTACCTGGAGTAAACCCACCAAGCACAGGGAGAACATGCAGACTCCATGCACACAGACCCCGAGATGGGAATAAACCCCAGAACCTAAAGGTGCAATGCAACAGTGCTATAGTTTGATTAATTCTACTGCATGAATAACAGAACGCTCAGCTGATTCTCGGGTAATCGTTGTATCTATAGATTTCTGAGATCTACAGTATATGTGTATATGTACTGTATGTGTGTTTATCTGACTGTGTGACTGCACAACAAAGGCACTTCATTACAAGTGTTGTCTGTTGGTTTATTCATCTGATCTGAGTTGATTTGTAAAAACAGAGCTGTTGTCTGGAGCAGGTTGTCACAGAAATGAAAAACAGATTAATCAAGTTCTGCTGCGCGTGTCTTTGCGCATTAGTTTTTGTTGCGCACTTTTTTTTTTATTTTTTAGGATCACCCATTAACGCGCGTTCCGACTTCAGCTTCTTTATGTTTGTTTGTCCGTGTATATGTTCTTATCTCAAATGGTCTAGTAAATTAAAATAAATGGAGCATCGAAATTGTCTTCAGCCCCGAGAAACCTCCACGCCCAACTTTACCATTTACTAACGGCTTAAGGGGAAATAAGACGAGGAGATTAATTTAAACAAGAACTCAGCAGAAGCGAGAACATCAAATTGTTGAATTGCGCGTGGGCGTTCTGCCGCCTTTGTTTTGCATAATAAGGGCTGGAACAGAGAATGTAGTCGAGATTCATGGTTTAAGGCTTCCTGCAATTGTTGAAAAGGATTTGAGTGTTTAGAAACACTTCCCACACATTTCTCAAAGTTCATGCATGATTGAAACTCTGTATTACTGATTTTTCAACTAAAAATGTAGTGACCTTCCTTCTTTAGTTTGAAATAGTTTTGAAATTGCACCGCACCAAATGGACCTGGCCTCTGACCGCCTCAGATACTCATTAAGTAAGCTGGAAAAAAGGCCTCTAGGAGGCACTATATACCACCTCTAGGAGGCATTGGAGTATGTCTCGGAAGGTCCCAGGTCCAAACCGCACAACCACCAAGTTGCCACTGTTGGGCACTTGAGCAGGCCTTTAACCCCTCACCTGCTCAGATGTATAATGAGATAATGTAAAGTTCTGGATAAGAGGCATCTGCCAAATGCCTACAGTAAATGTATCTGGGTTTCACTATATAATATTTTTGACGGATGGAACTGGTGCATAACAGACAGACAAGTTAAAAGGATAGAATAGGTACGAGGGGGTTCTTCCTCAGATGCCTGAAAACCTGGAAGTAGAATTCGCTATTGGCAGTCTGGCCTCTGGTGATAATTCTCAATGCACAGTGCCGCGAATGTCAAACACGATGAGCATGCACTTGGTTGAGCTGCGGACCTGACTTGCCTCTTTTGGTTGTGGAGATGATGGGCTCTTATACTGTGAAGAAATCGTGTGTTGCGTCGTTTTAGGGTCATACTTACTGTATACACCCAAGGTTTGTCACCGGTATGATCCTCAACATGAAGGACATCCATTGCATGCAGACAGACTTCGACACGATGTTCCTTCGCCATGAAGTGGAACTGTCCTCCGATAATCATGTATCTATAAAAAGGCCATCCTTAGCAGCACTGAGTACTCTCCATGTAAAGAAAGCTCCAACCAGTGGGTGATACCGGTGCCATATTTTGCATTGTATAAGGTTGAGTGGCATATGCAACCAAAAAATGGTGATCAGGTTATTAATGTTTAAAGTGGAATTAAAGCCTAAAATCCTATCTGAAGCCAATAAAGCATCACATCCCTGCACCACATCTGGATTTCCAGTTGATTCATCAGTCCTAAGGGAAGTACATGGTCAGCATGACTGACTCTATTTTTCACCTTGATCTTAGTGCTCTCTGCCAGGACATGAATAGCTGCAGGAAAATAGCACTTGGCTTCAGGTCAAATCTATTCATTCACCATCGGAATGAAGGGTTGCGAAACCTAAAAGTAAGAACGAGCAAGATTAAGAAAATCAAGGAACATTTAAAGAAACATTAGTGTTCATCCATTTGTAAAGTATCCAAATCCCAATAATTCAAAACCCTTGACATTTCTAATAGTCATTAGCGCTTTAGTTTTTGCTTAGGTAGATCCTTCTACATCTTGCAATCAGTTAGTATAGCATAGGATCCTGGTTATCCCAGTCATCATCTGTGCTTTTTGCTTTCACTGTTCAAGCAAAACAATCTTACTTGTTTAAATCTGAAAAACTAAATAGAAACACCATTATTTCTGTATCTACTGAATCAGGTCCTCTTGATTATCTGATGACCTTCATTCATTCACATATACAGTACTGTATGGTCTCTGCTTGTCCTGCTATCATTCTAGAAAGAGAGTGTGCGAATGCTTTGTCTCTACAAAACCTAAGCATTGGCTAATTTACTGGAGACTAGCCAGACTGAGAGTGTGGAGATTTCTGCATTTGTGACTCACTTACTGATGATGTAAAAGGGTTCTGCGTGGATGCCCTGAAAGATGCCAAAACAGGCTATGACGGGTGTGTGGGTAAAAATTGCTGCTGTAATCATTAGGACTGTCCAATGCTCATGTTTGTTCATAATGAACATTCATTTCAACACACACTACTGTTTTCCTTTACTCATCTACAACTCTGCATTGATCAGCTATAACATTATTACCACTAACAGGCTATTTGAAAAACATTGCTCACCAGCTATGCACAGCAAACTAGTGACGGGTTCATGGGCTCAACCAAAGGCCAATTCGTCCGGTTTGATCCCACAGAAAAGCAAATGCAGCACACATCACCAAAGAAAGTAAATGCTGGCCCATTAATTAAGGAATATATAATAAAAATAGAAAAAAAAATATATATAGTAAAATGACATAGTAATAATGATAGAAATGTCATTTAGTGCAGTGTAGAACCGTGTCCAGTTATTGGCAAGATAATGTGCAAGATTGCAGTTCAAGTTCACAGTGTGCAAGAATGTGCAAATAGCCTGCGGGAAGAAACTCCTCCTCAGTCTTTCAGTGTTGGCCTTCAGGGAGTGGAAGCACTTTCCTGACTGCAACAGAGAGAACAGTCCATTGTTGGGATGGCTGAGGTCTTTCACTATCTTCCTGTCCTTGGTCTGCTTGTTGTACGTAGATCGATTGAAGGTCAGGGAGCTCGGTGCAGATGATGCGTTCAGCTGATCAAACCACCCTCTGTAGGGCTCGCCTGTCCTGCATGTTGCTGTTCCCGAACCAGGTTGAGATGTTTCTCATCAGGATGCTCTCTATGGTACAGGAGTAGAAGCACCTTAGAGGTCAGTCTAAAGTCTCTTGGGCGTCTAAGGTGATGGGCCTTTTTCACCACGATGGTGTTCTGACAGGACCATGACAGGTCCTGCGTGATGTGAGCACTGAAGTAACAGAAGCTGTCCACTCTCTCCACTGGGCTCTTGTTGATTGCGGAGGTCTGGTAGTTCCTCTCCTGCTTAGTACTAAAGTCCATTATCAACTCCATTGTCTTGCTGACGTTCAGGAGGAGATTGTTCCTCTCGCACCAGTTCTCCAGATTTCCAACCTCCTCCAGATAGGTTTCTAATCGTTGTCAGATATCAGGCCCACCACGACAGTGTCGTTATAATATCTTAATGATGGTGGTGGGGTTCGTAGTGGCTATGCAATCATATGTGTACAAAGAGTACAGCAGGGGGCTCAGAACACAACCCTGGGGGGCTCCAGTGCTGAGAGTGAGGGAGGCTGGGACATGTAAGGCCAGAGAGGCATTACCCCTTACAACCTACATCATTCACTTTCAATGTCCCATGGGATGCATCAGACAAAAAAAATCATCCAATCCAGAGAGACCTTACTCCACAACCCACAGCACCCGAAATATCCACTGCCAATGTCCTGGTGCCAGACACCACAGCACACCCCAAGAGGTCCTACAGAGCCATTGCCGAGGGGCCAGAGCCACCCTGGTATCACAAGAGGAAGCCAAAACTTAGGTGTTTTTAATGTAAATGGATGGCTGATAGATGTACACTTCACCCAGAAGATTGGTTCCCTGTTGAGTCTGGTTTCATCCTCATTGCATCTCAGTGAGTTCTTCCTTGACACGGTCACATCTGGCTTGCTCATTGAATATTTATCCAGATTTCTTTAAAGCTGCTTTTTGAAGCAAAATGGTAAACCATATGGCCAAAGTAAATTATGAAGCCACCTCACTATGACATCCATATTTGCTTGTTGAACATCTTATTACGATTTAGTCCCTCTTTGCTGTTATATTAACTTCTATTCTTCTGGGAAGGATTTCCACAAGGCTTGTGGGATTTGAAATCATTCAGCCATAAGAGCATTGGTGAGGTCATGCACTGATGTTGGGTGAGGGGGTCTGCTGTTCCAGTTTGTCCCAAAGGTGTTCAGTGGGGTTTAGATCAGGGTTCTCTCATGGCCCTCCTTGTCAAATCATATGTTCATAGAGCTCGCTTTGTACACAGGGGCATTGCCGGGGTATGAGTGAAGGGAAATTGTAACACTACAGTATATATACAAAGCTATATGCACTTTTGTGGAAACTGTTTGCGAAAGAACCACGTATGTTTTATAGTCAGGGTTTCACATACAGTACATATGGCGATACATACTCGCTTGTGCAAATTCGGCTCATTTCTTTTTCCGAATGCACTAGTGTTTCAAAAGTTTTTGAAATCAATTAGAGGACAATTTTAGGGCATGCCTTTACTCTGTAACTCTTGCTCAAATATTCTGTGGTGTTAAATCTGGTGATCACCTGCTGGCAACTTTTTTGCCATTCTGTTGATGGCCATATGCTTTCTGTGACATTGGATAAGATAACTATTGGTCACAAGGCTGAAAATCACATTACCTTTCAGAAGCTAAGTTGAATGAAATTTCTCTCTGATGGTGTAGGTCATAGAGAAAACACTTATTTAAAAAAAAAAAAAAAAAAAAGCATGGGCTTAACCTATTACTGTATTGATATTGGCAAAATACTCTAAATATCCCTTGTTTTATGTGTGTTTGATTGTTTTTTCCATTTTCAGTCTTTTAAAAAATATATATATATATAATATTGCTTTTTTATGTTTACATAAAACTAATGTCCCATAAAATTAGATTGAGGGAAATAAACACAACCTATTGCACCTCATCAGTTTGGGCAGGAGCATTAAAGATGGCTGCCGTGAAATTAAGATAACTGCGGCGAGACCACACACGTCTAGCATATAAATATATATGGATTGAAAGCTGAAAAGTATATATCTATATTTAGTATAATACAACAAGATTTTGAAGGTTTAATGAGTTTACACCTAAAGTACATTCTGTCTTGATCCATAAGTAGAATGTTAGCTGGACAACAGATTCTGTTATAAAATAAACGTTTTACACGTTTTCAGTAGGTTAACCCAGTCACCTGTTTTCTTTGTCAGCAGATCAAACCAAGAAGCCATCATCGAGGACGCTGGATCGGACGAGAAGGCGGAGCTTGTCGAGTCACTTCCGTCTCTGTGTCTAAAACAAGTCTTCCCCAAGTACATGAAGCAATTCAACTACCTGCGAATATTAGAAAGAATCACTGACATTTTCTTACGCTTCCTCGGAGTCAAAGGAACCATGAAACTCGGCCCGACCAGTTTCCGTACTTTTATCAGGCAAGACTGATCGATTCTTCCTTTTGAAAGACATCATTGAGCATGCTGGTACAGGAAAATAATCAACATCCGTGTGATGTGCAATTGCTGAAAGTGTTTTATTCCTCTTATACTAAATGAGATTGTAATGTAAACATATTATTGTTTTGATTGTCTTAACCAATCATTACCTTTGTTACAAATATCTGGAGACTAAAAGCTAAGAATTAAATTAGCTCCTCTGAAATTTACAAAGGAAATCTGGAGATTTCATGTGAATGAAGCCATAAAACTGGTCAACATGTTACAGAACACTTAGCCGCAGTGGATAGCTTAGGAAATAGGATCGGAAAACGGATAGCTTGTCAGCGATTCATGGAAAAGACTCATCTGTCTGTGGGAACCGAACACGCCATCATTCACCAACACCAGTTATACATTACAGGGACTCGGCTGGGAGTCGCAATTTGTCTTCCATCTTTACAGGAAGCTAACAACACATACAGACCAACAAGAATGAAGCAGTACAGTACAGCGAGATCAATGCGGGTTGATGATTAATTGTAATGTTTTCTCACCTTCATACTAACATGCTGCCTCTTGTAGGAATTGCAAGCTGAGTAACAACAGTTTCACCATGGCATCAGTGGATATCCTGTACATCGACATCACCCGCCGCTGGACTGGAGCGGTCTCCGACTCGAGAGAAGCTGGTAAGCAAAATAGTGTTTTGCATTTTGTCTGACAAGTGAGTACTGTATATTAGAACTTGTACTGTAATAGCGTTTACATTTATGCATGTAAAAAGGATGCAATGGGTCAATGGGATTGCTCTATCATACTACTTACTGATGAGAAGGTCCTGGGTTCAAACCCCAGCACCAACAAGCTGAGCAAGGGCCATAACCTCAACTATCCTGATGTATAATGAGAAAAAAATCGAATCAAATAAAATTTACTCTGGATAAGGGCGTCTGCCAAAATGATCAGGGTCACAGTGGACCAACCTAACAGCTCTTGGAGAGACACAGCTCATGTTTGTCTGGTTCTTTTTCTTTGTGATGTCACAAATTTCCCTGAATATTTATTTTAGCTAAAGCATATGCAACGACAGTAATATCACTGTGGCTTCCTCCTTAAGCAGGAATGGGGCTGCAGGCATTCGTGGAGGCCTTTTGCTTCTTGGCCTCGCGCAAGTTTAAGGGGACACCACTGAGGGACCAAGTGCTCTCGCTGCTGGAGCTCTGCGAAGCTACACTCGAGGGGGAGGGACACGATGAGAAGCCACGCCCATCGAAATCTCACCACGGTCTCAATCCCGCTCCCGTTCCGAGCGCCCTCAACTCCCCTGCTGCCACTCGCCACCTTCAGCCTTCTGGGAAGGCGAACGTGAAGACCTGGGAGGCTGAACCACACAGCACGTCTTAAACCAGGAAGCAATAATGGAGAAGATGTGAAGAAAAGAAAATCATTGATCTATTATGCATGGGAAATCATGTCAAAGACATAATGCGGTTAAAGGCAAAGTAAAAACTATTTAATGTTAAAGACATATAGCTTTTACTATATCAGGTAACTACTGACTGCACCTGGGATTGCTTCATACACCTAATATATCGTGAAATGAAACGCATATCTAACCTGTGTATTTTCCGACAACATGAGGCAAGTCATTCTTATTTATTGTGTGCTTCTGATGCCAGTACTTAGAGACTCTCACTCGTGTGTATTCTGATACTAAGGAAATTGCACTGCGTTGCTCAAAAACACGGTTTGTAGAACAGAAGCTTGCGCATCACGTGATCACAGAATCAGGGACGGCAAATTATATCTAATCTTAAAGGGATCTTAAATGGATTCGTAGCATTGACGTCTCACGACTGACGAGCTACGATGTGGCCGACGATTCCTCTAAAAAAGCGGCCTTATAATGAAATCGTGGTGTTAACACCATATTATGACACTGAGTGCACTAAATGTTTATTTTTAAAACGACTACTGTATTTATGTTCTGAATATTTTATTTAATATTCTTTTCAGAGAGCATCACTGTTGTATGTATGATTGCGTCTGTTACATCATAATAATGAGATATTTAATTGCATAATACTAATCTATATAATATTAATATATAATATATGAATATAATATTTTATTTTATATATATATATATATATATATATATATATGTACAGTATATACTGTACATACAGTATATTAAACACACATATATATATATATATATATATATATATATATATACTGTATATACACACACACACACATGTCTATAGTACAGTGTATATATACGTATATACCTGTACTGTCAAGCCCGAAATTATTCATACCCCTGGCAAATTCTGACTTAAAGTTACTTTTATTCAACCAGCAAGTTTTTTTTTTGACTGACAAAAACATTAACGTTTTGCAGTGGCCCAGCCAGAGTCCTGACTTAAATTCAGTTGAGAATCTGTGGAGGGAGCTAAAGATTAGGCTGTTGGCCAGGAGCTCATCACTAAAGACATAAAGCAAAAAGGCAAAGGCAAAAAGCTGGTCAGCAATTATATGAAGCGTTTAATTGCTGTAATAGCCAATAAAGGCTTTTCAATTAATTATTAAGAAGGGTATGAATAAGTTGGACATGCCACTTTTTTATTTACATTTAAAATTATTACTCATCTCAAAGCTTGACTGTGTGTGTGTGTATGTATATGTATATATATATATATATATATATATATATATATATATATATATATATATATAATGAGTGTGTTTCATATTGCACTTTTTATCTCTAATGATTTTTGGATGGTCATGTGGAATAAAGCTCTCCCGAATGCGATGGTTTGTTTTTGTGTACTTACTTACTTAAATAGTTACATTTTCATACCTCCACAATAAATTTCAACCTTGTGTGCACTTGAGCATTCATGCAAATAGCCTGTGCTGTCGCAGCAACAGTGTAAAATACACTCACTGGCCTGCAACCTAATCTGCCAATCACATGGCAGCAGCTCAGTGCAGTTAACTGTGTAGACATGGTTGGGACGATCTGCTGAAGTTCAAACATTAGAATGGGTAGGAAGTGTGATTTTGACATGGCGCCGTTGTTGGTGGCCAGACAGGTTTGTCCGAGTATTTCCAAAAACGGGGATTTTCAAACACAACCATCCCTAGGGTTTACATAGAATAGTATGAAAAACAGAAAATATCCAGTGAGCAGAAATTCTCTGGGTGAAAATGCCTCATTGATGCCAAAGGTCAGAGGAGAATGTCCAGACTGGTTTGAGCTGATATAAGGGCAACAATAACTCAAGTAACATCTCATTACAACTTGAGGTATGCTGAAAAGAATCTCTGAAAGAATATCATGTTGAACCTTGAAGCAGATGTTCTATAGCAGCAGACGTCCACACTGTGGGTCATTCCTGTCAGCTAAGAATGGGAAATTAGACAGTGGAAGGGGGATGGTACTGTAGGGTCAGAACAAAAAGAAAGCAAGGACCCATCCTGCCTTGTATTACCAGCTCAGACTGGTGGTGGTGGTGGTGGTGTAACGGTGTGGGGATTTTTTTCTTGGCACAAATTAGACCCCTTTGTACCTACTGAAGCCTGACCATGACAAGCCTTTTATTAGCACAGGATAACGTGTCATGTCATGAAGCTCCAACTGGTTTCTAGAAAATCGCAATGACTTAACTGTACTGAGATGACCTCCACAGTCACCAGATCTCAGTCCAACAGAGCCACATTTGGGATGTGCTGGAACTGGAGATTCCATCATGTTTATAATGGATAATGCTCTCATGTCAATATTATGGGCCAAAATCTCTTAAGGAATGTTTCCAGCACGTTGTTGAAGCTACACCATGAATTTAAGCAGTTCTGAAGGCCAAAGTGGGTATACAATTCAGGTCAATAGCTTTATATGACATCTGAAATATATAATTAGATCTTGTACGTCTGGAATTCAATAGGCAAGTACTTACACATATCTGAGAAAAATGATGGACTTGCTTTTGAAGAGCACAGTATAATCAAATCAAAACAAGCACACAGATATATAAAATATCTAAATAAAACTTTAATTATCCTAGTTGCCAATGTACATGTCAATTGCACAGCCACATTTTCATAGTTCTTAACATGGACATCATATCTCTCTGTACATTATTGTTCTCGTCATCCTCGAAAGAAGCCAATACTTTAAACATACTTACAAAAGTTTCTCTACAAGGATTATACAACATATAATAACATAGTCTTATATATTCAGTTTGAGATTCACGTCTCTTTTGACAAAGCTTATATACCACATCGACTGCTGAGAACGGGTGTGTGCCACTGAGATACCTGACGATCTAGAGCGAAAGGAAAACAAACGGACCTGGAGCTGCGAGCGAATACTTCTCTTTGTATGCTGCACGATCAACACGATGACTCGATCACTTCGAAAAAACGATGTTGCGGACAGATTGTCATTTGGCAAGGTGTACAGTTCAGTTCGGAGGTGAGCTACTGAATCTCATGGGTTTGAAGCACGGCTAGAGTTTCAGGATTAAATAGTGCTAGAATGCGAAAGAGCTGCAGGTTCATTTCTATATCACTGGCTACAAATTCCAAGAAAGAAAGCACCAAACTCATTCGGATTTATAAAAATAATAATAAAAATCCAGGAAGTGCTTCCGGTTCAGGGCCGTTCGCTCACAAATGAGCGCCTTGATTTTGACTACGTATTAATTCATCTGGAGGTCGTGTTAAAAAGTAAAGCGAATTTGTTTTTCACACTTTGATTTGCTACATGGTTTAGACTTGTATCCATTTTCTTATTCCTATTCGATTATCTTCAAGGAACAAAGTCAATTGCTTATGAACCTTTTGCAAACATGTGACAACCATGACGTCAGTCACAACAGTGTACGTCAGAAGCATCGTTAACCAACATCAGTCTACTATGTATTTCTGTTGAGGTGTATTTCGGAGCCAAAAAAGAACATATATTACCTGATGATTACCTGATGCTTTGTCACACAGGAAAAAAAGCATAAGCTAGCAACTGCTATCTTTTGTTAGCCTTCAACCCCTTGTTCCACACACCAAGCAGTGCCTTTGACCAGGGGCTAAAGAGGGATTTGAGATTCAGCCTTGCCTTAGGATCTATTTGCCAGAAGATATTCGGACCGACTTTGAAGCAATGGCTAAGTGTTGTTTAAGACGACATAATGTTACCATCAAATTTTAAATGTAATGTAAGTAACGCCTCTTTTGTGGGACCAACGTTGTGACGTCTCGCGCAAAAGGTCAATAGGCATGGGCGTAGCTGAGTTTTTATGATGCAAGCACCAAACAGCAGTTCTGTGGTAGGTCCAGGTTGACCTTCAATCTTACCACCTTCGAATTAGCAGAACCACAAGTTCCAGTGGGCTACCACTGCTTATTTTGGCATTTCAAACAGGAATTAAGATAACTTGAGGAAAGAGATTGTAACTTCCATTTAAAAAGAACCATCTATACATCCGTCTATCCATCCATTATCTATACGCTTTTTCTGTGTAGGGTCACATGAGGGCTTAAGCCTTTTTCAGGGAACCTAGGGCACAAGGCAGGGTACATTCTGGATGCCAACCCCACACACACACACTGACACAATTTGGAATCAGCCTACCCCACATGCCTAGGAGGAAACCCTCCAAGCACAGCACAGGGAGAACCAGAGGGCCGGAGATTCGGTTAACAGGGCCGAAATAAAATGATGTGTTTTTGTGCTTCTGTTTTCTGTAAACTCTCTGGTTAAACTAAATCTTTCGCATTTTGATCACGACGTATATTAATAAATCAGCGGGACAATTGCATTCAAAAATAAAACGACACATTTAAACACCAGTAACATTGCAAATGTATGGAAGTCCTATCAGTGGAACACATGTTCAAGTTTATATGTATATATACTTTTATATATATACACACATATATATATATTTAATTTTATAGAATATTTACAGAATACACCTTCTGTCTTGCTACACCTTTTTGTATTCCTCTCTCTCTCTCCCTCTGTTAATGTAAAAATAGCGATACCATTTTCATTTTTGAGTGCCCTGTTGCATCGCTAGATTATTCAGAGTCACGTAAAGATAGCCACATTTGTCTCTCGTGGTTCGTAGTGGTGAGGGGAGAAAATGGCTGAATTCAAGCTTCACCATATCGCATGTCATAAATAACCGCATGTGGCTCCTTAAAGCAGTTAATACAAAAATAAACAAGCTCTAGATACACTGAGACTGGACTATTGACTAAACCATAAAGAAAAACCACTGCCTTCAAAGAAAGAAGGCACAGAGTTACAGAAACGGGGAACAAAACGACACACTTAGAATGTGCAAATTTCCATCGAATAAATTTGGTTGCGGTGCCGTCGAAGTTGCAGACGTTAAATTATGAAAAAAGAAAATGAAAAATCATCATCATGAGTCTATGGAGGCTGTTTTATCATGATGCATAAACATTAATAAATAATGTATAATAACAGGAACTGAGTGCATACTTGGTGTCTGGAGTCGTTAACAAAGTCTCAGGAAGTATCGATCGGGTAAAGTGGAAACCGTTTATGAGAAGGTTAAAAAAGAAACTGCAGAGTAGAAAGCTATCAAGAAATGGCATAGCTAGCGGAATAAAGTGAAAAGTGCTGTCGAAGCTTCAGGAGGTGATCTCATTGATAAATTCATGATATATTGATAATTATCATATTATTATTATTATTGATATTATGTCATATCATTTGGTATTAAACTATTATGCATTTTTTTTAAATGATTATTACTCAAGTACTGTGCACACACGACCTGTGCGTCGTATTTAACCGTTAAATTTTTTTTTGCCAAGACTGTGTTTAAAAATAAATAATACTTTTGACTCTTTAGCTTACAGACACAGGTCAAGGGATAAAGGGGCTGCAGTTTGTTTTTTTTAAGGCTTATCATGTTAATAGCTCACAAAGTGCACTACATATGGGATGAAGTCGAGCGGTCTGATAGAGTCCAGTCCAGGGTGCAAAGAAGCACTTGATGTCCTGAAGAAGCGTGGTATTCATGTAACACTAAACGCTTCAGAGAATGACCTTTTCCAATAAACGGTCGGAACGTTTACGAATTTAGCACATCGAGTTGTAGTATCCGTATTGATAAAGCGATGTACCAGGACGTCCTGTATGTTTACGTATAGAGATTTACATCTAGTGGTTTGTCCTAAACTGATGTAGCAGACACTACTGCTATAGGTCACAGAGACAAGTCTTTTCCAAAAGCAGGCAATACAATGCAGCGAATTCTTTTGAAGCAGTTTATCTTTTTTTTTTTCCAGGGGGAAAAAAAAAAATACAGCTTCATTTTCTCCTCCAGTGACATCAAGACGTATATCCTGTCCTCATCCATTCTTTCAGTCCTGGTTAAGACTTGAACGGTTCTCTGTTTGAGCTTCAGCAGTTAGAGGAGTTGCGAAACTCTCCGTTCTCAGTGATCTGCAGCTTGGTGGGGTTCGTGGGCGAGATGCCGTTGCGTGTCTGCATGCTGTAGCGCTCCTTGAGCTGAGACAGGGCGCCCATGAGTCTCGAGTTCGCTGCGTCCAGAGAAACGATCCGCTTTTCCTGCAGAGAAAGAAACAGAGGCTTAAATAAGCCAATGAAATTTCCCCTATTGTGACATCATATTAGAAGACCCCACTATATAAACACACAAACTTTGGAGGAACTGAGACTGTATTTTAACAGGGTTTTAAGAAACAGGGTTTGTTTAGAAATTTCGTTCTACGTTGTAAAACAATTCTGAAGGCAATCATTTCCTTTGAAGAGTAATAATTTGCAATAATTTCCTTTGAAGAGTTAATACTGAGATGTGTCTTCAATGTACAATTTCTAAAGGCTTCATAAATACTGTAAATTGATGATTTCTGAGGCTGGTAATTCTAACTGAACTTTTTCTCTGCAGCAGAGCTACGTTTTGGTCTTGCTTTCCTGGGACGGTCTTCATTAGAGCCAGTTTCTTGATGGTGCTTGATGGATTTTTCAAATGCACTTGACAATACTGTTCTTGCAAGGACTGACATTTTGTCTTAAAATAATAACACATTGTTGTTTTTGCTGTTAATACTTAATTTCCTAATGCATATTTGTTATTTCAGATTTTTGAAAATATCCATTATTGTTCTAGAATGTAGAAAATAAATACAAACTTGTGTCCAGACTTTTGACTGGTACTGATTAAATTGTTCCACTATGCAAGTCTCTCTGGTCGAGCTGTTACTATAGAAACAATAAAGTAATAGAATGAGCACAGCTGGAACTACTGTCACAGCTGCTGTTAAAGAACAAAAATCAACACTTTCTAAACAGTCCGACTGGAGAATTACACAACAAAAAAAGACTGAAATCATTAGCGCTAGACTTCTCATTACGTCTTATTTCTGACATATCTACTCAGTCATGCTGAGTACAGAACTGTGCAAAAGTTTTTAGCCACCCTTTATTTCTTCATGGCGGCAAATTGCCTAAAAAAATCGTTGTTTATGTAACAACCTCAGCAGCAACCTCATTTCCCCTCTCGTCTGTTCCAACCACCCAGCATTCAGCATCACCAGTATGCTAATCACCGGCCTGATCATCTATCATCATCGACACCTGTTTCTGATTGGCTCATGGATAAAGTTTGATGGTTTTTATGCTTGAATGATTCACTGTATAGCTTAACAACAACAACAACAACAAGAAAAAAAACTGCTCAGGTACAGGGACTGGATTAAAACCGAGAGCTAGAAACAGACTTTAAAAAGCAACAAAAAAAATATAAGAAAGTCTGAATCTTTGCAAGCTAAATATGAAGAAATGTGGGGGTCAAGACTTTCGCACAGTACTGTAGATGATTAAAAGTAAAAAAAAAAAAAAAATTTTTTTTTATATATATAAATTAGTAAATTAGTTTAACATGATAATTAATGCTAATGATTGGAACCTGGGCTTTGTCTCACAGGGAGACATTAATCGATGCGTTATACAATAGCGTCAGAGCTCAGGATCGAACCACAGCCCCTGGAGCTATTGGGTGGTAAAACCACCCGCTGTGCCACTGTGCCTCTATTAGTGCAGCTGTTAGTGTTTAATGCATTATAATTACTATTTATTTCTGCCAATGTTTTACTTCAGAGAGATATAATTCAACTAAACTAAACAAAGTTTTAATAATATTAACAACGATTTTTTTAATTTCTGTGAACATTCTAATATTTTTAAGCACTCGTACCTGTGCGTCTATAACTTTCTGCTTGGAGTCGATGACGGTCTGCATGTCAGCATGATCCTTTTTCAGCTCGTCTTCAACAGACATCAACCTGCATTCAAAACATCATCATCATCATCATCAAAACATGGGCTCAATGTTTTGCACTGAAAATGTACTCTGGTTATATCCATAATAATCTCAGTTAGCTGATACTAGATAAGAGCTCACAGTTTTATCCATCCAGACCCGTACATGCTCAGCACTAATGAAAAAGAAAACTTTATCCGAGTACAGATCACAGTTTTTCATTTCTTTGTTTGTTTGAGCTAGTCTGTTCTAGCCTGCTGCTTTTTCATTCCATAATGAGCGCTCGGTTCGGTGTGGTTTACTTCAGTTCAGTGAATTTGACAGAGCTGAACATTTTTTGTTAGTCGCCTCAGCTCTTGACATTTCTCTCCCATTCATTATCCCGATAAACACTTAAAAAGAACTCCTAAATAAAGATTTTAAAGCGTCGAAAGCAAAACAACCGGCTTCGACATAAATCTAAACCTTATTCAAAGAATACAGCAAGATGACAAAAAGACAATACTATCTAATAAATATATTTTTATGAGGGAAATAAAGCACTCCTAGTCGTGATCTATGGTTCTAGTATTTTATGCCTAACCGTTCAAGTGTGTACTGATCTGAACACGGTTGCTTAGCAACTGGGAAATCTGGATTGCTTATGATTGACAGTAACAATTAGCTATAATTAATACACTAGCTATGTTTACATGGACAATATTTTTTTTCAATCTGATAGAAATCATTCCAACTTAACTGTTTACATGGACGCGGATTTGATTAGATTGACATGCGTTCACATGCTCAAAGCATTTAATCAGAATAGATATATTTTTTGACTTGGTTATGCTTTCTCTGAAGCATAGAATCTACCCGAAATATAACATGTTTTCCAATGACTCCCACCTTCCGTGTTTTAATTGGTTGCAAGAATTTAGTGTCATCTGTGATTGGTTAAATGCTTTACTACATATTAAATGCGAGCCACTCAGGGCTTCTTCCCCACCCAGAGACCCAGTCGATGAAAGTAAGGACAGGTGGGAGAGAGAGTGTTGTTCTCATACAGTTTACTGATCAGGAATGGAATATACCGTCTATACAGTTTACAGGGTCGCGGAGGGCCTAGAGCCTATCCCAGGAGACTTATTGCAAGTGATGGGGTACACCCTGGACGGGGTGGCAATCCATCACAGGGCACACACGCATACAGTATACACAATCACACGCTCATTCACACACTATGGCCAATTTGGTAACGCCAGTCTTCTGCAAGTCTTTATAATGGATGAGGAAACCGAAGAACCTGAAGAAAACCCACCAAGCACAAGGAGAACATGCAAACTCCATGCACACAGACTCGTGGTGGGAATCGAACCCAGACCCTGGAGGTGTTATGCTCACGTGGAGCAAGCGTACACACGGCTAATATTTTTCTACTGAACGGACTATCATTCTGAATACAATCTCATCTCAAAGGGCTGGATTGGGTCAGACTGTTCCGATTGAGGTGTTTATATAATGCTGTTATTCGGATTATGAGTGGAATATTAGGGTCCATGTAAATTTAGATTTTTTTTTTTTTTTTTTAATGTTAAGGCAGAACACTATCATCAGAATGATGTTTATTTACCTCAGATGTTCTGGGAAAATGACTAAGAATTATTAAGAAAAGACTCCATGTGACTGAAATTAAACTCATTTTATTTAGCATCAACTGCTAACCAAACATATGTGGGTTCTGCTATATCAAGACACTTAATAACTCAGGAAGCTTTATTTCTTATACTTTACCTCATCATATGTTCCTACAAATGCTTTGTTTGTCATTTTGTATATTTTGGTGGTTTGTACTGTATACTCTCACTGAATTTCCTTCTTGTTTTTAGCCTGTTTAATTTCACTAGCAAGTTGCTAGCTACAGTAGCTAGCTAAAAAGTTAGCAAGCAGCCTATACAGCCTGTCATGTTGTTGTATTTAATTTAGTACAGTACAATATTAATAGAACTTTTTGTCACCATGTTTACAGTGACATAACCTATTAATTGTTCTCAAGTTAATATTATTGCTAGTGTGTAACTTCATTGAGTTTTTTTTCCCCCTTAACAATTAGTTAAACCTAGGCTGAGCTTCATTGTGTTCCCTACAGAAGCATATAAACAATTTTCCAACAACTGTGAGAGTCAGAAGCCTTAATTACAGAGCTCAGTCCTCCCATAACTAATATTTAATATTAGTAAATATTTAAAATGATGCACTGTTGAATTACAAATTCTGATAATTGAGTCTCTTCTAATGTGTTTTGATGTTGTAGTAACAACTTGTTCAATGAGACTTGATAAAATGAAATGAACTACACTACTTATATACAGTATTATTACAATTTTTGGAAGGAGTCTCCAGTTTCAGTGCTTTGTGAAAAGAAACATGTTTTCTGTAACATGACCAGCAGTTTGTCTTACTAACATTTACATGATGAATAAAATCTACAACATTGCATGCAACTACAAAACACACCTCATCATGGGTTATTCCTTACATACTACATATCTGGTCATTGGCCCAGAGTATACCGTCCTGGACATACAGCATATAGCAGACTGTGTCTCACCTACTAATGATGCTCTTCATCTGCAGCTCTTTGTCTTCCTGCTGGCGGTGCAGTCTCTGCTCAGCTTCCTCCAGACGGTTCTGATATTGCAGCAGCAGCTGCTGAGCCTGATCGTCCTGCGAGTGCAGACGAGCCTCACACTGCTCCAGCTGCTGCACACACACACGTAGCTGATCCTGCAGCACGGATATCTCTGCCTGATACTGAGAGGAAGAGGGAGACCATAAGGGACATTGCGGTAAGTACACACATCCACAAACAGACTAGTTTATTTACAAACTCTCTGGAAGGATTTGAACAGGAAAGCTTTTGCTTTTGCTGTAAATTGAAGACATTTGGGTTTGAAGTCAAAATATGAGCATAGACCAAAGACAAATTTAAAAAACATCAGATCAGAGCCATCACACCAATGACATCCACTGGGCAGGGGTGAAGGTATCACAATCAACCGTCCAACAAAAATACTGCAAGGAAGGAAAATGCAAAATATAAAGTTTTGCTTACTTAAAAAAAAAAAGATCTATTCCTAACCAATCTAAAAATTGGGTGCTTCACCACCAGAGGCCATATTTCAAGTTATTTAACACATCTAAATAATCTATTAAATATCAGAAATTTCTCATCGATTGTGCTATTATATTAATATTGTCATTTCAAACCCAAAAGTCTTCATTATATAGAAAAATCAAAAGGACTAGCCGTGATGTTCCAATACTTTTGAAGGGTACAGATTTCTACCTTTATTGCTGAGATTATGCACAACAATTTAAATCAGAACTGATGAGAGAGGGGGAAAAAAACGCTGGAACAGAAAACGTGATGTTCAACGTATAACTTTTCACCATCAAATATGTGAAAAAGGGACATTCAAGTCAAACCAGGACATGTGATAAAAATGTCTTGTGAATAAAGGTGTAAAACCGATTTACGCAAGACTTCAAGCGAAGGACAGTGATGAGGCTCTTAGCCGCAGCAAAATATTTAAATGGTACAAACAATTTAAAGAACAAATTACAGGAACCCGGCTGGGAGTTATTGATGCACCCCCTTACGATCCTGACCTCACTTCTCTATAACCTCTACGATCCATTTCCACATGTTTGGGTGGAGTTCCTGGGAGGCCAGCGTTTCAGATGTGAAGCAGATAGTCCGACTATGGCTGAGAAAAGCTTTCTAACTTGGCGGTATCGAAGCACTAGTGAAACACTGGGATAAGTGCATTAGTGTATATGGTGGTTATATAGAGAAATAAAGGTTGTTTTTACTCTCATAACTATGTTGTGTGACTCTGCACAATCACAAGTCCCAGTTTGACTTGAACACTTCTCGTAAAAAAGAAGCAGTTTGATAAATAGTTGAAGATGATTAAATGCTGATGATGCCTTTGACTGGAGCTGTCTCACCACTTTAATCTCATGTTAAGTGTAGCTGTTTGAAGTGAAAGCATTTTATCACGTTTTTGGACTGGATGTACTGGATTAAAATTTCTTAGTAAAGCAGTATGAATGAAGACATAAAAAAAAGTTAAGAAATGTACATTAAAAAGTTCAGAAATGGCAAATTCACATTATTAATGCTGGTGTTATTAACGCAGAACTGCATATTAATGTTCTGTAACTGAATTGTCAACTAATTCTTACAAACTTCTGTGTCATACAGTATGTAAAAGTATTTCCCACTCCTTACAGACATTTAAGACATTGTAGATGTTCTATATTTCATTAACACGTCTTTATTATACATCACTTTGACACAATGAGTTCAGTCTTTGTTCTGTCTTCAGTGCAGTTCTGCTGAAGAAATGGCATTTGCCCCCCTCCCAAAAATGGCTTTTTTTTATTCCCTCATACCGAGACATGCAGCTCAGTAACTAAATATATCACAGCACAAAGGAATAACTAACATTAATATACTGGAAATGGCTTTTCAGTGTATTGAGGGATCTGGGAGAAATGACTAACCTCGAGCCACCAGATTTCTCGATTATTATATTTGAAGGTAATTTCAGAATTAATGATGCTATTATTTAACAGATCTACTGAGAGAACTTGTCATACGATAAGACATACATCATGAAATTTTATTAGACACTTTCATATTTTTTTTCTGTCTTAAAGATCTATGGTTGAAACTGGTCTTCTGATCACTGCATAATTCCTTGTTAATTCATAATTTTAATATAGTCATTATTATTGTAGAACAGGAAAAAAAGTGAGATGTGTATGTGTGGGTTTGTTTGTGTGTGTCTGAGTTTGTTTGGATTATTACCTTCTCATTGAGCACCTGATCGTCCCTGCGTGGATCTGTCTCTGAGTCCTGCTCTAAGTACGGCACATTCATCAACCATGCAGCCGTGCGATCCAACGCACTGGGGATTACTGGGGACGAGGCCTAGTTCACCCACACACACACACACACACGGACACAAAAGCCAAGTTATTACAATATTCACAAGAAGGATCCATGGGAAATTCACACACACACACACACACACACACACACACACACACACACACACACACACACACACACACACACAGTGCCCCACGATGGACTGACACCCTGACCAGGGTGTACCCTGCCTCGTACCCTAAGTTACAGGATTAAGCGGTATAGACGATGAGTGATGATGAGTGATGAGACACACACATATGTACTGCTCAAACAATTAAGTAAACACTTTAATTATAACTCATAAATTCAATCCAGGACAAAGTGTCCCCTTCATGTTTTTAGCAGTATACTGTATATAAAAGCTGTTATAGGGAAGACTTTTTATTTAAATTTATTTTTATTACTATATTTAAAAAAAAAAGCTAACTAATCAATCAAAAAATATATTTGAATTTTTTTTATTAGTGTGCCACAAGATAATATCCTAGATTGCACAGTCCTTTATTCATGGAGACCTCACTATATGGCCTTGGTAACCTCGCAGTCAATAACGAGAGAGCGCGAGAGAGACAGGGTTATTGTTGGTGCCTCGGGGTTTGCATCAATCATTCAGGCCAAATCTATCAAATCCCCAGAGAGCGTGTCCACAGCATTCACAAAGGAAATGCCCTTCCTGTCCCCTTCAAAGTACAATTATGATCTTCGACAGCGATCCACATGCTTAGGGCAGAACCTACATACTGGAATTACAGCAATTTACCATGGAATCACAGTGCTGAAGTAAGAATAGTTTCTGTAATCCATGCTGTTACAGAAACTATGGCTGATCTGGGCCTCCAGAGCAGATAACAATGCTCTGCGAATAAAATTTAAATAATGATATCAGAAAGTAACATGTTGTGCAGATCATTGCTGATAAATTGACGGAATGTACTGTTATAAGAAATTTATCAACTTTAGGGTGATAAGGGCACCATGTGGGCACAGAAAGTGTGCTGGGAATAAAAGCAAGTATATCTTACATAATTACTGGAATTAAGTTTTTGATGAATATATTATTGATGCAGTGTTACTATTTACAATATACCAGCTACAATACCCTAGCTATACTTTGTTTAGGAGGAGGAGGAGGACTAATGAGGTTTTATTGCTTGTTTTATGGTTAAAATGAATTGGCCATCGATACTCGGATCCTGCAGTATGCAACACAAACAGTGAGGTCAATCAGTCTAGGAGTGCAGCTGATTTTGTGAGCTACAACTGTTCATACATGCTAATTAAAACAACACAACAATACCTTGTGTTGTGAACGTTGCTTCATCTCAGGGCTGTCCCCTTTGGAGGATGAGCTCTGCTGACGAAGTCTCGCGCCACTCCCTGGCCAATCAGGCGATGACGAAATGGCACTGCCACTCGAGGGTCGTGGGTAAGGGGCAGAGGTCAGCATGCTGGGTGGAGTCCGTCCACGGGGGGCGGCGACCTGCATGGGTGGCGGAGGTTGATCGATTCGGCGCTGGGGACCGGTGCTGTTTTGCCGTGGCACTGCAGATTGGCATCCTCCATGCTGCGCTTCTGTAAGCGAGAGCTGCCTTCTTGAAAACTCCCCAGACCGTCTTAACAACTCATCCCCGACCCCACTCCCATGGTTCAGGAAGCTGAGTTTCCCGCACCCAGCCTCCTCGTTGTTGCTGTGCGAGCTGAGAGAGCTGTGACATTCTGAGCCAGAGTCTCCACCAGTTGGCACTCTTGGAGACAAAGGCAATCCTGCTGCCATCTGGTACACAGGGTTCTGGAAGGACAGCGGGGCGAGAAGCTGAACCGGCCTGCCTGGCATCACCTCCCCTGCTGTACATATAGACTTCTGCCCCACCTTCTGGAGCGTGGGGCCTCCGGATGAGTTGCACTGTGGTGTCTGGGTATTCCAAGCCACCATGTGCTTCTCGACAGTACCTTCTGTTGTGACCGGGATGAGTTCCAAGGTCCTGGTGGCCTCCTGTAGGTCCACCATGGACATGCTTTTAGCGCCATTGGATAGGCCAAGTTCAGTCTCGTTGGCTTCGGAGTAGCTAGAGCTGCGGGCAGGTGAGCCATGGAGACCTGAAGAACGTGTCACGAAAAACAGGTCTTTGTTCTCTGGAGTTGGCGAGGGGAGACGGGTGAAATCGACCAGGCTAAGGTAATGGAATGAGGGGAAAAAAATAAGATCAAAGATCTGGTACCAAGCATAACAAAAACATAACACATGCTGTAAGAAATTTGTGGACTCACTATTATTAAATATACTACTAATGTGTGCGTGTGTGTGTGCGCATGTTCATGTGCTTTTGTGTGTTCTTAATGCGTTACCCTGATAAGTCACTATCCATTGTCATTTTCTGCAGGCTGGTAGAGACGCTGCACCCAGCAGGCGGAGGGGATGGAGCGCTATCAGACGGCACAGCCACCTGAACACTTGAGGGATTAGTCAGTGCTGTGTGAACATCTCGGAGGATTCTGGGTAAGGGAGAGAGCTTGGTGGTGGCAGCCTGAAAAAGGGTGGAAACATTAATCAACTCACACGTGTTCACCAAAGTTCATCTATAATAGAGCGTAAACTGTAAAACCTTCAATAGCGCAATATCACTGGGCATCTTATCAAGTACAGTATGTGTTTGAGATTCTGTTTTAACAGAAAGCATTGATAAAAAAAAAGTGTCCATAAACAAGTGGCATGGTTCCTTCCTCTTTGACATTAACGGAATTAGAGGACAAGACAAAAAAGCTTGTGGATTTCCATTTAGTGCCCTCTGAGGGCGGGCAAAACTCTCTGCACTGCCAATGCACACTGTGAGAATCCTTGGCTGCGCCTGACTCTCTTAAAACGCCAACACTTTTTATGAGGTTTTTAAAAATAAAATAAAGCTTTAAATGTTTGGCCTACTTCGAATCTTTAAATGATTTAAATGGATCTGGTTCTGTGGTGTTTTGTGCAATGGAAATGTCTCATGCTTCAAAAGAGATCAAAGGATATACAGAGCGCAAGAGAGAGAGAGAGAGAGAGAGAGAGAGAGAGAGGGGGGGGGGAATCTAATATCCATCCCATAAAACACACCATGAAATACTCTACAACTAGAGATACCCTATGGATTGTTCCTTAATAAATTTTTAATGCTTATCTAACAATTAATCAGTAATAGTCGCTGGGAATTCAAGGGATTTCTCATGTAGAGCTCAAAACCTGCGAGAGAAAAAGTGATGGATTATGTAAACACACTATTCATAATTCAATTCCAAAGTGAAAATGTGGGAATTTTACTTATTTGGAGCCCAAAGTTTACTTTCAGATCATAAAGAGAAATATGAAAATACAAACAATGAGAGATAGTTGTGAGCTTCTTTTCCACTGATAATGGACAAGAAGCTTCAGTAATAATAAACGTTATTGATAAACGTTTTTTATTAAGCACATGTCTGCCCTAGCGCGAGGACCCACCTGATCCATTTGAGACATGACCTCAGCTAGTAAGGAGTGCAGCGTGGAGAGCTCACGGCCGAGGTCGATATAGCCTTCAAAGCCAGCCGTGTTGGAGATAGTCTCAGGGTTGGAGATCTCGAGTAGAAAGCGTTGCATGTTGGTCCACTCGTGCTCCAAAAATTGATTCATGAAGGACATGTACTCCTCCTTATTGCCGAACCTTGCAGGCAGAAACCAATTTTACTTTACTGTACTATAAAATGATGTATTATAAAATGACAAAGCCATAAAATCCAGACACAGCCTGAGGCATCTACATCAAATAGTGAAAAGATTCTGTTCGTGTAGCTAATAATCAGTATCCAAGCAGTACGCACTTTGTGAAGTTGGCGAGGTTCTGCGTGACTTTAGCGATGAGTGTGAGCGTGCGAGCCGTGCGCTCATCCGGATATTCCTGCGTCAGGTTAAACAGGGACGGAGACATGATGGCCGGGCACAGGAAACGCAAAAACAACGAGGCACTGATCAGACGCTCACTGATATCCGGACGCCCGCGGTTACCGCATTCCTGTCTCCACGATGCAAACACTTCCTTCAGTTCTCGTGGAAAAACACTGCAAGAAAAAAGATGAGAAAGAAATAAAACATTACAATCAGTAGGCTGGGATTATAATTTATCAAACAGTCAACAAGATTTCAAAAGATGTGAAACGAAAAGAGTGTTTACCAAGTCTTTAAAGGGTTTGTATCTTTAGTAACAAGTATTTAGACTTTTATAAGGTTTACTGAGATAATGTTAAGGATGAAAAGACTTTTCGTCATTGTCATTGTAGTGAAAAAAATCTGTTTGATAACTCTCAGAGACCAGCAGCAATAAAGAAAATAAAAGCACAAACAAAAGATAATTGCACGAAAATATAAATATAACAACTTAGACAATGAAATATTGGTGCAAACAGGTATCGTCATAAATAAGGAAGCATTGCAGAAATTATAGTAGTAATAATGCTAATGCTCTTTATCTTTAATATTCATGGTTTAAAGGTGTTTTGCAAATATTTTTAATTTAAAATGTTTTGTAAATATTCATGGTTTAAAAGTGTTTTGAAAATGTTTTTGACTTAAAATGTTGTGTTAATATTCATCATTTAAAAGTGATTTGTAAATGTTTTTTTATTTCAAGTGTTTTGTAAATATTTATGGTTTAAAAGTGTTTTGCAAATGTTTTTAATTTAAAATGTTTAGTAAATATTCATGGTTTAAAAGTGTTTTGAAAATGTTTTTAATTTAAAATGTTTAGTAAATATTCATGGTTTAAAAGTGTTTTGGAAATGTTTTTAATTTAAAATGTTTAGTAAATATTCATGGTTTAAAAGTGTTTTGAAAATGTTTTTAATTTAAAATGTTTAGTAAATATTCATGGTTTAAAAGTGTTTTGAAAATGTTTTTAATTTAAAATGTTTAGTAAATATTCATGGTTTAAAAGTGTTTACTAAACATTTTAAATTAAAAATATTTTCAAAACACTTTTAAACCATGAATATTTACTAAACATTTTAAATTTAAAATATTTTCAAAATATTCATGGTTTAAAAGTGTTTTGAAAATGTTTTTAATTTAAAATGTTTGGTAAATATTTATGGTTTAAAAGTGTTTTGTAAATGTTTTTATAATTACTGTAAAGTGTTTTGCAAATGTTTTTAATTTAAAATGTTTAGTAAATATTCATGGTTTAAAAGTGTTTTGAAAATATTTTTTATTTAAAATGTTTAGTAAATATTCATGGTTTAAAAGTGTTTTGAAAATGTTTTTAATTTAAAATGTTTAGTAAATATTCATGGTTTAAAAGTGTTTTGAAAATGTTTTTAATTTAAAATGTTTAGTAAATATTCATGGTTTAAAAGTGTTTTGAAAATGTTTTTAATTTAAAATGTTTAGTAAATATTCATGGTTTAAAAGTGTTTTGAAAATGTTTTTAATTTAAAATGTTTAGTAAATATTCATGGTTTAAAAGTGTTTTGAAAATGTTTTTAATTTAAAATGTTTAGTAAATATTCATGGTTTAAAAGTGTTTTGAAAATGTTTTTAATTTAAAATGTTTGGTAAATATTCATGGTTTAAAAGTGTTTTGAAAATATTTTTAATTTAAAATGTTTAGTAAATATTCATGGTTTAAAAGTGTTTTGAAAATATTTTTAATTTAAAATGTTTAGTAAATATTCATGGTTTAAAAGTGTTTTGCAAATGTTTTTAATTTAAAATGTTTAGTAAATATTTATGGTTTAAAAGTGTTTTGCAAATGTTTTTAATTTAAAATGTTTAGTAAATATTTATGGTTTAAAAGTGTTTTGAAAATGTTTTGATTGAAAATGTTTTGTTAATGGTTTTGGGTTTATTTGTTTTGTAAATGTTGTTTACATACTTATGGTTAAAAATTATTTGTAAATGTTAAGTGTTTTAAATGTTTAGTAACAAGTATTTAGGATTTAAAACGTTTTGTAAATGTTTCAAATGTGTAAATGGTGGGATAAAAAAATTCTAAGTGCTTTTTTGCAAATATTTACAGTTAAAATGTTTTGTAATCTGTGGAATCTTATATGGGTTACTGATCATAAGGTTGGCGGTTCAAGCCCCTATCTGCTCCCGGTGTTCTGTGTCCTGGCTGACCCCAACTTTCTAACTGCAATATGTGAAAAAATCATTTCTCTGTGCTGTAATGTACATGAGACGAATAATTATTATAATTATAATCATGTAGAGTAAATGTTAAGTTTTTTAATAAAGTAGGCTAAATAGAGTAAAATAAATACGGAATTTTTTTTTTGTTTTGAAAATATTTAGGATTGAAAAGTGTTTCTATATACTCCGTATATTTGTTTACTGGGTAACATACTGCTGCTCCTAACATTAGAACAGTATTCCTGTTTCCTGTAAATAATAACCATCTACGAGTGAGTAATTAAGGAGTTTCCATACAGAAACTCTGCAGTTTTTTTGCTTTACCAGTAGGAGTTGATGATTTTGCAGAAAGCGAGCTCGCAGCACATCTTCAGGTTGCTCTGATGTTCGGGAAGTTCGCTGCCTGAACATTTTGATGGGTCCACTTCACAATTTTCATCTGACTCGTACAGTGCTTTTATAAACTCTCCTATTGAAAGAAAACAAGAGAAAAGTGAAAAGTGAACATTGACATTGTTGTTTGCACACCTAAAAAAAAAAACACAATAAGATCTAAAAGATAAAATAGTTTTATGAGATTAACAGGGTTACAAGAATAACTCATAACTCATTTGACAGCTAGGAGGCTCTCTTACTGTGTCTGTTTCATCCCTTTGTGCAAAGAATAAAGTGAATCATTGTGACTAATACCCTACTTCATTAAGCTTGAAAGCAGTCCATTGTAACTGAAATACTGTGCATTTCCTTTCAGCTGTCACAAGTGGTTTTTATGGGCCAAGGTTCCCTTTGTGGGAATGAATTTGTTGAAATATAAATAGAATAAAAAGCACAAAATAATGACTCCATGACAGCGACTATAAAGCTAATCATAATAAAGTTAAATTAATTTAATAAGTTTAACTTATAATTAAAGAAAAAATCTGTCTCCCCCAAAAAATACATTCTGTGGACTGCTCTTTAAAAAAAATGTGAAAGAATCAGAAGCATCCTCTGATCAGAATGTGATTAATATGCTGGTAAATACTGATGAACTTTCAGACATGGTGAAGCCATCTAACAAGATCCTTTCACAAAAGTTTGATTGAAGTATAAAACGCTTCCACTTTTTTGCAAATTCATAATAATCACGGGCTATCTTTTGACAAAAGTGTGAATAGATTTTCCTTTTTGTTGCCCTTTTATCATCTTTTGTGTTAAAAAAGAAACTGTAACCCTAAAAGAGCATCCTAATTGGACAAATTAGACTGAGAACAAAATAATAAACAAACCAGCTGCTTGTTATTTTCCACCAACAGCATGTCCCAAAGTGTTTCATTACTCTTAAACCACACTAATTAGCCGAGTACAATCTTATGATTTATTAATGCAGAACACATCCATTTCCTTCACTTTCTCTTAAAGTTAACAAGACCAGAAACACAGATCGTGTCAAGAAATTACTGCGTATTCCAAAGCTTTCAAAAGGAACACCTTTTTTTCAGATTGGCCAATCAGAATCGTGAATTTAACACCGCTGTAGGCCATCATTAAGATTTTAGAATGCATTTAACCACAAAATGAACAACACGTACCTTCATTTGTTTAACCGCATTTTATTGGCTAAGAGCCACTTACCCGGATTAATCAATCTTGATCATGCATTTTTTCCCCCTGTTTCTATTTGAGATCTGCAAAACCTTACAAAAAGGGTGAAGCTGCTGTTACTGTATAACATTAGATCTCAATGCCCAGTATTAGTACCTTTTTTATTTTATCAGTTGTTTCAATGCAAGTGTATTAAAATGACTTTAATAAGATTTTATTTCCATATATAAATTGCTAAAAAAAAAAAAAAAAAAAAAATTGCATGTGATGTTTACACAAAAATTTTGTCTGAAATTAAAATAAAAATAATTTACTAAATGTTGTATATCAAAATTATTATGAAATATTTCATGTGTAAATTGCATATTTACAGGACTTTACATTTAATATTTATATTGTATATTGGATATTTGGAGATAAAGAATATCTATGAAGGATGTTCAAGTCAAACCGGGACAATACAACTGATTGATGTTTACAGAATGCAATATACTGTATCCATGAATCCTGACAGAGGTGGCTCCGAGCCCACTGTCTCCAGACAGACAACTTGTTGCCAACTTGCAGAAGAGACGCAATATATATCCAGCCTATATATTTTGTACAGCACAAAGCAGCTTAACTATGAGGACACGCCACGGCTGCAGTGTAGGACGACAGCGTGTCTACTACTGTAGGATTGATGAGTGTCACATGGCTGATGCTCAGCCACAGAGACTCATCTGGTTCTGATCATTGAAATGATTTCATCTGCATCGGTCGCTCTTCCAATCATCATCACGGTAAAAAAAGTTCTCCCTCTCAAATAATCAGCACACACACACACACACACATATATATATATATATGTATATATACTGTACACAAACAACAAGAAAACCAGATATGTAGGTCCTGTCCTTGATGTCGTCCTTTTCTGTGGCTCTCAGTCAATCTTGAAGAGCAAGCTGTTCAATAATTCAGCTGAGCTTCACAAGTCGCGTTAATTGGAGAAAAACAGCTCTACATTATTCAGCACTGCCAAATGTAGTCCTAATGGAAACCTTAAGGGAGATACACAGACTGGCACAGGCATTGCATCTCTCTCTCTCTCTCTCTGTCTGTCTGTCTGCCTCTTATTAGGTCCCCTGGTGAAGGTGGAAATAGTGTGAAACTTACAGCTGTATTTTTCTTTACAGATAAACAGAGATAAGTTTTTTTTAATGGTTTCTGGCTTGCAAATGCAGTCGGTATTTAGGTCTTACATGACAGTGAAGGTCATCTACTAATGTGTGTGTGTGTGTGTGTGTATATATATATATATATAAAAGACAGTCTATTAACAACATGGAAGAAAAATCAGCTTCCATTAAAACTATACATATAAATAAATTCTATGAGCAACACCTCTATGAGAAAATATTATTATAATATTACCTCCATTATGACCCAAGAATCTATACTGATTACACTGAATGTGCCGATTCTGTACTGGGGATTACACAAAATGCCCTAATAAGGGAATCTGCTATATAAATAGCTAAGCGTGTTGATGACGGTGTCCAGGACAGTGTTATTTTCAGATGCAGCTTGTCTCCGTTCCAAGATTTTTAAAACAAGGTCACCTACTTTGTAACGAACAAAAACAGCAAATGAAACGGAGATGTTGCTGTAGATGCTAGAGACGCAACTCACCAGGCAGCGCACGATACGATGTTATCACGATACCTAGGTGCCGATTCGATCTGTATTGCGATATCATAAGTATAAAGTCAGGACTTTGTAAACATTACAATTTGAAATAATTGTCCTCTGTATCTTCTATAATGTTTATCCTGTACAGGGTCATGGGGGGTGGGGTGGGGGGGCAGTTTACTGTACAACTGGACAGGGTGCCGAGATACTGTATCTCAGGACACACACTATTTGGAAACGACATATAAACTAATCTGCATGTCTTTGGTCTGTGGGAGGAAACTGGAGGCGACCCACCAAGCACGGGGAGAACATGCAATCTCTATGCACACAGACCCGAGGCGGGTGGCGAACCCTGGACCACCATGCTGCCTAATGCAAATATAGTTAAATTCAAATTTTATTGAAAAAATAATAATAAATTGTAGTCAGTGTGGCGATGCATGTATCGCCACACAATAGACTCGCGATACCTAACTGAACTGAATCGTCCCGAACCTCTAGTGGATAATATGTTGAACGAAATGACATGATAATTCATTTATAGTTACTATAACATTATTCAAGTTCACCAAGCTTCATCTTCCCTGGCAGGCAAAGAAACTGGCACTGGAGACTCCTTCCATAACCTATCCAAATAATTGGCATGATTGCATGAGCAGGTTCCTGATTTCGCAGCATGCTTTCCAGATCTTACCCAGTGCATCCTGAAGATATTTCTGGCCCACGAGTTTAAGGTACTCCTCGATGGCTTTGGTGCCCAGCGTGTTCTCGCGAAAGATCAAGTGCTCGTTCTCGCCACATCTGTCCACCTCTGACATCATCAGGTCCGTCAAGAAGTCCTGAACAAACAGACAAACAACAAAGTTAAGAAAAACACAACCTCATTCACATTCATTTCTAGACAATATGAAAGCCCCACTTTTGAAAGAATAAACCAATTAAGTTTAGAGGTGAATCCTGAACTTTCTGTCATGCCACGTAATGTCATGTCAGGCTCTTGATATGATTCTAGGTCACACTGTTCCTCTGCAAATCTTAAGTAAGCTGGAATAAAGCAAACTTGTTTTGCTGAAACAACACCCGTGCTGATGTTGAAGTTATGCAAATATACGTTATCATTAAAACAACAGCAACGGAAAGGAAGAGAAAACGAGAACGAGCATGGCGGCTCATGTACAGATCCGTCCTAATCAAAGCGAACCAGCAGGAAACCAATCAGGGGAATCTTTTTTATTTTAGACAGGATGCACACACTGATTCCCAAAACATGCTCACACAACATAACGGAGCTGCGCGTGACCCTGCGGATTCAAAGTCATTTATTATTTATGGAATATTTCATGTGTATCTGTATGCACGAGCCACTGGTGAAAAGCACACACCGGCTCACACACACACTGCAGACACGGATTGAACATGTTCACATTTGACTAATATATTAAAGGAGAAAGGCCTGGGTCAGGAGTTTTTTTCTGTAAAGTTATTCTGCGAGCACAATATCCACGTTTCTGACATGATTTCTGTCAGAGATTTACAGATAAGGTACAGTTTTCATAAGTCGTTCCTTTCGATTTCATGACTATAAACTGAATGGCTTTTATTTAATGTCACTCACTCACTCATCTTCTATACCGCTTTATCCTGTATTCAGGGTCACTTGCAGGGAACCTGGAGGCTTAGGGCACAAGGCAGGTTACACCCTGGACAGGGTGCCAATCCATCGCAGGGCACACACACTACGGGAAATTCGGAAACGCCAATTAGCCTAATCTGCATATCTGTGGGAGGAAACCCACCAAGCACAGGGAGAACATGGACACAGAGACAGGAATCGAGCTTGGCCGGGAATCGAACCCGGACCCTGGAGGTGCAAGGCGACAGTGCTAACCACTACACCACCATGCCGCCCATATAAATTCTTTTGATAGTAAAACAATATATTTACAGTAGAACCAACGATTGTAACATTTTGGGTTCCGGTGGCTGAAAATGCATGAATAAAAAAAAACAGCAAGATTATTGAAAATACTTAAATTTTGTATCAATTTCCTTGCTCCAACTTTGGGACATTATTGTAAATGAGGTCATACTGTACACAGTATATACTGTAAAACATAAAAGCAAATAACATTGATTATATCATTATATTGGCATCTGCCAAGGGATGTCTATTAGGCAGCAGGTGAACAGACAGTTCATAAAGTTGATGTGCTAGAAGCAGGAGAAATGAGCAAGCGTAAGGATCTTTAACAAATGTCACGTTGTGATGGCTGGAAAGCTGGGTTTGAGCATTTCCAAAACAGTAGGTCTTCCTGGGTGCTCCTGGTACAACCTACTAAAAGTATTCCGAGAATGGACGACCAGTCAACTGGGGACTGAGTGTCCAAGGCTCATTAATATGCACTGGAAGCCAAAGGTCGCCTGTTTGGGGCGATCACACAGAAGAGCTACCGTCTGAGAAAGTTATTTCTGGTTATGATAGAAAAGTGTCAGAACCCACAGTGCGTCAGAGCTTGCTGTGTATGCTTTTGCATAGCCACAGACTGAAACATGCTGACTTGACCACTGTCAACTGCTGAAAGCCCCTCAAATCTACATGTGAACATCAGAACTTGACCGTGGAGCAATGGATGAATGTGACCTGGTTTGATGGATCACTTTTTGTTTTACATCATGTGGATGGCCGCGAGTATCTTCCCTAATTACCTGGGCAATACTTGGCTCCAGGATGCATTAGGGGAAGAGATAATGGAGGCACTGTGATGCTCTTGGTGTGATGCTCAATGCTATGCTGAAAACCCTGAATCCTGGCATTCAAGTTTCTCTCTAAGCATGTCACTGCGCCCGGTCGCACATGAAAATCAATTAGGAACGGTTTGACATGACAGAGTTGACTTCCCAAGACCTTGATCTGACTGAAGCATTAGTGGGATGTTCTGGACTAACGAGTCTGATCCATGAACGGCCCCCCAGAAACATCTCCTCCAAATTCTCCACAATTACCACTTTAAGCAATCGACGACTGATATGTCCGACACTTTATCAGTTTATACAGTACATACATGACAAACCTCAGCAACGCTACACATGTTAGTTCCTGTTTTGGCTTGCTACAGCCCCTATAAACAGTACTTCCTGTTCGAGCATCTCTTTTCTCTCTTCCTCGAAGTTAATAATACAGAAGGTCATGTTCATGAGAAAGCACAAATAAAAGCAGAGCTTCATCACTGACACTAGAGACGCCTTTCAAGGATAGCTCGCTCATACCAAACGGCGATATAACCATATCGGCGAATACCGAACAGAACCCAGTTCCCACCAATCAGAAGCGAGCATTCATGTGCACTGAGGTATATTCAAAGCAACTCCATAATGCAAATATTAAATACGCTGATATGGCAACATAGGAGGGAACTGTGTAGGTTTCATTTGATTAGTATGCAGTGGGTCACTTTTCTGTTCCGTTTCTCTTATTACGCTGCATCCTGCATCGTCTCGCTCGCTTTCTCTTTATTCAGCCTCTTTTTAATAGTCTCCTGCTCTCCCTGCCTTCATGACGCAGCACAAATGTAAATAGCGCCGAGCCGAATATTTTGTCCAGAACTCTGTGTTTTATTCCTGAAATCAAGGCGCTATATGTACAGTAACACTCAGTAAGGGGGAGATACAGTACACCAAACTAAAACACATATCTCTGAAGACCTCATCTAGGATCTATTCACTCCGATCTCAAAAACAAGTCTTGAACTCACGAGCGAACAGGGGTTTGGAGATGGAGGGAGTAAACATGGTGTATTTCTGGACACATGTGGGCTAGAATTCGAGCCATCTGGTTTTATTTGTAGGTATGACTAACTGGGTGTTAGAAAAGAAGCTATGGTCAAACTGGCTGTGCAGACAGAGCAAGTACTGTAGATGGCCACTTGAATAGAGACACCTGCGCTCATTGCTGGTTCATGCAGTTATTTAATCAGCCAATCACGTGGCAGGAAAGCCTTGTACTGTACGGAATTGAGCAGATACAATTCAACAGATTTTAGGCTGTCCGTTCTGGAGGGAATTTGGGGGTATGAATCAGTTGAATGGTGGGGCAAAAAAAATAAAAAATGACATGAGTTGTAACAACCTCAGCAGCGACCTCGTTTCCCCTCTCGTCTATTCCGACCACTCAGCATCACCAGTAGACTAATCACCAGCCTGAATATCTGTTTCTCTCTGGTTCATGCCTTAAGGTAGATGTTTTTTTTTAAATGCATGAATAATTCATAGATCACTGTGTGACATTCCTCTCAGGTACAGGCATGAGTACAGGAAAATGAGTCTTTCAGGAAGCCTGGAGAACTATTCCTGCAAACTTCATTCAAGAGGAATACAAGAGGCAAAAACATGAAGGAATGAGGAATTGTTGAGAAAGTGTTGATGATAGTGAATGTTTAGTTCTACATGTTGTAGTTCTGAACCGCAATGGAAGGTATGCTGAGCATAAATAAGCATTTATTTATTTACTAGAACATTTGAATCTGACGAGGGTGGAAAGAGCACCGCAATTAAAAGAAAAGGGAAAAACAGGTTAAAAGCAAGGCAGGAACATGAACAGCTGGTTAAATGATTAGTCATGGAAGTGTTTTGAATTTGTTTGGGTTTTTTTTTTTTTCTTCAGCCAAGAAGCAGCTCATATTCTGCTTGTGGAATTAACAAGTGTGTAACGTGTCACTGGCTTGTTCATTCACTGTTGGTTTTCTAATTGGGAATTTAACATTTAGGACATTTTCCCATCGTCCATCTTGGGATGGATCCAATGTATCCCGGCCAGAATTAAACCGTCACGTATGAATTTAGCTTTAAGCAGGTTTGTATTATAGTATATACAGCATTTCACTTACAGACAGGACTTCTACTGTTGCATGCCGAATGGTGCTTAAGCAACATAGCTCTTGTATCAACTATATATATATAATATATAACTATACAGTGGTGTGAAAAACTATTTGCCCCCCTCCTGATTTCTTATTCTTTTGCATGTTTGTCACACAAAATGTTTCTGATCATCAAACACATTTAACTATTAGTCAAAGATAACACAAGTAAACACAAAATGCAGTTTTTAAATGAGGGGTTTTATTATTTAGGGAGAAAAAAAATCCAAACCTACATGGCCCTGTGTGAAAAAGTAATTGCCCCCTGAACCTAATAACTGGTTGGGCCACCCTTAGCAGCAATAACTGCAATCAAGAGTTTGCGATAACTTGCAACGAGTCTTTTACAGCGCTCTGGAGGAATTTTGGCCCACTCATCTTTGCAGAATTGTTGTAATTCAGCTTTATTTGAGGGTTTTCTAGCATGAACCGCCTTTTTAAGGTCATGCCACAACATCTCAATAGGATTCAGGTCAGGACTTTGACTAGGCCACTCCAAAGTCTTCATTTTGTTTTTCTTCAGCCATTCAGAGGTGGATTTGCTGGTGTGTTTTGGGTCATTGTCCTGCTGCAGCACCCAAGATCGCTTCAGCTTGAGTTGACGAACAGATGGCCGGACATTCTCCTTCAGATTTTTTTGGTAGACAGTAGAATTCATGGTTCCATCTATCACAGCAAGCCTTCCAGGTCCTGAAGCAGCAAAACAACCCCAGACCATCACACTACCACCACCATATTTTACTGTTGGTATGATGTTCTTTTTCTGAAATGCTGTGTTACTTTTACGCCAGATGTAACGGGACACGCACCTCCCAAAAAGTTCAACTTTTGTCTCGTCGGTCCACAAGGTATTTTCCCCAAAGTCTTGGCAATCATTGAGATGTTTTTTAGCAAAATTGAGACGAGCCTTAATGTTCTTTTTGCTTAAAAGTGGTTTGCGCCTTGGAAATCTGCCATGCAGGCCGTTTTTGCCCAGTCTCTTTCTTATGGTGGAGTCATGAACACTGACCTTAATTGAGGCAAGTGAGGCCTGCAGTTCTTTAGATGTTGTCCTGGGGTCTTTTGTGGCCTCTCGGATGAGTCGTCTCTGCGCTCTTGGGGTAATTTTGGTCGGCCGGCCACTCCTGGGAAGGTTCACCACTGTTCCATGTTTTTGCCATTTGTGGATAATGGCTCTCACTGTGGTTCGCTGGAGTCCCAAAGCTTTAGAAATGGCTTTATAACCTTTACCAGACTGATAGATCTCAGTTACTTTTGTTCTCATTTGTTCCTGAATTTCTTTGGATCTTGGCATGATGTCTAGCTTTTGAGGTGCTTTTGGTCTACTTCTCTGTGTCAGGTAGCTCCTATTTAAGTGATTTCTTGATTGAAACAGGTGTGGCAGTAATCAGGCCTGGGGGTGACTACAGAAATTGAAGTCAGGTGTGATAAACCACAGTTAAGTTATTTTTTAACAAGGGGGGCAATCACTTTTTCACACAGGGCCATGTAGATTTGGAGTTTTTTTTCTCCCTTAATAACGTAAACATTCATTTAAAGACTGTATTTTTTGTTATTTATGTTATCTTTGACTAATAGTTAAGGGTTTTTGATGAGCAGAAACATTTAAGTGCGACAAACATGCAAAAGAATAAGAAATCAGGAAGGGGGCAAATAGTTTTTCACACCACTGTATTTATAACATAAAAACATTTACCAAAAAAAAAAAAAAAGAAAAAAAAAAGATCATCTGATCCGCTATTTATATCCGCTGTGGTACGTTTTCTTTTATATCTTGATACTAGACATGGGAATCAGCAGTGGCCAGCCGATTCGATATGATCACGATACTCAGGTGTCGATTCGATCTGTATTGCGATTCTGTTAGTATCATTCATTCATCTTCTAAACCGCTTATTCTGTTAGAGGCTCGTGGGAGGCCAGGAGACTCCTAACCGACAACCTCTATTCATCTATCAAACATCGTAACCCGAAGTCATGTAAATACAGATCTTCTTTTATTTCCCCTACTAGCTCTTTAAACCACGCAGATATACAACCATGTTCACGCAGCTCGGAGGATACACACTATGCTGTCTCAGCTAAACCGTACTTCATCGCCAAATCAGACAGGAAGGCAAAGACGCGAACATATCAGCGGCCACAATGAATAAATAAATCACAATGTAGGTGAACAAAAAGTAGGAAGGAAAGAAGAAGGTTTAAAAAAACAAAAAGCAAGGAGGGAGATAAACAAGTCGCAGGAGACTTCATAAAAAAATGTGATGGGAGGATTAAAGAAAGGATAAAATCCTGGAGCCTCCCGGTGACTGCATGGCCTGGCGGTGAAAACTAATAAAGGCAAGACCATCTGACAGACACCAGCAATAATGTGTGTGTGTGTGTGTGTGTGTGTGTGTGTGTGTGTGTGTGTGTATGTGTGTGTGGACCTGGGAAATAAGACTTGCTGATAAGGCTTGAGCAGCCCATTCCTGGTGTGTGTGTGTTATGTGTATGTGTGTTTGTGTATACAGTATGTCAACACCAGAGCAATGCAGGATAATGGAATGTGCATAATGTACATAACGGCATGCTGTTACAGGAAAATAATCAATGTTCTAAATAACAATTCACCAGTACTATCTATCTATCTCTCTATCTATCTATCTCTCTATCTATCTATCTATCTATCTATCTATCTATCTGTCTGTCTATTTATCTATCTATCTATCTATCTATCTATCTATCTATCTAATTAAATGAATTACAATCTCTTTATAACAAATTTTAGATAAATAATACCAACAGTGTAGGAACAAGGCAGTTCCTCTTATCACTTGCATTATAGCATCTACTGTATAATCAGCAGTTCCTTCACACCCTCTGTTTTTTTTTTTCACTCTTAAAGTGAATAAGTCTGTCGGGTTCCCAAGAATCCGCAAAACCCCTCGTCCCAGAGACCTCTGTGTCAAAAATGTACCGTCATGCCTGACTGTTACAGATCACTGATACCGTATGGAGATTTCTTTCTAAAAGGGGTTAATAAAGTTCGTCTCAGTGGAAATGTCATATCATTCCATACCATACCATATTCCCCATCACACACATGCTTTAACCTCAAAATCAACGTTTCGATCATGTGGTCATGAAGTGTTTACGTAGGTATAAACTAGATGTTTTTTTGTAAATAGTTTCTTACACTTCCCCTAGATGATGTTAAATTAACCAGGATTATCTAATCTTTCCATGGTTTCTCTTCATTCTTCACATGGCTGGCTAGAATCCTTCTGTTTCCCCGGAAGCCTTTTGTTTGCCCGGATTTCTATAGAACATCGACCAGCTTTGATGTAGACTCGGGCGATGAGTTACTGCTTACATACCTCTTGTTCTGCGAATAAACTACAGAACATCAGACACTGCCTTCAGTGCATGCTGTGCGTATGCGTGTGTTTGCTGTCTTTCCTGGCTGGTACTTTATATCTAACAGTATACATATTAGAGATGGAAAAAAAATTTGGTTATGTATTATGATTTTTTCGTCACTGACTTAAAAAAGAAAAAAAGAAAAAAAGCCTTTTAAGAGAGGTGGTAAATTGTTGCAGTTCCTCTATGATCCTACAGGTGGTGCTCTTCGCATCCTCACATCAGCAGACGGGACGGCTTCCTATTGTTTAGAATTAGAACAAAATCTATCGATCGATTTAATCGCGATATTTATAAAATCGCAATACAAATCGAATCGGCAGCTAGGTATCGTGATAACATCGTATCACGCGCTTCCTATGCCTAATACATATCGAGTGTGATAGAGCGATTCTTCCTTTGTTTTAAACGTAAACATCTAACATCTATAGTGTGTGCACGCATGTAGGGGGTGTTTATTTTACACAATCTAAGCTTGCGTGACCTCCATTCAGTCCGAAGAACCACACGAAACCCAATATAAATATCACTCGGTCTCCTTCCCTGCATTCCCATCACCCCCTTCTTCTACAACAGAGCTTTTAAGAGACTGAACCCGCGTGCGTGTGTGTGTGTGTGTGTGTGTGTGTGTGTTGTCAAAGTGACAGTATGTGTGATAACCCTATTGTGTATCTTGGCACTCCCAGGGCGTTGTGTTTGGTCCCTGCATGGCGAGTTGGAATGTGCTTCAGTTGGGCTTCAGTCGCGGCGGTGAACCTCCTCCGTTACATTTGGACATCTGTACTCCTTCCCTCCGCAAAAGCTTTGCCAAGAATCAGTGGGAAACCGGCGGAGTTTCCCAAGTTCCCATGCACTTCACATTTTCTCTAACACACCTGTCTCGATGAGGAACTTATTACGGCGAGCTAAACTCCAGGCTAAAGTCATGCTAGGATAACTCCTAGCTTCTTTCTCACCTTTTTTTTCCCACCCCCTTGCAATTTCTTAGACAGACGTGAGATATTCTTTTGCCTCGCTCTCAGAGCTGACAGCAGGACTTCTGGGTCAGGACTCAAGAGATACAGTGTACTGTCTGTATGTGCATGTGCGTGTGTGTGTAGGATGACTGCTAATCCCTTTATCAACACTCGCCTTTCCAATACGGATCTCACATCCGTCTAACAAACCGCAATATACCTGCAGAATTATATCGTGTGATCTATACGCAGGTTTCGCAGGAGTGCGCCCAACAACCACGATGATCATTTTAGACATGCAATATTATTATTTATTGCATTAATCAATTTGACTGTAAGTTATGTTAATATTGAAGAGCGTTAGTTAAGAATCTTGTTCGTAAGTAAATAAGACGATGAAATCTGTGACTAAATATGGCTCATTTCACTAGTAAACAATCACAATGATGTTAGTTAATGAGTCATATTTGGTAGTGTACTGTAGTGTAGCTTAAGTAGGAGAAGTGCTGGGAACTTTATGTATTAAAAAAAGCATAGCCATACCCATGACAAGTGACTTCCAGCTGCAAAACAAGCCACACACACACACGTGCAAATATATATATATTATATATGTGTGCGTGTATATATATATACACACACACGCACACATACACATACAGTATGTGAAAATGTCTTTGAGCCATATCTACATATGCACGCTGGTTGTCATGGTGTCAAAAGATACAAAGTCTGATGATCACCGAAAAGGATTTTGCTACAGTACAATAACACTTCACACACACGCTTTATTCCCCTTATACTATACCAAAAAAACCTGTTATAGCTACACAGCTGCAAAACATCCATGAAACAAATCTTTTCCTGTTGTTATAAATCTTTCTAACCGACTTTCTTCTGTCTGAAACATCTGATGATGATAATAATGATATAATAATAATAATAATAATAATAATAAGGGGCGTTCAAGTCAACCCGGGATTTGTGTTGAAATTTCTTATGAATGTAGCCGTAAAACCGACTTCAAGCACAGTACGTTAATGCGATTCTTAGACATGTGAACTTTGCAAACGTCTTAAAGAAGTCGTGCGTCTGTGAACGACCATCCCGACTAAAAGGTGGCTAGAGGGCCCACAGCAGTCATTCCCGTCAACATTCAGCAAGTGAAACAACCTGATCCTTGAAAAGCGCCGAGTAACTTGTCGCTAACTTGTGGAAAGAACGCATCTGTCTGTGGGAATTCTGCACAACGCTCCATCACCAACACCACTTGTACATTCCAGGAACTCGACTGGGAGTTACAGTTCTGACCTCGCTTCAAGCCATTTCCACATGTTTGGGTCATTAAAGGAGTTCCTGGGAGGCCAGGTTATCAGAGGTGAAGCAGGCAGTCCGATCGTGGCTTAGAAAACTTTCTACCTTGATGGTGTATAAGCCCCAGTGCAATACTGGGATACGTGCATTAGCGTAGCAGGAGATTATATGGAGAAATAAAGATAATTATTATTATTATTATGATTATTATTGCTACTTTAAGATTATGTCTGTTGTCCATCATATATGTTCTGGTGAACTAACTGTGAACATTAAACATGTGTATTAAACGGAATGCATTAACACGTTAAAACATTTGATCTGGATCATAGCCAGCACTACCGTCCGAGCTGCTGTTAAAGAAAATGAACACATTCTGACCAGTCAGATGGGGGAAATCAACAGAAAACTGTGATCGTTCATAAGCATTATGAACGATTAGATCAGAGCTTAAAAGTATAAAACCACTGACATACTGTATCATGATAAGAAAGTGTATCACGGTGTTAATAAATTATAATATCAGTGTATCTAATGCATCTAAATTTATCCATCTAGATAGTAGAACTGAAACATAATTACAGTATGCTAACTTCCATCCATATGGTGCAGCCATTGCTTGTATACTGTAACTATACATTTGAACACACTAAGAATGTGGAGAGAGTCTGACACTTTCCATAGATTGTTAACGTGTGTCTGTGTGTATATCTGGCAGGACTGTTTAGGGTCTGCCACGGTGATGTGCTGCTCCAAACGGGAGATGACATCCTTTCTTTGTGAGTCTGACTTAAAGCCAGGCAGAGAGAGACAGAGACAGAGACAGAGAGGGGGGCATGGAAGTGATGACAGGCGCAAAAAGAATGAGTAAAAACAAGAAAAGCTTAACACACAAGGAGGGAGAGCAGAAGAGGGAAGGAGCAGAGAGGAGGGGAAGGGGCAGGGTGGCAGATGGGAATGGAGAAACGTGTCCAAAGGAAATAATGACTGTAATTAAGAAGTTAATAACAGGAAAATACTCATTTTGTTTAACGCGAAAACCTTTCATTAACTATTACTATGCATGTATACTTATACAGAAAGTTTTTTTTTCTGTAAGGAAAAATTTCAGGGTGAGTGTTAATAGGTTTATATCACTAATAATAGAAATAATAGTTAAAAACTAATCATTATAGAAATGTGAACCCCTCAATCGCAGCAGTCTGTCCTGAAATTTGGTAAACCATTCAGTAGGTAAACACTTGATCTGATTGTTGCTCACATGTTGCTATAAGTATAATCTTTCTCCACATTTGCCCCTCATAGGGGTAACTTCAGGTGACGAGTTTCCAGGAGAGAAATTTTAAAAAGGAGACTTTCACCCAGTGGGTCTCTGGCTAAGGAAGGAGCTCTGATTGGTTGGCATTTCTCACATAGTACTGTAAATGAGACTTGTAGCCAATCATAACACAGAACGCGGGATTTATCAGAACGGAAAAGATGGGTAGCCGAAACTAATGTAATCAGCTTGAAGAAATATTATGCATATAAACATAGCTAATGTCCAACAGTCCAACCCTGAATAAATGGTTCAAACTGTATGAAATGACTTCATTCAGGGACAATCTGATGATTTTGATTCATACATATTTTCTCACACATTTCATACTCATTTCCATAATTAATTTCTACATTCCGTGAAGCACTCGCCCTATCATCTTCTGTCGCTAGTTCGATTCCCGGGTGATGCTGTAACCTCTCGCAGCTGAAGGCCTAGAGAGAGCTGATTGGCCGAGCCCTCTCAGAGGGGGAGGGATGGGAGGTACTTAGATTTGCTTCCAGCCAATCAAGGGCGGAGCTCACGCAAGCGGAAGGAGTGGATAGCGCTTTCCTCCGAGTGTGTTACGCTGCCCCCAACGATGCATGATGCACGAAAAAGATGCGGTCGGCTGGTATCACGTGGTTCGGAGGAAACACGTGATAGTCTTAGAGTGGTTGTAGTAGCCTGAATGTGGGAGCCCCCTAGTGACGGGGAGGAATTGAACACGACTAAATTAGGGAGAAAATTCTCGCTACTTATTCATTCATTCATCTTCTATACCGCTTTATCCTGTATTTAGTGTCGCAGGGACCTGGAGCCTATCCCAGGAGACTCAGGGCACGAGGCTCGCTACTTAACATTCTCTCTATTTCCTAATTACGGGGGCAAGAGTTGCTGAAATGCCAAGATTCCTATAACGATTGTACCGACTGGGAACTGGGAACAGCGAGGCGCCTTTGATTCAGTTCAGAAAAGTTCAACTCACCCCGTGGGGGACAAAATCTGCACAACATCCTAAAAGGACAGAAAAAGGCAAATCGGTTCATCTGTGTCCTGACCTTACTTGGCCTGAGATTATTTGTGGCTTTTTTTATTTTATTAGATAAAAAAAAAAAATATTTAACTGCAGGCTTGCTAGCAATACTGACATAGTTAGCAAATATGCTAAATGTTCTCTTCATAAACATTCCAGTTTACGATTTAAGTGGACGCACATCTTAAACTGAAATCTTTTTAAACTGAGCATGCCATATATCTGGTGCTAATTGATCGAGACAGTGCTACACACTCGCTAATTAGCTACAATCATTCAGTTATTTTCCTTCAAGGGAAACTAGCTGTAAAATCTGCGGCACTAAAATCGTTTCCCAGGCTTTGAGGCAGCTGCGTCCTAAGAGGACACTAAATCTTTTTTAGATCATCTAGCTTATTTCCAAATATCTTAGATTACTCTAGTAATTTAACAAAAAAAAAAAAAAAAAGCTTTCACAACGAAATGCTTCTGTTTAGCATGAATAATGCGCTCAATTAATTTCACACTTGGTCATGAGTCCAAGAGCAAACATGTGCAAAAGTGCACAAGAGTCAGGTTTTAACAGCTGTCCTCATAACTTACGACCTTGGAACGCTCGGGTGGTGATGTGTACAGTACGTTCGAGTTTTTAACGGGCCGTATCTCTCAGGGCCGCTTTAAGACACAGGGTAATTAAGTCATAGTAATTAACAACCGCCGGCTAACGGGATTGACCACATCCCTCAGGATCCCGAATCGACTGCTGGACCGGGACAGAGAAGGCGAAGGCTGCAATGGTAAGGGTTAAGCGCGTGCACCCAGAACAGCAGCGAGCTAATGGCATGCTAATAACGATGCTGATGCAGAAAGTAATCTCGAAATCAGCACTTGGTGGATAATGAGGCAGAGCGGTTTCTCCTGGCCCACTGACCATGCCTAATGACGTGACACCATGAATGACAGGGTACTACAACCTTTACAGCATAGTCTGCACCTTTCTGCGACATTTCTCAATAATATACGTGTTTTCCTTTGTTTTTATTTCCCGTTATTTTAGTCGCTAATCTGGTACGCCATACAAACTGGTAGCACAAAAATGAAAAGTGCTGATGTACAAACATAAAACATGCTCACAGTGCAGGACGTCATTGCTAATATAATGTAATAGTTATAAAATGCTAACTAATCTAAAGTCGTCCATTTTCCCGAATGCTTTGTTATGTTAAGACCATCGTAACGGGCACAGATTGCATTCAATATCATTAGCATTGTACCGTACCATTTAACATTGGTCTTTGCGATGCGTATCGGACACTCAGCCAGAGCTATTTAGCGTCGAAAATAAAGCGGAAAAGGAATGCGAGTGGGAAGAATTAGGCTCTTCGGAGCTTGGCAACTTCAATGTTTATCAATTAGTTTCGATCACATGGACAAATATAGCCACCAGGCTGTCTGTCAATCCTCCCACAGTAAAAACCTGTTTCATGGTTAATTTAACTGATCTCCCAAGGCTAGTCAGGGTAGCAACAGGAGGGCCTGTTACTGCAAATCTCTGACGCGCAGCTTGTACGCCGTCAGCAGTGCGCCCCTTGCTTAGCCCTGTCTTTTGTACAACAGGGGAATGACAGGGGCAGTTAATGTAGTCCAAACACGCTCTCCAGAAAATGGCATATGTACGCCAGAGACATCTCCACCACCATGTATGGTTATTTCCCCAGTGTGTTTATTTCATCCCATGAGTCATCACAAATGCACTGTGTTACTGCAGTAACTGAAACTGCGCCAGTCAGACCAGACATAGCTCAGGCGGCCGATGGAGATGACAGCTGCTGACTTGGTCGCTCTGTTCTCTCTGGGCCAAAAATAAGAAGAATCAGTTATCTTTCCCTGGCGGAGGGTTTGGCAAGGTGTTAGCTCTGTAGGGATCCCTAAGGCAACAACTTCCAGCAGGAATCGTCATATACACAGATACAAAAACTGATTTTGACAAGCAAGGCCAATATTCCTGCTATTCCAACACTAACATTATTCATTCATTCATTCATTCGTACTTTGTTTGCTTTTCCTGCTGAGGGTCGCAGTAACAACACGTCAATCCCAATCCACATATTCCAGCTCCTTCTGGGGGACCCGCGGATGTACTAGAAAAAATCGTGAGATATAATCTCTGCAGTCTCGGGTTTGCCTCAGGGTTTCTGTACTTTGGAGCTCACCGGATACAAATCTAACCAGAACTGATCAGGGGCAGGCTTTCGATGGACTGGCAATCCAAGATTAGGGACACAAAATGGTAAAGGCACTAATATAATGATACAGCAGACTCTCGACACCAGGTTTGTAACATGTTTCTTACCAAACCTTAATAAACACAATTCTCAATTATTCTTTCATACCTAATTTATCTGGTTTGGGGACGTGGTGGATCTATCTGGCCTAAGGGTTGATTTAGGCATCACAAAGATTCTAACCCATTCACATTTGGGGCAGTTTGGAGAAGCCAGTCCTCCTCCATCCCCACAACCAGGATGTCTGGTAGATCTGATTTTTAAAAGTGGAAGTAATCAGAAAAAACCCATAGGAAACTTCTAAAGGTTGGAATTGAACCTCAGACTTTAGAGGAATCTTGACTATCAGCTAATGCACATAAGGACCTAGTGATTTTCCACAAAATACTTTTGAATCCCGCTCTGATGTTATATACCAGGTTTATAAAGCTTACAAGCAAAATCACATACAGTAGCATTGTTTTTTTTTCTTTCTTTTTATTTTACCTTGGCTTTCCCAGTGCTTTGCAGGATGTGCACCAGGGCACAAGCCATCTCCTCTTTGTTCTTGACACTGATCGCTGGTTCCAGCACAGAGCAGAGCAGCATGTAGTTGTTGGTAGTATATTCAGCAAACTCCTTATACATCTCCATTGGAAGGATGTTCATGCTTTGGTAGCGCGCCTTTACTCGGATCGTAGGGCCCGCGGTCTTCCCCTTCCCTGGGTTCGGTGTGTTGACGGGGTACCACTTCTCAACAAGTTGTCTACTGGTCACGTTTTCTACTGGAATGGTTACCAGTCCCACGTAGTTGTTCTTGTCTTTCTTCTTCTTCTTCTCCGAGTCCCTGTAGACGTGGACAGTGATATTTTGGACAGCAGGCAGGTTGGTGAACTCAAAGTGCTCTCCCCAGAAGACATTGTCTGCTTTCAGCTTGCAGGAGGTGCGGGCATAAAGGGCATCATCCAGGCACAGCTCGCAGAAGTACTTCTTCTTGGGCGGGAGGTCTTTGGCTTCGATCACCCAGAGCCGAAGGGTGTTCTCTACCCGACGGCTGTTGTCCTAGAGACAAGAGCAGAGACAGAATGAGGTCAGAGATCCAGTGATTCATGGGGGTTGGTATGTGGTATACTGTAATATTCAACATTGCTAGTTTGGATTCTACTGCAGCCTGAAATACTGTACCACTCTGCATCTTAGCTCTCACAAATCCTTCTCAATATGGAATAGGGTTTGTCAATGTGTCTTCCAAGGTGCCAGAAGTTATACGAAATATGAAATCACAGCATGCCTTATTTTATTAATTATTTTTAGTAGCTTTGTGATAATACTGTAAACCAGTCAGACAGTTATTGAAAATAACAAAAATTTAAAAATAAAACAACGCATATATTTAACCCAAGATTAAAGCTGGAGTCGCTGAATGTGGATTTTCCCTGGCGCTATAACTCAACACACTTTTCCAGTTAAATTAAAATGACATCAAATCTGAAATATGCTTGCATTTGACATCATTAGAAAAAGGCTGAAAGACATAAAATATTCTTGTGAACAGTAAAAAAAAAATGCTGTCATGAGCTATTAGGCTGAAAAAGATGCATGCTGCAACGCTGAGTTTCGGGTTGTGGGGGAAGCCAACGAATGATGAGAATGTAAATGAGGAAGAATCTGTGATGAAAAGAAGAAATACACCTCTATCAGCATGTCAGTTTTAAATCAGTTGGGCATCTCACTCTCAAGCTTGTTAAGCAGGTGGAGTCTTTCTTAAAGAATCTACTTATTAATGTGGGAAATTCTTGAAATGAATTCCAGAGCCCTTTAACAAATACGTCATGTGGTCGAAGGAGAATGGGCAGATGGGAGGGACTTGGGACCAGGGGGAAGGGTGTATAGGGAATGGGATTGTGACATCAAGAGCACAAGGCATTATGGGGTTAATGATGCGGAAGTTTCTATAGATACTGAGTAGTAAAATCATTGGAGGCAGATGATGGTGTGATGATGGTGTGATGGTTGCAGACGTTGAGTGGTGGTTATATTATCCAGCTGACAAACACAGTGAAATGGTGACCACCCATGTCAGATGGATGAATACTTAAAAGAGTAATCATTTGATGTTTTATGTAGAACCAAAGGGCAACCTCCAGTTCTGAAAAAATGATTTCAATGTGGATGGCATGTAGTTCCTTGAATGACCACTAGGCAATGTGAGTCAATCCACATGGAACGGCATATTAAAACAGCCATCTTTACTATAGAAATAACCGTTGGCAAAAAAAAAAAAAAAAACAGATAGGAGTGTTCCGACCAATAGCCAGGCACTGTTTGCTCTGCCCATTTTCCCTTTTATGGATTAACTGGGATTTAGGTGGCGTCAGCTTCTGCAATGATGGCGACGACCAGAGCTCCCACACCAGAGCTTCGTAACTGCTCTTTAGTAAACCTATGGGTGACGTCACAGAGGGTTTGTCCAGTCCTTTTTTTTTTCAGTCTATGTGCCGAACCCATAACTATATAAAGAAACCCGAAGAAACTTTTATTCTTGGGGGTGAAATATACCATAATTTATTTTTTCAACAAGGCCGACTCTGTTTCATTTGCTGCTTACTGCTACGATTATATGCTTTCTGCATTAGATCACTTCATGTCACTGCTATAAAGGGAAAAGGTAAAGGCTGCATAATTACCTAATGACATCATTTGGTAGTTAAAGTCATTCCCATGGTGAGAAAGCCTGCTCGAAAAAGTAAGTCTTTCCAGGACGTGTAGCCTTCACAGAAGGATGAAGTGTAGAGCTACAGCTGATTAATATTTAACCATCATTTCACCACATGAAAGGCTGGCGCTGAAGTCAACATTAAATGAAAATGGTAAATCTCTGGCAGGGATGAGACTTTGATGTCACAACTTGAACGCTTTATCTCTGTTTTTACTTGCATGTAGGAAAAAAAAAAAACCTGCCTGCAGGCAACGACATATAAAAATGCATGAACAGGGTGGGGCTTTCAGTTTTGCAAATTTGGATTTCAGGTGTTCCATAACAACCGTCATTACAACATAGACTAATTGCTCCAACAGAAGCAGGCTCGTATTTCAGCCTGATCTGTCATTACATCCTTTGCAAGAACAATCAGCTTGTAATGGATATTGGTTTGTGTCCAAGTGTCCTAAACGTTTATGAAAGGACGCACCCTGAAAATCACTCAGCTAATTTGGGCCCAAGGTGTAAATCAGTTCAAGTTTGTTTTTGTTTTTTTTCGTAAGGACAGATAAGTCTGTTTCTGTATCTAAGGTAGAGAAAGAAGCGTGGCGAGCAACTCCATGCTCTTCACTGGTATGACAGGAAGCAACACCGCCATGTGTGTGGTCTACCTTGTTTGGGTGAACGGCTCGTCTGAGGTTCTCCATCCATTTGTCTCTCTCGGCAGCCGAGCGACACGAGAAACACTTGCTTCCTGTTGAGGTGCTCACCTAAAAGGAATGGCAGATATTAGCCGGTGTCTTAGTATTGAGTTTAGTGCTGTATCATCTTAGCAATGTGAACGACTTTTCAACAATTGTCTATTGTTATCTTAAAAGGAGTTCCTACTGTAGGACACCAGTTTTTCAGACGTGAAGCAGACAGTCTGATCATGGCTCTGGCGTAATGAGAAAACTTTCTACTGTACCTTGATGGTATCCGAACACTAGTGAAATATTAAGATAAGTGCAATAGTATAGCAGGGGATTATATAGGGACATAAAGGGAGGTTTTACTCTCTTCTGTTATCCATACAATCAAAAGTGCAGGTTCGCCCATTGTGAATGGCTATTTTCAGACCAAATTAGGTTTGAAAATCTAAATGCGTCTGCACATTATGAATGTCACACCCACTTATTTTTGGCCTGCTCCACCTAATTCATCATAATGCGTACATGTACTGTATGAGTACTAAAAAATGTGCACTGCACCCAAACAGACATCCTGATTTTTTTATTTTAATTTTTTTCCACAAATGACATAAAAATAGCTCGCTGAATAATTGTGCAAGAATGAAATGACAGCATATTAAGCACAGCTACAGTATATCAACTGTACAAGATCGTGCAGGTGAATGAAGGCCTGTGTGGTCATGGGTACCTCGAAGCAGAAGTCCTGACCAAGGATGGAGCTGTGTACGGATTTGATGAGGACCTCCTCCTCCATGCTGAGGTCCAGAGCTTCCACTGCACTACTGGGACTGAGCAACGACTCGTGAGAGCGCGATTCTTTCAGCCTCGGCATCAAATGAGATCTGAGTGTGAGATAGAGAGAACCAGACAGAGAGAGACTCAGGAGGGACCATAAACACAAACGTCTTATCTTTAAATAGACACGGACAAGAGAATGTAGACGTGATAGTAATCTCTTGTACACAACTTTTGACACACACACACACACACATATATATATATATATATATATATATATATATATATATATATATATATATGTGTGTGTGTGTGTGTGTCAAAAGTTGTTTGTGTGTGTGTGTGTGTTTTTGTTTAATATATATACAGTATATATTTTGTGAAAACCTAAAATGAAAGATTTTTACAGTTTACAATACCACAGGACGTCTGTGCAGCTCTACCTATTGTAGATATATGAAATCTATATAAATAAAAGAAATGTTTTGTCTGTTCCTTGGTCAGAACTCACTCTTAATGATATATTTACCTTTCATCCATTGGAGGACATGAAACCAGTCTCAGACAAAATTCTGTCTGTCCATGCAGATAGCAGGGCATGTAAAATACTCAATGTGAGAGCCCAGTGTTATGCGCTAAAATCCCCGGATTCAAATAATCATTATAAAAAGATCTACAGTATTACACATCATTTTATCACACAAAACTGGCTGGACAGAATTTATTGAAACTTTTGCAGTACTTGGATATCTCAACTTTCATTTCTTTGTATTAATAATACATTAATTAATAAGAAAGACAGGAAGACATGTACATGGGCTTCAACCTGACATTATAATGTCCGTGATTACATTAGATTAGTTTTAGCTTTAACTATTTCTACAAACTCTTTACCCGTGAACGACGAGTACTAACTTTAGTCTAAAATGAAAATAGTACCTACAGTTGTTTTATTTTTTAACACCAATACTGTAAAAAATAAAATAAAATGAAAAGGTCCACAATGTTAGTAGTGAGCATATTGAAAATGTTTGGATATACCGTTTTTATATAATCATTATGTACGACTGATTAAAAGAAGAAAGCAGTGTCTCTCTTATTGTTTAATTCGATTTTGCATCTGACTTGTTATATAAACCCTCTTTATTACAACCTATTATTTAGTAACTTTAAAAAAAAAATTTTTCTCAATTTCTTAAAACTACAAAAGGTAATATTATTACACTAAAGGCATTAGTACAAAAAAAAAGAAATACTAATCATGTACCATCTTCGACCCATTATTCCCAGCACTTGCTGCAGATATTAAAAGCTCATATTACCTTTTCAGATCTAATTAACTATTTATGCTTCCTGTAGCACATAATTCTCGGATGAGCCGGCCGGGCTGGATACGCAGGAACTTGATGACGGACCGTGCTAAATTTGAACGTGGTATTTTCAAAAAAAAAAAAAAAAGAAGAGAAGAAAATCATCTCTTCATGTGGCATGAATATGTTAATACACATGTTCTTGATATGTTATTGTTTCTATGGCAACATCCTACACTGCGACTGGTAAGGTGAATGCTCCACATACTGTATGCGAAAACAGGAATATCACATTTAAGTACGAATATTAGGAAAAGAAAATGGAGAGCAGATTCCATAGAATGTATTGACAGTTTATGGTGTCATTTACAGCACATGATGATTCACACAAGGAGCTCACTAAAGATGTACTATAGGAAAGCAAATTTGTGTTTTGTCTCGATAGCAAATTAACACCTAATCTAACAATCTAGAAAGCCTGACAGCAGACGCAACACATCTAAAGCTTGAATCATAAAGACTCGCGTCTATGTCCACCCACCTTTATTTGCAATTTTCCCTATGAAGTCTATATTCTTCTGTCATCACATTTTCTGATCTCTAATCCCATGTTGTCTTCTTCCTCCTTCCACTCATCTCAAATGATCCCCCTCTGAGACATTGCCCATCATTCACCCACTGAACCCTAAAAGTACTAACTAATTGCTTTAATATGTTTGTGTGTGTGTGTGTGTGTGTGTGTGTGTGCATTCTTGTTTCCAGCTGGCGGCCATGAAACCAGGCATAAGACTAAAAGAGTGCCTGGAACCCTAGGGTGTTCTGGATGGATCCCTTTTCTCAATTTCTCCTGAGAGACGGAGCCTTCCTTTTTAAAGACGCATCCGGGGAGCGGAAAAAACATCCGCTTCCGATATCAGTTTTCCCAACCTGGATGACACAGATGGGAAAACAACAGGAAGCGTTCATTAGAGACCCACAGGTATTCCTTGTGATTGAGCAAAAGAAAAAGCGAACGGCCATCAATCATGACGTGTCTGTATGACGGCAGGATATAAAAGTTTTTTGCTTTTTTATTGCACTACACGGGAGAAGTTTTAATTCCGTCTCTCATGTTGGAAAAGCGTTCGCTCTGAAAGTAAGCGACTGAGGCGACGAATCAATCAAATCATGAAGCCGTGGGATTTATTTCATTCGGCTTTCCACAGGCTTCCCATACCACTTTATCAACAGAACCCTATAAAAGAGGCGGATTGGTCGTGTCCATCATGAGAAAGAAGATAAAGAAAGTTATTTGAAAGGTTTATTGAGAGATCTGCTGTTCTTCTGGGTAAACCCAAAAGCCATGGAAGCAACACGAAACTAATATATGCTAACTCTCTTTACGCTAAAGCATATGATTTATTCATTCATTCATTCATTCATTTTCTATACCGCTTAATCCTGTGTTCAGGGTCGCGAGGGACCTGGAGCCTATCCCAGGAGACTTCGGGCACTAGGCGGGGTACACCCTGGACAGGGTGCCAATCCATCGCAGAGCACATACACACACTCACACACCCAATCACACACTACGGGCAATTTTTTAGGAACGCCAATTAGACTAAACTGCATATCTTTGGACTGTGGGAGGAAACCGGAGTACCCGGAGGAAACCCACCAAGCACGGGGAGAACATGCAAACTCCATGCACACAGAGATGGGAATCGAGCCTGGCCGGGGAATCGAACCCAGACCCTGGAGGTGCAAGGCGACAGTGCTAACCATATGATTTATATATAATTCTATTTGTTAACATCTAACATTTAAACATCTGGATCACATCCAGTAACACCATAGAATGTTTGCATTTTTAAAGAAATAGGTTCCTTACTGCAAAAAAAAAGTTGGAGACAAACAGAGGTGCTCTCTAAAGAAGAGACGTCAAATCGAAGGTTGTGCTATTTCCTTCGAAAGGGCTCAAACTAGGTTTGTGGGTGTAGAATTGGATCAGTAGCCTGAAATATCCAATAAAACGGTTAACCGATGCAACACGACACGGAAACCGAGATCTAATGAGATCCCTTGGTGAAAAATTCCGTGCTTGATTGTATACAATCTAAACAAACCCCCGCAGTGTGATTGATGTGATGCGCTATTCTTAGAGAGGACTCTGGTGTGCTTGCTTGTGTGCTCCAGTGTATACAGTATGAGCAATTCAACAAATGTTAATCTTCACAAATGTCTTAATCCAGTTTAAACTGTGTCGAAATATCAGTTGGTGTTCCATTTCCATACCATGTTCATTTCTCAGCACCCAATTTAGCCGAATACCATGCTAAATGAGTACAATAAGCACTTTAGGTCAAATGGGGCAGGTCTTGTGCTGCCCCAGTCCTAACACTTAATGCTGCCAATCTTGGCTATGTTAATAAACTTTGTTGTATAGCAAATAAATCAGAGTAAACTGTAAGCACATGAAGCGTATCTCAAGGCTGACTCATGCTTCTGCATCAAGTCTATGCCGTAGGTCTTGCCCATACCCTATGCCATAGAGTATGCCATAGCTTGACATGCACCTCTCCAGGTAACACAGACCGCATTACTGTAACTGTATCTGATGGCAACACATTTCTAGCTTCTATGTTTTTATTTGTCAATAGAGTTGAACTACATTGTCACCATCTCCTCAATGTCTACTCCTGTTTCTGTGTTGCAGTGATTTCAGAAAAAGTAACTGTTGTTCAACATCTGTTAACTCCAGCAAGAACCACTCAATACCATACGCCCTTGTTTGCAGTACACAAAAACCTCACCAGAAAGAGGCAAAAGCACAGTGTCCATAGTAACCCCACCACCAACTAGAGCTATGGTTCCCAGCCAGGGGGAGCCAAAGATTACAGGGGGTGTACAAGCCTTTGTCTGCTTTGAGGCTGTAAGGTTGTGGGAATTAGACTTACACACGTTAAATAAGATCATAACTACACACTTAAAGTGTAATTAAAAGTCTGGATAGAAAACTACATAATCGCAGAGTGACACAGCTCTCAATCCAGCGCACATATATAATGCAAATACATAAACCAGGCATAAGAGTTATAATACATTGTAAGATATACTGTAAAGATTGGAAGAGGGAAATGTCATGTCAGCGCCGGAGCCCAATTCCCTGAACACTTTGCAATAAAGGCCGCCAAGGATTCCGTTTCCGAGCTCTCTCGAGTTCACAGGTGCCTGATTAATGATGTACTGTAAAGCCAAGTGGGTACAGTATCTGAATGACTTACTGTATCAAGACTTTGTGAATTGTCATGTTGTTTGTTGATCGCCTGCCTGGTTTCATTTTTGATCTTTTTTTCATTGTTGTATATAAATTCTTTCGAAAAAAAAAAAAACACACAAAAAAACAGCCTTTGACCAATTGCGTGTTTATTCCGTCTCGCACCTTGAGGTCTCGCTGTGTACTCCAGGTTTTGTTTTACTCTGGTAAATATTTAAAGTAGTGCATTTATGTTGGTACAGTACATGCTGTACCTCATTCTTTGAGCTCTGGTTAAGTAACGAACAATTAACCAGAATGAAAATATTTGTTTTATATATATATACTGTATATGTATATGGGGCAACAGATATATCCTGAAAAAAGGAGCATGTGCTGATGATAATTGTGACAAAAATAATGTATAATAAATAAATAAAAGAGATATCACAAATACCTCCCTTTCCAGGCATTACCAGATTCTACTATAATTTAGAAGAGATGCTCGACAGATAAACTGTCAAGTCGAAGTAGCCTCACTGCTCTATTTCCAGAGAAACTTCCTGTTATGGTCTGACCATTTCTTTCTCTCTCTCTGTGTGTGTGTGTGTGTGTGTGTGTGTGTCTGTCTCAGTTTTATCAGTTGTTTGGTCATCTTGCGGTGCCGGAGCACTCAGCATAATGAGAGCTCATTACACAGAAAATAGGCTCCGAATATCGACTGCATGAGCCTCAACACAATAAAGAACATAAACAACATCGAGTGAGAGTGTTTTTAGAGGGGGAAAAAACCTGTTAGAAATTAATATTTTTTGAAGAGGGGAAAAAAATTGTTTTGATTACCCATAATGCACTATTCAGTCAGAGAGATGGGGGGAAATCGATTCAGTTATGAATCGCGATTCTTCTGTGTGGCAATTCACATATCGCCATGACTCCAAAATCTTGTACATTTCTAAAAAAGATTAACAAGTTGATCAGCCAGTGACTAAAACTGCCTGGAGTGATTGGCCGTGATCGGGGATCAACTGATCAGCCTCAGATATAACGGATTCTTTTAAGAGCGCAAGTGCCGCGCATGCCAATATGCTCAAAGCGACTTTGGAGGAGGTAAACATTGCTGTTTCTTTATAATCCTACAGGTGGCGCACAATAAACAATTCACACATTTTCATCCGTGCGGTAGGAGTGAATTGTTCGCATTTGTTTGGAAATAATAATTATGGCAGATACGTGTTGCTCAGTAAAAGTTTATTGCTTTATTTTATTTGACATTAAATGTTAAACTCATGTTTTTGAAGTTAATTTATATTGATTAGATGCTGCTCTTGGTTTATATAATAAGTGAGAAAATTAATGTTATAAGGAACGACCGACTTTATCTCATTAAACTCTTTTAAATGTTTAAAACTATATCAGAATCGGTCGGAAATGTAACATCAAAACAAGATATTTATAAAATCGCGATATTTATAGCAGCGCAATTTCAATCGAATCATGATATTAACGTATCAGGAGCTGATTGGTCATTCCTATCCTCCTATACTTACTGTACAGTATATGATGCAGCTGAAACCATTTTAACATATAAGTTATTATAGTGTAAGTCTAGCATAAATACATTTTTAGGTCTGTCATTTGGGAAGACATTTTAAAGGTAAAAAAAAAATTCCAAAAACAAAAATGGAGAAATCTGTGTTCAAGGATTTCATTCCAATTCCACTGAAAGCCAAAAACACCAGTCGCTGCACATACACACACACAGAGGTACTGCAGCTCAGCGGTTAAGAAGCTGGCCTATTTGACCTATATGATTAGAAGGTCACGGGTTTGAACCCCAGCACCACTGGGGTTAAGCACATCTGCCAAAATCCTGTAAATACTACTTAAATATAAACGTGACCATAAAACATTAAATCTCAGCATTAGTCTTTAATCATACTGTATCTACAGCTGATTTGACTGCTTTTATTCGGACCATGTGCAAATAAAACGTTATTTTAACCGTGGCGCATCAGTTCCAAACAACAACCTGATTAAACCACGGTATTGACAGGGTGAGGAAATAACACCGATAGCCATGTTTATAGTGTATATCGGGAGGGGCGTTCAAGTCAAACCGGGACTAGCCAAGCTTGTCTGTTTATACCGTACACATGTTGTTAGAGAAACAGCCACTTCCCCGTCCTGACTCTATAAAGAAGGGTGTGTGCAGTTTCGGCAGGAAGGTTATGTTGTCATCATTGCTTCAGCATTCATTCGCCTGGAAATGCTTGGATCAGAGAGACAGACGGAAGAACTGGGCATGCTTCAGTGTATCTGCTCTGCTCAGGTTTTTGCACAGTATACCTTTAACCGGACCAACATAATTAAAAAAAAATTAATACATAAATAAAAACTGACCGTCTCCATGGCAACAAGCCATTGGTAATGCTTAATATGGAAAAAGACGACGAAAATCCCTGGATATTCACAGTGCTCCAAATCGCACTTCATCCTAGTGACCTGAACATGTACTGTATATACTGTAGAGCTGAACGTACTGGATACTACTGTACTAAATAAGAAATATACAACCATATTCTATTGTACAGCTTATATTCTACCTGTACAGTGTATAGAAATAGAGCATTACCCTATAGTAGTCTGGTCAATCTTATGCTTTTAGTGCAGACGGTTTTGTTTGAGGCAAGGACAGTTTTAGTATTCAGTAGACTAGCTGCGTATTGGCTTATTTACGTCGAAGCTTCCATTACCTCTTAGCTCATAGAAAAGCAAAAGAGCACTATTTGTATCCCATTACTCTTGGTTAATCGACAAGGTTTGAGGCAAGGAGGCAATTTATATAAAAATAAACAAGCTTTCTTTCCACGTTTTCCTGTAATTATGACATTCACAATAAAGAAGGAAAAAAATGAATAGGAAAACAATCTTCAAAACCACCACCGTCCTCCGCTCTGAATGATCTCTAGCCATATTAGACTTACAGAACCAATAGGGCATGAAATACAGAAACAGCGCCTACAAAGAATAAAACTGCTAATGAGTCATCGTTAAAGCACTTCTGGAAGAATTACCCATAATGCCCAAGTTTAACCATTGAGTGTGACTATTTTCACTGAAGAATAACATCGCAAAAGCTTTATTTTGTTTAATGACTTGCTCAACTTTTAGTAATGCTGTATTACACTGCAACGATGTTTAGTTGGAAGCAAATAGAGTGTGTGTGTGTGTCTGTGTGCGGGCATGTGTGTATGTACTCAGGGTCACTGTGCAGTGTTACACAGCAGGTTATAAATCAGTCCAAAGAGGCTCAGTGACCCATAACCAACAGGGTCAGAGTAACGAGACAAGCGGTCACTAAAGGGTGATTTAAACAGACAGACAGCGAAAAATGAACAGCAGAGAGATTAAACCAGGACAGAAGTGTATATGTCCTGTCCGGATGTGACATTTCGGGTTCGAACAGAGTTCGAAAAAACAAAACGAATTTTACACGGTCTTCATTTAAGCGTAAATGTCCGGGTTGTGGTCATTTGCGGAAAAAGGAACGGTTATGCAAACACAAAAGAAAAGGTAATTTCCTGCGTTCTAGTCTACAGCAAGGGATAATGCTTTGCAAAAAAGGCATGCCCCGGAGGGTCTTATTCCTCTTACTACATAGCAATTTCACGATTTCGCAATTTCACGATTTCTTTTATTCATTCATTCATTTTCTATACCACTTTGGACTGTGGGAGGAAACCGGAGTACCCGGAGGAAACCCACCAAGCACGGGGAGAACATGCAAACTCCATGCACACAGAGACGGGAATTGAGCCTGGCCGGGGAATCGAACCCAGACCCTGGAGGTGCAAGGCGACAGTGCTAACCACTACACCACCGCGCCGCCTGATTTCTTTTAATGAATCAAATTACAACCAATTGTACTTTCTGTCCATTTGCAGTTGAACATCCACAACGTTATCATGGAAGTCATGAGGACTTTGCCCTGGATGGAAACCTTTAATGTTACAACTTTACCTCTGACTATGAAAAAAAAACGTACACTGGAGACTCCTACATAAACTTCATCATATCAATAATTTGACATGTCTTTTCTTTCCCACGTTAAACTATAAATGATCTTGTCCCGGCAAATTTGCTGTTGCTATGGAAACAAAAACTGCATTATAAAGATTGCGTTCTCCACATGGGACGTTCAAGTCAAACTGGGACTTGTGATGAAATTACTTGCGTATTAAGTCGTAAAACTGATTGACATTTGCAGAAGACTTCAAGAAGAAGAAGAAGAAGAAGAAGAAGTTCGGTAATTAAACCTATGAACGGTGCAAACGTTTTAAAGAAGCCAGGATGTACAAGGAATGATGTTCCTGGCCGAGCTGGATCGGAGCACACGTAGTGCATTCGTTCCTGTGAAAATTCAGCGAGTGGAACACCTGATCCACTTGCACGCTACAGGAACTCGGCTGGGAGTTATTGCCGCATCCTCCGTACAGTCCTGACCTCGCTCCAAGCCATTTCCACATGTTCAAGGAGTTCCTGGGAGGCCAGCGTTTTAGATCGTGGCTTCAGCGTACTGACAAAACCTATAAATTAACCTTTTACCTTGATGGTATCCGAATACTAGTAAAACACTCTTATAAGAGCATTAGTGTAGCAGGGGATTGTATAGAGATTATATAAAGTTTTTATATGATTAGATGAACTCCACCTATGGAAGAATTAACCATCAAAATGCTTTTAACCAATCAGAATAAAGAATTGAACAGCGCACTGGGATAGGACAATATGATACCAATACAACACTCTTCTGAAATGTACAGCTATGAAAATATTGCTTTCTCAATTTTTTGTTATTAAAAAATTGCATTTTAGAGATGCATACTGAGCGCTCTTAAATTTGGTCAATTTATTGAAACAGCACAAACTGCTGACCGAATGTAGAACTTGTTACATCCCACATGCTTATAATTCATCAGAGCAAGAGTTCAGTTCACTGACAGAGCTGAGAAATAAAGAGCCTACAAATCCTGGGCTGAATCCCAAATAGCTCCCATTTGGAAATAAGCATTATTTCATGCCCTAGCATTGCGGTTCTACAGGAAGTACTGAGCCATGGGAGCTATTTGTGATTCAGCAAGGGTTTTCCAGCTAAGAGGTCTGAACTACGACGTAATAGCGGGTTAATAGGTTGGGCTGAGTGTAACAGTTTCCCTAAGAAGACTTGGTTTCACCCATGGCGAATTTGTACACGATTCCCTGTCTCGGTCTTGAGGGAGGGAAAAAGGGAAAAGCATTCACACTTAAAGCAGCTGCCTGGATGACTGTTAAATGCTGGCAAGTGAATCGGGATAGTCTGCATTTATACAAACAGCACACAGTGTCATGACGTCTTATCACAATCAGACTAATTAGAGTAAACCAGTGAATGTGTACAATTAGGCAGGGTAGCCAGATCCTCCTCCAACTGCATTTTGGGGATTAAAGGTCCCATATTGTACTGTTTCTTTAACAAGTTCACACAGCAAAGGGTGTGTTCATTTATTTCACTTCCTTCTGCATTCCAGCATCTACAGTACAGTATGTAACTGAGATACTGCTGAGCCACGCCCATCCAAAGAACATCAAAGCTGAGCAATGAGCTGGGGGAGGGCTTTGTTTTTATATGAGGTCATAATAGGTGTAAAATCAAAATGGCTTGTTAAAGATTTGGTCAATAGAAAAACTAGAAAAATTTAAATAAGGAACAAAAAAAACCCCATATTTACTGTATGGAGATCTACAGTATTTGAATGTCTAAAAATGTCCCCTGTGATGAATGAAGCATCTGGGGACGAGAACAAAAACAAGGTGGCGCGACAGAGCAAGACAAAAAGTGAACTTACTGTACTGTTATTACCTTCTTATTTAAGATTTTCTTTTAATTATTAACCCATTCATATTTGCATTTAATATTGTCATAATATTAATATGATCATCACCTTCCGACCAACTAAAATGAAGATATTAAAAAGACTGTGATGTAAGATAGTGTGATTTTGAAATCATTCTCATTAGTTTCATCACAAAGGGCATTTCAACAAACGTGTAAGAAATATTAATGAGAGAACATCCTTTTGTTTCACACATATAACTCATGTCAAGAAAAAAAACTGAATCAAAGCCAAATGAGAAAACAGACATTGTTGCTTTACATTTTTTTTTACTTCATATTGTGTAAACCACCGCCAGATGTACTGTATCCCCTGTTTGCTTTTATAGAACGAGAGGACATGACGTCATGGCGGAGACATGGTGAGAACAAATGTAAAGAAAAAGAAAAAAATAAATAATGCACCCCAAATGACTGTGACCGTACCGTCTGGCTACACACACTCTCACATTTGTCTTTCTATCCCTGTAAGGACCTTCCATTGACATCATTATTAATGCAAGTGATTAATGTGATTAATGCTCTGCCTCGAGCTCAGGAACCGAACGGGTTTTTGAGAACCAGACAAATGTCCCCACAAGGTCAAAACTGTCAGATATTCCTATCCACACGCACATACACCCCCCTCCTACACACACACACACACACACACACACCCACACACACAGTGATTGAAACCAGCGCTGTTCTCCCAGAGGAGAAAGACTAAAGACGATACATAAAGACTAAAGGTCACTCTCTGATCTGCGATCATGGTCATATCAGCTGGTTTAAGAACAGCATAAAAGGGCAAAATATTTTAAAAAGAGAGAGATACAGTAAAGCGAGAGCATCAGGAGAGATAGATGTGTTTGCTTGTGAAACACTGCGTACAGTATGTATAAAGATGTCTCTGTAAACATTATGTCTCCTTCCTGTCTATTTGTTCCTCTGTGTATTTCTCCCATCATTTAGTCAGTTATTTACGCATCCTCTCTCTCTCTCTCTCTCGATGTGTATGTATGGCTTAACACATGGACTGCTTCACAGCTACAACACATATGAAAGCTGCCAAAAGCTCCATATTGCACAAATAGTGGCAAACACAAGCTGTAATCCAAGGTTTCAATATTCAACACGTAGTAAATAGGTTTCAACGATGCACCTACTGTAACACATACACATACACACACACACGCGTGCACAATGTATGGCCTTATCATAATCACAGTGTTGAGCTCTTAGTGTTTATTTACTAACTAGTTAAATGCTAACCAGAGGAGAAATTATAGGCAGTTCCTTGTGTTTTCACACACACACACACACATTTCAGAAAGTAAACCCTGCTACATGCTTTCCCATGCAAGTCACACAAAAGCAGTACATGTACATGTACACACCAGCTACAAGTAGAGACTAAAATGCGGCGTATATGATGTGCATGTATAAAATAACAGGTTTAAAAAAGGCTCCGTATGTTTTTATACTCACATGACATTGAATTCCTTCCTTTGCTTTCATTCTGCATGTTATATTTTCATGTTATTCGCTTAGAATAAAACATGCAAGAAAAAAAATAAAGAAAGGAATGAGACTTTGCGTCACCTGATTCGTTCTTCGGAAACAAGATGAGAGAAAATGCAATTCCAAGCCAAAAGCCAAAAACACATCGTCATATGCCCATGCATGGCCTACATTCCAGGCAAGTATACTCATGCCTCGAAGATAGAAAAACATCAGACGGAGAGTAAGGAATTGGGGTGGGTGTGAGGGGGGGGGGGGTGAGAGAGAAGGACAGGTAATGAGGGAGACTCTGAGACATGTGTAAAGTAACAAGCCTGTTAAGAATCTCAGATTTTTATCAAAACCTTGTACTCTCGTCTCTGTGCACTCGGTTATGGACTCGGTTTGAAACACGCTCACATAGAGGCGTGAAGATAAAATGGACGTTTGCCTGTACTGTACATCGTGCATTAGACAATAAAGAAAAAAGCATTTTCTGATTTAAAAAAACTTACTGTAGGGCAGGAGGTGGTGTACACCCTGGATGGGGTGCCAATGCATGGCAGGACACACACATACACACACTCATGTGTCATCCACACACTGCAAGCAATTTGGGAACGCCAGTTAACTTTATCTCCATGTATTTTGACTGTTTGAGGTAACCGGTGTACCTGGGGGAAACCCACCAAGCACGGGGAGAACAATTTTTTCACATCCAAGACAGAAATAGATATACTATTTCCAATTAGTAAACAACACCTAGTGATTTAAATTACATAATAATTATCCATAATGGAGTTTGCTAGAGGTTTGCTAGTTGACATCGCTGTTTGTTGCTACTCCATCCATTGCACAGAAAGGCCAATGTACTGTAGCACAAATTATTACAAATAGTCAACACATTTTAGTATAGAAAGGTATCAGAACAACAAGTGCAGCACAGCCTGCCATTGGCTGAGAAAGGGGCAGGGATTGGTTCACCATTTCACACGTATTATAAGCATGTAATCAATCCTAGACGAGATTGAATTCATAATGCAGAAGGTGGGATTCATCAGTAAAGATGGGAAGCATAACCCAACCACAAGGCTAAAGAGCTAGGGAAAAGTCACGCTTCTTCTCCCTCCTCTGTCATATTACCAGCAATTTAATCACCTCACAGCGGGGAGAACCACTTTGCGCATTTTCTGATTAAATGATTTGTACATGTAAACACACATCTTATTAGATCAGCGTCCATGCAAACAATTAAGTTGTAATCTTTAATCGGAATGATTTCACTCACTATCGTCCATGTAAACATATGACGAGGGACGTAAATTTAAATGGAACTTTCGTCGGGATCGATAATCTATCTATCTATCTATCTATCTATCTATCTATCTAAATGTAAAAATGTCGTAACCCAAATTATGGGTTGAAAATGAATGAATGATTAATTAATTAATTTAAAAACTCATGTTTGTTAGCGTAACTTGAGCTTCACTTCATTTAAGCTAATATTACTGCACAAACATCCTTTTCTCCAAGAAAGGACAAGAAGAGTGTTTTGTCCCTGTGTCATCATGTGGTTTTGGTAGTACGTAACCGCTCATAACCATACAGTCCATGCATCTATTCATTCCCTCATCTCTCCCTCTCCCTCATGCTGAATTCATCCCTTAATCCACCCACCAGGAAATGCAGCTTACTCCCGGGATCGTCCGGAGATGATATAAAATACACGGGAGTGCTCACACGTGTGTCCATACACAAACACACACATACACGTGTGCGCCATGCTGTGTGTGATTCGATTATTGATGAAAAACGGGGGAATTTTCCACCAAGAGCTTTTCAACAGAAAAGTCAAAGCCTGAGGGCACCTTAGCCACGGTGCATGTTTTATTCATGTTAGCACTCGGCAGTAGGTGAGGAGCTTGACACACACACACACACGCTCTCTCTCTCACACTCACACACACACACTTTTAATACACACACACACACACACACACACACAAGGGCAAAGAAATTGTGCTTGCATTCAAAATGTAACTTAGCTTCCTTAGGAATAGCTACCTGCTTTTGGGAGAGCTGAAATTACCACAGAGCTAATTTTGTTTGTTTGTTTGTTTTTTATATAATTTGTGAAATAATAATAATAAAAAAAAATAATATATATATATATATGTCAGATGTGTGAGATAGGTAGTAGCTTGAGGGATGTGTGTGATATAAATGTTTATCAAGAATACCTGGTGCACTAGCTAGCTAACAGAGCTAACATTATTGGTCATGAGCTAGCCAACTAGCTAACCGTTTGGAAGAATGTGAGGTAGAGGAGCAGAGATTTTCTTAGGTTGTTTAGTGATGTCTTTTAAACAATTATATTTAATAATATAGCCATTTGTTTATTTTTTAAGAAAGCAATGTATTTTCAGAAGAGAACCTGAACAACAACCTGGCTATATACAGCTACAGTAGATAACTACTTTAGCTGAATAAATCCGACAGGTTCTGACTATATATATATATATATATAAAAGATGGTTTATTAGTAGTTAATAGCAGTATTTTCTATTTAATGTTTGTTTTACTGTGGTATTACTGTATTATGATAAAATATACTGTAGTACATAACTTAATATACAAAAGGTATCTAATAGGGTATATTTGTACATAAAACTTGCTTTCGGCTTCTCCTGTCAAGAGGTCGCCACAGTAGACCATTGAATCCACCTACAGTAAAACTTGGCACAGATTTTATGCTGGGTGCCCTTCCTAATGCAACCTCGAACCTTAACCACCTGTGCCACCACTCCCCTGATATTACATATGCAATATTAGATATGTTAGTACTGTACATACTACTGCTATTATATAGTATAGGCAGTACCATTCATTCATTCATTCATTCATTCATCTTCTATACCGCTTTATCCTGTATTTAGGGTCGCGGGGACCTGGAGCCTATCCCAGGAGACTCTGGGCACGAGGCAGGGTACACCCTGGACAGCGTGCCAATCCATCGCAGAGCACACACACATACTGTACACACTCATTCACACACTATGGTCAATTTGGGAACACCAATTAGCCTAACCTGCATATCTTTGGACTGTGGGAGGAAACCGGAGTACCCGGAGGAAACCCACCAAGCACGGGGAGAACATGCAAACTCCATGCACACAGAGACGGGAATCGAGCCTGGCCGGGAATCGAACCCGGACCCTGGAGGTGCAAGGCGACAGTGCTAACCACTACACCACCGTGTCGCCCAGTACCATTTTATTGTAATTAATATTAATATTAAGTTTTAGCATACACTGTGGTACATAATTTATGCTACAAACCTACAATGGGGCCATACTATATAAATATCACCATTGACACCATATATAACATATTTTTTAAGGTATCAAAGTATATTCCATAGTACCATACTAGAGCACATGTACAGTATAACTGTAGAACCATGTACCATAGTATGGTATACTGTATGTACTATATCAGTAAATAAGAACCATGATGGTGTCAAAAATACCAGTGATACTAGGAACCATTGGATTATTGTGGCTTTTATACCGTGGTTAAAAATCTTATGGGATGATATGTTTGTACATACTGTACCACACAGATATATAAGTATAGTACATGATACGGGTATGATATAGTACAGTACCATATTAGATAAATGCTAAACTTTGCAAGCCACTGTGCTACCCAATAATTGCCTTGGTAATCACTATAGTAGTGTGTATAAACTTTTGGAGAGTAGCATAGGAGGTAGTGCAATGCAACTATCAGCATATAAGTACCATGGTACTGTCATAAATACCATGATACTATATGCCATGGTACAGATACCAGAAATCATGGAATAGAAATCATGGAACGGCCTGTATTAGTTGTAGTACAAACATGTCTAATACAGTACCTGCTAAACTTTGGTAACCCAATAAGTACCATGGCATTCACCAAAGTGTGCCACATTAATATATTATGGTATGTACTATAGTTTACCATAGTATGTGAAATCTCTTATGGGTTGGGTCGAGTTGGTCATGTGTAGATGTAGGTTGACTGCAATATGAGTGAATTGTAATTACTTTATCTCGGCTGCATGTTTTGTCCGTTGCTGACCGGCGGAAAGCTGAGTCTAGCTTGGCTCCGGTTTCAGCTGACTAACGCATTCCCTGCAAAATATGAACTAACAATACATTTCTGAAGAAAAAAAAGAAAAGGCAGCTCATATTTGCGTCCTTTATGTCTCCTCATCTGTGTTCACCCTCGCGCTTGGTTTATCTGCATCCAGGCTCTCAGAACCAGAATAAATGTTTCCCATGCATTTGATAAGCACCTACCAAATTTATCTTGATACATATATAACAGTATCATACATGGTCATGCTTCTAAATCAGGAGATGGAAAAAAAAAGGACGATCTGAATAAGAGCCGTCTGTCTGTCTTCATTTGCGTCTGTCTGTTTTTTTTCCTTTTCGTTTTTTAATGTGTGGCTGTTTACATTTCAGTCATGAAGGTTAGCAGTCTTACACATGACAGGAAGGCTGGTGTTACTAAACAAGTTCCTCTTTAACAAGCTCACTACAGTACGTACTGAGACAAGATGATCAACGATCACACATACACACTCCCAGAACTGAAGAAGTACCCGTCTCTGTGGCTCTCTGCAAATCAATAGACGGGGAGAGAGATTGGCCATGGCGGCGCAATTATAAAGAGGGAGTGAGAGACAGAAAGATAGATGAGACATCTATTTTTTTTTTTTTTAACATCACACATGCAAAACCAACCTTCCGTCCGTCCGCAACATTTCCTCATACCAGCTGAGCGTGTAAAATCTCAGAACACAGGTTACGAGATACCCTTGCATCATCCCTCTACATTTAACTTCCCATCTTTATCTCTATCTCCCCTTTTTTTCTTTCTTTCACAATGTCTAGCACTCTACTGTACAGTATTTCCCTTTCCCAGGTGGAAGCCGGTGAATGTCAAATGTTTTCTCCCCCCCCCCCTTTTTTTTTCCACACACATAGTGATCCCCTTGTGCACTAAGGTGACATCTGCATGCATAATGTGGGATGTGTGACTTCTTGCAAGTGTCTGTTGCTCCACCATGGCAGCTTGCTTCACACTAATGCCCAAGTGCCTCAGTTTATTCCCTTTCTTATATACGAAAATATCTTAATAATCTTGAAACGGACCTGTGTCTTCCTCTTTTGTATGTGTGTGTGTGTGTGTGTGTGTGTGGGTGTGTTGGGGGGTGTTTCTGAAGCATTCTCCAGTGTCCTTGGCGTTGTCATTGTTGTCTTTTTGGTTTGGAAATCGAATTGGTTGCATCATGCTTCCTTGTCGTACGCACTACAATTATTTTCGCCGGCATGTACAATACACTGCTACACCCTGATGTCTGCTTTGCTGACTAAATAAGATAAGCCCCTGTAAATCTCTTGTTGACTCGAGTGGTTAAAAAAAAGAGAGCTGCGCATTGATTTGCTAAATATTATCCAAATGCAAAAGATAATTTTTTTAAATACTATTTTACATAACAGAGACTTACATCCTTGGTCTATTATAGTATTACTAATGTAATTAAATGGTAACATTATAATGTTTGCATTTATTGCTTTGATGTACGTAGGCTGTATGAACAAAATGCAAAAGTGGGCATAACTTTTTTTTTTTTTTACTGACATGTTGGTAGCGTAACTCAATCTCTATACAAAGGTACTACTGAACAGTTTCATTCACAAGAGATTTATTTGCACCATGGTTGAACCCAATTCTTTAAAAATCCCGTTTGACATAGTTGACGGTCTCCCACTGCACCGTTTCCCCTTCTCTAAACTTCTTCATCCATCTGTGCACATTGCTCTCGTCAGTGGTGTCACCTCGTTAAACATTCTGTAGAGTGATGGGAGACTATGATCAACTACCATCAACTATGATTTTCAAAGAGGATTCCATAGGTGGGTTCAACGATGACGCAGATGCGTGACTTGTGATGGAGACTATGTTGAGTATAGAGGAAGAGTTACACTGTCAGGTAATAAAAACATTTTTGCATTACTTTTACATTACATTATAGCCCTTGTACTTTTCTAACATTGCAGAAGCAAATAGCATATTTACTAGCAATCTTCATTACTTGATAATTTTTCCAATGTTTAATTACTTATCATCTTATCATCTTATCATATTAAATACTTATCAATATCATTTCATATTTTCTACCTTTCTATTCGTTCAAGCCATAATCCTCATCTTAACATTGTGTTTAAGTTTGTTTTGTCAATATGTATAGTATTCATTCCAGACTTGTATAATATAAAAGGCATTTTACAGCAGACAGCGTCATTTAAAGATTAAAGCACCGCACCGGTATAGTGTATGAGCAATCAGGACGCCTGAGTCTAAAGTCCACCCTGATAATAAACCAAGCAAATACAATCCTAGAAGACAGACCAGCATGTACTGTATTAAAACCTAAAGCCAGTCAATATGGTTAATCGATCAGCTCCTTAAGACGGGGATTGACCCTTTAAACGAACCCCTCAGAACCCGTCAATGGCCACAGACTTCCACACTCTGTACATAGCTGTACACCTTCCCTATTAGTTTATCAGTTGTTACTGGATAACATGTTTTAAAATTAATAGCTGTTGTATATTTTGGCACTGTAATCCAATAAAGCAAAAAAAAAAAAAGAAAGAAAGAAAGAAAGTCAATAAAATACCACAAAAGTGATTCAATTCAAGTCATGTGTATATTCATGTGTACTGTATGTACCAGCAGCTGCAGTTGGCCAAATGAGTCAAATGACCCGGACTATGGTGTGACTAAAAGCCAACATCCTCCCAGAGTAAGCACGCACACACACACACACACACACACACACACACACGAGTCATACACTTTCCCTGAATTTTCCTTATCAGGTGATCTGAGAATAATCGATGGTCAGATGTCCTTGCTCAGCACACACACACACACACACACACACACACACACACACTGAGTGTAAATGACTATCCAGATCAAAGCCGTATTACATCAGTGCTACAATGTTATTCACCAAAGCACTCACCAGGCATCCTCTGAGTCCTGCCGAGCTTTCACAGGCTGGCGAGCAATGACATGGAACGAATGAGTCTAGAATTGGATGAATAGAATGAGGAGAGTGGAGGAGTGCAGGGCTGTTCTCATAGCCTCATTCTTCTCTCTGCTGCTGCTGTGAATGTTCTCTCTTTCTCTCTCTCTCTCTCACACCTTCTCTTTCTTTCGGTCTTTCTGTCCCTTGCTTGGAGTGTTCCTGCCTTTTACAGGGAGGCGGGGCAGAAACTGAACGACCTCTCCCTCTGTCTCTCTCTCTGTCTCTGTCTCTTTCTCTACTGCCATCTCCTGGGCTGTGTAGACCTGACTCCTTCTGTCTATGCTTTTTCTTTCTTTTCAGCCCAGTCTCTCTCTCTCTCTCTCTGGCTGAATTCTCATTTTATCTCTGTGTTTACAGCTAAAGTCTTCACATGCTTCCACGTTCACACCTACACACAAGCCATGTCCTTTCTCTTTCTCTTCTTGTTCAGAGTTTCTCTCTCCATGTTTGGACGTCCGCCACTTTCTCAGCTACATCAGCGCATTCATTGGCGTTTCCAAGGTTTCAAAAGCCGACACAGGAAGATACTAGCTTGCTTGTGCCGGATTCCTGGCATGTTTATGGATGCTATGGTATTTCGTAGGTCCCAATCATTTTTTAGTATCCAAATTTGAACCCGGTTTAAAAAAAACAAGATCGGTGATGCTTATGTCTTGAGGCATTAGATCCTTTTTCGATTACATCTGGATTACATCATTGGTATGATTTGAGTTTTTTTTTTTTTTTTTTTAATCAAAGTACCATACAGCACCAAAGTACCAGATGACTTAAATGCAGAAAGTGAGCTCTTTTTAATCTGTCCATCTCCCTGCATCCTCGCCTCTCACTGTGTCTACCTCAACTTCACACTGTGCTGTAGAGGAAAGTCCAGATCAGGTTCTTCTTTCTGACTCAGGTTGCTAAGTAGTTCAGGGGCAATTCAAAGCTCAAACCACAGGCATCTAACAGTTCATGGCAGCAGTTCAAATGATGTACCTCAAGTCAATGTATGAGACAAAATGTGACATACTGTAGGTTATTCTACAGTACCACTCTACTGAGCTTGCGGCCAAATCCCACGACATACCTTGGTACACAACACAATATTATGTTTAACAAAGCCAGATTGATTAGAAGAATATCTCGCAAGACTCGGGGCAACGTCTTGAAACATTTTGCCCTCCATAGTGTCATATTCAGTTTCAACACATCCTACTGTACATAAGTGGAAGGACTATTGGAGGAGTTTTCAGCTGCTATAGATAGAACGGCAACAGTAACTCAAATAACATCTTGCTACAACCGAGGTGTTAATAAAGAATATATCTGGAGGTAAACCTTGAGGCAGATGGGCTAGATCAGCAAAAGAGACTGAGGCTTCAATTTACATACAGTAGGCCCACCAAAATTAGACAAGAGAAGATTGGAAAACTGTTGCCTTGTCTGATAAATCTCAATTTCTGCTGCAGCATTCGCATAGTAGGATCATCCATGATAGTAGGAACAACATGAACTCATTGATCCCTCCTACCATGTTTTAAGTTCCGGCTGCTGGTGTTGGTGGTGTAATGATTTGAGAGATATTTACTTGGCACATTTTCAGCCCCTTAGTACCACTTGAGCATCGTTTAAATGCCAACCTATGCCTGTTGTTGCTAATTATGTCCATCCCTTTATGACCACAGAATAACAGGCCATGGCACAAAACCGGTTTTGAGTTTACTGTACTCAAATGACCTTGACAGTTACCAGATATCAATCCAATAGATCACCTTGGGATGTGGTGGAACAGGATCATCACATCATGGATGTGCAGCCGACAAATCTGCAGCAACGGCGTGATGATATCAAGTCAATATGGACCAAAATCTCGATGGCAAAAAGCCTCCAATCCAGTCCTACCATGGTGTAGTGTACTTAATAATGTACGATTATAGCAACTATAGACCCCAAAGTTCTCCAGAAGAATTAATAAAAATGTCCATATATCCTTATCCATCCATTAATACACGTGTTAAACTAACAACAACAGCAACAAATTATAAAGATAATCATCTTAGCCTTGTCTAGAGATGATTGTAAGGAACTTTTTTTTTTCTCAATATATTGGCTTGGCATCATCTCTGGATCAGTGGATGTTTCCCACACATGCACATCCAAAAATGCATGTTTTTACTGCAATTCTGTTGAGTGTGTGCTCCAATTTACAGTTACACACTGCAAATGCATTGCTTCCTCTAGCCCTTTAGCAAATCCCAGCTGCTCCTGAGAATCTATAAAGATTAAAACACCACTCGAGGGGACTATGTTTATAGGAAAATAATCAGCAACAGGAAAAACAAAACATGATAAACTAAATGATATAAAGACTGGTTTGGGAGAGGGGACAAAGACAATTTCTTGTGTGGTAGTAATAAAATGATGGAGCCAATTAAATTAAAGGGGAATTTATGAAAGTACATTATGACAATTTGAAGCCTCATAAAATCACTAAAAAGAAAAAGATCCTTGAAATGTTAGTAATAAAAAAAGAAAGAGAGGTGAAGTATGAAAGGGAGAAAAGTGAAGCTGGAGTCCGTTATGACGAGTCAACAGCAAATCATCATTCAGGAAATTTGTAACAGGTTTAATAGTTTAAGATATCACACATATATATATATATTGAATTAAATATATTTAAAAAACTGTGCATCTGTGTGTGTGTGTGTCTGGCTTGTGGCTTACAATCTTAAGTCTGAGATGAGAACACAAATAGCTACAAGAACTGGAGCAAGAGATAGAGGAAACAAAAAGAAGATGAGAGAGAAAGTGAGGAGAGATGGGTAGCAGAAGTGAACACAAGACAGAGCAAGACGATGGAATGAAACATTCTCTACGATTGACCTCACTTGCTATAATCTTTCTGCATTTAAACAGTCTCTCCATCTGTGCCTTACCTGTATATGCATCCATCCATCCATCCACCCACACACCCACACACACACACACACACACACACACACACACACACACACACACACACACACACACACACACACACACACACACAGCTATTCATGCCACGCCAAATCCCTGCCTTTCATCTCTATTGAATCCCCGCAGCTGTTTGAGGCTGGCAGTGTGCTAATGCAAACCCAACATATAATCAATCAAAACATATTAACACTCACTGCAAACTTCCATTCAAAACAGACAGTTCACCGAAACAACATGAAGCATTTAATAGACCGTTTCCACTCCTTGAGGTCCAAGTCACATATTGTAAAAGAAGCGTGTCTACATTTCTCATGCAACAACAATGTATTGGAATCTAAAAGAAGCCTAACATTTGTTATAAAGAACATTCCTTTACAGGAGAGATGATGCGAGCAGCACTCTCTAACAGACAATCTTCTCAGTATGACTAAAGATAAACTAGAAGCTCATCATGTGACCTTTTTCATTTTCATTCAATTTTACTTGTATAGTTGCAAACCAGCTATACATAAATCATTTAAAAATAGAATGCAAATTTGAAAAAAAGTATACATTTTAGCTTTATTAGTTTGTCCCTAATGATCAAGCCAGTCCTGATGGAGACAAGGAGTGAGGGGAAACCTCTAGTTCTGAAAAAATTTGTCCAATGCTGCCAAAACACGCAGTTCCTCGAATGACCACTAGGCGCTGACTCTAAAAGTGAGTCAATCTCCCTAGAGTTCCATGTTAAAATTACAGAGCCCTGGAAGTCACCTAGAGGAAAAAAAAAAAAAAAAAACCTGGTTTTGTAATTCGTGCCCTCAGATTTTGTAATCCGTACCCACAAATACATAATTCTGTACGCACGCTTTCGCAATCCGTTCCCACAGGTTTGCACACAGACTCCATTTAGAAGAACAGGAAGAATGATTTGCATTAAAATCTTGTGATAATCAGCACATTACTATTATTATTATTAATATTTAGGGTAGATGGCGTAGACAGAGACTGAATAAAGCATTTATTACTTATTTTATAATGTGTACTCTTTTATAGTTATAATAATAATAATAATAATAATAATAATAGTAATGTGCTGATTATCACAAGATTTTAATGCAAATCATTCTTATTAAATCACAGTAATCTACCTCAAAGCTGCTACAGTTGATATCTAGATAATCATTGTAAGCATGCAGTTAAGAGAATTTGATGTTTTACACTTAACAATCCACAATAAAACAATATATAATAAGATTCATTAACAGCGGGGAGCTTCCTGTTCTTCTAAATGGAGTCTGTGTGCAAACCTGTGGGAACGGATTGCGAAAGCATGCGCACAGAATTATGTATTTGTGAGTACGGATTACAAAATCTGAGCGCACGGATAATTAAACTGAGAATTAATCTTAAGCATCTTAAGAAATCGTGGGAACGGATTATTAAGCTGAGGGCACGAATTACAAAACTGTTGCCACAGATTTGTCCGTATAAAATGTCCAACCGTACAACTGAAAACTGTACAACTGAAATAAACATGTTTGCGGCCTGGTACAACAGTTTTTTTAAATAGTTTTTTGCTATTCCTAACTACACTATACAGGGTGAATTTTTATGCAACTCAATGCAATTAGGGGTGTGGTTCAGTTACTGTAAGTGACACTTGAGTCGCAGGAGTCAAACCGCTATCTCGCCTGTCTGCACGAGTCTAACCACCGGTTTTTAAAAATGTTTTTCTACAGTATATAAACATCAGTCACTTAAATCTAGCTTCTGTCATTTTACACAATAAATCTCTCTTTTTTTATCAGGAAAAGTTTATTAAGCAATAAATTCCTGCTGAGATTTGTTCCAATATCACAGTTTCCTTGACGACATCATTTGTGAACCAGAGAGAGAGAGAGAGAGAATGAACAATATGGACAGAATTTTTTTTTTTTTTAAATGTTCCACTGACCTTGGAATTTATTAAATGTAATGTCACAAAATAATTACAGCATTAATGTTTAATATGCATGATAGAATGTATGCATACTTTTAACATTTTTGCATATTGTTATCAAAAGATCTTTCTCTAAAATCTGACTGAATGTTCTAATATGCAGCATTTCCCAGTAATGGTTTAAATTCATGCTTAATAGCTAAACTACTGCACTGATGCATGGTGTAATAACAAAACAGTATAGGTGTTGCTTATAAAAGTTTTTTTTCTTTTAATAGTCTGGCAATTTGCCACGATATAGCAATCATTAAAATGATGCTACTTCAGAACAGTATATTTACATAACAGCTTATATCTCTGGTGCTGCCTTATGTCAAAAAAGTGGCAACAAATTCCGATCTGCACGTTCTTATTTAAGGTGTATGACCATGTACTAATTGGATATGTATTCAATCACAATCACATACAGTATGAAAGTGATAGCGTTCAGACAGCCCTAAGAAATCAGATGTGTTTAAATCAGAATAAAGTCATTTAAGGCTGTTAATGTGAACATAGCGTTATAGACCAATTGAGTTGTTATTTGTTATCCAAGTTTTTTTTTTTATCGATTTTAGCAGTACAGTACCAGCCAAATGTTTGGACACAAGTTTGGATTAATTTTCTACATTATAGAACGATAATGAGTTTCATCAAAACTATGAAATAACAGAAATGGCATTAAGGAATTACACAACAGTCAGTTGTTATTTTGTTTTACAATACAGAAAAAAATAAAAATCAGGAAAGACCATAGGATTAGAAGGTGTGTCCAAACATTTGACTGGTAGTGTAAACTGGTTCTCCATAGGGTAATAAGGGGCTTGGATCCTATACCAGGAAACTACAAGTCAGGCTACAAGCACACATACTCTCTTGGCAATTTGGAAATGTTAATCGAAGTACAGTGTATTTCTTTCTATTGGGGGGAGGAAACCAGAATTACTTAAGAAAACCCACCAATCACAGGAGGAACATTCAAAAAGAACAGAAGCGAGATTCAAACCCTAACCCTGAAGGTGCGAGAAGCCCCTCACTCTCTCTCTCTCTCTCTCATCGACTATACCACTATATCCTGTATTCAGGGTCACGGGGGACATGAAGCCTATCCCAGGAGACTTAGGGCACAAGATGGGGTACACCCTGGACAGGGTGCCAATCCATCACAGGGCACACGCATACAGTACACACACTCATTCACACAATATGGGCAATTTGGGAACGCTAATTTGCTAGGAGACTACAAATTAAGCCGGCATACCACCTGGTACATCCTAACTCAACAGACATGCAAAAAATGTTGTGTAGCTTTTTAATTTTTTTTTGCTTGTAAACACTGTCTCACTAAGGTAGAAGTCGTAGGACTAATATGAAGGAATAAAAAAATAAAATGTTTAAAATTGGAGCTAAAACTTTTGCGCCACATTCAGAATGCAGCTTGCTCTTCACGTTACATTATGGTTGATAAGATAGAGTAAGAGCCAGAGCTTATAGCTGCTTAAGGCGATTGCTGGAAAGGAAGTCAGGGATAAGCAGAGGGAAGGATTGGAAATCGATGTTAATTGTTGCATTTATGCAATGAAGGAAAAGACGGGTGTGGAGCTCCAAATTAAAGACGAGTGAAAACGGGAGAGATACTCCGAGTGAAGGGTTATGCAGAAGGCATGAGAAAAGCAACCTGGTGAAAAATTTGCTCAGGTTAATAATGTTAAATGTCAAAGCCTAATTGCAAACATGCAGGCAATGCTCCAGGGAACATTCTGTTTTTCTTTTTTCAAATTTGTAGTTTTCAATTAAACAAAAAGTGAGAACCTTTTCCTGATCTTTTCTAACCTGTTAATACGAGCCGTCATGCGTGTCTGTAAACAGGCTGTGATTACAGATGCCAAAATTCTCGGATATACGAGTGGTGGGAGCAAACAGAGCTGTATACGAAGGTTTGGCAATTGGCTTTAGACTGTCTGGCGACACTAAATGCAATTTCATTCATTAAAGACATAGAAAGAGAAAGAGAAAGAGAGAGAGAGAGAGAGAGAGAGAGAGATGGAGAGAGAGAGAGAGAGACGTTGTGCTCTGGATATCAAATGGAGTAAACTGTACCAGAATCTACAATAAGCCTAAAAATCGAAATATAGTCTAAAGCCTTTCCCTCTCTGCTCTGTCTCTCTGCACATTGACCATAAACAAGACTTTTGTGCTATAGAAATGTAAATGTAATATGAGGTGGTATGAAAAAGATTTGAGATTAGCTCTGTTTACAAGCTCAGTTTTTTCGCTGTACAGTATGTCCTCCCTCAGACACCTTAAATCCTGGCAGTAGAATTCACTATTGACGGCCTGGCTCCTGGGGATGTATTCTCGATGCAAATGCTTTTCCACTTTGAAGACAGTTGCTTTGTCTCAGGATTGTACTCATACACACAGGTTTGGTCACAGGTAATGATCCTCAACGTGAAGGACAGGTCATCCTCGGTACGCTGACAGTACTGCGATGTTCTTTTGCCCCTGGGTCAGCAGCCCGGGGACAAACTTGGCAGCGACGCATGTTCAAATCACACTTGATCTGGACTGTTCCGTATGACACACCAACAATGGCAACAATGTTGTGGCTTGTTCTTCTCTGAACATTCGTAAGTTGCCAAATAGTTCAGGGGTTGAGCTCTTTGAAGGTCTTCCTGATTTCTTGTCGTCTTCCAGTGATGTTCTTCCGCTCTTAAAGCACATTCAAAACACCTCGAACGACTCATTGCAGCATGGCCATAAACTTGTTGAATCATGTCAAATGTCTTTGTGTTTTATGTTCGCTCTTTGTTCTAACTTGAATATCAGATTTGTATTAGTGGTGTATATAGGTGGTGTAGTGGTTAGCACTGTCGCCTTGCACCTCCAGGGTCTGGGTTCGATTCCCAGGCCAGGCTCGATTCCCGTCTCTGTGTGCATGGAGTTTGCATGTTCTCCCCGTGCTTGGTGGGTTTCCTCCGGGTACTCCTGTTTCCTCCCACAGTCCAAAGATATGCAGGTTAGGATAATTGGCGTTCCTAAATTGCCCGTAGTGTGTGATTGGGTGTGTGAGTGTGTGTATTTGTGTGTGCCCTGCGATGGAATGGCACCCTGTCCAGGGTGTACCCCGCCTAGTGCCCAAAGTCTCCTGGGATAGGCTCCAGGTCCCCCGCGACCCTGTACACAGGATTAAGCGGTATAGAAAATGAATGAATGAATGAATAAAATCAGGCAGTATCAGACATGGTCAAAATTAGCACCAGTTGCACATTGTCTTTTGGCACACTGACTTATGAAATTCACTGTGACTGTGTGCGTGTGTGTGTGTGTGTGTGTGTGTGTGTGTGTGTGTGTGTGTGTGTGCAGCCTTGTGCTGCCATCTGTTGGCATGTTACAAATATAGTCCCAGAACCTTTTGATACCGCCCCTTACTGCTAAGAAATTAGCATTTATTAGAAGTTTGCCTTGCTGTTCGAAAATTAAGCAACACACTTGGAGCAAATGTACAGTAGATTCACTGTGGTATGAAACAAAACAGTATGTACTGTGTATACTAAAGGATCATTAGTGTTTTGATGAGTGAAGGCTAATGCTAGGCATAACTTTTTCCTTTCACATGTGTTTGAATGCTGCTGAAAGTGCTAAGTATAAAAGGTGAAAGCTGTTTTTTCCTTGTCTTTTTACTAGCTAGTGAATATGCTGCACATTACAAGAAAAAAAAACATCCCACCGCAAGCCAGGTTAAAACAAATGAGACAGCACTTTGCTGACTGAACTGTTTACAAGCAGATGCTGCTGCCTAAACTCTAGCAAAGTCCTTTCACACTTAAAGAGCAAAATAGCAGTTTGTACTTTAAATATGTTTTAATTATACATATCACAAATGCTCTCCATTGCTTAGTCTGTACAAAATCCTACACATACAAGGCTATGGAGCATTTTTGCACTTTCTACTGCTAATACTATTAGCAAAACAGGATAGGTCATAAATCTACACTATCCACACACACATAATCCAGTTTAATAAATGCTTTTGACATTTGGGATTTTGGGCGTTTCATCATATTATAATTTCATTTAAAGAAATACTGATGTCTTGGCCTTTCAGAAAGATTTTCAAGCTAGTGACTAGCAACAACAACAACAATCGATTATTATCGAAAATCGAAATTATGAAACGAGCCAACATTTAAAGCTAGGGCAAGACTAAACAATGGACATAGTTAAAGCTAATGACCAGACGAGAGAGAAAACATTTTGAGAAGTGTATTTCAAGCAGAGGCTTAAGGATATAATTAGAAAACGGCTACTTTTGGCAAAAGACTATCCGAGTCTAGCTAAATATAGCAACTGGAATATTGATGCTTGGTCATTTCAGGCGAAGAATACTGCAGTGCAAGTTGTAGCAGTAAAGGGGTCATAAAATGGTTTGCAAGCTTGAAGAAGAAGCCGCTATTGTGCACATAGTGAAGGGGTGAAAATGATCCTAACAAGCTCATTCAGCACAAAACTCTGGGGCAAAGCGTACTTGAGGATCTTAAACCCCCGTCCCACTGAGCCACGTTTCCATTACGTTCTCAGAAAATTGTCTGAACTCAGTTAGAACTAGAACAATTTGGCAGGAATACAAAAGAAACCAGTGAGAACGTACAATACCATTATCTCCCTTGACGTGATGCTGTTTTGGACAACAACAAAAAAGCCTGGTGAAGACGTGGTAGAAGCAAGATGCAGAAAGATCTAAATATGAAAGTATCACAGCATCGATCAGTTAATGACTGATCACGCCGCGGTATTTATACGACCCCGCTGGAAGCAATGTCATAAGATGAGATAAGTACCTGGTACAGTAAATGCATGGTACCTAATAACGTGGTTCGTATCTGTTGAGAGTGTGATCATGTGCATGATACCATATTAAAGACACCTGGTTAGACACATTGAGAACCAGTCAGGGAAGGAAGGAACTAGTATGAACAGGCTAGGAAGTAGTATGAACTTGATAAATCATTTTGACCCCGTTCCATTTTTAGGATGCGGTGGGAACTTAATGGTGTGACGAAGCCCTTAAGAACATTTCATAACGTTTCTGCAATCATGAAACACTCAGGTGTCGGTTTTTGTGCTGAAGAAATGTGAAGACAAATGAAAGCGCGAGTAGTGCAAGAACATCCGGTGTTTTTTTTTCTTCCATTTTCACACTACAACTTTCTGAAAGTGAATTTATCCATTCTTTTGCTTTTCTCACTCTACTGTATTTCACACTCTCTGGCACTTTATCTCACACCCTTGCCGCACTGTTTATCTGTTGTGTTTGCTGTTTTTTTTTTTTTTTTTCTTCTGCTTCTGGCAAAGCATGTACTGTACGTTTCCATTTAGTGTTGTCTACCGGGTGTTCATGCATCAGCTGTAGTTTTGCTTGCATTTTTAAAAAGTCTAAAAGTCAATATGATTATTCTTCTTTTAAGAAGACATTTGTGCAATGGAAGGAGCTTCCAGTATCTCCGGGACACTTTTCCCCAAACACTTTTCTGGTTTCTCAAACACATGGCAGTCTTCTGTGTGTGGTGTGTGTGTGTGTTTGTGTGTTTGTGTCACCTTCAAGACAGGAAAAAGAGAGGTTGATAAGGAATTACTGTTTATGTATAGCTATTATACTGTAATTGATAACACATGTTTCAAGAACATTACATAACATTAAGTATAACATTATGTATAGAAAACCTCCGATGCATCACCCTTTAATGATTAAAACATTTTAGCTTTGACAAATAACTGTAGAAATTAATACTTTGGGTTTTGTCTGGTTTTGTTCCTTATGTGGCAGCATGTAGAGGACACACTCCTAAGAACATCAAAGACATCAAAGCTATCATATTAATGATCGTAATTACAAGTTTTGGCATTATTAGTATTAAAATAATGCAGTTAAAATGCAGTTTAGAAATTGTTTATAATAAATGACAGGCGTATAAAATCTATTTCTCCAAAGTCCTTATATAAAGACACTCCATGGTCTACACAGTAACAGTCAAAAACGTTCTACATTCCATATCAATACTGAAGATTTTAAAACTATACACATCTAGCATTACAGTAGGTAATTAATTCAATTCAATTAAATTTTATGTATATATCGCTTTTAACAATGGCCATTGTCTCAAAGCAGCTTCACAATGTCATGCACACTCGGTCCGTGGCCGGCACTAGGACCCGGAAGTGATGCGGTCATGAACCAGGAAGTATAAAAGGAGTAAACAAACGATAGTACAATGCTCAGTCATTGAGTTTTTCTGATGCCCTGTCGGAATCGTTCACCAAACCGCGAGTACTCACCCTTTTTGGTCTGCTTCCTGATTGAGTGTGTATTTCTAGGACGCGGGTTAGATTGTGTCTTTCCCTTACTCCTCTATCATGAGAGTCCTTAGATTAAAGAGCGTGATTATCCTGCCTATTCGTGTTTTCTCCGCGTTTGGGTTTACCATTCACGCAACAAAGGGCTAACCGCTAAAGCTACGTCTTCTGGTCATCCGAGGTTAGTTCTGACAGAATGACTGAGCCTAAGGCGGTAAACCCAGCGAATCATGCGCGCCTATGCGACGTGGTAGACCAGCATGCCGTGCTTATTGACCAGCTAACCGCGGAGCTCGCTACTCTGCGTCAGAGCGTCCAAGACGTCGCGGCCTTGCGCCGCGAGGTGGCGGAGCTCAGGCGGGAGAACGTGGATCTGCGGGCGGCTGTTGATGGCGCGGCTAGCTGGCCCCCCGTCGCGGCGGCCGCGGCGCCGCACCAACCCCCCCCCCCCCTTCTTCTGATGTTTTTCTTGCTCTTCCAGAGAAATGGGATGGCACGGACGGGAAGTGTAGTGTGTTTATGACAGCGCTGAATCTTGTGTTTGAGTTCAACTCCACCAAATACTCCACTGATCGGCTACGCATCGCTCTCCTGGTCTCGTTGCTATCCGGGCAGGCAGCTGAGTGGGCCACGGCAGTCATTAGATCGGATTCTGACATCGCCCATTCTTACCACGAATTCACCCGCCAACTCCAGCTCACTTTCGAACACCCAGCGGGCGAGGTGGAGACCGACACTAAACTATATCACCTGCGGCAGGGAGGATCGTCCGTGAGCCAGTACACTGCAGAATTCCGAACCCTCGCAGTACAGACCAACTGGGGAGAAGCTGCGCTCCGGACATCCTTCTACGAGGGACTGGCTGCACGCATTAAAGATGAGCTCGCCGGGCGAGAACTCCCAGCCACACTCGAAGGGCTGATCCAACTGGCTCTTCGTATTGATCAGCGCCTCCTTTCTCGCCCGAAGCCAGCCCCGAGGACCCTGCCGTCCGCACCAGCCTTCTCCTACACCAACCCACGACCACCTACAGCCTTCACCAACACTAGTACTGGACCAGTCGGATCTCCACCTCCTGCCGTGGTTGACACGGGAGCCGGGGAACCCATGCAATTAGGACGCGCCTCCCTGACCGTGGCAGAACGCGAACGCCGGTTCCGAGAAGGGCTGTGTGCCTATTGTGGGTCAGCAGCCCACCATCGGGCGATCTGCCCACTGCGTCCGGGAAACGCACAACCCCGGTGAACAGGAGGAGAGACTCACCGGGCCCTCTCCAGATCTCCTCTACCACGAATACCACCATCTCACGACTCACGGTTCAGGTAACCCTCCAGATTGGCCACAAACGGGTCCGAAGTACTGCGTTTATCGATTCCGGTGCCGCAGGTAACTTCATTGACTCCACTTATGCCAAAGAAATGGGGGTAAAGATCGAGGCGTTATCCCAGCCGGTTCGTATTACATCTGTCGACGGCCACCCACTGTCATCCAGCCCCATCACTCATCAGACCCAGCCTATCACCCTCAAAATAGACCAACACCAAGAACAGCTCCAGTTGCACCTCACCCCCATCGCCTCACCTCCCATCATCCTCGGTTATCCATGGCTACTCAGGCACGACCCCCTCATCTCATGGACACAGAACCGGATCCTCCAGTGGGGCCCGACTTGCAACGAACTTTGCCTACGGGCACCGGCTGGGACGTGTTCCAAGGAGTCCGAGGCCCCCAACGTCGACACCAACGCCATCCCCGTCGACTATCGGGATCTGGCTGAAGTTTTTTGCAAGAGACGGGCCACCCACCTTCCACCTCATCGCCCATATGACCTGGCCATTGAACTTCAGCCGGGCTCCGTCCCTCCCCGCGGCCATCTCTACTCATTATCCCCTTCGGAGACGCAGGCGATGGAAGAATACGTCACTAATGCCCTGCGTCATGGAACCATCCGGCCTTCCACATCGCCTGCCGCCGCGGGGTTTTTCTTCGTTAAGAAAAAAGGGGGTGAACTTCGCCCATGTGTCGACTATCGGGGGCTAAATAACATCACCATTAAAAACCGACACCCATTACCACTCACCAACTCAGCCCTGGACGCCCTCTCTGGTGCCACAGTGTTCACGAAGTTGGACCTCCGGAGCGCCTACAACTTGGTGCGCATCAGAGAGGGTGATGAGTGGAAGACGGCCTTTATCACACCCACGGGACACTATGAGAGACTGGTCATTCCATTCGGACTCTGCAATGCACCCTCGGCCTTCCAGCAATTTATAAACGACGTCCTCAGGGACATGCTGGGCCGTTGGGTGTTCGTCTACCTGGACGACATCTTAATCTACTCACACAACGTCGAAGAACACACCCAACATGTACGTGCTGTTTTAAAGAGATTGCTCGCTCACCAACTGTACTGCAAGCTGGAAAAATGTGCTTTTCACAAGCACTCCACCACGTTCCTGAGTTTTGTCATCTCGCCCCAGGGTGTGGCCATGGGCCCGCAGAAGCTCGAGGTTGTACGTCACTGGCCCCTACCCAGGACACTCAAACAGCTTCAACGGTTTCTCGGGTTTGCGAATTTCTATCGTCGCTTTATCCGGGGCTACAGTACAGTTGCAGCTCCATTAACCACATTGACCAGGCCCTCACCTCACCAATTTCGACTCACCCCAGCTGCCATTTCTGCATTCGAAGAACTCTGCCACCGATTCACCACCGCCCCCATCCTTCTACACCCTGATGCCAACAAACCCTTCATTGTGGAGGTGGACGCGTCGGATGTGGGCGCCGGCGCTGTTCTCTCTCAGCGAGGTCCAGACCAGAAACTGCACCCTGCAGTTTCTTCTCCAAAAAATTTTATCCCACTCAGCAGCGATACGGGGTAGGGGACCGCGAGCTGTTGGGCATAAAGTGGGCTTTGGAGGAATGGCGTCACTGGCTCCAGGGCGCCAGTGAGCCGTTCATCGTCTGGACCGATCACCAGAATCTGATCACCATCAAGACTCTCAAGCAACTTAACCCACGACAGGCACGGTGGGCTCTCTTTTTTGAACAATATAACTTCCATCTGTCGTATCGCCCGGGGTCAAAGAACACCAAGGCCGACGCCCTATCACGACAACATGAGGACGACCTCCCCCGGGCGGACCTCATTTCTCCATCCCGCATCATCGCACCCATCCACTGGGACTTAGAAACTAGGGTCCGCCAGGCACAGGCTACCGAGACCGAACCGGCAGGCGTGCCACCTGGACGACTCTATGTGCCCCAACGCCTAAGAACAGAGGTTCTCCAGTGGGGTCATTCATCCACCATCGCCGGACATCCCGGAGCCCGACGGATCCTCACGTTCATCGGACGGGCGTTCTGGTGGCCCTCCATGCGGAAAGACACCGTCGAGTTCGTCCAGGCGTGCCCGGTGTGCGCCAGGGCCAAGGACACCAACCAACCTACACCCGGAGAACTCCAACCACTCCCAGTTCCCCGTCGGCCCTGGACACACATCGCCCTGGACTTCATCACGGGCCTGCCGGCATCAGAGGGGAAAAACACCATCTTAACCATCGTTGATCGGTTCTCCAAGGCCGTGCACCTAGTGGCCCTGACCGGACTCCCATCAGCAAAAAACACCGTGGAGCTGATATTGGAACACGTAGTCCGACTGCATGGGTTCCCAAAGGACATCGTCTCGGACAGAGGGCCCCAGTTCACCGCCCGGTTCTGGAAGGCCTTCTGCCGTCTGATCAATTCCACCTGTAGTCTCTCATCAGGGTACCATCCCCAGACTAATGGTCAGACGGAACGGACCAACCAACAACTGGAGCGCTACCTGAGGTGCTTTGTTTCGGATCGTCAGCGCTCCTGGGCCCGCTACCTCAAATGGGCCGAACTCTCCCACAACCTCCACGTCTCCTCAGCCACCAACCTAAGCCCATTTGAGGTTTGTCATGGCTTCCAACCCCTGATGTTCAATCATCAAGAACCAGAGGTTGATGTGCCATCGGCCCAACAGTTGGTCCGTAGGTGTCGACGGCTGTGGCACCAGGCCAACCTCGCCATCCAACGTGCCAACATCAGCTACGCCACCCAACATCGCCGTCGACACCCCCCGGGACGATTGTACCATGTAGGTGACAAGGTATGGCTATCTACTAAAAACCTTCATCTGCACACTGAGTCAAAGAAGTTATCCCCAAGATTCATCGGACCATACCGCATCACTTTACGGATTAACCCTGTCACCTACCGGCTCCAGCTGCCTGCGGCGCTCCGGATCCACCCAGTTTTCCATACATCACAGCTAAAACCCTTCATCACTTCACCTATGGTTCCACCCACCCCCCCTTCTCCTCCTCCCCGAATCATTGACGGCGGTCCCGCCTACACCGTGCGAAGGATTCTCGATTCACGATATCCTCCGTCCCAGGACCGTCTGGAGCCGGTCCTGGACAGGGGGGTACTGTCATGCACACTCGGTCCGTGGCCGGCACTAGGACCCGGAAGTGATGCGGTCATGAACCAGGAAGTATAAAAGGAGTAAACAAACGATAGTACAACGCTCAGTCATTGAGTTTTTCTGATGCCCTGTCGGAATCGTTCACCAAACCGTGAGTACTCACCCTTTTTGGTCTGCTTCCTGATTGAGTGTGTATTTCTAGGACGCGGGTTAGATTGTGTCTTTCCCTTACTCCTCTATCGTGAGAGTCCTTAGATTAAAGAGCGTGATTATCCTGCCTATTCGTGTTTTCTCCACGTTTGGGTTTACCATTCACGCAACAAAGGGCTAACCGCTAAAGCTACGTCTTCTGGTCATCCGAGGTTAGTTCTGACAGACAAAAATGAAAGAAAATTTACAAAAAATGAAAAAAAATTTTTAGAAAAGAAAATAATTGGAAGTGTGTATTAAGCAACAACAACAGTCAGTTGTTATTTTTAGCCACAAAGGTCAGCTGAAGGTCAATTCTTGCAAGAACAGAAGTGTCAAGTGCATTTGTAAAGCACTGTGGTGAAACTTGCTTTCATAAAGACCATCCCAGGAAAGCAAGACCAAAACTATGTTCATTTTATAATTAAGTTTATACTGTAGTTATTGGGTGCTTATAAAGAGAAACAGTGAAAAGGAATAGCAGTGTACACAAGGGTTGTGTCTGGGCCTCAGGAGGTCAGGGAGTCCTGATCATTGAGTAGCTTTAAAGTATAAATCCAGGAAGTTTCCCGCTGCATAATTTTTTTTTCACTTCTAGTTGGCTGGATAATGTGTTCCATACCAGAAATCCATGATGGACCTTTTTGTAATGTACAGCTATGGGATGCTGTGGGTTACCAGGCCAAGTGCTTTTTTTTGTACTGATAAATTCACCTTCCTCTTTGCTTTGCCGATATAAATATAAGCCACATGGACATAATGTATGGTGTAAGACAATTAATAAAAAAAAAAATTGAATTTGAATTGAATTTAATTAGTCAATTATTGAATTGGACTTCATCCTCATCGTATGACTTGTATACGATCCTTGCATTTGATTAGTTGCATCTGTATATATAGTAGGCCAGTCGAGCTCAGATACACCACACCCTTTGGTTTTTATTGATTTTGCCATAATAATAATAATAAAGGCTTTTTAAATGTTATTACTTGACCTGAATGTCTATTTCATTTATTTCAAACTGTTTCCTATCATCTATTCTCAAGGGAAAAGCTTTTGCTAAAAATTGAGAATGAATAAAACAGAAGGGTGGAGAGATGGAGAAATGACAGGCTGCAGTGTAAAGCTCTGTCGATTTTCACAGCGTGTCGGCAGAGACCTTGATAAGCGGCTTGCTGTGAAACGCAACACATAAACTTGCCACATTTCTACTTATGTGCATGCATACAGTAAATCTTTAAGCACTCACTTATACAGTACATCAGTACCAGCTGCCACAAAAAGAAAATCTCACTGCAGGAAAGTTCAACTCATACAGTATCACCTACACTAAATGCCAGATTTACATGCATGTGCAATGTCGGAACTGCGAAGACTCTTTTTTTTTTTTTTTTTAATGTATTTTGTTAATACTGTCTGTAATCTGTATTTATCATCCTCTGAAATGTTGGTAGTTGATTAAATTAACAAAAATGCAGTGTAGGTGTAAGAGTGTGCATGAAAGAGTGTACTGAGAGCATTAATCATTTAAAAATTTATAAAAGAAAAAAATGAATGAAATAAAGGCTTAAAAGAGATAATCCCATAACATTTCAGCAGTTGCACTCAAGTGCTGGCTGAAGTGAAAGTAAGGGAATAATGAAAAAAAAAAAAAAATCAATACTACTGCAACTTGAAGCAGATCTTGAAATTTAAGAGTTCACCTGTAATGATAGGCAATTTACAAAGGATCACTTCTTTCTGAACGAGTGTTTTGAAGTGACCCGGATGAATTAATTTGCAGAATGAAAAAAACGCCAGAATGTGAGCAAGCTGTAAAACCAAAGTAGCTCACACTAGAACAATGAGAACCAACTTGTGACCTTCTTACCTCTCATTCTCCACAGGTCTGAAGCCAGGAAGGATGTGTTTGAAACTGCTGTTCCTGTCCAGCTTGGGTTGACTCTTGGTCCGCTTTATTGATCCTTTTAATCTGCGACTCAGGAAGCCCTTATGAGAAACAATGTCACAGAGAAAGGAGTTGATTAGTTCGGACACTCTTAAGGATATGAAGCTGTTCCATGTACTACTGTATGTTAGGGTTGTTTAGTTAAGTATAGTGTACCGTCATGTTTCCTTTTTATGAAACGTTTTAACATGTTGTCTAGTCAGGGCTAGCTTAGTGATTAAGGCATTGGACTACAGTTCAAAAGGTCCCAGATTCAAACCCCACAACCACAAAGGTGCCACTGTTGGGCCCTTAACCTTCAACTGCTCAGATATATAATGTAATGAGATAAAAAGGGTCTAAGGGTGTCTGCTTAACTGTAGTGACTTTCTTTTACGCTTGGCGGTCCCTTGGACAACAAAACTACTTTTCTAGTAGTATAAAATGGATCACGTTTTCTAGAAACCCTGGAAGAGTGTAAACTCTGGAACTATGGTGGTCAAATGGTTCATGCTGCTTAGGGTTGCAGTGTCTGCAAAGCTCCTGCCTAAATGTAGTGAATGATAAAACAAACAAACTGTTGCTGTGGTAGCCTGGTGACAGCAACAATTTCTTCATTTTATCATTCATTCATTCATTCATTTGTTTATCATTTCATATGGTCAAGCAATGCTACAATGCTATATAGCAATCTTATAGCGCCCTACTAACAACAACAGTCAGTCATTGTTTATTCATTCATTCATCGTCTGTTTGCTCAATACTTCACACTGTGCAGGGTAATCATATGAGCGATGCTCCAGTCAGCACCTGGTGACGGATTTACCGCTGTAACTAATTATTTATTTATTTATTTACTTGTTTATTTATTCATCCATCCATTTATCCATCTATTCATTCATTCATTCATTCATTCATTCACCCACTTATCAGTTTACACTGGACTGGTTGTTTGGGTCAGTGATGCGCTTGTGGTCTACTGTAGATAGAGTGCAGTTAGTAATCATTCATTCATTAATACATTTACATATCCTTTCAAGTGTGTGTGTGTGTGTGTGTGTGTAAGAAGTTAGTAGGGCTTCCACTATCTGTTTCTTTAAAATTAACTGTTTTATAAGCTCAACCTCTTTTGAACAAGACCCCAAATTTATTATAGATAAAAGAATATGCATAGGAGGTAAACAATTTTCACCTCGGTTACGCGAGCATTTCAGAGGATCGGAGAGAAAGACCACTAGAAAATGAGCAAATGGCAAAAGAAACAGAAAATAAGACTATAAAGTGACCACATACTGTACATGGCCACAAGGATTTCTTAGGCTGTTCAGGTAAAGAGATATGGAGGCAGAATTCTGAGTATATAGTCCCTGATTGCACCTTGAACGACGGAACAAAATAAGAGAATAGATGAAAGAAAGACGGAGGTGGAGACTTTATACAGGATTTAAGGTCATACAATATAATTACCACTTCTAATTTCATGTCATCTTTCACTTCCTTTTATTCACGCTCTTTCTCTCTTTCCCTCTCTGGTGTGTGTGTGTGTGTGTGTGTGTGTGTGTGTGTGTGTGTGTTCAGCCACTCAAGAATCAACTTCTTCTTGTTACCATGGAGATACTTGGGGAGAGTGAGGAATTTAAAAAAAGAATGAAAGAAAAGAGAGTGAAAGAGCGAGAGATAGACAAGGAGGCAAGGGCAGATGGAGTGAAAAGTACTTTAAGACTGATGGGGCAGAACTTCAAAACAATGAGAAAAAAAAGAGACAAAAGGTAAAAAAAAAAGGAGAATACAGTGTGTACACTCACTCACACACTAAGAGATGTTGGCTTCATTAAATAACTATCCGCCTAAACAACTGGACCTGGGTGTCGGGTAAGGGGAGTGTTACCCTTATATTAGCCCTTTATGATAACTGTCATAAAACTACTTAAATGTTTATAAAGACTAACTGCCATCAACTATCATTAAGACTTTGATATCAATTAACTTAAGTTTGATTCAGAAGTGCTTTAATTCTTCATGGCATAGTGCTGGAAACACTCCTTAGAGATTTTGGCCCATATTGATGTGCAGATTTTTTTCGACTGCATGTCCATGATACAAATCTCCCGCTCCACCGCATCCCAAAAGTGCTTTATTGGATTTATACTGTATCTGGTGACTGTAGAGGCCATTTGAGTACTCATTATCGTTTTCAAGAAACCAGTTTCAAGCGATTTTAGCTTTGTGACATGGCGTGTTATCCTGTGCTTATAAAGGGTTGGACATACAGTACAGTACACTACAGTGGCAGAAACAATACTCAGGTAGGATGTAGCATTTAAATCATGTTCAATTGGTACTAAAGGGCTCAAAGTGTGGCAGGAAAATATCCCCACTAATCCCCATTACATCAGCGCCACCAGCCTGAACCGTTGGCAGGATGGATCCATGCTTTCCTGTTGTTTATGCAAAATTCTGACTCTACCATCTGAATGTCTAATCAGAAATTGAGATTTATCAAACCAGGCAACATTTCTCTAGTCTTGTCCAGGCACATTCTATCTTCAGTTTCCCGTTCTTAGCCGAAAGCAGTGGCACCTGGTGCAGTCTTCTGCTGCTGCAGCCAATCTGTTTCCAAGCTTTGATGCTTTCAAAGATGCTCTTCAGTATACCTCAGCTGTCTTCTTCTTCCGGCTGTTCTCTTTCTGTGGTTGCCACAGCGAATCATCTGCCTCCATCTAACCCTATCCTCTGCATCCTCTTCTGTTGCATCAACTAACTTCATGTCCTCTCTCATTATATCCATACCTGTAAATCTCCTCTTTGGTCTTCCTCTTGACCTCCTGCCTGGCAGTTCCAACCTCAGCATCCTTCTACCGATATATTCACAGTCTCTCCTCTGAACATGTCCAAACCACCTCAATCTGGCCTCTCTGACTTTATCTCCAAAACATCTAACATCAGTATACCTCAGCCGTAACTAGATGTTATTTGAGTTAGTATCGCCTTTCTATCAGATCTGTCCAGTCTGGCCATTATCCTCTGTCCTCGAGCATCAACAAGGCATTGTCACCCAGAGGACTGCTGCTCACTGGGTATTTTCTCTTTTTTCAGACCATACTCTTGGTGTGATGTGAATATCCCTGTAGAGCAAAAGTTTGGGAAATACCCAGACCAGCCCATGTCACGTCAAAGTCTTTCTTGGCCTCCGAGTGGCGCAGTGGTAAAGTGCTCGCCCTATCATCCGGAGATTGCTGGTTCGGTTTCCGGGTGTAACCTCTCGCAGCCGGAGGTCTAGAGAGAGCTGATTGGCCGAGTTCTCTCAGAGGGGAGGGATGAGAGGTACTTAGTGCTCCCACATTAATCACGACTCTACAGCCAATCAGGGGCGTCTGTGAGCTCACGCAAGCGGAACTGGATAGCGCTGTCCTCCGAGTGTGTTACACCGCCCTCAACGTGTGTGAGCGGGCAGATGCGGTCCGCTGGTGTCACGTTGTTCGAAGGTATAGTCTTCGGCTCTCCCGACTGAGTGGTCATAGTAGCCTTAATGTGGGAGCCCCCTAGTGACAGGGAGGAATTGGACACGACTAAATTAGGGAGAAAATCTGGCATGAAGACTGTAGTAACAGTTAAAGCTGTTATTCATAGCAATATATAAAAGAAATTCAGGTGTCATGGTGACATCTGCATTGTGAATGCACCTTTAAAATGCTTGTATGTGTGTGCAAGCTATGCGGAAGTTGTCATGTACATGCTAGATGTAATGTAGCTTCATTATGTATCTTTATGTGAAACAATCTTTAAACAAACACTTACTGTAGAGTAAAATGTTTAAAGGTATTCGCCGGGTGTCATGAAGGATTTCTGTAGATGTCATGCTTTTAAGGTTGACAGAGAAATTATGTATATTAATAAATGTCACTGTAATGTACAAAGTATAATTCCTAGCTTTAAACGTAACTTTAACCGTGTGTTTATTGGGTTGCTTAGTGAACCCTCATGGTCTTCAGATTCTCACACACTCCTATCCTAAAACATGCCCACCCATGCGCAGAAACACATACAAATGTAATCGTAAACAGCCATTCATTAGGCTGCTCTGTTCACAATTACAGCATCTGCATATTTGATTATTCTAGACAAATGAACGCACACGCACATACAGTACACACACTTTCCTCCTCATACACCCCTAATCACAGACTAATCACTCAAGGTTTCAATGCGCTAATTACAATGTGAAGGCACAGTGCAGCGATGCAAATTAGAAGATGGGAGACGAAAAACAAAATGAGATGTTGCACTAATAATATAGTCATAGTATACGAGTTCCCGACATGAATATCCTCCTCGGGGCGGGGCACAGGGGTAGTTATAATACTGTTTTCATAGCTAATAGCCATCAATTTATTATAGTTTTTAGGTCCCTGGATTTTTACCACCTGCGCGAATGTGGTATTACGTTATTATTTAAACAGTGCATAAAGGTTACACACTAGCATGCGTGAGTTTGAGTTGCCTATATGCCTCTAAATGAATGTTTTGGAGTTTGGCATGTTGTACACCATATGTTCAGCCAGTACTTAACTTTCAATACCTGTTATGAGGCGAAGAGTCAAGGTCAATAAAAATGATCTGATTTTCATGCTAGACAATGAGAACAGTACTTAGCTTAAGTTTACTTTAGTTTAAGCTAAACGCTATTAATTTCCCAGTGTATTGGTATTTCTGGTTCGTTGACTTGCTATTACTACACACAGCATTACGCAGTCTTACGCAGGGGATTATATAGAGAAATAAAGGTAGTGTTCTGTTATTCATTCATTCATCTTCTATACCGCTTTATCCTCTATTCAGGGTTGCGGAGGACCTGGAGCCTATCCCAGGAGGCTTAGGGCACAAGGCGGGGTACACCCTGGACAGGGTGCCAATCCATCGCAGGGCACACACACATACGCACATTCACACACTCATTCACACTGTTCTGTTATTCAGAACTTTTAAATGTCCTGCTTTGACTTGAACAGCCCTCGTACATTTATACCTAGATATAATAAAACTGCATAAGGGAACTGATGAATTTTGGAGGGATGGAGAGTGCTTTTAAGTCTAGTTTTCCACCAGTTTGGTTCTTTTCCAATTTCCGCCCACGAGCTTGACAGCTAGGAATTAGGGAGGGTGAAGACTGGCACACGGTTCCTTCACGATACATGAAGTCAGACACCTTCTCTTTTCGACCTGCTGTTCATGCCACTTCAAAGTGCAGATGAAGACATTCTGATGAAAGTCCATCTACCAATTTCCTCTCTTGAAAACTTATAACTTATAAACTTAATTAATACTTTTTCTTTTTAATTAAGTTACAGAATCTATTGCTTATGTATTTACTAGCGGAACAGCTGGACATCACCAAAATCCAACAGGCAAAAAGGAAAAGGCACAGATTATCCTTTTTTATGTCTACTTAGCCATTTTATTCCATCTGTAGCGGCACGAGAAGTCCTAAAGGTCTCAGGATCGCAGTCTATGCACTCATAGCCTCCCACGCCTTCCTGTACTATTGGCTTGTGGGAACCTTGAGGCTGTTTAGACCCCAGAGTCTAGTGTAATCTATCCATCTGTGAGTTTCTGATTGCATCCCCTGGCTCAATCTGCTCAGCACGCAAAAAGCTTAATTTATGCATCACTCACATCTGTGATCCCAGGTTGTATATTTTTAAAAAGGTGGATGCATTCTGTTCATGAATACAGTCAGGAATTAAGAGCAGACTCTTTTGCTTACCGAAGTTGAAAATGTGTTTAATCGCCGGATATAAAACTACTGTGGGAGTTTGTGCTGGAAGTTTTTTTTTTAGCGGCAACATACTGTAAGTAATTTAATATTCAAGAAAGCCCCATGTTAATATGCTTCTATTATAAAAACCGGCTATAAGCGGGGTCACAGGATATTCTGATGTGGTATGATCTACAACACTTGAGTATGGCGAACATCCAAATCCTAATATAATCTCGGCACTATGCGTCATCTGATTGAATCAGACCACTCGATTTCACCTCGAGATACTTCACTACGGCGGATATCAGAGCTGTCTGATCCTATATGATTCCTAAAAGGAAGCTAATCAGATACTGGTCTCGATCTCAGACACTCCACCCACTGGCCACAGAACATCTGATACCTTGTGCACACTTTTTTCTTTCTCTTTTTTTTTTTGTTTGCCTCAAGCCTCTGGCTTTTAAAAGTTGGAATCTGATTAGCTATTTTCTGCACTTGCATGTAGAATCACGTCTGTGTGCTGTAAAAAACTGACCTTTACAAACAAAGATCTCATCTTTATTTTAAGAAAATGTTTGAAATGGTTCTTAGTGAGTAAACAGCATGTTCTTCAGTGTTACTGATGTCGGCTTCTTAGTTTAATTTGAAACCCACCTCACTCATTTAACGAAGCCTTGGTTTCCACCCACCAGGATTTCTGATCTGATCTGTATCATTTTAAAAGGGATGGATATTAGCTGCTTTATTAACTCTTTTATGAAATGCGGTTATGATGCTAATCATTGTGTTTATCAGTGCGCTACTGTTTTTATTCCACCCACATTTATTCTGTATATACCACTCTTCTTCTTGGCATTATCTACTTCTATTTTGTTTGCAAGGTTATACTATACACTAATATATATATATATATTGGTGTAAATATACTGTATATTTCATTGGTGCTGTGCATGTATTTCGCACAATGACAATAAAGTTGAATCTAATCTTTTTAGTATAATATTTATACTGCTTAGTCTGTACAGGGTTGCAGGAGGCACGGAGCCTATCCCAGGTGACTCAGGCCATGATGGACATTAGGACAGTCCATCACAGGGCACACTAGCACACACACACTCATACACTACAGGAAATGCCAGTTATTCTACCCGGGTTATTTTCACAGGTTTGTTCATTAAAGGAGTTCCTGGGAGGCCAGCATTTCAGAAGTGAATCGGGCAGTCTAATCATGGCTCTGACATGTTTTTTTACAGGTGGTTTTTAGTGTTATTCTGCACAATCAAAAGTCCTGGTTTGACTTGAATGCCCACCCTATATATATATATATATATATATATATATATATATATATATATATATATATATATATATATATATATATATATAAAAAACAGTATAACAGGAACTACAGTAGCATGTTTTACAGTCATTCCACCAAATTCAGTGTAACTGTAAACTGGAAAATGGTTAAATTTTTAAAACTTACCAAATCCATACTTTTTTGTATAAAGATATTCACGATGGACAATGTCAAAAAGCAGCTCTCCAGAAATGTAAATTTTATATTCATAACTTATATTTTTGATGGAGTAACAGTGAGCCACCTCAGGACATGCTATTATAGGAAATGGATCGACTTATAAGCAGTAACAGTAGCTCAAGGATGCACATCTTGTCATGGCTTATTATCCTGATATGCAATATATGCCAACTTCAATTCACTGCATTTCCATTCATTCGAATTGTATGACAAAACATGGCCTCAATGTGCACTTTCTGCATTCTGTATATGAAATGATGCCCAGTGCAGCAACCCAGTCCTTATTCTGAAAACACACACACGCACACACGCACACACACACTGGGCAGTCATATCAACTGAGAAAACACTCGTGCTGTTTCTCACACCAGGACCATAAGGAAACTAGATATATAATTTCTAAGTTTAGCAATAATACGCTTTATGTATATTTATTCATTCATTCATCTTCTATACCGCTTAATCCTGTGTTCAGGGTCGCGGGGGACCTGGAGCCTATCCCAGGAGACTTCGGGCACTAGGCGGGGTACACCCTGGACAGCGTGCCAATCCATCGCAGTTATGTATATTTAATTTAGTAGTAAAAAATAAATAAATAATTTAGAAGTAATCACGTGTTCTTCTGGATAGTCAAAGACATTGTTCTGACACTAATGCTAACCCGAGACTGAATTAAGATGCATTCATTTATTCATTAAGCTTTAATGATCCCTCTGTTTTGTCATGGTATCTGGAGCCTGTCCCGGGAACATCCAGTACGATACTGCGATGTGGAGGACGATGATACAGCTTACCTATCTACTTCCTCTATTGGTTGGATCAGTCCTTATCACTATACAGTAAGTGAGCTTTGTTCGTTTGGGAATCAATCATTTAAAGTCTTATTATTTTATATGTACATTTATGTAGTGGAACAGCCAAAAGTTAATTCCTTCTCTCTTTTATTAATTATTGAGCTCAGCTAACAATCTCTACGCATCAGACTGCAAGCAAATCCAATTAGTTTCAGAAATCTGATCTTCAAGACGGGCTTTTCCCACACCGTTATTTGAAAGTGATCAGAACGTACAATATCTGACCCTGTTTAGACCTGTAGCCCAAATCGACCAATCTGTATTGGTTGCTGTGGTAACGACACCAGAGGGTAAACTGTAGCAGGTGTGTTGAGTGACGTCACATGCTGACGGCTTATAACAACAGGACAGTTAAGGACTAAAAAAATCACATCTCACCCACCCTTCATGGCCCCCCCTGTCCATTTCCATCTCCATTTTTTCCCTCATAGTTTATATGGGACTGGCACCTGTTTGCACATTGTCTAGGAATCGAACCCGGGAAAAAAAATAATGGACGGTTTTGAAATCTGATTCGAGCGGGTAGAGCATCCAGACTGAGATACATCTTTAGAAATCTGATTTGAATCTGATTTCAAACCACCTCTGATTTGATGCGGTTCAAAAATTGGATACTGTTCAGACTGTCCAGAAAGCAATCTGATTCCAATCTGGATAATCACAAAGTCATATTACAGTAAGTCTTTACACGAAGTTTCTTTTTTCATTTAGTATTAGTGGTAGAATTGTGAAATAGTGGTCTGAATTTAAACTAAAGTGTATTCCAACAAACATTCGTCACTCTTCAGCCAATCGGATTTAATATTTCCAGATCGCTTTGGTATGACAAATCTGAATGACTAAATACCTACAGCAGCTCATAAAACATCATCAGTCACCAAACTTAATCTTAAGTTTCACGCATCTGCTCCAACGTCCGGCATCTGTTCACTTTAATCTCATGTGTTTATACATTTCAGGGAAGGAAACTTAGAAGTAGAAGTGTTTAAATGGCAGGATGTTGAAGATTTAATGTAGGAATCATGTGTTTCGCAGCTGTATCTATAAACTAGAAACAAGCTGTTTATAGGAGCGCAGCCTTCCATCTTTGAGTCGGTTTGGAACGACTGAGGAAATGCTTGGTCTGCGTGTCAAGTGTTTATGAGGACGGAGATGTGTTTTAATTAACATAGCAACAACACAACTTAAATAAACCTTAAAAGGGGGAAATTAGTTTTTTTGAAAAAGAAAAACACTTTTGAAGGGTAATTGGCAAATGAGAAACTGTTACACACACATTTACTTACCACGTGTATGTATTTCCTTATATGTTCCGAAAAGGGTTTAAAAAAAAAAAAAAAAAAATGCATAAATTTAAAGTGCATTTTTATAAAAATCTTGCTATGTTCATTCATTCTTGCCTTTAGTGCGTCGTTCCTTACACTTAAATCTGTTTAGCAATATAAAATATAAAATCTGACTAATATGGAGTGAAATCCCCCAGCCAGTTGTTTTATTGGAGCTAAATATTAAATTAGCAGCTAACTGCTAATAGCTAACCGAGCTTATTTTGTGTCTATATGAGTGTTAAGTCATACTGACATCCTCAATTAACCTGTTTGGTGATATAAAGTGCAAACACAATTGACACGAACCTAAATCTCCAGTTCATCTGTTTCACTAAGTGCAAAAGAAAGCTAGGATTAACCGTTAGCGCTTAGAAAACAAGTGGGAGATGCCTGAAAATGGGTGGGGAATGCATAAAATTGTGAAACGCCCAAACATGGTAGGTTAAAAAACAGTTTTCTATTTCTATTAGCTGGAAAAATGAACTTTTACAAAAGGCTGTGAGGAGGATCATTAGCATTTGAAGCTACAAAACATTAGCATGCACATTTTGAAGACATGTTAAAAAAGTATAATATGTCAGCTTTAAACCTTTCAAGTACCTGTTCGGACCGACGTAAAATGTTATTTTTAATCATATTTGTACACATTGTTCTTTAAAAAGACCAGCTTTTGGATATGACAAGGACATCTTGATCCCATCCGAATAACGCACACAACTTACTGTAACTCTAAAGGGTGTGGCAGCAGCTGTGGGTTCCATTGTAGCTGGGGTTTTCTCAGGGGCGGAGCCAGGCATGCTCCGCCTCCGTCCTGCCCTCTCAGGAGGAGAATCTGAAATGAAAAAAGATAAAGTATGACTATTACTGTAGCAATGCGAGAAAAAGAGCTGTGGATCACAGGTTCACTGACCATTTTATTGACTTTTTTTTTTTGGGGGGGGTGTAAAATTTGATTCACTAGCACTTCTATTTACGGTAAATGCTGGGTAGCTGATTTTGTGAACATCATGTTCTGTACAATGTGTCCTGTACTTTTATCGCTAGTGCTAGTTCTCCAGTAGGTGGCGGTAATGTACATTTTAACACCCCATAAACAGAAAAGAAGAAGTAAAAGCGATTCTCTTGCAAAACAAGAGTATTTTTCAAGGCTTTTGCAGAAAAACTCAAACAGCTGTTTATTAAAAAACAAAATTAAGTGTGAAAACTGACTCAATCAATTGAATCGACAAAAAAAAAAAGATTCATTAGGGATTAAAAAAAAAAAACATTTAAACAATAAACACGGACCACATTACACCACATAAACAAGCCCAGACACACACACACACACACACACACACACACACACAATGGTATAAAAAGGTCTATGGCTTTCCATACAGCTTTTCATCCTTTCTTCACTGGAGAGGCAGATCTAAGCACGTCGTCTTTTTTTTTTGTCTATGGAATGTGTGTCTTAAACCGCGTCATTCAGTGCAACGTGCTGCGCTAACACAACCTTATAATGTTCCATAACATTGTATACGCCGCGCCGTGTACAGATCTCCGCAACTCATCATACAGCAGGCTGTTAGGCTACGCCAATGTCATTAGCATTAAAATCTCATTCAACTGCAACATGTGATGCTTGTTTTTGCGAAAGGAAATAACCCTTATTTTTATTCAGTGCATGTGGGAGACTAAGACAGAGGGAGAAAGAATTGAAGGAAAGAGAAAGAGAGACACTGAGAGAATAAAAGGGAAGAACAGAGTCGTGCCGAAAATAACCGGAAGTGGATATGGGAAGAGAAAAAGAGAATGAAAGAAAGACATTGAGAGAATGTAAGGGGGGAGACATGAAGAGAATAAGAATAAGGAGAGCGATACTGAGGGAATGAAAGAGAGAGAGAGAGAGAGAGAGAGAGAGAGAGCATGAACGAGATAGATTCAGGGAGATGTAAGAAGAAGGTGAAATAAAAAGTGAGAGACAGGAAGAGATCGAGGGAGGAGGAGGAGAGAAATGATGAACATGAGTGAGAGAAATGGAAAGAATGAGAAGGAAATAGAGAGAGAGAGGATTAAAGGAGAGGTATTTAGAAAATAAAAGGGAAGATTAGATTCAGGGTGAAAATAACCAGAAGTAGATATGGGAAGAGAAAAAGACGATAAAAGAAAGACATGGAGCAAATGAAAGGGGACAGAAGACATAAAGATAATAAGAATAAGAAGAGAGAGAGAGAATGAGCGAGAGAGAGAGAGAGAGAGAGAGACCTAGAATGAGAGACATCTTAAAATAAAAAATTAGAGACAGGAAGAGAATAGACAACAGAAAGGATGAGAATGAGGGTGAGATGAGAAAAATGGAGAGTATGAGAGGGAAGAGTGAAAAGGACAGAGTGTGTGAGAGATGTGAGAAAGAGAGAAAGAGAGTGCAAGATGTAGAACGTGAAAGAGATTGAGGGAGAGAAATGGGGAGAATGGGAAGGAAAAGAGAGAGAGAGAGAGAGAGAGAGAGAGAGAGAGAATTGAAGGAGAGGAGAAGAGAGTCATGGTGAAAATAGCCAGGAGGGGAATGAAAGGAGGAGAAGGACATGAAGAGAATAAGGATATTGAGGAAATGAGAGAGAGAGAGAGAGAGAGAGAGATCTGAGTCTGGGGAATTGTGATAAGAGCAATTGACCTTAAATCACTGTAAACTGTGGCACATCAGATGTGTGTGTGTGTGTGTGTGTGTGTGTGGCTATGACAAAGGTAAAAATGCTTTCTATCTTCCTTTCATGTTTATTTATTTATCACTCGCTTGCGCCTCAGACAGGTGGACATAAGCACTGCAGCTTGCCCATACAACACTGCCCACGTACAGAAGCTTCGACTTCATTTAAAAACCCGGCATTAATTTAGGGAACTTTAATTACATTCACGAAGCTGACAAAAAAAAAACATAATTGCTTTTTTTTAACCTGAAGATGAAAGTCTGTGCTTACAGCAAATTGCTGCCATCATCAATTCGATCAACCTCGCTCTCTTCCGGGCCCTGGTGCACGTGTACCGCCTGGCTGAGGCATATTACTGTGCATAGGGTAAAGAAAGTTTAACGTGTTCTGCAGGATGGGAGAAAATCTCTCAGGTGGAATTATTTACTACTATAAAAGGCGGTGTATTATTTCGTGACATTCTGTAGTTGTGATGAGCTCCCGCTCCCAGCACCTGTCGTTCTGTGTCCAGTATAATATCCTACACTGTAGTTCCCTCTATACTGTACCTAGTGTGCACATAGACTCCAAACCTACACCCTCAGCCATGAACATGAAACAAGCAGGAAGGCCTGGCCTTGCCCAGGGCATGTAGGAGTTCATTGTTGATATCTGTGACAAAGTATGTTGCGTTTGGTGACAAAAGAGTCAAACGTGGCCTTTTGTCTTGTAGGGTGCGTTCCACACTTTATGTACTTGCAAGTTCAGGAGAACAAACAGAACTGCATTGAGATCCTGCTGAGACCAGTTTCTTTCTCGTGTACCTGTCAATAGCACCTTTACAGTGATGCGCCAGACAGCCTGACTAAATAATACCGGGTGTGTTTTTATGTATGTACACTTCAGTGTGTGTGTGTGTGTGTGTTTTGTCTCTAATCTGATGGTAATATTTGGGAATACTCACTCCATTATGAGATCAAACGTGATTAGAGGTAAATAATGAGTCATGTTTACTCCTTATATCCTTGACACACACGCGCGCGCGCACGCAAACACACACCCACATGGAACGAGATGCTCTTTGCCCTCACAATTCCCAAACACATGTCTCTATCAGACCTCCCTTGTCACTGATGACATTTCGATTGACAGCTTAGATCCGGTCGGACAGAAAGTCCAATATCTGAGCCGCCGCGTTCCCATGGCAACTGGATCTCGGGGGGAATTTAGAGCGTTCTGGCTCGAGGAAACAATGCCACCTGTCTCGCATGCATGCACGCACACACACACGCACACAGACACACACACACACACACACCCAATCTTCAGAATTTACACCAAGTCAGTAAAGCTCCAGTACTGACTTCTGAATGTCAAAACTTACCGGCAGTAGCTTGTGTTTATATGGATTATTACTGAAAATATGATCTTTATCAATTCTATACCAGATACTGTCCTACTTGGATGTCGGCATACATCTGCATCTCTGTGTCTCTTTCTCATGATGTCAGTGAGACCTCCAGGCCACCAGGGGCGCCCTTGATTTCTAACATGAATCTACTGTATATAAGTGAAAGAAATGTTTTGCCTGTGCATTGGTCAGAATTCGATTTTTCAAAGATATCTTTATGTTTCATATATTGGAGGACCCGAAACCAGTCTAAGAAATGAAGAATGTTTTGTCTGTCTGTATGTCTGTCCAACCAGATTAAGTCACAGCATTAACTTAATCTGGCTGCACAGAAGTTTACGAAACTTTTGCAGTACTTAGATATCTCCCTGAAGTTTAACCTGCACTGTACTGTAAGTAAAATCAAAATATTGAGTTAAACTTATGTTATGAACAGGTACTGTAAGTCGGATTGAAAAATCTACTTTAAACTAAGTTACTAATTCGCTACTTGCTCAATGTAAACAAACACCTGCACTAATAGATATTAATTAGAAAAGCTAAACTGAATATTTTTACTTACACTACAGTATAAGTGAATTTTAACGTGCCAGAGTCGTTTTAAGACCAAACTTCATCTTTGGACGATCTACTTCTTCGATTTCTCATCTGTGACAACCCATGGTAGAAGTTTTGGAGACAAAGTCAGAGAGGCATAATAACGTTCATACAGTAATAATATACAGTACTGTATGTTGATTAGGGACTAGAACTACACAGATGTACTAACCGCTCACACTCCACGTTGTGTTAATTTTATTAGTTTTACTAGCGCAATTAAAGGCAATGAGCGATGGAGTTGAACATAAGTATTAATTTCTTAAAAATTTAAATGGTTTAAAAATTCATCCGTTTAAGCACAGCCGTGCTTAGCACATGGGCACGTGCACACATACAGTACACACACACATGGACTCACACAGGTTTTCAAAAATTGCTTCCACATTTTCCATGTGTCAGTTTGATGCAGAAGTACACTGTGCATTCTCTCTCTCTCTCTCTCACTGACCCACACACACTCTTACACTGTACAATAATATTAATATATGCAAACAGAAAGCAAACATATTTTCCCCGCTTTTTCAGTGCTCAGTTTTCAGTCTGCTTCATATCAAACGTACACAGACACATGGTCAGAGAACACACTTCCTGTACCATAAGCAGGAATGTCGCAGAGCTTCCCGGCTTTCCGGTTTAGGTTGTTCCAAGGTCTCTAGCCATTTCACTAACTAATTCCGTCTCTATTGTTTTGTGAAGCACAGGCTTGCTTGGAAATGTGTACAACTTTTAATTGGGTGTGCAATCTGTGGATGAATCTTTCACGGATCGTTAGAGATCACGGATCGTGGACTTTTGAAAACGATCATTAGAGCATTTACTTTAAAGACATGAATTATCATTATTTACAGTATTAGATAACAATAAGACATCATAAACCGTGACATGAGTTCTGAAATCTGATTGATCAGAAAGTGTGGATTAGTTAAATATAACTAGATGGCGGCTCCGGCTGTAGCATAAACTCAAGGTTTATAAAAGTGTTTTGGTGATAATACTTTATACAGTATATATATATGGATGACTTATATTGTACTTTTACTTGAGTAATATTTCACTTCTGGTACATCTTGTTTACTGGTATTAATGTCAATGTGAATGTGTTAAAAGTGTTAGCGTGTGCACTCGTACCTAGTGTCTAGTCTATTTATCGTGTGTTGTGAGTCGGATCTGAGGTTTCTGATTCTCACTCAACCTCATGTCCGGTTCTTTGTCTGAGGCAACAGGAAGTCGGCGCAAGTTCGCGTTAATCAAAACAAAAACCCAATCCGGTAAATGTGACTCTTTCTTGTTCTTGTTAGTAATTTATTGTCTTATTATTTCGACTTTGCCAATATTCGAGTTTTGTAACCATGACAACACATCTAGCAAGGGTAAAAATATAAAACTACAGTATAAGGTTCATGAAAGTCATTTCGTCACCGTGAGGCACACAGACATCATCTGCTCAGCTATTGGATAAAATAATTATCGTTTTTAAGTCTCAAAACTTTAACTTCATTCTGTTAGTATATTCAAGGGACGTTCAAGTCAATCCGGGACATTCAGATTGTGCGGAATATCCAAACACAGTTACACAGTTATGTACTTATCCCAGCGCTTCACTGCCTCACGTCTGAAACACTGGCCTCCCAGGAACTCTTTAACAAGTGGTAATGGCTTGTAGCAAGGTCAGGACTATATGAAGGATGTGGCAATAACTCCCAGAGGTGAATAATTGTGTGTACAGTTCTCACAGACAGAGGCATGTCTTCTGAACATTGGCCGCAAGTTCGATTATCGAAGACAAGGAGTTTCTATTACAGGAAAACATCAGCTGCAATCATCATTCACGGACCTATGGCCTTCTTTACAATGTTTGCACTGTTCAGATGTTTTACTGCGGATTAGAGTCTCATCACCGTACCGTGCTTGAAGTCTTCTGTAAATATCAAACGGTTTTTACGACTTCATTCATGGGAAAGTTCTTCCCAAGTCCTGATTTGACCTGAACACATTTTGTATATAGTAGGTATATACTAAATATTATATTATAGTACATAGTACAGGATAATATACAATCAGTACAACAGAACATAAGGTGAGGTTCATTTTTATTAAATCGGAAAATATTATTGCCTTTAATTTTAAATTATTACCTTAATTTAAATGGTTGCTTGTTTTTACTATTTCATTGGTTTGACGGATTTCTTTTATTTATTAAAGCAATAAATTAAAGCAGAAAATTAAAAATTATGCTTCCAAAATTAGTCTCTATGTTAGACGTTAGACTTTAGGTGCCAGAAATATATGGTGATGAAGACCGTCTAATCTAATATAGAAATACATTTCAGAAGCATAATATTATACAGTATTTTCTGCTTTTATTTATTGCTTTAAATAATAAAGAGAAGAAATCCCTTGAAGTTCACCACAGACCACTCTAGACGCTGTTTAATGTTCAAGTTGAAGTTTGTTTTTGATGTAAAATGCAGTTTTTAAAAGCAGTGATTTTTATTGTTAGAATTCTGTTAGAAGTAGGGTTGTTCCGATTCCGATACTGGTATCGGAAATGCTACCGATACAACAAAAAAATCTGGCATCGGAATCGGCGAGTATTTGAGTCCACGTACCGATCCGATACCATTTTCCTAAACATAACCTATTTATGCCCGCTAGCTTTGCTAGCTTAGCTTACTTACAGAGTGTCACGGCGTGCGCCTGTGATGGGCGTGCGCCCAAATTGATATCGCTCCTCGCTCACTAGTTAGGCGGCCTCCCCCCTCTTTAGATATGTGAAGGAGCCGGGCCGCAGAATCAGGCAACGGCCCATGAGCTATCGCCGCTAATGATCCCGGCGCTATAAAACACAGCGGGGAGTGTAGCTCGGGGTCTGACTGTTGGGAAGCTGGACTTTGTGACGCGGTGGATTTTATGAGAGACAGTGGCACAAGAGCGAGGCGATGTGATGCGCCCCAGAGACTTTAAAAAGGTGGGAGACTTTGATCTCCGTGAGAGGAGCGCATGAATGAGCTGCGCGAGCACCCGCGGCACCTTCACTTCCGCGTAGAGCCCGCCTTCGCATCCCTGCCGCTGAAGTGAAAAAGGCCGCAGAGAGCCTTTAGCCCTTTCCTTCCCATTTTTCTAAATAAATGACCCTTTTTCCTGTAAGAACTCGCCTTGTGTCCGTGTTTCATGGTGTCGCCCGTGCACTTAGGGTCGAACCCGTTACACAGGGCTAGTAGTATTTTACTTAAAAAAAGAAATTATATATATATATATATATATATATATATATATATATATATATATATGTATACACACACACACTGTACAGATACACACCCAGGTATCGGATCAGTACTCGGTATCGGCCGATACCCTGAGCCCAAGTATCGGAATCGGTATCGGAGGGGAGAAATGGTATCGGAACATTTCTAGTTAGAAGCCGTTATTCTATTACATCAGATGAAAAAGAGAGTCCGAGCGGAGACCTTTCAGGTGTCTTTCCCAAGGCTGAAGTCATTATAAAGTAGTTTGACTAATTCTGAACAGACTGTGCTAGCTGGAACACTCTACTCTGTAATATAGAGGCTTTTGTTGTGTTGTTGTTGTTGTTGTTGTTATTAGTGTGGCATTTTAATTTGGCTTTATAAGAGCAATATGGCAAACAAGCTCACTGTACTATAAATATGCTGTATAAGCGATATTAAGTAAAATCAAGTTTTCATATTCTTAAAAGAAGAAATGCAGATCTAACCAAAGCACAGAAGAAATTCTACATTGGGTTCATTACGGTAAACTATTAGAGCTGGGGGAAATAAAATTCAGTTACTTATTGTGATTCCTACAGTATGTGTGGTGATTCATGTATCGCTGGCTTCACTATAAATTGTTAATTTTATATATATATATATATATATATATATATATATATATTATATATATATAATTTTTTTATATAGTTTTATAATTCTATTATTTTATAATTGTAATTAATATATAAATAATACAGCGTGAATAAAAAAAAATAAAATATATATATATATATATATATATATATATATATATATATATTTTTTTTTTTTTTCCCATATATATTTGCATATGAGGTAGTAAAATGTATATATTCTAATCCTATAAACTAACCTTTAAAACAATTAATCCGAAATAAAAGAAATAATATAAAATGATACTGAATGATATTTATAAAATTGCAATACTAACATAATCGCAATACAGACTGAATCTGCACATGGGTATCGTGATAATATCGTATCAGACGGTCCCTGGTCATCATTCCCATCAACTTCAGACATGAACAGGACAAAAACTGCACATTGTCACATTCATGTTACCAATAGTTAGAAAATAAAAAATATATTTAAAATACTCCTCTTGCTTTATCAATGCAAAAGTTTGCGCTCCCTCTGCACCTCTTTAAATTGAGTGTTCTTTTGTATTTTTTACTCCATGTCAACCCATCACATTTTAAACTAAACATTAAAACTAAAATGACAGTCAGCTGTTTCCCTTTTTAGTCTGCTTAAAAGTTTGTGCCCCCTTTTAAACCATGCCTCATTCGTGTGCTGAATGGCTTAAATGTTCACTTGATTACTAACAGTGAGAATCAGAATTCATATGCAGAACACATGATTGAGAAATCACAAAGAAAACCTAAAGCGAAATTCATTGGACCATCTAAAACTAGTAATCTTACAAACTAATATCTCTTTTTGCATACAGTTTTGAGTTGAATTGGGGATTCCACACGTTACTCAACATCGCACAAACAGCTTACTTCATCTCTGTTATCTATTTGCCATTGCCTCTATTTCCCCTCCATCTGTTTTCCTCATTTCCTGATTCTCTCCTCTCTTCCTCTTGTTTTCTTATTTTGACTTTCTCAAATCCCTCGCTGCCGTAATGTTACATTACAGCATATCTACTGACCCCCAGCTTCTCATACTATATGCCCCTGAAATGTTCTCGCTATCTGTGCCAAACATGCACACACACATACACACACATACAAACAGATGCAGTAGAGCTGCTCCTCATGTGACCCGAAACCATATCACAGGACTTTGAGCCATCGTCTGTCGCGGTTCCCAGCGTTTTACGGATAAAGTGTAACAGCCAGGAATGTCGCCAGCTCACGCCAGACACTTCCCATATGCAGTTCTGCGAAACTTCCTTTTTTTTTCTCGACACAGACTGTGGCGCTCTATTTACAGGACTTATCAGTGAACTAGCAGCGCCGAGAATAAACATCAGCAGTCTTAAAGTGTGCGCCTGTGACCTTTAGAGAACCTGTTCGTCTGCTCAATTCGGATTCAGATCATTGGATCTCTGTTTCTTCGGATACACACTTGCATGTGTTGCGACTGAAGCCGAACACCTCACACAGGCTGGCAGCTGTCGTTTTCTGTTAACTGCAACAATTGTGAGAGTATTTGTTCTCCTAGCGGAGAGCAAAGAACCCTGAGAAAGACATCAACAGCACTCATGGAATGTGTGACCATCTGTGAAAACTCGCCTGGGACATTACATACATTAGGGTGTTCCTTTTTTTTAATAGTTCTACTTTCAACTTTTGAAAAGCAAGATATATAGACGCTATAAGACATTCCTGAAATGCAAAAAAATATATTTGCAAAATTTCATCTTTAACATTCAATGCATTATTAAACCGCATCCTCTTCAAATCCTCAAATCTGAAATGCTTCAATCATTTTCTATAAAAGAAGCCCAGACAATACTGTAGTTTTGGCCGCAAGGTGTGTTCTAAAATTGTTAAAATAACATATAGTTGTACGGCAGATATTCCACGTATTATTATTATTATTTAAAACTAGAGTAATAATAATATAACAGTAATAATTACCATTTTCAGAAGGAGTCTCTTGTGGTATCTCTTGGTAACAGAGATGTAACGTAAGTTTCTTATGCGTAAATGCTTTTTGGGATTAACAGAGTATTACAGGCTCTCTGTAACATAACAGCATGTTATTATCTTCAAGAAGTTGTGGACGGAGGACTAAGGTTAAGTAACACCATGAACTAACTCGTTTCGTGGACATTCCACAACAGTACATCTAACTACAAAAGAGTATGACATGGCTTCGCATCAGCCGGGATCACATTACACCATGTTTTATTAAGTCTTTTTTCTGAAATGACGAATGCAGTTAAGTCCGACATATCCATCATTCCAGAATTGTGGGAAATGGAGAAAATATCAATTTTGGTTATGTATCGGCATTTATTTTGCACAACAATACACATATTGCCAGACTGACTCCAAAATCTAAAGATCTTAATTTTAAAAAAGTGCTCGCCTTATCATCAGGAGATTGCTAGTTCAAATCCCGGTAGCCAGAGGCCCAGAGAGAGCTGATTGGCCAAGCTTTCTCAGCAGGGTGGCACTTAGCCAGTCATAGGTGTGAGCGAGCAGTTCGAAATTGGACACGACTAAATTAAGGAGAAAATCTAGGGAAAATCTTAGTTTTTGAGCATTTGAGGCGGTAAATTATTTCAGTTCCTCTATAATCCTACAGGTGGTGCACTTTAAACTATCCACACATTAGCATGCAGCACAGTATCCTGCGTTTCAGTCTGTTTAGAATTATAATCTGAAACATAATCTGAAAAAATGTTCCATTGAATCGTGATATTTATAAAATCGCAGTACAACCCGAATCAGCAGACATGTATCGTGATAATATAGTATCGGATGGTGCCTAGTGATTCCCATCCCTAATTGGAAACTGGTGTCATTCTGGCTAATTTCCACTCATGAGCTATACCTCATCATGAAACATGAAAGAATACAAAGCCATAGTCTGTCAGAATGTGTTTCCTTTCCGCTGACCTCGATATCTCCTTTGGTTCTTTTTAGATTTGCATAATGAAATTCATCACGAAGCCTAACTCTGTAGCGCACAATAAGAGTCTCACTGGACCGTGTTTTTCTCTGGTCGACAGGAACAAACGGCAAAGATAAGGAACTGTGTGAGTCCAAAAGAGGATGATATTTCCATAACTCATCCGAGGTGTTGTGGGCGAGATGAGAAAAAGCGATAGAGATGATGAATACGTAACGATACAATCGATCGAATACATGTATTGAAGGTCATCCTTAATTGTAAAGGGCCTGCCTGAAAGGTTTTCTCAAGCGTTTCGTTTTCTCTCTCTTTATCAGCGGGTATTCCTATCAGATGCCACCATGGCACAGGGCCAAAACTTACAATCATTTCTAACACGTACAAGCTTGGGGCAAGTTGGCATCCCAGAGTGTACAGAGATTCTCCAGCATTTAAAGTTGTTCATTATCTCTCTCGTACCATCTACTGACAGTATGGAACACAACACAAATGATTAATAGGTTCAAAAAAGTAAAGTGCATGATTGTCCAGGTATCCGGCTCCATTTACTCCAGTTTAGAATTAATCTAAAAGGCATTAAAAGGTGCTTTAAGTCAGATTAGACTTGTTGTTGTTTTAAGATTGAGTCTCTAACAGTTACGTGGGTTCAATATGTGAATGATTTCCCACTTTCTCACCCATGTCCGTAAGGTTCTGCCCCATTACCTTAGGTGGAATGTCTATTAAATGACCAGATGCAAATCTAAACACAAAGCAATTGTTCCAGATCAGATGTCACAGTTTTATAAATCGTTTATATGATAAAGTTTCTCAGCGACTTGCTAAACTTTTGCCAAACACACGGTTTAATGCATTATTTCTTATACCATGTCACCCCTTGTGCACTTATTCTATTGTTCAGGATAACAGAACACAGTTATTTGAGTTAAAAACTCACTTTATTTCTCTATATAATCCTCTGATACACTACTGCACGTATCCCAGTGTTTCACTAGTGCTTGGACACCATCAAGGTTGAACGTTTTCTCAGTACGCCAGACCTATGACCGGACTGTCTGCTTTACGACTGGACCACTGGCCTCCCAGGAACTCCTTAATGACCCAAACATGTGTGGTCAGGACTGTACGGGGGGTTGTGGCAAGTAACTCCAAGACGAATGCAAGTGGTACTTATGAATGATTGTGTGTACAGTTCCAACAGTCAGATGCGTCTCTTCCTCAAGTTGTGCACCAAGTTATCAGATGAATTTCAAGCATCATTCAGTGAATGTTGCGGGAACGACTGCAGTGGGCGCCCCATTCAGATGTTTCTCATCATTGTAACGTGCTTAAAGTCTTTGGTTGCAAATGTCAACCAAATTTATGACTTCATTCACAAACAAGTCCTGGTTTGACTTGAACGCCTCTTGTATATACAGTATACATTGAATATTATATTATATTATATTATATTATAGTACAGTATAATATACCATATTAAAAACATGTCATCAAATCCCGGTTTGATTTGAACGGCCTTTGTAAAAGCAAACCTTTTCATTAACAAACTAAAACAGTTAAACAAAACAGCCTCACATCCAATAAACACACACGCAGTACTTCTGGAAAGGACTCTTGCGGCTCTGTGTCACCTTGAACCATGACATGTGACGTTTTATTATCCTTTTACCTTACTGATGAAACGCCAGCACGTGAGCATCACATCCCATCACACCTGACTACAGCAGCCAGGTCCGGTCATGCTCTGTTCTTTACTTAATGTACTGTACAGTAATCACATAATTGTGAATTATTTGATTTACTCATGCCCTGCTTGTTCTGTGACATTAATTAAAACGCTCTCGCTATCACCAAGCATGTGTGTGTTTTTATGATCACGTGTTATTAGAGCATGCTGATGGATTTGTTTGAATGTTGACCTGAAACCGGGCAAATCCAAACTAAATATCAGCCACCCTGAGCGGCACACATGAGTCGAAGCAATAAAGTGCCTTTACAGCCGGCACAGATGTTACAAATGCCACACTAATGCCACAAAACAAGCTCATTCGCAGTGTGTAGCAACTACAAAGCTTTGCTCTGAGCAACCCAACCAAAAAAGTGTGTAGATACAATAGAGTAACCTGAGAAGACTTTGTTTTTGAAAAAGAAAAAAGAAAAACTGTTGGAATGTTGTGCTAATGTTGCACTGGGGTTAAATCACCATTGTGTTGATGATTGTTGGGGGCAACAAGAGTTGTTGCAATGGTTTCCATATGAAGGTAAGTCGTAATAGCAAGCAATAAACTATAACCATTATTATTATTAATATTATTATTATAATGATGTTCACATAATTTAGCATTTGTCTGTTGTATTAATGAATGTCGTGTATAACAGAAATCAAGGGGTTAGTGTTAGAAGTGTACATGAGCAACCCTAACCCCAACCCTAACCCTACTCTTAATACTGTAGAATCAGTTGCAACAAAAATTGTTAAAGAAGAATAAAAAACTACATTTGGAGAGCATCAGAAGCACCTTTACCCTTATTCGCAGGTCTGGTCCTGCTCCTGGAGCGACTGCGTTGCCTCTGGAGCCGGGTTCGACCCAGCAGCCTGTAGTAGTACCCGGGTCTCCCAGAACCTTTCCTAGTTATTCCTGACATTCTCTTGACACATCAACAAGCAAACACTCAAGCCTTTCCTTTGCTTTCTGCTTACCACTTGTTTAAAAGCACACAGTGAACAGATCCATAGAAAAGAAGTTCAACTGGAGGAGCAGAAGGAAAAAAAAGTTGTTCACACTCTCCCTCCACACTGTTTGTAATCTGTGTGAGCTCTGGAGGTGGGGATCTGCCATGGAGTGCACAGACAGAACAATACAAAGTTTTGGGCTCGTGGGAAAACCTGGAGTGGATTTGAGAACGTGTAGAAGGTGGCGAAGGAAATGAGTATTCGCACTGTTGGCTGAGAAACAAAACACTTGATGTCTTGGCAATTGGGACAGCTTCTTCTTCGATGCACATGCTGATTCTCAGGAGTGATTTTCTCTCTACTGGACATCTACGGACACCATTCTTCATCAAGATATTCCCGTTGTGTTTTAATGTTGATCATGTTCACCAGGATGGAGATCTGATCACCATGAAAGCCACAGCAGACTCTTTTACACATTTTTATCTTTTCCTCCTGATCAACCCCTTCAGAAGTCAACCTGAAAGACACCCCCCCCCCCCCATTCAGGGAAGAAATGTTTAATCATAGGACAAAGGTGATGAGCTAATCATTTGCAGCCAGTCATTCCTCAACGATGACAAACGACACAAACCATGCTAGTAAAATTCCCCAACAACATAAGAGACAGGGCAAGGGTTGTTTTTCCTCTTTATCACTTATAAATCATTGCTGCAGTAGGTGTTTTTTAATGTAGAAATTTTATTGGAAGTAGACTTATAATCATTTCTATCAGTATACTAAAAGCAGTGCCAGTTCTACTGTATATCTGAACTGTGGATGATAAAATACATTGTTTTTCGACATAATCTCCTTGCTTTTCAATACACTTTCATATTCCGTCATGAAAGATGCTTTAAGCTAAGTTTCGAGCCACGAATGCACCACTGTCTTCAATTCTTCATCAGAAGTGATTCTTCGTCCCCGTACGGCTGCTTCCAGGGGACCGAACAGGTTAGAAAAATTAGGCTTCGACTCTTCGATAAGCATCTCACTGATTGTTGAACTTTTTTTCTGATGACTTTCCAATAATGCCGCTTGAGAATCCCAGAAAACTGTAAGCATTGATGAATTTTCCAGCTGATGGTTGACTTTTGAACTTTTCCTCTGTCAACGATTGAGGACGTTTCCGTTCCAGACTCTGCCGTTTACTCTCAGGCTCTTAGTAATGAATCCGTGTCTTGTCACCGGTAATGATTCTCTTTAAGAAACGTTCACCTTCCTTAGAGTATCAGTCCAAATTTTGCTTGTTTACACTCTTCCGTGAGTTGTTTCGGCACCGGGTACACCCTCAGACCACAAAAAAAGGACTCTTTGCACGTTGCTCTTCTTTCGTAAAAATCACAAGTGGGGCCATTTTTGCTTGACCCGCGTTTACAAATGAACTACTTTAACACATTCACACCTGGAGAGATAGTTGCTTTGAACGGAAAGCACTGTTAAGACGGCGCGGCCAACAGAGGTCAATATAACCTGATAATTTTGTATTTTGTACCCTCATACATTTAACTGCACTTTTAATTAAAGAGGTTTTTTTTTTTATGTCTCTTTGGACGTGACATTGTTGCAACAGTGCATTATAGTATTTCAGTATTTTTATTGGCCTTATACACTGTCCGGCCATAAAAAGCTATCATTTAAAAAGGATAACGTTTAATACTGAAAGTAAGAGCATTTCCATGGGCCCAAAATGTGATGAAAACTGATCGGCGGATCGCGTCAGACTGTTCTGACTGAGGTGTTTATACAGTATGTTGCAGTTCAACTATACTTATTTAAGAATATTAGTGGAACATTAGGGTCCTGCACCTATTGATGCATCATCGTGCAATATTTTAAAAAATATATGAATTTCATAATTGAATTTGGTAAAAAAAAAAAGTAAAAGTGCCAAATGCTGTTAATAACTATTAATTAATTATTATTTTCAGCTTATTAATTTATAATAATGACAGGCTAGTTATAACTGCTTTAACGAAACTAATAAAAGAATAGACTTTTCATGAAGTCAAATGCAACCCTAAACAATAGCATTTGTTAAAAATTTTGAGTAAAAATAAAAATTTTGTACATTGTGTAAAATTCTTATACAACATACTGTACAAAGTCCTATATAATCCTTATAATCTTAAGATCTTAAGTTAACCAGTTAAGAATGTGCCGTGTTACTGCAACATTCCTGCTCCGGTGTGGACGGATTCCAGGCCAGTGTTTGTGAGTTTGTGTGTGTGTGTGTGAGTGTGTGTACGTTCGTAAGGGGCCCTGACAAGCTTCTCCAGGCCTGTGCTTAGCCAATCAGGAGCTAGCTGTGGGTGTGGGTCAAGCAGCTGCAGGGCTGCAGAACAGATGGACACAAAGACGTATAAATGCGACCGTGCACACAAACACACACAAGTAGTGCAGACAGATGATAAATAATGTCAGAAGAACAACATCTCGAATGTCATGGACGGAGAAGAAGAACACACCTCCACACCTGTTGCAGTGTGTACTGTATGTAGAGCTACAGTATCTATGCTGACAGAATGGAATGCACAATCTGGTTACCATTACATAGTGTTCTCCAGTTAAACACACAATCAGCCCTTACATACCCATACATACACACACACACACACACACACACACACATACTGTCTATAAACCAGTCAAATGATTCATTCTACCTGAGTATTTGGTTTCTTTGCTCAGTTGTGTGACTCTTTGTTTGATAGCCCTTATCGCTCCCTGTGGACTCATACACACATGCACACACACACACTAACACACACAGTCATGCTGTTCATAGCTAAAACTCTTGAGGTCCACTCTCATTTGGGGTCACGTTCAGGGGCCGTACTTGTTTCCTGTTCTCAAGACTTTCCCTGGACTCAGACACTCTGGGGACTGACCTCATCATAACAGCTTGTGTGCAAAAGTCTGCATGTGTGTGTGTGTGTGTGTGTGTGAAAGATGTTCGACTGGCTTAACTCCAGCTGATATGCGACTCACAGATAAAGACAACATGCCAAGAAAAGAGACCGTGCAGGAAGTGGCCCGATAACAGTGTGTTTGTGTGGTGATGGGTTTGGGGAAAACCCCTTGTGAGAAATCCCTGGCAAACAGCCAATTTTTTAAAAAAAATTATGAGAAAATGCAAATAATATTCTTATTCTACATTAAGAAAACATAAAAGTAAAAGTTTTTCAAAATCAATGAGGTAATCTTTTGTCTGTACATTGACGATATTTGTGAAAAAATTATTTGTGGTGACTTAAGATGAGTAATAGAACACATCAAGATGGTTTTTGGATTTTTTTTTTTGGTCTGTTTGTTTGTGCATGCATCACGTAAAAACTACAGAATAAATTGTAATGAGTTCTTAAATAGTGTATTTGGACGAGCTTGAGGCAACATATAGGCTTTGTTTCATTGTAATCGGCGCATGGGAAGAGAAGATATGATACTTTGAAGTTAAAATAAAAAAACCCTTGTATCATAAAAAAATCGTCCTGGAAAAAGTCATTAGTTCGAATCAAAATACAACAGATGACAATTTTTAAAACACGTTTATGAGTGTGCAATTAAATTCCACATAAACGAAGTCACGAGCACATTTAGTGGTATTAGAAATTTTCCAATCTTTCTTACATAAAAACTATCATCAATGCTAGAATAAATACACTTAAAAACTAAACATACTATTATTTTGTTGCTAGTCAAAGTGCAAATACTTTCAAAGGAAACATTTTTATTTTTTAACAATATATGAACAATTTTCCAGCAAAATTTGGTAATTCGTTGTCTGTGGGCACTCAAGGCTATTTTTTTTATTTGTATTTTTTTTTACTGAAATTCACTATAGATTCTTCTTTTGCAAAATAAATAAAATGCAGCACTTTTTCCCTTCCTTCCAAAGTGTTCCAGTTTGCTCTCACTGACTCGTTACACAAAAACAAATAAATTAAAAAAACAATTAAACCCAACAAATATACGATTAACATTAAATTGGATATTTGCAGGCGGCGCGGTGGTGTAGTGGTTAGCACTGTCGCCTTGCACCTCCAGGGTCTGGGGTCGATTCCCCGGCCAGGCTCGATTCCCGTCTCTGTGTGCATGGAGTTTGCATGTTCTCCCCGTGCTTGGTGGGTTTCCTCCGGGTACTCCGGTTTCCTCCCACAGTCCAAAGATATGCAGGTTAGGCTAATTGGCGTTCCTAAATTGCCCGTAGTGTGTGATTGGGTGTGTGAGTGTGAGTATGTGTGTGTGCCCTGCGATGGATTGGCACCCTGTCCAGGGTGTACCCCGCCTAGTGCCCGAAGTCTCCTGGGATAGGCTCCAGGTCCCCCGCGACCCTGAAAACAGGATTAAGCGGTATAGAAAATTAATGAATGAATGTATATTTGCATTTCCACAAACAACACTAGGCTCATTTAAATACTGTGACAAAACTGTGAGAGGTGGAGTTACAGCATTTTGCAAAATTACACACAATTTATAACCAAAACAACTGTGACATAATCTTGCCAATTGTACTTTCTACCACGCTTGTGACTCCAAAAAAAAAAAAACAATACACAAAATATTTTTGTGTATGTTCTCAAAACATCTTTCTGCTAAGGAAAGGATCTTCTGTCTGAGGAAGGGTTTCTCGTCTGCCGCACAAACATACGAATGGAGAAAAGTCCGTTCATAACATTAAAACCACTACAAAGTTAACTGAACAACACTGATCAGCAATTATATACCATTAAACTAGTGACATCACAGGCATTCAAGGTCAGCCCGTCTGGTCCGATCCCACAGAAGCGTCAATGCAGCACAACTCGCCAAAAAATGTCGATCCTGGCCAAGAGTTGATCAAAGGCACCAGAACATCCAGTGCACCACAGCCCGGTGTGTATGGGGCTTAGCAGGCAAAGATCCCATTGACATGGCCGCCGAATACCTTAATCCTAATCCAATCAAGCACCCATGGACCACACCCCACATTCCATAGCTCAGTTTTAGAAGCCCAAGGGGCCGGAGCTGGCACAAGGGGCATCCTTGTTATGTTAATGATTTAAATGTCATGGCTGATCAGTATAAATTTTCTAAGGAACAAGCATTTGTTACAAGAATTTTTGCAATAATTTATTTTTAAATGGTTACTTACTAAGACTTATTTAAGACGAATAAAATAAATTGCTACTCATCTTAAAATATATCTTTAAATCAGCTAAATACAGTGGATCTGTGTGGCATTACCTTGATATTTTTAGGTTTGTGTGAAAAAATTAGGTAGACTATGTCTGTTTTTTTCCCAACTAGTAACATATTTGAATGTTGTTCAATACAGTGACATTTGACATTTACATTTACAGCATTTGAGAGTCGCTCTTATCCAGAGCAGCTTACATTAATGCTTTGAAGTTACACTGGTTCCTTAGGTTACTAACTAGATGTAGCATCAGTCATAACCAGTTGGGAAGAATTTTTTTTTTTTTTTTTTTTAGGGAAAGTTAATGCAGATACCCAAGAAACAGATTGACATCTAGAGGATGTTTATTCCACTATTGACTGTAGGTGTCAGAACAGAAAATAGTCTAGATGACTGCGTAGTTATACTGCATGTCCAGTTTTCTGAAATAAATCTTAAATGAAAAGGTTTCTCCTGGCTATCTTAACCCACCAATGTGGCCCAAGTTTCCCAGAGACATCACAACATAAACATTATCAATAAATGGTATAGCAAGCAGCACTACAGTATGACCTTTCTCTCTCTTTCACATTTTGTGCAGCTTTTCTGAAACTCAGCCATGAATAGTAAGTAGGACTCACTTCTCATCAGCTAATATAAAAATATGGAAACTCACAGACAAATGAAATCTACATTTAAATCAAGTCCATCTCTCTCTCTCTCTGATGAGTTATTGAACGACACGTCAATGCTTTAACTCATATTCCTGACGATGTGTTCTAGGCTTCTGTTGACTCTGATGCTGTTTGAACACTTGAGATGAGATGTTAGATAAGATATGCAATTTAAATGTCAAATGTCATTAAACCTTGTTTCCAGTCAATACAATCAAGATGTTATTCAAATTTATTGAAACCCATTAAGAGTTTTTTTTTTTTTTATTAAAATTTTTTTTAAACATGAGGGATAGTACATATGCGCACACACAAGCTCTTGCACGAAATGCAAATCAAGCGCGTTGTGTAAATGCCATGGGTGAAGATGCTATTAGTGGCTAGGAACGACAAAGACAGATGATAGCCGCTTGTTTTGTATCCTTAAGCATTCATGTTTAAAAGGCAAATAGACAGGACAAAAGAAAAAATAGGAGAAAGAGCAGCTCACTATTCCTGAGTAAATAAGGTAAAGCTTTGTGGTAAAAGCCACAGGAGGCGTGGCCTATCCCTATAACATTATAGCGTTCAGTTAAAGTTGCGCTGTTGAATTCTCGCATCTGATCAATTACAAGGTTATGATTTATTTTCTACAAAGCAAGCTTTACCAGTAGATCATAACTAATTCTAATACATTACCGTTTCCATGGTAACAGTTCCTTTACAGGAAGTGGCATGATGGACCTACACCTACAGTAATATTGCATGTGCTATTATTTAATAAAGAAAATGCAAAAATGAAAGTAGTTGACAAAGTGATGACATTTAAGAGGAGAGTTTAGGAAGGAGTCTCCAGTGTCAGCATTTTCATCTAAAGCGACATCATGAAATTTATCACTATACAGTAGGTGGATTATAATCTTTCTGGTTTCTCAGTAACATGATCTCTTTAAAAGAAAGTTATTAGAGCTGTTATTATAACAACATTACACGCAAATGTAAATGAATATTATGTATGAGTAGTTCTGGTGATAAATCATTGGCAGATTTTTAATCAAACTCCAGATGTTCCTTCCAACACTTTCAAAGAGCGTGCGTAACTAGATTTATGATGTGGTGATATTTACAGCTATCTCATCAGGTATAATTTTATGTTAAATTATCATGTAGTAAAACCGAGACATTGTTTTGTTTTGGGGTTTTTCCCCTACCTTGCCATCCAGCTGTCACTCTGTTATCTGAAGAGTGACTGAGGTTTCTGCTCATTCTGTCACACTGGTGTATTTAGCCGTTTAGCTGGTGTGATTAATAAATGGGAAAAAATTGAGCTGTAGTTATTTAAGCTTTAAAAACAGTAACTGGTTTTACCGTGCAGATTTTACGCGGAATGACACAGCCCTGTCATTTTATTTGGGCTTGGGACCGGCACTGAATGCAGTGGTGTGGCAACTCCGCAGGGTTCGAACCCAAGTCATGAGACATTTACAACCTAGACTAGAGTATCAGTCAAAAGTTTGGACAAGTTTGTATTTATTTTCCACATTCTAAAACAATACTAATTAAAAAAGATAATAAAAGATTATAAAAGATAATTAAGAAATTTGTTATTTTAAAACAGTTTGCAGTAGTTCAATAGTTCTGGAAAGAACAGTATTGAACTTTGCAAGTGCATTTGCAAAATCTATCGATGATGAAACTGGCTCTCAGGAAGGCCATCCCAGGAAAGCACAACCAAAGTAAGCCTCAGAAATCACTGATTAACAAACAGCACCTCGTTATGAAGGATTTATGAGCATAATTAGCTGACACATCTTAATATCAACTGTTCAAAGGAGATTATTTGGAGGAAAGACCATGGAATTGGAAGATACAGTATTTCCAAACTTTTGGTTTACCTACTTTAAATAAGGAAATTTAACACAAGTATGCATACTATTGAATATTTAGTGTGTTCATTTTACCGAACATTTATTGCCTGATGGTGCTACCCTGGATAAAATGGTAGATTTATTGTTTAGTTTGTTAAGCCACATAGTGCCTCATAAAAAAATAAATAAATAAATAAAAAACATCTACTGTAACTTGAGGCATGAACCAGTGAGAAACAGGTGCAGATGATCAGGCGAGTGATTAGTACAGTATACTGGTGGTGCTGAATGCTGAGTGGTTGGAACAGACGAGAGGGGAAATGAGGTCGCTGCTGAGTTTGTTAAAATCGTATCTTTAGGAGCTTTGCAGCCTTTAATTTAATTCACATCGGATCGTTAAACTTTATATGAAGAAATGAGGGGTTGTTCAAGACTATCATACAGTACACTACCTACTCTTGTAGAACGTCTGTTTTATATTACGAATAAGTCACTTTCACAACTTTCAAACTACCCTTGCCTTATACCTCCTGAAGTGCCATAAACACTGTAGGTTCGAACTTTGATGGTAAAAGTTGCACAGCATTGAGGTTGTACTCACCTTTACTCATCAAATGGATCACATTTGCCCACGCTTCAACAACAGCCCTCAGGGCTTCGCACAAGATTCTGAACTAACAAAGTCATAATTGTTAAGAAAGTTAGATTAAACGTATAAACCTCTATAACCTCTTGTTTATTACCACAAGATTGTTACATTCGCAGGATGGCGAGTCATAGTATGATATTAAACTCTGGAGATAATGAGACACCATATCAGGGTCACTTCACCCACTCTATTTATGTGTGTGTGTGTGTGTGTGTGTGTGTGTGTGTGTGTGTGTGTGTGTGTGTGTGTTTTTGTGAAAAAGACACAGGGAAAGGTTATGTGAGAATGTGAGAGTGTGAGTAGATGAACTTTGCAATACTATTTTTCCACATGTGATCTTTAGCTTCTTTGTTCATTTGGTCCCGGAGAGGTTTTTATATTCTCGCCTAATAACCCAGTAACGTCTAAATCGTCTTTCTATCAGGAGACTTTTCGCATCCCGAGATCGAAACGATCAAATTTTCTGAATTTCCAGCATTCAGAAGAAACAATAAAGGCGAAAAACTAATCAATACTCAAGACCTACACTCATTTATCTCTTTATTGATGCTGGGTTTTATCTGCAAACCCACTTGAACAAAAAAAAAAAACCAACACAAAGAGCAAGAGAACAGATGATTAATTATAAGATATTTGACAAAAGAGTTCATAAGAAAATATATTCCAACACGTACTACCATTAGACTTCGCGCAGTTATTACATCTTTATATCACGGCACAGTTGAAGTCTCTATTCTGATGGATCACAATGGGGGGTTGATTAGTTTTCCATAACTATCATCATTGGCAGATTGCTGTAGTGTGAAATCGATAAAACTGTTCCTGAGGTGTGGTTACTGTAAGAGAATCAACTTCAAGGTGTTTCCAGCAACTCAGGTGACATCCCACCACACTGTCACTGATGTTACTGTACTGTAGGTTTCCTTTAACAACACAGTTTGCTATTAGTCTGTTATTTATTTTTAGATTTTGGCTGTAGAACATTCCTGATTGAGTAATAAGCAGTCAAATGTTTTATACTCCATACTGTATGTGTTATGTTAATATTTATTCGTTATCATCTCATTGCTACAACAAAAATCAGTTTTAATTAACGTATATTCATATAGTCAGTAAATGACACTAATTTAGTTCTTTTTTTTAAGTTTACAATAAACAAAAAGACAATTAAAAGCGCACAGCAATGTACGTACTGTATATGACAATTTATCGTGAACCAAAATTGTGTAATATTGATAGCAGGTCTGTTTGTTGACCTGCTCACCATAAACAAATATTGCAAAAACAGTATTATCATTATGTCTAAGCTGATATTTGTTTTAAAAAAAATTTTGTTAGATGTCTGAGTGAGTGTTGTGGAATTTGGCATCAATTACTCCCATCTGAGTAACAGAAGTCATGGTGAGTCTGCAGAACTGGAGCAATTAGAGTATAACGACAGAGTCTTTTGGTAATTTAATGCACCTCAATTTGCATTTAAGACAGATTTGAAGAAACATACACAGTTAAAAAGACCGAATTGGGTAAACCTTCCATGACGTAGGTGTTCTGAAGAGAGATTGAAGCACAACTGTGAGAGTTCTAGTCGTCGCCATTTTGGCAGGAGCTGACCCCACCCACACCCTGAGTAATCCATAAATGGGCGTATGGGAGGGGCGAACCGTGCCTGGCTGTTGGTTGTATCATGCTTACAGTACTTACCACAGTTACTAGCTAGTTTAGATTTAATGCAGCTAAAATGTCTACTTTTAATTCATATGCTAATGCGGTATAAGTTAATCTACATTGATTCCAGTTAGCTGGTTAGTGAAAGTCATGCATGGCAGACAGCTAGGGGTTTGACACCAACAATACAGTCACTCAACTTAACGTAAAATCTAGCTGTCTAGACCAAAACCATTTTTTGTACCATGTTGCAAATGTTTATTTCTGCTGTAAAGTTGGCCATTTTAACATGACTATGGTCTATGGGGATTGACTCACGTTTGCAGGTCCATTGGACCTTTTTCAAGGGGCAACCTACTGAAAAATGAAGCCTACATAAAAGTGCTAAAATGTGCAGTTACTTAGCACTTTTATGTAGGCTTCATTTTTCAGAACTGTAGGTTGCCCCTTGAAAAACCCGAACTATCCCTTTAAAAAGGCAATTAAAGACTAAAGATTAGCTTAAATGTGTGTGACGGTCAATGTCTGTAAGCAAACTGGGTTAGGTTCTCAATGATGTGTAGAAAACCTGCCAGCTAATTTCCTTCTAAAATGTACCTGAGACTCCCAACGTATTTTATTAAATGCCAAAGTGTGCTGATAAATGCAGACGTTGCTTAGTTTATTGCTTTCAGCTCCTCTGTATAGTAGAATTTTATTGAGAAATGTAGATCATTTGTTTTCATATTATTATTTTTCTATTATTATTATTATTATTATTATTATTTTTTTTTTTTTTATTAATGTGCTTAATTCTATTTAACGGGTTTAACATGAATGTCATATTTTTTTGCAATTATTTAGTTTTGTTGAATTTACATATTTTTCTGAAGGAAATCTTTTACCCTTAATTTAACTATATTGATACATGAACCATTGTTTTGAGTGTTTTAAGTTAATATTCATATACATTTCTTAAATTATATGTAAAGATGATAAATCAATCAATTAAGCAATCAATCAATACTTTATGATTTCATAAATTATTATTATTATTATTATTATTATTATTATTATTATTTAAATTCATTCCAGTTTAAGTTTTGGTTGTTCATTGTATTTTTTTTCTACTTGTTGTTGTTCATATAATAAACATTTAGTCGGTCATTGAGGATGGTACGTACACAGGAAGATCACACTCTGAAAAACACCAACAAAACTATGATTCCTAACAGAAATACATATGGAAAAAAAGTACTTATGGAAATTTATCACCGTGTATATTTACAGCACAAGTTGAAAGACACAACGTCAGATGTGCGGAAGCGTTTCCAGTGGAGGGAAAAAGCCGTCTGAGTGATCGAGCAGAGGAATGTGAGGAGTAGAAGAGGAAATAAAAAGACATGAAAGAGCGAGGTAAAGAGTTCAAAGAGAGAAATGAGGGTTGAAAGGTTGAACGAGTGGGAGAAAGAGAGGAAAAATGAGCAAACTTCATCCGTTCTCGCTCTCACAGTGTAATGAAAAACAGCACTTGTAACCCTCAAGAGCTCACACTCTATCACACACACGTGTAAATGTGCACATGCATACACACACACACACACACAGAAGGAGCCACATGTTACACCTTCTTTATTCGCATATAATTGAATTAACAAGAATGAACATCTAGATAAGACTGAATTCCTGCAGCAGTTTTAATATCCTTAATCATTTTCCAGTTATATACTGTAGTAACAAGAACGCAGTCTACAGTCCTGATTTCTTTTAATGCTTCAAGTCTAACTTACTGTTTAAAGAGTTAAAATTAGAAAGATAATTATTTTCATCTCATGATGAGAGTTTTTTCTCCACATTATTATCATTATTATTATTATTATTATTATTATTTATATACATTTATACTTATTTATCATTATTGCTTCGATTTAAACTATCTCTTAGGTGACGAGAGTTAATTATTTGCACCTTCTGTAAGAAATAATTCATGTGTAATGAATTGAATCTGTGGAAAACCTGAAAGCTCCCTGACCCTTCATAAAAACATCATGTGCTTTACTTCCTGTACATTACAGACAGGATGGCTTGAGTTTCCACATGAAGAAATCACAAAGAATAAAAATAAATAAATAAATACGCCTGGGCAATTTCATCCAACTTCATCATTAGGAATGTGTGTAACGTTTGTGTACGCTATTACATCTCGGTTAAATGTTGATGCTCTCCGTTGTTATCCTAGCAATTGTTTGGGTGGATTTATTTTTAAATTCGAACCCGAGGCGGCTCAGGTAAAGCAAACCTTATCCCTAAATGCTCCTCAAATCCTCATTTAAAGTGGTATGGTTTGCATTAGCGCTATGAGGAAGGCTAATAAACCTACAAACCATGTGACTAAATGCAGGAAACTCAAGCATTAAATACAGTGTTTAGCTGATATTACTGATAATTAAGCTATTACAGTTACTGTCATCGGTTATTAAGTTATTCCAGTTAATAGTACTGGTTATTAAGTTATTCGAGGTAATATTACTGCTTATTAAATTATTTCAGCTACTGATACTGGTTATTACATTATTCAAGCTGTTATTACTGGTGATTAAGTTATTTCAGCTGCTATTACTATTATTAATGTATTCCAGCTGCGGATACTTACCACTAAGTTATTCCAGATGTTATTACTGATTATTAAGTTATTCCAGCTGTTAATACTGACTATTAAGTTGTTCCAGCTGTTAATACTGACTATTAAGTTGTTCCAGCTGCTATTTGTGATTACCAAGGTATTCCATCGGCTGTAACTAATTATTAAGTAATTCCAGTTGCTATTACTAATTATTAAGTTATTTCAGCTGCTCTTATTGATTATTAAGCTGTTCCAGCTGCAACTACTGATTATTAATCTATTCAAGCTGCTATTACTGATTATTAAGATGTTCCACTTGCGATTAGTGATTACCAAGGTATTCCATCGGCTGTAACTGATTATTAAGTTATTCCAGTTGCTATTACTAATTATTAAGTTATCTTAGCTGCTCTTATTGATTGTTAAGTTATTCCAGCTGTTAATAATGACTATTAAGTTGGCGTCCGAGTGGCGCAGTGGTAAAGCGCTCGCCCTATCATCCAGAGATCGCTGGTTCGAACCCCGGGTGATGCTGTTACCTCTCACAGCCGGAGGCCTAGAGAGAACTGATTGGCCGAGCTCTCTCAGGGGGGAGGGATGAGAGGTACTCGTGCTCCCACATTAATGACACCTCTACAAGCCAATCAGGGGTGTCTGTGAGCTCACGCACGTGGAAGGAGCAGATAGCGCTGTCCCTCCGAGTGCGTTATGCCGCCCCCAACAGTGCGTGAGCAAGGAGTTCTACTGTATTGAGCTATTCCGGCTGCTATTACTGATTATTAAGCCATTCCAGCTGCTATTACTGATTATTAAGTTATTCCAGCTGTTAATACTGACTATTACAGTAAGCAAATATTGGACACTAATCCAGTGTCTTGGCTATGCTCATTTGGGACAAAAAGAGCAATTTTTGGCCAAGTTATTAATGTAAAAGCTTGGCTCAAGGACACAACAGTGGCTCTGCAACAACTTGAGGAATTGAACCTGACATTTATAACTGCCTTTTCAAAGAATTGTGTCATTTTATGTATTCATCACAAGTAAATGTATTCAATGCCATTATACACCAAGGTATATTGAAGGATGCAAGAGCAGAAGAGGAACAACATCGATATTTATGAAACAGACGTAAGGTCTTTTTATCCCAGGACTGTAGTCTGTGGCATATAAAATAATAACTCTTCCACATACTTATGCAAAACCTTTCCAGCTTTGCATGCATTCGTGTTTTTCATTATCATTATATGCCTCGTAGATGAGGCATAAAACACAATGTGAACAGCAAATGAAAAGAAAGAAAAAAATCTTGGCTTTAATATACACTGTATGAACAAATGCATTCAGTCAAACCTGTTTATTATTGAATTCAGGTGTTTCAATCAGGCGCCTTATACCCAGTAAAGGGCAATCTTAATGCTTCAGCATATCAAGACATCTTGAACAATGCTATGATTCTTCCAACTTTGTGGCAACAGTTTGGCCCTTTTCTGTGCCCCAGTGTGGAAATCAAGGACTATAAAGACATGGTTTGATGAGTTTGGTGTGTAAGAACTTGACCTCAACCCATCAAACACCTTTGGGATGAACTGGATTTGAGATTGCGAGCCAGGTCTTCTTGTCCAGCATCAGTGCCTGACCTCATAAATGCTCTAGAATAAATGGGCCGGAATTCCCACAGAAACACTCCAAAATTTTGTGAACAGCCTTCCAAGAAGCGGGGGGGCTGCAAAAGGGGGCCCAACATTGAAGTGTATTTATTTTGTCCACATAACCTACATTTTATTGAAACCTGGAAAGATTTTGGTATAAATTTTGGATAAATTTACATGTTGGCATGCACTTTTATTAGATTTTTATATTTTTACTATTTAATTTAGATTAATTCCGATACTGATTGATTACTTCTAATTCAAGGCTTTTTGTTTAGTGATTGATTTTCTACATTTTAGAACCATAGGAGATTTCTCACTCACTCACTCATCGTCTATACCGCTTTATCATGTACACAGGATCACAGGTGTAAATGCATTTTGGTTCTTTTAGGTCATGACCAAAGGGTGTGAATACTTATTCAACCACCAAAAAGCTTTTTTTAGTCTTTATCCCAGCCAATGATGCATTTTCAGAAATTCAGCCGATATGTTCGTTATAAGATCTGTTGAAAGTTGACACTTAGTTCACTTAGCTTGTGAACTTAATGCTCTGGCTTTTAGTAATAAAACCTCTTTGTTATGTTTTTTAATAACATATAATAAGTGTAATTAGCGAAGGATTTATTTAGCTTAACACTAGCATATCATTATTTCCTACTCCTTTATGCTGATTACAGTACAGCAATAAATACACAGAGTCTACTGTATGTGCAGGACCATGTATTGAAAGTAGACGACTGTGGTCGTCATGACAAAGGTAGTCATGGTAACGAGCATCCAGTAGCGCAGCAGCAGGATGTCATGTAATTACAACTTTGCATGACCTTTCAAAAGAATAAAAAGAGTAGAGAACATGACAGAAGAGAGCAGCATGTGAAACGGGTGAGATTTAAAGCCGAACTTTCAGAATCGCAGCTGTTCGCCTCTGTGCATCGATGCCATCTTTTGGCATGAAGCTGAACTGCAGCGTTTGGAGAAATGAATCCAGTCTGATACCGTGTGACACATGGCTTGACTAACTTTTAAGACTTGGTTTGTAGTAGTAATCTGAGCTCACGCTGGACTTATACCTGTCTTACAAATGATTTGGGTCAATTAGAAGAAACGAAGTCGTGCAGCACTTGTTCGTGCTGTATATTAATTTCCCTCTGGGATTAAGAAAGTTCTTTGAATCTTGAATCTTGAATATCAATGTCAGCATCGTCTCTACAGTATGTCTGCATTTGGTTTGTTTTTTCGCTTATGTTACTTTTACCTTTACACAATAATGCAGCGACACTGCTTTTTTCATAACTCCCACTCCTTAAGACGAGCTCACCTTCTACCTGCTACACAAATATGTGGAAGGACTTACGGTGAGGATTAAGAACAGGGAGGCCAGTGAAAATAAGCTTAACCATGAGAACCAGTTCTCCAAGATACCATACATGAAACCAAGTAAGGATCCCTCTGAGCATTTGGCTCGATCCTTAAACGTGATCCGAGCTCTAAGGTTCTAAGCAACACTAATTCTACAACCACTAGAGGGACGGGAAGTCAGGAACTGGAGCCACAAACAATCCCTGAGCAAGGTGTGAGGAAATTTTTGACTAAGCTTCGGGGGGGGTGATCAAAAGGCAACCAGTAACATAAATAATAATTACTTAAATGAATAGTAACTCTGTACGATGGATGACAGCAATGGGAAAAATGTTCAGTTTATTTTATACGTAAGTGATGATGAGATGGAGAAATAAAGAGCGGAACAAGATGCTAAGAGTGGTGGTGGCTCAATACTGCGTCAGGAGGCACTGTATCCTGGCTGACCCTGTGCTCTTACAACAGCTTCCTACTGTAACTGTAACTGTAAAAAAAAATTTGAGGTAATCAGTTAGTGTGTCAAATTTTTTAAGTAATGATGTTTCCAGTTTTAAGTAAACAGAACTATGAGTTTTTGAGTTTGTTGTACTCATTCATGTTAATTGTTCATTATTGAGTAGCCTGACTCATACTGTTTAATAGTAATTATCTTTTTTTTTTAGTTGTTGCACATTAAAGAAATTGTCGTTGGTCTTTCAGCTGCTCCCGGCAATGGGTCGCTACAGCAGACAATCCGGTCCGCACACAAGCTTGGCACAGGTTTTACACCAGATGCCCTTCCTGACACAACCCTCCCATTTTATCTGGACTTGGGACAGGCACTTCATCCAGTCCTTTCACATGGCAGACGAAACACTTACCACTGAGCCACCAGTGCCTTATTGACCGCACGACGTCCAGTGGTGTCAAAAGTATTCACATTCATTACTTGAGTAGAAGTATAGATACTAGGGTTCAAAAATACTTCTTTAGAAGTTGAAGTATCAACCCAAGCTTTTTACTTAAGTAAAAGTTTAAAAGTTCTGGTTTCAAAACTACTTAAAGTATAAAAGTAAAAGTACTGTGAGAGGCGAAAAAAGCATTAAGGTCTCGCTTTCTGATCATGCGCCGGGGGTGGGATGGGGGGGGGGGGTTGTGCGCGTTCTTATCATGCGACCAGGGGGTTGCGCGTTCTGATCATAAAAATAGAGTAACGAGGCTATTTTTAAAATGTAAGGAGTAGAAAGTACAGATAATTGCATGAAAATGTAAGGAGTAGAAGTAAAAAGTCGGCTGAAAAATAATTACTCCAGTAAAGTATAGATACCCAAAATTTCTACTTAAGTAAGGTAACGAAGTATTTGTACTTCATTACTTGACACCTCTGACGACATCAGACATAAAATCACTAGTCTGAAAGATAGTAAGTTGGTGGAACTTTAAAGTGACAGTTACTGTCAGTAAGTATTGTAAGTACTTACTGTGCAGATACTTGAAATATCTAATAGCTAACTTGAAAAGTGTCATTTCTACAAACTCATAAATACCAAAAAGTTCTATTAATTTGAACTAATTGTAATTTTTTAAGTTAACAGTACTCAATATGTTTAATTACTTTGAGTAATGAGACATGCGAAAAAATAAATAATTTCACTGTGCTGTAAGGTTTATGTGACAAAATAACTGAAGCTTAATCTTAAATGTGTTTGCTTTTAAATGTTTAATGTTTAGATGTTCAATGCTTTTATGAGAACAAAAGATGAACAAAAACTTTAAATGATTAACTGATTACTTGCTGTTTTATTCACATGACTGATCTACTCATTAAACATTCTGCAGCTCTTGTCTCGTTTAAACCCTTTTAGCCAAAACAGTTTGCTTTACACATATTAAGAGCAATCACTTAAACAGTCTGATGATTTTTTTACATTTATTTTTAGTTCTATATTAATTATTTTATTCGCTTATTCAGTAGCTACGTTGTCGAAATATAATAATAAAGGAAAGAGAGATATATAGATTGAGAGAGAGAGAGAGTTCAGCATCCAGTAATAGAGTCCACATATGTGTGTTGCGTAAATCACTTAAAAAGAATTTAAACTATCACTGAAGATAACTGAAACTATGGTCTGCATTCCATTCCACCGTGGACTTTTTAATGTGTCCCCTACACTTTGCTGTCTGTGCAGGGAATATCAGTTAAGGGAAATTCCCCGGACAAAATTCCTCCATTCAGAACACCCTATGACATCGCTATATATACATCCCTTCCTGTGTGCGTTACCCTGGTAACCTCAGGATACCCGTCGGAAATTAAACATTTATTGGATCATTAAACTACTTATGAATAATTGATTTTATTTAGTTGCAAGATTATTCAGGTAAATTATAATTATATATTATTGTCTTTTTTTATTTTTTTTACAGATTACTAGCTTGTAAAACTATTTATTGATTTAATAGTGTTTTTAATTAAATATTACATTAATTACAAATTCTTATTGCGACATATTAATATCATATCGTCCTCAATGATAATGATAATAATAAGTATGTAAATCCCTTTTCGAGTGCAGCACCATCGTTTTGCGCCACCAGGGTCTGGGTTCACTTCCCGTCTTGGGTCTGTATTTGTGGAGTTTGCATGTTCTCCCCGTGCTTGGAGATTACATGCAGATTAGGGTAATTGGTGTTCCCAAATTGCCCATAGTGTGTTTGTTTGTGTATATGCGTGTGCCCTGAAATGGATCTGTACCCCACCTCATGCCGCGTGGGTTAGGCTCCAGGCCCCCCACGGCCCTGTATACAGGATAAAGCAGTATAGATGATGAATGAATGAATCCCTTTTTAAGCACCAATTTTATTCTACGCTCCAGTGAGGTGCAATGGCTGATGGGAAATTTTGCATGTCCACACAGTAATGGAACCACATTCGCCTCGGGTGTGCATGCTGGTCCTTTGCATTAATGCGCCATTGACCATGTCCACAAACCCTTTTTTTTTTATTCTAGCGGCTATTTTTGTTTTTATTTCTGATTCTAGTCGTTGATTCTTTTTACCTGATCCACCAATTGAGTTAGTTTTAGGTCTAAACAGTCGATCCCTCTCATGCATCTCTTTTTTCCTATCTTGAACTCAATAAAACAAAAATGTATAAAAACTGAATTCAGCTTTCACAATCCAAACCCCTCTGGAACCTCTGAGACTCTGCTACAGTACACTTTCAGCACGAGCACAACACAGTGTCTGTGACGTTTCGACGCATTCTCCATGCTGTCTCAAGACGAGAGATTACGAAAAAAAGAAAAGAAAACTCATCCCAAAAGTGACTGCAGTTCTCCTTCTCTCTGCTCTAGTTGTGCATTTTGACAGCGATGGTCAACTGGGTGTCCATAGGTGCCTTCATCATTGCAGGTCACACCTCACTTCTAATCCACGCAGCTGAATAATTTATCCGCATACACGTTCATCTCGCTCCTCTACTTTTGTCCTCTAGCACATCCTGTCTTTTTATTACTTTATATTCAGACCTCTACAGCTTGAGGAGGTCAATCGATTCGACTTCATCAATACCGACACCCACCGCCGTCTGCTGTGAAGAACCAAGAAACCTGACCTCCTGTCCTGCTGCAAGATTTGCTCCAGCTCATTAAACGTACGAAGTTAAGAACTGTGATTAAACATGCATGCTTTTTCTGCTCTGTAAAAGTTTTGAGATTTTTCTCAAATCCAAATGGTCAGAAGGTGTTAATTAATTTTCCGTGACAGTTTGTACTAATGTGCTAATAAAAATGGGTGGATCTCTCCACAGAACTAACACTGTCTCACAGGGCATATTCATATACTATTTGACATCCTTATCGAGTACAATCACTAACTGAGATGCCTAACAGGTTTTTAAAACATCTGTTTTACGTACCGTTGTTTAGGATTTTCTAGATTAGTAAAGGCTGTACTTCTAAATAGAAGGTCAGCTTTTCCCATCTGAGATGCAACCCATGACCACAATCATGACAACAGCAGAAGTGTTCAAGAGAAACATAGACTGTCCGCCTGTTTAGATGAACATTTCACAGTTTGACTTGGGACCTGATGAACATGGATGTTTTATCTCTAGTGGAAGTCGTGTTAAATCTTCTGGATGTACAGAAGATATATACCGAGCGTGTGAATAATGTACTTGCAGGCAAAAATCTGACCCTTCTGATTTTCCACAGCCAACCTGGCATGATCACAGCACAACTCTTCCCAATGCAAACCAAATTACAGTAGTTCTAAATCACTATATATACAGTATCTGTCACTTACGTACTGTATGTCCTGGTACATACAGTATAACATCCACCTGGGTGGATTAGCAAATCCATGTTTAACTGGGTCAGGTTTTCTGGGATGTTACTCAAATGGTTCAGATGATACTTTGAAGGGAGAGGTTATTATGTGAATATAGGAGAGCACAAGTCTACTGTAAGTGGACGTCCATGACATGCGGAGTCCCACAAGGCTCAATTCTTGCACCGCTTCTGTTTAGCCTGCATATGCTCCCACTAAGTCAGATAATGAGAAAGAACCAAATTGCCTATCACAGCTATGCTGATGATACCCAGCTTTACCTAGCCTTATCTCCAAATGATTATAGCCCCATAGACTCCCTCTGCCAATGCATCTGTTTAGCTGTGCATTTATTGAATGAGCACTGTGCTATGTCTGAACCAACTGCATTATTTTATGTTTTAATTAGTTTTCTATCCTTACTTTAAATAAAATTTGTATTATTTTAGCCTCCGAGTGGCGCAGTGGTAAAGCGCTCGCCCTATCATCCGGAGATCGCTGGTCGAACCCCGGGTGATGCTGTTTTCCTCTCACAGGCGGAGGCATAGAGAGAGCTGATTGGCCGAGCTCTCTCAGGGGGGAGGGATGAGACGTACTTGCGCTCCCACATTAATCACGGCTCTACAGCCAATCAGGGGTGTCTGTGAGCTCACGCACGCGGAAGGAGCGACTAGCGCTTTCCTCCGAGTGTGTTACTCCGCCCCTAATGGTGCGTGAGCAAGCAGTTCGAAAAGATGCGGCGGAAACACGTGAGGAAACAGTGGTAGCCTTAATGTGGGAGCCCCCTAGTGACGGAGAGGAATTGGCCACGACTAAATTGGGGAGAAAATCTGAATATTTTAGTTTCATTGCAAACTGTTTTTTATTTTTATTTTAAATCAAATTTAACATTATTCTTCAAAAAGTTTGTATTGATATTATTATCTATTTAATTTTATGATCATTTTCTTTTCTTTTATGTAAAGCACTTTGAATTACCATTGTGTATGAAATGTGCTATGCAAATAAACTTGCCTTGCCTTGCCTTTAATACCTTTTACTTAAAAATGTCATTAGGATTCAATTATTCAGCAGGGGTAGGTTAGTGGTTAAGACTACGGATCAGAAGGTCTCAGGTTTAAACCCCTTAACCATCAAGTTGACACTATTGGGCCCTTGATCAAGGCCCATAACCCTCAACTGCTCAGATGTATAATAAGATAAAAAAAAGCACTGTAAGTTGCTCTGGATAATGGCGTCTGCCCAATGCTGTAATGTAAATGTACCTTACAGCACAGTGAAATTATTTTTTTGCATAACCCAGTTAGGAAGCTGGGGTCAGAGCGCAGAGTCATCCAGGATACAGCGCCTCTGGGGCAGGTACGGTTAAGAGCCTCAAGGGCTAAACACTGGCAATTTGCCAGTGACCTTCCACTCAGTGATCCAGAGTCTTAACCGTGCGAGCCACCACTGACCAAACATCTGGCGACTCGATAAAGAGTGCATCACTAACCAGTTATAAGGGTATTGCAAGTAAAACCCAACATGTATTTGAGGCTCTGATCGAAAGGTCAGCGTTTCGAGCCTCAGGTCTGCTACAGTAGGTCACTGCTTTTGATCAAGGCCCTTAACCCTGTCTGCTCCAGGGGCGCTGTAAAACAGCTTACCCTGTCCTCTGACCCGTGCCTACTAACAAAGCAGGGATATGCAAAATAATTTCACTATGCAGTAATGTATATGTGACGAATAATGTCTGAAGTAAAAAAAAAAAAAAAAGATAATTTACAAGCCATGTCCAAAAATCAAAAGCTTTCATAAATCAATATATATAAATTATTTAAATGCGGTATAAAGTTACTAAGTTTATATGCTACAATCAGAGTGTTTATATGTGTGTGTGTTTTATTCGGCTATTTAAATAATCCCGTCACATTTCTGCTGAAATCCTGCTAAGATTCGCAGACATTCCTAATTAAAGGTCAAATAGCAGACAACTGGTCCAGATTCACAAGAGAACGAAGAATTTCAGGTCGTTGCATACAGGATGTAAATGTCTGAAATGCAAGTTTAGCCTCCATACACAGTGTATTAGTGTATACGTTGTACATACTGTAGTTTATATGGAATAAATTCAAACACGTGTGCTGCAGACTTAGGATGTACTGTACAAAGACATGCAAATGTACCTCGTTTCATCTCTTATCTTTTTGTATTGCATCAAACCTGCAGTACAATATGAAGCATACTAACCTCCTAGGAAGCTAGTGAATTGTGCATTGTGTGTGTGTGTGTGTGTGTGTGTGTGTGTGTGTATATGCGTGTATTGGAGTCTTACTTCCATCAAGCAAACATTATTAATAGGAATGGGAATCAGCAGAGATACAATATTATCACGATTCCTCCTGTAGGTGCTGATTCGATTTGTAATGCGATTCTGTATCACGATTTTATAAATATCCTGATTTAATGTTACTTCTTTTTCAGATTTTGTTACCATTCTAGAGTAGTTTAGAGTTTCCGCCTGTAGGATTGAAGAGGAACTGCAACATAATTTAATCGCTTTCTTCATGATTTCTAATTATTAGAGCCTCTAGTCTCTCGTTTTGGCTGAAACGTTATACTAGTTGTTAAATATTTTTACTTTAAGGATTTTCTCTATTTTTACCTGTCCATCTGTCTGTGTCTCTCATTTTAAATTGGTTCTTGCTAGATGTGTCGGTGGCTCTGTGCTTAAGGTGTTGGACTGTGGACCCTTGAGCGAGTTCCTTCACTCCCAAGTGCTCAGATACAATTGGACATCAAGCTCGCAACCAGACCCTGTAAATAACTGCCACAGAAATAGTGGATGTATATCCGTTGCCCGGTGTGTCACGTAGACAGAACCATACGTCCATCGCTTACTAAATGTGGCTTTAAAGCTTCTGATGTGATTAGAAACTTACTTAGGGGCATTCCAGATATAGCAAACACCAAACCACGAGACCTTTTCAGACCTTTTCTTTCCCTTGAGAAAGACCTTTTCTTTAGCTAATTTCATTAATATACTTTTATCGTGGGACTCCATTCACTTTTCTGGTTGCTACATTTACAAATATGTATAAGTAACAATATAGTATAAAATATTTTAAAGACAGCTAACGTACATGGCAAGTTTCAGATAAAGAACATTCATTAAGAAATAAAACAAAATCTGCAATAAATCTGTAACAATAAAGAATCCGAGACAAATCCAAGTCATTAAAATACATAAAAAATTGTTTGCATTAATGTGTGAATCCTCTTTTCCCATGAGACATTCATATGTCACATTTTCAACAGGAAGTTGCATGATCTGAATTTCTAGACAAATAGGAAGTCACTTTTACAGTACCGATAATAGACTGATTATTAACAAAACAGATAAACAAATAAATAAAAAGATGTTTTTTAAATAAAAAAAAGAATATCCTTGATGTAATCATCCTATTACCCTGGACACTAAATTTTATCACATTTAAATGGTTTTAAACCATAATACCACATTTTAAACCATGATAATTCAATGCTAAAAATGCATTTATTTTTAAGGTCAAGTTTAAAAAGTTTATGATGTTATATTGATGGGAATCGAACCCAAAGCCTGGAGGTGCAAGGCGACAGTGCTAACCACTACACCACCGTGCCACCCTGCAGCAAAACCACAAAACATGAAAAGAAGAAAAAAGGATCTAGTAGAAATATAAAAAGTATCAAGTAAGAAGAAAAACTATGCAGTTAAAAAGTTTTATCAGTTAAAAAGTATGTACATTAAAAAATATAAGGTAAAACGTGAAAAAAAAAAAGGTATTAAGTGAAAATAATTCTTAAAAATCTAGTAAAAATAAAAAGTCTTTCTGCAGTGTATTAGATACTATAAGTGTACATTTCATGCCAGTTTGTTTTCCTTGTTTTGAGCAAAGCGATTTGTTTAAAACAAGATTTGCCTTTAAAAGCATGTACTGAAACTGTGGTTCCGTGGCAAGTCCTAGACATTTCGCTTAATTTACACCAAACTTGTATTGTTGAGAATTTAATATTACTTATTTATTTAATTGCTTTTGGATCAAGTGTTTTGATTTCAATAAATATGATCACTGGGGAAAACTTTATCTTAGCAATGTTCAGTGTAAATCTAAAGAGAGTAAACACCCTATGATGATAATAATAATAATAATAATAATAATAATAATAATAATAACAATTAGTATTATTATATTTATTATTTTTTTATTTATAATTTATAATAATTATTATTAATAATTATAAATGAAAAGTCGGCTGTATAACTTCAAAATTTTTTATAGTTTGTTAAAAAGTTTTTTTCCCCCAGGAAGCAGCCTAGCAAGCAGCTTTATCCGCATCATTGGTTTCCTCTGTGATGCATCTGTTTTAGTCATTGTTGACCCAGCTGTGTCTGGGATTTGTTCTTTTTGATTAAAAAAATGCAAGGCATTAAGTCATGATGAGGTCATATAGAAATAATGTCAGCCGTGAGTAAATGAAGCGAAATAATTTCTGAACTGAACTGAAAAAAGAAAAACAAAGGTATCAGGAAGAACATAGCTAGACTGCAAATTTACAAATTTGCTCATACAGTAATAGAAATAACATGAGCAGAATTTTAAAATACCATCGTTACCATTGTAGGATTCACATAAGAAATCTGACTATGACTATTTCAGACATGACCATGTAATGCACCATAGAACTTCATAATGTACCATAGGGGTACTACGGTACTTCAGTGGGTACTGAGGTTGTACTATGGCGTGTAGCAGAAAACCCAGGTGTATATCATGGTACTTACTGGCTACCACAGTGACTACCAAAGTTCAGGAGGTATCTAATAGAACCATGGTACTATATACCATATACTTTCTATATAAATCTACATTATACAGGTACCATTGGACTACCATGGAGCGTAAACCATGGTAAAAACTTTCATGGATGAGTAGATCTACAGAGATGTCCTCAATGGATCAATATGGCATTGATAATTAATGAGAAGCCTGAAAGAGTCCTACAACCCTAAAAAAAACTAAACCCATTTGGCTTTTAGGGCTGCACAGGAAGCATTGTGCTGTAATGAAATCCTCGAGGTCTCTTGGGGTGGTGCACACTAAAAGCACCAAATCATCCACCATTGAATCAGCAATGAATAAGTAGCACCGCCTTCCTGTTCCTCTTCCCATTCAGACACTCGAGTTTATTAATTGCCGGAGATGTGACAGCCATTGGAGAACTGATAATAGTGGAAATTTCATTGATGCTAAATAGGAAACTCCTAAAGCACATGGACTTATGACATTATATGAGGTGATAAACAATCTGGGTGATGAAGTGTCTGGTTTCTTTCCTTACATATCAGACAAATAAAAGACACCTATTGTGCCTTACCATTAGACTTACTATGGTAAACTATAGTACATAACAAAATACATCATAATATTACTGTAGTATTTACTGTAGTACTTCAGACATGTCCATGGTAGAGTTTTATAGAGTACCAGGGTAGGGTACTACAGTATGGCACTTTTGTGGGTACTGTGGTAGAACTATGGTATGTACCACCATATTGTAATAATCACTGAATGTGGTTACTATGTTAGATACGTTAGTACATATTACAGTATGCTATAGTTCAGGTAGCACCTTATTAGACACCTGTTGAACTTTGTTGTACATGAACATCTTTTTGACAGTATCCTGGTATGTGTTCAATAGTGCTATACTACAGTACATGGCAGAACCTACTGTACAGTATAGTGCAGGTACTGTTGTACCAAAGTATGTTCCATGTAGAACCGTGTCCCAAAGTGTGGTACATGTACGACATCAATAAAATGGTCCTGTTAAAATTACCATGGCATGACATGCCCATCTTTCCTTAAGTGCTCAAGGGGTCGCCACAGCGTAGAATTTCTTCTATTCTGTGCTTAAGTTGTTACTCTTAAAGTGAACATTTCATTATTAAATTCTTTACAGTACTTCTTGCATGACTGTGTTATTTCCTATCTCCCTCCTTCTGCTCGGCTTTTGTGCACGTTTCCATGCACAGTATTTACACAAAGGACCTTTCAAGGACCTCTCAAAGGATGTCTTTTTCACATCGGGCCAGGTAGGTTCGAACTGCTTTTTTATACAATATAAAAAAGAGAAAAGAAGTCATCATTTCAAAACTGCATTTTGCATTCACTCTGATTATCTTTATGTAATATTAAAAGTGTATTTGATGATCTGAATAATTGAAGTGTGACGAATATATACTATATAAAAAAAGAAATTCAGGAAGGGGGCAAATACTTTTTCACAGCACTGTATTATGTAACACTTCTATGCAGTGAATAGTGAATATGTGTAGTATACAGTGAATATACAATTTTCAAAAGATGTTGATTAATTGTCTATAACAGCAGCTATGACAGTGGTGACGGCTGCAACGTTTACATTAACGTGCTCATTCTAAAACATTAGCGTTCCTATGGTAACGAGAAACACACACCACCATCACAACATAGATTACTTTCTCTGCAGTTCCGTGTCCTTTTGGACCTTACCCATGCTCGAGAAATTCTACCGTAAACACGAGATATCTACATATTCTCAATTAACATAAACAGTGTGGAGACGGAGTTGTCTATTCTGGGTTTGTTTACTCTTTTTTTTTTTTTTTTTATCTGTGCGTGTGTACGCACACGTGTGGGTGTGCGTGTCTGTGTTAGCTAGTACATTTGCATATCTCCAAAACACTATTCTGTTTCATGTCTTGGGTACAACATCAGAGCGGGAAAAGAGTGCTGAGTGTGAGCGTGCATGTGTGTGTGTGTGTGTGCATCTAAAATATGAAAATCCTATACAACAAAGTTATAAATTGTTGATTAAAAGAAAAAAGGTATTCAGGCTTTGATGTAGGTTGATTAAAAAACCCACAAACTCTCGATTCAATCTGCTTACTGTGTACGAATTTACTGAATTTGAAGCTTTACTGGATATCCAAATAATTTAGGTACTTTCCCCACCTCTGCCAGCTTCCCATGAGTTCCTACTGTACATTTGTTTTCTTGACTGCTAGTGCGATTTCTGCTCCGAACAGCTTACGACATTTCACAGATGTTCAACTGGATATCTGCGCAGGCCAGTGCATTAAATCTAATTCATAGTCATGTTCGCAGAACCCTTCTTGGACACACTTGGCCTTATTGCATTGCGCATTTTCCTTGCTGTAACATCCTGTATCCGCCCATTAACAGATTGATGCTCTGCTGTTGTTAAGGGATGCACCAGCAATCTCGTATCCTTCAGCATTTAAATTGTATTTTAACAAGGGGTTATCTCTGGTCATCTCTATCACACCACCACCAGCAGTGCAAAGAATGCGAGGACTTAGCTCAACAATAATGTAAAGTCCATTACGTTATTACTGTAGTAGTAGTAGCAGTTGATGTTGTAGTAGCAGTAATAATAAGTGTAGTTGAGGTAGTAGTAGTAGTACATTTACATTTAGACATTTGGCAGACGATCTTATCCAGTGCGACTTACAAAAAGTGAAAAAGTGCTTTTTTCAGTAGTAGTAGTAGCAGTACTGTAGTAGAAGTAGCAGTAGTAATAGCAGTACTGTTGCAGTAGCAGTAATAGTGTAAGTAGTATTTTTATTATTCAGGGAAAATGTGTATTGAAAGAAATCAGTTGAATGTTAGAGTTGAACGGTTGTACTTCAAAATACACAGCTGTGCCTCATGTCCTCCACCTCTTCATAGAGCTACTTACTGCTTTTTCCCCTTTACGCAACAACAAAAAAAAAGACATGCGTAATCCTTTACTCCATGAGTATAACTGACTCAAGCTTGAGGATTTAAGTTTGTATCCATCTCTGACTTCCTGTTTTCTATGGCCCAGAGCTATGAACTCATTTTGTGTGTGTGTGTGTGTGTGTGTGTGTGTGTGTACTTGTTGTGCACATTGGTGGGAACAGCACACTTCACACACACATGATGACACATCATAACAGTAGGGAAATTTCGTGGCATGGCACTCACACCCTCACAACTACGACAACTGAAAATAATTCCTGCCTTCTACTAGAGGATGTGCATTGCACTTTGTGGCACACCAACAGCTCTCTCTCTCTCTCTCTCTCTCTCTCTCTCTCTCTCTCTTTTCATACTAAATTAAGATTCAGGCGACCTCACGCCCTACTTGGAACACTAGATCCATTTTTCTAGTGGTTTTGAATCCAGTATTTTTTGGAGGTGACAGTGTCCTCATGTGTCTATAAATATAACTCACCTATAATATATGGTTTATATTAAGTCATTTAAACCATTGGAGGTTTGCTCTTACAGAAACTGGACTGAAGCTGAGCTTTACGTTAAATCCTAAAGTAGCTTAGTGATAGGATTCTCGCCTGCCATGCGGAAGGTCCGTGTTCGATGCCCAAATCCCAGCCAGTGAATGGAGCGCCCGTCCCAAGCCCGGATAAAAGGGGAGGGTTGAGTCAGGAAGGGCATCCGGAATAAAACCTGTGCCAAGTTGTTGTGCAGATCGAATGGTCTGCTGCGTCCACGCCTTGATGGGAGCCACCAAAAGAATGACAACTATAATTATATAATACTAATAACAAAATCTTTAGGTTATACAGTACAGTTACGCAGTCCTTGATGGAGATATCAGCATTGTGTAAGTCCCATCAAGGCACGGGTCTCTGAAGGTGGTGCTGGTCGAACTTAGTTCAGACATCAAGGCTACCCATGATCTTACTTCCTGGTTCACGTTGCCTGGCAGTGATTTTGATCAGTACACTATAAGCAGCATATGGCGGCTTAAAAAGCCTTATAATTACATTTTAAGTGAGCGAGCAAGTGGTAACTTTGGCTTTAAAAGTCTCTGCTAGTAACTAGGCAAATTATCGCAAAGAAATCTTTAAAAATCAAGTATTAAAAAAATTCTGTATTCAAATTCAAATTTTATTTGTCACATACACGGTCATACACAGTACGATATGCAGTGAAATGCTTAATGACCGCTCGTGACCTTAAAATCAAGATTAACAATAAGAAATAAATTATGGGATAGAATAAGAATAAAATATAGAAAAAAATAGCTATAGAAGAAAAAAAAAATAGAAGTGCAAAATATAAAATATATATATATTTTAAAAACTTAGCTGTACAAAGTATAGACAGTGGTGGTACAAACATGGAAACTGTTGTGGAAATTGACAGACTTTAAATAGAAATGTCAGAGGAGTGCGCAAATATGTGAAGGTTCCATAAAATATATGAAAATAAATAAGTCAAGTATTAAAAATAATGACTATTATTGATAATAATAATAATAATAATAATAATAATAATAATAATAATAATAATAATAATAACCATACACAGTCAAAAAGGATGATATGTTTTTAAGTAATTCTTTTATATATATATATATATATACTGTATGTTTGCATTTGAATTGGTAAAATGTTGCAGTTCCTCTATGATCCTACAGGTGGTGCTCTCTAAACTATTCACCAGTTGGCAGACAGAACAGCATCCTGTGAGGCAGGAGCAAGTTTCAGTATTTGCTCTTTTTTGTTTTTTTATTGGTAAAATTGCAACAAAATCTGAAAAAAAAAAAAGTATCTAATATCATGTCAGGATATTAATAAAATCATGATACTTACAAAATCGCAAATCAAAACGATTCTCAACCTTGGTGCCGTGATAATATCTGGTAATTCATGTTGAGTTCCATCCCTATTTCTTATACGGTAGTAAGACCTACAGTACATACTATTTCTTTTTAAAACCTCAACCAGTCATAACAGGAACTTAGTGCAGTTTGCTTTTTTTTTGCCCTTTGTTACACAGCTTTAAATAAAATAGCATGTGATTATGATTACGGTAGAGTTGGAAGTGATTCAGACGTCTAACAGTCAGTACAATATGCCCTGGTGATTAATGGATTCTTTTTTATCAGCGCAGTGAGAGGACAAAATGACCAAAAAATCCTTCATAATGAGTTGAGAACAATTAGCATCCTGTGTCAATACACACACACACACACACACACACACACACACACACAACAGCTAAGCATATTCACTTTTTAAAGACTTGAAATGCAGGTGATTAGTGCTAAGAAGAGGAACAATGGTGTAGTGCAAGCTTTTAGTCTGATTCCAGTTACTAATAGTGTAAACATTAAAAATTATATTCTTTCCAGTTTAAATATACTGTAGATGATTATCTATAACTTCTTGGTGGCTCCGTGTTTAAGACTGTAACTGAAAGAACAATCAGATTCTTAACCATCAGTATATATATATATATATATATATATATATATATATATATATATATATATATATATATATATATATAAGTATATTAAACTAATTTTTTTTTAAGTATACAATGTAATGAAGATATAAAGGCAACAGCCAAATCCAAAGAGCCGGGAGCACAACAGTAATATATACCAGTATAGACCAGTCTGACCCTATTGATGCTCCCAGTTGTTCAAGATTACAAAGAAGAGGGAAGTCGTTCCCACGTGCTCTCAGCAGGATTAAGGCCTTAAAACATATTTATACATTTCAGTCCTAATCTGATTTTAATGAAAAAAATGTAAAACTTTAAGCAGTGTTTCCCACACATAGAGTTTACTGTGATGGGTCGCCCAAGTGTATTGACGGCCACCTAAGTACAGTATATTTGCCCACCCTTATTAAAAATCAATACAATACCTTCAACGATCGATTAGCTAGAAGCGGACAGTCCCCAGTACTGATGTAACAAGAGTAAGAAGTTCCTGCTGACAGTCACACATGAACTGAAGTGCAGTTTTTCACAGGCTCTTCTTTCAAAAATCATCCTTATAGAGCACAGAGTGTTTACTGTAGATCTTTATTAGTTTTTTTATTCATGGACTAATAAACTAATAAAAATATCAAATAAATCAAAATATTGTTTTAAAGGTCACAGAGGTGGAAAGTAACGAATGACATTTACTCGCGTTACTGTAATTGAGTAGTTTTTTTGTGTATTTCTACTTTTTAAAGTAGTTTTTAAAATCTGTAATTTTACTTTTACTTAAGTACATTTTGTTTGAAGTATTGTAATTCGCTACATTTTAAATCATATTCGCTACTGAGTAAAAAATTAATGAATGAAAATGCTAAAATAATAAAAATATTATACTTTGTATAAATGCGCGTGTGTGTGTATCATGTCCTGGTCGTGCGCCGCTCCAGACTCCACTCCAGGTTTTCTGACATCGGCATCTACCTGACCTTCCACACGGTCGCTTCCGCTCTGAGAGTGACGTCATCGACTAGCGCGACCATATATAAACCGGAGAGAGACGCGGGAAAGAGGAAAGAGGTTGTGATTTTGGCGTTTTGATATTTGGTTGTGTATTCTGGTTTTGACTTTTTGCCTCCAATTGACTTTGATTATTGCTTTGTCCCTTTGGTTTGGTTGGTCTTTGTATATATTTGTAGATAATCTGACTGTATATTTGTGCACTCACTAGTAGTAGGGGCGTGGCTGCCATTTATTTTGGGAAGAGGGAATTTATTCACTGTTTTTGGTTTAGGGAGTCCGGGATGGTACCTGTATTTTTGTTTGTGTGTTTTTTTTTTTTTTTGCAGGTAATCTAGCTACTAAATATAAATACCATTTTGTTTATTATTTTGGCCTGGGTCCATCCTGAATCTGATCCTCCTCCTGGTGTGTGTGTGTGTGTGTGTGTGTGTGTGTGTGTGTGTGTGTGTGTGTGTGTGTGTGTGTGTGTGTGTGTGTGTGTGTATGTGTGTATACAAAACTCATTATTTCATCAGTTAATGATTGGATCTAGTTCTTTCTGGCATATACCACTATTTCCATACAGTTATATATATTATAAATAGAACCCTGAACCATTCTTTTGCCCTAGACTGGGACGTAACACCATATTTAAGTGACCACTTTGATTTTCAAGCACAAGAAAGACAACAGGTTTATTATGCAAAGGTGTTCCTTCAGTTAAAAACAACTAGTTTGAGATTTATATCTGCTCATCTTTTTTGAACTACGCTAGAATGCCTCATCCCACCCCGCTGTTAAAAAAATTAAAATAAAACAGTAACTCGGTAACTTTTACTCTGAGTAAATTTTTATGAGCTACTTTTTACTTTTACTTGAGTAGATTTTTATAATGGTAACTTTACTTGTACTTAAGTAAAATTTCACTGAAGTAACAGTACTTGTACTTGAGTACAAAATTTTATTACCCTTTCCACCTCTGTATATATATATATTTCTTGTTTTTCTTGTTTTTTCTGCTGGATCGTAAATCCGTTGTCTACCCCTGCAAGTATATTTCACACCTGTAGGAAACACTGCTGTGTAGAACTGTACAATAAGGATGGATAAGATGGAGACTTAGGGCACAAAGTGGGGTACACCCTGGATGGGGTGCCAATCCACAAACACGCACACACTACGGGCAATTTGGGAACACCAATTAGCCTAATGTGCATGTCTTTGGACTGTGGGAGGAAACCGGAATACCCGAAGAAAACCCACAAAGCACACTGTAAACCCTGATGCTCAAAGTAATTAAACATATTGAGTACTTAAATTATCTTAAATAAGTACAATTAGTTCAAATTAATAGACGAGTGTATTGATGAGTATTTAGAACTTTTTGGTATCATTCGGACTAGTGATTTTGTGTCTGACTTCATGCGGGCAATAAGGCACTGGTGGCTCACTGGTAGGTGTTTCGTCTGCCATGTGAAAGGCCCGGGTTCGAATAGAGTTAGGCGACTCAATAAGGCAAGTGTTTACAGTGCATGGGGATAACATGAAAACTCTAAGCTAACATGTACAAAAACAATGTAAATATCATTTGTATAGAACTAGATTAGTTCTAGATTGTCTTTAATTAACTTATTAAGTAACAATCAATAGCTGGACTGTTTTTAACAAACCAATGCTTGGGGCAAAAATCTTGTCTATCGACACATACTAGCTCTCTGTACGTTAGGATTTCCCTGTCGTAATGTTAGCATGGCTGAATCTTCTATAGTGGGCCTCTATCTCAATTACAGCTGCACTTGTAAGACTTGGTCTTGTACTCAATGCATAAAGAAATAGTGGGTTATGGTCCTCAAGAATACTGTATCTGGAGAAAACTTCCCAGACCCAACATGTGCAAATCCTGTACACCTGAAAATTTAAACAACACGATGACGTAACCGACAGAAAATATGCCCTTGTAGCAAAGGTCTTTCCTGCAGGAAAGGGAAAAATCGTGTGTTCGGGGAAAAACAGTGCAGGCTGTTAACATTCCAGAGTCGAGGTCTGTTCAGGGTAATACAAAAGAATTTACAGTGCTGGAAACGGAGGGAACGACACACAGATTAACTTTCTCTCTCTTTGATCAGCCATGGAAATTACACGAGTGACACTTTAACAGAAATGAATATAACATCTCTTTAACATTTCAGGTTGTTGCTATAGCAACCATAAAGCAATGAAGGTAAAAAGGAGAAACAACTAGACTAGGTCTTTAGTGGAAAAACATGCTTCGTATTTTTCCTTATTTTGTGGCACGGATTATGATGAAATACTAAAGGATTCATATGTTTAAATAGATTATTTTTTAAAAATATTTTTTTATTGTTTTATAACATACTTTATTAAAGGTGCTATTTTTTTTATTAACAGTATAACTTAATGCATTTATTGAAATATGACTCATCATATATTTTTTCATCCAGTTATACAGTGATTGCATTTAACTGTCATGGAACAAATCCATGCAACATGTTAATTTCTGTTATTATCCATATTATATCAGTTTGAAACATATTTTCAGTCTTCTAGCATTTACATATTGATATTATCTCTATGGTACTACAATTACGTCATATTTTACTAGCCGGAAATTCTACCCTTAACCTAAAAACGCAGATACATTAATATTTTTCATCCATTTTGAAGTTATTATGCCATAAAATACAGTAATCCTTATTTTTTAAATTTCCTGTCTGTAAAGTTAGCATGACGTTGTCACAGAAAACTGTTAAATACTGTACATGTTCCATCTGGTCACATCTGGACACACACAGTAAGTCGCTTTCCAGGTTAATACTATAGAAACAATGACATATTAGAACGAGTGCATTGATCTTGTATAAGCGTGTAATGTACGAGGGTTTGTTCAAGTCAAACCAGGACTTGATTCAGTATATGATGAAATATCTAAGGTGTAAAATTCGATTGACATTCACAGAAGACGTCAAGCACAGGACAGTGATGAGATGCTTAGCCGCAGTAAAATATTTGAATGGTGGAAACGTTTTAAATAAAGCCATATACCCGGGAACGCCGATTCCGGCCGAAGTGGCTCGGAGCCCACTGCAGTTGTTAATGTGAACATTCGGGCCTCGAAAAAATCGACGGATAGCTGATCACCAGCTTGCACATCTGTCTGTTGGAACTGTTCACAAACACCACTTGCACATTACAGGAACTTGGCTGGGATTTATTGCCATTCATTCAAGCCATTTCCACATGTTTGGGCTGTTAAAGGAGTTCCGGGGAGGCCAGCAATTCAGATGTAAAGCATCTGATCATAGCTCTGACGTAATGCGAAAACCTTTCACCTTGATGGTATCCAGGCACTCGTGAAACACTGGGATAACTGCATTAGTGTAGCAGGGGATTATATAGAGAAATAAAGGAAGAATAAGTTTTTACTCTCATAACTGCATTCTGTTATTCTGCACAATTAAAAGTCCCGGTTTTGATTTGAACACCCCATATAATCAAGTGTCTTTTACTGTACATGTCATCCCAGCATAACCCTCACAAACACGTACACAGCTGTCTTGATACTGTATCAACCTCAATGCCAAGAACAAGCCTCACCTCCTTGAACTGCTCTACTGTCTTCAGCACAAATCCATCATTCACTCATTTATATCCAACCTTGATTCCTGTCACTCTGGATCTCAGTGCGTGACCCCAGTGCTCGCACCCCCGGTAATCCCTCGCCTCTCCAAAGCCACTTCCTTCCTGCCAGCTGCCGGCTCGCTCGCCATCCCACCCCGAGCTATTAATAGAGCAACAATGAACTCCGAGGATCGCGGACAGGATCTCTCGACTTCCAAGATCCACAGAACGCTAAGATTATAACAGGACAAAGCTGAAGGTTGGAGGAGGGAAAGAGGACGCAGAATGATGCAGCACCGGGACAGGGATTTGGGGCAGCGCAAAAGCAAAAGCAGGACAAAACCCAATCTAAAGTTAGAGTCTTTTATACAGATTCACTCAAGTTCAAATGTAGTGGGTGTAAATGTGTTGTGTAGGCTGGGAGGAATTTTAATACATTTCACAAATAAGGAAGACACGGAAATATCTATCTATCTATCTATCTATCTATGTGAGGTTTTAAAGAACTGCAAGGCACTGCACGATTAAACAACCTTTATGCACCAGACAGTGTGTGTGTGTGTGTGTGTGTGTGTGGCTCCGTGGGATTCTGGCACCTGAACTTTCTGTTTTGCAAACAACCTGACACACAAAACCTACATACCCCCCCCCCCCCCCCCCACACACACACACACACACACACAGACTGATCAAAGAGAAAAAGGAGGGAAACTCCTCCTTACCTGAAACTTGTAGCAGCTCTTTCAGAAGTTGAACAAATAGAAGAGTAAATTCCCAAATCAGCACATGAACATGGAAGAGCAAAACACAGAGTCTCTGTCCATCTGTCTCTCTCTCTCTGTCTCCGTCTGTCCTTTCTGCTGTGTGTATGTCTCTTTCCCACTCACACACTTTCCATGTCTGTATCAAAAGCAGAAATGCAAGTCCCGGTGTCGAACCCCATGTCTGTGTGTGAGTGTGTGTGGGTGTCCATGTGTGTGTGTGTGTCTGGAGAGAGAGAGAGAGAGAGACCAGGCTGTGAGCAGAGTTCAGATCCTCCCCTTTTCCAGATCTAAACCATGCAAATGAGCACAGAGGGAGAAAGAGGTGTGTGTGTGTAAGAGAGAAAGAGTGAGAGTGTGAAAGAAGATTTGAGTGTGTGTGTGTGTGTGTGTGAAAACACTAATTAGCCACATTTCTTTCTCACCAAGAATGAAAAACCTGTGAATGAAGTCAACACTAGCTTTCTCAGGAAGTGTGTGTGTGTGTGTGTGTGTGTGTGTGGTCTATTCTTTATGACAGATATCATCTTCACCACCACTACCACCTTCTTATTCTTCTACCTCTCTCTCTCTCTCTCTCACACACACACACACACAACCCTACACATTATACGGGGAATGCCGTTGTTCCTCGCCACCCGGAGGGCAGAGGACAGGGGGCGGAGCCAAGGGCCACAAGAGTGGAATTCCAGACAAAGTTTCAGCCAATCAGAATGCAGCCTGAGCCTGAGCAGGGAAAGACACTGGACTCGAACTCTACATCTGTTCATGGAAAGAAAAACCAGGAACACACCACGCAACAGGAACACAAACACATACTGATAACTTTACATTGAACCATTCAGACACACACACACACACACACACACACACTTTTAGTTATTGTCCTTATGGGGACCAGCCAAATGTCTCTACAAGGTCAAAACTGTGACATATTGGAACCATTTGTTCCCCAGTAAGATATAAAAACAAGCCCCTCCCCCTCAAACACACACACACACACACACACACACACTCCAGCCTGATAGTCTCGTATTTCAGGAGTAAAAAAAAAAAAGAAAGAAATTCTCTAAAACTGACAAAAGTATCCATTCATTCTTCCTGTAATTTACACAGAACACACCTCCAGGTGAACGTCCTTATATGTCTCAGGTTTCAAAGGAGACACACACACACACACACAAACCCAAGACAAGTCACGTTATCCGTTTATAAATAACTGCCACACCTTTCTCCTTCTTCCCTTCTTCCTCTAACTCTTGACTTTCCTTTATGGTTTGATCTTAAAGACATAAGTCACTTCCTGGTTGGATCTACTGTAGCCTGGACACTGAAATGTGTGTGTGTGAAAGAGAGAAAGCAGAGAGAGTACTGTATCTTATGTCTGTCTGACTGTCTTTCCTTTGAGACATGTTGGTGCAGATGTAATGGTATCCCAGCAGTCAAAAGTTCAAAGGTTACAGCACTCTGGCCTTTTGGAATAGCACATGGCAAGTGTAGACCTCAGAGCAAACACTGTGCATGTGTGTGTGTTTAAATAAGCGTGGGTTTTGTTGTTGTTGTTGTTGTCCGTTTCCGGCCTTGAGGTTGTGATCTGTCTTTCAATATTACATCCTATTTATTATTAAAGTAACTTACTTGCATAACTTTTGCAAAAAAATTCTAGCTTATTATATACAGGTCCTTCTCAAAGAATTAGCATATTGTGATAAAGTTCATTATTTTCTGTAATGTACTGATAAACATTAGACTGTCATATATTTTAGATTCATTACACACAACTGAAGTAGTTCAAGCCTTTTATTGTTTTAATATTGATGATTGTGGCATACAGCTCATGAAAACCCAAAATCCCTATCTCAAAAAATTAGCATATCATAAAAAGGTTCTCTAAACGAGCTATTAACCTAATCATCTGAATCAACTAATTAACTCTAAACACCTGCAAAAGATTCCTGAGGCGTTTAAAAACTCCCAGCCTGGTTCATTACTCAAAACCGCAATCATGGGTAAGACTGCCGACCTGACTGCTGTCCAGAAGGCCATCATTGACACCCTCAAGCAAGAGGGTAAGACACAGAAAGACATTTCTGAATGAATAGGCTGCTCCCAGAGTGCTGTATCAAGGCACCTCAGTGGGAAGGAAAAAGTGCGGCAGAAAACGCTGCACAACGAGAAGAGGTGACCGGGCCCTGAGGAAGATTGTGGAGAAGGACCGATTCCAGACCTTGGGGGACCTGCGGAAGCAGTGGACTGAGTCTGGAGTAGAAACATCCAGAGCCACCGTGTACAGGCGTGTGCAGGAAATAGGCTACAGGTTGCAAATTTTGCATGTCATTCGGAAATCAAGGTGCCAGAGTCTGGAGGAAGACTGGGGAGAGGGAAATGCCAAAATGCCTGAAGTCCAGTGTCAAGTACCCACAGTCAGTGATGGTCTGGGGTGCCATGTCAGCTGCTGGTGTTGGTCCATTGTGTTTTATTAAGGGCAGGGTCAATGCAGCTAGCTATCAGGAGATTTTGGAGCACTTCATGCTTCCATCTGCTGAAAAGCTTTATGGAGATGAAGATTTTATTTTTCAGCACGACCTGGCACCTGCTCACAGTGCCAAAACCACTGGTAAATGGTTTACTGACCGTGGTATTACTGTGGGTACAGTTTATTACCCAGGGATTACCTGAACCCCATAGAGAATCTGTGGGATATTGTGAAGAGAAAGTTGAGAGACACAAGACACAAGAATCTGCAAAAGGATTCCCGACCAAGTATTGAGTGCAGAACTGAACATAATTATTTGAAGGTTGACCTTTTTTGTATTAAAAACACTTTTCTTTTATTGGTCAGATGAAATATGCAAATTTTTGGAGATAGGGATTTTGGGTTTTCATGAGCTGTATGCCACAATCATCAATATTAAAACAATAAAAGGCTTGAACTACTTCAGTTGTGTGTAATGAATCTAAAATATGTGAAAGTCTAATGTTTATCAGTACATTACAGAAAATAATGAACTTTATCACAATATGCTAATTTTTTGAGAAGGACCTGTATACCATATATAATTAAACAGCTATATATATATATATATATAGTCCATCTAGGGACCATGAAGGCCAGTGGTGATTACTATAGTTTTTATTCCCATTTTTACATTGTGAGACTTCCAGTCAACATTCGCACGCTATGGGCGATTTGGGAATGCCTGGTAGACTAATCAGCAGGTCTTTGGACTGTGGGAGGAAACCGGAGTACCCCAAGGAAACCCACCAAGCATGAGTTGAACATGCAGACAGACCCCGAGGCAGGAATCGAACCTGGACCCTGGAGGTGCAAGGCGACAGCGCTAACCACAAAGCCACTTTGCCACCATATATACACACATATATTTATTTTATTATAAATATATATATATTTTTTTACTGTTTATAGAAACAAATTGCTTGCCCAGTTAAACTCTTTTCATCTCACAGGAAATGTATATAACTTTGAACAAGTTTCAATTCCTTTCAAATTTACGCTAAGTTCAGTAAATTGTTACAAGTTTGGTCAGACCACAAGGTAAGAATATCTACTAGAAAAAAATAATTTTGTCTCTGAGATAAATCAATTTGAAAGATACCATGAATCTTGTGGAAATACTATACAAGATTTTATAACTGACAAACAGGAAAAGCTGGATACAGTGTCTGATAAATAGAAAATTGAGACCCGGGACACTATTGCTTTTGACTTTTTGCAAACAACTATCATAAATTCTCTGAGTAGATTTGTATCTAATTATGTGTTACAGCTACAGTAAGGCTAAAACATCTTAAAATCATAGAAACGTATTTCAAATAGATTCCTATAAATCCAGTTTCTTCAACTGAATGTTTAAAGCTGTACTACAATTGTAAATAAAGGATAATTTAATAATTTCTTATTTACTTCTTTAACAAGTTAACACAAGGTATTAGATCTCCCTCAAACTGTGTGTGTGTGTGTGTGTGTGTGTGTGTGTGTGTTAATGCTCCAGTTGAAGGACCCATCAGATAATGCAGATAATGCCACGCCCATCAAAGAAAACTTAAAAAAAAAATTATAATAAAAACAGACCTGGTGTGTAACTTGCAAATCATCTCAGCTAATTAGGTATCTATCCATGATATGACAAGAATGATGCAGGTGATGGTGATGTCAGCATAAAAGCATTATTTTGAAAGTATTTCGATCTGTTTTTGGCAGATGAGGAGGTGACACAACCTGACACTAAATGACTACACCCATTTTGGTTGAGCACAGTAATCGGGGAGCTAGTTACGCAGTTGCTTGGCCGGAGGCACTGTACTGTATGTCAGGGCATCGTTAGATCTGGAAACAGTTCTGATGTGGTTGGTTCCCAACATGAGCACCAAATACTCAGTGTCAGTCTCACAGCAAACAACCCGCCAAACCACATTAGCAGATGGCTGAAGAATACACTGAATCATGAGTAAATTCTTCTTTTCAAACTCCTGAACAGATTGTGAACTATATCCAGGAACTAAGCCTTAAACCTATTAAACATTAATATAAAGAGTGGGATAAAATAAAGCACAAGCTCTGAGGGATTACCTCAAAATACAAAGCAATGTCGAAGAATTGAAACGATCAGGTTACAACTTGCTAGAAAGCTAAGAAAAAGCCTGTAGAGGTCCTGGATATGTCTCGTGTCCAGCTGAGACAAAGATTAATCTGGACAAGAGTGATGGAAAGAGGAAAGTATGAGTCATTTATAGAAATTTTTCATTTTCCAAATAATACCACCTCATGTCTGAAATATGATTGAGGTCATATCATAGACTGCGCATGTACAGTAAAGCTACAGCACCTTGCATTAGTATTCGCTCCTTAAACCTTTCCACATTTTTAGCGATTCAGCCTTACTGAACTCAATCAAGAATGGTTCTACAAGTTTCTTTACATTTCATTCTTCAACTGCAATATTGAACTTTGATGATTGACTTAGGCGGCACGGTGGTGTAGTGGTTAGCACTGTCGCCTTGCACCTCCAGGGTCCGGGTTCGATTCCCCAGCCAGGCTCGATTCCCGTCTCTGTGTGCATGGAGTTTGTATGTTCTCCCCGTGCTTGGTGGGTTTCCTCCGGGTACTCCGGTTTCCTCCCACAGTCCAAAGACATGCAGATTAGGCTAATTGGCGTTCCCAAAATTTACATGAGTGTGTGTGTGTGTGCTCTGCAATGGATTGGCACGCTGTCCAGGATGTACCCCGCCTCGTGCGCTGAGTCTCCTGGGATAGGCTCCAGGTCCCCCGCGACCCTAATACAGGATTAAGCGGTATAGATGAATGAATGATTGACTTTTGGTGTTCTATAGTGCAGAGTGCTATATATAATGTGCTATATTCTTTTCATCTATTGATGAATTTAGAGTAAGGTGTTGTTAAACGGTTGTTAAAATGGGAATAAACACAATGGTCACCATTGGCCGACATGGTCCCTATTTGGACTACAGAGGTTCCTAGATGGATGGATGGGAAATATTGACTTAGTGTAGTCTACCTTAAACATTCTCCGTGCATTACGAACTACATTAGCCTACAATCTGGCAAAATTGTCTAACACAAAATCGTTTTTTTTTTTAATGTTAAATATTGCATGTGATTTATGGAATGCTGTACTAAAAGTGATAAACCAAATAGTTGTATGGTTACTCATACGCAGAGGCACTGTCTGGTGGCTGCCACTGCTCAAAATCATAAAAGAGTATTGTACCATATAGTTTCTAATTCTAGTTACAGTTTCTAATGAACACATGATGCTTTTTACACCATCATAAAATCAAGGACTTATATAGAATATCACACTGAAAATATATTAAATGTATGAAACATATAGGAGTATATAAAGCGTGATATACTGTATGGCTTGAGATTTTTAAATCACAAAATTGTCAGATTGAATCTTATCATTTTCAGTTGTGAAATTCAATTGATCAAGACAGCTAAAAGGTTTGATAGCTAACCAATCCTTTATAGCATATTGTACACCGAAAACAGGAACTAGACAGCCCAAACTGCAAGGAAATTGGTCAGATATCACATGTGCAAAGTGCCTATAACTCTTCCTGATAGACGTATATTCCCTTGTGCTGCAACTGACCATTCATATGACATACTGGCATAAGTTTTACACAGGTTTGAGTCATAATACAGTAGGAAGTGGACGAGAATGTGTTTTGGAACAAATCAAGGTTCGGGTCTCGAGAAGGTCGGCATCTGTGGAAAAGCACATGGCCCATGGGAGGTCTAGAATGAGCCTGTCTGGAGTAGGTCAGTGCAATTTCCAAAAGAATATACTCTCAGAGTCTCAGATCAGCAGGAGTGCTACATTCCCATTTAAAGTGGCACAAGCATATCATCGTGGCACAGGAAGAGTGTTTCTTACACATGGGAGAACACCACAAGCAAACCATGGAACAGTACGAGGTTATCATGCCCTATTCATTTACCTTTTCAGGATTATCAGCAAAACAGCTTTTGTAACACATTAAAATCCCAAGAAGCACCAGCAGGCCCGGACTTCCCCCTGAATTCACACATGTTCTGTATGTGTAGCATCAAACATCATGTCAATCCACAACAAGTGCTTCTGTAAGTAGCGTGACAACATAAAGAGCAACGGTGTGCATTAATTATGCTCTATTTTGCCAACTCCAGCATTTGATTATCAGGTATGAGCAGGCGAATTTTGTTTGTTTTGAGAAAGATATTAACCGTTCTGTGTTGGTTGTTGTATGCTGGAGTACAAAAGACATGTGCAGCCTATAATGCATCACATAAACAAGTCTGTTGAACAAAGTTGGCTTCAAAAAGAGTCAGTAAATACTGGTCAAAGGGTTTGAATATTGTAATACATGGGATTTGCATAATTAAGCTAAAATAAATTTTTTTTAAAACAGTTTTTTTAAGTGTGGGAGTTGTCTAACTGACCGTCTTCATTAGTTATTCATGCACATTAAATTCAGAAGTGAGCTTCAAGTGCACTCAGCACACGGTGGCATGAAAATTCATAAATTGCCAAAACGTCGCCACTACACCATCTGTCTTGTATTTGGCTGGGATGAAATCTTGAACCGGCCCTTTGAGGAAAAACATACCCTTTTGAAATTCATAGTGAAAATACCTGCATTAAAGTTATAACTAATGAAAGCAAGCGGCCCTTGCATTGTTGTCGGTGCACAAGGATTTTAAAGATGATAAAGTGCTATAATAACTATGCCAGCTCAGCTTTGGTATCCAAACGATAACTTTGAAAAAAAAACATGGGATACTATAGCAAGACTATATCACACGCACATTCTCAACACATAGGTACTTTGCTATGGTTTCAAACTTTTAAAATCTTGTAAGTTGTTATTTAAGCTGCTTATTACATTTGCATAAGATTAACGCACTGTATGTCTTTTTAAAAATGAGTACAAAACACATGGTCAAGACAGCCACATGGTTGTGGGTTCAGTCTTGAGCTCAAGTGCCTTAGTGGCATTTTTTGAAGACATTCCCATGTCTCTCATACTGGCTGGCAATGAAACTGACCCTCCTCTCAGGATCAGGTGCTTTCTCAAGTGACAGAGCCTGAAATAGTTTGACAACGACAAACATGAAGCTACTAGACAGACAGACAGAGAGACAGACAGACAGAAGGAGAGATAAACAGACAGATAGATAGATAGACAGACAGACAAATAGATAGAATGGGAACAAATATTTTATTGCAACAGGCTGCAAAGTACCTAAAAATACAACTTTTTAATTGGTTCTTAACTCTATGTACCTCAGCAGCGACCTCATTTCCCCTCTCGTCTGTTCCAAACGCTCAGCATTCATTATTATCACCAGTATATTAATCACTGGCCTGATCATCGGTCATCATCTGCACCTGTTTCTCACTGGTTCATGCCTTAGATAGTTAGATGTTTTTTCTTTTCACACTTGAATGATTCATAGGTCACTCTGTGGTTTCATGAACTAAACAAATTTCTCAGAACCTGCTCATGTACCAGACTGAAACTGAGAGACGGAAACTTGCCAAAAATGAGAGCCAAAAAGCTCTTTCAGGAAGCTTGGAGAACTATTCCTCAAGATTATATTAAAAATACAAGAAAGCCTGACTCTTTGAAAGCAAATTATAAAGAAATGAGGTCTGGCTCAAGACTTTTGCACAGTACTGTTCTGACACATCATCTTAGGCGTATCCATTTTCCCGAAACAACTTTTGTGAGCTTTCCAACTGTTCCAACCAATGATTCATAGACATGACAGATTATCTAGCATCATATCTTCATATGATAAGTGAATCATTTGCATGAAGAATTTGATGATTGTCAAAACCCCTGTTTTGAGGTCATTCATTCTTCTGTAACACTTAAATAAGTCCTTTAGAACCACATTTTACACCATGGAACGCTTTAGAGACGAGCAAAATATAAACCTCATTGTTCGCCTGGGATTACGTTTTGAAAGGAGCCTCCAAGATTATGTTGGGATTACTTCTTGCTTTTTTGCAGTCTATGGCCGCTTTGCATTTCTATAGCATGACACCTTGCTATGTTTTTCATTAAAACATTCCTAATGAATGTTTAAAATCCAGTGAGTCCTGCGTGTCCTTCTGACATGCACTTTTTTAGCAAAGTGTAGCAGGGCAGGGACGGAATTCAAAGTACTACTGCAGCATGTTATTTGGGTTTATTCTGGGATATTTTGAGGTTTGGTGCGTGCATAACACAGATGTTGGACGTTACCGCTGACTGCACGGTGGTTTTTAAAGTCTCAGCGCTGCCAGTGTGGTGCCTCCGCCTGACCTTTTCGTCTTCGCGTCTCCCTCAACACCTCGACAACCACCGATTCACTCGTCTCTCATTTACATTTCTGTTGCTCTGTAATGGGATTAAACCTTCTGTCGTGCAGAGGGGGGAAAAAAAGGTGTTTCTATCCTCCCTGAAAATATTTTAGACATTGACTCATTTCACAAAACGCATTCTTTGTGAAGGTTAAACATCCTTCACGGCAGAACTTGGCAACAACCTACGCGGAGTAAATAGTAGGGGGAGATTGGGAACGCTCACCAAGATTAAGATCTTTCACTCCTTAAACTGTTCAAGATCCCCACTCTCGGAAGTATATAATATTTTCTGGGGATTATTTACTGCTGGTGTTGAATAATATGATTTAGAATGGATTACTCAGGTACAAGTGGACACTTTAAGGAGGTACTGTTACAAAATAGATAGGATGAGACATTTTGGATGGACTGCGGAGAAATTTCTCACACTCCAGCCCACAGACAGAGAGACACGAACACAACACACACACACACACACACACACACACACACACACACACACATGCAAATACCACATGCTGACCTACAAACTAAACCACAAGAACTGGGTGAAGAAATACACAACACACTGGACGTCTAGACGTCTGAACATCTGAACGCAGAGTTTTTAATATTAACACAGCCTGCCCTTTAATAGGGAAAAAATTTCAATACAATTCATTTCTAATAATCTTGACACACACAAACAGCAAACGCATTAACATTTTCTCACTGAGACCTGCCATCACTTTTCAGCATCACGCTAAAGCCGTCAACACTCTCCTGGCATCCGGCCATCTCTAGACCACCGGCACAGAAGCTGAGGAACAAATGCATCCACATGAAGGGGCCTCACTTTTCTTCTTGTCCTTCTCCCAAGCACTTACCAGACTGACCCTCAGACACGGAACCTGCCTCCAGATCCATGCAGATGAAACGCGACTCCTGTAGAGCTGCTGAGATGTGTGGTGTTGGAAAGAAAATGAGGCTGGGGAGGAGAAAGTGAGTTTCCCCCAACTGTTGCACTATAGCCACATGCAAGTAAAGCTTCGAGAAGGAAAGGAGAAGTGTAGAAAACAGGGACGGAGAGAGAATTAAAGAATCAGAGAGAGAGAGGGAGAGAGAGAGAGCATGTGGCACACATGCAGATCGCTGTTCCTACTAAGTTCCTCGTTTTTCTTGCTCTCCCTCTTTCTTTTTTCCTGATTCTTAAAGACACAGAGGCTCGCTCTTTTCTCCCATTCCAGTTTTATTACATCTATAAAAAAAAGTACACACTGTGTTTTGGAGAGTGTAACACATAACTAGTGCATAGACAGGCTAGACAATTCTTTTGTATGTGCATCAGAGATTGTGTCTCTTCTCCTTCCAACATATTAACTGAATTCAACGTTGTTTTTACAGAATATAAGTGTGTGTGTGTGTGCGTGTACGAATTCTGTGGTTCAAGGCTTGAGTTCTTGATTCTAATTTGTCAAAATCTGTAGTTTAACCAATTACAGCGGTAGCTGAGCATCCATTCCAGAGGCGAGTTCTTAAGGAGAAATTTCATTTTGCAAAACGCATTTTCCCATAGGAAATGATGTAAGTGCAGATAATCCGTTCCAGCCACCCAAAAAACATTACCAATATTACCAATTTCCAACACTATAATCATAATCAATAATCAATATTTTCGCATCTAAAAACAATCAAAACATTTAGAAAAGACATGTCAGTGAAGTACAATATAAAGCGCAATTGTGTGTCTAAAGTTTGTACACACCTTTTAATTCCATGGTATTTTCTTGTTAAACAATGTAGAAATATGCAATAATCTCCTTTGAACAGTTGATATTGAGATGTGTCAGGTACTTATGCTCTGTAAGTCCTTCATAACGGCTCTAATCTGAGATGCTGGTTGTTAATTGGTGATTTCTGAGGCTGGTAACTCTCTAAATGAACTTCTCCTCTGCAGCAGAGGTATGTTTTGGTCTTGCCTTCCTGGAACATCTTCAAGAGAACCTGTTTCATCATGATGCTTGATGGGTTTTGCAAATGCACTTGACAATACTCTTTTTGCAAGAACTATTCCAGACCTTCCACGTTTTAAAATAATAATTATTATATATACTGTACAGTAATAACGTATTGTTACTTAATTGCCTACTGCCATATGTGTTATTTTATAGTTTTAGAATCTCCAGCTTACCTAGTTCTTGAATGTAGAAATGTATACATGTTCTATACAGTATGTACCTCCTAAAATTTCTGAAGCATGCTAGTGATAGTTGATCTTTACATTCCAGCGTAAATGGATTTACTGTATATAAATATACCCATGTTTTAATTTCTACAGAGTAGAAGAGAATAGTGTAAAAATATTACACAAGACAAAGTTTTTAAAACTTCAATAAAAGGAATTTCACACACAAGCATTTTCCCTAAGATGAAAGAAAGAAAAAAGAGCTTGAGCTCTCACAGTTATTATGAACCCAGAAAATATCAAGTTGGAAGCCTGTAAGACAAACACTGCTTAGATAGGGGAATTAGGTCATTCTGCTACTGGAGGTAACTCCAGGGTTGTGTAGACTGACATTCATCATTATTGCTTTCCTTTTGAAGGTGATAATAAAATAAAATTTTAAAAATGCAGCTAGTCATGTTAAAGCTGAAATCGTGCTTTTTAGGTCGTATAAGCATGTCACTGCCTGTTACACTGTGTATGACAAATAAAATTAGAATTTGTTGCTGAAATACTAAAAGGTGCTGTTTGTGTTAGACTGCATTTTCTGACCCAAATTTTTTTCTTGGTTTGAATGCTTTTTTTTTTTTAAATTGGAGATACAAACTTCACATACACTACCGTTCAAAAGTTTTAGATCACTTTCTAACTCCATGATGGTTCCTGATTTTTATTTCTTTCTACATTGTAAAGTTTTGCTGAAGGCGTCCAAAACAATGTATGAATCTCCTTTGAACAGTTGATATTGAGATGTTTCTGCTACTTCTGCTCTGTAAAGACTTCATAACGCCTCTAATCTGAGCTGCTGTTAATTGGTGATTTTTCAGGCTGATAACTCTAAATGAACTTCTCGTCTGCAGCAGAGGGAGGTTTTGGTCTCGCCCTCCTGGGACGGCCTTCATGAGAGACAGTTTCATTATGGTGACGGATTTTGTAAATGCACTTGACAATACTGTTCTTGCAAGAACTATTACAGAAAGGCCGACCTCTGTGTCTTAAAATAACAACGAACTGGTGTTGTTGTTGGTACATAATTACTTAATTCCATATGTGTTATTTTATACTGTAGTTTTGAAATCCACAGTATTGTTGTAGAATGTAGAAAATAAATCACTAAACAAAAACAAAGAAATTTGCAAGTGATCCCAAACTTTTGAACGGTAGTGTAGGTCCGGAAATAAGCATATATATCCAGTGACTCGCAAAATTCATACTTTAGAAAATCATTTATAATTTTCCTTCCACTTCACAATTGTGTGCCACTTTGTGTTGGTCCATCATGTAAAATCCAAATGGAATACATTCATGCTTGTGGTTGTAATGTGACAAAATGTGGAAAAGTTCAAGAGGTACAGTATGAATACTTTTGCAAGGCCCTGTAGGACTCAGGATTGTGCAGTTTAGTGTAAATATACAGTAAGTTTTTTGCTTTTTTTGTTTGTTGTCGTTATATATATGAGTACTTTACCTCGTGATTTTCGCAAATAGCTTCCTTGTGTTATGTACAAAGTAAAAGGTCATCTTTTTTTCTTTATTTCAGCAAATAAAAGATTCTTGCCTGTGTTGTCTCAATAACGTACGATAAATGTGACAAGGATTGAGTTAGTAAGTTTAAAATCTGTAAATTAGACCAGGAATCAAAGCCGAGACACGGGAATGGCGTAGCTACACTTAAACTTCAAATCGTAAAAGAAAATCAAAGCGAAGACAGAGATGTGAAAGATTTACTTCTGCTGTCCTTTCATCTCTCATAAGCCTCGCACTGAGCAGCATGAAGAGCGGGAAGCGGGAGTTCAGAAATAACGAGTGCCGCAACAAGCTCTCGAGTTGAACTGAAAGAATTTCGACAGACGATGAAGTGGGCTTCTGTCAGTCACAAGAGGAGAAAAGGGACAAATAAGTAACGAGAAGGTCCTGAAACTCTGAAATAAACAGACCTAGAAAATTATAAATGACTTTTAAAAAATTTGACTTTATAAATTAAAATTAAAAAAAATAAAATTAAATTAAAATTAAATTAAAAAATTAAATAATGGTAACTTCTAATTGATGATAAGCATTTGTAAGACGTTGGCAGTATACTGTATCCGGCAAATTCAAAGACATGCCTTTTGTCTCTTTTTCATCTATACTGCATGGAATAAACGCATTTCATCCAGTGATAAAACAGAACTTATAGCTGTATTCTACTAGGAACTAACAAATCAACTTTTAGACATTTTGTAAACTTGCTATTTAATGTCAGGTTCACTTTTTAACAAAATGTATTCATGAGTGGGGTTTTTTCTGTAGCTGATCGCAGACCTTATTCAGTCAGGAATTATGAAAGAGCAAAGGAAAGATCAGCGGATAAAAATAATATTTGCATTCCTTTAGAATTAGGAAAGACTTGATTCCAGTTTCTTTATTTCAGCTGTTTGATCTTAAGTTATCTAAAATGTCCTGAGGGTCTTGCAGTGTTTTAGCTTATTATTTGAGACAGACTGTCTACAAAAGGGTTATGGAAGGAGTACATCATGTGCTGTTATAGGAAATCAAAAGTGGGATGCTAGAAGATTGTGCAGCCACATGAAGCAGAATTCCTAAATTCTTTATCATTTTTCCATTATTAACGTTGAGTTCTGCTCTCAGTCACTTCATAGCCTGTATTTTTCACTCTCTCTTAAAGTTAATGGAACAGAAATATGTATCTTGTCATGTTACAGAGAAAGCTCAAAGCCGTACTGTGTTGCAAAATAAACCTCTAATATACTGAACAGCTCAACCGCACATTTTTTATCGTTGTATATACTTCAATATATAGTGTTCATAAATTTGAGTGTTTTGAATATGATATAAAGGGCATTCAAGTCAAACCAGGACTTGTGATGAAATTTCTGCTGAATGAAGGCATGAACTCCACTGACATTTACAAAAGACTCTAAGCACAGTACAGTTATGAGATTTTAGCTTCAATAAAACATCTGAATGGTTCAAACGTTTTAAAGAAGGCTGTACATCCATGAATGACGATCCTGGCCGTAGAGGCTCTGAGTCTATGGTCTATTGTGCTCAACATGTGCTTCTACTGTAACCACAAACAGGCAGCTCAACCAGACGGTAGACTTCCATAACTGGGGGGAATTAAAAAAAAAAAAAAAAGAAAGAAAAGACTATTTGTTAAATGTGATTTAATTAGTAAAACATAACATGCATTAACAAATATTAGTTGCACAAATGTTTGAGACTGCCTGCTAAAGTATTGCAAGGTTCTAAAACTGGAGACTCCTTACATACTGTAAGTTAGAGCCTTACTAAAGACACATACAGAAACTTCTGCCATCAAGAGCCATTTCAATTCCACAATCAAATCAATCTATCCCTGTAGTTAGAGTAAGATGATGTTCACTCTCCGTCAAAGATCTCGCATCTCGATTTTTCACTGCTTTTTACTTTTTTTTGAAGCTGTAACACTGTTTGTATTTTGCTCTTTCAGGAACATGCCATCTTTTTGGAAAGATGTAACAGACATGATCTCTACAGCAAAATCATAAAGAAGCTCTGCACCTTTTTCCTAGCCTAATCTAAAAATAGATGGTGCAGTAGCACTGTTAATTACAATGCAGACCGCAATCCGTACTGTACATTCTATTGTATATTACTGTATATGCAAACTTAATTATGCGACATCGTGTGAGATTCATGCTGTGTTGTAGAGCTTTAAGCCAAATCCGTCTCATTTTTTTTTCTCTAAAGAATAAAGTGTTATGTAACATTTGTTCATTAATGAGTCAAATTAAGTAGGATTTAAACATTCAACTGAAACTGGAGCTGAAAATCAGTGACAAGAAGCCCACAGCAAGTAGTGGGTGACAATCTCTCCTCCTGCTGGTCAAATTGCATATGACAAGTAAATAAACCTTTCTTCTAACCACCATGGAGCAGAGCTGATTACTGTATAATGCACCCAGTCGCAATCATTACAAAAAACAAACAAACAAAAAAAACCGAGAGCTGTTTTCTTAAATAGTCATATTAAACTGTATCCAACACAAAGCCATATGCACTCTTATACAAATCTGCACTGTATAAGATCAAAGCAAAATCACTATCCCGGTGTGCCAGATGCAAAAACAAAGACACAACACCAAACACTTGCTGCCTTTTTCTCAAGCACAATGTGCCACATCAAGCTGTAACAAGGCCTCCAGTCAGTTCCCCTCCATGGCTAATGATTTCACACTCCAACATGACCCTGACCCATTTCAGGGTGGTGTTCTGGTTCTCCACTACATACAGCTCACATTAATTATAATGCAATGCCATTCCAGTCTTATCATTATACTCCACTGCTTCTTTTCTATTGACATGCTGTAGAATTTTAGGCCATGACACTTACCGGTCTCTGTCGCCGTGTGATTGTGGAACGCTGGGAACTGTGACTCCACAGGGACGCTGATGGTGCGCCGTAGTAAGTGCAATTTGCGTGTGTCAGCCATCGTCTGCTGTAGGAGGAAGGGATCGACCTACAGTAGGGAAAAAAGAAAGGATATGCAGAAGAGTCTCAATAAATTTACTACTCATGAAATTAACACTTTGCCAGCAAAAAAAAGTTTTTATGAACTTTTAGGACTACTTATGGTCTTTGGATGATGTTTTTCTACTGTGATGGCACTGAATATAGTTTTAGTTTGTTTTCAATTACAATAAAATTTGATTGTAATAAAATCATTCTAGGCATGGTGATGTAGTGGTTAGCACTGTCGCCTTGCACCTCCAGGCTAATTGCCTGTAGTGTGTGAATGAGTGTGTGTATGTGTGTGTGCCCTGCGATGGATGGGCACACTGTCCAGGGTGTCCCCTGGGATAGGCTCCAGGTCCCCGTGACCCTGAATGCAGGATAAAGCGGTATAGAAGATGAGTGAGTGAGTGAGTAAAATCATTCTCTTTTCTTATTCTACCTGTTTTTGGTCATGCAAGCATTTCACTGCATGTCATACTACATCATATGACTGTGTATGGTTGTGTTCGTGTTCGTCACAAATTAAATTCAGATTTGACTTAGATTTTTGAATTCCTCCCTGATATGATTTAAATTTGCAATAGGGATTGTAGAAGTTCTTGAATGTGCAACAATCAGCCAAACAAGGTTCCCCTTGTGCCAACGGGGCAGTTCCTGCCCTTTGGGGGCATGGCTCCACAGGGCATCTGGGGGTGTGTTCCAGGACATTGGCAGCACATCCTGTGGGTTGACGGCTGGGGTCTCTGTGAATCGCACTTGTTTGTCAGTGTGCTGTGACGCACTGGGTGTTCTGGTGTCTTTCTATAATGGCCAGAGTTGACTTTTTTCAGTAATTTATGCTGCATTGGCTTTTCTTTGTACCAGATAGACTGCTCTTTGCTCCCCATGGGTATAAATGAGGCTTGGGTGCTCATGATTGGTGATTAATGTTGTTTCAGCCAATGCGGTGGTTAAAAGTAAAAAAAATTATAATAATAACAAAATTATTCACATTAATCTAAAAAATTCTTAACATTTCAAAGTTCAACATGCTACTACTTGAAGAGTATTGTAGCGTAGTGTTACGAAATAATGAAAAGTAAATTGTAAACATTATTAACATAGTCAGTACCCTTGCCTTTATTTACACGCACACATTAAACCAAAAAGTTTTCAAATGATCTCCGCTAGGTCCTCTATTGCTTTTTTTTTTCTTGAATGAACAACATATAGTGTGTGTATGTGTGTGTACCCTGTCCAGGGTGTACCCCGCCTAGTGCCCGAAGTCTCCTGGGATAGGCTCCAGGTCCCCCGCGACCCTGAACACAGGATTAAGCGGTATAGAAAATGAAATGATGAACAACATATCCTATTTTAAAAGCTCTGAAAGCAAGGGAATCTAAAAATACAAGAGGAATATAAAAGGGCTGCCAAACATATATGCAAATCTGACAGGTGAAATTAAAATCATGGGCTGTTTCTGTTTCTGAGTCCAAAGAGCCCCATCGTGTTGTGTGACTGGTGGCTCTGGGTTATGGTGGTCATAGTTGAATTGTGCATGCAAATGGATTTGTTTGCTAAAATTACTAACTTGTTGCTGGGAAACTGGTGTCAGCTTTTTCAAACACTGTAATATGTAATATGTTAATTAAGTCTTTGCAGAGATACACAGCAATTTCAGGAAATAGAACAAAACAATTTCCCAAGGTGTTGATGAGGTCACAGAGGGTGAGTACTGTATGTGAGGATGTTTTTGGGAGGAAAGTCGTGTTGTGTATTCAAGAGCCATGTGTTGCCAAATTTGTAATATTAACTTGTCAAGTAGTGATTTTATTTGCTGTTATTCAATTGAAGTTGTAACAAAAGGTAGCTAGGTAAAAGGTACAGTGGTGTGAAAAACTATTTGCCCCCCTCCTGATTTCTTATTCTTTTGCATGTTTGTCACACAAAATGTTTCTGATCATCAAACACATTTAACTATTAGTCAAAGATAACACAAGTAAACACAAAATGCAGTTTTTAAATAAGGGGTTTTATTATTTAGGGAGAAAAAAAATCCAAACCTACATGGCCCTGTGTGAAAAAGTAATTGCCCCCTGAACCTAATAACTGGTTGGGCCGCCCTTAGCAGCAATAACTGCAATCAAGCGTTTGTGATAACTTGCAACGAGTCTTTTACAGCGATCTGGAGGAATTTTGGCCCGCTCATCTTTGCAGAATTGTTGTAATTCAGCTTTATTTGAGGGTTTTCTAGCATAACCGCCTTTTTAAGGTCATGCCACAACATCTCAATAGGATTCAGGTCAGGACTTTGACTAGGCCACTCCAAAGTCTTCATTTTGTTTTTCTTCAGCCATTCAGAGGTGGATTTGCTGGTGTGTTTTGGGTCATTGTCCTGCTGCAGCACCCGAGATCTCTTCAGCTTGAGTTGACGAACAGATGACCGGACATTCTCCTTCAGGATTTTTTGGTAGACAGTAGAATTCATGGTTCCATCTATCACAGCAAACCTTCCAGGTCCTGAAGCAGCAAAACAACCCCAGACCATCACACTACCACCACCATATTTTACTGTTGGTATGATGTTCTTTTTCTGAAATGCTGTGTTACTTTTACGCCAGATGTAACGGGACACGCACCTTCCAAAAAGTTCAACTTTTGTCTCGTCGGTCCACAGGGTATTTTCCCAAAAGTCTTGGCAATCATTGAGATGTTTTTTAGCAAAATTGAGACGAGCCTTAATGTTCTTTTTGCTTAAAAGTGGTTTGCGCCTTGGAAATCTGCCATGCAGGCCGTTTTTGCCCAGTCTCTTTCTTATGGTGGAGTCGTGAACACTGACCTTAATTGAGGCAAGTGAGGCCTGCAGTTCTTTAGATGTTGTTCTGGGGTCTTTTGTGGCCACTCGGATGAGTCGTCTCTGCGCTCTTGGGGTAATTTTGGTCGGCCGGCCACTCCTGGGAAGGTTCACCACTGTTCCATGTTTTTGCCATTTGTGGATAATGGCTCTCACTGTGGTTCGCTGGAGTCCCAAAGCTTTAGAAATGGCTTTATAACCTTTACCAGACTGATAGATCTCAATTACTTTTGTTCTCATTTGTTCCTGAATTTCTTTGGATCTTGGCATGATGTCTAGCTTTTGAGGTGCTTTTGGTCTACTTCTCTGTGTCAGGTAGCTCCTATTTAAGTGATTTCTTGATTGAAACAGGTGTGGCAGTAATCAGGCCTGGGGGTGACTACAGAAATTGAACTCAGGTGTGATAAACCACAGTTAAGTTATTTTTTAACAAGGGGGGGCAATCACTTTTTCACACAGGGCCATGTAGATTTGGATTTTTTTTCTCCCTTAATAACGTAAACCTTCATTTAAAAACTGCATTTTGTGTTCAATTATGTTATCTTTGACTAATAGTTAACGGTTTTTGATGAGCAGAAACATTTAAGTGTGACAAACATGCAAAAGAATAAGAAATCAGGAAGGGGGCAAATAGTTTTTCACACCACTGTAGGTATCAGTGGCGGTGATGCGATCTGTATCTGTGTAGAAGTCTTGATCCAGACCTCATTTCTTTATATGTTGCTTCCAAAGAGTCAGGCTTTCTTGTATTTTTTAATGTAGCATTTTCAATCCAGTCCCAGTACCAGTTTCAGAGGAATGTTTTCTGTTTGTTAAGCCACACGGTAATCCATGAATCATTCAAACATAAAAAAAAAAATCAAACTTAAGGGATGAACAAGAGAGAAACAGGTGCAGATCATCACAGATGTTCTGGCTGGTGATTAGTATACTGGTGATGCTGAATGCTGACTGTAATAGACTGGAATAGACAAGAGGGGAAATGAGGTTGCTGCTGAGGTTGCTATATAGACAACCAGTTAAAAACAATTTCGCAGTCTGTCACAGTAAAACATTTGTTCCAATTTTTCAAATGTATTACATTAACAAATTTAATTCAGAATTTAATTATATTTAATTATTTATTTTCATATGACCATGGCGGGGCTGGGGACCTGGAGCCTATCCCAGGAGACTTAGGGCATGAGGTGGGGTACATCCTGGACGGGGTGCCAATCCATCGTAGCACACACACACATAAACACACTCATTCACACACCCCCGGGCAATTTGGGAACGCCAACTTGTCTAATCTGCATGTCTTTGGACTGTGGGAGGAAACTGGAGTACCTGGAGGAAACCCACCAAGCACTGCAAACTCCATGCACACAGACCACAAGATGGGAATCAAACCCAGATTCTTTTATTTTGCGTTGTGCCAGTCCTGTCCATGTTTCTAGCCTCATGTCAGTATTCAAATCCATTTAGCACACACATCCTGCTCCTGCCAAATAATGTTTTCTATTTGGTTATATTTCAAATAAGTACAAATTTGCCCTTATGAGAAACAACACATTTAGAGAAAGCTGACATGAAGATTATCATCCTTATGCAAGGCACAGGCTTTTGTGGCAAGTCATACTGAGTTTACATCATCCCTTAAAACAACGAGGTGAGATGTACTGTACAGTAGGAACAGATGGAGTCAGAACTCAATCATTTGAATTGCAAAAGATTTATTTAAAGGAAGCCTCAAACCAAATGATGTGCCACTACAAAATCTAACAAGTCAAAAGTACACTGTGGGAGATGGGGCAGGTATTTGTCACTGTCTTATTAGGAGTTGAGGAATAAGAAATGGCACACTTGTTGCTTATTTTTAGGGTCTTATTTTTAAGCAAGATACAGCTTTCTGTCTATCTGAGCTGTTGTGTGCATGTGTGTGTTTCAATGCACAAGCTCAACAAACTAATATATTATCTTTGTTTTCCCCTTTCTTCAAAGAGCTCATGTACAATCTATTGTGATACGTTCCAATGTGTCAGACTCAGCTGTCAATTGTCACATATCGTATAAACTGTACACCTGTGCACTGTCATCAATCAGATAAACTGTCGCATCATATCAATTTTTTGATGCAGAGATGCACATTTAGTGTTTCTTAAAAATAGAAAATCTGATCAATGCTATATTTGAACAATAACACAGAGAGTGCTGTTATACTGAATATCAGCATGGCTGTGATGCATTACTAGGCACGAGGTGGCAGCCAGAGTACTAAAGATATCTCAGTCATGCTGATATCCGGTACAACAGTATGACTTAGAATGTCATATTGCTTTTATACAATAGGTTCTGTTATTATTTGATCTGATGTTTACTTAACTCTTTTTTGATCTGATGTTAACATATATTTTGCACTGCCACAACATATTCTCAACTAGCGATAGCGACTGGCAGATAGCGTAATTAACAGGGATGAAAATAGTTTGAAATTCTTACTAGTACGTTGTGGACAGTCCTGAGAAACTTAGCAGATTTACTTTATATATCCACTTATTCTGCTTTAGAATATGAGCTACCTTTCATGGTTCTGGGGTTGAATCCCAAATAGCGTAAAATGGAAAGCTAGTGCTCTAGGGTGAACAATCACTTGTTCCAAACACCTTGATCAGGGTGTGATTAGAGAGAGATTTTGTATTCAGCCTTGTGTTAGAATCTAGTTAGCTTTGTAGCTAGTGTTAGCCGTGAACAGAACAACACGGACGGTTTAGAGTCAATTCTGAACAACGTAGAAACAATTACTAAGGAGACAGTGCTGTTTAGGATGACATAATGTTATCATATGTTTTCTTGATGAAAGTGTGTTCATGATGGGTTTGAATGTAGGTTTTGGCAGATCTTTAACCAGTGCTGCTGACTGATATTTAGTGTAATTAAAGATTGTACAGAATATCTTGGACACTGAGTGATACATGAAGTTCAATGTGCCAGTGCTGTTATTCTCTGTTATCACCACTTATGGAATGCTGGATAATTCAGAAATAGGAATGTTTAGTCTGGTTTATCATGTATAATTGTGCAATTAAAACCTACCACATTGACAGTCTATAATAATGAAAATCTACTCATTTACTTAAAAACAGACCAGTATGGGCCTCTCAGTGGCACAGTGGTAAAGTGCTCGCCCTGTCATCCGAAGATTGCTGGTTCGGTTCCTGGGTGATGCTGTAACCTCTCACAGCCGGGCTCTCTCAGAGGAGAAGGATGAGAGGTACAGTACTTCGTGCGTCCCCCAATAATTACAGCTCTACAGCCAATCAGGGGTGTCTGTGAAGTGTGTTACGCCGCCCCTAACGGTGCGTGAGCGAGCAGTTTGAAAAGATGCGGTCGGCTGGCCTTCGGCTAGTCTTCGCCCCTCCCGGCTGAGTGGTAGTAGTAGTCTTAATGTGGGAGCCCCCTAGTGACGGAGGAATTGGACACAACTAAATTACGGAGAAAATCGGGAAAAAAAAAAAAAGACCAGTATCGTAGCAAGTAAGACAGAAGACTTTATTGACTAAAGGTGTGCAACACTGTTATGACATTGTGTCTTTCCAACTAGCAAAACAGCATGTGTTAGTCCATTTTGTATGTTTTTATTTGAATATGTGATTATAGAGTGATTTTCTCCTCGAAAGTGCAAAAATACAGCGCAGTGTTCATGCAAATCGATTCATTTGGCACCTGCAGTGTGATTTAGTAAACCTGAAAATCACTTCAGGAGCCCCTGTTGTGTGTGCTAATTAGTACGACTAAAGGGCAAACATTATAATTTAAGGACTCCTGTTTCTGTCAGGACATGGAAACCATTTGTGCTAAGAGAGCTTCTCCAGATAATTCATTGAGATGAACAAAATGATCCCAGAGTTTCTAGAAATGATAATGACGTAGCAGCGTTTGAAAAGTTGCGGTGAAGGTTTTCATTTACAGGAACTTCTCACAGAGTTGCAAATAATAACATGTGGCAAGAGTAGAAGTGCTTTAGTTATAAATAGGATTCAATCATGCAATTCATTCATTCATCTTCTATACCATTTATCCTGTACAGGGTTGCAGGGACCTGGAGATTATCCCTCCGCAGGGCACACAAACAACTTAGAAACACCAATTAGAAACACTAAGAAACACCAATTAGCAATTAACACCTGCTTATTAAAAAATCTAATTTGGACGCGAATGAAATAACAAATTACAGACCGATTTCAAACCTTCCGTTCATATGAAAAATATTAGAAAAAGTACTATCAGCTCAAATATGCACATTCTTGCAGGATAACAACATCCTTGAAGAATTTCAGTCAGCTTTCAGGCCCCATCATAGCACAGAAACTGCACTTGTTAAGATTGCAAATGACTTGTTTTTAGCTTCAGACCAAGGCTGCATCTCAATACTAGTCCTACTCGATCTTAGTGCTGCATTTGACACTGTAGATCATAATATTCTCATAGATCGCTTACAAAATGACATAGGTATTCAGGGACAGGCATTAAAATGGTTTAGATCATACCTGGCTCGATACCATTTTGTAGATCTGAATGGAGAACAGTCTGGTGTAATGCCAGTGAAATATGGGGTCCCACAAGGGTCGGGTTTAGGACCTCTGCTGTTCTCAATATACATGCTTCCCTTGGGTAACATCATTAGAAGACATGGGATTAGTTTCCATTGTTCCATTGAAGGACCAGCTCCAGCTGGATTCAGCTTTATGATGGTTGGAGCTACACATGCTGCTCCTGTGCTTCCAGTGATCCAGACCTCATCTGCCCTCTGCACCTACTGACTCGTCCGTATGCTGAACTGGTCTTCATGTTAATTTAAAGAACTTCTGTCATATTGAACTTTCACCTGCCCAACACACATGATGTTATACAGTATAATTTCTATCCGTTATCACCCAAATTAAGTTGGGTTCCCTGTTGAGTCTGGTTCCTCTCAAGGTTTCTTCCTAATGCCATCTCAGGGAGTTTTTCCTTGCCACCGTCGCCGTCACCCTTGGCTTGCTCATCAGAGACATTTCATTCATCATTCATTCATCTCATTATTATCTAGACACATTTTTCTCACACATACACACTTCCAATTATTTTCTTTTCTAAAAAATCTTCTTTCATTTTTTGTAAATTTTCTTTCATTTTTGTGAAGCTGCTTTGTGACAATGACCATTGTTAAAAGCACTATATAAATAAAATTTAATTGAATTAGTCTAATCTGTGTGTCTTTGGACTGGGGAAGGAAACCAGAGGACCCGTAAGAAACCGTGCACGCTGACCCGACTGGCAGGAATCAAACCCCTTAACCCTGGAGGTGTGAAGCCACAGTGCTAACCACTACATCACCATACCACCTAAATACTGCAGTAATATAAATATAAATAATAAATAGTATTAATACACGCTAAAATGTAAGCAATTCTTATTAAACCCTTTTTTAAATTGTATTGTATTGTTTTTCTATGTTTACTACTCCTTTCTTTAAATGTTCAGATTTATGATAAGGGAAATTGTATATTGACCACACTTGAAGACTGTACTTTTTTCTACAAGGTTAGATTATGTATTGATCGTCTCTTGGAGATTTAGTGCCTTCAACTGTGTGAATTTGGTCAGAGTCAGGTAGTGTGCAAGTGTGTGTGTGTCTGTGTGTGTGTGTGTGTGTGTGTGTGTGTGTGTGTGCGCCATTAAAGTGTCATGGTGATAAACTGAATGTCACTAACATGCCATATGCATCTGTGATGAAAACTCTCACACTGTGTTGTTTTTTCGCTTCAGACTGACAGCAAGTCAAGCTCCGGATCGACCCAGGGACCGTGGAGCCCATGTGATGCAGCAACTCGACCCCATAACACTTTTGGAAACGACAATGGAAATGTTGATTCAGGGCAATTTAGGTGGTTTACCTGTAAATCATACACAGCATGCCCTAAACCTCAGGTCTGGATGTGCTGTTAAAGTAAGAAGTTATTCTTCTTAGGCAAATAAAATAATTGTTAAGTTTTTCTTTCAATCAGTGGAACTGAGACAACCTTCGCTAACAGCTATGGAATATTTCTGTTGTAAGGATTTGGTTCATGTGGTGTTGTGGATCTCCTGCTGGATTTATTTTTGAAAAAAAAATTTGTCTGTTGGGATGAATTTGTTTCTGCCATCTATATCTTTCTCTGTTTGTCTTCACCTTCAAGAATTTGATCAACTAAGGTGATTTCAATAGTAAAGGATCATGGCTTTTGAAATTTTATTGTTTTAACTTAAAAGTTTTTTATTTTTATATAAAATTTTTGCTAAAAAATAATGAGGTCATGATTCAATGATTGAATCATTTGAAAACTTTTTAGATTTAGTACAACCAATCATACCAAACCACAATGTACGAAGTATAAATTCTTCGTTTCTGTACATACAGTAAGTAGAATCTTCACATATCTGTACTTTACTTTATCTATGTTTCTGGCAACTTTCATTTTTACTCCACTACATTTCCTAAACAAAATGTGTACTTTTACTCTGATGCATTTCCTCTAAACATCTTTATCTCATCATTACTCTACTAATTCAAGTTGGTTTCTGTGTAACGACGTGGGTCTCACAAGGGGCCGATCCACAGCAAAATGCCCCTGCAAAGTTGCCCGGCAATGATGCCATAGGGGCAGTAAGGAGAGATGCGCAACACCTGTCTATTTAAGCCTCCGTAAACGAACATGTTGTGTGCGATCATTAGGCAGCACCAGTTATGTCGCTCTGGTAATAGGGCCAAAGACCAAGACAAAGACAAGTCTCTATCCCAGCCTCCTGGGATAGACTCCAGTTCAGCCTGCTGTGGTACCTCATTTTGATTTTGCTGAGAAAATTAGCATGTGAAAGTGTTTTCAGATTTTAAATAAAACCGTGTTGGGTCTAGTAAAATGTGTTAGCACATACAGTACAGCATGGGAGGCCAAAGTAAGGCACAGAATCATGCACATTGGTGCTAATACCGCTTTAAAAAGTTATTTTGCTATAGTAGCCATTTCTAAAGCAGGTCTACTGTAACACCTACAGTATGTACTGTATGTACACCCATGCACAAAAGTTAGTACACCCCTCTATTTTCAGTCAACATTGTAGTATACCTTCTTAAAGGACAATACTATAGAAATGAAACTTGAATATATTTTCGAGTAGTCAATGTACTGCTTGTATAACAGAATAGATTTACTGTTCTCTGAAAATAACTCAACGTACAGCCATTATTGTCAAAATAGCTGGCAACAAAAGTGTGTAACATCTTTAACCATGTAAAGTCACATGTCCAATTCATCACGTTCATGTGTGTGTCAGTGGCCAAGTATTGTATGTCTCCAGACCTGAACCCTATTGATCACCTGCGGGCGTCCTCAAGCGGAAGGTGGCGAAGCGTCATGTGTCTAAAATTCAGCAACTGCGTAATATCTTTATGGAGGAGCCGAAGAGGATTGAGTCTGGTTCCTCTCAAGGTTTCTTCCTATTGCCATCTCAGGGATTTTTCCTTACCACCGTCATCATCGCACTTGCCTTGCTCATCAGGGACAATCTTATCATTATGATCTATACACATTTTTTTTCTCACTCTAACACATTTCTATAATGGCCATTGTTAAAAGCGCTATATATATATATATATATATATATACATAAAATTGGATTGAAACGTGCAGCTCTGGTGAATTCCATGCTCAGGAGGATTAAAGACGTGCTAGATAACAATGGTGCTCACACTAAATATTGACACTTTGGACACGTTCACTTACAGTAGGGTGTACTCATTTTTCGTTGCCAGTTATTTAAACAATAAAGTCTGTATGTTGAGTTATTGTTAGAGGACAGTAAATCTGTACTGCTATACAAGCTGCACATTGGCTACTCTATGTCACATTTCTATTATTGTAGAATTGTCCCTTGAAAATATCTACGTAATAAAGCGGTTGCTGAAATGTGAGGGGTGTACTTACTTTTGTGAGGGGTGTACTCACTTTTGTGAGATACTGTAATTTATTAATACATAAACTGGTATTATTTGGGACCTGAGAAATAAACCTGGATGATATGAACTGTGTGTGTGTGTGTGTGTTTGTGTGTGTGTGTGTGCGTGTTTTCATACCTGATCCTTATCCAGAAGCAGCATTTGACCATCTGTGACCACACAGAACTTTGGATTCCAGAAGTGTTGCCCAGGACGTGGATGTCCACTTGAGAACGAGTGTTCTTGATGACCCCTTATATCTAAGGTGAGAGATAAAAAAAAAGTGCCGAGAATTATGAAACTGTAAATTGCTAAACAGTTAATCGATATGACATGGTCAGTCTTTATGATTCCCCTTACTCACATGCTTATAAAGCAAAAGGTTATGCAGCGATTATGCAAATGTGGACTTTTATTATACATTTTTTTTTAAGTTTGTAATTTATGATTTTCTTTTCCTCTACCTGCCAACTCTGCATGAGTCAATTTACCCTCAAGTCCAAAACAGTCAGGGAGAACAGTCTGGGAAAGATTTGGGAAACAAACAACCCTTCAACCAGCTGCAAATAGCATCACAAAATGAATCAAGTGTGTCGGAACACATTTATATGGAAATGAGCTTATTGCCAGTACGGTCTGACAACAAGAGGGGTGCGATAAGTTCAAATATTGCACCAAGCACAAGAGTAAATCAGGCTGGGAAAATTTGCTGAGTGTGACAGCGGAAAGTGAACGTGTCATGAATCATGGCGAGGGAATACAGTAGGTAACAGATCTCATTTATTCCTTCATTCATTTTCTATACCGCTTAATCCTGTGTTCAGGGTCGCGGGGAACCTGGAGCCTATCCCAGGAGACTTCGGGCACTAGGCGGGGTACACCCTGGACAGGGTGCCAATCCATCGCAGCGCACACACACATACACACTCACACACCCAATCACACACTACGGGCAATTTAGGAACGCCAATTAGCCTAACCTGCATATCTTTGGACTGTGGGAGGAAACCGGAGTACCCGGAGGAAACCCACCAAGCACGGGGAGAACATGCAAACTCCATGCACACAGAGACGGGAATCGAGCCTGGCCGGGGAATCGAACTCAGACCCTGGAGGTGCAAGGCGACAGTGCTAGATCTCATTTAATTCTCATTTAATTTAGGATCATGTAAAATACACTCATGTAAAGAAGCAGCAAAACATCACAAAAACACCATCTGAGCTACAGTATGATGTCAGAACTCATTCTTCCAGTATGTGCTTAGAATGAATTATACACTGAATTCAGAGCTTGGTCAAGCATACAGTACATAGTCAGAATTTCACTTGCACACATCAGTATTCAGACTTTAAAATTAAATCAGAAAAAAAGAAAGAACAGAAATTTTGCATCGTTTCGTCCCTTTAAAATCAAAAGTTTTTTCCCTTTGTTTTTCCAATGTTATTGTTTTATCAATTGTTATACTCAAAATAGATATTTTTAAGCATGATCAAATTTATGATCAAATCTTAAGTTTATTATACACATTGGGTGCATCTGCAGCTGTCATGTGATGTGATATACAAAAATAAAAAGAGAAAATATTAGGATGTGCTGGATCACATGATATTTTATAAGTTGCTTCATAAAGGGTGTGGAAGATATGTACTCCGATTAAAAATGCAATAAGTTTGACTAGGTCTCTTTATGAAGCCACTTTGACATTTTAGGATTTTTTCACACATTTTTCTCCCTAATTTAGTTGTATTCGATTTCACCTGGCACCAGGAGGCTCCCACAGCCAGGCCACCACCACCAGTCCAGGACGGCCGAAGACTATCAAGACTATTCAATGTTTCCTCCAGAGCATGTGACGCCCCCGCTGAAACAGCAATCAATCATCTGCAATAACTTGTGATGAGTCTTTCACATCACTGTAGAGGAACCATTCTACTATGCAGATTTATTATTTATTCAGCCACATTGGGTTGTTTAAGGATCTCAATCAGATTTAAGTCCGCACTTTGATTAGGCCAGCCCAAAACCTCAATTTTGTAATTACTTCCTGCATAAAGTTCGTTTCACACACTCTCTATTTAAGTAATTACTTGATTCAACAGGTCTGGCAGTAAAAATCACAGTTCACTCATGATTTAGCAAGAGGGCAATTACTCGTTCACATACAGTAGGGCCAGGTAAGTTTGGACATGTTAGAAATGTTATATTCAATTTTGTTCATCTGAATCATTTACTGTAAGTGTGACAAATATGCAAAAAAAAAAAAAATCAGGACGGGGCAAATACTTTTTCATGACACTGAATTACATTTTTTTAATAAGATTTTTATATGAATTTCATTACATGAATTATGTCATAAGATTTTAAATTCCAACTTTAATCCTGACCCTAAACGTATCCTAAGCCTAATGTTTGTCCACTAAAAAACCTTTTCAAAGCTAAAATACTTTTCAATCCCCCTCTTATGCAGAGTAAACCATGAACATTGTTGGAGTGGAAAAGCTACATATGAACATACACTGATTATTATACACTTATTATTTATATTGTAGTAATCTAATGATCGTCTAAGCGTGTGGGGTAGAAAGGTTAGTTTTAAGTGTCAGTTCTAATCCCACAGTAGAGCCAATGCAGCCCAAACTGCTGAATATCAAAATATCAAGATTTTAACATGTTGTGATTATATAAGTTACTATAGCTTTTTATTTTGACTTCCTCCATCAACTACATGTTCAAAAAATAATCCTGGCTTTAACCTGCATGAGACCATGTTGTAAGGCTGCTTCTTGTTCTCTGGCAGACTAAGATTTAAATTCTCGAAATTCTGATCTGCAACATTATACATACGTAACCTTACCATAATTACAAATTGTCCAAATTATTAATCTCAACAATGATTTACAGAATATAATAGATTTATTATACAGAGGTCATAAATGAGCTTTTCTTTGCCTGATGTACTAATTTGCTCATCAACGATGGCCAGATGTGCAAACATTTGCAATTACAACAATGCCAGACCGAATCTGTGAAGCGACACAAAACTGAAAGCTCAGCGGATTTCAGCTGTCGTTTCACCAGGCTGGATAAAAGAACAGACTGCGTGTTCATGTCCAAACCATGCCAGATAAAAGTGAAATGATGAAATTAGTGCTGGGACAAGAAAGGGCTAAGGAGGGGTGGTGGGGGGGGGGGGGGGATAGATGTGAAGTGAGAGTGAGAATGAAAAAGCAAAATAGAACTCGAAACCCATTTCAAAGATGTCTGTCATGCTCAGAAGTCATGTGACCTGCCATCTTTACAGGGTCTATTACAGGGCAGAGAAATAATATGCTTCATAAATTACATTTTTATCACACACACATACACACGCGCACACACACACACCACTGAGACACATAAGTGATGTCTCCCAACATAGCACCAAATTGTGTTTACACAATCTGTCTTATATACGCTTGCACATGCAGGCAAACTCAGAGGGACTATAAAAGGACATTATTACTTAGCGGAGCTGTAAATATCTTGGCACCTTGGAGACGGCATCTCGTCTATGTTGTGTATAGGTCCATAAAATTATTCCTGGTTTGATAGTCTATACAAACAAACAATTATTGTTGAAATCTGATTGGTCAGAATGTCAGTATTCATCTTCTATGACAGATTTTTTTCTATAATGCAAACGACATGTTTACTGAATTACTGATGTGTTTGTTCTATCGTCTCTATAGTAACTCATACACATAGACAATGGAGGGCTTGTAATCTAAGGCAAAGGATGAGTGGATCTTTAAATGTGCAATGGCATGTGTTTTATTAGACAAAAGAACAACATAGTATAATCTTTAGTATGGTCAAGTTTTAATTTATGGAAGGAGCCTCCAGTGTCAGTGCTTTTGTACAGTACGTTTCCGCCACCTGTGATTATGTGGTTCTGGTTGTGTAACATGAGATGATGATAAAGTAATAAAAACGTAAATGAGGACTGAAGCAAAATAAATCAATAAATAGTGAGGGGTTATTCTTTAATTCCTTACAAAATCATAACGTTTAGCAAACTGCTGTAATATAAGATGAATACAATATTTCAGATGTGCTGTCCATGAAAAATAATCAGCATCGATTGTAGGGTTGCACATTTTGCACATTTTTCTTATTCAATATTTAAACATGTTAACAATCATAATCATTAATGATTAATAATTAACAAAATATTGTTTTTTCCTCAGTTCAACGTTTAGTGGCACAATCCCAACAAAGAAGTAAAACAAAATAATGAAGCACAAGTAGTTTAAGCATTAATAATAATAATAATAATAATAATAATAATAATAATAATAATCCCGCGACCCTGAACACAGGATTAAGCGGTGTAGAAAATGAATGAATGAATGAATGAATGAATAATAATAATAATAATAATAATAATAATAATAATAATAATAAAGAAGAAGAAAAGAAGAATACAAAAGATCAAATTAATAAGCATGTGGAAAGTATGGCTCATCTCTATACTCATTTAGGATTGATGCTCCAATATTGCGTGTTCTAGTGTACAAGTCAAAAAATGTCGGCCACAGAGAAATATTATGCAAGACAATCATTACTGGTTAATGAAATTTTATTCAGGTAAATTATTACCAACATTTAAATAATTAATAATTAACATCCCTAGTCTGTGTGGGAACCAGTTCATCACACCATGACACTACTCTATAACTGCACTATGTGGGAGAATAAACTATTTAGGATGTGGAAATCTCATCATTTTCTGTTTATCTCTCCATTTATTCCACTTTTTAATAGCCTCAGCTCACTAACGGTTCCAGGGTTGAATCCCAAACAGCATAACATGGAAAGCTAGTGCTAGAATCCCTTGTTCCAGACACCAAAGAGTGCACTTGATCAAGGGTTAGAGAGGATTTTGAAAATGTAAAAAATGTGATTAAACCTTGTGTTGAAAGGTAGTTAGCTTTTTAGCTTTCATTAGCGGTGAACAAAGCAGTGAGGAGAGTCACGAACCCTGTCCGCGTGTTGGTGGAAGCTCGCTGTCATGATTAACTAGCAGCAATGAAAAATCAAAACACAACATAAATGTTCAGAGGCAATTCATTCCTTTTTTTTTCTGCTGTGAAGACACTGCTTACCTCAAGGACTGAATTTTTTATGGTTTCAATTATGCCAGGGGGAAACATTGTCATTACTTTATAGAATATATTTATACACCGTATGCAGAGCTACTGTAAGTCAAGCATACATAGTCAGAATTTAATACCGGCATTTGCACACATTGCTATTCAGGCCTCGAACCTGAATCTGAAAATAAACACGAGCATTTCCTCACCCTTTAAAAACTTTTAAAAGTTTTCTCTTTTTTTTATCTCAAGGACTGAGTTTGTCTATGGTTTCCATTATAAACGTAAGTCATGTTAAGTTGGCGACATTAATTTGGGTGCATGTGCAGCAGTTATGGTCATGTGGTCTGATATACAAAAAAAATAAACGAGAAAATATTAGGATGTGCTGGTTCACATGCCATTTTATACTTTGCTTTATAATGAGTGTGAAAAACATATTGTTCAATTAAAAATGCAATGAATATGACTAGGTCTATTTACGAAGTAACTTCGACAGATGTTCGACAGATGAACTTACTAGTAGTTAGTTAGTTTTCTGCAAATGTATCTAGTATCTAGCACTGTCGCCTTGCACCTCCAGGGTCCGGGTTCGATTCCCATCTCTGTGTGCATGGAGTTTGCATGTTCTCCCCGTGCTTGGTGGGTTTCCTCCGGGTACTCCGGTTTCCTCCCACAGTCCAAAGACATGCAGATTAGGCTAATTGGCGTTCCCAAATTGACCATAGTGTATGAATGAGTGTGTGTGTGCTCTGCGATGGATTGGCACGCTGTCCAGGGTGTACCCTGCCTCGTGCCCTGAGTCTCCTGGGATAGGCTCCAGGTCCCCGCGACCCTGAATACAGGATAAAGCGGTATAGAAGTTGAATGAATGAATGAATAGTCACCTGCTGAATCTTGGTAGCCAATGTGGTACCCAATAAGTGCTGTGGTACCTGTATAAACCAAAGTATTGTTTATTTATCTTATAGAGTACCATAACAAGAAAATGGTACTGTATTATAAGTCAAGATAAGTCTTTAAGCATGACATGTACATTACTGCACAGTGAAATTCTTTATTCTTCCTATATCCCAGTTTTGTTAGGAGCTCAGCATCAGCCATTACAGTATACAGCACCACTGGAGCAAACAGGATTAAGAGTCTTCCTCAAGGGCTTAACAGTGGCAAATCAGGCTCAAACCACTGACCTTCTGAGCACTAATTCAGAGTCTCAACACATTGAGCTACCAATGCCCCCTTTTTACCATTATGTCATAATTATGGTGCATAAACATGTATAACATAAAATTGACAGAATCTTGGTATACGTTCCATATTTACATACTATGGTGAAACCATGTACAGTACCATAGTGTGGCACATAATTGGACTACCATGGCACCTACAGTACAGTATACCCTGCCTTATTTATTATATGGGAAATAACATTTGTAAATCACATTCATTATATTTAATTGAATTTCACACATTAACGTCATTCGTTTAATGAAAATCCATACCTGGAAAGATTATGTAAAGTTCTCCTAATTGTATTAAAATGTGCATTAAACAAATAGAAAAAGTTACCCTACTTGATCGACCGACAGAAATAATGATAGCAACGCCATAGAAACAGCCCTGCGCTTGTGCTGCCACGGCTTCATGGATTTATTGAACAATTTCCGAAAGAACTTAAATAGCCGGTAGATGAGTAAACAGCAAGGTTCATGTACGAAACAAATTTCCTCTCACTCCAAATGCAAAGGGTAGTTACTTATATTGTAGATAAAAAAAAAACCAGCGTTTCAATCTTCAGCTTGTTTTTATTGGCGTAGCAGGAACAAGCAGCGGATATGAGGCACAGCAATCAGACCAGATTAAAACAAATGGCTCTATTTAACACCAGTTGTTGCCTCGTGCAGTAAAACAGAACTGCGCAAGGGCTATAAGTCTTCATACAATCCTAAACGGTAGAATGTAGATCAGAAGCCAAGAAAAGGTGCAGCTTCGATTGTATATAATGTAAAGAAAATAGCCAGATTGTTCACTCCTGCTCTCTTTTCAGATTTTACAATCCATTAAACAGCTGTTGTGATTTTGACTGAGCGTTCTTGATAAAGATAATGGCTATTCTCTAACCAGTTGTGTTTATTCTCTGAGGTCCATTTACAAGCCTATGTGGTCGGGGAGCAGCCAAACGGAACAAAAACAAAAAAGCTTATCAGCAGCATGGCACTGGCTAGAAAGCACAACGAGGGACACCGCGTCCATTTTTCTTCCAAAATTTAACCTCTCCGCTGTCTAAATAGTTACGACTTATAATTAATGCGCAGCTCGTGAGGCATCTAATGTGTGAGGAAGGAGGTTAATTGGACGTGGGCTGCTAGTTTGCGCGGGGAAGAAGTTTTTGACTTCATGGAAGGGTCTCTCATTAAAAGAAAGGAAGAAAGAAAGAAAGAAATGATGGCGATGATTAAAGCCAGCATATGGGGGAGGGAATGCAAATTCATATCGCAGCTGAAGTCAGAAAAAATTGTGCAGGATAACACTGAAATAAGCCTATTTTAGCCTGTTTTTACACCTTATTGAGTTTTACAGTATGCTGATGGCAGGAAACACAACTTAGCAGACTGATGCTTAAGACAGCTCTTACAGTAGGTTATTAGAGAATTTCTGTCTCCGCCTGCCAAATCACGCCCTTCATGTAGGAAGTAATTAAGTAATTACGTTTTATTTCTTCTGAGCTTCTTTATTGACACTATAATATAATGAAATAGAGACGTGACAGTGTTTTGACACTTCATACTTGTATTGGATGTACATATTCTTATATTACAATTTAGTGCTGTCAATCAATTAAAAAGTTTAATCTCATTAATCACAAACATAGTCTGTAATTAATCACGATTAATCACAATTTTAAAATACTCAGATTTACTTTTATTATACTGTAGATGTGCAATGTCAGAATAAGGAAATGCATGGCTAACTGCTTGGAGGAAACAGATGACACGGTTTTACTGTATAATATCTCAAACATTAATATTTAACAGATGTTAAATTAAAATCTCTTAAATGATCATTCAGCCATCAGCAATCGTACAGTATTGTGAGCCCTGTTTGCTCCTATAGTGGTGACCGTGTCTCTTAACACTGTTTCAAGCATCGGGAAAATATTTGCACACTCCCCGGACATTTCTATTTAAATTCTACATCATAAACAACTAAGGTTCTATATGTTTCCATATACTGTATATGTTTGTACAGCTAAGTTTATCTTATATTTCAAATTGTGTTCTTATCCTTTATACAGTTGCTATATTTTCTATAGTTAAAAGTTTTTCTATATTTTATTTCATTCCATATTTATTTCTTATTGATAATCTTTTTTTAAGGTCACAGGCGGTCGTATAAGCATTTCGCTGCATCGTACTGTACTGTATATGAGAAATAACATTTTTATTTGAATAAAATTTCTAGATTAATCACATGCGTTAATTCAATAATATTGAAAGACCTTATTGTTTTAACATAACACAACAACGACTGGCTTCTAGCAGAACTAACTTGGCAATAACATAATGCATAAACTCTTGCAGTTGCAGTTTCAGTTAATGTTCACACTCATATACATATCAGCATGGGGGCGACATTATTTCATGGTATTTCTAGACTTTAAACAGAATGGCATTTAAAATCCATGAGCAGCAGTTCTGTTGCCATTGTTGATGAAAAAATAGTGAGCACGATTTGAGGAAAACTACAGTAACTAAAAAAAAACCACTCTATACACCCGAGGTGAGCTGAAATGCATCTCAGAGCCTACAACATCCTGAAGCCTTTAGACAGATGGGCTACAATATCAGAGGCCCACATCAGAGAAAACATCTGAGAGCATTCTGAAAACATTACAGAGATCAATAGATTTTGCATTTACTCAATTTTTGATGTTTTGTTTCTTCAGTTCTCACTTCTGTTTTTTGAAAGTGTCAGCATTTATGCTCCCCTAGAACCTCCATCATTAATAACACCCAAATCTCCGAGGGATTAAATTCTAACACGCGCCTAATGTGCGAAAGCAGTAATGCTTTGTCAGGTCATGAATAAATTTGAGATTGTACTGTATAAACTTGTAAATATGTTCCCAGATCAGGCTTATGTAAATAACATGCTTGATGACTTAGTGCACGAAAGATGGCACCAGTGAGTTCCTCCCTTCCTCCGCTCCCATCGTTGTTCCTGCAAAGCACTTTATGTGATAATTCACTCACTCACTCACTCATCGTCTTTAGTGCTTTATCCTGTATAAAGGGTCGTCGAGGGCACAAGGCATTGTACATCCTGGATGAGGTGCCAATCCATCGCAGGACACACACACACACACACACACACACTTATTCACCCACTATGGGCAATTTGGGAATGCCAGTTAATCTAATCTCCAGGTCTATGGGCTGCGGGAGGGAAACCCACCAAAACACAGGGAACACGTGCAAAAACTCCATGCACACAGACTAGAGGCGGAGAACCTGGAGGTGCAAGGCGACAGTGCTAGCCACTAAACCACCATGTGACCTTGTGATAATGATTGTGTAAAGTTAAGTTCACATTAGTAAGCCATCTGATTTTTATAACGAAACAAATGAATGAAAAAAAAAGTCCAGAGTTCAAATCCCGTTAATGCACGCAGAGGTAATGATGATCACAGAGACACTACACAGCGTGAGTAGACGATTGGATGTACTGTATCTGTGAGCTCATGTTTAATAATAAGGACATACGGTATAGCATTACACTGACTTTGTTACACTAGATGTAAGTATGATGGGGAGAGCCGCCTGGTGGGAAGGTGGCCAAATTGGGGTAAATATAGAAAAACTACAGTATATGCCCAAAAGTATGTGGACACCTCACCATAACACCCATATACTGTATATGCTGTACCTCACTATGGGGATTAATCATAATGGAGTTCCCATTATAATTACCTCCATTCTTGGGGGGTGTTCAAGTCAAACCGGGACTTGTGATAAAATTTCTCATGATTGAAGATGTGAAACCAATTGACATTTACAGAAGACTTCAAACACAGTATGATTATGACCTGGGACCAGGGGTAGCTCAGTGGTTAAGGCATTGGACTACAGTTCGGAAGATCTCAGGTTCAAATCCCACAACCACCAAGTTGCCACTGTTGGGCCCTTGAGCAAAGCCCTTAACCCTCAACTGCTCAGATGTGTAATGAGATTAAAAAAAAAAAAGTTCAGTAAGTCGCTCTGGATAAGAGTGTCTGCCAAATGCCTAAATGTAAATGATTAGAATCAGTAAAACATTTGAACAGTAAAAAGCGTTTTAAAGAAAGCTGTAGGTCTGCAAATTACGTTCTTGCTTGAGGTGGCTCTGAGCCAACAGCAGTTTTTCCCATAAACATTCTACCGTCTGATTCTTGAAAATGGACTGATAACTTTTTGCCAATTTGCACTAGAGACGCATCTGTCTGTGGGAACTGTAGACACGAACAGCACTTGAACATTACAGGAACTCGCCTGGGAGTTAATGCAAAATCCCCTGTACTGTCCTGACCTTATTTCTACATGTTTTGGCCATTAAAAGAGTTCCTGGGAGGCCAGGGTTTCAGTCATAAAGCAGGCTGTATTACTGTATTTCTGTAATTACTGTATATAGAGAAATAAAGGGAGTTTTTAACAATCAAAAGTCCTGGCTTGATTTGAACGCTCCTTGTGTTACAATGCAAATTTCACATGAATCAAACGTTTCTCTAAAAGATATATACAGTATATACAGTAGAGGAGCCTCTTGCACCAGGGTCCATGATATTTGTTGTATCTTCCGCTTACACAGCCTGAGGCACCAGAGTTCCTCCCCGAAGCAAAGATTTATTTGACAGCCACCATAAGATAGAAAGAACGTCCTTAAATGTACAGTAATAAAAGTTCTTTTGACTTTATAAACAGCCCCATTGTTGCTCAGATTACTGCAGCAGCATGAATTTGGTTATATTTCCGGGCAAACCCTACTGAAATGTTTTAACAATGAATGATTGGTCATGTTTGCTGCAGGGTCTGTACGAATGTTCACACTATTGTAGGAGATGACCACCAGAAAATTAAATAAACCCTCCATGACTAGGCATGGCACAGGAGGTTATTGTATTTTCAGATGAATAACCATTACTTAAGCACTTCTACCTTTCCAGGAATCACATCTTCTCTGCTCGAACTGCTTATAAAGTGCTTTTCCCGATGTGATTAATTGCCAGCGATTACTAAAGCAGCGCCTAGAAAGTTGTCGCTGATGGAATACTCCACACTTTTCAGTTTAATTAGGTCGTCAAATTGCAGGGCATGGACTATTTTCTCTCTCTCTCTCTCTCTCTCTCTCTCTCTTGTTCTTTCTCCTCCTCCACAGCTGTTCGTTTTGCCGTCTGTGTTTCACAAACTGCCTCTAAGGCACGTCGCTATCCGATGCACATGGATGTGGTGGAAAACACACTTGCAATCTTTCTCCCTCTCTCTCATACACACACACACGTACAAACACACACACACACACACACACACATTTAATGGACCTAGAAATGGGTCCCAAGGAAGCAGCTTACCTTAATCTGACAATCTAAACCTAGTTTCACAGCGCAGGTTATAAATCTTAAGTTAGAAAAGTTCAAAGTTTCAAAGAGATGTCACACCTGATTCTCTATGTGTAAAACAAAACTTAAGACATCCTTATACTGTACAGAACTTCCATCCAGATAGATCATTTGTCAGTCCAGGACTGTGATTTTACGATTGTATTAATAGTATTAAAGGGTTTGTGAACACAGCATAGATGCCCTGTAAGTAAATATGCCACTATTACGGAAATATTTACTCGAAATTAATGTAAATTCCACAAATCCAGCAATGCAAGAAAGAAAGAGAAAGAGAAAAAAAGTATAATTTTACCTGCTAGTGACTCAGAGGACATGCTTCCGTGTCTGTCCATTGCCTTTCTCACTGTTTACTCCTTCAGTGGTTGGGCAGCATATGTTGGAGGGGTGTTGTGGCTGAGAAAGAGGAGAGAGAGAGAGAGAGAGAGAGAGAGAGAGAGAGGTGTTTGATGAGGAGTACGTTTGTGCTCTGGGGCTATTGGCAGGCAGCTGAAACACACTTTATCACGGTGGTGATATCAGCTACGCTTACTCACATCTCTCTCTCTCTCTCTCTCTCTCTCTCTCTCTCTTATCTTTGCTCCTCATATCCTCATGCACCAACACACACACACACACACACACACACATATGCACACATAAGCTCTTCATGATGTTATATGCCAAAGAATGGTGAATGTCAGGAAATGAGGACATGAATAAGAAGAAGATGAAGAAGAAGAGTAATCACTGAAACACTTTATATCTTGCTTGGTGTTGACCTCATTGATTTAACACGCATGTGTTTACCATACCGTATTTTGCACTTTATTGTAAAGGCATTGTTTGTTTGTTTCCCAACTCGCCGTGACCTCATAGAGCATTGCACACCTAGACACCTAGATTGCCTTCCTAGATACTGTCCATGGGGTTATCTTAACGAGGATACTGGAGTGGGTTGCTACAGTAGGTCCTTCTCCAGAGGATCATCCACTGGAAATTTGGGAACGCCAATTAGCCTAATCTGCATGCCTTTGTACTTTGGAAGGAAACTGGAGAACATGCAACTCGATGTTGGAATCGAACCCAGGAACTGGAGTGTTCAAGGCGACCACTAAGTCATCATCCTTATCCTAAGACAGCTTCAATCTAACAAACACATTTAAAGTGGAGCTATTATGAAAAATGCTTAGATATTCAGTTGGGTTTGTATTATGTGTACAAACAAAAAAATGTAAGGTGAAAAAAAACCTTCCAATTCCAATTATCAAATTTTTTGATTTGCCCAGGGTTTTAAATTGACCAACTTTTTAAAATGCCCCTCTAGTTACAGTAAATTGCCCCCTAATGTGACCTCATATGAGAAAATACCTTCTACGGCATGATGTGCAGCTTTGATGACGAATGACGGAATATTTCAGGTATGAAAAAAATGCATTATCTGTATTATATATATTTCAGCTAGAATGTTAACACACTTTGTGAGACCTTTGATTTTCCTCTGTGAAAGAAATAGTAAAATATGGGACCTTTAATGTACTATACAGTACTGTAATGTGTTTATTCGATAACATTTTTATAGTAATGGATATAATTCACAGGGTCTAATCTAAGCCTAACATTGAGTGGATTGAATGGGCTGTTAGTTAAAAAAAAAAAAGTCAAATATTTTCTGTAAGGAGATCTTAATTTACAGACTGTAAAAATACAGTAAAGTCTCCAGTGTCAGGAATTTAATAAAGTCTATATGTTTTCCACTACTGGCAAATCTTCAAGGTTTTGCACTTTAGGAACTGTTTAAGGAAGGATTTCATAGGCAGTCTGTAATCTTTCTTGCAGCTGTGTGTTACGACAAATAATCCAACATGATCAATGTCGTGCTACAGATGGAAATGAGCTAAACTCAGTTATCATGAGAAGGTACAGTAAGAGGTGGAGGTTTGTGTACTCGCTGTATGTTTTAATTGGGTCACATTACTCAGGTGACCAGGTTCACAAAAGCATGAATATCGGCGCACAATTAAAATAAATGAAATATAAATGTAGTAGACCTACAGTAAATACTCTGCCTATTTTTCTGTATTGTCTGTAGAGTTTGCTTTATAAAAGTTGCTGTTGTTTTAAGGAGGATGGAATGAAGCATCCTGCGATGGACTGGCAACCCCTCCAGGGTGTACCCCGGGGAAGTATGAATGAAGCAACTGCAGTGCAATATTAGAAGTATCTGATTAGAGAAAAATGTTTTAAAAACATTTTTAAAGTTTTAAATGTCAATGGAAAATCTGTAACTTTTACACTTCCACGGTATAAATAGGGAAATTCAAATACATAACTAAAAGAAAAGTTTTGTCTGTATATTGGTCAGAACTCGCTCTTTCAATGATATCTTTATGTTTCATACATTGGAGAACCAGAAACCAATTTCTTTTGTCTGTCTGTATGTCTGTATATCTGTATGTCTGTCCAGCCGATTTTGTCACAGCATCACACAAAACAGGCTGTACTTCATTGACATTAAACGACACTTTGCCAGTCATTTTGTATTTGCCTGGAGTTAAATCTGTGCTAGAAATTAAACTCCAAAAAACAGGCAAGTACTCTAGACTATGAAAACTGAACCTTCAAAGATTAATGCACAGATCAATGTATGTTTATTCTCCTTGCAGGAAGTTAAAAAGCAGTTTGTCTCATATGTTCTGAAACTGTGGTGCTAATTAATGCAGTAATGTGGACGCCACTGTGAGATAAAACACTGGCATTAGAGCAAAACCTACAGTATACGCAGCAGTCCGAGGGGAGGGTGTATAAAATACCTAAACTGAGAGTGTTATGCGCTAAAATGAAAATGTTGAGTAAAAGTGATGTTATGAACAATTAGATGTTTTTGGATGACAACGAATGTACTGTACAACAAGCCGTAAGATACTCAACCTTACACGATTTAATTTCTTTGTATTAATAAGACAGGCAGACATGTGCGTGGACTTCAACCTGTAATAGTAATATCACTTTCTAACAGCCGGTCTTACGCTAATATAAAATTTAATATTTTATAATTTAAAGATATTGCCTACTGTTGTGGATGGTCTTTCGGCTGTATATGTCAAAAATTCAGTATTTCATCTTTGCTTTGTTGAACGGTTCAACCTTAGTTTATGTTCCTCTGTGTAAACTCTTTGGGTCTGGGTTTTGTGAAATCATTGTCTTGTACTAGAATTCTAAGACGGTTTTCATTTTTCTGGGCCTACCTCCTCGGGGGCCTTGTTTGTCCCAGTTTTTTGGTTCATAAAGTTTTTCTTTTTAATACTCATGTTTTATACGGGGGTGAAATCGATCATGGATTTGCCTACAGTACAGTATATTAACCATACAAACCACTGCTCCATCATCAAGGGTTCAAAAGCTTGCAGATTTGGTTAATTACTCTTCTCAAATTGCCTGAAAAAAGTGTGAGTGAGTGTGTGCATGCTTGTGGATTGACACTCCACCTGTACCCTGCGATAGGCTCAAAGCCTCCTGTGACCCTGTAGCCCTAGGACGAGCGGTATAGATAACTAATAGAATAAGATTGTATAATCATCTCCATCTTTTGAAGCTCATTTGTGATAAAAACATGGTGATTTCAGTGTGACTGGTTTCTTCCAGGATGACTCTGTCCCTATTTACAGCACATCAGGGATCATTGAATGGTTTGATAAGTGTAAAAATGATGTAATTTACTACGGATGTCAGTCACCTGATCCCAACTGAACATCTAAAGGGAATTTCAGAGTGATGTCTTGGAAAGCCCTCAAACTGAGGGAAAATCTTTTCCAATAACTGTGTTCATTCCTCCAGTAGAGCTCCAGAGATCTTTGCCAAGGTTCATTGAAGCTGTTTTGGTGGCTCACGGTGGGCTTCACTGAGACCTCTTAATGTTGT